>OZ020507.1:221885436-223148103 GCA_963971375.1 Platycheirus rosarum | reverse complement strand
GAGAGTCATTGAAGACTACACAGGAAGTGACCACCAATATATGTTCTTCGAGCTAGCGAGAAACCAAACAATCCCGAACCAAAATCGAAATCAAGCCCCGAAGTGGTGTCTCAACAGACTGAACGAAGAGCTTTTCGTTTCAGCGACCGAAGAGAGAGTGCCAGCTGTCCTCCAAACAACAGTAACTGCAGAAGTCACTACCAGAGCCACAATTTTTTTTCAAAAAATTAAATTTAAATAAATTGCACGTACTTGCTCATATGTGCGGTCACATCGTCGAATAAATTAAAAAAAATGGGCACGACTGGGTCACACGTGCTTGCTTTTATGTGCTTAATTATAATGGAAAGCAAAATCTTTGACAGAAACAAGTAACATTTACGTTGAAAATAACACAGTATGAACTTTTAAAAAAGTATCCAAACCATAATTCTTAAGTTTTTAGTAAAAATGAAGTACGCCTTCACACGGTTTAAATGAAGAAGAATTTATGAAACAAGTATTTTGAAAATTGTGGGACCGGTTTTTTTTTTAAACTTTGGTATGCAGTTTTTTAGAGTTTATTAATATATATACATGCAATTATAAAATTTTTAAATAATTTTTTTTGATTAGTTTTAAAAATATTGATTTTTCAAAAAAAAAATTTTAAAAATTAATTTTTATCACAAAAAAAAACTTATTCAAAATTTTGGTATGCAAAATTAATTTTGCTACCTAGATCTTTTCAAATATAAAACTTGACAAAAATCCATGGAGCCGTTACCGAGAAAGCCAAAAATTAAAAAAACCGTTATATGAAAGGTCCCGTTAATAGACTCTTCCCGTATATTTGGTTCTGATCAAATGATAGGCAATAGCAACAAAAAAATCCCAAAAATTTTCATCAAAATCGTTGCAGCTCAAATATTTTGAGATAAAGTCAAACTTCCTTATAACGAACTTATATATAGCGAAAATCTTTCTATTACGAATTGATTTAAAGTATACCTCTTTTTCGTTACTTTTTTAGTGTGTTTTAATCTTCTTATAACGAATTTCCATAAAGTGATTTTTTCTTTATAACGACCAAATTTTGTTGCTGGAAATGCAATTCTCATAAGTTTTCATTTTCATATAATAAATTTGTTCAAATAATTTTCTGTTAAAATAACACCGGGCGGATAAAACAAACTTATGAGGGGATTTCCCAAAATTTTAGAGGCAAGCATTTTATGTTCAGACTTCAGTGAAATAATTGAAAGTGTTTCGAAGTAGTCTTTCTATTTCGAAAATGTTTTCATAATTAATAAAGTTGAAGAATGATTGACTAAAAAAAACAGATATTGCTTCGCAATTTGGTATTCCTCCCAGTAGCTTATCATTAAAAAAAAAAAAAAAACAAAGCAGTGATTTTAAGAAATGTCGAAGAAGAGGAATTAAGTACTTAACGCAAAAATTCAGTATAACAAATTTTCTACATAACGAAGTAATTTTCTGTACCCGTGCGAATTCGAAGTAGCAAAAATAAAAAATCGTGTTTTTTCGCAATTGTAGCTCATAATTTCCGACATATAGAGAGTTTAAAAACATATTGTACTAAATGTTTTAATATATGGTTATTAGATATTCATATAAATCGCTCAGACTTTGTTTAAAAACAATAATTGTTTTTGTTGCTTTTTACACGCTGATATCTTGAAAAAGTCAAAGATGACATATCCTAGGTATCCCCCTGGGTGGAGCTGTGTTAAAGGGTGGGGGGGGGGGTTAAAGATATAGAACATTTCAATTCCTCGTCAAATGAGACCAAAACTATATTTTTTAGACCACTCACTGCCAAACTACATTAGTGTAAAGTGTCAATAAACTCTTTATCATAGAAGCACTACATGTAAAAGTTGTAGAATTGAATTCTGCTTCATTGAAAATAAAAGGTAGGCAGGATGGGTGCCGTTAGGTGCGAATCCTGTGCCGATAGCACTAACGCCTACAACAGCTGTAGAGCTTTAATCAATTAAAAAGTTGGGGCGAAGCAAAAACCTTCCACTCATTTCACTCCTGGAGGTGCAATAATTATTTCCCCCCTTTTTTCTGGTGTATGGATAGCAGGTGTACGGATAGCTGGATTTAATACTGAAAAATGTGTTTTTTGACACGCGACCCTTCAACCCGCTCCTGGCTTGGACACGCAGTAATTTGTTCAAGTAATTTGTTGTACATGGATCGGGTAGCTGGACACAATACCTAACAAATAATACAAAAATTGAGTGAGCAAAAAATTATTATTAAAATTATAATTATTATAACAACAGTTGAAAATAAAGGGTTTTTCCAGTGGTTTATTTGAGTACCTGTCAAAACTTACCAAACAAAAATGGTATAAAAGATTTGAAAACGAAATAACTTCATCAGTTTAATTCTTAAAAGTTTATTGAAATGTGTACATACATTTACAAAACACGAATACGCAGGCATTATTTACGTTTATGGGTAGTGCAATTGAAATTCAATTAGCGTGAGTTAAGCATCCGTAGCATTATATATTGAGAAAAGAGATGTCATTATTAGAATTCAATGATATCTTTAGTCTCTAGTACAGTCTTGCACACAACGCTACACCATTTATGTAACAGAGATAATATTGTTTGTATACAATGATGCATACATAATATTATCTCTTCTTCATTATCAAGCAAGATGATTGTATGCTTAGTTCTCCTTGTGGAAGAATAAGGAAGGATATAAATACGACTGTATGATGAGTAGATCGGCAGTCTTAAAGTAACTTTATAGTAAGCTCCTTTTAAGATTAATGTTAAATATTAGAAAATAAAGGACATAGTTCCAAAAAATATTCTTTTTATTTTAAAAGTACAAAACAAATGTTTTAATTGGCGAACCTGCCAGGAGGTTAAATATACTTTTTAACTTAAAACGAGCGGACCTCGGGAATAAGTAGTGAAATCTCGTATAAACAGAACACTCGCGTTACCGGTTACAAGAACTACCTAGCATAGCAGGTACAAATATAGCTTCTTCGTACGAAGCAGCAAAATAAATCAGTAAAAGTGTATATGTGGAGAAAAAAAACACAAAAATTCGATGACAACAGACACGAGTTCAAAATGGAGCAACTGGCAGTATTGATGGCAAGATTAGAAGCCTTAGAAACCAGGTGCAACACAGTAACACAAACCCTGGAGCACACACGCACAGAGAATGCAAGGTTAGCAGCAATAAAAAACTAACCAAAATCAAATAAACACTAATTTAGAAACAAAACTAAATGAAGTGAAGGCTGAATTAGCCATAGTACCAAACATACCTGTGCTAGAGGAAATAAGAACCATAAATACAGATGGTAATGAAATACAGTTAGACTCATTTAAAAGTCTACCTATTTTCAACGGCGATCAATTGAATTATCGGTCGTGGCGCGAAGAAGGTTCCAGATTAATGGACAGCATTAAAAACTTTAAAACACACAGTAAGTACGCAGCAGCATTGACTATAGTGAAAAGTAAAGTACAGGGTGCAGCCGCGAATGTGTTAACTAATTATAACACAATTTTTAATTTTGAGGCGATACGTAACAGATTAGATTATACGTACTCTAATCAGGAACCTCTATACGTGCTACAAGACATGATAAAAGCGATCACGCGAAAAAGAAGCACACTGTCTGAATACCACGACGAGATAGATATAAATCAATTAAATAATATCAAAATTAACTATGTCAGGTGATCCGCCGGATATAATCGACAGACTAATTAAAAATGCTAACGACGACACAGTTCGTATATTCATTGATGGTATGAGTGACAACTTTACAAGAGGATCATTATATTCAGCTACAATAAATGATCTAGAACACGCATTCGGAATTGCTCGCAGAATAGAACATGATAATGTGCACAGACATTTACATCTTACTCAAGATAAGCACCACAAAAATATGCCACACGAACGCAGACACGAGAGAAGACCAAATTATTCCAGCCAAACAATGAATTATCAACCCCAGAAGCAGTATTATAATATGCAGCAACACAATCAAGGACCACGCCTAAGCCCATTCAAGAGAAATGACGGACCACAGCCGATGGAGGTAAACTCCAGGCAAATTGTACATGCACAGCGACAAAATTGGAATTAGTACAAACCCGATGTATATAATCCACCAGTGAAACGTGAACACAGCGGAAGTTTCAACACACACAACAGACCGCAACAATCTTATAAGCAGAACTTCAAGCAGCAGAGAATAAATAACTCCCGACAACAACGAAGATCCGATGTCAGCAGTACGTATGCAGAAGCAGATGAAGCCGAATGTATGGTAAATAATAACATAAGAATAGATCATTTAAACTAGTAGACGGGTTGCCCTGCTTAAATTTAACAAGTACTATTTCTAAGAAAATTTATAAAATTCTTATTGATACCGGAGCAACCCATAATTACATTAGTAGAAAATGCGATTCTACCGAAAAAATATAATTAAACCTATAAAAATAAAAACAATGCATGGTTATTTCATGGTAGATACTAAGAAAATAGTTAACATACTAAAGAAAAATATAAAATTTTTTGAATTAGAGGATATTCAAATTAAATTTTTAAACGCGGAAATAAATGTCAGGAATATGACTCTAACCACCATAAGCAGTGTCGAATCTATCCAGAAAATTAATTACATAATTGGGGAAAATAATATTTATAAAGCAGACATAGATAGACTGATGAAGACTAATAACAGCATAGGACCTTTACCTTTTACAGATACCATAGAAGCAAGCATTAGGACGACCAATGATAATCCGGTTTATGTTAAACAATATCCATAGCAGATAACGAATTCGTTAACAAAGAAATACAGAAACTCATGAAACACATGACGATATAATAGAAAAAAGCCATAGCCCTTATAACAGTCCCATATGGACAGTACCTAAGAAAGGTTTGGACGAAAAAGGAAAACCAAAACGGCGCCTGGTTGTCGATTTCCAAAAACTTAACGCTCACACTGTAACAGACAGATACCTCATTCCGGATGTCAACATGACTATTCAAAATTTAGGTAAAGCCAAGTACTTTACAACGTTAGATTTGGAATCAGGTTTCCACCAAATTAAAATCAAAGCAGAAGATAAAGAAAAAAACAGCTTTTGCTATAAATGGCGCAAAATATGATTTTAAACGAATGCCTTTCGGGTTAAAAATGCACCAAGCATATTTCAGAGATGCGTGGACGACATTTTGAGAGACTTTGTAGGTAAATTTGTACACGTTTACATTGATGAGGTAATGATATATTCTTCATCTGAGGAAAAACATATACAGCACATAAATCAAGTATTCGACGTACTCAATAAAGCCACATTAAAAATATCTGATGAGAAAGGTAAGTTTTTTGAAAAAGAAGTAGAATACTTAGGTCACATAATCAGACATGGTAGAATCACTACGAACTCACAGGTTACTATCGTAAGTTTATAAAATGATACACATGCATAGCCAAGCCCCTGAAATTATATTTACGAGGAGATAACGGTAAAGCAAACAAAAAACAAAGTAAAAATATTAATGTAAATCTGAATGACTCAGCATTAGAAGCAGTTAGAATTAAAAAAAATTATTTGAAAGAACAAGTCGAACTTTTTCAACCGGACTATAGTAAACCATTCGAAGTTACTACTGATGCATCCAACATAGCTATTGGAGCCGTACTAAGTCAGTATAAGCAACCTATACACTTCTTGTCAAGAACACTGAGTAAGACAGAAGAGAACTATAACACAAACGAGAAAGAGCTATTAGCGATCATATGGTCCTTACAAAAACTCAGAAACTACATAATATGGTATAAAAGACTTAACCATTTATACCGATCACCAGAGCCTTATATATTCGGTATCAGAAAAGAATCCCAACACAAAGCTGAAACGTTGGAAGGGAATCATAGAAGACTTTGGAGCAAAATTAGTTTATAAGCCAGGAAACCTTAATCTTGTAGCTGATGCATTATCATGTCAACGCATAAATACTTCTACCATAGAAACAGCACATTCAGCTGAAAGTTCTTCAAATGAAATAATAAAAAACTGTGAATCAGCCTTTTAATACATACGCTGCACAATTCGAACTTATTGAAGATATAACAAATAATATCGAAACACAAATCTATTTTAGTAACAAAATAAGACTCATAATAAAGTTTAAGGACAAAGACTCTTTACTAAGGCAGATGAAAGAAGTTATACAACCCCAGAACATTATAGCTTTACATACAAAATTTGAAAACATATACAAATATGGTGAAAACATAAAAAAAGGAATTTCGACTAGTAAGATTTATATTCACACCAAGAAAACTTCAAGACGTGACAAATTTGGAAGAACAATTAAAACTTGCAAAGAACACTCACGAAAGAGCACATCGAGGATTACGTAACAATATACATGAAATCTCGGAGAAATATTATTGGCCCGATCTAAATTAACAAGCAAAGAGTTTTAACAAAAAATGCATAGCATGTCTATTTGGAAAATATGAAAGAAATCTTATTTATTTATATGTCTTATTTATTTATTTGTCTTAGTACAAGCTTTAATTTAAAAAACTAAGACTTATGAGCTAACATTTTTTTTTGGTTCTTGTTATCGGAGCAGTGGGGTTTTTGAAATGGGCCAATGGGCCAACCCACGGCTCTTTTGACAAAAAAAAAACCAAAAAAAAAATAACAAAATATTTATAAAAAAAAAAAAACAAAGTACAAACTAAAAGGGTAAAAGAAAGGAGGTATTAATTTTGAAGGGTATTTCGAAGGGCTAATTTAAGTGCGGACTTGTTTATATTAAGGTCGAGAGAGTGCATCGCATCATTCGAGTACCGTAGTATTCTGGACATTGGTTCAGTGTGCCCATAATTGGTTCGATGATGGGGGAGGTAAAAAAATTGACGGGAACGGAGATTACGGGGATTAGTCTTAAGATTGCCCATAGAAGGGCGGCAGAATCGATATTACCAAGGATCAACTGATGAGCGAAAGTAATGTCAGCTATTTCACGCCGTAGCCCTAAGGATTGTAACCCGATTAGTTTGTTTCAGACGGTCAAGGTAGGGAGGTAAGTTGGTTCTGTCGTCCCAAGGAAGGGCCCGTTGAACGTCTTCAATTCTACGTGAACGACATTCATAATAAGGTGACCAAACATAACTACAATATTCTAGAGTGGGTCGAACGTACGTTATATAAAGGGACTTCGTCACATAGGGATTATTGAATTCTTTAGACAAAAGTTTAATAAAACCAAGAGAACGATTAGCTTTGTTAATTATCTGGTCAATATGGGTGTTAAAATTTAGTGTTTTATCACACAGAATCATATATGGATTCAATAACATTGATGGGTTCATTTTAAAAAGAGTAAATTCTTGAGGTTTCAACTATACGTTTTCGCGAAAAGGTTATTTTATGGCATTTACTAATATTTAATTCCAGAAAATTTTGTGTGCACCAATTGAAAAATAGATTAAGGTCGTTTTAGAGGAGAATATGATCAGAAGGAGTATAAATTATATTAAAAATTTTCATATCATCTGCAAAAATTAAAAGAGAAGAGTCTCTTAAAATAAGACTCACATCATTGAATGTAAGGAGAAAGATGAGCGGTCCAAGTTTACTGCCTTGAGGAACTCCAGAGGTGGAAAAGATAGGCTTAAAGAGGGAAAAACGGAATCTATAGATTCGGTTCTCCAAGTATGAAATTAACCACTCAATAAAACAAGGTGGAAACCCTAGAGCTTCAAACTTGAGTCGATTAGATTTTCCATAGTTTGTTACGTTTGTTTCGCGGTTTCCACAAATCTTTGCTATACCAAGGCGGGGAGGATATAAAGTTTTTCTTGCGAGAGAGGGGAACAGATTCATCTATACACCAAGAAAGTAGGGTGTAAATTTTTTGAATGGCAACATTGATATCAGAATTCATGGAGCTGAAATCAAAATCTAGTTGGTTTAAGAGCTCGTTTAGTTTAACAAAATTTGTTTTATGAAAGTTGTAACTGTGACCAAATGATTCTTCGTTGGTGTTAAGATTTTCACCCACAAAGAAAAGCAAACATTTAGAGGGAGGTGAAAGCGGTCAAGAGTCGAGAGGAGGTGGGAGCTTTCAGAAACTACACAATTATGGACATCGGAAGAAAATACCAGTTTGAAGTTTGGTGTTCCATTGATTTGGAAAAGGCCACAGTCCAAAACCCGGTCAGATAAAAGCACTTCAATGTCGGAAGAAAAGCTTAAGGGAACGAAGTTCAATTCATCATCAGACGCAGTCAAAGATAAATTTGGTAGATTGAAGTCACCCTAAACTAAAATTGCGTCATTAGGTTGGGCAATTTCAGAGAGAAAGTCAATTGACGGTAGGATGAAATTTTTTGAGCTGGACGAATGTAACATCATAGGATATACATTTGTTTTATTGTGACGTTAACCTTGAGTTCAATTTCTATAGATAGTGAATTTGTATAGATGTAGTGTCGAGGTTATTTCGAACGGCAATAAGGACACCGCGACCAGGTGTACCTGGAATGACATCTTTTCTGAAAACCGTGAACTCAGCTGTAAAGAGCTCAGAGATGAGAACAGCAGAAGTCAGATTGCTTTTGGTCAAAACAAAGATATCATATGGAAAGCTTTAGGAAACATGGTTGCAGTTTTGGATCTTAGTATATAAGGTATAGAAGTAACGGAAGTAGTTAGGGACGATCATAGTTTTTGAAATCAGAACGGGATTTGTGCAAATGAGATACTCGCTTAGAAGATATGAACGATGCAAAAGATGACAGATCTTTGGCTACTTGAGAAGGGTTAATTTAACTATCATGAAATTGAACAAAGATATGCATTAATTCCTTACGATCAATGGGAAGAACTTCTAGCGAAATTAACACTTTAAGGTTGGTATTTGTTTTCCCATCATAACACACAGAATCAGGTTTATCATGTAGATAAGCAAGATAAAGACGTACGATGTTATATATCTTATGGTCTCTAAGACGCGACATTACATAATGCCCTTCTATACTAGTGTCGAACAATAACAGAAATGTTTACATCTCTTGAGCACCGCCGAAATGTTTCGTGCCTTTCGTTATTTTATCGTTATTTTTACAAACAAAGCTCTAGCGAAATAGTCAGCTGCATTCCTCCCCTGAAACGATTCAACCGTAATACTCGAACTGCTAGGAATGCCCATCAGTTTACCCTTGAGTCTAACTTCGGACGTACTGTTAAGTATAGAGATTCTTTCTTTAGTCGTACCACACGAATGTGGAATGCTTTGCCAGGCTCTGTTTTTCCCTCCCATTTTGATATGCAGAACTTTAAAACTAATGTGCATCGGTATCTCCTCTTTTATCCCTCCTCATTTCCCTAATGCTCGTGCGGTGTTTAAACATTTTAAGGGTACACACAAACCCCTTTCGCGCGTGTAAATTATAAAAAAAAGAAGATAGAGAAGAAAGAATGAAAGAAACTTGTTTTGGAGGGGGCCTGGGGGGAGTGTTGGGATTTCCGCTTCTGTCCAGCCGTAGGTTGAATGAAGAAGTTGGTAGCAGGACTTGAAAAATTTGGGAAAATTCCTGCTTTTAGGGTCCAATTTGGATTAGGACGATTTTTGGGGATTGTTAGTTTCACGCGAATGATGAAAGATCCAAACGTATTTCAACGGAATGAAATGTATAGTCATCCAAATACATTTGGTTAAGTCAATCGAATAGGGAGTCTTGAAGTAGGTCCGTACCCAACTGACATTTAAAGACTTAAGTGTATTCGTTAGCAGGAACCACGAGTTATTAGTTGCTTCTATCCTCTGTAATCTGGAATTCCAGTCAGCTTTCGACCAAAGAACTCCGAATTTGTTAATTCCCATACTTTTTGGGGGACTCGCTTCAGGGTCATTAATAGCAATCTCAAGTTCCTCAAGAATGGACATACTATGATTAGTTAGGGTAAGGGGCTGCGGGACTGATCAGATTGACGTGTTGTATGCTTGGAGTTGAAGATCGTCGATCCTAGAAGATGTTCTTCTCAGAACATCCGAGATTTCACCGACCGAAATTCTTGTTGCCGCAATATTACTGCTCATATCGTTGAGCATGTGATTAAGACCGGCATTAAAGTTTGTATGCAATGAACCTTGGAAGTGAACATCGATATCTTTGCGGATTAAGTCCGTTTCGGATATGATTTGTTTCAACGAACAATTGATTTCATCGCGCAAGGAGTTTAAAAGTTGATTGGGGTTTAAATTATTTAATTTAAATTTAATCTCGTCACTTAATAACACATTAGAATTAAAAGAGTCCAAACAAGTTGATTCAATTCGGTTATCTGTTTAGTTAAATTATCAACATTTAATTTAAGGACGCGAATAAGATTTAGTACCATAGTGTGAATTTCGGCATTTTGTTTCACTAGCTCATCAGTTTTATAAGTTTGTTTATTCAAATGAGAGCATTTATCGTTCGTGTTCTCGATCGCTGACTTAAGTGTATCATTGGCACACTTTATTGCTAGCAGAATGTGGGACAGTGAGATATTTCTACACTCATCATCATACAGTAGAAAGCGAACTGGGAAGTAATGTCAAAATTATTGGTCAGCAATCTTTTGCTGACACCGATACAACCCGGGTGGAAAAGTTTTCCACACAAACCGCCGCACGAGACACGATCAACACTTTCTTTGGAAAAACATACGTTGCACTTCGACATGGTGGTTAATTGTTAAGTTATATTTTGTTAAAGGTTTGCAAAATGAATGCGTAAGTGAATTTTTTTTTATTGTGTCGTGACGCAAGAAATGGGCAAGAAAAACAATTATTTTTTTTCGGATTATGCAAAAATGAAAATTGCAGAAAAGAAAATTAAGGGAGCAAACCAAAAACAGGTCCGATCGGTTCTGAGGACAATTATATATTATTATCAGAGAACTTCTGAATAATTCAGAAATACCAACACATGTGGGAACACACATTCATGTGGACATATAATTCAACGACAATTATACTTTCCTTGTAACAGTAGATAAGTATTCTAAATATATAATCCTTCGGGAAATCGGAACTCGAAACAGACTGTACGACGTTATGGAAGAGATCTTATCTAATTATTTCCCAAAATGTGAACGACTCATGACAGATAACGAGAAAGGCTTTAAGACAGAAATGGTGAACCAAATGTGTTTGAAATGCAACATAACTAAAGTAGAAACTCCAGTATACAGATCGACAGCGAACGGTAAAGTCGAACGTGTAAACGGTACAATAACTGAACTGTCTAGAATATTCACAATTCGGAATAAAACAAAACTCATCGAGGAAACATTTAAAACAGTGCGTGAGTTAAATAATTCTTTACACTCAGTTACAGGTTTGAAACCTAGAGACATTTTCTTTAACCAAAATAAATATAGCAATAGTAAAATTATAATAAATAAACTAAACTCAGTATCCAAAAAAGTGATCGAACGTTTAAATAAAGGAACTCGACACAGAGAGTATAAAAAAGGAGATAAGATAATGGTAAAAATCACAGGTCTTAGAAAGAAATCTAACGCCAGATACATAACAAGAATAGTAGAAGAAGATAAAGGAGACACTATAGTCTCTAAAGAAGGAATACAAATTCACAAGGAAAACATAAAAATTATCACTTTTCAGACGACGAGAATATTAATATTCCTAACATTACTAGGAATTGTACAGAATCAAGAAAGGCAAGGAAACACTCATATAACTGAGTTACTTAACAAGAAGCTTATACTTACACAAACAGATGACGTGTATCTATTTAAGGAACAAACTTATTTGTTACATGCAACCAACCTGACTTCAATATTTCAACCTTACGTAAATATCATAACTAGTACATATCAACCTACATAAGAAGAAAAATGTTGGTTAAGTAAAATCAAGAATCTAGCAGACCAATTACAAGAACATACTAGGCATACTAGATCTATTAACTTTTTAGGAACAGCTTTCAACTATGTGTTTGGTAATCCAGACCACGATGACTTAGTTAACATAGAAACGAGTATAAATAATCTCATAGAAAACAATAATAAACAAAAAACTATAAATTCTAGATTTGAGCAAGTTTTGCAACAATTTGAAGGTCAGAGCCTTAGAGAACATTTAATAATAGAACAAGTCTATGAACAATTATTATTATTGACCAGAACTACTAATGCAGCAAAAAATAATGAATATTTATCAGAAAGCCTAGACTTTCATTAAAAATATTATTCAACATGAAATAATTCAAGTACCCATAATAAATATACTTGAGTACTCTAAGATATTATTAGCTAGAACTGATGAATTCTTAATCACAATATATAAATATCCAATCCTAATTAAATCATGTAAATTATATAAAGTAATACCTTTAAGTTCAAAACACGGAAAAATCATTACAGATAACACAATTGCCTTATGTAACCAAACTTATATAAGAACAAAAAATTGTCAAAATCATCTAAGTAAAAACATTTGTGAAATTAACTTTGAAGAAGGAAATTGTCTTATTCCACTTTTAAAGAATATAACTTCAAAATGTAACATTAAACAAGAATACGATTACGACTTAGAAATTGAATCCGGTGTTATGTTATTAAACGGTAAGCATAAGTTAAATAATCAAACAATTAATGGTATAAATTTAGTTACTTAAATACTATAAATCTAGACGATAAAATTTACAAAAACATGTATAAGCAAATAAAAGAAGTTATATTAAGAAATCATAATTCAGAGTATGACATCGATTAAATAATTAAAGAAGATAAAATTTACAAATTCGATAACATAGATACTTTAAAAAAAATAATTATTCCTTTTGAAGAAAAATCGATATTGTCAACTATATACACAATTGTAACACTGATTGTTATTCTAGCATTTATGTATGTAACGATAAAAATTATACAATGTATAAGAGATTGTCAAAAACAAAAAAAGATTGACGCATATAACAAAACTTATGAAAGAGAAATGTTAAAAAAATCGGGTCGATTTCGTTTAACAAGGGGGGGAGTTAAGCATCCGTAGCATTATATATTGAGAAAAGAGATAACATTATTTGTATTCAATGATATCTTTAGTCTCTAGTACAGACTTGCACACAACGCTACACCATTTATGTAACAGAAATAATATTGTTTGTATACAATGTTGCTTAGATAATATTATCTCTTCTTCATCATTAAGCAAGATGATTGTATGCTTTGGCCTCCTTGTAGAAAGATAAGGAAGTAAATAAATACGACTGTTTGATGAGTCGATCGGCAGTCTTATAGTCACTATATAGTAGCATTAAGCTCCTTTTAAGATTAATGTAAAATATTAGAAAATAAAGAACATAGTTCCAAAAAATATTCTTTTAATTTTAAAAGTAAAAACAAATGTTTTAATTCGCGCAACAAAGATACCATTTACTTTATCCATCATCATCCTATTTTTCCTCGGATTCGCCAATTTCAAATACAGCTTTTTACGGAACCACATCGACACATATCTAATTTTTGCTTGCGACTATAGGGACTATAAGGCAAGTTTAGGATTCGTTAATCTAAAAATAAATTGAGATAACAATCAAACATGACATTACAATCATAGAAAAGTCTAAAAAAGTTAGTGGCAAGAAATGTCTGTCTTTCAGTATGTATAACGAGCTGCAGCCAAAACGCCTTAAACGATAATCTTAAAATTTGGTATGTATGATTCTTTTGGCATTCCCCAGAGAGGAAATAAAAATTGTTTCTTAGGCCTACAAATAACGGTACCTGACATATGACCATTAAGGAAAAGCTTATTTTTCTCGAAAACCGCTCTTACGATTGTGATGAATTTTTTTGAAATTTTTTTTGTTTGATTAGAACCACACATTAAGAAAAGTCTATTATAGGGACCGTTCATATAAGGTTTTTTTTTTAATTTTTGGCTTTCTTGGTAACGGCTCTATGGATTTCTGCCAAATTAATTTTGCATATCAAAATTTAAATAACTTTTTTTTTTAATTAAAATTATTTTTTGAAATTTTTTTTTTCGAAAAATTAATATTTTTAAAACTAATAAAAATAAATATTTTAAATTTTATAATCACATGTATATTAATAAACTCTAAAAACTGCAAACCAGAATTAAAAAAAAAATAAAAAAATAAAAAAAAAGGATTTTATCAAAATCCGTCCTAAAATTTTCGAAATCCTTTTTTCATAAATTCGCCTACTCCATTTTTACTAAAAACCTAAGTCTTTTGGTTTTGACACTTTTTTTAAGTTTAGATAGTGTTATGTTTCTACGTTAATGTTACTCATTTTTTACTTGCAATTATGTACTATAATGCAAGTTATGGATTCGTGCAAAAAAATAAAAAAATTAACAATCAAACATGATATAACGATAATAGTTGAAGTTGAAGTTGAAAAAAGTGGGTCCGGAAATTCCGTCCGTCTGTATGTCTGTCTGTTCGCGCCTCTACAGTCTAAACGGATTCGCCAATTTTCTTCAAACTTGGTATTTAGTATTTATTAGGTATCTCGGGGAGTGTTTTTCATTTTTACTCTAGGTCGAAAAATGCCATACAATTTTTAACAAAAAGTTAGATTTTCTCGAAACCGGCTCTAACGATTTTGATAAAACTTTCATGTTGCTATTTTTTTTACAACAATACATCTTAAAGGTGGAATAAATTTTTCGAAATTTGTTCTATAACGGTACCTCTTATAGAACCGTTTTTTTTTTTTCAAAATCGGTTTTATCGTAAACCATTATTCCTATTTCAATCAAATTTTGAACACAGGAAGTCATTTATTATTCAATTAATATTGCATTAAAATTTTTTTCAAAAACTTTTTTTTTAAATTTTTTAAAATTTTCTGAAAAAAAATTGGTTTCGAAATATTTTGAAAACGTGTTGATTGAATTTTTTTTAAATAACTTTCCCAGATGAAAACTACAGATTTCGTTAATGACATACTAAAAATTAAAATATTTTTTCGAAAAGTTTTTCAAAATAAAACAACTTTTTAACAAAACTGGTCGAACGATTTTCAATATTTTTTTCCTCGATAGACATTTCGTTTTCAAATTTTATTGCATACTTAGTTTTTTCCGAGAAAAGTCTTAGACTAATTAAAAAAATGAAAGAATTTTTGTTGAGTTTTTTGTAATTTTTGTTTTTTTTTCAAAAACGGTTGGTTAAAAATTAAAAAAAAAATTGATTTCTGATAATAACTACCAGTTGCTGACAATGGTATACTGAAAAAAAATTTGGAATATGTTTTTGAAAAAACTGGTCAAACGATTTCGAAAAAAAATTTCCTTAAAATTCAAAACTGTAGAAGAACTGTAGAAAAAAATGGCTTACTTCATTTTTTCCAAAAAAAAACGTTTTAACTACTGATTTTTAAGTGATTAACAAAATTTCAAATGATCTTTTACCTCCTCTTTTTTCGAAAATCTCAAGCCCTTAGACCACTGTCGTACCTTAGAGCAAGTTCGTGCGACCCAGTCGTGCACTTTATTTAATTTTATTCGACGATGTGACTGCACATATGAGCAAGTACGTGCCATTTAATTTTAAATTATTACCCACTAGTGGTGAAGTAAGGTCCATGCACCAAAAATTAGCATGGGCAGGAAAAACGAAACAGCTTAATAACTGGGTATCTTAAACTGAGATAAGATATCAAATTTATCAAAACGCATTTACAGAGACTAGTATTTGCTCCAAAAATTTAATCCTAAACGAAGTCTCTATATTTAGTAATAACAGCGAAATTATCGTAAACATGGGGCAAAGTACTCCAAAGTAAGCCTTTTCTTAAATCCTCGTTCCTCGATAAATGAAATCAAATTAGAGATACGGAATATTATACCCAAGAATCATGTAATAAAATCCTGAAAACGAACTAGGGGACACTCTGTATAACCCAGAGTTTCCATTGGCAATATTCCAGGCAATAAATTGCTCAATTCATTGCCATTGCCCTCATATTGGCTAGTGGACACGCTAAAGCAATAGCATTAGCAATATTGCCCGGTAGATGGAAGGCAATTATTGCTTTGTCAATCGCAAAGGCAATTTTCTCTCAAATTTCTCTTTTTCAAAATTGTTGACGTTATAATATTTGAAAAAAAGTGCAAACAATTGAAATTGCCGGCAATGAAAAGCCCACCTAGATTGAAAATTGCTTTCCTTATTGCTATTGCCACTGCTTCAAATATTTCCTTTGGAGTAAAACGTGTTATGGCGTACTCGATTTTTACTAAAATCCCTTAAATATTTAGTTTTTGACACTATAAGTTCAGACTGTGGGATTTTTCTACTTTGTTTCTTTCAAAGATCTAGCAATCCAGCAATTAGGAATAAATGTGCAAGTACGTGCGACGCAGTCGTATCCATTTTTACTTGAGGTTATAGGTACTATGACTATAATGCAAGTTATGCATTCGTGCATATTACAAATTTTGAGATAAGAATCAAACATGACTTTAGGATGATAGAAAACACCCTAAAAAATGCATTTAATTTAAATAGAAAATTGGAAATAGAAAAGACGACTTGCTATTTAATCGTTAAATGGAATTAATAAACAAGTAAAAAGAGCCAAAAAAAAAATCCGTTATATTATACATATATATTATATTATATAATTTGATACCCTATTTGAAACGATTTCGTCGAATTCAGTATGTCTTGCAACAAAATATGGTCCGAATTCATGTTAATCGTGAAAGTTTTGAGTGGTTTCAGTCTAATAATATAAATTTAATGGATTGGCAACTCTGGCTAATAAAAGAGAGTTTGTGAAAATTAGAGCTCTATAAAAAAATATTTTATTTTAATATAAAATCTGTGATTCTAAGTTGAAATCTATTTTTTTTAACAAATTTGTAACATTTCACTGGAAAAAGAAAAATTCTTAAAGAAACTATTGGTGAGTCTTATTTAAAAAGAAAAAAATCAAGATGCCTCTATCTCGATCACCGTCTGTGAAAGAGCAAAACTCAGCTAAAAGAATTTATACTGAAATGTCACCGCCAAAAACATCTTATCCCGGTGTAAACAAAACCCCAGTTGGCAACATGGCAGTCGGTGAACTAGACAAAATTCTTCAAAATTCTTTGGGTAAATTGGGATTGGGTTTGATACCCCGCTTTTAATAATCCTGTTTCTCAAAATCCCGCTTTGTTATAATACCGCTTTTCATAATCCCGCTTTCTTAAAATCCCGTGTCTTATGATCCCGTTTTTTATAATCGCGTTTCTTATTATCTCGTTTTGTAATCAAAACTAGTTGTTCTATTTTTAAAAAATCGCGCGATTTCTTATAAGAAAACAACTAGTTTTGATTGCAAAAGCGGGATCATAAAAAAATTTAAATAAATTAAGCAATGAGTGATTTTTATAAATGCATTTTATTATAACATCTATATGAGAAGTGTCAAAATAAGTAATAAACAATATCACAATAAAGTTAAGTTATAAATATAACAAGATTCAACAGATTCCAAAAAAAAGTATAAAGTAAATGCGAAGAGATGACATAATTTCCATGGACATTATGCCTTTTCAAAAGTGGACATAATGTCTGAATTGAAATTTTGGACTTAAAGTCTAATTTTATTTATGGACATTATGTCCATATTGAGCTTATCTGACAAATTAAAAGAAATCATAGTGTGTATGTTGGATTGGTAATAATGTGGATCAGAATTTATTACCGTTATTACCGAATCAGTGTGCAAAGAAATTTCTTGAGATTTTATCTCCCAATCAGTATGACGTTGGTATGGGGGGGCATGCTGCGCCTCCAACCCCTCTGCTTGGGCTCACTATAGGATTTGGAGTAGGTGCAAGACTGGGACTTATATGATATATCCCGGGGACTTTGGTCCCTGCGCCCATTGTGGTTCTATATCAACAACAACATATAAAAGTTACGTTCCAAAGGAGTAATTCGTCTTTTTAAGTTTTAATTATGAATTTGTGATTTTTGTTTGGCATTTACTATGTAATTAAACATAATGTCAAAATTTTTGATTTCGCCATAAGGTCAATGGACATTATGTCTTTTTCGTTAATAGACCTTGTGACTATTTCCAATTGGTCATATTCAATTGGTCATGTCCATGGACATTGTGCCTTTTTGAAACAGATATAATGTCCATGGACATTATGTCCCTGGACCTTATGTCATCCCGCCAGTAAATACAATATTAGCCGTGTTTTATTGGTAATCCATAGCTAGAGCAGTGTTGGAAGTCCCAATAAAACGCTATATTCACTCTATAATTCACTTTTAATTTAACCCCCCGAAGTGACAACTGACGTCTTGTTGAATAAATTTAGAAGGGTTTGTTCCAAATTCAACTCAGTTCTTGGACAGAGACATCCGGATAGAATATTCAACCATGACTTCATCAGTGACCCTTGATGAAAACTGCAGGTTTTGTCTAATGTCTTGTTTGATTGATTAAATATACATTTTAAGTCAACTAACACTTTGCATCCTTTCCAAAAATTGTATTTAATTTAGTCAATTTGGGTCACTGATGACGTCAAAATACAGGAAGGCGCTGTCTTGTAATCTTGTTTCATGATTCTCAACGAACATATCCGTAAATAATAAAATCTTACCAACCTTCAAGTACATATTTTTTCTACATTCCAGTTGGTTGACATTTCTTTCCAAGCTTTATTTCAACTTATTATATTCACTTATTTCACTAACCTAATTGTCGACACTTATTGCTTGTTGTTGTTTGCCGTATAAAATTTTACTGCGCTGGGTATACACTTACCAATAAAACACGGCTATTGTAGATTATGTTAGCAAAAACAAATGTGTGGGCACAGTAAAGATTAAAAGCATTCCGACGAATTTTCTTTTAAGTGGAGTATTTTTAACATTTTTAAATTTTTAAAAAAGTAAAAAGCGCATTTAATCTACACATATTATTATTTAGTTTAATAAAAATGTTTTGTAAAAAGCGAGATTGTCCGGATTTTAAAAAGCGAGATTATAATAGATCGGGATTTTGAACAAGCGGGATTTTAGAAGGCGGGATTTAAAAAAACAGTATTTTGGAAGACGGGATTTTAAAACTTTTTTTTCAAGATTTATGAAAAAGCGGCATTTTAAAAAGCGGAATTCCGGTACGCCCCCGGTAAATTTCTAGATTTAAAGCTAAAAGACGTGGCGACAAAATCCGAAATTGAACGGATCTTGATAACAGCTCCACCTATCGGGTCCAACCAGGTATACCAAAAACCACCAAGGTTACGATGTTCATACGGGGAAAATTACATTTTTGTAAATATCACTAATCCAGTATGTTAAACTCTATATCAATGAAAAAAGTTTCCAAATCCTTCCGACCTATATCAACTGCAACGATTTTGAAAAATTGATGTGATGCATACGGGTAAATAATTCAAAATGGTACAAGTTTATCTGATACAAACGGCAAATTTACTTTTGTTGGAGGACAGGGTAGGTCTGTGATAGATTTTAGTATGATAGGTGAAAATCTATCAATCAATGCTAGGCTTGAAAATCCCAAACCTGCCTTATTCAGACCATTTTCCGATCACCATGAACTTCTGGCTTATTTCCAGAGCAGTTCAAGAAACAAGGGTGTTAAATACCTAACCGAAACTAAAATGGAAACCGAAAATCAAAACAGAGTATCAATCAAGGTTGGATAATGCACTGCTTGGTCTTGTAAATTGTGATCTACTTATGATGGAAGAGATAATCAAAGCCTCTTGCCCAACTTACAACAATAACGCTTGGCAGAACTCTATTGCACCGTGGTATGATGTTGACTGTAGAAAACAGAGAGAATTATCATTTGGATGGCTAAGAGCATATAGATCCTCAAATGAGGATTATTTCATTACTTCATCTTACAAGGCAATATGTAAACAAAAAAAAACTCGTTCTTTGAAGCGGAATCAAGAAGATTAGCCCTATGTAGAAACTCAAAAGAATTCTGGCACTTGGCAAAGCATTTAAATGGCAAACGGTTTTCCATCCACCCGAACTTGAGTCAAAATCTTCTAGCAACTCACTTTGAGAAATTGTTGAATCCTGTCCAAGAGACACATTCGGTACAATATGCGACACCAGCCTTTGTCAATGAAATTCTGGATGCTTCAATAAGTTATATAGAAGTGATATCAGCTTTAACGAAGCTTAAAGATGGAAAAGCTAACAGTTATATGTAACAACAAGAATTTAAGGAATCAGTTATTTTTCCGATTCACAAGAAAGGAAATTAGAACGAGCCTGCGAATTACAGAGGTATATCCTTTCTAAATGCTTCATATTGATATTGCAAAAACGTTTTAATAAATGTATCGATAACAACAAACTACTGAAGGAGAACATCGAAGTTGTTACGGGATTCAAACAAGTAGGAGTTATTTTCACACGAAACCTGAGTATGGAAAGACATCAGAAGGAGAAGCTAATGAACGTGAAATGTGCAATTAGCGCAACATGGACTAGATGTTTTCATAACAAAAGTATAGCTCATAGCAGTAAATTTAGAGTATTTGAAACAGTATCAGCATCAATATTTTTCTACGCAGCACAGACTTGGGGAACGAAACAGTATGCTGCCCCCCTGCAACTATAGGATTTGAGAAAGTGCAAGGTTAGGTATGTGCAACGTTTCTTTTTGATTTAAAGAACTTTTACATAAACCCAATCTTGCACATACTCCAAATCCTATAGTGAGCCCAAGCAGGGGGGTTGCAGGGGGCAGCATGCCACCCATACCTACCTCATACTGATTGGAAGATAAAATCTCAAGAAATTTTACCCCACACTATACCTTAACTCTGCTTTACAGTCACACAAAAGAAGCAACGCAAGTGGCAAGAAACTCGAATGTCATTGATGTTTCTGTAGTCACAGGTACTTTGCTCTTACTCTTGTGAGCAAAATGTATACTCACTCAGACGATGCTCTGATTCAGTATACATTCTGCTCTTCATTTCATTGAGTTGTATGTTTCAGCGCTCTCGAAATCTGTGCTGATGATATACAGTTTGGCAATACGCCAACCGGATCTATCTACAGACACTATACAGTAAATTAAATCATAACTAATTATTTTAATGATGTCAACAGTACTGCCGAAATATCAATGATGGTAAAGCTGCGTTGAAAACTGATGCCACTTAATTTTATACCACAGAGAGGATTTACCCATAGTTTGCTCTTTGTGCAACTTTGGTGAAAGAGAAAATATTCTTCACTTTATTGGAAGGTGCATTGTATATAAACTGCAGTTTATATACAATGGGAAGTTGTCCAACTTTAAAAGATTTTAGAAGAGATGCATTTGGAAGTGACATGTTGACGCAAATTGCTTAACAATTTAGATATTAAAAAACTATACAAACTCTGCGGACTAGCTCTTTCTTATAGAAACCAATTCATTAATGAAAGTTTTTAAAAGATATCAATTTTAATTTTTATTTTTTGTTAACGAAACAATTATTATTTCTAAATTTGTAGAAAAAATTAATTGTACTTTTCACACTAAATGTATTAATTTTTAATGTTTTGTCAACTAAGCAGACACGGCAAAAATGCCATGTTTTTTACTTACGAATAAAGGTACTATAATGCAAGTTATGGATTCGTGCAAAAAAAAAACAATCAAACATGACATTACGATAATAAAGAAGTTGAAAAAAGACGGTCCGGGAATTCCGTCCGTCTGTCTGTCTGTCTGTCTGTTTGTGCCTCTACAGCCTAAACGGATGGGCCTATTTGCTTCAAACTTGGTATTTAGTATCAATTAGGTAGTATCTCGGGGGTGTTTTTCGTTTTTGCTCTAGATCGACAAATAACGGTACCTGCCATACAATTTTTAAAAAAAGTCTGATTTTCTCGAAAACGGCTCTAACGATTTCGATAAAACTTTCAAGGTGCTATTTTTTTACAACAATACATCTTTCAGTCAGAAAGAATTTTTCGAAATTTGTTCTATAAGGGTACCTCTCATATAACCGGTTTTTTCAAATGCGGTTTTATCGTAAACTATTATCCCGATTTCAATAAAATTTTGCACACAGAAAGTCATTTATAATTAATTTAATATTGCATTTCAAAATTTTCAAAAACTTTTTTTTCGATTTTTTTAAATTTTCTAAAAAAAATTTTGTTTTCGAAATATTTTGAAAATGGGTTGATTGATTTTTTTGAAATAATTTTCCCAGATGAAAACTACATATATCCTTATAATAACATACTACAAAAAAATTTACAATATTTTTTCGAAAAGTTTTTCAAAAAAAACGACTTTTTAAAAAAACTGGTCGAACGATTTTCAATATTTTTTTTCCTCCATAGGCGTTTAGTTTTCAAATTTTATTGCATACTTAGTTTTTTATTTTAATAGACGTGTGGCTTTCAATCCGGCAATATTTTTTCGGAATTGGTCATCTTGACAGCTCTCACTTGATATATGCTCAGTTTGGTTTGCCATTTCATAATGAATAGATTAACTCCTGGACAAGTTTGCAAATTGTGCAAATTTATTACCAAAATAATGGTTAGTTTCGGTGGAGCAGAGTATCGAAGAAGACCCGAATAAGTCCATCCACCATCACGGCCAACAATTGGAGATGTGCCCATCCACTTTATGGAAGATTTTGCGGAAGGATAATGGTTTGCAGGCTTACAAAATTCAACTCGTGCAAGACCATCAAGCGGCATCAAGCATAAAACAAGATGGCCACAGATCCCGATTTTCACAAAATTGAACCTCGGCTGGGATTTATTCGAGCCAGTCGGCGGCCACTTCCCCGAAATCATTTTTAAAACATAATGCAAACCCTTATCTTTATAATAAAGCCATAACATTAAGCTATATGCGTTTTATTTTTTCTTGAAAACCACACGTTTAAAAAAATACCCTCTATATACATACATATGCAGACACTAAGCAATTATCAAACATAAGAACAAGTTCGTGCGACCCAGTCGTGCATTTTTTTAAATTTATTCGACGATGTGACCGCACATATGAGCAAGTACGTGCGATCCAGTCGTGCAATTTATTTATTTTTTGTAATCTTTGTGTTCAACCAACGATAAAAAATTAAAAAAAATAAATAATAATAATAATAAAATAATAAAATAATGGACAGCACTTTCCCCAGGCGTAATCCTATCGAAAATCTTTGGGGAATTCTAACTCAAAATACAATTTGCGAGTGTTGCTATACTACAAGCATTGCATAAACGGCAGCGTATGATTAGTTCATTAAATTCTGGCCTTGACAGCATTGTACAATGTGGAATAAAAAATCGCGTAGAATTTAATGCTTCAAAAACTGAATGCTGTCTTTTGTCGTTAAAGCGGAATATATTCCCAATGCCATTATCCATGAGTGGCACTTGCATCGAAGAAACCGACCACCTCTCAGTTCTCGGTATGTGCATTACAGACCACCTTCTCTGGAATGACCCATATTTGACGTCGCCAAGAATGCTGCGACGTGTTTAGGTTTCCTTCGATGCAAGAAGCTCTTCACCCCGTCTGATATGGCTACACTATATTAAGCATATATTCGCCCAAAACTTGAGTATAATTCCGACATTTGGGCAGGTGCTCCAATAACGCACTTAAGTTTTCTGGATCGCATTCAAAAAAGAGCTTTAAAATTAATTGGTGATAGAAATATTACGGATTCAATTACATCTCTTGAGCACCGTGCGTCGTAATGTAAAGTGTCTTTCACTATTCTATCGTTATTTCTACAAACAGTACTCCAGAGAAATAGCTAGTGGCATTCCTCCCCTTAAACAACTCAACCGTAATACTCGCTCTGCTAGGAATGCCCATCAGTTTACCCTTGAGCCCAACTTTGGACGTACAGTTAAGTATAGAGATTCTTTCTTTGGTCGAACCACACGAATGTGGAACGCTCTACCTGGTTCGGTTTTTCCCTCCCATTTTGAAATGCAGAATTTTATTTTCCCTTCTTCCCTAATGCTGGCACGGTGTTTTAACATTATAAGGGTAGAAAAGTAACCCCTTTCACGCGATTCATGTTCATTTATTAATAAAGTAACTTTTTAAAAAGATTTGGTTATTTTTAACACAACTTTATTATTCAAGATAGAACTTTATTATTCAAGATATGAAATACAACTGTGTCTATTCTTGGGTTGGGTGAAGCTACGTCAATTATTCAATGCAGGTCATTTGCCAATCTAAGCATTTTAATAGTTTCTTGTAATCAACAACGAGACCAGTCGACGGGCAAATGAACTGCGTTTCCCACAGTCATCATTTCACCTGTTTTATTATGCTTATTTGGTAATCCAATTTGATTTCCGTTGGTGGGTGCTGACTTTGACGTAACCTCTCCCTCCCTTAGTTTGAAATTCTCCAGAGTTACAAAAAATGATTTTTTTAATCTTTGGAATTTAATACAAACGTAAATTATTATGATTATGATTAACAAAATTATCAATATCATTAAAACTTAGTTGTTCTTCAGTTATGTTGAGATCTATTTGATATGGAATGAGAAATCTTTCTTCGAATATATTTTTTCTATTGGCAAAGGTTCTATTTCGGACATTTAATTCACAATTATTAAAGTTTAATAAATAATTTCCATTTAGTTGTGTGGTTCTTTCATCACAAGTACTTGATAAGTTAATATTTTTAACATTTTTTAGTAATAATAAACCATTTTCTATTGCATTTATTTTCATTTGGAAATTCTGTTTTTATACAAACACTATTATAAAAGCATAAATCAGATATTTTTAAATTCTTTAAATCTGTATTTTGTATACAGTTTCATTTATCTTAACGATTTCTTTATCATCTATTATTAGTTCTTCAAAGTACATATTTGTTAAAGAGGTGACTAAATATTTTCTTGTCTCTAAAACTTCATTAGGTATTTGAATTACAAAAACAATTTTTTCACTGTCGTATAATTCTGTTCCAATTTTTAGATTTTTTAACTTTTCAAAACTCATATTATATTTAATTATTTCTTCTTTGTTTAAAATATTACTTCCCATTATTCCTGTTCTGCTAGAAGCAATGTTATTTTGAATATGTTCGATATTATCTTTTATAATTCCAATTTTTAATAATGATTCTAAGTAGAAAAGTTTGTAATTCATTTTGACAGTTTCTCTTTTAATATTGTTGAACTGATTTAATACTTTAAATCTATCTTCTTCAATTGTTCGTTTTAAAGTTAAAAAGGTTTGGTTAAAACTATCATTGATAAATACTTGTTTGTTATGTTGTGTTATGATGTTATGGTTATTTTCATCAATTCTTTTCAAGTGTCTATCATCCTCATTCATCGTTCCGTATAACCATTTTAGCCCTGTACCTACTATAGTAATAAGTCTTCTTTTGTGTCTGTGGGGAATGATAGTAAATATTTTATATTTAAGTGAATCTTATTCATGAAATAAAATCTCTTTTCCGTTATCTATTTGAATATTTGAAATGTTTTCTTCTAAGGATGAAATTATCTTGAATATTTCTGCTGGATTTATTATATGCAGTATAACATCGTACGTTTTTACTATCTCGATGTTCCCAAGTTTTATTTCTATGAATCCACTGTTTGTGTCTATTTTTTCCATGGTCAATGTTGCGTTAATCGTTGTCAGAAGAAGAAGAAGAATTAATACTATCCATTTCATCTGAAAATGTATTAGGTCTTTTTATATTTGAAGGATAAATGTTCTTTAAATTTAATTTTTTATATCTAGGTTCTTGTTTATGCCTAAGAGCTTTGTATTTTTTAACATATCCTTCTTCTCTCTCTTCATAATATTCTTCCCTGTCTTTATTTAATTTAATAATAGCTTTCTCTCTTACAAATTGCATGTTTGTTCTTACTGTTTTCTTATCCGCTCTACCTTCTAATACATCTATTGGTTTGTATTTAATAGTTGAATGTATTGATTTGTTATACCATTCTACACATTTATATATTTTTACTTGCGATTATAGGTACTATAATACAAGTTATGCATTCGTGCAGATTAAAATTTTGAGATAACAATCAAACATGACATTACGATGATAGAGAAACATATTTGAGTTACTGGCAAAATTCTGTCCGTCTGTCTGTCTGTCTGTTCGGATGTATTTTGGACTGCAGCCTAAACGGTTTGTCCAATCGTCTTCAAATTTTGAACTTAAGGTTATTTTGACATTCTACAAAGGACTTTTTTCAATTTTTTTTTTAGCTCAAAAATTAACGGTACCTGTCATATAACCGTTATGTAAAAGCTTATTTTTCTTAAAAACGGCTCCAAGAATTTTTATAAAAAAAAATTAGTGTACTACTGTAGGTATGCATTATATTTTGGTGAACAAAAAAAATTTAAATGGTGGGCTAAGAACGGTACCTCCCATAGGACCGTTTTTTTTTCTTCGAGAGACAAAATGGCGTTTAAATTTTTCCGCTGAAAACTATTTTACTTACTTTTTTTCAAACAATCAAAAGTCAGAAAAATCGATTATAATCTTTGAAGTTCCCTTAATATTTTTAAAATTTTATTCCAAGCTGTACCGCACATAAGAGCAAGTATGTGCGATCCAGTCGTGCAATTTATTTCTATCGTAGTCAATTCTGATTTTTCTGCGGTAATTACCCTTATCTTTTCACTAATTGTACTATGAAGTCTCTTAATATCAGAATTGCCGGTGTGGCAATACTTTTATATTTTCCTGTCTTAAAAAGTCCTTTCCGTTAACATTTTGAAATTCATTGTCCAGAACTATTTTATTTGGTTTACCTCTAATAGAGAAGTACAACCGTAATTTTTCTTTAAATGTAATACTGTTTTTGTCTTCCAGGTGAAATAGTACACAATGTTTGGAAAACTTGTCGATAAAAGTAATGAAATTATGTTTGGAATTAGTATAAATGTCAGCATGACCATGAACTATTTGGTTGTTATCTGTTGGTGTTTCTGTATGTTTAAGTTTTGGTTTGATAGGTCTTCTATCATATTTTGCCCTGTTATAAGTATGGCAATTATTAATATACTTGTGAATTAAAGTTTTCAAGTTTTTGAAATATATTAACTTTTTTAAGCCTGCATAATTTTCGTGTATACCTGAATGACCTGTTTCGTATTTATGGTACTTTGCAATCTGTTTATAAGTATCATCTTCATATTTCATATTTTGTGCATTATACATACATTTGTAAGACTTGATTTGTGTTGTATCATATAATTCAATGAGCTTCAATTGTGTTAGGTTATATTCATGTTCTGTTAGTTCAGAAAAAATGCCTATTTTACCTTTTCTTTTTATAAACCTCCTAAATTTGTCTATAAGTTTTTCTTCTTGAATGTCTTGGGAGTTAATATATATGATTCTTTTGTTATTTAGTATCTCTATCTTTTTATTTTTATTATTTGTCAGTGTGATTTGTGTGTAAAATCTGTTGACCACTGTGTCTAGTATTGGGAAGTGATCGTTTTGCTCTTCTTCTTGTGAGTGAATTGTATTGTTTTCAGTACTAATATTATCAATTTCAAAATTTAAATCGGGGTGGGGTGGTTTCTCTCCCTCCCTATGTGTGATCGCCTCGATCATATATATCTCTCCTGTTTCACTATTAATACGACTTAAAAAATCAGCGGCTTTTTTTCTTTTCCCTTTAAATAATCTATGTTAATGTTATATTCTCCTAATTGTAATAGCCATCTTTGGAGCCTTTGGTTTATATCCTTGCCTTTGTGTTTTGTTTGTAACCATTTAAGTGGTTGATGGTCAGTTAATAAGTCAAAAGGTCTAATGCAATAATATAATTTGAATCATTTAAGTTGATTTTAGTATTCTTTTTAAGATATTTAGTCATGGGTTGTGCAATTTTGGCGTAATCCTTTATGAACTTTCTAAAATATCCGGTAATGGCTAAAAATGATTTAATTTGTTTTGTAGTAGTTGGTAATTGTAGTTTTTGAATAGCTTCAATTTTTGACATATTTGGTTTTACTCCTTCTGTCGTTAAGACGTGTCCTAAGTATTCAGTTTCTTTAGCAAAAAATTACATTTATCAATTTGATTTTTTAAGTTGTGCTCTCGTAACTTGTCTAATATCTTTTGAACGCTTATAATATGTTCTTTAAGGGAGGTACTGAAAATTAATAAGTCATCTAAATAGACGACACAAATCTGATTTATGTATTTCCTAAGCACTGAGTTAATTAAGCGCTGGAAGGTTGCGGGAGCATTTTTGAGTCCAAAAGGCATTCTTGTGAACTCATAATGCCCAAGTGGAGTCGAAAAGGCAGTTTTTTTTCTATCTTCTTCTCTTACAAGGACTTGGTGAGAACCCTTTGCAAGATCCAAAGTTGTGAAGTACTGGGATCTTCCCAATTTATCCAATATAGTGACTATATTGGGAATTGGAAACTTATCGTCAATTTTAGCCTCATTCAATTTTCTATAATCCACGACTATTCGCCATTTTTTTCTCTCCAGGATTATCTATTTTTTTGGTACGATCCAAACTACTATTATATGGTGAGTTGCTCTCTTTAATGATTCCCTGACTAAGCATTTCTTTAATTTGTTTATTTATTTCCTGTTCATGTATTTGTGGATATCTATAAATTTTGGCATAAATTGGCCTGTCTGTTGTTGTAACAATTTCATGTTTAATTTCATGAGTACAGCTTAAATGCTGACCATCTTGAAAAAATAAATCCTTGTTTTTGTGAAGAAGATTCTTCAATGATTCCTTTTCCTCGTTATTTAGGTGATTACCAAGGAGGCAGTTTGGAATATCTTGATTTTCTGATCTTCCTTCCAAAATATATATTTCTTCATAGTTATGCGGACATAACTATGAATGCATTTATGAATTTAATTTTGTTCCCATGTATTTCTGTGTTCTTCTTCTAGGTTTATTTTTGCTTCTAAAGGTCTCAATAAGTTTTGACCTAATAAACCATCAAATTGTTTGTCTTTAAAGGATGTAAGTTCCCAACACATGTGAGCTTTTTCGTTAAATTCTGCAGGGAGTTCTGTTATTATTTCTGTGTCAATTGTGTTTCCGTTAAGGGTATTAGAGGATATTTTTTCTTTTAAAGGAATTCGTTTGTATATCATTAATTTCGTCTTGTCAAGTAATGTAGTTGTAGAACCTGTATCTATTAAACATTTAATCTTATTTTCACCTATAGTGAATTCTATTATCGGTAAATAAGACCTGGAGGCTGAGAGTGAATATTTACTTCCTCTCTTTGAAAATTTTGAACGTGTTCGCACTCCATCGGTGTAGGATTATTAAATTGTCTTGGGTTGGAATTGTTGTTATTATAATAATATAATAATAATAAGTTATGGTGATTTAAATTTCTGTGATTCGTTGCTTGTCTGTTTTGTTTATTTCTGTAAATGAGTCCAGTCTCTTCTAAGGTATAGTAAGCGTCCCTAAGATTATCTACATTTCTGCTTATAACTACGCTAGCTAAATTTGGTTCAAGCCCATCAATGAATATTTTTAAGATCATATTTTCGTTTGCAATGTGCGAAAATTCGCTTGGTTTATTAACATCGAATTCATATTTACTATTAAGTTTGTCTAAAATCTCTTTTAATTTATCAAAATATTCACTTACATTATTGTTATTTTTCTGACTAATGGCCTGATGATACAAGTTATAATATGTCTCCCTGACTCCAAAATTCCTTATGACCTCTCCTTTAATTTGTTCCCACGTTGCTGCTGGTCCTAATGTACGTATCACTTGAAGTGCTGGTCCTTGTATTTTCTTGGCTACATTCCTTTGGATCACGTAATCCTCCAAGGGTGTTCCCACGAAGTGTGGAAGGAATATCTCAACTTCCCTGATGAATGATGGTAGTGCGTAGTCCGAGGTGCCCCAAATTCTTTTATTTTTGAAGCTTCTTTTATCAGTTCATTTACTGATATGCAGATTTGTTGTTGTAGCAGCGGTGCAACAGGTGCTGCATTGGCGTATTGTTGTTGCTGTTCTGCATTAATTTTTAGAATTTCACTACGTTCTTTTTGACAGATGTATTTATATTAATGTGACACGGATTTAAATTTAAATTTTAATACCGGTGACTTTAAAGCCACTTAATTCACAAAATTCTTAAGTTCTTTTTATTCCGATCTTTGGATTAGAATCCTACCGACTGCGCCATTAATGTTCCTTTATTAATAAAGTTACTTTTTAAAAAGATTTGGTTATTTTTAACACAACTTTATTATTCAAGATAGAACTTTATTATTCAAGATATAAAATACAACTGTGTCTATTTTTGGGTTGGGTGAAGCTACGTCAATTATTCAATGCAGGTCATTTGCCAATCTAAGAATTTTAATAGTTTCTTGGAATCAACAACGAGACCAGTCGACGGGTAAATGAACTGCGTTTCCCACAGTCATCATTTCACCTGTTTTATTATGCTTATTTGGTAATCCAATTTGATTTCCGTTTGTGGGTGGTGTCTTTGACGTAACCCGCGTGCCTATTATAAAAAAAAGAACTAGTTCGATTATGTTTTGATAGAATAAGCATTTAATGTTAATTTAATTTAAGTATTTTAATTAAAATTAAATTTGTTTTTTATTAAAAAAGTAAACGTTACTTTTTAATTTATAATGTAGGGTTTGGTAGTATATAATCAAATTTGGGATTGTTTTTTTATAATTATTTTTGTGGTTGTATGAACTTATAACTAATACTAGACCAAAAAATATAAGAACTAGCTTTAATATTAACTTAACTAACTTACTGGCCCTGTTCTGGTGCTCTAAATAACTCTCTATCCTAATTAACTGTAATCAGTGGAAAAATCTGCATCCTTAAATTGATTGCTACTATACATTAAAGTTTGATATACGTGTGGTTCTTTTGTTCTTCCTCAGAGGTTTTTTTTTTAATTTACCATGTATGGCTGAAAATAACCGAACCGAACGAGGAAGGCTGATTGTGGAAGGAGCACTCGCAATTGATTGAAAATGAAATAAATTGCACGACTGGATCGCACGTACTCACTCATATGTGTGATCACATTGTAGAATAAAATTTAAGAAAACTGAAGTGAACATCAAAGCATTTATTCGATTCTTGTGACTTTTGATTATTTGAATAAAGTACGTTAAAATGTATTGGGTGAAATAATTTAAACGCCATTTTATTTCTTTTAGAAATTTTGAAAAGTGTGATTTTTTTTTCGAAATCGTAGGAGCGGTTTTTAAATAAAACGGTTTTCTTTAACAAGTTCATTTAAAAAATTAAAAAAAAATAATTCATGAATACAGTCTTAAGCACAAAAATAACATACATTAAAAAAAAAATTATAAATTATTAAAAATACAAAAAAAAAATTTCGAAAAAAAAATAATGCGAAATTACTTAGGCTACCTACATCTTCTTGAATAAAAATTTTGATAGTAATCGGACACCAGTTTTCGAGAAAGTCGAGGAAAAAAAACCGATCCTATGGGAGGTACCGTGTTTAGCCCATCATACTAATTTTTTTCACCAAAATATAATGCTTACCTACAGTAGTACACTTATTTTTTCATAAAAATTCTTGAAGCCGTTTTCGAGAAAAATAGGCTATAACGGTTATATGACAGGTACCGTTAATTTTTGAGCTAAAAAAAAATTGAAAAAACTCCTCTGTAGAATGTCAAAATAACCTTAGGTTCAAAATTTGAATACGATTGCCCCAACCGTTCAGGCTGCAGTCCAAAATACATCCGTACAGACATACAGACAAACGGACAGAATTTTGCCAGTAACTCAAATATGTTTCATCGTAATGTCATGTTTGATTGTTATCTCAACATTTTTAATCTGCACGAATGCATAACTTGTATTATAGTAGTTACCTATAATCGCAAGTAAAAAGCCATTCACCCATTAAACTCGACGAATAGGTACCGTTGAAGTTCGAAAAGAACACTTGCAATCGATTCAGGAAAATGTGGTTAAGACTCAAATACTGTTAACTGTGTTTTGGTTTTTAATCATCACAAAATATATTTATATAATATTATAACCTCTTTATTTTCAAAATATATTTTCTTAAAATTTGCAGCTAACGATTAATTCTCCGATTGATGCCACGCGGCTTAAAACTACATATGTATTCAATGCGTAACAATATTTTCAAAAGCAAATCTCCATATATATAGTTACCAATCGTTTTAGTTTAAATAAATTGCACGACTGGGTCGCACGAACTTGTTCTTATGTTAGATAATTGCTTAGTGGCTGCATTTGTATGTACAAAAAGAGTGTTTTTTTTAGACGTGTGGCTTTCAAGAAAAAAAACGCATATAGTTTAATGGTAATGCCAAGAGTTTAGCATTATAAAGATAAGGGTTTGCATTATGTTTTAAAAATGATTTCGGCTGGCTCGAATAAATTCCAGCCGAGGCCCAATTTTGAGAAAATCGGGATCTGTGGCCATCTCGTTTTGGGCTCATTCACCGAACGCGATTGATGGTAGTTCGGCTTAAATTCTTGGCGGATGGACTCATTCGGGTATTCTACGATACTCTACTCCACCGAAACGAACCATTATTTTGGTAATATTTTTTTTTTTTTTTTTTTATTTGTAGCGTAGTGCCCCGTGGCTTAGTGGTTAGTGTGTCGGACTGCTAAGCGAAAGAACCTGGGTTCAAATCCAGCTCATAGCCACCTTTTTTTCTGGGGTACTGCCTCTTGCGAGGAACTGACAAAACCTCCAAGAGTAAAATTTGTCTCGAAAAAGTGCATCTCATGTAGCCGTTCGGACTCGGCGGTAAACTGTAGGTCCCTTCCATTCTTGCAGAGTAACAACACACACACAGGTATGGTTGAGAGTATAAGTCACTAGGCCTTGGCTCCTTAAGGAGCTGTCGCGCCAATAAATTTATTTAATTTATAATTTTATTTGTAGCGTAATATACAAGTAATTGATTTACATTTCATTGTAGCTATGTGATATAGAAATATTTTGTTCTTTTCTTTACAACTTCAATTCTTGGTTTATATAATGAAAGGCAGATAATATGAAATCAGTTACTATATTAAGGGAAAATGCTACTGGAAAAAAACCCTTATATGATACTTAAATCTAGTATTGCTGTGTTCCCATAATCTACAAAATAAGCAGTGAGTTACAATAGTATAAAATATTATATTAATTTGAAAGTAGACGAACAAGTTCGTTTTCAGAATAAGTGCAATTAAAATAAAGTCTTTCTCGAAATTTACTTATAAGGAACATAATAGTATTAGCATTCGCCTTATCATGGAGCCTATTTGTTGAGTAATACCATGGTAATCCAAGAATCATTTTAAGTATTTTATTTTGGCAAACTTGAAGTTTTTTGATATGAGTGTGAGCGCAGTTAAACCAAACTGGTGCCCCATATAAAAGAATAGCTTGAAAAATGGTTTTAAATAATATTAGTTTATTTTGCATGCTAAGGTTTGACTTTCTATTAATAAATGGATATAAAGTTCTTACTGTCAAATTGATTTTATTCACTGTATTTGAAATGTGAGGTTGAAAAGTTAACTTATTATCCAAAATAACACCGAGGTATTTGCAATTATCTGACCATTCGATTTCTGAACAGCATAGACGAAGTTTGGCATATGGTAGGTAACAAGATTTTCTGCGACGTGAAAACCACATTGCTTGGGGTTTTGTAGCGTTTATTTGTATCTTCTTTTTTCAATAAGTATAAGTGCGATTTGCAAAACCCTTGAAACATCTTGAAAGAGTAGGCCAGAGGCAAAAATAGCGGTATCGTCCGCATACATAGCGATACCTACGTTTGGATCGAGAGCAGGAAAGTCCGATAAGTAAATGTTAAATAAAATTGGGCCCAAAACCGATCCTTGAGGGACACCAAAGGGTACGTCATATAAAAAGGATTTTACGTTTCCTAAGTAGACTGCGAATTTTCTGTCTTCAAGAAAGCTTTTAATAAATTTAATTATATTGCAAGGAAATTTGAATTGGAAAAGTTTAAAGATGAGAGCATTATGCCAGACCGTATCAAAAGCTTTTTCGATGTCTAGCAAGACCATTCCAGTAGATTGTTTATCTGCAAATTTTTGAGATATGTAGTTTTTTATTCTTACTAATTGGTGGCAAGTGGAGTGGTGGGGTCGAAAGCCGAACTGATAATTAGGATAGATTCTTAAATCATGGACGAGAACTTGAATTTTTGATTTCATTATTTTTTCTAAAATTTTGCTTATGCAGCTAAGTAGGCTGATAGGTCTATAGTTAAGTGGATTGTCTAAAGACTTGCCTGGCTTTGCAATTGGTATTACCTTAGCAATTTTCCAATTTTTTGGAAAGTAGTTAAATTTGAGACATGAGTAAGTATTGTGAGATATTTTACACCACTTTTCGGAAGAGATTTCATAAGAACGTTGTTGATATTGTCTAATCCTGGAGACTTTTTGTTACTAGTTTCTAGTATAAGTTCTTTTACTTTTTTGTGGTTAGTATAATAATTTTCATTAACTATGGATGATCTACATGATAGCTCAGAGAGGACATTTTGGAGTTCAATTTCAGTATTATTATCACTAAGATGTGCTGAGATAGAGTGATTATTGAAAAAAGTTGTAGCTATGACATTAGCTTTTTCTTCTTGAGTAATGAAAACATTATTTTGTACTTTTAAAGGAGGAATATTCCTTTTGTTTTTGTTTATGACTTTTGTTATTTTCCAGAACGGTTTACTAGCTTTATCAAAACTCGATAAATGAGAGTCCCACTGTTTGTTCTTAAATTTGGAAATTTCGTATTGAATGGTTTTGTTTAAGATTTTGAAGTTTGAGAGGAAGGAATCATGTCGGTAGCGTATCCATTTACGTCTTTCAGAATTACGTAGGCGAATTAAATAAAGAACGTGATTTGGAAGAATGAGTTTGCGAATAGTTGAAATATTTCTCTTAGGCACGGATAATTCGGTTGCTCTTTGTATCGTTTCGGTGAAGTGTTCCACGTAGGTGTCAATTTGGTTAACGTTTTCAATTGTTATTTCGTGGTAATTTAAGCTTTCGGTCAAAAAAGATTTGAATCTATTCCAATTTGCAGCTTTATAATTGTAAAAGCTTCTATCAGGCACTCCTGACACTGCACAATCTAGTTTTATACAAACAGGGAGATGATCAGATCCCAGATTATTTAAAGTTACTGGGTTAGAGAGAAACTGTTCGTTACTTGTAAGAAACAGGTCAAGGGTGGAAGGATTTTTCGAAGATGACTTAGGAATGTATGTAGGATCAGGGGTGTGTAATTTTGGTAATAAATTTGCACAATTTGCAAACTTGTTCAGGAGTAAGTCTATTCATTATGAAATGGCAAACCAAACTGAGCACAAATCAAGTGACAGCTGTCAAAAACACCAATTCCGAAAAATGTATTGCCACATTGAAAACCACACGTCTATTAAAATAAAAAAATATTTTTTTTTTCAGAAATTCTTTCATTTGTTACTTGTGATTTATAGGGACTATAAGGCAAGCTATGCATTCGTAAAAAAAAAATCTAACAATCAAAACAACAGTCAAAAAAAGTGGGTCTGGAAATTCCGTCCGTCTGTCTGTCTGTCTGTCTGTCTGTCTCTCTGTCGGTATCGATTCCTAAAGCCTAAACGGTAAGGCCGATTTAATTCAAACTTGGTATATAGTATTTTTAAAGTATTCTCCCCCGAATGTTTTTCGAATTGGCATTCTAGCTCCAAACTAAAGGTACCTGCCATATAACTTCTAATGAAAAACTTGTTTTTCTCGAAAACGGCTCTTACGATTTTGATAAAACTTTCTGAATGGTGTTTTCTATGCAAAATCTATCTATACGTTTTAATGGATTTTTCAGAAAAAGTTTTATAACGGTACCTCCCATATGACCGGTTTTTTTAAAATCAGACTTTCTCGTTAACTAATGAACGGATTTTGATGAAATTTTCCAAATATATAGTGTTCTATGATATAAAAAATATTGCTTATTTAAATTTTCAAAAACATTTTTTTTTAATTTTTAATATTTAAAAAAAAATTATTTTGTTTTTTGAATATTTTGAAAATGAATCAATAGATTTTTTTTTAATTTTTCTCCTAGTATAAACTATAGATTTCTTTAAATTGACATACTCAAAAAAAAATTAAAATATGTTTTCGAAAAGTTTTTCAAAAAAAACATTTTTTTGAAAAAAATTGGTCAAACGATTTTGAAATGAAAAATTCATAAAATAGAAAACAGCAAAAGAAATAAGATGACTTAAAACATTTTTTTTCCAAAAAACGTTATGAATAGTGTTTTTTTGATTTCATGAACATTTTATTTTTTTAATATTTTCCCCAAAATTTTATTTCATATTGCTCGGGTGAGCCGTAGCCATTAGTCAAATAAAAGTAGGTGACAACCTACATACATACCTACGTATTTTAAAGAATTTCATCATCACAAAAGCACAGAATAAATAAGGAAGCCTATGATAAACATAGAAAAACAACTAACAAATAAAAAACTATTCGATTACTACTGAATGCAAAAATTTCAATCAAGAAAACAAAAGTTTACACCTGCCTATAAATAAACAAACTTTTGTTGTTAACTTTTAATATTGTCTATACCCACTCGCTTAACAGTAGTTGGAATGTGTATCTTAATTTTAGTACCTACCTTCCCTCCAACCTGATTACATTTTAGTACCTAAATCGCAAGTAAAAATACGTGTTCTTAAGATTGAAATTTTCAAAATCCTGACAAATGAAGTTCTGTAGCTCACTTTTTGTCGCAATAAAAAAATATTTTAAGAAAACTGAAAAATGTGTTCCTTCTACCCGACTGGCAACAAACCTTCACCATCCTTGGACTAAACTATGTAAAATCTACCATGCAAATTTCATAAAAATGCGTTGGGTGGCATACATCTATTTTTATAGACATTTTTTTATTTGTGTTGTTTTTCGTTGTAAATGTTACTTGTTTCTGTTAAAGATCTTATCTTCCAATTCCAATGTGATTAGAAACAAAAGAGCAAATATGAGCACCAGTTGAGCGCATTATTTAATTTTAAAAGGGGAATTGTTCATTCACATTAAGACTGAGTCTCACTCAGTACAACTTTTTCCGAACAAATTTTAGGATATTAAATCCACTTTCGATAACAATATTTAATATTTTTTCTGATTAATTGCTGTTGACATCTGTTGTGTGTTTTCTGTTTTCCGTTCTCTCTATATCTTCTGTTCTGTCCTGTATCAATGTCGTCTTGTGTATTGTCTTGCAATTGTCCGAGCCGATGGCCCCAGTAGCCAGTGCTCATAAGAGTGTCTACTTCGTAGATTTATCTACGGAGTAGATTAAAATGTAATGTAATGTAACGAATCCAATATCTCAGTCTTATGTTTGTTGGTTGTTGAAGTTCAAGCAAATCGTGGATTCAGAAAGAGAAATGCCAAGAAAATAATAACATTTCCGAACCAAATATAGGCCTGGTCAAAAGTCAGGCCACCACTTGCGGGGACCTATACAATGCAAACAAAGATTTTCAAGCCAAATTGAAAACCCGCAAAAACAATATGCTTTTTATTTGCGGCCGAAATTGCTTTTGACATGTATATGTAGATCCTGACTTTGAATTTCGGTCAATTTTAATAATAAATGCCACAAGGTGTGCTTGCAAAACTATCTGCTTTTGCGAATATTCCTCATTTTTAAATAACTTATTTCCTTTCTCGTGGTTACATTGCTCATTTCATTCGGCACGATAAGGTCTTCTTCTTTCTAGTAGTATGAGGCAATTTTTCTCCTCGGTCTTTGCGTTAATCTCATTCACCCCAAAAATAAAAAGTCCCCCAGAGTCGTTACTACTCTTATAGCATTAACTAAGTACATGTGGGGCACCGACTTGTATTTTCCACCCTACATTATTATTTCATACAAACGTAAGTTTCCGAACGTGACCAATTCTGTGATGTCTGCACTCGTTCAATATTGACAAACAGAATTCTCTACTCCACAGTCCACACGTATATATGTTACCACAAAAGTAAGAAAATGTAATTCCCGCATCATTGTCAATTGGTTGCCAAGAATACCATATGATATTTAACTTAACTTCAAACAGTGACTATTACAAGGACTGGGTAGAGTAAGAACTCTTCGCCAACGCACCAGCCTTAAAAGGTGTAAGCGGTAGGGCAAGGATATGAATTGATAATACACTAAATGAAGGCGAATGGGAACTGACTAACAAAATAAAATGGTTTTCATAATAAAAGATATTCATATTTGTAGAAACTTTATAAAATGTGAGAGCTTCCGGTTATCATACAGACCCGATGTGACACGAGGGAAATAACAACGTAATACCACCTAATATTTTTTTTTATGATTTTTTATTGCATTAAATCTTATAACTAATTAAGTCTAGACAAAAATCTTAAAAACTAGTTAACACTATCAACTTAATTAACTTACTGGCCCTATGCGGGCGCTCTAAATTAATCTATATATCTTAATTTTAATTGCCTTTCGGCTTTAAACTAACTTATTTTTAAATTAAACTGAGTAAACTTTATCGGTTTTTTTTCTTAACCTATCTTAAAGTACTTAAAATTAACTTAGAATAAACTTAAAATAACTTAAAATAAACCTAAAATATTCAAATCTAGAACAGCCACAGCAGCCGTTTTTTTTTGTTTTTTTTTTTTGTTTATTTTTTGGTGCCGCCACATTTGCCCTATTCTTTCTTATAGATACCTAAAACACATGCAAGCCAGCCATAGGCGATAGTCGACTAAAATTATCTGGTTTAATTAAGCCACCAAAACTGATGGACCTGCTTAGTGACTTCCTTCCGATCCAAATCGGGCACTGTCCTACTGAATCGGAGGCGCTCTGTTTCGCTTCTAGAGCGTTAACTTTTTCGAATACTTTGCTGATACTCGGAAGAAGACTAATCGACCGGAGATTTGCCGGATTGGAATTGTCCTTTCCCTTTTTCGGGAGAGGATGTACAACAGCTGTCTTCCAACTCACTGGATAATGAATGATAATGAACAGTGTTGTGTATATGTCTATGGCTTCCTCAGGGAGATGTCGTAGTACAACATTGGGTATACCATCGACTCCTGCTGGCTTCTTTTTCTTTAATGATACGAAGATCATTTGGAGTTCGACCTTCAAGATGAGCAGGGAACTTGGCCCATTTAGCTCGGCGATGGTGGCGTTTGCCAGATTGTCTTCATTGAACCCGGTAAAACCAAGATTCTCAGATCGCCATTGCGTGATGCTATTTCGAAGGTAAAAGTGATTCAGCAGAGCTCTGTTCTCCAGGTCGTAGTTCGGGCAAATAGAATCAATCACCTTAAACACTTGCTGAAAAGCAGAACCCACTGTCTCAACCTTCTGCAATGGATCTTTGACCACAAAGAAATCGTCGTCCAAGACAGCTTCTCCCAGATCTATTCCTGCGGTCAGGAGTATGTTTTTGTTGTCTGTCGTTCTCGGAAGCTTAAGACGCGAAAGATCGTTTTGATTGTTTTTTCTGAAGATTTTATTAATCTCGGGAAACATACTCGGGTCGCTAGAGTTAACGGCTCGAATTCTGTTATCCCAATACGAGTTAATAGACAATCTGTAATATTGCTTTATGAGCGAGTTGACGTTTTTAATTGACGACTTCAGTGTCCTAATCTCCAGATCGTTTCTCTCAGTAAACCGTCTGTACAAAAGTTTTAATCTTGTCAGAAGGCCACTTTTTTGTCTGTGTAGTGCGCCTATTGTCGCGTTCTTGTAAGTTTCAGTTGCGTTATGTTCTTTGTATCGTGGGATTGTTCTGTCCATCGTTTGCTTTATGACACCATCCATCTGATGCAGGTATCCGTCAATCTCTACGTTCGATAGATTCCTGTCGTTTGGAGGCACAATGTCGTTAGAGAGGAGTTCTCTTGTCAGGGTGTTGGAGAAACGTGGCCAGCGTGCTTTACTAAAATTGTAAGAGCGCGCAGGCACAAATTCCTCCAACACCACAAGCTCGTTTGGTAGCTGTATGACGGCGGCAAGTCCGCAGTGGTCACTGTCATATTCTACCGTCTGTAAAGAATTTCTTGTATGTTGGCTGACAGAGTCAGTTACTGTCAGTCTTGAGTCTAACAGTAGTAGATCCAGAAAAACACTCCTTGGGAACGATGGTCTATCTGTAGCAAGGAGGTCGATTTTACACTCAATATTATGTCGATCCATTCAATTAAAAAGATGGGATCCCCTTGGATTTTGGATTTGATTTCCCCAATCTTCGTGCTTGGCATTTAAATCCCCAGCGATAATATAGTAACTTTCATCCGAGTGCAGACTAAGACACTCGAAAAGTTTTTCGAGCTCTGCTATAAAATTTGCAGGTTGAGGAGCTTCTGGTGCGTACACTGCTATCACATACATTCGCTTCCCATGTTGGAGAGGAATGCATATGATGCAAGCTTCTAGCAACACAAATCTTCGCACTTCACTATTATATATGACCTTATACCTTTTCGTAAAAAGATAGCGACCCCGCCCCCATAAGTGGAGTGGGCCGGTCCCTTCTTACGATATTGTAATTATTGTGACTCAGTTTGTGTTTCTGCTTTAGCTTGGTTTCGCTAACCAAAAAGACATCTGTGATCATGCAATAATTGGAACAAATTTGCTCTACGTTCGGTTCTGATTAGTGAATTTACATTCACAGCCAGGATTTTAAAGGGGTACTCGTACAGCGCGCCCATTATGGTTAAAATTGTCCTAAGCAGGGAAGGTAAGCGTAGACACGGTCTAGTCTTTCCTCCTGCTTTCCGAGCTGTTGTTGTAGGCTGGTTAACTGGGCCTGCATGGCTAGCAACACAGTCATTATATCGGCCTGTCCCGCAGGTGCCGTAGGCACGGGGGCCTGTTTGGCAACACATCCATTAGAGCATGTCACCACGCCTCTTTAATTTGTCCCATGTGACAACCTGGTAGTTTAGGACGGTGATTTTCCTTAAACTATCCAGTAAGCTAGTGGGCGACAGCTGAACCAGGAAGAACGGTAGTTTCCGTTGCTCCCGTCTGGCTCTGACAGTCGTAAAAGGCTTAACCCCGACGAACTCGAAATGTTTGGTGGCTGTATTTTGAAGTTCTTTGAGGAGCGCCACCGGGTCAGTGAAGCTGGCAAGGCCCTTTAAGAGGACCGTTTGAACTTTTTCTTCTTTCGGAGTGAAACTATAATGTTCAATTGTCGACTCCTTAAGAATTTGCTTAACTATATTATGATGATCCACTGAGAAGCAGTGGATGCATGTTTATCGCTACTAGGTCGTTTAATAAGAAAATTTTCGCCTATGGCAGACTTACACATTTGGATGGTATCCTGAAGATCCATCTTGTACGTGTTGACGGGCGGCACCTTTCCCCTTTTTTTTGTTTGCTGCGTTGGCTGTTGCTGCTGATTCTGTTGTAGCTGCTTCACTTGTTGTTGATGCTTCTGTTGCTCTTATTGTTGTTGAGCTAGTGCTTGCTTGGATGTAGATGGTCGGTCCATCTCAATAGCATGCTGCTGCTTTTTTTGTTTTGGTTGTTGTTGTTGCTGTTGGTGTTGTTGATGTTGTTGATGTTGTTGTTGTGAGAGCATTTTTGGTTTTGTTGTTTTTGTTTTCGCATTTGTTGTGGCTGGTTTGGTTGTTGTTGTTGCATCTCTGTTGGCTGCTGTTGTTGCACCTGCTGCTGTGGTTGCGGTTCAGCAGTGTGGACTGCCCTTTATCTGGCTGCCTTTTTTATTTTTTAGCCAGCCTCTCATTATGACGTCGCAATTCCTGCTTTGCCTTTCTTTTGAGGATTTGCTGTTGTAGAAGGCTATTTTTCTCCTCCTCATCATCCGACTCCGATGACGACAGCTCTATATCTCCAGATACATACGACACCGACATGTCTGACTTCTGGCCAGCAGTATGTAGTTGTTGGCGAATCCTAGCTGCTGCTGTTGTTTTGGCTGGACGCGCCATCACGTTTTCTCCGTCTTGCAGCTGAGCCGGGGTCGCATTTTGAGCATTTGAAAATTTTTTGCCGGTATTAGCCTTAACCTGTTTTTTTTTCTTTTGACTGACGTCATCATATCAGCCGATGTTGATGGGAAATCTTCCGATGTCACCAAATTTTCTTGTTCACTCATAGTTGGGACGCTGCTGCCGCCTTCTAGGCTTTTTCGGTTGTTTAGAACCTCTTCCCAAAAACAAGTAGTGATTTGGCCCAGGCCGGATTTGAACCCGGGACCCTCTGGACCGTGCTCGGCCACTCTTCTACTAGGCTATTTCCTTATACGTTTTTGGGCTGACTTGCCCAAAACAATAGTCACACTTTAAATGGCTTTTTTTTCTTTAAAACTTAGCCAAATGTCTTTGGCTTTATTTTTAAAGGGAAATATTTTTGCCCTTTGGCAAAAAATAAAACTAGCGATTAAATTAACTTGAAAATATACTGCACTGTGAAAGTCGTCAGGGGTGTTGTCTCCTCCACAGTAGCGACGACCACTTAATTTTGCCTCTCCTTGAACTACACACTTGCGAAAAAAGGCCTTAGAACACGGCAGCTACGTCTTTACCTGAACTCTGATTTGCATAAACTAAAACTAATATAACCATATAACGGTAATAACAATAAGAAGGTTAAACGCCGAAATCCACAAAAAAGTTTATTTCACAAACTTGAATCTCACAAGCAGTCGGACAGGACTCCTTAGCATTAGCATTACTATTCTTAGTTTGTATGTAATTACTTATAATCTTTGGTGTTGTTGTTTTTGTTATATGTGTGTAAAAACAAGCGCCAACAGCTTGAATCATTTAGTGGGTTTGTCCTTTGGTTCTGTTTTATAGCCCTTAAGTTGGTGTAATATGCAGCAGGAATTTCCTAGACAGAAACACAATGTGGTTAAATTAAACAAGTTACCTACTTCATGGGTCTTGGAAATCGTGATGTTATACTGTTTCATGTTATAATTAGAACTTAATAGACCGGGAGGCAGAGACAGAAATGTCCGTCTCATTTTCGCAAGCTTAATTTTTTTGTATGAATCCACATCCGCGACAACAATAACATTGAAATGATTTATTCAAAAGTTGTTTTAATCGAAGAAAACCAAACACAAATTAATGCACTCATTACCAAAAATGATGAGTATGAAAGGAGAATAATTTCACTCGAGCAAAAAGTCATCAACTTGGAAAAACAGCTACTCGCAAACAGTGTTGAGATTTTTAACGTGCCTATACATAAAAAAGACATATCATGCACAGACGTTGCTCTCAAAGGCTTTCGTGAAGACTTAAACATAAATGTAAATGAAGGAGACATTGACCAGTGCTACTTAAAAAAAATTAAGCTAGCCAAATCAACATCAAACCCCAGTTCATCGAAATCGAATACTAATATTCTACACATCAAATTCGTGTCTCATATATGCAAAGAAAAAATAATTAAAGCAAAGCGTGAAAAAAGAGCGCAACTGTCAACGAACTTACTCAACCCACAAGCAAGATCAGAGAAGATGTATATAAACGAGTGCTTAACTTATGAAGCAAGGTAATTACTTAACACTGCAAAATCAATGAAGAATGAAGACTTCAAAAGGATATAAATATGTATGGACGAGGAATGGGACTGTTTATATGCGGAAGAAAGAGAGTGACAATTTTGTAAAAATAAATTGTTCAGGTGATTTTGTAAAATTATGAATTTTAATAACGTTTTTCCATTTACAAATTCTATTGCATGTGAATACCCAGTCGATACAACTAATTCTGTTGAATTTTGTTTTTGTTTACACCAGAATATTAGAAGCATGAGCAAAAATTTCTCTATATTCTTAGCTCATGTGATTCGTTTGTGAATTTACCTATTGTGATTGTTTTGATTGAAATTTGGATATATGAAGTTGAATTAAATATGTACAACATACAGGGTTATACTCTTTTTGGTAATTGTAATAAGTGTTATTGTGCTGGAGGTGTAGCTGTTTATGTAAAAGAGATGTGTGTGATTGTTCACGTTTAAATCTATCTAGTGCAGATGTAACTAAATTGTCTTTTGTCTATGAAAAATGTGATTACACCTTGTTGTGTGTAGATAACATGATTATGCTAAAAGTGTTTTCATTGATGAATTAAGCAATCTTCTAAATGTAACTAAGTCTAAAAATTTTATTATTGTAGGAGATATAAATATTGATATACTAAATGCATTTGACAGAGAAACAGAAAATTACTTGTTCACTATGGCTTCAAATGGGCTTAAGAGTTTCATAAACGAACCAACCCGTGTGACAGATTTGACAAAGAGCTGTATTGACCATTTTTTTGTGAGATCTAACAAAAATAATAACAATGCGTTTATTGGAAAAGTGTATGATTTAAATCTTACAGACCCTAAATTGCTTTACTGATTTAAACCGTCTTGAAAACTGTAAGCGCGTAGCTAAATCAAGAAAACTTTGTGTTGACTTTTCATTACTGAAAGAATCTTTAACATTCGAATTTTGGGAGCCAATTTATTTAGAAACCAACCCTTCTATTGCTTTTGAAGCTTTTTTAAAAATTTTCCCAACTCATATAAATTCTTGTACATTCCAAACAAAAAAATCGGGTAAAATGAATCATCTTAAACCTTGGATGACTAATAATCTTCTAAACAAGATTAGAAAAAAGAAGAAGTTTAGCTTAAAATGCAAAAAACATCCTTATAATATAAAACTTAAAAAGAGAGTTATTGATAACATTTTGGGAAAAGTTAAAAATCGTGTTGAAATTCAAAACATTGAAATTGATGAAACTATAGAATCTGACACAGGTAGGATTTCAAATAAATTCAACGAGTATTTCACTGAAATATCAGAAAACTTGAAACCGATGTTTTAACCATGTATAAACTGTAATTGCTCCATTGATTCAGATATTCTTATCGAAAATATACAACCAAACAGCTTTGTTTTTAATTCAATAACATCGGGAGAAGTATACAAAGTTACTATGTCGCTTAAAAATAAAAATTCTTGCACTAGTGATCGTATATCATGTGTACTACTAAAAAAAATTTGCCTTGTATGTCGTGGATGTATTGACCTACTTATTTAACAGTAGTGTTAAATTGGGTTGTTTTCCTGATCATCTGAAATGTGCTGAAGTTATTACTCTCTTTAAAAAAGGAAACAGAAAACTGCTTTCAAATTATAGACCAATATCTCTTCTTTCCACGTTTTCTAAGATTTTCGAAAACTTAGTAAAAGTTCGCATTGTGTCATTTTTAAATAAATTTAAATTCTTTTGCAACAATCAGTTTGGGTTCAGAGCGGGTATGTGAACAGAGGATGCAATTTTAAGAGTGTGTATTCAACTTTATGGTAGTTTAAATGGCAATAAATCAACCATAGGTTTGTTTGTTGACACGACGAAAGCTTTTGATATGGTAATCCACGACCTTTTACTTGACAAACTTTATAATGCTGGTTTTCGAGGTAATTTTTTTAAATTGTTAAAATCGTATTTAAGCATTAGGAAACAAATTGTAAATATAAATGGATATTTAAGTGAACCAAGGGTTTTAAGAAATGGTGTTCCTCAGGGTTCTGTACTTGGCCCATTGTTTTTTCTTGTCTACATAAACTCTATTTTCAAACTTAAGCTAAATGGTAACTCAACAGCATTTGCCGATAATATAGTTTTTACGTATGAATATGGAAAGGTATTTGAATGTATCGCCAAGATTGAGGAAGATCTTGAAATCTTAAGGATGTGGTTCACCATGCATAGGTTAATTATTAGTGAAAAAACTAAATTAATGTGTTTCAAGATATTTGCCAACAACCTACATGATTATAACCTATGGTTTCACACCCACGATTGTACACAGTTTTTTCTACCTATTCATAAGTGTGGTAGAAGTAATTTTTCATCGGACTTACAATGTTCTGAAAATTGTTTCAAAATTGAGTCGGTGCCACATTTTAAGTATTTAGGCGTCTTCATTTATTTGAATTGGAAATATCATATTCAAACAATTAAATCTTATATGTTGTTGGTCACAACAAAACTGTGCCTCATTAAGCCTTTTTGTTCGCAAAAAGTTTTAGCTACTATTTACAACGGCCTTGCACATTCAAAACTGCAATACGGTATAACAAGCTGGGGTGGTTCGTTTGCTTATTCTTTTGGACCCTTATTAATAGCGCAAAAGCATTTAATACGAATAATTTGCAATAACATCGGTATTCTGAAACTTTTATAACCTGCGTTTAAATAATATTACATTACATTACATTACATTTTAATCTACTCCGTACTACTCCGTAGATAAATCTACGAAGTAGACACACTTACGAGCACTGGCTACTGAGGCCATCGGCTCAGACAATTACAAGACAACAAACAAGACGAAATTGATACAGGACAGAAGAGAAGACAGAAGGAGAATGGAAAACAGAAAACACATAACACATGTCAACAGCACGCAGTTGGTTTTCGGACGGTCCACCATCTTTCTACTAACCACGCACAACGATGCTTGATTTCGCTGATCTCACGGGAAGCGATGCTTTATCAGAGCCAAGGCCGTTGACGACCGTTTAAATAATATGAACCTTGTCAATGTACCATTTGCACATAGAACACATTTTTCACATTTTTATACGCATACAGCTCCATATATTTTCAATAAATTACCCTTAACAATAAGGCAAACAGTTTCTTATTCAAATTTCATAGAAAAATGTCAAAGACTGGTTATTCACAAATAGCTATGAAAATATTTAATTATTTTTTTAGATTTTTCTCTATTTTAATGACATAAAGTGTATAAAAACAAAAATGTATAATCTACAAATTGTTAAGTTTTATGACAATATATCTTGCATTTATTTTTTAATTTACTTATTTTTTAATTTACTTTTAATAATAAGATATCTTGCTGATCTGTTTTATTTAAATTAATATTGAATTAACACAGGTTGTCACCCCACAACATATATCAATAAAATGTAAAACTATTGATGTGTCATTCACCACTTACTTCTAAAGTAAAAGAATGAACACTATTATTTTTTTCTTTTTAAAAATTGTTAATTAGCTTATATAACTTGAAATGAATAAAAATAAATATCTATCTAAAAAAAAAAATTATGTGTGTGATAAGAAATAGTATAATGAACGTCTTCCATCGCACAACGGCGGGTTACAGGAGGGTTTCAAACCCCGCAAAAAAATTGTGAAAAAAATTCGTGGCCGCAAAGATGAAATTTTTTCTACGCAATATTTGAAAATTTAAAAATATTAAGTCTTCCACCTGTATCTCACAACAAAATACGTCTTCCACCCACGCAAAATCCGCAAAAAAATGTCAACAAAATTCATTCCCGCAAAGATGAAATTTCTAGGAATGATAATTCTCATAGTAATAAACATAAACAAAATTGTTTTCCACCTATAATCTAACAAAGGTCGTCTTCCAAGGTTATGACGTTGGGCGCAGCACTTTAGTGTTTTTGCATATTAGTCCAATAAAACCTTAAGGGGCCAGTTATATCTATCATTGAAAAACTTTAAAACGATTTTTAAATGTTTTCTTTTGAAAAAATGAATGAAAATGATAAACCAATCGAAAGCAAATTATCCGAAGAACTTTTTTCGACAAGAAAAAAACAATGCACAAATATGTTTTAACTTAAAATGTATTTATCTGTTTTCCAGATGCAGATAAATTTTTCGTGTTAGTTGACTGATTTCTTAGATTTTTAGATAGATTTTTATTTACAAACATTAATAATCATAGAAACAAAATAATAAATAAATAAATAAAGTTAAGCCAGATTGAATCTTCTAACTAATTTGCATGAATTATTAAATAAATTTAAATGATAATTCCAAAATTTTAAAAGTATAAATATGAAATTAGAGTCATAAAAACATGATGTATGGTTTATTGGATTTTTTTTTTTTACTATCGATATTCAATATTGATTTTGTGTCCATATTTAAGTGCAACTGTTAAATAATTAGAAAGGGCTGTCCAATTCGCTGCATTCAGTATGGTCTTTGCTTGATCCATTGTCAAAGTCAGCTTTCCAAAATAAATTGATCTTAGGTTCCTGTATATAGGGCATATAGTTAAAAAGTGGAAAGTATCTTCTTACGCTTTCATACTACATATTGTGCAAAGATTTGTTTCCTCGTTTATGAAAGTTGAACCATTTTAATTTAACATATCACACCTAGCTTCACAAATTAGGGATATCGATTGAATGTCATTGGAGTCGCTGAAGTAGTTATTGCTGTTAAGGCTAAAGTTAAGCTCAGGGTAAATCAGCCTATTGACGGATTGAGTCGCTTGTTGGATGTATTCATTGCGCTGCTGAATGTCATACATCTCTAGTAACTTATACAGGTTTCGTTTCAGTTCTCCTTGATCTCCATATTGTATATTGAAGTTGAAGCTACATTTAACCGATAATGTTTTCCACCCCCACTTTCCTGTCAATTATGAATTTTGTGAGTATATGGGGAATCCTACTCATCGGTAAAATGCAGTTTGAGAGTATAGTTAAAAAGCGATGGTAGGCAAACCATACAAGAAAACAAAAACCACGAGATAGAAAATAATAATGTAGCCGCCCTAAACATATTTAAAGAAAAACTACCAGCTTATATGCGAACAATCCTATTCGCTCTTAAACCAAAGAAGCCCTACACGAGTTAACATAAGCAGGCTTCATAAACGAAGAAACACATTCTGAAAGTAGTAAAACTTTCGACAAAAAGCCTAATTTCCAAAACCAAAAGCTACAACAAAAAACAAACAACCCCCAACAACAAAATTTCAAGCCTAATAATCCAATCCATATTAGACCCCCTTTCAACCACAATCCTAACTACAAAGGAAACAATTTCAATCCGAATTACAAACTACCCTCAAGAAATTATAGACCTGTACCAATGGAAGTAGACCCCACTTCAAGTCAACTCAAAAAACACCAAGTACACCATAATAATGACAAGGAGGACCAGGGTTTTCGGGAAGTAGCCTCGGACCAAACTCACAACTTCCCTTTATTGTGCTAAGAAAAGCAAATCAAACACTCAAACTATTAATAGACACTGGTGCAACCAATTGTTTGATAAGCAAGGAAAAAGTACCAAAAGAATTAATAACCAAAAGAACTATCCCTTTACAGATCAAAACCGTAGGAACACCCATATTTATAAACGAGGAAATAATAATCCCTAAGGGAAAATTTATTTTTCCAACCCAAACAGATTGCGTATTCCAGATTTATAATTTCAATACTCAATTTGACGGTTTGATTGGAAATAATATATTATATCCAAATAATAGCAAAATTAATTTCAAGAACAAAACATTGAAATTAAATAACGAAATAATTCCACTGTTCTCTTCCGAGGAAGATGAACATGTATATTACAAAGAAATAAATTCATTACATTCTTTAGATTACCAAGAGACTGATCATGTCGAAAATTTAGATAGTTCACTCAGCCAATCAAATATCGAGGAAAGTAAGGAATTAAAAAATTTGTTAAAAAAATATAGAAACGTATTTTACAGAAAAGGAAACGACTTAACGTTTACCAACCACGCAAAACATAAAATAAAAGAAAGGAAATAAAGAATGGAGGATAGTCATAGATTATAGGAAACTAAATAATATAACGAAAGAAGACAAATTCCCCATACCACTAATAGACGACATATTAGACATAGGAAAAGCAAACTATTTTACAACTCTAGATCTAACAAAAGGATTTCACCAAATAGAAATAGCCCCACAAGATAGAGAAAAAACAGCCTTTTCTACTTTAACAGAACATTATGAATGGTTAAGGATGCCATTTGGACTAAAAAATACCCCTGCAACGTTCCAAAGAATGATGAACGAAATTCTAAAAAAGTACATAGGAAAGTCATGTTACGTATATTTAGATGACGTAATAGTTTTTTCCTCGTCATTACAAGAACACATAGATTCATTAAATAAAATATTCTCAACACTTAGAGAAGTTAACCTAAAAGTATCATTAAATAAATGTGACTTTTTAAAGAAAGAAAGTGAATTTCTAGGACATATAATAACACATGAAGGAATAAAACCAAATCCTAACAAAATACAAACAATACAAAAATTCCCAATACCAAAAAGTATTAAGGAAATACAATCCTTTCTAGGACTAACAGGATATTATAGGAAATTTATATTAGATTACGCAAAAATCATTAAACCTATGACAAAATTCCTAAAAAAAACACAAAATAGATCTGAACGTTCAAGAATATAAAGAATCATTTGAAAAATTAAAAATACTACTAAACAGACACCCAGATCTTAGTAAACACTTTGTACTGACAACAGACGCATCCAATTACGCAATAGGCGCTGTATTAAGCCAATCACATGGACCACTTAGATTCGCATCGAGAACTCTTAATACATGAATGTAATTATAGCACTATTGAAAAGGAACTATTAGTCATAGTTTGGGCAACCAAACAATTCAGACATTACCTATACGGTAGAAGATTTAAAATATTACCCGATCATAGACCATTAATATGGTTACATAACTTAAAAGAACCCAATTCCAAACTACAAAGATGGAAAATAAAGTTCGAAGAATTCGATTTTGATATAGAACACTTACAAGGAGAAAGAAAACAAAGTAGCAGACGCACTCTCCAGAGTAAAAATACCCGAAATTAATACATTCGAGCTAGTCTCAACTAAACACTCCAACGAATCAAGTAGTGAAAATCTAATCTTTATTACCGAAAAACCCTTAAATTATTTTAAGAATCAAATAATAGTAAAAACACGAAATAACGAAGAAAACCAAATTAACATTCTATAAAGGAAATAGGAAAATCCACTTGGAAAAACCTAATTATAATAGGGATTATAATATAATATAATAAATGGTAAGTGATTTTTGTGTCGTGTATTCAAATGTTCGTGGTTTAAGAAAGAATTTCTTTCACGTGTACGTCTACACTGTTCAACACAGGCCAGCTGTTTTGGCATTAAATGAAACTCAGGTTGGAGCAAATACTGATTTATCAGAATTTGCTCTACATGGGTATAGCTTGGTGCCATTACTCTTTTCTCATCATGGTCTCGTGGTCTATGTTAGGAATGATATTGCTTGCCAGAGCCTTCCCCAATATGGGCAATGTTCCAACACGGACTTTAACTTCTTATGGCTCAAATTCACTGTCCGCAAGCATGTCATTCATTATTGTTTTATTTACAGGAGTCCAAATCTTGACAGTAATTCGACTTGTAACGAGTTTGATGCACTGTCTGATTCCATCTCGAAAATTGTTTCCCTTTGTCCTCGCACTGAAATCGTTATTGCGGGCGATTTCAATGTACACAATTCCAACTGGCTCCGCTATTCTGGTCAGACAACACCCGAAGGAAGGTATGTCGAGCTCTTTGCCGGGTTACATCACCTTACCCAACTGATCGATGTGCCAACGCGTATACCGGATGTTGCTGGGCAAGCAGCCCATACTCTTGACTTGTTTCTTACTTCTCACCCTGATAAATATACCATTAGTGTAACTTCTCCATTTGGCACTTCAGACCATTGTATCATTTCAGCTAATTTCTCATCCCCCACCCATCCAGTTAAAGAAAAACTTCCCACCAGGACCGTTTGGCAATACGAGAAAGCCAACTGGGACGGCCTGAATTTCTTTTTCCGAAACTTTAACTGGTCACTATGCTTCCTCGATAGTGACATTGATGCCAGTGCTGAAATGATCACAAATGTGATTCTTCTAGGGATGCGTGCTTTTATTCCTAACAGAGTAAAAAACATCAAACCTAAAGAAAAGTCTTGGTTTAATTCTGAGTGTAAAGAAGCTATCAGGCTCAAAGAAGTAAGTTTCCGATCTTACAAAGCCAACCCTACAGAGGAAAATCGGAAAAAGCACAAACAAGCAAGGAACTCATGCAACTCCGTTATAGAAAGAACCAAATTTTTGCATGACCAAAAATTACGGCAAAAAATTCTGCAGTGTCCCAAAGGCAGTAAAAATTTTTGGTCATTTGTAAAAAATATAAAAAACTCCTCGACATCTTCGGTTCCAACGCTCATCGACAATAACAAACCAATTGTTTACTCTTCAGAGAAGGCAAACTTGCTCGCCGCCCATTTCGCTGCCAGCTCCACGCTGCCTCAAAGCAACGTTGCCCCTCCTGTACTTGAGAATGTAAATTTTTCCATGGGACACATTTTTTTCCGCACTCGTACAGTAGCAAGAGTTCTCAAAGATCTCGATATACACAAATCCGCTGGCCCGGATGGTATACCCCCGATTCTTCTGAAGAGGTGTTCTTCCACACTGGCAAAGCCACTGCGTAAGCTTTTCCATCGCTCCTACTCTTCTGGAATCTTTCCTAGAAGATGGAAAACAGCATTTGTCCAGCCTGTCCCTAAGAAAGGTGACCCATCCTCCCCCTCCTCCTACCGACCCATAGCACTGACATCCCTTCTTTCTAAGGTCATGGAAACACTGATTAACCGTCAGCTTAAGGAATATCTCGAAGATCGTAAGCTTCTCCATGACCGTCAGTATGGCTTCCGCAGCAACCGTTCCACTGGTGATCTGATGGCATATCTCACCGAACAGTGGAACAAATCTTTACATCGCTTTGGTGAAAGTAAGATTATTGCTCTTGATATCTCCAAGGCATTTGATAGAGTTTGGCATGAAGCTCTCTTATCGAAAATGCGTGCTTTTGGGATCGATAATACTCTTGTTCGTTGGATTAGAAGCTATCTTCTGGACCGTTCAATACAAGTTGTATTGGACGGATTCAAGTCTGATTCCCATAAAATAAATGCTGGTGTGCCCCAGGGCTCTGTTCTGTCTCCGACTCTTTTCCTCATTTTTATAAATGATCTTCTGTCTGTTACTTCTAATCCACTTAACTGTTTTGCTGACGACTCTACCCTCAGCTTTTCATATTCGTTCGATAATTCACGTCCTTCGCCTTCGGACGTACAATTGCAACGGTGCCGTATGTCAAGCTCATTAAACTCCGATTTATACAGCATTGTCAAATGGGGTAATAGAAATCGTGTGGAGTTTAATGCTTCGAAAACTCAATGCTGTCTTCTGTCGTTAAAGCTAAACATTCCCCCAATGCCATTGTCCATGAATGGCACTTACATCGAAGAAACCGAAAAGCTCTCAGTACTCGGTATGTGTGTCAACGACGACCTCCGTTGGAACGACCATATATTTGAGATCGCTAAGAATGCTGCAAAGTGCTTAGGTTTTCTGTATCGGTGTAAGAAGTACTTTTCCCCATCTGATCTGGCTACAATTTATAAAGCGTTTATACGCCCTAAACTCGAGTATAACTCCCACCTCTGGGCAGGTGCTTCGCAAACATCGCTTCACCTGCTTGATAGAATACAAAATCGAGCGTTAAGATTGATAGGTAATAGAACTGCTGCTGAAACAATTGCCCCACTCGAACACCGACGCAATGTTTCATGTCTTTCCTTATTTTATCGTTTCTTTTACAAAAAATGTTCACTCGAAGTAGCCAGTTGCATTCCTCCCCTTAAAAGTTTCTCCCGTAATACTCGTCTCGCAAGGAATGCTCATCAGTTCACCCTTGAGCCTAATTTCGGACGTACCGTGAAATATAGGGATTCTTTTTTTAGCCGAACGACACGAATCTGGAATAGTTTACCCGGCGGGATTTTCCCTTGCCATTTTGATCTGCAAACATTCAAAACCAATGTTAATCGGCACCTCCTATCTCTCCCCTCCCTATCTTCGTAATGCCCGCGCAGTGTGTTCTACATTAAAAGGGAAACACATAATCCCTTGTGCGCGCGTTAATTATAAAAAAAAAAAAAAAAAAAAAAAGGGAGGACTTTAAACAAATACTAGTAGAAATATTTCACACAAACAAAACGCTATATATGTAGAAGATGAAAAAACATTTCTAGAATTCCAAAACTATTGGAAATAAAACCAAAATAAGAAAACAAAGCTATTAAGGAGCAAAATAATCCTAAAATATATTGAAGAACAAACAGAGATCGAGGATCTAATCAATAAAAAACATTTAGAGCTAAACCACAAAGGTATAGAAAAATTAAACTTAGAACTAAAAAGAGAAATATATTACCCGAACCTTAAAACAGAAATAAAAAGATAATAAACAACTGTGAGATATGTAATTTAAAGATAGAAAGAAACCCCATAAAACTACCATTCGAGAAAACAGAGATCCCTACGGGACCTCACGAACATTATCACATAGACATTTGGATACCTTCAAGAAACGAAAGATATCTAACATGTATCGATAAATTTAGCAAGTTCGCTTTCATAGAGAAGTTAAAGACAAAAAATCAAAAAGATTTGATAAATGCCCTCGAAAAAATGTTTATGTATATAAAGACACCAAAAGTAATAACTAACGATCCAACATTTCAAACATTCAATTACCAACTATCTAAGAGAAAGAAAAACAAACACACAGGAAACTCAGATATCGAACGACTACATAGTACCCTGAACGAGCATATAAGGATCTTAGGAAAAACAGAAAGATTGCTAGAACTAGCAAACAAAGCCTTAGGCGTATATAATAGGACTATACATTTAACTACCAAGGAAAAACCCATTGATATCCACTAAGGTAAAATATCCAATGAAATAATATTTAAAAGAATTGAGGAGAGAAAAGAAAAAATATTAGAAAAAAGATATAAGAATCGTAAGGATTTAGAAATTTACCCTAATTATACAAAAATAAATAACCCAGAAAAATTTGATAAATTAAAAACAAAACATAAAAAGGTTAAAATAATAAAACAAACAGACAAGAAGATAATAATTAATCCACATGTCAGAGAACAAATCTTACATAAAGACCATTTTAAGAGGAAAAAGAAATTTACTAAAAATGAAAAAACTAATAGTTATACTCTTAACTTTACCATTAATAAGTAGCCAAAACATAAAAATAGATAGAATAGAACAAGAAATAGTAGTACTCCAATCTAAGCCAATCAAATTATTTCAAGATTATGAGATATTATTACACGTAATAAATTTAACCCACTGTCAGAAACTAATATCACAATTAGAAGGACAAGTAACTCAAATAACTAAACCTAATGACCTCATTAGAGAAGAAGTTAGAACTCTAAAGATAAAAATAGAAACCATAGTTCCCCATCATATAATACATAAAAGAAGATGGATCAGCATAATAGGAACAGCATTTAAAGTAGTTTTTGGAACATTAGATGACAACGATAGAAACCAAACTAGATGTTTTAGAAGACAATACTAAAGAATTAGTACAGAATAATCATAAACAAATAACAATAAACAACCAATTTAACGAACAATTTAAACAAATTCAAGATATATTCAAACAGAGTCAAAAATCGCTAAACACTTACAAAACCGTTATAGACGAAATAAATAGTATACGTTTAGAATTAGAATTAAACAGAAACTTAGTAAAGTTACAACGACCTGTAGAAAAAATAGATGACATAATTATGACAAGTAGGTTAGGAATGCTAACACAAGACATAATAACTGAAAAAGAAATCTTTGATTATAAATTAAACATAGAAAAAATGAAAGAAATAAAATTAACTTTAGCAACTTACAAAGAAAATCTGTTAATTATAATAAACATACCAAAATATTCTGAAGAATTATGTAATGAATTAGAGATACAAACTTTCCCAAAAAACAATAAAATTGTAAAACTATCAGACACTCATGTACTACAAAAGTATACAAACCTTTATAAATATACTAAAAATTTAAGAGATTTGCAACTAATCCAAGATAATTGTATAAAAAACATTATGAAACAAGATACTACAATAAATTGTTTCACAGAAGACTATACAAAAGAAAATATAATCCTTGAAATAAATTAATTAATTATTATTAAGAATCTGAAGTACCAGGAAATTAAACATAACTGTAATAGTCTTAATTACTCCCTAAAATGAAATTATATATTAGAATTAGAAAACTGTTCAATAACCATAAATAATCAAACATATAATCATAAGCTTCATGAAGAAAATTATAACATAATGCCAATCCCAGATCATGTAATCACAAAACTAAATGAACTAAAATTTAAAGATATTGACAATCTTGATTACCTTTTCAATTCACAAAAAAACATATGGATTACGGCATATCCAGTATTGTAATACTTATAATAATCATTATTGTAACCATTATATTATTAAGACTACGAAAGCCAAAAACAACCACAACAAACATCGTCGAGTTTCAACGTTTACCCGATCTTTCGCCGGGAGGGGTTATGATCCCACTAAAACAACCTACCCAAAGAAAAAGAAAAGTAGGTGAATGTGTAACAAACCAAGCCTACTGTTATATATGTGGGATGAATTCGTTGCAATTTGCAAACAGTAGAGGTAATGAAATGAATGAAATGATGTTCAAAGGGTAGATATGTTTGTGGGCACAAGCACCCACAAATCACCCCTGTCTATTCTCCTCCTCCTACTCCTACTCTCACCACCACGTGGTGAACATCGGGTGCCTAGTACTTCAACTTGAGATTAGGTTCCAACCCCTTTGGAAGGTTGTTGGTGCCAGCAAACGAGAGAGGGAGGGGGGGAGGAATGTTACCACTAAGGCACTACTCCTTGCATCCAGGCAGCAGCGGAAGAATTCGCTAGATGGAATCAACGGTGGCGTCTACAGTTCCAGTCAGGTTGAATTACTAAGTGAACACCTTATATGAGGTACTACGACGTTTTCGGGGCTCAGGCCTATAATGAGCGGTTTATCCGGCTCTTCGTCCTTGGAGTCACAATAAGGACCTTGTCCTCCAGGTTGGGGGTTGTGCCGTCGGGGTAAGTTCCGGGCCACGCCAAAAACAACTAGTTTCGAAGCAACAACAAGCCTCGGATATGGACGGATTCACTGATGACGAACCCTGCAAACGAAATAAGGACAACGAATTTCGGATATGTACGTGGAATGTTAGGTCCCTTAACAGACCACGTGCAGTGGAGGCCCTTGACTGCTGTAAGGCAGACATAACCGCCATCCAAGAAATGCGATGGATAAAAGAAAGATGAAAACCTGAGATATCTACTATGGCAACTGCTATTCACAACAAAAACGCAAAAGCGCTTATTTGGATGTGGATTTGTAGTTGGAAGCAGGCTCCGGCAAGAGGTTTTGAGCTACAAATATGTGAACGAGCGAGTCATGACAATCCGCATCAAGGCTAAATATTAGCCTTACGTGCCCCCACACAAGAAAAAGATGATGACACCAAAGAAATGTTTTTTAAGCTCCTGGACAAAACATATGAGCAGTGCAATAGCTATGACATTAAAATTGTCCTAGGCGACTTTAACGCCAAGCTAGGGAGAGAAGATATCTTTGGTGGTACAATCGGAAAACACAGCTTGCACGACACCACCTCCGATAACGGATTCAGGCTAATTAACTTTGGTGCGGGGCGAAATATTGTAATAGCTGGTACCAAGTTCCCACACGTCAACATTCACAAAGTGACATGGAGATCCTCTGATCAATCCACTGTCAACCAGATTGACGACATTGAGATCGATACAAGGCATTACTGCATGTTGATGGATGTCCGAACTTTCTGAGAGGCAAACATTGACTGGGACCACTACCTCGTTGTAGCCAAGGTACGACTGACGATATCCCAACCAACGCCAAGAAGAGGTAATACTGTGAGGAACTTTAACGTCGGACGGCTGGAATCGCAAGAAATGTCCAGGTCCTTTTCCGATCGAGTCTCAAATAACCTCCAAAGGAGTCCTTTACCGCCAGCATCAAGTATTGAGAACCAGTGGCAACATTGCCAAAATGCCATCAGGGAGGCCGCCATTGAAATGCTGGGTTATACTCGGCCACCACAACGAAACCCTTGGTTTGATGATGAGTGTCGGCAAGCACACGCAGCTAAACAAGAAGCATACAAAGCGGCGCCGCAAAGACGGACCAGAAATACCCGTGTCGTCTTTATTTGTTTATAATTTTACGACTTTGTTCTTATCGATGTTGTATTTTATAACACCAGCATCTTACTATTACTTTTGCTACTTTTGCTCCTAAAAACTAATTGTGAATGACTAAAACATTACATATTTTGATTTCTTTTGTTTTTTAATATGAAAATAATTAAAAAAATTAAATTTGTACATAAAATTATCCAGTAAAAATAAAATTCGTTCTCAAAAGCCTTCCCTTTCATTGTGTATTCATTCAAATAATTTGATTTTAAGCTTATATAGTTACGTGAAGTTTTTAATTTTTTTTTTAAAAGGCTTATGTGGAAACAAGAGTCATAAAATACAAATAATTTGTTTTCTTAAACATCTTATGTCACATAAGCTGAAGCTTTAACCCTAAAGCATTTTTTTGAAAAAGCTTAGGTTCAAAAATACCTTTTTATTAATTATGTACTTATTTTTTTAACAAAAAAGAAAAATGCATTTTAACAGTATTACAAGCACGTTTTCTGGTCCAGCAGCAAAACTTTCTTAGTAATCACCAAAAAAGTTTTAAAAACCACTTCGCAAATCTTAATTTGATCATACTGAAAAATGATAAAAATTTACTTAAGCTCTTTTAACATATTGGCACAGAAATAGTAATATTACAGCTGCGTACGTCATCCTCGTCGTCGTCGTTGTGTTCATCGTCGTCTTCTTCGTCGTCATCGTTGTTATCGGTCTCGGTATGCGTTTAATTCTTTTTTTTTATATAAATTAAATTGTCCGCGGTTTATATTACGTTTATTATTAATCTAAATAATCGATTTTAATCGTATTCGTGTCCCGCGGAGAAAAGTGTAACAAATTGAAGCCCAACGTGTGAGGCCCAAAGTAGAAGATTTTTTTTATTGTCTTATTGTATTGTGTGGTATTTTTTCTATCAATCTTTTGATTGTAAATTTTTATTTTTTTTTTATTGAAAGATAATTTTTCTCGTGGAAAAAAAATTCTTGTGGTGGAAAAAGGTGGAGCAACCAAGGAAAGGGGATCCAACAAAAGAGACAGAAGTGCAACAAGGAGTTTTTTTGTGATATTTTTTTTGTTTTGTTATTGTTGTAAACTTGTTTTCAATTCTGTGGTGTCCATTGTTTTATATATATTTTTAATATTATATTTCATTCATTTTTGTTTCTTTTATATTTAAGAGGACATTTTGTTAGGAGTTTCTTTTTAATACCTTTTTTTCTCGCATGGGATACTTTTTTCGAGATACTTATTTCGTGTTCTACAATAGTAATTTCGAGTGAAAATTCACTTGAAATGCTTTCGGTGATATTTTTTTTCTCGTGTGGAATATTTTGCGAAATTTTATTTCGTTTTGGAAATTGAGTGTAGGTTAAAGGTTAAATTGTGTTTTTTCTATTGATAGTTTAGTGTTCTTTGATGAAAACAATTTTAGTCGTTTTTTTTAATCGATGGCAAAAATAATTTTTTCCTTTTGTTATTGAATTTGAGAAGAAGTGATTCGTTAAGTTGTAGTTGTAGTGTACCTAGTTTTTTTTCTTTCTCGGTGAAAATTCATATTTCTTTCTTTTATACAACATCGGGCGAGGTTGAAATTTAGTATTTCTAGTTTTTCTTAATACTTTTAGGAAACTTTAAGTGAAGATTTTTTTAAATAAATCGGTAAGGGTTGCCAAGTTTTTTTTTTATTTTTAATAATTATTTGTGTGGTTTTCTTGTTTGTGTCATTAATTAGTTTTTTTTTTTAATAAATATGAATATAAGCAGATTGCTCAGGACGAACTGGCCTATGAGATGCAGGTCAGGGGTTTGAAACAAGATTCTGTAGATGAAATGAGGAAAGCATTAAGTTCATCGCGGGTGCTGGTTAAGAGAAATTCGATGGAGGTTAGCAGGGTGTACCCTTTTACTTTTGATGAGTTTATAGATGCTATTATGCCTTCTTAAGGTACCTCCGAAGAAAGTCTTCGGAGTACATTAAGATTGTAACAAACATTGAATGGTGTATAGGTAGAATAGCTAGGACCCCTTGTGAGGCAGAAGACGAAGAAGTTGCGATAAGCTCTCTTCGTAACCAGGTTTTGTGTTTGCTAGGAGATCTCACTGGTTATAGTGAGAATAGTGATAGAGAAGAAGAAGTTGAGAGGGAAAAGACTCCAAATAGAATGCAAACCCAACTTAAGGTACAAGTTGGTCAGACCCCAAGTAGTTTGCAGTCTGCGTTAGGACTGGCTGGAAGGTCATTGTCTGAACATGGCGTGACGGCAGTAGTCCTTCAGTCAGTGGTATTAATATTAGGGTCCGATCAGGACATAGGGTCAATAGTGGTGAAACTTTTGTTCAACAAATGGTCGTTCAACAGAAATGCACCCAACGTGTAGGGAAGGGGGGGGGGTGAAATTAACTGGTGACTCTAGTGGAGCATCAGTGAATTCATTCCTTGAAAGAGTGGAAGAACTTTGTCTGGCTAACGATGTCCCAGAATCCCACCTTTTCAAATCCGCTTCAGAGCTTTTGTCGGGTAGGGCTCTCATGTGGTATAGGATGGTTAGGGAAGATTTAGCGGATTTGCAAGAACTCGTCAAGGAACTCAAAGCAGAGTTGGTTCCTGCAAATTACGATGATCTTCTATTGTAAGAAATTTATCGGCGTTCGCAGGGAAAAGATGAAATTTTCGGCGCGTATCTTGCCACTATGAGGACATTGGAAGGATGATTCCTATATTGAGGAAGAACGTAGACCCCTTTTATCAGGTGAAGATAGCGAGTTCCAAACCAAAGACGGTTAAGGAACTTGCTGTCTTAGCTAGGGAGTTAGATACACTTTAGGTAAATGTGGATAGTTTTACTCCACCAACTAGAGGTACTAGAGGTAGACATTTGTTGGGACGAGAATGTGGTTACCAACCAAGTTGACAACACCGAGTTGCGGCTGTTGCTCCAGCCCCAGAAAACCTTTTTAGACAGGTCGTTAGGTGTTACAATTGTAACAGAGATGGGCATTTGGCACAAAACTGTTCGGTCCAAAGAAAATGTTTCGAGTGTGGGGTAGTAGGAGTCTATCGTAGGGATTGCAGGCGGTGTTCGGGAAATGGGGAACGGGCTCTTGTTTCAACAGGGTGAGAGACCGATCATCGTTAGTTAGGTCGTCTGCTGGCGACCAGTTGGATGATCGGGTTCAACTTAGTTTCACCTTGGCGGCAAATGGTAGGGATAGTAGACCATATTTAGGAGTTAACATTTATGGAATCAAGTTTTTAGGATTACTTGATTCGGGAACTTCACGCACCATTGTAAGAAGGGATGGGTGGAAAGTTTTAAAGCAGTTAGGACTTAAATTAGCGAAGAGTAGTGTTGGGTCAGTAGCACTAGCAGATGAGGCAGGAGTAGGAGTAGCTGGATCTGTTTCCTTGCCTATGGAGGTTGAGAACAAATCCCTACTAATAGAGTGTCTGGTTGTACCCAATCTCCCACACCTGTTGATCGTAGGTGCCGACTTTTCGGCGCTATCGGGCATACTCCCGGATTTGAGATCAGGTATGTGGAGTTTTTCAAACCAGGAGATGGTGTTGTCGATAACAGGCATGGTAGCTATTAGGGAAAAAATCGGACTTGAACGAATGTGGGAGCAAAAAGTTAGAATTAGTTTTAGATCAGCTGTTTGAATCAATGACGGGCTTAAAAGTAGGTAAGGAAAAGTGTTATGTAATTTCAAGGCCTTCTTTGAAATTTCTAGGTAACGTAGTTGATAGAAACGGGCTCCATGTAGACCCGGAAAAAGTGGAAAGCATGATGAGGATTTTGTCCACCGAATAACGTGAAGGAAATAAGGAGTTTTGTTGGGACTATTTCTTTGTATCGAAGATTCGTGCCAAACTTTGCAATTTTAACTAGGCCTCTTACCGATCTCTGAAAGAAAGGTAAGAAATTTGAGTTGACCCAAGAATGTGAGGAAAGAATTAGTAAAGCCACAGAATGTTTGGTTACGGCACCGATTCTTACATGTGCAGATTTTTCTCGGCCGTTTGTTGTCCAAACAGACGCGTCGGATTTTGGTATCGGGGCCGTACTTTCGCAGGAGTTTGAAGATGGCGAAAAAGCCATATGTTATTTGAGTCGATCATTCCATAGGAATGAAAGAACTACTCTACGACCGAAAAAAAAATGCTTGGCCGTACTATGGGCCATCGCAAACTTGCGACCGTAAGTAACCATAAGGATCCACAGGGTTGATTAGCTCGCTGGGCCATTCGGCTTCAGCAATTTGATTTCAAAATCATCCATAGAAAGGGCAAAGAACATGTCGTTCCAGATATGTTATCGCGAGGAGTTCCAGATTTAGGTGGACCCTTGAGTGATGAAAATGAAATCTTTAGTAGAAAAGAACCCATTAGAATACCCATCCTGGAGAGTCGAAGACGGGCGGCTCTATAAATATGTTACGGTGAACCATGTTGTTGTTCATGAAGAGAGTGAGGGATGGAAGTTAGTGATAGGTAAAAATGATAGGTCGAGAGTTTTTGAGCGATTGCATGATGCTCCATTAGCAGGACACATGAGAGTTAAAAAAACGTTTAGCAGGGTAGCAAAAAAATATTACTGGAGAGGGGACCTTACAAAATACGTTAGGAGTAGTAAGATTTGCCAACAAGTGAAATCGGTTAGCGAGAAACCAGCTGATATTATGACAGAGAGAGTAGGAAATTCGAAATCATGGGATATGATATGCGTTGACTTGGTTGGTCCATTGCCAAAGACTTCTAGGGGTTTTATTTATATTTTGACGGTGGTGGACTACTTCACGAAGTTTCCCCTTTTGTTCGCGTTACCGGCCACCACGGTAAAAGTGGTTTGTCGGGAATCGGAAGAAAGCGTTTTTCTTCTCTTCGGTGTCCCAAAGTGGATCGTCTGTGACAACGGTCCCCAGTTCCATAATAAAGAATTAAAGACGCTTAGTGAAGCGTACGGGTCAGAACTTAGGTATTCCGCATATTACCACTCGCAAGCGAATCCTGCGGAGCGCATTCATCGAATAATTAAGACTACGCTCCGACCGTACGTCTCCAAAAACCAGCGGAGTTGGGATTTTCAACTGGCAAAAGTGGCCTGTGCAATCCGAAATTCACAACATGAAGTGCTAGGTGTTTCGCCATATTTCGCGAACTTTGGTGGAATATGGTTACTAGTTGCCATGATGCAGGGCTTAGAGATAGAGATAGTAATTGGGACCAAGATAGAGAGGATACCGTTGGGCAGTTTCATAAACTGAGACAGGAGATAGCAAGGAAGTTGGAGGCGGCGGGAAAGAAGGCAGCTAAAACTTATAACTTGGGAAGAAGAGGCACACAGTTTCAACCTGGTGATCTGGTTTGCCGTAGGAACTATTCCTCATCCGATGCGGTAAACTATTATGCAGCAAAGTTAGCAACCAAGTTTTTGTTGCCATTCACCGTTAGTAAGCGTGTGTCACCCTGAACATACTTACTAACTGATGATAAGGCGAAAGAGGGACATGGCACGTTACGGACTTAAAACATTACGTTGATGTTAAGTCAAGGTCCCTTAATCTTTTCGTTTCTCAGTTTTGTTTTTTTTTTATATTCTGAATTCTTTCTTGTTTCTTTTAATGTTTTTTTTTTAACAAATATCTTAATACGTGCCATTTTTTTTTTTGTTTTTTTTATACATTTTTTTTATATTAATGATGAATCCTTCTGGTTTGTGTTGTTCACCCTGTTCTTTAACCCTCCAATCCTGGCTGAGCCTTAAGAAATCGTTTATTTTTCCTGAAAAGTAAACACATTTCTTGCGCAGGAATGATCGTCGTCGTCGTTGAATAGAATGTCAACTTTGGCTACGTTTTTGAATGTTTGCCCAATGCAGTGCATACAACAACGTAGGAAATAACTCCTGCTTTCCTGCATCCACAAGCAGCCTCACATTTTCCTTTACATTTGCAGAAAATGAGTTTCAAAAGTTCAGGTGGAGCGATTTCGGCTGTAGTGCAAATTGGTTCAAGTTTAACGCCAAACCCATTCCTTAGAATCTTTGGAAAATCCGAGCCACGTTTGTACTTGCAGATATGTCCGGAAAATGTTTTGGCGGACTGCGTGTTTCGTTGGTGGAAGTAGTGAAAGGCGATTCATCTTATTATTCGACATTGACTTTGCGAAGTGGTGAAATCGAATACGATTGTCATATTTTCTCCAAAGTGCTGTTGCACGTATTTGACATATTTCTTGCAGATAAGGTCAAACTTCTCTATTCGACCTTCATTGATCTTCCGAGTAAAAAGTAAAAATATAAGACATTGAAAAGTGTCGCCAGCTCCCACACTACAACAGATTATAAAAGCAGCAGGACCCTTATGTCTTTGATTCATAATTTGGCTGGTTTATTTATTTATTTTCATCGCTATAATTCCCTGAACAACCTTAATCCCTTTTTGACCTAGCAAAAAAAAAATTCACTCAACCCTCACCCCCCAAGAAATATCCAACATTTAGATTTTGTGTTCTTGCAGTTCTAATCCGTTTTTTCTGAAGTAATGACTATCAGTGAATGTCACATTCAACAAATTCAGTCTGAGTAACGTGATTGTCATAAGTGACAGTCACATTTTTGTGACTTTTTCTTGTGATTGTGTGTCACATTTATATTGAACACTAAAAACACAAAATATAAAATTGTACATCAAGGAAAATGACTGCCTCTTCGCAAAGGAACAAATTTTTATTTTGGGATTTTCATTCTTTTTTTGTGGGTTTTTTTACAGCTTAGCTCATCCAATAATTTCTCCTGTTTCGAGGTGAAATCTGTGAATTTTTGATTGGTTCTTTGTGTTTTTTTGTATTTCAATTATATAAGTATTTTCTTTTAGATGCAGCGGGTGATGGCACAGCGCCTACGGTATAAATGGTTAAAGATTTACTTTTACTGGCTGAACACAATGAGCTGGAACGGAGGACGGAGCTGGAGCTGGAACAGATGTCAAAAATGTTGAATATACACAAATTCAACACAATAGGACGCAGCTGCAGACGGAGCTGCAATACGGATATGGAAAGGTTGGTTAACTTTTAATAAAGACGTGCAATTTTTTAACATTTCACAAAGAAACAAATGGAACACAACAGTGGTGCGTTCTTTTTGAAAGATCTTTCATAAGGTTACACGATTCCTATTTTCGGTAGTTTTTTCATTCTTATTTTTACAAAAACCGTAAAAGGTGTTTATAAGTAGGGGAAAGAAGTAACGAATGAAAGAATGAAAGTTTTAATATTTTAAGGGTTGAGCTTTGATGTTTCTCGTTTGAAAAAGAAAATGTTTGACATAATCTAAAAATAAGAACTTTCAAAATTGATTGTAGATCAAATGGAAACAGCGAGAAAATCCAAAGGTATCTTTAAATCTCTGGGCTTCTTTTCTTCCTGATGAGACATATGAAAAATGGCTGACTGCTTTTCTTTTTTGTTTCGAATTTTTTCGCACAAAAAAAACGAAAAAGGAAAACCTTCATTCTTCTTTTGGATAGACTCGTACGTTGATGCTTTTTTTTCAATCGAAATTTATCAAAAATATCCATCACCACAAAAGAAAAATATGATTGGGAGTATAAAAACTCTTGTTTTTAGTCCGTGCTAGCATTTTCTTTCCTGAACAAAAAATGCCCAAGCTCAACCCTTACATTTTTTTAATTTTTGATTCAATTCGTTTTTGTGCCAAAAAAAGAAGAAACAAAGAAACGATGTAAACAAGGTATTATAATATTAATGGGCTGATATTTTACTAATGTCAAAAAACTGAACAGCATCATTGTGGGCACTTGCAAGTTGGGACGTATGTTCTTGTTTGACGGCTAATACAGATCCAGCTCCGTATTCCATCTCCGTTTTTGCATTGTGTTTGCCCAGTTACTTGGAGGTTGGAACATCGATGTTATGAGGCTTTTGGCAGAAAAGGAACCGTTTTATAAATTTTCACAAACTGCAGAACGCAATAATCAAATTTATTGTATTTCTATTTTTATCACAGAAAACGTAGTTCGCATTCGTCTACTAGCGACGTACGTTTTCAAAAATAAGTAAACAAATTAAATGGCAATCTATCTTAAAATGTCAAAATGTCAAAAAACTAAATTCCAGATTCCAGTGTAAAACTGAAATTAATGCCAGATTGTGTCGATCAACCCGCCTTAGCCGTCGGAGGTGGACGCATGCAGTGCAAGACCAAGTGTCGCGGATGCTTTAAACTGTGTTTATTCTTTGTCTTTTCACCTGTTATGTGCTACCTGCTACAAAATATTTGCCGATTTTTGCATATTCAATATTGAATAATCACCTATGTAAATAAAAACAAAAACCAAAACAAGAACCCCGGGCGCGTCAAAATATAAAACAAAAAATATGTGTGCATTACAATAAATCTATTCACCATCCAACCACCATTTACACACATACACACAGTCAATCATCCCACAACTGATAACAAAAAATAAAATAAAAGAAAAAAGCGCGATAAAGAACTACAATAAATTGCACGACTGGATAATGGAAAAATATTAAGGGAACTTCAAAGATTATATTCGATTTTTCTGACTTTTGATTGTTTGAAAAAAGTACGTAAAATAATTTTCAGCGAATGAATTTAAACGCCATTTTATTTCTTTAAAAAATGTGAAAAAATGTGAATTTTTTTTTTCCAAATCGTTAGAGCCGTTTTTAAATAAAACGGTTTTTCTGAACAGCTTTTTATAAAAAATTAAAAAAATAATTCAAGAATACAAACTTAAGCACATAAGCGTCATAATCGTCCTAGCAAATCAAAAATTGAGCGTCTAGTGGAAAAAATTGAATCCACAGGCACAGTACAAAATGTGCCCGTGCCAGTGAGACAAAGAAGTGCCCGTAGTGTCGAGAATATTGCTGCCGCTAAGGCTTCAGTTGTAGAAAGCCCAAATGTGTCTCTCACAAGTCGTTCTCAAGCGTTGGGCACCTCTGTGACGTCGTTGTGGCGAATTTTGGAAAAGATCTTTGCCTACATCCTTACAAGATTAAATTGACGCAAGAACTGAAGCCGCTTGACCACCAAAAGCGTCGTATGTTCGTGAATTGGGCTGAGCAACAACTTGGAAATGATTCGGATTTTCATCGAAAAATCATCTTCAGCGATGAGGCTCATTTCTGGCTCAATGGCTTCGTCAATAAACAAAATATGCGGTATTAGTCAGGCAGCAATCCACACGTACTCCATGAGTCATCATTGCATCCCGAAAAAATGACGGTTTGGTGTGGTTTATGGGCCGGCGCTGTCATTGGGCCGTACTTCTTCCGTGAGGATCAAGACCGGCACGTTACTGTGAATGGGGATCGCTACCGTTCAATGATAACCGAATATTTTTGGCCCCAATTGGATGATATGAACTTGGAGGATATGTGGTTCTAACAGGACGGCGCCACAAGCCACACAGCGAATGTAACAATCAATTTATTGGAAACCAAGTTTGGAGAACGTGTTATCTCACGAAATGGTCCAGTCTCTTGGCCACCTCGGTCGTGCGATTTGACGCCCTTAGCAGTGTTGTCACTTCTATTTTAAAAGGCGTGGTAGATTTAGATAAAGAACAGTGGTAGATTCAGATTTTGTGTGATAGATTTGAAATTTTCCCAATGATAATTTAAAACGACAAAATTCTAAACATTTTGCAATTTCCCTTATTTATTTATAACAAAAGTAAATTTACCAATTAATATTTCTTGATTCATAAAGTTCACAGCTTAAGTGATGTTAACTTTTTATTCTTTTTTTATTTATTAAAAGTAACTTAAAAATACAGCTTTTAATTCATAAATATTCTCGTTGTTTCAAATAAAAATAAATAACGATTTCATAAATCACATTTTATAATAAATAAAAATGTAATATTCGTTGTTTAATATAACAATAAATAACGATTTCATAAATCACATTTTTTATAGTATATAAAGAAGAAAATTCTTTGTAAAATAAAGATTTCATAAAATTACAATTTTTGAAGCACATATGTAGATAATTTTATAAAACAAAAGAAATGTTTAAAAGTATTTTGTTTTAGTTTTGGTACATATTTGTTGAGATATAGTTTTTTTAGCAGCGCTGCTATGTGGTAAAGCAGCTAAATTGCACATATATCTACTTAAATTTGTAAACATAGATTCCTCATACACATTCATCTCCTTGCTTAATTCAACCCAGCCTTTCACGATATCCCCCTTAAAAAGTTCATTTTTGCTATCTTGCACTTAAAAAAAAAACAAAACCAATGTGTTTACTTTTAATATTGTCCATATCCACCCGCTTCACATTTCCTTCCAACCTTAATAGGTATATAATATCCACACCATACGTTTATCGATCCATTAAACATAATTAAGCTATTTTAATTTATTTGATTTCAAAAACAATTAAGTATTGTTAAATATACCTCAAAGTACTACATATACCTAAATTGTTACACTACTGCAGATGTCTAAAAATCTGTAAGCCAGTTATTCAAATTTTTCTATACCAAAATGAAAACCAAAAACTTATTTGAAAAAGGCACCTTCACTTCAAAAAGGATTAGCACATAGGAGCAAGTTCGTGCGACCCAGTCGTGCATTTTATTTTAAATGTGCATAAAAAAACTTGATTTAAATAGAAAATCATAGCATAGATTTCTTGCTTTTAAGAATAATTAAATTTCAAGTTCAAAATCTTTCTTGTTTTTATGGCTAGTAGATTTCGTTATTTTTAAATACATCACCAGAAAACTAAAAGTCTAAGAGCCATCTGGTTTGCAGCGTTTGACATAAAAACGACAAGAGCGTTTACTTTTAAAAACAAAAGTATGTTTAAATGAAAAAGTAGCAATTAACAACGTAAAATTCTCAGACTATTGCCAGATGGATTCTACGGTAGTCAAAGTTCAAACATTTTCCTGTTTTCTTTCTTTTTCAGAGTTGAGGTAAGTAGTTGCTGGACGGATTTTAATTTTGTCTTTGGTTACTTTATTAAATGATACCTATCTTATAATAAGTTGCTATAATAAACAGGGGGGTGTAAGGATTATTCTGAAGCGAAAAAATATTTTAAAAACTTACGTGCGGGGTGGATTATTTGTGTCTTTTTTAAAACTTTTTTGGTTTTCATTTGGTTTAGTAGGAGCTGATGTTTTGTTTGTTGGATTTCTGGTTAAAAAAAAGCAAAAAAACTAATTTTGTGTGATTGAACATTTAAAATAATGATCTTAAACTTACATTTCAATTGGCTTTTTTATTATAAAATTTCCTCATTTTTGATATTATTAACGAGAACGAGACTGCCTTTAATCAATATTGAATTCACAAAATAAGTGTAAGAGTAAGTGCGTTCGCTATATTTTTTGTACGCAGACAAACTTGTTACATAAAATAATGGCATGTTGAAAAGAGAATAATATAAAGAAAATGAAAGTATCTGCACGAGTAATGAAGTCTGTTCAAAAAATGTAGTAGAAGGCCGACGGCTGCATTCAGAGAAAAAATGACGAAAAAATTGTAATGTAATAAAAATTTTAGATATTTTTTTCTTTTTCTTTTTGAAGTGAAAGCAAAAATAGAGGTAGAATTTTCAACTACCGTGGTAGATGTTGTAGATTTTAAAAATCTTAAAAAAACTGTGGTAGATCTACCACAATAGTAGTAAAGTGACAACACTGGCCCTTAGACTTTTTCCTGTGGGGCTACGTCAAGTCTATGGTCTATGCCATCAAGCCAGCGACGATTGATGAACTTTGTACTAATATCAAACGTGAAATTGCAGCAGTATCGGCCGATTTATGCTTGAAAACCGTCGAAAATTGGGTTCAGCGTCTGGACTTCTGCAATCGTGCTTGTGGTGGCCATGCAAAAGAAATCGAAATCCATACAGAATGGCATCAAACATACTTTCACAGGAATAAAAAATTTCATTGATATCCAAAATCATTTTTATTTTATTTAAGAAAACTTTTCTAGCGCTCTTATTGAAAAACCATTTATAAGAAATGATGTTGCATATCAAATTCCACGACAATTCGGTGTGTGCTTAAACACAGAATTCAATCTCATGTTAAATTTATTTAATTTTATATTAAAATTGTTGACAAAAAAGTGCATATTTCATACATTTTTTCTTTATTGAAGCCCAAATTTAGACAGAGTTTCAATTTCTAACGATGCTGTGTCTGACTCCATTCAAAAAATTGTTTCCCGTTACCCTCACACTTAAATCGTTATTGCGGGCGATTTAAATTTTTACAATTCTAGTTGGCTTCGCTTTTCTGGCCAGACAACACCCGAGGGAAGGTGTCTTGAGATGTTTGCTGAGTTAAACCACCTTTTTCAGCTTGTTGATGAGCCATCCCGAATTCCTGACATTGCAGGCCAAACCGCCAACACCCTAGACTTGTTTCTTACCTCTGACGCTGATAAAAAAATTCGTGTATTACCGCCTCTAGGCACATCTCACCATTACATCATCTCTGCAAATTTCTCGTGCCAACCCATTCCAGTTAAAGAAAAAAAACCAGCAGAACCGTTTGGCAATACAAGAAAGCCAACTGGGACGGTCTCGATAGTGACATTGATGCCAGCGCAGACATGGTTACAAATTTAATTCTTTTGGGAATGAGAAATTTTATTCCAAATAGGTCGAAGAGTATCAAACCTAAGGATAACTCACGGTTCGATTCGAGCTGTAAAGAGATTATCAAACAAAAAATTTATCAAAAAATACTGCAATGTCCCAAAGGCACTAAAAATGTTTGGTCATGTGTAAAAATGTGAGGAACTCTTCGTCCTTATCGGTTCCTACCCTCATTTTCAATGATACTCCTGCTGTTAGTTCTCAAGAAAAGGCAGATCTGTCAGCAGGTGTCAGAACTCCTCCTGTACTCGAGAAATAATTGTATGGGACCAATCCTCTTTCGCACTCGTGCAGTCGCAAGTGTGTAGAAGGATCGCAATATACACAAATCCGCTTGCCCAGATAATATTTTCGCTATTGTCCTAAAGAGGTGTTCTTCAACGCTGGAAAAACATCAGCGTAAGCTTTTCCATCAGTCCTATTCCCCCGGGCTCTTTCCGGGTGGATGGAAAACAGCATTTGTTCAGCTCATCCATAAAAAGACGAATCTTCTTCACCCTCAAACCATCGACCCATTGTACTAACCTCCCTTCTTTCTAAAGTCATGGAAACGCTGATCAATTTTCAGCTTAAGAAATATCTCGAAGAACGAAATCTACTTAATGACCGGCAACACGGCTTTCGTAGCAACAGGTTTTTTTTATAATTACGCGCACAAGCGACTATTTGATAGGCGACCGATCAATAACAGAATCATTTACATCTCTTGAACACAGACTTTTTTTCTCTTGCCTTTCTTTATTTTATAGTTATTTTTACAACCAATGCTCCAGTTAAATAGCCACTCTTCCCCTGAAACACCCACCAGTTTACCCTCGGACATCGGACGTACTGTTAGGTATAGACATTCTTTCTTTATTCGCACCACAGGAATGTTGAACGCTCTACCTGGCTCGGTTTTTCGTTCCATTTTAATGCTCGCACGGTGTTTTTCACATTTTAAGGGAAGATACAAAAAATAGTTCGCGTGTGATTATTATAAAAAAAATTGAAAGATTTTGTAATTTTCGTGATGATCAATTTAGACTTTACGCAGACTGAAAACAGACATTTAAAGACTGTTTACATTTCAAACGCCCTTAGTTCCCTGAATGGAATCTGATAGTGCATAAAATGTCTAATCTATATACATATATAAATTAAAGTTTGGTTTTGTGTACGTTTGCTAACCCGCCAAACTGGTTGACCGATTTTTTTCATTTTTTTTAAATTAAAGAGGAATAAGGGTAGAAGGCTTAGGACAAAAAAAAAATTAAAAAAAAAAATGATAACGAAAATCCGTTAAAAATAGAAATGAAATTTCCGTGATTTTTCGAATATTATAATGAAATAAACGGGTATCGAATAAAAAAAATATCATAGATGCAAATGAAAAAAAAAAATTAAATTTCTTTGCGGCTAAATGCCGAAAAGTATGAAAAAATAAAAAAAATTAGTTAGACTTTGCTTCGAACACATGAACTAAATAATTTTTTTTTATTTTTCTTAGTTTTCTTTTTAAAATAAAATAATTACGGAACTAATGGCCGTCTTATTTGTTCCATTTTTTCCTTATTTTTTTCTAAACAAAAATAACAGAAAACTATGAAAAAAAGGAAAATCACGCAGTTTTACGCACACAAAACACATAAAATTATTAAAATCAAATAAACTTATTTACTATACTGAAGACGAAAAAAAATCTTTTTTTTTCAACACATTCGCTGCAATTCAAAATGCATGGCCTAAAGCAATTTTTTGGTGAGGAAACGACAAGCGCCCAATATTTCTTTATATTTTTTTTAATATTTTTTTACTAATTAGGTATAGCAAAAAAATAGTTATTTCATTTACAGTTTCTTTTGATTAAATTTTTGAAAAAATGTTTTTTTTTTTGCATTTTTACGATACAAATATTCAAAATCACGCACACATAGATATATCGATTCAAGAAATTGCTACTAGGTGGCTAAATGGAATATTCGTTTTTCCTCCCGTATTCTCATTTTTTTTCTTTTTAAACCGCATCCGTCGACTCCGTTATGTATGGGTCGGTTCTCATAAGGACGTGTGTATTTATCGAGCTGTCAGTTAAATTCGTCGACGTAACGGTTGCAACGGATTCTATGGGTTGGTCCCTGGAGGTTTTGTTCACACCAATACATGCAAGCACATTTACATGAAGTTTGAGTTCGATGGTCTGGGACACCCAGCCTTCGAACCTGTTGGCCGAATCTCTTCGTTTGTGCTAACCTATACATGGCCAATGTTGTCAACATTAGAAGTGTTTTTTTGTTTGGGAAGCTATTGGCAGCTTTCCAAAAAAAACGCATAGGCAGCCGCCTTTTATCTTATGTCCAGGTCCAGGTTCAACCTTGCCACCTTTTCAAACTCCTGCATAAAACGATCATTCGCAAAAGACTGTCGACCAGTCTTGTTGGATTCTATAGATAATTTATATTTTAGTATTCCCGAATAACTTAAAAATATATTTTTATCAAAGACAAATGATTTTATTTAAAAATTGTCACTTTATTTAATCAAGCTTCAGATCCCTTACCACTGGTGGGGAAAATCTTTAGCTATACGGTGAGATACAAACTGAGACTATTGAGATCGAACGATCCCTTTTTATACAACTTACTTGCTAACGCAGCAAATCTTGGTTTGGCTGCGGATGATGCAATAGTCAAAAGAATATTTTCAATTGTATACAAATCAATTCTAGCTGAGGGCAAGAAGTGCTTATACCGCATCATATTTTAATTGACATTTTTTAATAGATCTCATCCCTTTTTTGTTTATATAGTTTTTATGGGGACGCTCTGATATTACTTAAGGTTTTATGGGGACGCACAAGTGTGCTCTGATATAACTCCTCCCCCTTAGAATCTTCTAATGGTTGAAATGAGACCGTTGGAAAAATTACATTATTTATTATCTTCCTTTTATATTTTTTCATTTTTATACAAACATAAATTATTAAACTGGTAAAATGATTACAATGATTATATTATATTTCAATTCTTCTATTTCTTTTAAATTTTTTATGTTTTCGTAATGTAATTCCTTAAATGACAAATCTTCTATTTTGGTAAAATTGATATTTAAGATAGTGTTAGGAATTATTGGTTCATATTTGTAATCGTTTTTTCATAAATTTCATTATTTATTCTTATTTGACAATTTTGGAATTTAAGAAGATAATTTCCTTTAACAAAAATCTTTTGTTTATTACATGTTTGATTCAATTCTTGTTGTTAACAACTTAGGTTGTTTTTACCTATTTCTAAAATTTTTTCATTTACATTTTTTATAAAATTACAATGCATTTGTTTGTTAAAAAGGTTTTCAATATAATTATCTTTTATTTCTTTTAAGTTTTTTAGATATTTTGTGTCTTCATACCTAGTTTGGTTATTCGTTAAATATAAATGTTTATTTATTTTCAATTGCATATTGTTATCTTTATTAGGTATTGGTTGCATATATAATTTTTGATATGTTTCATTTGTAAATACAGGTAATTTGATTACAAAAATTATATTGTTTTTATATAAGGCAAGATTTAAATGTATGTCTTCTAAATTGTTTAATTGAATATTATGATGTTCTATTTGTTCTGTAGTTAAAATATCTGTGCTAAGTACTCCTAATCTAGAAGTCATTATTACTTCTTTAATTTTTTCAATATCTTCATTCTTCAAGATTTTCTCTTAATTTTATTTCGTATTGAATTTTAGCTATATCTTTTTCATAATCATAAGTTCCTATGAAATTATCTAGTTTCTTTGTAATTTCTTTAGTTTCATTGTTAAGAGTATCGGTAAGAATTTTAATTTGTTTGTTAAATTTGTCATTGAATTTCATTATGATCGTTTGTTTCTATTATTTTTAGATGTTCTTCTATATCTTGTCTATCTCTATCGTCCATTGTACCAAATAAGAATTGCAATTATGTGCCTACTATATTGAAAAGTCCACGTTTTTGTCTATTAACTAAAGGATGTGGTAAAAGGATTTGAAATTCATTCCGTATTTTTAGCATTTTTCCTTCTAAACTACTATTTTCTTCGGGTAATCTTTTAATGTTTCTTTCCATTATTTCTATGTTTTTTCGTATTCAGTTAAATTAATAATGTGAAGGATAGTATTATATCTTTCAATTATTGAGGATTCTTCTAATTGGATTGTTACAAAACCGTTCCCTTTATTTAGGTCAATAATTTCTAATTCTGCATGTGCGGTGCTAAGGGTTGTCAGTATCATCAATGCGGTCATTATTTTCAGAATTTTCTCCGTAAGTTGCATTATTCGATATGCTCTCACTAGATGATCTAGAATGGAATGATATATTTTCTTGAAACTTTTTATTTTTCCTAAATTGATCTTTATGAAGTATGCGTTTAGCTTCTTTAATTGTATATTTTTTATTATTTTTATTTATTACTTCTGCCTTTTTAAATCGAGGTATAGTTTTATTCTTAATACGTTCTTGTGTTGTTGTTTTTATAAAATGTTCGTTTATGTCAACATCTTTCCTTTTTTTTCGTTTAATTTGTTTAGTACTTTTTCTTTTTTTTTTTCTTCTATATTTTTATATATTACTTCATTATTTACCTTATTTAAATGGATGTCTATAGGTTTTTCCTTAGTTGTCATATGTATGGTATTATTATAAATTGAGAGAATGTTAATAACTTGATCTATTAATGAAAATGGATCATCTGTTTTTTCTACCTGAAATAGAATTCTTAGTTGTTCGTTTAGGGTACTATGAAATCTTTCAATGTCTGAATTACCGGTATGCCTGTTTGCTGTACAGTAATGTACTTCTATGTTATTGTTTGATAAACAGTTTTTTAAGGTTTCTGCCATAAAGGCATTTTCATTATCTAAACTAATAAGCTTAGGTTTAGTCATATATGAAAATATTTTTGTCAAAGCGTTCATAACGTCTACGAATGTTTTATTTTTTATCTGTTCCACTGCAACATATTTTGAAAATTTATCAATACATGTAAGTTATTTTCTATTTTTGTCTCTGTACCAGATATCCAAATGATAATGTTCATGTGGTCCTTTGGGTGTAATTGTTTTTTCGTAAGGTAATTTGATAGGTTTTCTATCTATTTTTGTCATACACAAATTACATTTGTTTAAAATTTTATTTATTAATTCTTTAAAATTCGGAATGTAATATTTTCTTGCCAGTTCCAAATAAAGCTTTTTCTATTCCAATATGATTTAATTCTTTGTGTGTTTTGAATATTATTTCATATCCTTCTGTTATGTTTAAATCTTTTAAAATTTTTGTGCTTCTTAATAATATATTACTTTTTCCTATTTTATTTTCTCCTATCCATACATTTTGGAATTCATTAAATGTTGTATCATTTTCAATGTATATAGCATTTGTAATACTTATATAAATTTCTTTTATTATTTTTAAGTAAAATTCCTCATTCGGATTAGTGTGTTTAGAGGTTATTCGTCTTCTACCAACATGCGGGAATATAATTGTTTGATCTCCATTTGCGTTGGAATCAAGTACAATTTGTCTCTTAAAGTAATTAAGAGGTTTGTCGCTAATAGGTATAAAAAGAGATTGCGCAAGAAGCACTGTGATTAGTTCTTAAATCTTCTTCTAATATGTTTATTTTTGGTTCTTTTATTTTAATTCTTTAAAGAGCATCTGCTACCTTATTCTCTTTACCTTGTATGAATTCAATTTTGAAATCGTATTCTTCTAATTTTATTTTCCAGCGTTGCAATTTTGAATTTGGCTCTTTTAAATTTTGTAACCATATTAAAGGCCTATGGTCAGTTTTAATTGTGAATTTTCTACCGTAAAGGTAATGCCGAAATTGAGACGTTGCATATATAACTGCTAGTAACTCTTTTTCTATTGTAGAATAGTTTTGTTCGTGTTTGTTTAATGTTCTTGATGCAAAAGATAGTGGTCCGTGTGATTGACTAAGAACTGCGCCTATGGCAAAGTTTGATGCATCCGTAGTAAGTATGAATTCTTTTGAAAAGTCTGGATGTCTGTTCATAACATTGTCTGTCATCATTGTTTTAAGTTTCAGAAATGCGTCTACATAATTTTTATCTTTAATATCTATTTTAGCGTTTTTTTTTAAACAGAGTGTAAAAGGTTTAATAATTTTTGCGTAGTCTTGTATAAACTTACGGTAATATCCGGTCAATCCAAGGAAAGTTTGTATTTTTTTAACTGTAGTAGGTATGGGAAAGTTTTTTAATGTTTCAATTTTTTTAGGATTAGGTTTTATACCATTTGGTGTTACTATGTGACCAAGAAATTCAGTTTCATGTTTCATGAATTCTGATTTATTAAGGGATACTTTGAGGTTTGCTTTTCTTAAAACGTTTAATATTAGTTTGATATGTGTTATATGTTCTTGCAGATTTGTAGAAAAAATTATTATGTCATCTAAATATACGTAAAAAATTTTGCCTATGTAATCTTTTAGTACTTCATTCATTAATTGTTGAAAACTTGCGTTCTTTAAACCGAATGGCATTCGTAAAAACTGGTAATGACCAGAAAGTGTGCTAAATGCTGTTTTTTCTTTATGGTTTTCTTCTATTTCAATTTGATAAAATCCTTTAGTAAGATCTAGTGTGGTAAAAAAATTACAATGTCCAAGTTTGTCAAGTATTGCATCAATATTAGGAATAGGAAATTTATCTTCTCTAGTTTTAAGATTTAATTTACGGTAATCGATAACTATTCTCCATTCTTTGTTTCCATTCGAGTCTTCTTTGTTTGGTACCACCCAAATAGGAGGATTATAAGGAGATGTTGAAGGTTCAATTATTTTTTGTTCTAACATTTCTTCAATTTGACGATCAACTTCTTTTTTATGAAACTCAGGATATCTATATGTTCTGGTATATACAGGTGAATTATCATCAGTGGGTATTTTGTGTTTGACAAAGTTAGTAAAAGTTAAATCATCGCCTTTGTGATAAAAAGCTTGATTCAGTTGATTACAATTTTTTAATAATTCAGATTTTTCCTCGTTGTTAAGGTGATCTGTTCGTAATTCATTCGTAAAATTTGGTATGCTAAAATCTTCTTTAATCTGATTCATATGGTTAATTGAATTTTCATATTCAAATTCTTCAGTTTTATTAAGGAAAATTGGAAATGTGTTATCATTTAGTTTTAATAAATTTTCTTTGTAAAATATAGTAGCATTGTTAGGGATTAGTATATTATTACCCAATAAACCGTTATATTCATTAGAAAAGTTATAAATTTGAAATTCGGCGTCTTCTAAGACTGGTAAAACAAATTTTTCTTTGGGGAAAATAGCGTCTTTATAAATAGTTATAGGGTTACCTGCTGTTTTAATTGTTAATGGGGAAATTCTACTTTTCAAATAATGTGGTGGTGTATCTTCTTCGTTTATTATACTATTAGTTGCACCGGTATCTATTAATAATCTTATACTTGTATATTCTTTTGTTAATCTGATATAGGGTATACCTTGTTTAGTTTTTCCGAGGCTACATATTGAAAATTTGCTTCATTGTAAGGTTCTTGTTTAATAAAATTGTTTTTAGGAGAATAAAAACGTCTAAGTTGAGATGAGCTTGGATCTACATCCATTGGTTCAAATTTTTGTGGATATTGTTTATATTGTTGCCTGTTTTCATTTGGTCTTTGGTAATTTTGATTGTACTGTCTCTGGTTTGAAAAATTATTTTGAGTATGGAATGGTTTAGGTTGCCAATTACCTCTCTTAATATTATTATCCTTATTATCATACCGATTTTGTTTAAAATTGTTATTTTTATTTGCTGTTTCATTAGTTTTAAAATCAAAGCTTTTGTTAACAAATTGTGCCTGTGAAAGTTCATGAAGTGCTGACTCCATGCTTGAAGGTTGTATCGTTGTTTCTAGGAATATATAAGTGATTTCCTTCTTGAAGACATTTTTGATTAAGAAGTGAAAGTGTTTTTTGGATGTAATTATAAAATTTCAAGATATCACCACGAAATTGGGAACTTCTTTAATATTCATATAATTGGTAACTATTTTTAAAGCCACCGAAATTTTCTAGCAACATTGCTTTTATATCTGCTAATTTCGTTAGATGTGTGTGGATTTCTATAGCCTGTCTTGCTCGGCCTATGAATTTTGATTTCAAAAGGTTAATGCACATTTTCTGACCTTGTTCGTTATAAGTCAATTGGGTTGGGATTATGTCATCTACGTTATTTATAAATATTGGAAGATCTTCCGTTCTTCCAACAAAAGTCGAAAGTCTTTCTATATATTTTAATGGGTTGAGTTCTTAGACTCTTAATGAACTATTATTAACATTATTTTGTAACATATTCATACAGGGTGCGGCAAAAAAAACGATCTATTTTCTGCGGCGCGCCATTCAGCGACAGGACGTCCGAGGGTGGTGGGGGTAGACTCGTTGGAACGCATACACGACGCCATTGTCAGTAGTCATGGAGCAGTGGTCGCCTGAGCAACACGCGTTTGTTATCTCGTAAAGATGTTCTTCCTTCAGGTTTATTTTATTTCTTTATATTTTTAATTCTTTTTTCTTTTTTACTTTAAGTTTTTTTACTGATTTTTGTTTTTCACTTCACTTTTGTTTTATTATTATATATTTTTTTTCAAATTATTTTTCCTCTACGGATTTCATAGTATAAGGCATAATCATCGACCTGAACTACTAAAATAATTCTTTCGAAAGAGATTCAGTATTCGTTTGAATTCTTTCGTTAAGATCGATTTTAAATTTTTCGCTTTTTTTCACAAAAAAAAAAAAATTTGTCCACAATCACCGGTTACGAGTTGCTTAATTTTTTTTATTTTTTTGTCTTATTATATATATTTTTCATTGTATACAAATCAATTTTTTCTTTATATAGTTTTTATGGGGACGCACAAGTGTGCTGTGATATAACTAATCATATTTTAATTGATATTTTTTTAATAGATCTCATCCCTTTTTTGTTTATATAGTTTTTATGGGGACACACAAGTGTGCTGTGATATAACTGATACACATATATTTTCGTGGTCGATCCTCTTTCTGTTTGTATCTTGTGTGTAAATTTTTTTTAGACTCACTGGTCGACGGTCTTTTGTGAATGATAGTTTTATGCTGCATTGCTTGAGAAGATTGCAAGATTGCACTGGGACTTAGCTGAACGTCCCAGGCGTTTGAAAATTGGTAATTTTATTTTGCTCTGCGTGCAATATCTATGGAAATTTAGTATCTCTAGCATGATACAAGTCTTATATCATGACAAATATGATCTATTGTGAATGAAATCTTGTTGTGTCAAACATGCAACCCGCAGCCAAACTCAACATATAATTGTTTCGGCAGCTGGTCGATGTAAACCATCTGCCTTATTCATTTATACGACCAACAATGGAAAAACCAAAAATATTGCTTATCAAAACGCATTGATAAAATACCTATATTCAATAAAGCACGTATAAAAAAAATTAAAAAAACTATTTTTTTACGCCCTGCGAAGCGTAATGTTGTACCTACTTATGTTGAATCTGTATCTTTGTTAATGTTCAAAATATTTGGTGTTATTGTGGCTTAGAATTTCCATTTATTTTATGATATCATTTGCAACAATTCCATTTTTATTTTTGTTTGTTTGTTTTATCTCATTTTTCCATTAGCAAGACGTTTCATGAATCTAAAAAAGAACACCACTGCATGTTCTCGTGATATAATCAAATATCTTCTCCTCAGTTTTCTCACGTCTTCGTCGTTTTGCTTTTCTTTCCTCTGAGTTGTGTTTGTGTGGAATTCGAATGAAACAAAAAAAAATGTCATTAAGGTGAAAAAAAAACAGGCAAAACAAAGGAATTGCGAAAGTTTTATATAATTTTCAGTCAGCATTAGCGTAAAAAGGAATCAAGGATAGGTATATAAGCAGCTACCAAATGAACAAAACTTTGCAAGTAACAAAATAAACATTAAAGAAAACCGAAAACCGGAAAACCATTTCCTCTGGTGTTAAGGGGACATATAAAAGGTATGAAGTTATAATATGAAGATTACACAACTTCTCTTCTGCTTAATAACTTGCCCGTATTTATCCTAGTTACGTATTATGTGTCTAGATAGATAAGAATACATTCTTTTTGTCTACTACTGAAATTATGGGAGGAAAGGCAGAATTCTTATACTATACCTGTACACGCTTAACCTCATAATAGACTGAATTAGAATACCGTAATTTTGTATGTACCTACATACGTCCTACCAAAGAAAACTCTTAAAGACAGGTTATAACTTCGTGCATTTTCGTGGCTTTCCCTTTCCAACCCCGATGCCTCTTTTTTTTGTAATTTCCTTTTATCACAAGTATGTACTTATATATTCAGGCGTGGCAGCGGAATACAATATTAGAAAATGGAAATCAACCTTGAATAAGGTGTTTTTTGAGCTAAATTAAAAACCTGATACTCATGATAAATGTACTAGAACTAGATGATAACTGGACCAAGAGAAGTTTCACAAAAATCAATAAAAATCTAACCCTTGATAATGGAACAAGATAATTGTCATGATATCCATGACAATATTCAATCTATCGATAATATTTGAAATCAATTACTTTTTCTGTTCTAAGAGTAGATAGTTTCGCTGCTAGTGCTCTTATTTTGATTTTTTACTTGCGATTAAAGGTACCATAATGCAAGTTATGGATTCGTGCAAAAAAAATTCTAACAATCAAACATGACATTACGATGTTAGAGAAGTCGAAAAAAGTGTGTCCGGAAATTCCGTTCGTCTGTATGGCTGTCTGTTTGCACCTCTACAGCCTAAACGGATGGGCCGATTTGTTTCAAACTTTGTGTTTGGTATTTATTTGGTAGTATATCGGGGGTGTTTTTCATTTTTGCTCTAGGTCGAAAAATAACGATATCTGCCATAAAATCTTTTACAAAAAGTTTAATTTTCTCGAAAACGGCTCTAACGATTTTGATAAAACTTTGAGGGTGCTATTTTTTACAAAAATACATTTTTTCAGTTAAAATGAATTTTTCAAAATGTGTTCTATAACGGTACCTCTCACAGAACCGGTTTTTCAAAATATCGTAAACCATTATAACGATTTCAATAAGATTTTGCACATATGAAGTCTTTTATAATTCAACTAGCAAATCTCCACCGCTTCGCAGGGCTTAAACAATTTTTTTTTCATTTGTTTTATACGTGCTTTATTGAATATATTTTATCAATGCTTTTTGATAAGCAATATTTTTGGTTTTTCCATTGTTGGTCGTATAAATGAATAATGCGGATGGTTTACCAACACGTGAACATCCAACATAAAGTTGGCAGTGAGAAAAAACTGGATTTCCAAATGTATACCACAGACTTTGTATATACATTCTCTATAGTACTCTAATGAGCCATGTGTTATTGGGAAAATTATCCGTAGCGAAGCAAGATTTTACACAACTACAAATACAACAACCAGCTGCCGAAAAAAGTAGATGTTGAATTTGGCTGCGGTTTGCATATTAGACACAACAAGATTCCATTCACATTAGACATGATATAAGACTTGTTTCATGCTATAGATACTATATTTCCATAGATATTCACGCAGGCTCATTTAGGTTTAATAGATACGGGGTCTTCCCTTGGTATTATGGACGATAGGATTGGTGTTTTTAAGAAAATCAAAATAAAACCAATGCATTTTACAACCATAAATGGTAAGGATGCAATTGAGTTTGAAGCTCATACACCAGCGCCTGAAGAACTTCAGTTTCCTAAAGGAGCTTTTATTAGGTGGAAAGTTAAAAACTTACCCAACTGACGATACCAATTTATAATTGGTATCGACATTCTAAATAAACTAAACACCCTTATCGATTTAGAGTCAGGAACAATAGTTCTCAACGAACAACGAATAAAAATACTAGGGAAACCATATACATATGACGAAATTTATACATTAGAAACAATCAACGATAGTGACATAATTAATCGACTTAAACTTGACTTTTTGAATAAAGAAGAGCATATAGCTATAACCAAAATAATACAAAGATTTCAAAATTTATTTTTTAAAGAAGGAGATAAGCTAACGAGTACTCCAATAATTAAACATGAAATAAAGACAACTACAGATTGTCAAGTCAATGCGAAATTATATAGGTATCCTCCTAAACATGAGGAAAAAGTGAGAAGGCAGATAGCTCAAATGGAAGAGCAGGGAATTATCCGAAAAAGTAGATCTAAATCTAAATACTCAAGTCCGTCAATAGTCGTTCCGAAAAAAAAATGATAATTCGGGTGTTCCAAAATTTCGTATTGTTATAGACTATAGGAAATTAAATGAAATAACAATAGATGACAAGCAACCACTTCCTAATATGGACGCCATATTAGACAAGATTGGAAGGTCAAACTATTTTACAACATTAGATCTAATGGCTATCACCAAATTTTAGTAAAAGAGGAAGACATTCCAAAGACAGTCTTTGTAACAATCCAGGGTTTATATGAGTTTGTTAGAATGCCGTTTGGCTTAAAGAATGCCCCAGCGACATTCCAAGGGCTTATGAGTGACATTTTAAGAGATTTCATAAACATTTCATGTGTAGTATATCTAGACGATATACTTATTTTCAGCACATCACTTGAAGAACACATACAATCTATTTGCAATATTTAAAGTACTTGAAAATACGGGATTAAAAATTCAGATTGATAAATGCAGTTTTATGAACAAAGAAACGGAGTTTCTAGGTCATGTTCTTACAGAATCCTGATAAGATGAAAGTAATCGAAAGCTTAGAGTTACCTCAAACCCAGAAACAAATAAAAAGTTTTTAGGTCTTAGTGGATTTTTTAGAAACTTTATAAAGGACTACGCACAAATTGCGTAGCCCATGACAAAGTATCCTAAGAAAGATATTAAACTTAGGACTACACTAAACTATATAGTTGCTTTCGAGAAACTTAAAAGCCTAATTTGTTACCATCCTATTTTAAGATTCTCAGATTTAAAAAAAAACAGTTTCAATTAACAACGGACGCATCAAAATATGCGTTAGGGGCAGTTCTGTCGCAAGAAGGACAACCAGTGTGTTTTGCTTCTAGAACATTAAATAAGCATGAAATTAATTATTCTGCAACGGATAAAGAATTTCTGGTTATAATGCGGTCAGTCAGTTATTTTCGACGATCATCAACCGATAAAATACTTACATGCTAAATACAAGGGAAAATATATGTCAGCCAGACATCAAAGGTGGCTTCTAAAATTAGGAGACTATAATTTTGAAATAGAGTATTTGCAGGGAAAACACAATAAAGTCGCAGACTTTCTTAGCAGAATTGAAGTTAACGAGGACGTTAAGTCTGAAGATGGAGGGTTGAGTATGTGTAACAACTTTGATAGTTAGTATAATGTAGTACAGGAAAAAATAGGGGAGTTATTTTCAAACGATAATCAAATAAAGATTATTAAATGTTCTTATAGAGCACAATACATTAAGTTAGAAACAGAAGCAATAAAACTAATTTCACTTAATCATATTAGAGAAAGAATGCACTCAGGCATACAAGAGACATTTAATGGAATAAAAAAAATATATTTCCCAAAATTAAAATTACAAATAGTTATTAATCAATGTGAAGTTATGTCAACAGGTCAAATATGATCGCAAGCCGATAAGACCTAAACTTAACTTTACTGAAACACCTTCGGATCTAAATGAAATTATACATATATATATACATATATTATACTATAATTGATAAATTTTCCAAATTTGGATTTGCATATTATTTGTCACAGAAATCATTTAACAATAATAAAAGAACTAGAGAGTCATTTTGCTAAATCAGGAAAACATAAAAAAATAGTTGCTGAGAATGAGTTTAATTCAATTCATATTAAAGAATTTGTACAAAACGAAAATATTGACATTCATTTTACTAAACCCAATTCCCACACCGGAAATTCCGACGTGGAAAGATTTCATAGCACCTTGCTAGAAAAGTGTAGGATTTTAAGATTAAATGCAGTAAACGTATCAGTTAAAAGACTAATTCAACAAGCAATTAGAAACTATAATCAAGGAAGTCATTCGACTATAAAAACAAGTCCAGCTGTAGTACAATTTCATGAAATAAAATTTGATAAAATTAAAAATAATTTAGATACGATGAAGAAAAGTAGCATAGAAAAAGCAAACAAAAAAACGAGAATCTTATAGAGAAACAAGATCTACAGGATTTATAAAAAAATTATAAAGCAGTAAGACATAAGCATCAGCCTAGATTTAGGAAAAGTAAAGTTTCCAATATACATGTAACTAATATTAAAAGACAACCTAAATTTTCAGTTCTTCATGACAATATTCTTAATAATGCTGGAAAGATTAGATGAAGGAAGACTAACAATCAACGACACAAAAGAACAGAACGGTTTTACTAAAATAAAAATAAACAATGCAGACATAATTACAAAAACCGACATCATTGTTCACGTAGTGAGCCCACAGGAAATCTTAAACATTTTAGACAACATTTCAACAAATATACAAGGACTGGATATAGAACACATGGAACTTATACGAACTGAACTAAGGCATTTGAAAAAACAGAGTACAAACTTTATTACCAAAGGGCAAAAAACATAAAAGAGGACTGGCTAATATTGTAGGCAGTGCATCTAAATGGTTGCTTGTAACCATGGATGAAGAGGACAGAATTAATATAGAAAAACATTTTACTGATATAGAAATATGTAAATAATCATAATGCTATAGGCAATATTAATCAACAGGTACTTATAAACGATCATTTTAAAAGAACTTTTCAGCAATTAAAAACAGTTTTAGAAAAAGATAGAGTAGTCATATTAGGACAATTAAATAGTGTATCAAGTAATGTTTTTAAGAGAAATTTATTTTATGACCAGTACTTTAAACTTCAAATTGTAAAAAAAAAATTGATCATATTCAAAGTAATATAGCTTCGGCTAGATATGGGCACATAAATCCAAATATGTTAACTGATATTGAAATACAAAAAATATGATATTGATTTGAATAAAATGAAAAATATTAAAATGGGTGTAATTAAATTTAAAGAAAAATTATTATATTATATATTATTATTATTATTCAAAGTAATATAGCTTCGGCTAGATATGGGCACATAAATCCAAATATGTTAACTGATATTGAAATACAAAAAATATGAAATTGATTTGAATAAAATGAAAAATATTAAAATGGGTGTAATTAAATTTAAAGAAAAATTATTGTTATTTGCCATAAAAATTCCCAAAGATTTTGAACAAATTCAACTTAAAATTATCTTACCAATTCCAAATTTAAATAAAGAAGAAATTGATAGCCCAAACGAAATCATATTTAAATATAATAAAGTAACATATAAATTTGAAGAAAATAAAAAAACAACAACAAACAACTAGCAATAGTTGTTATTGTTTTAATATTTGTTTATTCACTTGCTAGTCCACGAGCAGAACACCCTTTAGGTTTAGGTGCATAACTTTAAACAAAGTTCCCTAAACATATAATTCACCATTGCTTTATGCATTGTATTTTATATAGTAGTCGGTAAACATCGACATATTGTGCGTCTTAGAAAAGCTGAACGGTCTAACTGATGAGCCCACCGTTCATGCTTGGGCGAAACGCATATCTTGGAGTTAAGGACACTTTAACCTTAATTTGAATTTAATTCAATAAACTCCACTAAAACAACCAGAAACAACTAGCAATAGTTTGTTTTTGAAAATAAATATTTAAATGAACTACAAATAAGTAAACATTGTGTATACCAAGAAAATTGTAAACTCATAAAAAATAATCAGACTGATATTTTAACTAATTATAAAAAATGCTAAAAAATATGAATATAGCACAAAATTGTGATGACAGAATTTTTGATCGTGAATGATAATTTTTTTAACTGAAATTCCTATTTATACATTAAATTTGCTAACTTAGCTATATTTACAAAAAATAAACCTAAACAAACTAAACAACTTATAAAATTACTTTAAGGAAACATGATACATATGATACATATGGGAAAGCTATGCATTGACTCAAATGCAAAAATGTGGGAAATAAAAAGTCAAGCTATGCATTGACTCAAATGCAAAAAAAATATGCTTACTCTTGTGGGAAATAAAAAGTTTGCGAATATCAGAATAAAACATACAGTGAAGCTATATCCAAAAAAATAAGCATACAAAGAAGCTGTTGGTAGTTCTGTTGGAATTAAATGTTGGTATATTCCGATCTGATGGATTGGGAATATACATTCTCTGCCCGTTGAACTGTGTTCTAAACTATGTCATTATCTTGAAGGTGATGTCGTTTGGATTTCCTGTTGGGACGTCTCTTTTTTCACGGACCCTTATAGCATTTGTTGTCTTCTTGGTGTTGCAGTGATGACTGTATGACCATCGTAACAAACAGATAAGTAGTATAAGGGACGTGATTAAACCTACGTAACTGACGGTAATATGATGGGCATCATTTTGAAAAGTTAAGAAAGGTAGTGAGTTACTTATGTTGACAAGTTCTTGTTTCAATGAATCTATTTCTTCCAAATGCTTTTTGTAGATCAAAGGCATAGTTCCAAAGTGCTCTGTAGTTGAATTATTTGGTAGCGCATAATTAGATAAATTAGTTGCCGGAGAGAGTGATATTCTCGTGAAGACCACGCAACGTTATAAAGTCATCTCTAAGAACATAGCCGGGTTGAAGTTCTAAAATTCCAGAACCATTTAAGACTATCTGTTTTACAGTGCTATTGCACACAACATTAAACGTGCTCTTTGATTTCAGAAAATATATCCACTCATTTGGTTTGTGTAATGGAATCCATTAAGGGCCATCGTCCACACTCACCACCTTGCATGCGGGAATTTGTTGACCGTTGTTCAGAAAGTTGATTTCGCACGAGCTTACCCTGGCTCCACGTCTGTATATCGGATGCTGTAGAGGGCAAAGATATCGCTCCTCATTAAGGAAGAAACATTGTTGAAGTTCAATTGCTGATAGAGGATAGTACTTTTCACGATGCAAGTTGATCATAATGTATTCGGTGGACGGTTCGATGGTAAGAAATGATTTTTCTGCAATGACTGGAACGGGAATTATTTTGAAAAGGTCGAATTCTTTAAGATTCAGGAGCAGCAAACCAATCTTGCAGATGATATGTGATTTCAAAACCTTGCCATGAATGCTCATCAGATGGTAGAGCTCCGTTATTTCGTCTGATTTAACGGGCAGTCTGGCTGATGAAGGCAGATTTGCTCTTATCTTGTTGATCTGTTGCCTGATTTGAATAGAGGAAACAAGCTGAAGGATCGATACATGATGTGTATCGATCATAACGTCTATTAGAGAAGCTTGTGTCCTTTGAAACTGTGAAGATACCAGAATGAGCTAAAGCGCGATGGAATTAGAAAGCTGTCGTAGTCTTTCTTTATGGTACACTTGTCCAATACCGTTCACAGCCTCTGCAAACTGCTGTAGATTTTCATCAATCTTCATGAAATGGGACATTGTATCTTGCTCATTTGTTTTCATTATATTTAAAAGTGGCATCAATTACTGAGGTTTGGTTTCTCATAAGATTAATGATGTGACCTTCATCTTGTTGAATTGAGTTTATTGTGACAGCCATGTTTTTGGCGTATTCTTCATCAAGAACCCCAAATAAGGCATTAGCCACATTGCCAACCAAGTTAGGGGCACCGCTACGAACTCTCTTAGTAGCTGGGTCTATTGTCAACAGATCATTATCCCTTTTAATGTCTGTACCAATCTGGTCAAATTGAAGCATTGCTGCCTTGCAAGTCTCGTTTTTGTCTGGTAATAGTTGACAGATATCTGCTAGTATCTCATTATAACTCGTTATGGAATGATATTCGGTCCAATAAGGCTCCATGTCATAATAAGCGATTATGTTCCAATTGCTTGAACTTAGAGCTGATGTTCCAATATTCTCGAAATAGATTCCTGGTTGGGACTGGAATGGCTTGAAATTGACTGTGGTAGCTGCTATCATAGGTATTAATATGAATACCAAAAGCATAACAGATGTTGATGAGAAAATTGAAGGCTTGATCCTCTTTTTTGGAACTGGCTCATCTTCAGGCTTGGGTCGTGAACGTGTTAAAATTGATGAGCAATGGGCCACAGGATTATTTTCTCTCGTAAAAGTTTCATCCGCACTAAATTGGAAGCGGAGCCAATCTGTGTATGGCACGGCAAAATATCCCATTGGCTTTCCGTACATCGGCTACTCGAACTAATCCATTATCTCCAGTTATAACGTTCGTGATACGTCCAAGTGGCCATTTCAAACTTGGAGTATTATCTTCCTCTATTAAAACCATCATTCCGGGCTCTGCATTCTGGCACCTTTCCTTCCATTTATACCTGTTCTGGAGTTGATTAAGATAATCTCGGGACCAGACGTGCGGTTCTCCAATGAGAAAATGCCCTGGAGTTAGTGCGGTTAGATCGTTTGGGGAGGATGACATCGGAGTTATGGGTCTTGAATTGAGTATGGCTTCAACTTGAGTGACGACTGTTTCAAGTTCTTCGTAGGTTAATGATGCTCCTGCAAGAGTGTGCTGTAAAAGATGTTTTGATGACCTTACAGCAGCCTCCCACAGGCCTCTGAAGTGGGGTGAACGAGGTGGAATAAAGTGAAAGTCGCATCCCTTGCTTAAAAATGAGGAGAATATTTGTTTCTTTCTATCTCGGATTCCATGAAGGCCATTATCTCTGATAATTGGTTTTTGGCACCAACAAAATTGGTTCCGTTGTCACAATAAATATTTCTTCAATGACCACGTCTGGCCATTAAACGATTAAGAGCGCCAATAAAGCCTTGTGTAGTCAGATCAGTTACTAGTTCCAAATGACAAGCTTTGGTAGAAAAACAGCAGAAGATTGCAATATATGACTTTTGGAGTTTTTTCCCTCTTATTTTGTATTGCGTAGAAACAGGCCCAAAAAATCAACACCTGTGTGATAAATGGTCTGGCTGGTTGGATTCTATTGGCGGGCAAATTTCCCATCTGTTGAGGTAAAAGGTGCTGCGCGAATACATTTAACACACTTATGCAAAACTGATCTAGCAAGAATCTTTCCCTTCACTGTTTAAATGCTGTGCCTGACAGTTGACAGCATTGTTTGTGGCCCAACATGATTGTTATCCTCGTGAATTTAAGTCATTAGCATTTTGGTGAAAGGATGATCTTATGGCAGAAGTACGGGATGCTTAGCGTCGTATGTCAATGATGATGCTTCTAATCGACCACCTACACGAATCAAACCTTCTTCATCTAAAAACGGTGCAAGGCTCCTAAACTGAATATTATTTGGCAGTTCATCTCCATTAATTAAAATCTCGATTTCTTCCTTAAAATTGTTTTGCTGCATTAATATGAATATCTTTCTTTTTGATTGGTTAAGTTCGATAGCCGATAAGGGGCCATTTATCAACTTGATATTACCCATTTTCTTTTCCAATTCTTCAACTGAAAGCTTTTCATTCTTTTTGGCCTTGGATAATACCACCCTTTGTTTAAGATTATGGATGTACCTCAGTATGTAAGCGACTGATCTCTCCGCAAAGTCAAGAGAATTTTTATGATTCAGTGATGCTAAGACTCCTTCTTGTTGTGAGGGTGGATCATAAACTGCAGTTCCCACAGAGAAATGATTCCCTGTAATTGTTTTGTTGTGAGAGGGACAGATTGAAGTTGGTCCATGTAAGAACTTTGGCCCATAGAACCATATATTCCAATCCGGGAGACGTTCAGGTGCCAATCCACGTGAAAGTACATCAGCACGATTTTCTTTTGAAGGGACATGGTGCCATTGTTGAATTGTTGTATTTTGTTGGATACGCGATACTAGATTAGCAACAAAGATGGGAAGAGAGGCAGAAGACGATGAATTGATCCAAGCAAGAACGATTTCTGAGTCTGTCGAACTAATAGCTTAGTTGCGAGGACTGCAGCACAAAGGTCCAGACGAGGAATAGTTGTTTGTTGGGCTAATTTTGTTTGCTTTGATGGTGCTATTCTTGACTTGGAGCATAATAATCGCACCGTTGTTGTCACTGCTTATAGATCGGACGTAAACTGCTGCCCCATAGGCCTTTTCAGAAGCATCAGCAAACACGTGAAATTGTATGCTTTTCGACGTTTTGTGAGCAAATACATGTCTATCAATTTTTAATGTTGTTGAGTGATTGTAGACCTTCCCGATAATTAAGCCATGTTGTTTGCAATGCTTGTGGTAATGCAGCATCCCAATCAAGTTTTAGTTCCCATAACTTTTGGAGGAATATTTTTGCCACTACAATGACAGGTGCCATGATACCGAGGGGATGAAATAGATGTGCTATGTCACTATAAGCTGTACGTTTGGTTATTTGATCCCTTTTTATCCGAGTTGCTTTAATGCAGAGTTGGTCCGACTTTGGCATCCACGTAAGACCAATTGTTTTCACATGATTTTCAATATTGGTGTTGAAGTCTAACTCTGTTTGGGTGAAATTATCTGAAGTAGTAATAGCTTCTTCTAATCGCCAAAATTTCTCAATTTGTTGATCAAGAGCTTCATCCTCAGTGCAAATTCCGCATGAGGCGAAGAATCCATCATTATTAGAGAGCACCTTTCCTGCTATCGTCCATCCAAAAACAGTTTATTGCAGTGTTGTTAGATCTTTGCCTAGGCTGATTTGACCAACAGCTAAGGTGGCATAAAATATTTCAGCACCAATGAACAAATCGATTGGCCCTGGCTGATTAAAATGCGAATCAGCCAAAACAATGTTCATCGGAATCGATGAATTAGTAATTGTTATTGGTCGCGATGGCTTTGGTGAGACAAGTTTTGGTAATATGTGAGCTTCAAGTCGGGTAGAGAATCCATTTATCTTAGAAGAAATTTCCAAATTAATTTTTCCATGATATGACCTTTTGCTTTGATCAACCCCCTCAACAAGCAATATCTCTTGAATTTGTTTTTGCAGAAATTTCTGGCAAGCCCATAGCTGATGATTTCCCTTGCAGGAAATGCATTTGAGTTCAGCAGATGCGACAGTGGTTAAAGCCTTATTTGGTATTAATCTTTTTCGTTGATCATCTGAACTTGTTCTTGTGTTTTTGACTCCAAAGATTGAAACCGAAGTTCCAAGAACGATAGAAACTCCTTAAATGTTGGCATAAGTTTTGGGGTTTTTAATGATTGTTCCCAAAGAGTGATGGTATTCCGGTCCAGCCGCTCGATAAGAATGTGCAGGAGAATAGGATCCCAATTGGTGGTTTCAATGCCAAGGTTTTGCAGACTGAGAAGATATTCTTTTGTAGTGTCATACAGTGACTTTAAGCATGAAGAGTTCTCGTTGTGAATTATACGTTGTCCCAATAATTTGTTTAGTAAGGCTGTTACGAGAGATCGAGTGTTTTCATATCGGCTTGTAATAATTTCCCAAGCGGCAATGTAGTTGGGGCAGATGTGGAAAAGTGCTGAATCAGCCTTTCTGCTTCTGCTGTGAGTGTGTTCTTCAGATACCGCATCTTCTGACAGTTCGAAATTGGTTGGTTGTGGACCAGTTTCGTGTATAGATCTCGGAATTGGAATAGTGGCACTACCTTTGGCAATTTCGTTCCCTGATTTTGGGTAATAGCTGTTCCAAATCCAGAATTTGACTTTGAACGTCCGTACAGCGTAGTTAATGCAGCATGCACTTCGTCTTCTGTCGTATAGAAATGGTCAGCATCATAAATTAGGGGGTTTGGCTCATCTAATAATTCCCATATTTTGTGATGGAAACTTCGTATAGCCGCCCTTGCTCGATCGATTTTAGCCTTATTAGATAAAACTCCTCAGCATGTTGGTTTCTGTCTTCAATCATGCGATCAATGGGGTGTTTGGCCATTGCGATCATTGATGCTTGTTTTTTTTAATCAGTCTTGATAATTCCGTAGAAGCGGCAGCCATTTTGGATGACGGAAATTTGCTTTCCCCTTCTCCAGACGTTAATCGATTAGAAGCTTTTGGAATGGTTCCAGTGCTAGTCTGAATTTTGCCACCATTTGCTCCACTGCCACCGTCAGAAGCGGATTCGGGCATGATCAAATGCAGAGTTTTCTTAATTTCAAAATAAATCTTTTGAAATATTTCAAAGGTGTTTCCTTGAATATAGGGCGTATCTGCTTTAACAAAGCTTTTTACTGCCTCGTGATTTTGGTGCAATTCCACCCATAGTGCTTCTAGAGCCTGTAGTTTCTTTTCTTTATATAGTGCTGTTTTTCGCTCAGCACTATCTTTCCCAATATTTGTTTTAAGCCTTTGAAGCTCCTCAGCTAGGGCCTTCTGTCGGGCAATTATTTTAAAAACCTCAATTTCATCCATATTGTGGTGCAGGATGCTATAAAGACCCTCGCTACGTAAATGTGGTAATTCGGTCCTGGAACGTTTCTACCTGGAACACTGCTACCTGGAACGCTGCTACACTGCAAGCCGGAACTCTGATTGTATATACCAGTGTTTTCAAGCCCTGGTAACGCTTTTATTAATAACCTGTATTTTGGCTCTGGCAACGCACTCACGATATATGTTCTCGAAGTTGACGTAGATATCACTTCGGGGTCACCAATGTTTGTATCGGAACTGTTTTGAACCGATATGCTGGACAGGGCACATAAACCTTGACCAGCTCGAAGTCATATACAGAAGGTTCTATGTACCTATGTATATTTCGCACTTTTTGAATTATTGCCCCTTACCACTGTTGGGGGAAACAAATAAAATGATAACTCGAGAACGTTTTGATCGTGAATGATATTTTTTAATAACTTAAAATCCTATTTATATATTAAATTTGCTTACTTACCTATATTTACAAAAAATAAACCTAAACAAACTAAACAACTTATAAAATTACTTTAAGGAAACATGATACATAAAGCAAAAAACTACTCTTGTGGGAAATAAAAAGCTTGCGAATATCAGAATAAAACATACAGTGAAGCTATATGCACAAAAATAAGCATACAGAGAAACTGTTGCTAGATCTGTTGGAATTAAATGTTGGTATATTCCGATCTGATGGATATCTTATGGAATTAACTTCACCTTAATTATTTTATTAATTGTTTTAGTTATTTTCAGTTTTATTTTTCAAAAGAAAAATAAAGTTCAAATTAATAATAAAATTCAGGAGAATTTTAAACTAAAGGGGGAAGAAGTTATGTATAACACACATTTCTCCCCATCATTACTAAATATCCTGTTAGCTGATACTTTTATTTCTTTATATGGGAAATCTTCTATTCCCACACTATAATTCATGGCTTGCACATTCCTTCACGGAGCAGAATGTAATATGAATATCATTTTAATGTTTGGTCATTTTTACTGACCTAACATAATTATCAATGCATCTGCTTATGTATCTTGGAAAATTTCTCAGTGAGTTGATTCCAATCCGTAGAACCATTAAGACGTGTTTGACAATTAAAAGGTTACGTTCAATAAATTGTATTTGTGTGGTTTATTTTTTTTTAAGACATCTGTACGCGAAAACACATTAATTGCTCGATCCTCTTTTTGATTGTATCTTGTGTGTTAATATTTTGTAAAGCAACTTTCATTCAAGAAAAGATTTGCTTTTTCTGTCAAAAGATTTGGTCTTTTTTAATTTAGAGTTCCGTTGCAATAAAAAGAGCAAATCTAGATCAATCTCAACACAAAAGATTTGATCTCTAATGGATTGGAAAATTTGATCTGAATGCACACATACATGTAAATAATGTCAATAGGGATGCAACAATGCAATCGATAAATCGATGTTTTCAAAAATCGATATATCGTTCATAAACATCGAGTCATAACATCGATGAAATGATACCCACTTAAATATCGAAATATCGTTCTTGGTAAACGGTAATAGTGTAATGTGTGTTGAAAGGTCCGATTTTTGAAAAGGAAAACGTAGGGATCTCAAATTAAGTTAGGAAAATTTCGTGCCAGTTTTGTGTAATGAGGTAAAACTACTGCTGGTTCCTAAGCTTAAGGTAAAGGTATTGCTTTGGCGTATCGATAACAAGCTGGTATTGTATTTGAATGTGTTATTTTGTGGACAATGTCATTTTATATGAACTGCTATAGTACTATCATGGTGACATGTGGACCGTGGCGCTCCAAGCGGCTCCGGGTAAAGTTAACTCGGTAAATTAAAAGAGGCGAACGCGGCGAACAAAGAGAATTCTAAGAGAAACTCTGTGAACATGTAGTTTGCTCTTTGCAGTTTGCAGTTTATATACAATGATGCGGTATAGTTTTTTTTTGCACAACTGGATTGCTTCACACAAGCAGGGTGACGAGATGTCTAGTTTTAAAAAAGGAATGACAAAAAATGAAGGAAAACGACTTTTGTAAATGAATGCTGTCTGGGGGTGGGTATATGTTTAAGCAGGTTGATAAGTTTCAAATCAAACTTTCGCGGGTAGGTAGATATTTAGGTATGTACCTACATATATACCTACATAAAGTGTGTATTTGCGTAGGTGTACTTGTTATATTATCTTTGATAAAATCTTCAGCTAAATTCAGGTCGATCGGACGGTCTGAGCGAGGGTGAGGGAGATATTAACAAGGAAGACTTAATAAGCACATGTGTGTGTGTATTGTGTATATCCTGTTCTCGGTGAAGGTGAACAACGAAAAGGATCTACAATGATTTTATTTTTTGAATTTTCATGCACAAGTACCTTTGTGATTTAGGGACTTTAAGTCAAGTTTAGGATCAAACATTACATTACGATAATAGCGAAACATATTTGAGTTACTGGCAAAATTCTGTCCGTCTGTCTGTAGATCTGTCTGTACGGATGTATTTTGGACTATAGCCTTAACGGTTGAGCCAATCGTCTTCAAATTTAGAACTTAAGGTTATTTTGCTATTCTACAGAGGAGTTTTTTTTCAATTTTTACTTGCGATTATAGGGACTATAAGGCAAGATTAGAATTCGTGCATATAAAAAAAATTTAGATAACAATGAAACATGACATTACTATCATAGAGAAGTCTAAAAAAGTGATCCACAAAAAATGTCTGTCTGTCTGTCTTCTGTCGGCCTGTCTGTCTGTCAGTATGTGTAACGAGCTGCAGCCTAAACGACTAAATCGATTATCTTCAAACTTGGTGTGTGTGATTTTTTGACATTGGGGAACATTGAAATTCAAATTGTAAGCCTAAAAGTAACGGTAGTGGCATATGACCGTTGAGTTGAGATGTTTTCTTGATTGAAATTTTTGCATTCAGTAGGTAATAGCGTTTTTTTTATTTGTTAGTTGTTTTTGCATGTTTATGTGTTTATCATAGGCGTCCTTATTATTTATTCTGTATGCTGTATGCTGTTAGGATCATGAAACGCTTTAAAATAAATAACGATTAATAAATAATAATAAAAATTACGAAGTTTGCTTTCATTAGACTAGTGGCTAGGGCTCAACCGAGCAATATAAAACAAAATTTGGGGGAAAATATTAAATAATTTTTTTTTTATGAAATCAAAAAAACACTATTTCTTTTTTAAGAATATTATTTAAATCATAAAACACTACATATTTTGAAAATTTTATCAAAATCCGTCAATTAGTTAACGAGAAAGTCTGATTTTAAAAAACCGGTCATATGGTACCGTTATAAACCTTTTTCTGAAAAATCAATTAAAACTAAAAGATAGATTTTGCATAGAAAACACTATTCAGAAAGTCTTATCAAAATCGTAGGAGCTGTTTTCGAGAAAAAATAAGTTTTTCATTAAAAGTTATATGGCAGGTACCTTTAGTTTTGGAGCTAGAATGCTAATTCGAAAAACAGGCGGGTAGAGTACTCCAAAAATACTGGTCGAACGATTTGGAAATAAAAAATTCATGAAATAGAAAACAGCAAAAGAAATAAGATGGCTTACAACATTTTTGCCAAAAAAAGTTATGAATTGTGTTTTTTTTAATTTCATAAAAATTTTATTTGATTAATATTTTCCCTAAAAATTTATTTCATATTGCTCGGCTAAGCTAGTCAAATAAAAGAAAGTGAAAACTTACATACATACCTACTTATTTTAAAGCATTTCACTGTGCTAACTTTCATGAATGTGTATCTTAATTTTAGTACCTACCTTCCTTCCAACCTTATTATAGGTACCTAATATCCTTAATAAATTCCATTAATACCTACCCACACCATACTTTTATCGATCCATCAAACATAATAAAGCTATTTTAATTAATTTGATTTCAAAAAGTAAATTATTGTTATTGGGACCTACATAGGTCCCTATACCTAGCATTATTGCCCTACTGCTGATTCCCACGAATCTTTATGTCAGTTGTTAAAATTTTTCCATACCAAAATGAAAATTAAACTGAAAAAAGTCCTTTATATTTTTCTATTAGCAAATTATATTATAAACAGTAAACAACAAGTGGAAAGATGATACACTAAAAAACTGCAAAAGCTAACAATGACGCATGTTCGTTCGAGCTTCAAACCACAACGATTTTAAAGAAGTTGCACGTCAAAAAAACATTAAAATTAAATCTTTGTCAAAAAGACGCCTGTACCTAAAAAGGATTAGCTCACCGGAGCAAGTACGTGCGACCCAGTCGTGCCTTTTATTTTTTCTGTACGAATGCAAAACTTGTACTTAGTACCTACCTATAATTGCAAGTAAAAATTTATCAATTAGGTATTACAAATGTTAAAAAAACCGTTGTATTTTTAGCAATTCTATAGAAGACTAGTTGAAAGAAATATTTTGATTTAACTATAAATTTCTTTCCCGCGAGCAAAGCTGGGTGGGTCAACAAGTACCCTCATATAAACCTCAAACAAACAAAAGATCTTTGTTACTATAAATCAATAATATAAGTTAACGACAATTTTGTTGATGCATGCAAATACCATACCAAGAGCATGCATGAGGTGTATGCATCCAGCCAGACGCATTGTCAGCGAATTGCTGCACGAACGAATTGAAACGAGAGATCACTTGTGGGACTGTGGGAACGACAAACCTGTGATGCGATGCAGCAGTGCAATCAACATGTCAGCAGTTTTTACCTATTTAAGTTAGGATTTTCATTACATTTTTGTTCAGTCTTTACCTAGGCAGAATCGCTGCCCATTTGCTTTTTAAACTCTTAATAAATAAAAAATAAAAAAAATATAAAAAAAAACATTTAGTTTTTTTTAAATGAAACAAGTGTAAAATTGTTTAATTGGCGCCCAACGTGTTTGGCCCGGGTAAATAAGTGCAAATAAGTTCGCGTATCTTAATCCGCTTAAGTCGGCCTAAAGCAGCTCGCCGCGGTGAAAATAAAAGCAAACAGTTCGCGTATTTTATCTCGTGTAAGTCGACCTAAATAGCTCGCCACAGTAAAAATAACGTGTGCACATATTAATCCTGGGACCAGAACCTTTTGGCTAAAATCTGTAGATCGACAGCCGACAACGAGGGAGAGTAAAGAAAGGCACCAAGGCACCCTCTACCAGCGTTGTTATGTGGTTACTTACCACCCTAACGTAAGCTAGAATAAGAATTATAAAAATTAAAGAAATTTTATTTGAATTAAAACTTACATTTATTATATATATATAAAGAAAATATTAATTTATTCATTAATTTGCAAAAACAATATTATATTATTTGAATTAAAATTTGCATTCTTAATTAACGTAAAGAAAAATACAAAATTAATTTACTCACATAAACTACGTAAACAAATTAGTTTGTAATAGAAGTGATAAAAAGAAAAAAACAAGCTACTGCCCGTAAAGTTGAGGATCAGTAATTTTCATTATTAGAAGCATTCCGATAATTTTTTTTTTTTTTTGAAAATGCTAACCAGAAATCAAAAAGCCGTCGGGAGTAAACCTGGTGCAAGTGGTGATTTGGATAATCAACCAATCAATCCTGTTAATATTGAGCCGTCTCATAATTATGAACAAAATCAAAATGGAAGTGGTCCAACTGGGGATTCGAACGCGTCGTTCCAGTCCATTAGTAGCTTTCAGATTGGTACTGGGATACCCCAGGCCACCCCTGAATTAGAATTATTAATAACAAGTATAGTCACGCGGGTTGTTGAAGGGAAAACATGTAGGGTTATGTCTAATTCTCCACCAAACCCTGTTTCCCAGAACGTGGAAGCAATTACTACCCAAATGCGGGATAGGCTGACTCTCTCAGATTCAGACACCATTTCAGGAATAGTAAGAAGTATTAGAGATTTTTCCGGCGATCCAGGGGAGTTCAGCTCCTGGAGGAAAAGTGTTGAGAGGATAATTGGAATTTATGAGCAACTCAAGGGAACCCCTAAATATTTTGCAATACTGAACGTAATTAGAAACAAAATTACTGGCAATGCAGACATTGCTTTAGAGTCATTTAATACTCCTTTAGATTGGGATAGCATTTCCCAATGTCTTTCACTCCATTACGCGGATAAACGCGACTTGGGAACCTTGGAGTACCAGATGATGAAATTGGTACAAGGGGGAAAAATAGTCCAAGAATATTATAACACCATATATTCCCATCTTTCCTTAATTCTTAACAACATTTCATGTATGAACATAGGTCCAGAGCCTATGAAAGTGCTTACAGAAACTTATCGGAATAAAGCCCTAGACACGTTCATTAGGGGATTGAGAGGAGATCTACCAAGACTACTTGGTATTCGGGAACCAACTGATCTCCCTCATGCACTTAGCTTGTGCATGAAGTTAGAAAATCAAACCTATAGAACAAGCCAGGCACATACGTCTAATAGTTCAGCAAGGAAACCCAGTTATGAACCCCCAAGGAAATCAAATCCAAATTCCTTTAATCAATTTCGTTCCTTTCCACAACAAAATTCAGGAAATCACTTTAATGGTAACCATTCCCAGAACCTTTATAGACCCATTAACAATAATAATAATCCCACTTTTAATAAAATTCCAATAAAAAAAGAGCCTGTCACCCAAGGCCCGTCCGCACAGATAAGAAATATTCACTTGAGGAACCAGCAGCAATATAGTACAAATATTGCTCGCCCATCTAATAATTTCCAGCACCGCCCATCTAATAATTACAAGCACCGCCCGAACGATAACTATAACAACCCACAACAAAATTTCCACATATCGGAAACTATAGAAAATCCTGATGTGTCATATACTCAGTATGAACAATACGTGGCAGATTCTGATAATCTTTACGAGCAATCCTTGGAGGAATATGCTCAAAATTTTCCCGATTCACCTGGTGAATCACAATGTCAAGATTACACTGACATCCATTTTTTAGGCTAAGCGATTCCTCGCTTCCCTATTTTGAATGTCGCACAGGGAGCGGGGATATACTAAAATTCCTCATTGATACAGGATCTAGTAAGAATTACATTAGACCTGACCTTGTCATAAAACCTATCGATAATGAACAAATTTTCTATGCAAAATCAATAGCTGGTGACGTAAAAGTCAGCCAGCATACTCTTATAAATTTATTTGACCTAAGGAACATACCACTTAAATTTTTCCTTTTACCATCCCTTAAAACGTTTCATGGAATATTAGGAAATGACAGCTTAAAACAACTCTCTGCAGTGATCTATACCAAGGAGAGCTACATGTCAATCTGTCATAACTTCAAAATCAAAATTAAACAACTTAAAGTGCAATCTGTAAATTCGCTTGATATAACTTCTCTTTCAGAGAAATTCTCAAATGTAACATCTTCACAGAAAAATTTACTATGCCCTATTCTTCAAAATTATTTGAGTTTATTTGCGGATCCCGATGAAAAATTGACATACACCACTAAAATAGTCGCAGAAATTCGAACGTCTACCAAAGAGCCCGTTTATAGTTTATCCATTCCCTATGTCCCTTAAAGGGGAAGTAGAGAAGCAAGTCCAAAAATTGCTTGACGATGGCATCATTAGACCTTCACGGTCTCCATACAATTCACCAGTATGGATTGTGCCAAAGAAACCAGATTCCACTGGGGCCAAACAACACCGAATGGTAATAGACTATAGGAAATTAAATACAGTCACTATCGCAGATAGATATCCTTTACCGGATATTAATATGGTCATTTCACAATTAGGGCAAAATACTTTCTTTTCGGTCCTCGATTTAAAGAGTGGATTCCACCAAATCCCCTTAAAGGAGGCAGATATCGAGAAAACATCATTCTCGATTAATAATGGAAAATACGAGTTCGTACGGTTGCCGTTCGGCCTTAAGAACGCTCCGGCAATATTCCAGAGAACTCTCGATGACATACTTCACAAACATATTGGAAAGTTTTGTCAGGTATATATAGATGATATAATTATCTATAGTAAAAATGAAAACGAGCATGCAGAGCATATAAAAACAATTTTTAACACCCTAAATAGAGCGCATATGAAAGTACATTTGGATAAATGTAAGTTCTTTCAACGCGAAGTAGAATTCTTAGGATTTGTTATTTCAGCAGGCGGTATTAAAACAAATCCAGATAAAATAAAAGCGATCTTGGATTTCCCTATGCAACTACGATCTTTTCTTGGTCTTTCAGGGTATTATAGACGCTTTGTTAATGACTATGCAAAGCTTGCTAAACCCCTGACAGCCCTCTTAAGGGGGGAGGAAGGACGAGTTTCAAAAACCAAATCGTCCAAGCTACCCGTTCAACTTAACGAAGAGGCTATCGATGCTTTCTACAAACTTAAAAGTTCCCTTATTTCCCAAGACATAATCTTGGCATACCCGGATTTTTCAGAGCCTTTTGATCTAACTACGGATGCCGTACTTGAACAAAAAGGCAAACCTATAACCTTTATTTCAAGAACACTATCCAAAACAGAAGAACATTGTGCTACCAGTGAGAAAGAATTACTAGCTATTATATGGGCTCTAAGTTCCCTTAGAGCATACTTATATGGCACAGCAAAAGTACGTATTTTCACAGACCACCAGCCTCTTACCTTTGCTCTTAGCAATAAGAATAGTAACACCAAAATGAAAAGGTGGAAGGCTAGGCTGGAAGAGTACAATTACGAGCTTAAGTACAAACCAACCTGGGAAAACTAATGTGGTGGCAGATGCTTTGTCTAGAGCACCTACTCACCCTGATGTTAATTCCTTAACCGAATCTCAACATAGCGATGAGAGTTCTGGCCAAAGTCTTATTAAATTCGTGGATGCACCCATAAACGGATTTAAAAACCAAATCTTACTGTCAATAGGCAACACTCCTTCATATGAATTCAAAATTATTTTTCCTACCTATCACCGGCATATAGTAGTAGAAGTAAATTACGATCAAGAAAGAATAGTCCAAATTCTAAAGAAATATCTCAATCCAAGTTGCACAAATGTAATTAAAACAGAAGAAAACATATTAGGATTAATACAAGAAATATACCCAACACACTTTAGGCAATACAAAACGCGTTTCTCCAGGAATATGGTTACAGACCTCATAGATGAGAATGAACAGGAGGACAAGATAATAAAAGAACATAACCGTGCTCATAGGAATGCACGCGAGAATAGAATGCAAATTTCCAAGAACTTCTTTTTCCCTTATATGAAAAACAAAACAGATAGAATTGCTAAATCTTGCAAAATTTGCAAGGAAAATAAGTACGAAAGACACCCTTGTAAGCCTGAGTTACAACCGACTCCCATTCAAGAATTCCCTGGACAAATAATTCACATAGATATATATTTCACAGACAAAAAGGTAATTCTAACAGCCATTGATAAATTTTCTAAGTATGCCCTCGCAAGAATAATTAGATCAAGATCCGCAGAGGACATTAAAGAGCCTCTCAGAGGATTAATACTTGCATTCGGTGTCCCACAGACAGTGATCATGGACAATGAAAAAGCTTTGGGGTCAAGTTCTATCACCTTTATGTTAGAAAATATGTTTGGTATAAAAGTTTTTAAAGCACCTCCCTATACCAGCCGTGTGAATGGACAGATTGAAAGGTTCCATTCAAGCCTTTCTGAATTGATCCGATGTCTCAAAACAGACAACATTCACTCTACCTTTTCTGAATTACTAGATAGAAGCATTTATGAATATAATAGATCTCTTCACTCTACAGTCAATAAAAAACCCGTCGATATATTTTTTAGTAGGCGATTGCTTAATAATGCTGAAGACCTTGAGAACTCGAGACGAGAAACTGTTCAAGCGATTAAAAAGAAACAAAGAGCTGATTTAAGTTACCATAATAAAGGAAAACAACCTTTAAGAATCTATCGTGTAGGAGATATTATTTACGTCAAAAGTAATAAAAGAGTAGGAAATAAGTTAGATCCTAGGTATAGAAAAGAAATAGTAACCGAAAACCATAATTCCACAGTTAAAACGAAATCAGGCAAAGTTGTTCATAAGAGTCTGATCAAAAATTAACTTTTATTCCAACAGGGCACTAATCACCCTATGCGGTGCGGAAGTTCAAATACTAGATTATTCCAGCTCTCAGCTGATAAAAATAAACACGGGAACTGCAAAAGTACAGAATGGTACTTTCAAAATCGTTCATATAATAGCATTGGAAGAATATGGCGACCTAATTATAAGATTGGAAGAAATGCTAAAAACAAATCCAAATCACTCCTTTTATCCAATTTTACAATTTGAAATTCAAAGAATAAAGAGTCATTTACAAAGGCTCCAATTAAAAACAAAAGACAAACGGTCCTTGAATTTTGTTGGCAGTGCTTGGAAATGGATAGCGGGAAATCCCGATCACCATGACCATGAGATAATTAAGAATAAAATTAATAATGTACTAAAGAACAATAACAAACAGGCTGTCATCAATAGAATCACAATAAGTAAAATTAATGAAATAACCAATATGACAAATAGAATTTTTAAAATTGTTAATGAAAAAAGTCAAGACAAAGAAATTTGGGAAATAAAGTATAAACTTGAAATTATTAAGGAGGAAATTGTGAATGTCGCCTATGCTATTCATTGGGCTAAAGCAAATATTATCAATTCTTACATTTTAACCAGTTCCGAAATTAAACTAGCTAAACAAGTCCTTAAAAACATTCCCTTTTTGAACATAGATGAGGCATTCGAATTTGCTAATGTAAGAATTGCCTCTGACAGAAAAAATATTATTTATATAATTAGTTTACCGACCACAAGCCCAATCATATGTAACTCTTTTTTACTTAAACCGGTGAAAATTGGAAATAAAATCAATAAAATCCCGCATATCAATGTTTTAGAATGTAATGATAAACTGTATGGAATTATAAACGAATGTAAATCTTTCAATAAACATACTATTTGTAGTTCTAACAATATAATAGATATAAGTAACACAACATGCACCCCCAAGCTACTCAAGAGTCAAATGTCGTCATGCGCATTAATTAATAACCAACACGTCCCATCAGTCGAGGAAATATCACCAGATGTCCTGTTCCTGAACCAGTTTAATGGTCCTCTCAAAGTCAACAACGAATTAATCACGTTAAATGGTACCTACCTGATAAAGCATGTCAACTCCCCAATCGAAGTAAATAATAAGCTGTATGAAACCATGGAGATCACGAAGCACCAACCGTTGAGAAACTATCTCTCGAGATGATGAAGGAATTGAGCATTAACGGTACTTCGCAGATAGGCTTATTAACCACAAAAAACAACATCAATTTCGCTACCAACATCGGACTTACCATAATAATATTCATCTTGTTCGGTACTTACCTCATATGCAGATTCATACAAAGGAAAGAGCTAAGAAATAGCGAACCGCATCAAGTTCCTAAAAACGTAGCATCCACTGTTACCTTGGGCCTGGAAGATATTTCTCATCTTTTGAGACCAGCTACGTCGAACGCGGACGTTCGATCTTAAGGCGGGAGGAGTTAACGACAATTTTGTTGATGCATGCAAATACCATACCAAGAACATGCATGAGGTGTATGCATCCAGCCAGACGCATTGTCAGCGAATTGCTGCACGAACGAATTGAAACGAGAGATCACTTGTGGGACTGTGGGAACGACAAACCTGTGATGCGATGCAGCAGTGCAATTAACATGTCAGCAGTTTTTACCTATTTAAGTTAGGATTTTCATTACATTTTTGTTCAGTCTTTACCTAGGCAGAATCGCTGCCCATTTGCTTTTTAAACTCTTAATAAATAAAAAATAAAAAAAATATAAAAAAAAACATTTAGTTTTTTTTAAATGAAACAAGTGTAAAATTGTTTAATTTATATAATCAATCAATAATAATATAAATCAACATAGCACATACATAGTTCATTCTGATAGGTACCTACATATACATATGTATGTACCTTTATGTAGCTACCTATCTGAATGGACAGCAAAATTCAAAACTAAAATCCATCCACTGCAAGGACGTTTGTATCTTTGTATAAATACAGCAAGAAGTAAGTTTGTGTTTAAATTTCAAGAATGAATGTGTGTACATTATTTGAAGACGACAACCTTCATAATAGTAAAAAAAATTTAAATCCTAAAAAACTCAAATCAAAAGTCAATGGCGTACGCATGTATAAATACTTATGTAAGAACAAGTTTTCATATTATATATTCCTTATAAGAAAACGTAAACAATGAAAATGTTGGATCGTGTATAAATCCTTACAAAAAACTATTCGCCTGAGCTAAGCGAAACCATTGTATATAAACTTCAAAACTGCTAGCAGTTTATATACATATAAACAATGAACAAAACAAGATACTGAATTATTTCATGTTCTCCTTCTGTTTTTTCTTTCCTTACATTGCACATTGGCAGGAAACTAAGCATAAAACATAACACTAAAAACCATGCTCTTAATTCTCTCACTCAAATAAAATGTCCCTACACTAGCACTCCAAGCGGCTCTAGGTAAAAAGATTTTTTCTCGTCTCATGGTAGTACTATAGGCAATGTATATACAATGATTCGCAGCTAAAAAATGATGCTTCATGATAGTACTATATGCAGGGTATATACAAAGCCACAGATTTCAAGCGTTTGGCATTGAGATTTATTAACTGTCATACCAAAAGCAATACGAGTAGGCAACTACAAAGGCTTAAATTCAAATGGTAAATCAGGTGGAATTATTGGTATAAGTGGTATTAAAATATCGTCGCCTCTAAATTTACCAGTTAAAATTGTCGCTTCAATAACACTATTCACTAATCGTTTAACCACTTATCTGGTGCGATTACATAATCTTGGATGATTTAGATTTCTTAACATTATAATTGGAATACCAAGTTTCCAACATAAGTTATGTGGCGGAATACCTGTTAAATCTAATGAATTTAAAAATTCGCCATGATACGCCATGACGGTATCAATTGATTTATAAGTTACATTAGAACCTGTTATTTTTTTCATAATTTCCACATTGATACTAATAATAATCTTTATTTGTACATGCCAATATACATCTTTGACTTAACCAATCAGAGCAGAGAAAAATAAAATTACCAATTTTCAAACGCCTGGGACGTTCAGTTAAGTCCCAGTGCAACCTTGCAATCTTCTCAAACAATGCAGCATACAGCTATCAAACTATCACAAAAGACCGTCTTAAAAATATTTACACACAATATACAACCAGAAAGAGGATCGAGCACGAACATTGGTTGCATTGGCATTCGAATCCCAACAAATAAATGTGTATCTATAGAATCCAACTGACTGGTCGACGGTCTTTTTTGAATGATCGTTTTATGCAGCAGTTTGAAAAGGTTGTACCTGGACATTAGACAACAGGCGGCTGCCTATGCGTTTTTTTGGAAAGCTGCCCATAGCTTCCCATAAAAACACGCCTAGTGTTGACAACATTGGCCATGTATAGGTTAGCGCAAACGTAGAGATTCGACCAACAGGTTCGAAGGCTGGGTGTCCCAAACAATCGGACTCAAACTTTATATAAATATATTGGTGTGAACAAAATCTCCAGAGGCCAACCCATAGAATCCATTGCATCCGTTACATCGACGGATAAAATACACAAGTTCTTATGAGAACCGACCCATACATGACGGACTCGACGGATGCGGTTTAAATAGAAAAAATATTGAGAATACGGGAGGAAAAACGAATATTCCATTTAGCTACCTAGTAGCAATTTCTTGAATCGATATATCTGAGTGATTTTGTATATTTTTTATCGTAAAAAGGCAAAAAATACAATTTTTCATAAATTTAATAAATTAAATAACTATTTTGTTTCTATAGTTGAATAAAAAATAAGGAAACAATTAAAGAGTAAGACGGTCATTAGTTCCGTAATTATTTTATTTAAAAAAGAAAATTAAGAAAAATAACAAAATTAAAGTTAGTACATGTGTTCGACACAAAGTCCGCAAAGAAATTTTATTTTTTTTTTTCATTTGCATCTATGTGTAACTCGATATATTTTTTTTTGAATACCCGTTTGTTTCATTAAAATATTCGAAAATCACGGGAGCTACACAGATTCCCGCGACTCTCCAACGTATTTTTGCATGGGAAAATAATTGAAATTTCATTTCTTTTTTTAACGGATTTTCTTTATTTTTTTTTGTCCTAAGCCTTCTACCCTTATTCCTCTTAAATCTAAAAAAATTTAAGAAAATCGGTCAACCGGTACGAACGTACAAAAACCAAACTTTAATTAATATATGTATATAGATATAGATATATTGCAATTAAAAATGTTCAAAACTTTTTTTTCGATTTTTTAAATTTTCTAAAAAAAATGGTTTTCGAAATATTTTGAAAACTGTTTTTAAACAATTTTCCCAGATGAAAACTACAAATTTTCTTATAATGACATACTAAAAAAATTTTAAATATTTTTTCGAAGTTTTTCAAAAAAAACGAATTTAAAAAAAAAAAACTGGTCGAACTATTTTTAATATTTTGTTTCCTCGATAGAAATTTAGTTTTCAAATTTTATTGCATACTTAGTTTTTTTTCCGAGAAAACTCTTAAACTAATTAAAAAATAAAAGAATTTTCGAAAAAAAAATATTTTTTTATTTTAATATATAGCTGAATATATACACATATGCATCCACTCAGCAATTATCTAGCATAAAATTCAGGCGACCCAATCGTTCATTTCATTTTAAGTTCATATAGTGTTATTTTTCAGTATTTATGTTACTTATTTCTTAAATTTTATTTGACGTATGACCGCACATATAAGCAAGTACGTGTGATCCAATCGAGCAATTTATTAATAGTGATATAATTTAATATGTAATAATAAAAAATTAATTAGTAATACAAAATTTGAATTTTGCCATAAGGTTCAGTTATGTATACAAACTCAAACTTTAACATCACAAACATAAATACTCTTCAAGGGGCTTATATTGGTACAGGTATCGTATACCTACCTACTAAAATAAATTAGAGAGAATATTTTTCACATTTGACTTCAAGACAGTCATAATCTCAGCGTTAAGCTTAACATTTTCTTCCATCCATTAATTGGATGACGAATTATAAAAGTTTTGCAAATCCTTTCTCCATTTTCTCACAGCAATTAAAATTATATCAAGCCGGATCCTTCAATCTTAAGGATATTTCAACAGCTTTTCCCAAAACGGAAACAGTACTTATTAATGAAAACAACACATAAGAGTGTTATGTAATTGAACGAAGACAATTTCGGAAAACGACTTGTTTTTTCATTCTTCATCTCCTATAATTGCTATTTCAAAATGATTTAATTAAGACCGAGAAGAACTTTGTTGTTATGGAGTAAGCGCCATAGGAAAAAAAATAATTCCGTTATTTATCTCTGAAGCATTATTAAACACTTGAAACTCAAAGGTATTTGGTAGCAGCCATATCTGTGGACGTTGTTCCGTCTGAATAATTTGAAGAAAAATATGTTTGTATTAAACATTTTTGCCGTTATTTATTGCATTTAGTATGACTATGTGTAGAGTTTATGGGTTCGTACCAGCTTTGTACATCATCAAAAATGCAAGACGACGACGATACCAGTGCAGAGGAATCTCGTGCTCTGGATGGTGGATGGTGCTAGAAAGTTAAATACTCATCCTTAGAAATTTATTTCAGTTAGATATACACATGTATGTAGGTACCTTTCAGGTAAAATATAAAAATTGAATTTATTCGTTTGGAAGAGGGTGAATTTTCAAAAAGCATTTAATATTCCACTATGGCAAATTGTATTGGGAATGAATTATAAAGAGCTGTTCGGATTATGTACTTTCCGTTCCTTTTTGGAGCATAGAAGAAAATGAGAGCATAGAAGAAAATGAATGTAGGTATGTATAATAGACTTGTTCTTGGGAATATCACTACATTTCGTTCAACTGTCAAAAAAGTACAAAACAGGTTTTTTTTTTAATTTGATCAAGAAATTTCCAGACGATGTTTTCAAAAGTCATTTCAGGATCAATAAATTGACTTTCATGTTAAGCAAACCTAAAACCATAATAATTCCATTTCAATCTAAAAAGAATTGCAGGAGCTATACAATTGCTCTTAGACCTCTTAGACAGAGACAGATTCGGCGAAGGACGGGGAGCTTACTTATTGGGGCTGTGATAAAAATATTTCTTTTCATTAGCAAAAATCAGAAAAACTTCAAAAAGTGGCCTTCAACACAAATAGAATATAACCGTATTGACCAGTTCTAAAATCGCGGTAAGTATCCATTCATATCGAAATTCCATCCTCTTCTTTTAATAGGAAAGTTATTGCAACAGACACGGAACATTTTCTATGATACTCCAGGTAAAAAGAATTGTGAAGGTTGATGAAGCAGATAATATAAGTTAGGTTTTTCAATATTCTTTTAGAATAAAAAAAAAAATCTTTTCTTGAGTACTGGGTGCTCGTTTTATTGAATCTCAAATGTAACTCAAACTTAAAATTACATTACATTACATTACATATTGATCTGCTCCGTAGATAAATCTACGAAGCAGAGACACTTATGAGCACTGGCTGCTGAGGCCATCGGCTCAGACAATTACAAAGACAACACACAAGACGACATTGATACAGGACAGAACAGAAGATAGAGGGAGGACGGAAAAAACAGAAAACACATAACACATGTCAACAGCACGCAGTTGGTTTCGAGACGGTCCACCATCTTTCCACTAACCACGCGCAACTATGCTTGATTTCGCTGATCTAACGGGAAGCGATGCTTTATCGGAGCCAAGGCTTCTATTTATAATATATTCGTTATACCATTGATTTGTGGTGGATGCGAAGTCCAGTTAATTATTGTTTTGCATCATGGGTGGTGTCTTCGTTTGAAGGCAAATGTTCATAAAACAAATGCCAGGTTAGCAGATTGATTTAATTAATTAATATAAATCAATGAGAGATAGAAGATAAGAACATTTTATATGAAACGATATAATATCTGTAATACAAATTATGGCCAACATCTTGCGACGGTTATCCAATGTCTGGATGCCAATACGTCTGGTATTGTATGACGGCATTTCAATATTCCATCGCAGCTTGTTAATTACGAAACGCGTACATTTTTTTGGACATTTTCGATTCTAAGTGAATGAACGTTATAAAATGGATTCCATACTACTGAACAATATTCAAGAATTGACCTTACATAAGCAATGTAGAGTAATTTTAGAATGTAGGGATCCTTCAGGCCATAAGAGCTACGAAAGATAAAACCAGGCATGCAATTGGCCGTATTCACAATAAATTTAATGTGCTTAGCAAAATTGAGCTTAGGATCAAAAATAACTCGAAGATCCTTTTATTTAAGGAAACTCTATCAAGGATATTATTTTTAATAATATAGTCAAAATTAATCGGAATCAAACGACAAGTAAAAGAGAAGCATTGACATTTCGAAATATTTAGCGTTAATTGGTTAACTTTACACCATTCGGAAAGCTTTATTGCGTCGTCTTGGAGCAGCATACATCCGCTCAAACTTTGTACACATCTAAAAAATTTGAGGTCTTCTGCAAACATTAGGCAATTTGAACTAGAAAGTACAGTTGGTAGGTCATTTATAAATAAAAGAAACAAAATTGGACCTAGATAAATTCCTTGGGGACATCAGATGAAACAAAAATAGGTTTTGAAAGAATCGAATCAATGCAAACATAATTAGGATACGACGTGAACCCATTTAGTATATTTGAATGAAAACCAATTTTTTCTAATTTTGATAATAGTATTAAATGATGTACGCTATCAAACGCCTTCGCAAAGTCGGTGTACACAACATCAACTTCGTAGCTCTTTTCTAGGGAATTTAAGACATAATTTGAAAGAATTGTAAAATTTGTAGATGTTGATCTACCAGAAACGAATCCGTGTTTAAAAGGATTAATTATTTCTTTTAATAAAAAGTTTAATTCATCACAGACTATTTTTTCGAAAAGCTTAGGTATTGCAGATATTTTGCATATTGGCCGGTAGTTGCAGTTTGGGTCCGCTTTTGTGAATAGGTGAAATGAACTAAGTTTTCCATTCTGGAATGAATTAACCATTATGTAATGATCTACTAAAAATAAGACAATATTCAAGATAGCATGGTAGCACAATTTTTTAAAAGCATAGGACGGATCCCATCTGGACCAGCATTTCTGCCTTAAGGCCCAATAAGACTTTTTCTACATCTAATATGGAAACACTCAAGTGGCCTATACTAACACATTTATTAGATGGTCCTGAAGAAACGTTATAGAAGTTGGGAGTACTTAAATAATTAAACTTAAAAAATCAGCAAAGGCATCACAAATGGTCGGTAAACTCGTGTAAGAATTTTCCAAATATTGCATACTTTTGGGAATTCCATTTGAATTTTATAAAAGTCTAGAAACATTTACTATTTTTTTTTAATTTATATTCCATTGAATATATATAACTTGGAATTTGTTTAAAATATTAAAACTCTTTTCGAGGTCAAGATATTTCACATGTAAATTGTCATCAGAATTAGATTTTCGCATCACTTTGTAAGCCTTGTTCTTCTTATTATTAAAATTAATAAGCCTTTTGTTAAACCAAGGTGGCTTTGATACATTTTTAACTTCGGATTTTGTGACATACATATCAATTTCTTCCTTTAGCGAACTAAGAAACTTATTATAATAAATCATCAGCGCAAATTAAGGCCGAAGGCATTGGTAAACTATTTATATAACTCGGTATGCTAGTTTAGTCAGCTTTTAAGAAATTGTATTTAAATAATGATGAGTAATTAGATTTGAAGAAGTTAAGAATTTTAAATTCAAATGTTAAAGCGATGTAATGAACAGAATCTAATTCCATATCAACGAATAGTAAATCAAGTATGCGATCTAAATTATTTTTACAAATGTTCCTTTGAACCAAATTATGTGACGTTAATGAATCAATGACTAAAGGATCACATTCGTTAAAAGCATTTAGTGGTATAAGATATGACTCATCTGCATCAAAACCCCAATTAATACTTAAAAGATTAAAATCTCCTACTATAATTACATGCTGATTCATACATATTTAATTATGAAATGTAATAAGTAATATTCATTATATATGATCTTTATATAAATCTAATGTGCTTTTAGGAGGAATGTAGCTAACTATAAGAAAAATATCTTTATTACATTTAAATGATTCCTTAATTATAATTTGATCAATGTCAAACTATGAAGAATGAGACGATGGTAACACCTTTTGTGTACAAGCATTTATAGAACGCACTTCGAGCAGCACCCTTCTCCACCTGTGTCCAATCCAGTAACAATAGAAGATCGGTCCTTGCGAAATAAAGAGTATTGATGTAAATTAAACATCTCAGCACTGTGGTGATTTTCGGTTAACCATGTCTCGGTAAGAGCAAAAAATCAAATTGTTGAGAAGACGACGAAATAAAAAGTTGTTGCATTTTTATGCGCATACCTACCCCCAATGTTTTGATAATAACCAAGAAAGCTGTGCAATTGTACATATCATTTTGAGTGGGCGGATGTACTTTTTAAGAGCGATACACAAGCGAAGAGAGATTGTGGGTGCAGATGAGATGATGGTGGTTGTGGTGAAACGGAATGTGTTTGTGGTGAAAACGATTGAGATGATGACGTTGTTGGAGATGATGACGATGACGGTGCAATTGGGAGCGTAGGTGGAAATACAGGTGGTCTGGTTGATGAATTCTCTTTTTCGTCTAGGCAGTATTCCCGGTGGTTTTCTTTTTTGTCCTTGTGTATTATTTTCTTCAAATTTTTCTTTGACAATTTTAGTTTCTGTATTTGATAATATAATTAAATTGACAATTTTACTTTTTGCCCACAGTAAGGCATATTCAATATTAATTAATTCTTTTATAATTTTAATTTTATACTAAATATCTATTACATATTCATTTCTTAATTTCTTAATTTAAGTAATCTCTACAAAATTATTTGTTATATTTGTTATTTTATTCATTCTATTTATTAAAGCATTATTTATTACTATCTGTTTTTCATTGCTACTTAAATGTTTATTTGTATGTGGTTTTAAAATTTTGAAATCTTCGTGGTCTGAAGTACCAGCTATCCACTTCCATATACTTCCTATAATATTAATGGCTCTGAGATTTCTTATTCTAGGTTTTTTGGGGGTTTTTAATATTTGGAAAATTTGGTGGGATATGTACGGGAGATTGGGATCGGTTTTGTTAACTTGGTGTTCTATGTCGGACTGAATGGAGTTGAGAATTTCGTCGAACAGATTTATGTAGGTCTATTATATGATTTTTTTTTTAACTTTGCCGTGCCTATTTTTGTGCGACTATTTTTGATTTAGAATTATCCAATATTTTAACTTCTGGCTCCTCTGGAAAGGAAGAATCTGAAAAGGATTAATTCATAATGTTATTTTTTATGAATTATTTTGCCTGAGTTAGTTTAAACAGTAGTTGATTTGTTTTCTTTTACTATTTCTTTTTTGAATATTGGGGATAACTTGCTTCATAGTAAAAATGTCTATGCCTAGTTGGTCTTCTAGCAGAAAAGAATTGAATAATATTTCGTTATCGAAAACTGCTTTTTTGGTACACTGTCTTATATTCAATGAAAAGAACTGTTTACTTTAAAAATTAATTTGTTTATTTACTAAGGTTATACATATAAAAGAAATAATTATGCTGCGCGACTGTCGAACCACAAGTGAAGTGATTCCACAATACATCGGCTTATATATGTGTATTACGTAGTTTCATGTACATATATGTTATATCTATATATTGAAGTATGTAAATGATATTAATAAATTTTGCCACTCTATGACATTTCCTGCTCCTAATTCGGATATCTCCTCGGTTTTTTTAGTTGACTGCGACGCTTCAATTCATAATCTCGGGGATTTGGTTTTACCCTTGTTGCTTGCGACCTAATGACTACATGATCCAAAAGCCTGTTTCTTTCTTCGGCTTTTGCGGGAGTCTCGATGTTTTCTTTCTTGGAAAACTTTTTCATTTGATTCAAATGTCTCTTCCGAAAGGTATTTCTATCAGTAGTTACCAAATAGGTCTGCTTCCCAATTTTCTTCTTCACGACTGCAACCGACCACATCTTGCCCCTTCGAAAATCTTTGACTAATACTGACTCACCTACACAAAATTCTTTTCGTTTTCGTCCCCCTGGTTTATCTTCCATATTTGTCAATGTATTTGCGCCTCCGTCAAACTCTGGTCTTAAAAGGTCCAACCTCATCCGCAGGTCCCGTTTGAACATCTGTGAAGCCGGTGATAAGCCTGTTGTAGAATGTTTTGCTAAACGATGGTGGAGTAGATATCTCGCTAGAGCAAATGTTATAGACTTTTCTCCTCACTCTAAGATTTTTATTTGCGATTATAGGTACTATAATACAAGTTATGCAGTCGTGCAGATTAAAAAATTTGTGATAACAATCAAACATGACATTACGATGATAGAGAAACATATTTGAGTTACTGGCAAAATTATGTCCGTCTGTCTGTCTGTCAGTACGGATGTATATTGGACTGCAGCCTAAACGGTTGGGCCAATCGTCTTCAAATTTTGAGCTTAAGGTTATATTGACAATCTACAGAGGAGTTTCTTAAATTTTTTTTTTTAGCCCAAAAATTAACGGTACCTACCTGTCATCTAACCGTTATGTAAAAGCTTATTTTTTCTCGAAAACGGCTTCAAGAATTTTTATAAAAAAAAATCAGTGTACTACTGTAGTAATGCATTATATTTAAGTGAAAAAAAATTTAATATGGTGGGCTAAAAACGGTACCTCCCATAGGACCGTTTTTTTTTTCTTCGACTTTCTCGAAAACTGGAGATCCGATTACAATCAAAGTTGATATTCAAGAAGATATGGGTAGCTTGAGTAATTTTGCATACATTTTTTTTCGAAAACTTTTTTTGTAGTTTTAATAATTTTTTTAATTTTTTTTTTTTGAAAAATCAATATTTTGAAAACGGGTAAGTGATTTTTTTTTAAATTTTATTTTTAAATGTACGTTATTTTTGTGCTTAAGTTTGTATTCTTAAATTATTTTTTTTTTTTTTTTTAAAGTTGTTAAGAAAAACCGTTGTATTTAAAAACGGCTCCTTCAATTTTGAAAAAAAAATTCACACTTTTTTATATTTCCTAAAGAAATAAAATGGCGTTTAAATTATTTCACCCAATACATTTTATTGTACGTTATTCAAACAACCAAAAATCACAAAAATCGAATAAATGCTTTGATGTTCACTTTATTTTTTTTTTAATTTTATTCTACAATGTGACCGCACATATGAGCAAGTACGTGCGATCCAGTCGTGCAATTTATTTTTTACTGCCAACTTGAATGACTTCACTGCACTTTCGGCCAAACCGTTGCTTTGCGGATGTCCCGGTGGTGATGTTATATGTTTTATCCCATTTCTCTTAATGAAAGCTCGAAATTCACTCCCAGTAAATGTAGTCCCATTGTCTGTCACCAACGTCAATTGTCGTTTTTGCTACGATGCTGTTCATGCGATAGATTTCTACCCATTTTGTATGTGCGTCCACGATGATCAGGAATTGCCGATTTAGAAAAGGTCCGGCGAAATCGGCATGCATCCTTTCCCACGGTTCTCTGGCCATTTGTTATTTTCCGCTTTTGGAGAAACACACGCGAAACAACTTCTTACCATTTTTTCGATGCAAGTATCCAAATGAAGTCACCATACGTACGACCTTGCCAGTGACTTCGTTTTGGACATACCTAAATGCGCATCGTGAAGTTCTTCGAGCCCTGTGATTGCAGCTGTTTTGGTACTAATACTCGAAAGCCCCACATAACGACACCGTTGATGACTTCAAGCTCCTCCTTCCTTAGCCAGTATGGTTTAAGGTCGCTAACCACACTTTTAGTTGGCCATCCTTCTTCAATGTTTTTGAGTACTTCCATAAGGACCCGATCTTTCTTTGTGAGCTCTTGAATGACATTGAAATTGATTTTTTTTACTTCTGTAATTACCTTTTTGATATGGTCTTCTATAGCCTGCTCCTTCATGTCCACTTCGTCTTTGTATGAAAGTCTAGATAACATATCGGCCACCTTGTTAATTCGTCCTTGATGTATTCAAATTTGTAGTTGAATGCTGCCAGATAAGTCGCCCATCTATGCACCCTTTTAGCTGCCATCAACGGTATGCTGCAATTTTCACCATACTTAACAAGCTGCATTTGATCGAATGCAGCTTGGCACTCCTGTGTCCACACAAAAACTACTCCAGACTTCAGCAAGTGGTAAATTGGCGCCATGATAGATGAGACATTTGGGATGTATCTCGCGTAGTAGTTGACAAGACCAGAAAAAACTTGTACTTGCTTAACGTTCTTCGGCGGATCCGCTTTGAGAACCGCTTTAACTCATTCGGGATTCTTTCTTATGCCAGTTTTGTTGATAATTTGGCCAAAATAGCAGATCTCATCCTTAAACAATTCGCACTTGCTTAGCTTAACCCTCATATTTGCATCTTGCAATCTCTTGAAAACCCTTTCGAGACTTGCAATGTGTTCGTCATCATTTTTTCCAGTCACCAAAATGTCATCAACAAACACGGTAACATTCTGGGAAGTGGACATGTATCTACCTCAAGATATTTGTTGACGGTTGACTTAAAATCGCCACATAGTCTAATACGACCATCAGACTTTATAACGGGTACTTAACATGTTCCCCATTTGTTTAAATCTACCGGTGTTATGATGCCTTCTGCTGTCAGACGATCAATTTCCTTCTCGACGCTTTCTTTTAAAGCATCTGGCAAATTTCTTGGCTTTACAAACACTGGGATCACTGTTTCATTTTTTATTTTCAGATTAATTTTTTTCATATTTAAATTTAACCGATTTATTTTCAAAAACATTTGCAAATTTTTTTTCTAATTCCTTAATCTTACATTCAATAGTTTTTGTAATGCTGTGGACTTCAATTGAATTTCTCAATGACGAAACTAATCCAAATTTCGTTGCAAAATCTCTTCCTAACAATACACTTCTTACGGGCTCCGTTACATACACCTCCAATTGTTTTTTTTTATACCTTGATGTTCACATATGCATTCACTTTTGCCATATACTTTAATAACTTCTCCTCCGTAGCCCTTTACGTTTATGTTTGATGCTATGAGTTTTTTTTTTGTTGTAAATAACTCGCCCATAACACATTGCGGAATTATTGTTACTGCACTGCCCATACTAATTTGAAAACCATCAATTTTTACTTGCAGTGTTATTCTCTTTGATTTTTATGTGATGTTTTTAAGTTCTATGTACTCGTCATCGTTATTCTATTGTGCCACTTCAACAGCTCGTATGTTCTTTATCAGTTCACTGCGCGAATATTTATTTTTGCACATGACTTTGAGATGTCCACGAACCTTGCATATATCACACAAAAAACTTTTGTAGTAGCACTGCTCCCTGTTGTACCCTATTCTTCCACATGGATTACATTCATCGTTCTTGTAAGCTTTTTCTACCGTACGTGTTCCTTTATTTTTCCCCGTTGCAGGTGCAGTGGTCTGACTGTATGACTTGGTGGTTCGACTGTTTACTATGATCATTATGGTGTGTTCGTGTATGTGTGTTCTGAGTATTTACCCTATTTACCATTAAAGTGTTCGCAGTGCGGCTATTTATTAGTGTTTCCTTTTTTATCGCTGCTGTCCATGCTTTGTCAAGAGTGATCGTTTCATCCTCTTCTAGCAATTTATCAAGAATGGGACCATCCTTAAGACCTGTTATAAATATGTCACGCAATGCTGTGTCAAGGCGGTTACCGAACTTCCAATTTACTGCGGCCGTATAGACTCTTATATACCACTCATTTATTCTTTCGCTTGCCATCTGCTTTAGATCATAAAAACTTCGCCTCTCAACGAATATTGCCAACTTTTTTCCATAAAAATTAGTTAGATTTTTTTTTAGCTTCGGCGAAACTTAATGCGTTGATGTTATTTGGATAAACGCTGTCTCTAAGGAGTATGAAGGTTTCGTGGTGCACTTTAGTTAACAGGAATGCTGTTTTTCTTTGCTCAACTTCTTCTCCAACACTGAGAAAATATTATTGCAGTTTCGCTTCCAGTCCACGAATTCTGGATTGAATTCCTCAAAACTGTTACCAACCGCGATGCTCTGTGTAACGGGTTTTTCTGTTTTATCCGTTGTTTTGTCTTCCACAGCCATGACACTACGAGATTTAGATAAATTATTAACTTAATTTTTTTTTTTTTTAAATCCTCGTCGCCAATGTCTTATATTCAATGAAAAGAACTGTTTACTTTAATAATTAATTTGTTTATTTATACATATAAAAGAAATAAGTATGCTGCGCGACTGTCGAACCACAAGTGAAGTGATTCCACAATACATCGACCTATATATGTGTATTACGTAGTTACATGTACATATATGTTATATCTATGTATTGAAGTATGTAAATGATATTAATAAATGTTGCCACTCTGTGACATACAGCAAAAGAAAATATGAACTTTCTTATCGGTTCTATAATATCAAATACACAGTTTTATTATTCCAACTTGGGCGTATTTGGAAAATTTATCTATTGCTGTTTTACAAGATTTAAGTCTGTCGATTATACTTATGTCAAATGAACTACTTATATCACCGGGAAATTTTGGAATGAGGGTTTCTTAAATTTTTGGTTTATAGGATGCCGATATTATATGTGATATTGTTTCTGAAATTCGAACGTTCATTTTTGGGAAGTAAAATTTGTATAGTAGTTAAGCTTTATTTACTTTACTGTTTTTATGAGCTCTGTTGTGCTCTTTGAATGCATTTGTCCCATTATTGTCTCGTTAGCGTAGATTCCGTTTATAACGGTTGGGGTTAGGTGCTTTTTAAGTAATGAGATGAGCATTTCTGATGTGTAACCGGGTTGTACAATTATGTGCCTGTGATAGGTTGGGAAAGGGATTTTGAAATCATATTTTTCTACTTTTTTTTTTTTTTTTTTTTTTTTTTTATAATTAACGCGCGCACAAGGGACTATTTGTTTCCCTTTTAATGTAACACACTGCGCGGGCATTAGGAAGATAGGGAGGGGAGAGATAGGAGGTGTCGATTAACATTGGTTTTGAATGTTTGCATGTTGAAATGGCAAGGGAAAATCTCGCCGGGTAAACCATTCCAAAGTCGTGTTGTACGGCTAAAAAAAGAATCTCTATATTTCACGGTACGTCCGAAATTGGGCTCAAGGGTGAACTGATGGGCATTCCTAGCAAGACGTGTATTACGGCCGAAACTTTTAAGGGGAGGAATGCAGCTGGCTACCTCGAGTGAACATTTTTTATAAAAGAACCGATAAAATAAGGAAAGACATGAAACATTGCGTCGGTGTTCGAGAGGGGCAATTGTTTCAGCGGCAGTTCTATTTCCTATCAATCTTAACGCTCGATTTTGTATTCTATCAAGCAGGTGAAGCGATGATTGTGAAGCACCTGCCCACAGGTGGGAGTTGTACTCGAGTTTAGGGCGTATAAACGCTTTATAAATTGTAGCCAGATCAGATGGGGAAAAATACTTCTTACACCGATACAGAAAACCTAAGCACTTTGCAGCATTCTTAGCGATCTCAAATATATGGTCGTTCCAACGGAGGTCGTCGTTGACACACATACCGAGTACTGAGAGCTTTTCGGTTTCTTCGATGTAAGTGCCATTCATGGACAATGGCATTGGGGGAATGTTTAGCTTTAACGACAGAAGACAGCATTGAGTTTTCGAAGCATTAAACTCCACACGATTTCTATTACCCCATTTGACAATGCTGTATAAATCGGAGTTTAATGAGCTTGACATACGGCACCGTTGCAATTGTACGTCCGAAGGCGAAGGACGTGAATTATCGAACGAATATGAAAAGCTGAGGGTAGAGTCGTCAGCAAAACAGTTAAGTGGATTAGAAGTAACAGACAGAAGATCATTTATAAAAATGAGGAAAAGAGTCGGAGACAGAACAGAGCCCTGGGGCACACCAGCATTTATTTTATGGGAATCAGACTTGAATCCGTCCAATACAACTTGTATTGAACGGTCCAGGAGATAGCTTCTAATCCAACGAACAAGAGTATTATCGATCCCAAAAGCACGCATTTTCGATAAGAGAGCTTCATGCCAAACTCTATCAAATGCCTTGGAGATATCAAGAGCAATAATCTTACTTTCACCAAAGCGATGTAAAGATTTGTTCCACTGTTCGGTGAGATATGCCATCAGATCACCAGTGGAACGGTTGCTGCGGAAGCCATACTGACGGTCATGGAGAAGCTTACGATCTTCGAGATATTCCTTAAGCTGACGGTTAATCAGTGTTTCCATGACCTTAGAAAGAAGGGATGTCAGTGCTATGGGTCGGTAGGAGGAGGGGGAGGATGGGTCACCTTTCTTAGGGACAGGCTGGACAAATGCTGTTTTCCATCTTCTAGGAAAGATTCCAGAAGAGTAGGAGCGATGGAAAAGCTTACGCAGTGGCTTTGCCAGTGTGGAAGAACACCTCTTCAGAATAATCGGGGGTATACCATCCGGGCCAGCGGATTTGTGTATATCGAGATCTTTGAGAACTCTTGCTACTGTACGAGTGCGGAAAAAAATCTGTCCCATGGAAAAATTTACATTCTCAAGTACAGGAGGGGCAACGTTGCTATGCGGCAGCGTGGAGCTGGCAGCGAAATGGGCGGCGAGCAAGTTTGCCTTCTCTGAAGAGTAAACAATTGGTGTGTTATTGTCGATGAGCGTTGGAACCGAAGATGTTGAGGAGTTTTTAATATTTTTTACAAATGACCAAAAATTTTTACTGCCTTTGGGACACTGCAGAATTTTTTGCCGTAATTTTTGGTCATGCAAAAATTTGGTTCTTTCAATAACGGAGTTGCATGAGTTTCTTGCTTGTTTGTGTTTTTTCCGATTTTCCTCTGTAGGGTTGGCTTTGTAAGAACGGAAACTTACTTCTTTGAGCCTGATAGCTTCTTTACACTCAGAATTAAACCAAGACTTTTCTTTAGGTTTGATGCTTTTTACTCTGTTGGGAATAAAAGCACGCATCCCTAGAAGAATCACATTTGTGATCATTTCAGCACTGGCATCAATGTCACTATCGAGGAAGCATAGTGACCAGTTAAAGTTTCGGAAAAAAATATTCAGGCCGCCCCAGTTGGCTTTCTCGTATTGCCAAACGGTCCTGGTGGGAAGTTTTTCTTTAACTGGATGGGTGGAGGATGAGAAATTAGCTGAAATGACACAATGGTCTGAAGTGCCAAATGGAGAAGTTACACTAATGGTATATTTATCAGGGTGAGAAGTAAGAAACAAGTCAAGAGTATGGGCGGCTTGCCCAGCAACATCCGGTATACGCGTTGGCACATCGATCAGCTGGGTAAGGTGATGTAACCCGGCAAAGAGCTCGACATACCTTCCTTCGGGTGTTGTCTGACCAGAATAGCGGAGCCAATTGGAATTGTGTACATTGAAATCGCCCGCAATAACGATTTCAGTGCGAGGACAAAGGGAAACAATTTTCGAGATAGAATCTGACAGCGCATCAAACTCGTTACAAGTCGAATTGCTGTCGAGATTTGGACTCCTGTAAATAAAACAATAATGAATGACATGCTTGCGGACAGTGAATTTGAGCCACAAGAAGTTAAAGTCCGTGTTGGAACATTGCCCATATTGGGGAAGGCTCTGGCAAGCAATATCATTTCTAACATAGACCATCGCTTAGCTTCAGTAGTATTTGGTTCTTGAAAACGTTGATATGACTTTCTACGCTCGGAATGATGTTATGAGATGAGCTTTCATCACTATGTTGGGATGCGGTAAGGGTATTTATTTTGGAAATGTGCGGTATGCGATAGAGTGCATCTGGGGTGACGTTGCTCTTACCATGTGTATATTTAATTTCATAATCGTACTGTTCGAGATCGAGAATCGCTTTGCAGCGTTTCAATTTGGAATGATTGTTTTTATTGCTCATAGGGGGCTGATGTCAGTGCACATTTTTACATGGGTTTTACCGTAAAGGTTATTTCTGAAATTATTTAGTGTCCAAATAATGGCAAGCATTTCTTTTTCGTTGGAGCGAAAATGTTTCTCAGATTTGCTTAAAACTCTTGAAATGAACATAATTGGTCTTCCATCTTTGGAGATGACTACTGCGCCTTTTGCAAATTCTGACGCGTCAGTGGTTAATTCGAAGTTTTTCAAAGTCGGGGTAGATAAGAAGTAATAAGAAGTGTCTTTTGAAATGAGGAATTTTTTTTATTTATTGAAAGCTTCTATTGCTTCAGTTGATAAATTTATTTGTACTGTACTTGATTTATTTTTTTAAATACGGCCTTCTTCTCCTCGTAACTGTAAGAGGCTTTGCTAGAAACGCCTTTAATATTCAGACAATCCTTAAAATGCTCTTAATTCTCTTAATGTTTTGGGGATTCGAAAATCATTTGGGATGTATCTCGCGTAGTAGTTGACAAGACCAGAAAAAACTTGTACTTGCTTAACGTTCTTCGGCGGATCCGCTTTGAGAACCGCTTTAACTCATTCGGGATTCTTTCTTATGCCAGTTTTGTTGATAATTTGGCCAAAATAGCAGATCTCATCCTTAAACAATTCGCACTTGCTTAGCTTAACCCTCATATTTGCATCTTGCAATCTCTTGAAAACCCTTTCGAGACTTGCAATGTGTTCGTCATCATTTTTTCCAGTCACCAAAATGTCATCAACAAACACGGTAACATTCTGGGAAGTGGACATGTATCTACCTCAAGATATTTGTTGACGGTTGACTTAAAATCGCCACATAGTCTAATACGACCATCAGACTTTATAACGGGTACTTAACATGTTCCCCATTTGTTTAAATCTACCGGTGTTATGATGCCTTCTGCTGTCAGACGATCAATTTCCTTCTCGACGCTTTCTTTTAAAGCATCTGGCAAATTTCTTGGCTTTACAAACACTGGGATCACTGTTTCATTTTTTATTTTCAGATTAATTTTTTTCATATTTAAATTTAACCGATTTATTTTCAAAAACATTTGCAAATTTTTTTTCTAATTCCTTAATCTTACATTCAATAGTTTTTGTAATGCTGTGGACTTCAATTGAATTTCTCAATGACGAAACTAATCCAAATTTCGTTGCAAAATCTCTTCCTAACAATACACTTCTTACGGGCTCCGTTACATACACCTCCAATTGTTTTTTTTTATACCTTGATGTTCACATATGCATTCACTTTTGCCATATACTTTAATAACTTCTCCTCCGTAGCCCTTTACGTTTATGTTTGATGCTATGAGTTTTTTTTTTTGTTGTAAATAACTCGCCCATAACACATTGCGGAATTATTGTTACTGCACTGCCCATACTAATTTGAAAACCATCAATTTTTACTTGCAGTGTTATTCTCTTTGATTTTTATGTGATGTTTTTAAGTTCTATGTACTCGTCATCGTTATTCTATTGTGCCACTTCAACAGCTCGTATGTTCTTTATCAGTTCACTGCGCGAATATTTATTTTTGCACATGACTTTGAGATGTCCACGAACCTTGCATATATCACACAAAAAACTTTTGTAGTAGCACTGCTCCCTGTTGTACCCTATTCTTCCACATGGATTACATTCATCGTTCTTGTAAGCTTTTTCTACCGTACGTGTTCCTTTATTTTTCCCCGTTGCAGGTGCAGTGGTCTGACTGTATGACTTGGTGGTTCGACTGTTTACTATGATCATTATGGTGTGTTCGTGTATGTGTGTTCTGAGTATTTACCCTATTTACCATTAAAGTGTTCGCAGTGCGGCTATTTTTTAGGTTTTCCTTTTTTATCGCTGCTGTCCATGCTTTGTCAAGAGTGATCGTTTCATCCTCTTCTAGCAATTTATCAAGAATGGGACCATCCTTAAGACCTGTTATAAATATGTCACGCAATGCTGTGTCAAGGCGGTTACCGAACTTCCAATTTACTGGGGCCTTATAGACTCTTATATACCACTCATTTATTCTTTCGCTTGCCATCTGCTTTAGATCATAAAACTTCGCCTCTCAACGAATATTGCCAACTTTTTTCCATAAAAATTAGTTAGATTTTTTTTTAGCTTCGGCGAAACTTAATGCGTTGATGTTATTTGGATAAACGCTGTCTCTAAGGAGTATGAAGGTTTCGTGGTGCACTTTAGTTAACAGGAATGCTGTTTTTCTTTGCTCAACTTCTTCTCCAACACTGAGAAAATATTATTGCAGTTTCGCTTCCAGTCCACGAATTCTGGATTGAATTCCTCAAAACTGTTACCAACCGCGATGCTCTGTGTAACGGGTTTTTCTGTTTTATCCGTTGTTTTGTCTTCAACAGCCATGACACTACGAGATTTAGATAAATTATTAACTTAATTTTTTTTTTTTTTAAATCCTCGTCGCCAATGTCTTATATTCAATGAAAAGAACTGTTTACTTTAATAATTAATTTGTTTATTTATACATATAAAAGAAATAAGTATGCTGCGCGACTGTCGAACCACAAGTGAAGTGATTCCACAATACATCGACCTATATATGTGTATTACGTAGTTACATGTACATATATGTTATATCTATTTATTGAAGTATGTAAATGATATTAATAAATGTTGCCACTCTGTGACATACAGCAAAAGAAAATATGAACTTTCTTATCGGTTCTATAATATCAAATACACAGTTTTATTATTCCAACTTGGGCGTATTTGGAAAATTTATCTATTGCTGTTTTACAAGATTTAAGTCTGTCGATTATACTTATGTCAAATGAACTACTTATATCACCGGGAAATTTTGGAATGAGGGTTTCTTAAATTTTTGGTTTATAGGATGCCGATATTATATGTGATATTGTTTCTGAAATTCGAACGTTCATTTTTGGGAAGTAAAATTTGTATAGTAGTTAAGCTTTATTTACTTTACTGTTTTTATGATCTCTGTTGTGCTCTTTGAATGCATTTGTCCCATTATTGTCTCGTTAGCGTAGATTCCGTTTATAACGGTTGGGGTTAGGTGCTTTTTAAGTAATGAGATGAGCATTTCTGATGTGTAACCGGGTTGTACAATTATGTGCCTGTGATAGGTTGGGAAAGGGATTTTGAAATCATATTTTTCTACTTCGCTTAGCTTCAGTAGTATTTGGTTCTTGAAAACGTTGATATGACTTTCTACGCTCGGAATGATGTTATGAGATGAGCTTTCATCACTATGTTGGGATGCGGTAAGGGTATTTATTTTGGAAATGTGCGGTATGCGATAGAGTGCATCTGGGGTGACGTTGCTCTTACCATGTGTATATTTAATTTCATAATCGTACTGTTCGAGATCGAGAATCGCTTTGCAGCGTTTCAATTTGGAATGATTGTTTTTATTGCTCATAGGGGGCTGATGTCAGTGCACATTTTTACATGGGTTTTACCGTAAAGGTTATTTCTGAAATTATTTAGTGTCCAAATAATGGCAAGCATTTCTTTTTCGTTGGAGCGAAAATGTTTCTCAGATTTGCTTAAAACTCTTGAAATGAACATAATTGGTCTTCCATCTTTGGAGATGACTACTGCGCCTTTTGCAAATTCTGACGCGTCAGTGGTTAATTCGAAGTTTTTCAAAGTCGGGGTAGATAAGAAGTAATAAGAAGTGTCTTTTGAAATGAGGAATTTTTTTTATTTATTGAAAGCTTCTATTGCTTCAGTTGATAAATTTATTTGTACTGTACTTGATTTATTTTTTTAAATACGGCCTTCTTCTTCTCGTAACTGTAAGAGGCTTTGCTAGAAACGCCTTTAATATTCAGACAATCCTTAAAATGCTCTTAATTCTCTTAATGTTTTGGGGATTCGAAAATCATTTGGGATGTATCTCGCGTAGTAGTTGACAAGACCAGAAAAAACTTGTACTTGCTTAACGTTCTTCGGCGGATCCGCTTTGAGAACCGCTTTAACTCATTCGGGATTCTTTCTTATGCCAGTTTTGTTGATAATTTGGCCAAAATAGCAGATCTCATCCTTAAACAATTCGCACTTGCTTAGCTTAACCCTCATATTTGCATCTTGCAATCTCTTGAAAACCCTTTCGAGACTTGCAATGTGTTCGTCATCATTTTTTCCAGTCACCAAAATGTCATCAACAAACACGGTAACATTCTGGGAAGTGGACATGTATCTACCTCAAGATATTTGTTGACGGTTGACTTAAAATCGCCACATAGTCTAATACGACCATCAGACTTTATAACGGGTACTTAACATGTTCCCCATTTGTTTAAATCTACCGGTGTTATGATGCCTTCTGCTGTCAGACGATCAATTTCCTTCTCGACGCTTTCTTTTAAAGCATCTGGCAAATTTCTTGGCTTTACAAACACTGGGATCACTGTTTCATTTTTTATTTTCAGATTAATTTTTTTCATATTTAAATTTAACCGATTTATTTTCAAAAACATTTGCAAATTTTTTTTCTAATTCCTTAATCTTACATTCAATAGTTTTTGTAATGCTGTGGACTTCAATTGAATTTCTCAATGACGAAACTAATCCAAATTTCGTTGCAAAATCTCTTCCTAACAATACACTTCTTACGGGCTCCGTTACATACACCTCCAATTGTTTTTTTTTATACCTTGATGTTCACATATGCATTCACTTTTGCCATATACTTTAATAACTTCTCCTCCGTAGCCCTTTACGTTTATGTTTGATGCTATGAGTTTTTTTTTTGTTGTAAATAACTCGCCCATAACACATTGCGGAATTATTGTTACTGCACTGCCCATACTAATTTGAAAACCATCAATTTTTACTTGCAGTGTTATTCTCTTTGATTTTTATGTGATGTTTTTAAGTTCTATGTACTCGTCATCGTTATTCTATTGTGCCACTTCAACAGCTCGTATGTTCTTTATCAGTTCACTGCGCGAATATTTATTTTTGCACATGACTTTGAGATGTCCACGAACCTTGCATATATCACACAAAAAACTTTTGTAGTAGCACTGCTCCCTGTTGTACCCTATTCTTCCACATGGATTACATTCATCGTTCTTGTAAGCTTTTTCTACCGTACGTGTTCCTTTATTTTTCCCCGTTGCAGGTGCAGTGGTCTGACTGTATGACTTGGTGGTTCGACTGTTTACTATGATCATTATGGTGTGTTCGTGTATGTGTGTTCTGAGTATTTACCCTATTTACCATTAAAGTGTTCGCAGTGCGGCTATTTTTTAGGTTTTCCTTTTTTATCGCTGCTGTCCATGCTTTGTCAAGAGTGATCGTTTCATCCTCTTCTAGCAATTTATCAAGAATGGGACCATCCTTAAGACCTGTTATAAATATGTCACGCAATGCTGTGTCAAGGCGGTTACCGAACTTCCAATTTACTGGGGCCTTATAGACTCTTATATACCACTCATTTATTCTTTCGCTTGCCATCTGCTTTAGATCATAAAACTTCGCCTCTCAACGAATATTGCCAACTTTTTTCCATAAAAATTAGTTAGATTTTTTTTTAGCTTCGGCGAAACTTAATGCGTTGATGTTATTTGGATAAACGCTGTCTCTAAGGAGTATGAAGGTTTCGTGGTGCACTTTAGTTAACAGGAATGCTGTTTTTCTTTGCTCAACTTCTTCTCCAACACTGAGAAAATATTATTGCAGTTTCGCTTCCAGTCCACGAATTCTGGATTGAATTCCTCAAAACTGTTACCAACCGCGATGCTCTGTGTAACGGGTTTTTCTGTTTTATCCGTTGTTTTGTCTTCAACAGCCATGACACTACGAGATTTAGATAAATTATTAACTTAATTTTTTTTTTTTTTAATCCTCGTCGCCAATGTCTTATATTCAATGAAAAGAACTGTTTACTTTAATAATTAATTTGTTTATTTATACATATAAAAGAAATAAGTATGCTGCGCGACTGTCGAACCACAAGTGAAGTGATTCCACAATACATCGACCTATATATGTGTATTACGTAGTTACATGTACATATATGTTATATCTATGTATTGAAGTATGTAAATGATATTAATAAATGTTGCCACTCTATGACATACAGCAAAAGAAAATATGAACTTTCTTATCGGTTCTATAATATCAAATACACAGTTTTATTATTCCAACTTGGGCGTATTTGGAAAATTTATCTATTGCTGTTTTACAAGATTTAAGTCTGTCGATTATACTTATGTCAACTGAACTACTTATATCACCGGGAACTTTTGGAATGAGGGTTTCTTAAATTTTTGGTTTATAGGATGCCGATATTATATGTGATATTGTTTCTGAAATTCGAACGTTCATTTTTGGGAAGTAAAATTTGTATAGTAGTTAAGCTTTATTTACTTTACTGTTTTTATGAGCTCTGTTGTGCTCTTTGAATGCATTTGTCCCATTATTGTCTCGTTAGCGTAGATTCCGTTTATAACGGTTGGGGTTAGGTGCTTTTTAAGTAATGAGATGAGCATTTCTGATGTGTAACCGGGTTGTACAATTATGTGCCTGTGATAGGTTGGGAAAGGGATTTTGAAATCATATTTTTCTACTTCGCTTAGCTTCAGTAGTATTTGGTTCTTGAAAACGTTGATATGACTTTCTACGCTCGGAATGATGTTATGAGATGAGCTTTCATCACTATGTTGGGATGCGGTAAGGGTATTTATTTTGGAAATGTGCGGTATATACTTTAATAACTTCTCCTCCGTAGCCCTTTACGTTTATGTTTGATGCTATGAGTTTTTTTTTTGTTGTAAATAACTCGCCCATAACACATTGCGGAATTATTGTTACTGCACTGCCCATACTAATTTGAAAACCATCAATTTTTACTTGCAGTGTTATTCTCTTTGATTTTTATGTGATGTTTTTAAGTTCTATGTACTCGTCATCGTTATTCTATTGTGCCACTTCAACAGCTCGTATGTTCTTTATCAGTTCACTGCGCGAATATTTATTTTTGCACATGACTTTGAGATGTCCACGAACCTTGCATATATCACACAAAAAACTTTTGTAGTAGCACTGCTACCTGTTGTACCCTATTCTTCCACATCGATTACATTCATCGTTCTTGTAAGCTTTTTCTACCGTACGTGTTCCTTTATTTTTCCCCGTTGCAGGTGCAGTGGTCTGACTGTATGACTTGGTGGTTCGACTGTTTACTATGATCATTATGGTGTGTTCGTGTATGTGTGTTCTGAGTATTTACCCTATTTACCATTAAAGTGTTCGCAGTGCGGCTATTTATTAGTGTTTCCTTTTTTATCGCTGCTGTCCATGCTTTGTCAAGAGTGATCGTTTCATCCTCTTCTAGCAATTTATCAAGAATGGGACCATCCTTAAGACCTGTTATAAATATGTCACGCAATGCTGTGTCAAGGCGGTTACCGAACTTCCAATTTACTGGGGCCTTATAGACTCTTATATACCACTCATTTATTCTTTCGCTTGCCATCTGCTTTAGATCATAAAACTTCGCCTCTCAACGAATATTGCCAACTTTTTTCCATAAAAATTAGTTAGATTTTTTTTTAGCTTCGGCGAAACTTAATGCGTTGATGTTATTTGGATAAACGCTGTCTCTAAGGAGTATGAAGGTTTCGTGGTGCACTTTAGTTAACAGGAATGCTGTTTTTCTTTGCTCAACTGCTTCTCCAACACTGAGAAAATATTATTGCAGTTTCGCTTCCAGTCCACGAATTCTGGATTGAATTCCTCAAAACTGTTACCAACCGCGATGCTCTGTGTAACGGGTTTTTCTGTTTTATCCGTTGTTTTGTCTTCAACAGCCATGACACTACGAGATTTAGATAAATTATTAACTTAATTTTTTTTTTTTTTAAATCCTCGTCGCCAATGTCTTATATTCAATGAAAAGAACTGTTTACTTTAATAATTAATTTGTTTATTTACACATATAAAAGAAATAAGTATGCTGCGCGACTGTCGAACCACAAGTGAAGTGATTCCACAATACATCGACCTATATATGTGTATTACGTAGTTACATGTACATATATGTTATATGTATGTATTGAAGTATGTAAATGATATTAATAAATGTTGCCACTCTATGACATACAGCAAAAGAAAATATGAACTTTCTTATCGGTTCTATAATATCAAATACACAGTTTTATTATTCCAACTTGGGCGTATTTGGAAAATTTATCTATTGCTGTTTTACAAGATTTAAGTCTGTCGATTATACTTATGTCAAATGAACTATATCACCGGGAAATTTTGGAATGAGAGTTTCTTAAATTTTTGGTTTATAGGATGCCGATATTATATGTGATATTGTTTCTGAAATTCGAACGTTCATTTTTGGGAAGTAAAATTTGTATAGTAGTTAAGCTTTATTTACTTTACTGTTTTTATGAGCTCTGTTGTGCTCTTTGAATGCATTTGTCCCATTATTGTCTCGTTAGCGTAGATTCCGTTTATAACGGTTGGGGTTAGGTGCTTTTTAAGTAATGAGATGAGCATTTCTGATGTGTAACCGGGTTGTACAATTATGTGCCTGTGATAGGTTGGGAAAGGGATTTTGAAATCATATTTTTCTACTTCGCTTAGCTTCAGTAGTATTTGGTTCTTGAAAACGTTGATATGACTTTCTACGCTCGGAATGATGTTATGAGATGAGCTTTCATCACTATGTTGGGATGCGGTAAGGGTATTTATTTTGAAAATGTGCGGTATGCGATAGAGTGCATCTGGGGTGACGTTGCTCTTACCATGTGTATATTTAATTTCATAATCGTACTGTTCGAGATCGAGAATCGCTTTGCAGCGTTTCAATTTGGAATGATTGTTTTTATTGCTCATAGCATAAAAAAGGGGCTGATGTCAGTGCACATTTTTACATGGGTTTTACCGTAAAGGTTATTTCTGAAATTATTTAGTGTCCAAATAATGGCAAGCATTTCTTTTTCGTTGGAGCGAAAATGTTTCTCAGATTTGCTTAAAACTCTTGAAATGAACATAATTGGTCTTCCATCTTTGGAGATGACTACTGCGCCTTTTGCAAATTCTGACGCGTCAGTGGTTAATTCGAAGTTTTTCAAAGTCGGGGTAGATAAGAAGTAATAAGAAGTGTCTTTTGAAATGAGGAATTTTTTTTATTTATTGAAAGCTTCTATTGCTTCAGTTGATAAATTTATTTGTACTGTACTTGATTTATTTGTTTAAATACGGCCTTCTTCTCCTCGTAACTGTAAGAAGCTTTGCTAGAAACGCCTTTAATATTCAGACAATCCTTAAAATGCTCTTAATTCTCTTAATGTTTTGGGGATTCGAAAATCATTTTTTGCCTGTACTTTTTGCGGATTTGTTGTAAGGCCATTTACAGATACGGTGAATCCCAAAAATTCTACTTCTTCTTTGAAGAAATAGCATTTGTCGATTTGTATCTTCATGTTTGCTTCGTATAATGTCCTTAAAATTTGCTCTATATGTAAAGCATGGTCTTTCATTCTGGCTAAATATGATTATGTCGTCTACGTAGACATAGCATATTTTTCTGATGTATTTGCGTAAAATGTCATCAACAGCTCGTTAAAATATTGACGGGGCGTTATTTAGACCGATAAGAAGCCTAGTGAATACATATTTTCCACCGTTAACGTTCTGAACGTTTTAGAGGAATCTGGTGAAATCCAGTGTTTAAATCTAGGACGGAAAAGAATTTACTTTGCCCTTATTGGGCCAGTACTTCATTTATCTCTGGGATAGGGTATCTATCCGAAACTGTTACGGAATTTAGTTATTTAGTTTCCTGTAATTTATTACAAGTCTAAATTGTTTTTCTCCTGACGAATCGGGTTTTTTGCGAAATTGGTAAAAAAATTTGAGTACACAGGAGTGTCTGCGTTCGTTCTGATTTCGGCTACGACCGTTGTTGAATACGTAAGTTTTTCATTTGGGTTCAATAAAAGTGCTGGGAATTTTTGGATTATATTTTCTATGGATTTAGTTTCAAAATTTGTCATATGTTCTTCCTTTATGTTAACCATGTTGAAAGAAGGAGATTCTAACTGCCTCAAATTTACTCTTACTTAATCCATGATAGTCTTGAGGTTTGATTCTGTTTAAATATTTGAGGGAATCGTTTCCGAGTATCCCGTGAAATGTTTTAAGAGTTCAGAAATGTATGATCTGCGACACATACGTCTCCTGCAATGGATTTTTCTAAAAAAAACTCTGTGTTCGGAATAGGTGTTTTTATTAAATAGAATCGGTTGGATATAGTTTTTACTCGATCTTGTTTCTATAAAAAAGTTCAAAATTTGCCCGCACTTCGTCTTGCATGAAAAATATGGCAGCGAAGAGGGTTTTAATCTAAAAAAATTATATCGTTAAATTCCATATCATCGGTTTGCTCTTGGTTCTGTGAGATAACGTATTGACTTAAATAAGGGTCGTGAATTTTTGTCGTCTAAGTTATCATGATCATAAAAAGCATACGCATCACTTGGTGATATGTAATTAGTTGGTTGTAATTCGAAATTAGGTGGGCTTACGTGATTAGAAGTAGAAGGAATAGGAATTGGATTATTCAGGTCTATGTGGTAGTTTCCCTCTGCCTTTGGTGGAATTCGTAGTTATATTGCGGATTTTATAGTTGATACGTCCATTGGTTCAGGCCTAGACAATGGTTTAGGGGGTCGTGGTGGTCCTGTATTATATTGATTAAAGTTCGGATACTGCGTCATCATGGGGCGTTGAGGATTGTTATTAAAGTTTGTATATTGGGTTTTTGGAGGTTTGCAGTTTCAGGATAGAAATTTTGTTGTTCTTGAATCTATCTAGTTTTAGGTTTTTTAAAAGGCATATTTATTGCGCTACAATATTGAGCTTTTCTGTTTGATAACCGTGTACCTGATTTATATGATTTGCTCTTAAATTCTGGTTTTCAAGTTTTTTTTTTGGCATAAGTTTGGGTGCCTTATCCCTGTAGGTGCGGGTTAATAAGGATAATTATTCTGGACCTATATTCATACAAAATATTTTGCTTAAAATAAGTGACAAGTGTTTGTAAACCAGTTGGTAAAATTCTTGCGTTGTCTTTTTTCCTTTAATTAAGGAAGACATTTGGTACTCTAAGGTATGGAGGTCCTCTGGTGTGCATAATGTAAAGCTAAGCACTTACATATTGCTCTCCAGTCTAGCGGTGTGTTGTAGAATTCCAACGCAGCGTCAGCTTCGCCTGTTATTTTGTTTCTAATTAAGTTTACAATTCCGTAGAATTTTTGAGTGCCAATTAACGGTTCGTATAGGTAATGCAAGGATTCGTTCGACGTCTTTCCGCCAAAGAACTAAATTCTTCTTGTTTTTCTACGAATCTTCCAAAGCTTCTAACAATTTCAGGTGTATTATGGATGTCGGCTAATTTATTTCTATATTCAGGGTTTATTACTTGATTTCTAATAGGCTGCGGTTCGGACTTCGGATCCTTCTCTAAGAGATCTTACTATGTTTGTCACTGCAGCAGTTAGTTATGCCGTTGAGACTAGCGGTCTTTGGTTTGCTGGGGTTTGAGGTTGAGGATAAATCAGAGAGGGTCGGATAATGTTATTTTGATTAGCCTTATTTAATATAGTGTTAAAACAAATTTCAAATGTTTAGAAAATTATTTCAAGTATGTAAATGTTTTTTAGAGAAGAAAAAATATTATAAGATTAAAGCTAAAATGAATTAAATTGGCTTTGCTTAAAAAATCGCTTTTATTTTTGTATATCGTCTTATATTAATTAGAGAAGTTCGCTTTATCTTTTTAAGTTATCCACCTTAATTTTGAGAAATTCAATTTTTTGTTTTATTTTACCTATCCTCTTTTATTTAATTTCATAAATTCATTCTATTTTATTATCTTTTTAGAGAAGTTGGATTTTTATTTTATTTTATTTTTGTTATCCTATTTATTTTGAGAAATTCACTTATTCTTTATTTGAGCTATCTTTTTTTATTTAATTTCATAAATTCATTATTTTTTTTATCATCTACTTTATGGTTAGAAAAATTCAAAAATTTGTCAAAAATATAACTGAATTTAAAAATAAATTATATAGAAAATTAATTTAATGTAACTTAATTCTATGGTTTTATTAATGAAAAGAATATCTCTTTTGTTCTATACTTATTTATACAATTCACTCCTTTTCTGCTTATTTATCAAAACTTATACGTACAAAAGTACAATGATGATCTTTGGCATCGTTTTAACTTTTGTCCTGAGGCGCCTGGCAGCATTCAGCTTCCTCCTTTTTGCGTTACTTAAGATGTTAGCTACTAGGGGCCTCGTTTCCTTAGGGGAGTTAAGCTTATAGTTCGTTTTTGTTTTGTAGGTTCGCTTTTTCTCACTGCGCAAATGTTTCTTTTCACGATTATTTTATTACGGCTTTTATTCGAAAAACTACTTTTTTTTTTTACCGGGATTTTTATAACAACGTTTGAAACTATTACTCTTCGCACACTCGGATAAATTAGACTGCTCGGGCGCCAGTTAGGTTTTTGAATATTCTTTTAGAATCTTTTCTTGAGCACTGGGCGCTCGCTTTATTGAATGTAACTCAAACTTAAAACTTATTTATACTTTTTTGTGAATACCATTGAAGTCCAGTTAATTATCCTTTTGCATCTTGTGTGGTGTCTTCGTTCGAAGGCAAATGTTTATATATAAATCAAATGTCAGGTTAGCAGATTGATTTTAAATAACTTTTGCTGTGTTTTAATTTGAGTGTCGGTCGTCCGAATTTTTGTATTTATGCTGCAGACTAATCAAATGCAACTTTGTGCTGCTCTATCACTTTTAGGAACCCGTTGCTATAAGGACTTGCTGTTATAAGCAACATTCTCTTGGCGAATTTTCAGAAACTGTTTACTAAAACATAGATTGAAATTTTTCGATAAAAAATGGTGCAAAATAAAATGTCAGATATATTTAACAGATTCAAAGATATTGAGCAAAATGCCTCAAAAATCAAAATAAAGAAAGAGATTTCAGCAAAGTCTCGAATATTTCTCGTATTGTGACCCTAAATGATGTTGTCAAATATACCATAAGAAAGCGCGTTTTCTCCTATTTTAATAATTACTAACAATATAGGTAAATATATTGTCACCTGAACAACCAAAGATTTTATGCAATATTTGCCTACACACAGTCATGTTTACTTTAGCAATATGGCCTTTACATGCATACTTGTCAAGTTTGCATTTGCGTGTTTACCCGACTTTAACAAGTTGAGATCTCTGCACTGCCCTTCTTTCCGTTGGTTTCATCCCATAAAAAACAATCACCTGCATACGGTAAAGTAAATACTGCCTGTAGATCGAAGGTTCCGTAGCTAACTTTAAGATTTGTTACGGATGCTTTTGTGTCTAAATGTAATCTGGAACTTCGTTGGCGGCAGTAGTGGGAAGAAATCTTGGAAAACAAAGACAAGGAATGCTTAATTTTCACCATTTTTTCAAGTGGAGTGATATTAGTCGCCGGTCTCCCTTTTCTTTTATCTTTTCCACTGTAGGTTCCACTTGAACTTCTGAGAAGAAGTGCATCGTTTGTTCTTCTTTTAGAAATAGCAAGTGTTACAAAAGAATTTTTGGCATACACGAACATTACAATTTCCATTCGGCAGCTTGTAAAACCTACTCACAATTTTATTAATACCCAAATCCAAAACACTTTTTCTCATTCTGAATATGGAAGTTTCTTCAATAAATAAAAAAAACAAATAATAATCCTCTTACAGTGTGTTTTGTTGCGCAATCGCGATTGCTTCCCTACATTAAAAAACGACATTTGGAGTCATCCAACTTTACCATTTTTTTGGGAGTTTTACGACCCTTCCGATCAATATAGCTTCCTCCACAAAGTCTTTTTCGTTTTCTTATCTTCCTCTTCCACGAACTGTCTTCTACGAACCTACTCCTTTTTGTAACGTTTGTTGGATTGATTTTTGCATTAGGCTCAAGGACAGCTGTCTCATTAACTATAAAGAAAGATTTGACCGTTAGATAGTCACTTGAAAAAAATTATAAATAACGATATGAGGATAATAGTGTACTATCTACCCTGATTCTCATTACTATTTATTATGTTTATTATTACTGTTTAAGTATTACCTGCTAAACTTTGGTGTTCTTGATCGCTAGTGAAATCCAGGTCATCATTTTGGGGAACATACGTTGGATCGAAGATATCTTCATACATCGAAGACGATGTTGTTTATTTCTTAATTTAATAAAAAAAAAAAAAAGTGAATACTGAACATTAAAAAAAAGTGAATACTGAACATTAAAAAAAAAAACTATTTAAGATCCTATCTGCATCTTTCTTTCCATCAAAAATCATAATATCGTTATCATTTGTTAAGGAAAATATATTTAGATCATCTTCGATAATAATATCTAAAAGTAAAAATTGACCGTTGATATGTTGATATATGAAATATTTTGACTTCATCCATCTGGGAGACAATAGCTGTTTTTTATATTATTACCAAATTTTGATGGGGGCGTAATACAAGCTTAATACAAGCTCCTTATCTTAAATTAACTTAAAACTATGAAACTCACTGCTAATAAAATCTGATAAATCGGGAAGAAGTTTTTGTTTGAATTAACCATTTTCAGCATACGAATAAAAGGTTCGTTACTGAGCCATATGTGGCTTATAGAATAGGTAAGAATTTCTAAGGTTGTAGAAATTCGTGCTAAAGAAGATAGAGTTTTAAAGAAGTGTCGATGAAAGAAAAGAATCTCTGCAGTATCTCTGAGTTCTATCTTGGTATTCAGGCTTATAAGTTGAAGGCGATTTTGATAGGGAGACAAGATAAATGGTTCATCCTACAACAAATCGTGAAGGGCAAAAAATCGATGATGAATGCTCTCGTTTCTATAGAAAACCATATAACAAGGATAATTTCAAAGCCGATGATAATTTAAAAATAAAAATTCTGTTTGTTATACATTACAAATTAAAAAAAAACTTTAAAAACGGATAATACTGAAACTGAAAATATGGTGATTTTAAGTGCAACGGAATTAATTAGTGCAGTTGTTTCAAAATAAATGTCAAAAAGATCTGCATTTAAGGTTAACCCTTATTTGATTTTTATAAATCGTCTTTCACTTTTGAAAACATCGATGTTCAATGAATTGCGACCGGTTAGCCTTAAACCCTCGCAAATTCTAATAATGTGAGTATACTTTCCCGTCACACGTTTCTCCGTTGTCATTATTGTTTCTGATATTATGGTAAAAAAACGATAGCTTTGTTCAGCAAACAAACTATAATAATAGAAAAAATAATAAATAATGCCAAAATATTCCTTCCAATGGTGGAAAAAGAGGAAGGGGTTTTTTAAGCTCAAAAGAGGACTTGTCCTTTTTAAAGAGGACGTCTGATAAGCCTTATCAGATCAGATACCTACATAGTAAGCCTATTACTAAGAGAGGAAGAAAAAGAGTTAAGATACAACGATAATGGGAGAATTGGAACGTACGTTACTTTACGGGCGGCAGTGGTGCAATAGATAAGATGTTTGCTTGCTAAGCGAGAGATCATAAGCTCGACTCTTAGTTTGGAAAGCATTTATTCTAACTCCTAGTGTAAGCCAGAGCCGTCCGTGAGTTTTAAGTAAGAAAATAGTCACCTAATTCTCGATCAACTGCGTCGAAAAAAATTCTTTCCTATCTGACTTATTCTTCTAACAAGTGTCATGCAACATCCGTTTGCATTCTGAAAGGCATTGTGCCTTACAGACATATAGTTAAAATATTATATATTACGGAAGAGTACAAATGCGTGTGATTTGTATAGCCAACCCGAAATGACTTTGATAAGTTTCGTTCACTTTTGTTGCCGTGCCCGACAGGGATCGGATGGAAGCCATGGATCAGGTCCACCATTTCTGGTGGCTCGGTTAGAATCTATAATCTAATCCCCTATGGTCGATTTACGTATTTCTAAGGTATCTTTCAGTTAGGTAGAGCAGTTGCAAGGGCACCAAAAAGAAAAAAATATGATAAAAACACAAAATCAAAAACAATATAAAAATAAATTGCACGACTGGATCGCACGTACTTGCTCTTATGTGCGGTCACAGCTTGGAATAATATTTGAAAAATATTAAGGGAACTTCAAAGATTATAATCGATTTTTCAGACTTTTGATTGTTTGAAAAAAGAACGTAAAATAGTTTTCAGCGGAAAAATTTAAACGCCATTTTATTTCTTTAAAAAATGTGAAAAAGTGAGAATTTTTTTTTCAAAATCGTTAGAGCCGTTTTTAAATAAAACGGTTTTATTTAACAACTTTTTTTAAAAAAAATTCAAAAAAAATAATTCAAGAATACAAACTTAAGCACAAAAATAACGTACATTTAAAAACAAAATTAAAAAAAATTCACTTACCGGTTTTCAAAATATTAATTTTTATAAAAAAATTAAAAAAAATTATTAAAAATACAAAAAAAAAGTTTTCGAAAAAAAATTTATGCAAAATGATTCAAGCTACCTACATCTTCTTGAATATCAATTTTGATTGTAATCGGATCACCAGTTTTCGAAAAAGTCGAAGAAAAAAAAACCGGTCCTATGGGAGGTACCGTTCTTAGCCCACCATATTAAATTTTGTTTTCACTTAAATATAATGCATTACTACAGTAGTACACTGATTTTTTTTTTATAAAAATTCTTGGAGCCGTTTTACAGAAAAATAAGCTTTTACATAACGGTTAGATGACAGGTAGGTACCGTTAATTTTTGGGCTAAAAAAAAAATTGAAAAAACTCCTCTGTAGAATGCCAAAAAACCTTAAGTTCAAAATTTGAAGACGATTGGCGCAACCGTTTAGGCTGCAGTCCAAAATACATCCGAAAAGACAGACAGACGGACAGAATTTTTCCAGTAACTCAAATATGTTTCTCTATCATCGTAATGTCATGTTTGATTGTTATCTCAAAATTTTTAGTTTGCACGAATGCATAACTTGCATTATAGTACCTATAATCCTAAGTAAAAATACAAAAAAAATAAATATATATATGTTCTAGATTTCAGATTTTAGTTTACCTGTAGTTGTATATTATTAGATTATTTGTATTTTATTTAAAATTAGTTTTTAAGTAGTATAACATAGGTTAAGTAAAAACAGATAAAATTTACCCACTTTTTTCATTTTCTGGGTGAAAAATAATAACTATTTATTAAGGTTTGTTGCGAATTTGCTCTGTGCAAATCTTCCTTTTGCGTAATTTTTAGGTTTGATTTTTTTTAACTAATTTTTAAATTAGTCTTTAGTCAAATCATTTTAGTTAAATTTTCGTTTAGTTCATTTTTCTCCTATGTATGCCACTTATTCAAGCTAAATTTAGTACTTTTGTAATCGATTGAAATTCCCATACAACAAAGTAAAGCATTCAAAAGAAAATGTACATCACGTCACATGCTGAGTTTTATTGAGACAACAGATGCTTAATGGCTTTTTGAGGAAAATTTTCAGGGTGTGACGAGAGAGCGGCTAAGTCTGCTCGGTGAGTGAGAGAGATGACGTAAGGAGCAGCATCCAAAGCAACATTGTGGAAAGTCCAAAAAACTTACGCCACGGACTCATGGTCGACGGGGTACTGGCATTCCTGCCAACATCTGCCACGAACAAAGTGTGGTAGGCTTCGTTTGGTGGTGGTAAATGTTTGAATGTGGTGGGGGTTTATGTTGTTTTGTATTTTATTGTGTTTTGTTGTGAGGCGTCCTTCTGTCTTTGGGACAAGATCGAGTGGTTTTATCCCACCCGAGGCTCTCCTATACTTAGATAGTCGAGGGCTGATTCAGGATAAATCGGCGATGCCGTTGATCTACCACGTCCGTCGCAGAACAGTCGATAGGCGGCTCCTTTACGACCGAGACATAGTCGCTCTAGAAGCGAAACAGAGCGCCTCTGATTCAGTAGGGCAGTGCCCGATTTGGATCGGAAGGAAGTCTTTAATCAGGTCCACCAGATTTGGTGGCTTAATTAAACCAGATAATTTTAGTCGACTATCGCCTATGGCTGGCTTGCATAATATGTTTTAGGTATCTATAAGATAGAATAGGGCAGCTGCTATGGCTGTTCTAGATTTAAGTATTTTAGGTTTATTTTAAGTTATTTTAAGTTTATTCTAAGTTAATTTAAAGTACTTTAAGATAGGTTAAGAAAAAAAACCGATAAAGTTTACTCAGTTTTTTTATTTTTCTGGGTGAAATAAAACCCGCTAGTTTTAATTTAAAAATAAGTTAGTTTAAAGCCGAAAGGCAATTAAAATTAAGATATAGAGATTAATTTAGAGCGCCCGCATAGGGCCAGTAAGTTAATTAAGTGTTAACTAGTTTTTAAGATTTTTGTCTAGACTTAATTAGTTATAAGATTTAATGCAATAAAAAATCATAAAAAAAAATATTAGGTGGTATTACGTTGTTATTTCCCTCGTGTCACATCGGGTCTGTATAATAACCGGAAGCTCTCACATTTTATAAAATTTCTACAAATATGAATATCTTTTATTATGAAAACCATTTTATTTTGTTAGTCAGTTCCCATTCGCCTTCATTTAGTGTATTATCAATTCATATCCTTGCCCTAGCGCTTACACCTTTTAAGGCTGGTGCGTTGGCGAAGAGTTCTTACTCTACCCAGTCCTTGTAATAGTCACTGTTTGAAGTTAAGTTAAATATCATATGGTATTCTTGGCAACCAATTGACAATGATGCGGGAATTACATTTTCTTACTTTTGTGGTAACATATATACGTGTGGACTGTGGAGTAGATAATTCTGTTTGTCAATATTGAACGAGTGCAGACATCACAGAATTGGTCACGTTCGGAAACTTACGTTTGTATGAAATAATAATGTAGGGTGGAAAATACAAGTCGGTGCCCCACATGTACTTAGTTAATGCTATAAGAGTAGTAACGACTCTGGGGGACTTTTTATTTTTGGGGTGAATGAGATTAACGCAAAGACCGAGGAGAAAAATTGCCTCATACTACTAGAAAGAAGAAGACCTTATCGTGCCGAATGAAATGAGCAATGTAACCACGAGAAAGGAAATAAGTTATTTAAAAATTAAAATATTTTATGTTAGAAATATGTATAAGTGGAGATTTAAAAACCTAATTTTAGTGTAAGATGTTAAATGAGCCAAGATCAAGGTTAAATATGTATAGTATTGGCAACTCAGATTGAATGAATTTTTGTATTGCAAAACTTTAAATGAGGAATATTCGCAAAAGCAGATAGTTATGCAAGCACACCTTGTGGCATTTATTATTAAAATTGACCGAAATTCAGTCAGGATCTACATATACATACATGTCAAAAGCAATTTCGGCCGCAAATAAAAAGCATATTGTTTGTGCGGGTTTTCAATTTGTCTTGAAAATCTTTGTTTGCATTGTATAGGTCCCCGCAAGTGGTGGCCTGACTTTTGACCAGGCCTATATTTGGTTCGGAAATGTTATTATTTTCTTGGCATTTCTCTTTCTGAATCCACGATTTTCTTGAACTTCAACAACCAAAAAACATAAGACTGAGATATTGGATTCGTTACATTACATTACATTTTAATCTACTCCGTAGATAAATCTACGAAGTAGACACTCTTATGAGCACTGGCTACTGGGGCCATCGGCTCGGACAATTGCAAGACAATACACAAGACGACATTGATACAGGACAGAACAGAAGATATAGAGAGAACGGAAAACAGAAAACACATAACAGATGTCAACAGCAATTAATCAGAAAAAATATTAAATATTGTTATCGAAAGTGGATTTAATATCCTAAAATTTGTTCGGAAAAAGTTGCACGGAGTGGGACTCAGTCTTAATTTGAATGAACAATTCTCGTTTTTAAAATAAATAATGCGCTCAACTGGTGCTCATATTTGCTCTTTTGTTTCTAATCACATTGGAATTGGAAGATAAGATCTTTCACAGAAACAAGTAAAATTTACAACGAAAAACAACACAAATAAAAAAATGTCTATAAAAATAGATGTTGGGTGGCAACGCATTTTTATGAAATTTGCATGGTAGATAGTTTAGTCCAAGGATGGTTCCTGTGAAGGTTTGTTGCCAATCGGGTAGAAGGAACAAATTTTTCAGTTTTCTTAAAATATTTTTTTATTGCGACAAAAAGTGAGCTATAGAACTTCATTAGTCAGGTTTGTGAAAATTTCAATTTTAAAAACACGTATTTTTACTTGCGATTTAGGTACTAAAATGTAATCAGGTTGGAGGGAAGGTAGGTACTAAAATTAAGATACACATTCCAACTACTGTTAAGCGAGTGGGTATAGACAATATTAAAAGTTAACAACAAAAGTTTGTTTATTTATAGGCAGGTGTAAACTTTGTAGTGCCCCGTGGCTTAGTGGTTAGTGTGTCGGACTGCTAAGCGAAAGAACCTGGGTTCAAATCCAGCTCATAGCCACCTTTTTTTCTGGGGTACTGCCTCTTGCGAGGAACTGACAAAACCTCCAAGAGTAAAATTTGTCTCGAAAAAGTGCATCTCATGTAGCCGTTCGGACTCGGCCGTAAACTGTAGGTCCCTTCCATTCTTGCAGAGTAACAACACACACAGAGGAATGGTTGAGAGTATAAGTCACTAGGCCTTGGCTCCGTAAGGAACTGTCGCGCCAAATAAAAAAAAAAAAAAACTTTTGTTTTCTTGATTGAAATTTTTGCATTCAGTAGTAGTCGAATAGTTTTTTATTTGTTAGTTGTTTTTCTATGTTTATCATAGGCTTTCTTATTTGTTCTGTGTGCTTTTGTGATGATGAAATTCTTTAAAATACGTAGAAATGTATGTAGGTTGTCACCTACTTTTATTTAACTAATGTCTACGGCTCACCCGAGCAATATGAAATAAAATTTTGTTGAAAATATTAAAAAAATATAATTTTTATGCAATCAAAAAAACACTATTCATAACGTTTTTTGGAAAAAAAATGTTTAAGCCATCTTATTTCTTTTGCTGTTTTCTATTTTATGAATTTTTCATTTCCAAATCGTTCGACCAATTTTTTCAAAAAAATTGTTTTTTTTTTGAAAAACTTTTCGAAAATATATTTTGAATTTTTTTTTTGAGTATGTCAATTTAAAGAAATCTATAGTTTATACTAAGAGAAAAATTTAACAAAAAAAACTATTGATTCATTTTCAAAATATTCAAAAAACAAAATATTTTTTTTTTAAATATTAAAAATTAAAAAAAAATGTTTTTGAAAATTTAAATTAACAATGTTATTTAAAACATAAAACACTACATATTTTGAAAATTTCATCAAAATCCATTAATTAGTTAACGAGAAAGTCTGATTTTATTATTAAAACTTTTTCTGAAAAATCCATTAAAACTTATAGATAAATTTTGCATAGAAAACACCATTCAGAAAGTTTTATCAAAATCGTAAGAGCCGTTTTCGAGAAAAACAAGTTTTTCATTAAAAGCTATATGGCAGGTACCGTTAGTTTTGGAGCTAGAATACCAATTCGAAAAACAGTCGGGTAGAGTACTCTAAGAATACTATTAGGAATCGATACCGACAGAGAGACAGACAGACAGACAGACAGACGGACGGAATTTCCGGACCCACTTTTTTTGACTTCTCTATCATTGTAATGTCATGGTTGATTGTTAGAATTTTTTTACGAATTCATAACTTGCCTTATAGTCCCTATAAATCGCAAGTAAAAAATTAAAGAATTTTTGAAAAAAAAATATTTTTTTATTTTAATAGACGTGTGGTTTTCAATGTGGCAATACATTTTTTTCGGAATTGGTCTTTTTGACAGCTGTCACTTGATTTATGCTCAGTTTGGTTTGCCATTTCATAATGAATAGACTTACTCCTGAACAAGTTTGCAAATTGTGCAAATTTATTACCAAAATAATGGTTCGTTTCGGTGGAGCAGAGTATCGAAGAATACCCGAATGAGTCCATCCGCCAACGCTGCTTCAATAAGTGAATTCCTTGCTACACAGCTATCTTAATTTAAAAAAAATTGAGGAAATAAAGCCTCCAAAATCTGTTCATCTTCCACAACTTTTTGTACGCACGTTTAATGGCGATTACAAGGAATGGCCAGGTTTTAAGGACATATTTTTGGGAACAATAGACCAAAATCAGACTTTTACTGGGAAACAAAAGTTAAAGTGTTTGAAATCTTTTCTAGGCAAGCTGCCTGCTGACTTATTTAAAAACACTCTGTGTACAGATAAAAAATATATTGAAGCATGGGACAAGTTGGAAGAACGTTATGACAAACCTTATTTTTCAATCTGTTATCGAATCTTTCTTTTCATTACCGGTTGTAAAATCTCCGAACTCTACATTGCTTCGTAAAATATTTGATGAGGCGGATGAGGTGATACGGCGTCTAAGTTCATTGGATGCTACATCAAGAGACCCTTGGATAATTTATATTTTGCTGCAAAAATTAGACTACGAAACTAAACAAGCTTGGGCTAATGAAGCAGGGCCTAGAACTGACTGCACAGTTCAGGAGTTTCTCGATTTTTAACAAACCAGGTGAAACTTCCTTGAGGTTTGCAGTTCTTCAGTGCACGAGTCTCCTCTTGTTAAAAGAACTAACAACGTTTCAAGAAACCCTTGGTCACATATGGTTGAAACCAAAGCAAGGTGTCTATAATGTGCAAGGGCGATCATCAGCTTTCCATTTGCAAATCTTTTTCTTCGCTAGGTTGTAAAGCTCGTCGGGATTTCGCTAGGGACAATAAACTTTGTTTTAAATGTGTTCGCCTAGGACATTCATCAAACAGATGTCGCTCTTATTTACGGTGTAAATTGTGCAATAAGCAGCATAATACTTTGGTGCATCCTACTAATATCGTTGCACCACCAACTCCTACTGGTGGAGAGCAGTTTACCAGCCTAGCACCTCTTCGTCATCATTAAAGTCTTCTTCTTCTGCCAACATTAATTGTCACTCGCTGGAATCGAATCATCAGTGAACTACTATTCTTCCTACCGCGGTTGTAAGAGTTTATGATAAACAAGGTGCTCCTCCAAATGTTCACGTTTTGTTGGATACAGAATCGCAAGTGTCTTTTATTACAGAGCAGGTCCAACGTTTAGGATTAGTGCGGAAACGATCTCGCATTCCCATAATGGGTGTTGCATCTACTTGCGCTGGTGTTACCAACGGAGTGCTAAACCTGCATTTATCTCCTCGATTTGATAGCAACAACATTGACATTAATTGCTACGTCATCTCTGAATTCACATAAATAGTATCCCTTACCTGTCGCTTGAATTAGCTGATCCTCGTTTCAATAAGCCAGGTCCTATTGACATTCGTATAGGGGCAGATAAGGTGTTTAGTATTATTAACATATCTTCAAATCTACAAAACATGGATGTTCTTAATTGTGTTTCCACTATTTTTGGTTGGGTAGTAGCAGGTTTTATTCAACTGTGTTCTTTCGTAAACCAGGTAAGGTCATTTTGTACGCAGCTTGATATTTCACAGGAGTTTGACCTGGAACGATTCTGGCGCCTACTTATTTAAATTTTTTTTCTATTTAGTCAATAATAATTTATACATTTTATTTAATTAACACATTAAACACTTATAAAACTATAAATACACAGTTTTCTCAATTTTTTACAAACAATTTAAACATACATAATATAGTACATTTATCATAAAAAACAACAATATTAGAAATTCTAATCCTTCTTACAGTATCACAGCAGAAACCGGTAGTAGTTATTTAGGAAGTGAAATAAATACGACAAATGCATTGTATGTATATTAGGGTGGAGCGTCAATGTATGGAGAAATAAAAAAATTCGAATACCTCCATTTTGTTGCGAGTTGGTAATTTTAATAATTCTACATTAAAAAAAAATAATTCGGATAAAGTCGTTAGCCCTCTACCTCAGCTCAAAGTTTCGACTCATATTAAAAAATAGTGCTTTTTTCGTTTGATTTATATTCATCCAAAAGTGTGAATTAACTTCATACTTATTCATTTATGAAATAAAACACACAAAAAAAATGATATGATTAGCTTTATATTGACAAAAAACACAAAAAACTTAGTAATAAAAACTTAAAAAATCATAAATAATTCAAAAACTAGCCTTAAATAATTTTACCTTAATTTTTACTGTTTATTGTTAAAATTTCTTTTTGTGTGAAAAAACGGCAAAATACTTCGCGAATATATTCTTGATCTTATATGCCCGTCTCTTTCTTTTTCACCAGCTATTGTGCTTGAAGCTTTGGTCACCATCTTCACGCAGCGGTCAACTGCTTGAGTGTGACAAGGTTAGTTTGGAAATGACATGTCAATTGGAGTTTTTTTTTTGTAGAATGTCTTCTAAATCCTGATCACTTATTTTCTCCAATAATGGGGGTGCTGTAACTTGTGATTCGGTCCAGATAATTAAGTCAATATAATCTTTGGCATTGAAGTTTAATTTCGGTAATTTGAGGAATCTTACTTAAGACCTATGTTTTTTTCTAGCTTGGATAATTCTTCTTAACCCCAGTTCTCTGATGTTAGGTCTTTCATCACAAAGCATTGCCATTAATTTGTTCTCCGGATGTGCAAATTAAGAATTGCGTTGAATCGCGGGATCAATTATTTCTCTTACGTTCGAATTGAAGCATCTTGACAAATTTACTAATTCGAAAACGTGACTTGGACTATTTTGGAAAGAACTATCTTTTTTCACACTGAACCAAACTGAGCCATACACTTTTACAATGTATGCTGAAAATATTTTTAAGTTTTCACTCGGATTAGATGTGGCAACATAAAGCCTTAGAATTCTATTGGCAGTTGTCAACCACCTAGAGTGTGCCATTTTTCCTGGGTTTCTGTTGGAGAGATTTCTAGGACAGGATTCATTACTTATAGCCTCGCACATTTGAAACAAATATTTTTGATCCGTACTTAAAGTATCTTGGATTTCTTTTGACAAAGCAGGTAGGTTCCCTGGGATTGGTAAAAACTTAATAACAGGAAGGTCACAACAGTTTTCCAGCGCCCTTCCAATGTGTCCTAAATAGATTTGAGGTCCTAATGTAGCTCCATCCATTTTAATAAATAAATGACGCAGAGGTAATTCATTAGCATGTAGTTGGCATATGAACCATTGTAGTGGTCTCCCCAGCTTCAACTCCATTAGCCGGATAACCCCACTTTTCCAACCAGTATTAGTAGCAGTACCATCGCAACGGACAACAGACAGTTTACTTAAATCCAGTTCTCTGTCCGCAAGAAAGGAGTTAATAGAATCCGCTATAGTTTTGCCTTTTCCAGAGAATATGGTAAGATGTCCTAGGTAGTTTGAACCCGGCTCGGTATTAGTGAAATATGTTCCATTACTTTGGTCACTCTGTAAAATCGTTGGCCTCGTTTTTCACAAACCAATGTCCTGTCTTTTCTTCCATCGAAATAAATGCTTTCAATGTTCGAAAGACAGTCTTTAGTTTGGAGAACTTCTCTTTGTCGTTTTCTTTCCCTACGAACTTTACTTCTATCTATGACGTTTTCGACATTTGCTGCGGTTACCAAGCCAACATCCTGTAAGACTGCACTCGCAACTGCTTCTGCTGATCGATCCGAAATGCCGTATTGATCACAAACTCTTGCCAAATTTGGAAGACATAACCGATTTCATACACTATTTTTTTGGCATTTTGAGGAAGTACTTAGCTGTGGGTCATTATCATCATCATAATCAGTAGGTGGGCAAACTGGAGGGTTTGTTTGAGATCTTGATCTTGATCTAATTTTTGTGCTATTGGATGTCGTCAAAGTTTCTTGTGTTAGTACCTTCTTACTTGATTTTTGTTTTCTCTAACTTTTTTCTTTTAGTTTTTTGGTTTCCAAAAGGTCCATCCCGCCTATAGCCATTTTTTTGTCAATTCTTTGATCTAAAAGAAAAGATCTTTCTAGTAGGGGAACTTTCTTACCTTTTGGACAAACACAGTTATTTAAATTTACGCACTTGCACGAACAAATATCAAATAATTCAGTAAGAGATTTATTCTTCCAGTCTTGTAAGTTGTTTTTATAGTTTTCATTTTGTTTCGATTTTGGGTATCTCAAAAAATGGAAATATTTATCATAGATACTTTTCACTTTCACCGAAAGCAAAGATGCAGTCTTCCATATGTCAATAATGTCAAGTCCTAGGGTTTTAAATATTTGTGTGATAGATGGCTGCTTTCCATTATTTTTATTTTTTTGTTCATTTCTCACAAAAATTATGTGTTTTATAACTTCAGCAATTGTCGGTAATACTCTTTTATTTAAAAGGCACGTTGCTTCAAAGATAGGACAGTCGGAATCTTGTCGAGTTACTCGCTTCAACATTTTGAATTGTACGTATTTGATAGAGAAACGAAATCGTGTTGCTTCTTACCAACTCAATGAACGACTGAGCTTAAATAATTATTGCACTCTTAAATAAAGACTGATTCAAACTATAGAGTGGCCCGCGAAATCTATTTTTCATCGACCACCCCACCAGCTGCACTTGCGACCGATCAACCAAATCAGAATTACAGCACAATATTTAGTAAAATCTAACGGTATCCTCGAGCGGCGCCAGAAAATTATTCCCAATCCGACCACCAGCTGCACTTGCGACCGATCAACCAAATCAGAACCACAGCACAATATTTATTAAAATCTAACGGTATCCTCGAGCGGCGCCAGAAAATCATTTTCAATCCGACCACCACCAGCTGCACTTGGGATGGATCGCGATCAGATCAGATCAACCAAATCGGAACCGCACTTCGAAATTCGGTGTATTCGATTGGCGCGAGAAAACATTTCCATCGAATAAGTAAAGTACCTGCTGTATTAAGGACCGACACCAAGAAACAATTGCAATAACAAAACCCTTGTTTCCCCTCAACTGATGGTCCAGTCGCTCAAAAAAAAAAGATTTCGTAATGCAGAAATATTTAAATTTTATTCTATGAATTGGTAGGTATTAAAAAAAATGGCTTCAGGTAGTATTCTTAGTATGCTTTTTAACAAATATCTTGAGAACGGCTCATCGCAATTTCAAGTTTTTAGTGTTATTTCCATAGAAAATTAAATTATCTTTCTTTTTTTGCCAAAAAATACTTTTTTGTATGATATATACTTTTAGAGTTACAGAGTCGACAAAAAAAAGTGACCATTTCGCCTATTTTTCAAAACTTTGAGCTGTGGTAGAGGGCTATATATTTTTGAAATATATTTTTTTCTTATTTTTTACGTATAGTTAACGTAATTATGCAATCTTTAAAAGCTATTCGAATTCGAAAATCGAAAAAAAAAATTTGACGCTCCACCCTAATGTATATATTATCTACTAGCTATTACCCGCGACTTCGTCCGCCTAAAATTTATTAAAAGTGCCACCGATGCGACAGGTAATTCAAATAGCATTAGTTATTCCTTTCAAAATGAGCTGCCTGTCTGTGAAAGTCCCGTCAAAATCGGTCCATGAGTAAGAACTTTCGAAAAAAACGCCACCAGCGCCAACTAGTGAGTAATTAGCATAGCATAAGTTACTCCTTAGGATGTCAGCTACCTACCTGAAAGACAGACAGACAGACAGACACAAAAATGTTAAACGGTGTTTTTGTTATAAGTACTGTACATACTTAGGTATATCCTTTCATATACATCAAGTAAAAAGCTGTTATTTTGATTTTAAAAACAGCACTTAATTTTTATTTATGTGTATAGATAGTACTATCAAGATGGGTGTTTCACCTACCGCCATCTAGTTTCGCTATCTCGCTATTTCGCAATGTAGACTTTTAGTCGGGGAAATGTATTCAACACATATACAATGTTAGAAAAATATACAACGGGAAAGATGTACGTACATAAACTGTTTGGAGTCAGAAGGAAGCAAATGATCAAGACTTTTTCGTGTTATTTCTTTGTCATTTTCTTTAGAATAACTGATAATGAGGGAATGAAAGATAGAAATTCAGACAGGGATGTGAGGAGTTTTCATACACTGTTTTTTTTATGGATACGGCAACAGAATGAAATTTACCGTTTTAACGATTTTTACTGAAATTTGATTATTGGTTGTTTGGTTTTTTTGTAAAATTTTGAATGGTCTGCAAAAATGTAATATGATTTTAATTACCTACCCAGTTACTTATTAATTTTGGAAATAAAACACATTGTTTTCAGATGTTTGTACCTATGTTATTGCTTTTGAGTATCTTCACTTATGACGTCAAAAAATCTTGTACTAAATCTACTACTAACTACTAAATATAGTACTAAATATACTACTTATAACTAAATATAGTACTAAATCTACCACTAAGTACTAAATCGAGTACCGAAACTACAATAGTACTAAATTCTAGTAATAAGTACTAAAAATCAAGTCCCGAAAATACTATTGTGCCAACAACATAGTACCAATCGGCACCAGTTTTATATTTAACTAGCGTTCGAAATTGAACAATATACATTGAAACTTTAAAGAGTGAAATCCCAATATGGAAACATTGGTATGTAATTTCGATTTAAGCTACAGAAATAACAAAATTCCTTGAAAAATGCAAAATCCAAAAAATAATTGAAAACACACAATCTTGGTCTGTTGACGAAAAATCAAAGGGAAATTATGTTTCCCTTACTCTACTTGTGGTCTAGTGTCACTTTTTGAACCTTTCACTCGTACTTATTATTCATTATTCCTGCAAATGCTTTTATTCATTCTAACTCATACCTTTCTGAAAATATAACATACAAACTACTCTTTCATCATTATATTTCATTCTACTCTCCAAAACCCATACAAATATATATCAAGAACTACTGCAGCGCTATTACGGCAGTATCTCGCTAAACTAGATGCTGCCTCATAGTAGTACTATAGATTTCATATACAAATGACAATTGTAAATCATGTTTTCAATTCTTTAAAATTTCCGGACGCCATTAAGGATCTTCCTAAGTTTGATGGGAATCCTAACCTTCTTTATGAGTTTATTAAAAATGTTGGGGAAATCTTAGAGATTATTATATCTGCCAGCAATACGCCTTATGCAAATATATTTCTAAGAGCGATTGGAAATAAGATAACAGATGAAGCTAACGAGGTATTAAACATGTTTGGTACAACGTTAGATTTGGGTGAAATCAAAGAAAGTTTGATTTTGCACTATTCAGATAAAGGAATGAGACTTCTCTTATCAGATATCTCCATTCTCTCAAGCAAGGATACGATACAATTGAAAAAATATTATCCTAAAATATTTCAAGTCATTTCTACACTAAATATTTACATACATATTCATGAAAGTGACCATCATGTAATTACATAATTATGTAATTACAGCCTTCAGCTTTTTCGTCAAAGAGCAAAATACTTTTTATTTAAAATATTATACTCCTACTTCTAACTCTGGAACTTATATAAGAACAGCTTATTCAAAACCGTCTACACAGAAACCCAACTACCAACAAAATTCCCATTCATTTAGGCTAAACGAAACCCAAACAGGCTATTACTACCAGTCATCAAATTTAAGATCTTCTTAAAATCATTCAAAATATTTTAGTAGGCCTTATCAAAATAATTTTGGCCAAAGTATAGGACAACATCCTATAAATAGTACTAACAATAACGGGAACTTCCCAGAGAATAATAGTCAACAGAATTTTTTAAATCCCGATAGAAACCAAAATGTTTTTGCACCCAGACCTGATAAGGTTTTTCCTCGTCCAACTGCAATGTCAATTTCAAGTGGAATAACACGGAATACCCAACAACCTAAATCAGAACAGTTTCGAACAAATCAGAGGAACAATTGCAGGCCAAGGGAAAATTCTTCACTAAGAGAAGTACACAATATTAACGAAAACCCTATTGAATACCAAAACGAATACGAAAATAACATTCAGCTTATTGTAGGAAACGAAATAGATTTTTATCAATTATATAGACTTATTCCAGAAGAAAATACTATAGATGAAGAAAATTTTTAATTAATTGCCTCGGAAACCAAATAGGATTTTTAGAAATAAATAAACATAGTTCAAACATTTTACCTGCGTCTCTTTCATCGCCAATCTCTAAGGCAGAAACCACCATCAAAACTAAAGCCTCCATCAGCGAAGTTCTAGCTCTAATAAAAGTCCAGGGCGAAGCTCTTTCAAAACAACTTTAAAGCATGGAGGACAATTTAATTAACCGAATATCCTCAATTGAAAATGAGTTAAAAAAACTGGACGATTTGGACCGAGATTTAAAACATATTAACAACCGTGTGACTGCGTTGCAAGGGCTTCATACAAGAGTTTATAATCTGGAGAAAGAGATAAAGCAAATCAAAATCACAACAACCAATACTATTAAAACCATTGATAATAACAACACGATAAACACCGAATTTTAACACCTTAAAAGTGAAATTGAAAAGCTTAATGTGAAGGTCTGGCCACTGACGCGATTTTAATCGGAATACCATCTATGCCAAACGAAATTCTAAAAAACACTTTTAATAATATTTGTCATCTCTTGGAATTTCAATCAGCTCAACTATCTTCAATCTTTCGCGCTCACCGCAAAAAGGACTCTGTTATCATAATACAATTTTTATCAGCGCATGATAAAAATAACACTCTGAAAGTGTTCGCAAATTTCCGGAAGAAAAACCGACGACAACTTACTTTAAGGGATTTTGGCGAAAACTCAGACGCACCGATTTATCTTCACGAGAGTTTACTCAAAATAATCGAACCTCTGCCATGCATTACAATTTATACGACAACACCTTCTCTTCTCCGCTTTTTCCGCCAAAGGGCTTGTTTATATTAAGCTTTCTAATCGTGATAAGCTGTTCACAGTTAACTCCCTCGACACACTTAAATCAATTGTAAACAATTGAATGAATCAAGCCACTGAAAACCATGATGAGCAGCACACAGAAAGGAACAATGTTAATCCACCAAATTATGAGAGTTATAGAATTTGCCACCTGCACAAATCTACAACTTGTAATTTCTTATTATGTAATTTCTTTTTATCTATACTTTTTTACTGTAAATTTTCTCCTTATTTCTTTGCAAAGTGTTTATTTAATTCTTATATATTATTTCTTTTTCAGTTCCTAATACGTTATAAAATGATTTTGGCTTTCTTTTTACTTGCGATTATAGGGACTATGGCAAGTTTAGGATTCGTGAATATAAAAAAAAATTGAGAAAACAATGAAACATGACATTACGATCATAGAGAAGTCTAAAAAAGTGATCTAGAAAAAATGTCTGTCTATCTGTCTGTTTGGCTGTCTGTCAGTATGTAACTATAACGAGCTGCAGCCTAAACGGCTTAAGCGATTATCTTCAAACTTGGTGTGTGTGATTATTTTGGCATTCCCCAGAGGAGAAATTGAAATTTTATTTTTAGGCCTAAAAATAACGGTAAATATAAAATTTATCAGCGATTATTTAATGTATGTAAATAAACTACATGAAAACTTGGGCTATGGTCTAAGTGCAGCGTTGGTAGCCCTATACGCCATTACAGGCTGTGATTTCAACCCAGCATTTTTCCGAAAAGAGAAAAAAGCCCTTTTGAAATTTTTTAATCTTCTGAGGCATATATGCGAAGTTTTGTGGATATGTCAAGTTTGGGGGGAAACGATGGAATCTTGGAAAAAGTAGAAGAATTTATATGTCGAATATATGGATTCGAATTGGTGAGATATGTAAAAAGAACAAGAGTCCAAATGTTCTTAAAAACATACAAAGACCTCAAAAACGACAACGTTTTCTTGCCAAAAATGAACATCGACAGCTCAGCATTACCACCAACAGGAGCAGAGCTGCACCCACATTTTCTACGGGCAAGTTAATTAATGATTGAATGATCTCGTTTATATTACGTTTTCTTTATTTGGTACTTTAAAGCTATTTAATTCCACTTCAAAGATGGATTCAAAATCTAATCTAAACATTCCATTTATCCGAAATCTGAGGTTTTCATGTTTTTAACGCGCTAGGAACTTCACTACACGACCTGTAGTCAATACAGGTCAATGTTCACGCGTTAACAAAGAAACAAGAGGGTATATAGGATTAATCCAGTGTCCGTTAATTTTATGCTAATAAGATTCTTAATATTTAAAAAAAAATAAGTAAATCCATCATATATTATTTCACCGTTACAAAAAAGGAGTTTTCATCATTTTTAAATTTCTCAAAAATACCTGAAATTTGAGAATACCATCTTCTGCTTTTAAATAAAAACTTTTAAGAGTGTTGAATTTTGGAAACAAAATTAGAACATAGTTACGTAAAATAAAAAAAAATAATTTAAAATTTTTTTTTTATTTTTTTTTAATTTTGAGTTTGAAATTTTTTTTTCGAAAACTATTTGCTTAAACAGCTTTATTTAAAAACGAAATAAGAAAAGAGGTTTTTGGCTTTACAAAAAGGTATATATCATAGCATGATCTACCAAATATAATAATGAAAAACAAAAGAAAGATAGAAAGGTCGAACATTTTGCAGTTCCCCTCCCCCACATTAGAAAATGTTAATTAACCATCTCTTCACATTATCCCAAAGTTTCATTATGTTTCAGACTTTTTCATCTAAACACATTTTTTCCGAACTGTACAAAGTTTTTTGAGCAGAATCTAGATCTACCAACACAAATCTCGCAATTAAAAAAAAAATTGTTAAACACACTTGAGAAAGGATTGAAGTGCAACTTAATTGTATTGTATGCAATAAATAGCACCTGCCCAGAGGTAGAAGTTTTACTCGAGTTTTGGCGTATAGACGTTTTATGAATTGCAGCCATATCAACGACTCCGTAAAGCTTTAAGCACTTATAGTAGCATTTCTTTTGTTCTAAGTGCAATTCACGAACAATTAGCTTAATAAGTTTGGGTTCCCTATTATGAAATTCAAAGCACTCGCGTTGAGGCTGTTCAGCATTAATTTTCCAGCTTTAAGTGGAATGATGCTTACAATTTTCCACCTTATTTCAACTTTTGAGACAACTCCTGAAGAGCCAACCTTTATCTAAAAGACGGGTTAGAAATGACTTGGTATTTATTCAAAAACTTATCAGTGGCTATATTGACGTACCAAAAATTTATAAAATTTTTTTGGTTCAAAGATAGTATAGACCATGTTAGTACTACTCATGAAATAAATATTTCTATATTCGAATCTCTAACACATCATTTTCTGAAAGCACCAATTATGGCGAAAACCGTTACCTTTGGAAAAACATCATTTGCAATGAAAAATTCAAATCAATTCACATTTATTTTAAAAGTCCCTCCAAAAAGGCTTTTAAATTCAAATATTTACAATCCACAACGTCATATGTATGAATCTAGCTTTAGAATACGTTAAACTTCAACTAATGCCTGAATCTAAATGCGCCTTATAAAACGTAAGTCATCCACACACTGTTTCATTTCTTTTTTTCGCGGTAACAGTGGCATGGCGTGGCGACACAGCAAGGACCTTTCCTATCACCATCACATTACCATCGCCATCCTTATCCCAGGAGATAAATGCATTTTAACATTTCAAATGTTAAGGCCAAAGGCTGCACACACTCGATGTTGTTATTACATATTCTCGAAGGTCTAAGCAGTAAATCGGAGACCCTCCTTGAACCATGTAATGACGCTCATATATGTATGCCAAAATTTGCATATTTTCAAAAAGACTGCTGAGAAAAATAGAAATCCTTTGTATGAATCCCCAGAAAATTTACTTCCTTTAAGCTCATGTTTGCTCTATTCGTATTCTCCCAGCGTTGTCGTCACTTTATGACATTCCTTTGCTCATTTCTAAGCAGGTCCTATGGAACTTTGTACTTTGCGTTTCCCACATTATTTGTATGTGTGTATAGTATATTTGGAGTCACCCTCCTGAGAATAGGTGTTGAATGAATGCATTTTGTTTTGTTATTCGTACAATATCCACTCACTCTTTAACTCACACGGCAGGGCGGCCTTAAATCACAAAAGACTGACTTTGTCATAGTTTGAGTTTAGGGTGGTAAAAATAGAGCATTGCGGTGCCGTTGGTGCAGGTGAAGGTGTCAAAACAGAATGTGTAAAAGCTTTCTTCTAAGTAGCATTTGTCCTTGTTTTGGTATTGTACTTTCTTTATAAAGGTTTTGTGTAACCTCGATGCATGGCGATCTGCAGCAATCCTTTTCCGAGACATGAGGTTTGCCTCTAATTCTGCGAAAAGCTCCCAGAGAAATTATTATTTCTACTTTTACTTCCTGCTTTTTGTTGCATAACAAACCGGTAATACACACCCACAGGGGTAAATCGTTTTATATAAGAAATGTGTGACGAATGCCATTGTGGTTAGATTAGCTTCAGATTGCTTTTTTAACCATTGTAAACAATGTATAAAGGTGAGGTTAATTGGCATTGTTTTATCACTTTGTGCTTGCTTTTTCGATTTAAAACAAAACATTTGATGAGAAAATAGCAGTTTAACATTTCTCTTGTTAGTACCTCCTTTTTTATATTATTGTTCATAATGTTAAATAATAAGAATACCTTAACAACATTATTTATAGAGTGGATAATGTTTCGGAGTGTTAATTTTATCTTTTTGCAGAATCATTACGTTTATTATATATAATTTGCACGTGCGAAATGGGTTTTTTAATACCCATACAATGTTTGAGCATTAGGGAAAAAAGATAGTTAAAAGAGAATAGAGGAGATATTTATTTAATTTTTTTATTTATTTTATTTATTTTATTGATTTCAAAACCACTTACAGTTAGGACATGTTTGTGTCTTATAAAATCCGTACGCCTTTGTATGGGTCTTAGCAAAATTTAGTTTTAAAATTAAATAAATTTAAATTAACAATATGCATATATGCATATATTGAGAGAAAAAAAAAGACAAAAAGAAAAAGAAGAGAATGAAAATAAAAATGAGAAAAGACATAATTTCGTATTTTCAATTATTTGCCAAATAGTTGAATAATAGAGATTTAAACCTTCTTGTGCATCCTACTCTTCTCAACGCGATAGGCAGGGAGTTCCACAGGCGAACAACATGGACGAAAAAGTGACGTTCTGTGATGAGATAATTATATCTTGGTTGAATAAGAACAAATGACCGAGTCGAGTGAGGGAAGTTCAAGATACTGTGAAGATAGTCAGGCTGTTGAGTTTGAATAATCTCATGCAGATAGCTGATCGAACGGAAGTTCATTAGGTTGACGAGGCTACAGCCAGTTATACATCTAGAAAAAATTGAAATGTGGTCATAACGTCGAAGATTGTAGACATAGCGCGTGATATTATTAAATGCGACATTTAATTTGCGGCTAGAAGCAGAGTCGATGCTACAGAAAACTTCACTTCCATATAACAAAATGGGCAATAAAAGGGTTTTGGCAAGGAGTAATTTAACTTTAAAAGGGACGTATTTTGCAGTGACCTGAAGCACCCGGAGGCTTGCATAGACTTTCCCTATGACACTATTAAGATGATCAGTCCATGTAAGGGTACGATTGAAAATGATTCCAAGGTTTCTCGCGGTGACGACGTATTCAATGGTCTCATCTTGAAGTTTTACATGACTGAGAAGCGAGATATCAAACGTTTTTCTGTAAATAGGAAGAGTCATGGATTTGGCAGGGTTAAGGCAAAGTTGATTTATTTTAGACCATTGTAAAATGTTCAGCATGTCCTCATTCATTAAGGCTATGGCCTCATTTTTTATTGCAAATGGTCGATCAATGATAAGCTGCACATCATCTGCATAAAGATGAATTAAACAATGTTTGACAACTGTTGGTAGATCATTTATGTATAGAGAGAAAAGAATTGGCCCCAAGATTGAACCCTGTGTCACTCCAGATAGAACATTTAAGAAAGAGGAAGAACGTCCGTTTCCCACTACACATTGTTGTCTTCCGCTTAGATACGCGTTAATTAGCTTACAGGATACTGAACTGAACCCAAACAAATTCCCCAGTTTATTACATAGAATCGTATGACTGACAGTGTCGAAAGCTTTAGAAAAATCTAAAAGCGTTAAAAAAGCGATAGAGTCTTTGTCGAATGCAACTCTTATTTTTTCAGTTACGAAAAGTAAAGCTGACTTGCAGCTCCGCTTTGAACGAAAGCCAGATTGTGAGAGACTCAACAGGTTGTTAATTGAAAGGTGTCGGTTAATTTGTTTCAGAATAGTTTTTTCGAACACTTTTGAAAGAAATGGAAGAATAGCAATCGGGCGATATTCTGTAGCCGTACCTCTTTGCTTTTTAGGAACAGGAACAATTTTGGCCATTTTCCATTGCAATGGAAATTCAGAAAACGTTATAATACTATAAAAAAATATGTGCAATATATTGTAATAAATATATAAGCAGCAGCCTTAAAAACTTAGGTTGCATTAAGTCTAAACCTGTAGCGTTCGATTTTATGGCTAATACTGCCTCTACAATGTCTTCCTCTCGTATTCGTATAAAATTAAAATTTAGGTGGCTGTTGATGGCTGTGGAATTCTCAATAGAAATATGTAAGATGAGTTAGCGTTCAGAGGGAGAGGAGAAGATGTGAACTTTTTGTTGACAACGTCGAAATCAAAGTCATCAGCTAATTTATTGGACGATTTGCCTATACCGATTTCTCTCAAATTACTCCATAATTTCTTTCCAGAAATCAAAGGACTAAGTCTACTCTCATAAAATAGTTTTTTTGCATTTCTGAACATCTTTACCACTTGATTGCGTAGCCTGCAAAAGGTTCGGCGAAAGTATTCCACTTTGTAGCGCCGCCATAGACTGTAAGCAGCATCTCGACGTGACATCAGTGCTATGATGTTGCCATTCAGCCAAGGAGGTGAACCATGCTTTACAATTTTGCTTCTTAAGGGGACATGTTGATCGAATAGTTGGTTGACATTGTGCTGTAGAAAACTAACTTGGTCGTTAATATTATGCATACCATAAATAAGATTCCATTCAATGCGGTTAAAGTTGTGCAACAATTCGATAGTATTTACATTTTTTTAGTCTCGATACTGAAAACTTTGTTGATCATATCGACATATGACATCTAAACACAAGAAAATCAAGTCATGATTTGAAAAACCAGGCGCCAAAAGCTGGCTGTAAAGCAACACCTTACTGACATTACTAGCTGAATAAAGATCTAATAGCGAACTGGATTCTTTAGTAAAGTGAGTAGGCGTTGAGTTATTAACTGGACTTAAATTGAGCGCTCTAAATCCACTAAGAAAGTTTTCGGCTAAGCGTTTATTTATCAAGTTACATTTAAAATCACCACACAGTATAGTATAAGAATAGTTGCCGTACTCTTATTATTTCGTGTGCGAGAGCGGAAAATATTTTTCAGGGTAGGAGTTTTGCATTTGGCTGTCGTACACAGTTGATTAAAAAGCGATGTAAGATCTTCAGCAGGCAGACATGGAAGTCCAAACAAGATAGCATCCGCGGCAATTTCTTTCTTCTCTGCGGTGTCGATCTGTTGTTGGAGACAAAAAAGCTTGCTATTAAGCTCACGCACATCAGGTGAATTTGCATCAATTTGATCTACTCTATGCACAACGTCTGCAATCGCTTTGTTTGTACTTATCAGCTTGTTGCCAAGAGTGAGTGCATCAGCTGCACTGGCTTCGATTAATTCAACGCGGCTTACAATTTCCTTTATTGTTGTATTTACTTTTTGAATTTTCTCTGACCATTTAGCTTCAGTTTTCTCTAATCTCGCAAAGAGTTCAGAGCGGATTTTTGAAAGCTCTTCCGTAATACGATTTATAATCATTTCGGTGTGTCTGTTGAGGCGTTTCTCAAGTTCCATCAGCGTGAGATTGGATTCAGCACTAGAGGTGGTTTTGATGTTTTTAAGAGCTGTTGCAGCTGGGGAATTAATGGTGTGGGATGGTGGAGGTATAGAGATTTGCTTAGAGATAGAGACCGTTGATTGAGAGTCCAGTCTTGTTGGTGATGGTGCATGTAGAGATGTTTGTTGTATAGCTGCCTTCGAACGTGTAGTCATTGTATTTATTCGTATGTAGTAGTAGGTACGTGAAATTGACTTGGTATAAGAAATAATTAAAACTTCAATTTATAGAAAGTTTAAAAACTTAAAAAATATAAATTTTCACTTGACGAAGTGGCGATATTTATATATTTTATGTTAGTTTATTATTTTAGTAGTTCAAGTTCGCGCACTTGAGAAATTTAATTTAGCAAAATAGGGTGTAAACGAATTTCAACTGCGGACGTTTTTAAACTTGCATCTATTCGCTATGCTTTATTACCGTTTATCGATGCAAATAAGTTTTGAAGGGAAAAACAGAGCGATTTCTTATTCCCCATGGGCCCATGCCATGAAGATCAGCATCATACACTGCCGTTTCACTGCCACATACGAAGAACATCAATGATGACCTGGAATCGAAGATAAAAAGCTGAGAGTGCTGTCATCAGCAAAACAATTTATTGGATTAGTTGTTTCAAATAATAAATGGTTGATAAGGATAAGGCTGCACGTAAAGTGTTGCGACAAAGCGTTGCCATACGAGAACATCGCAACAATCGCATGAAATATCGCTTCACTGTGCGCACGTCTATAAATATAAGAATATATGCAATTTTTTTTCTCGCACGAGTTGAAGGCCTTACACAGTTTTCTTAATAACTTTAATTTTAATTTAACAATTTAAGATTTTCAAATCCACCAGGTTCCAACTCCCAACTCAGTATTTAAGTATTTTTTTCATAGAAATGTTTAGGGTAAACATGTTTACATCTAAAGGGATTAACGGCTCGGTAGATCGCCTGAATGTTGTTTTGTGGTAAACATATTTACACCTTTGTAAATCCCTTGAATGGTGGTTTTGTTGTAAATATGTTTACTTCCGAAAGGATTTACGGCTCGGCAGATCGATTGAATGATGTTTTGTTGTAAACGTGTTTACTTCCCTGTAGATCGTTTTTCTGGTAAACATGTTTACATCAGAAGGGTGTTGTTGAGTTGATTTGATGGTGTTGATTATGTGGTTACAAGTGGGATATGTAACTCCTCCCTCGTTAGTATGGACCAATGATGTTAAGAGAAAATGTTACAATACAGTCATTGGTGGCTGCTGAATTTGCTAGTAGGGGATCATCCAAAGTTTAGGCTCAACAAATCATCAGTATATAAGAAATATAAGGAATAAAACCAATTGTATTAAATATAGATTAACAGTTTAATATATATATCTATATATATTTCTCTTTAATTCTACTATGTCAAATGGATGATTCAAACAAAAACATATCAAATTCTGTTTTTTTAATAACAAATTCTGTATACATTGTATATTTTTTTTAGTTTAATACTAAGCATGAACGAATAATTTTTTTTTTTTGTTAAGGGACAAATTTACGATTTTTCTTTACTTTTTGTTTATGCACCTTTCTTTTGCTTGTACGTAATGTAATCTTATTATTCTTAACTACTATTTGTTCGATTAATCTGGGATCTAGTTTATTACACCTGTCATCTCATTCGTATATTTTCTCATTTGGTATAAATTCAGGTGGTTCCTTTCGATTATCATTAAGCTTATTTATATTTTTTTCTTATTACTTAAATTTTTCTACAGGTGAGTTTCCGTTTGAACTTTTTGCACAGATAGTGTATAGGGTTATATTGTAGGTGCCTTAAAAGCATTTGAATAAAGTAGATATAAATTCACTGCCGTTATCAGTTACAATTTTCTGTGGGTTGAAGTGGTATGATAGTCCTGAATTAATTTTTCTTGTTCATCGCTATTAGTAATGTCTTTTAACATACTAATACATCTTACTATTTTTAGATGATTATTACTAATATATTTAGAGTATAACTATTGATCTATTCATCTATTAAAACTGCTGTTAGTCGTTTAAAAGCCATAATATATTCTTCGAAAACCTTAATAACAAAGCTTTCTTTCGTAATTTGATTATAAGATATTGTATATCGTTTTTTCTTCTTGAACAGGATTTTCAATTGAATATCTGGCCTTATTTTGTTTTCTACTTGCTTCATAATTTTTTGATTAGAGAACTCATTTTTAGCACGTTCCGATATTGAGATGCCGTCATCAATGTTTTCTTCTGCCGAATGAATTGTAAATAAGTCTTGTTCGTTATCATAGACGTTCTTTAAATGGATAAATGTTTTCGTTTTTGCTGGAAGTGGAAGGTTGATTATTTTCGTTTGCATTTATTTCGATTCGGGATAAAGCATCGGCATTGGAGTTAAGCGTTCCTTTTTTATACACACAATGTCATAATTATACTCTTTTAACTTTAACCTCCAACGAAGTAACTTTTAATTTGGTTCTTTTAAGGAAAATAGCCTGGTTGGTAGGGTCAGTTATGATTTGGAATTTGCGCTTAAAAATATACGGCCTAAAATATTTAGTACCCCAAATATTTAGGTTTTTGGTATTATTAATTGAAACGTTGTGAATTTTTATAAGACTATTAGGATTTAGTTATTCGGATTTTATTGGTTGTTCAATAACGAATGTTTTAGATGAATTTGAGGTATTGATTACTTATACAAAAGAATACCAATTATTAACTTTCTAAATCCCGGTATTATTAAGTCATTTTGTATAGAACAAATACATTGTCGAATTCAGTGTCTGCTGGTACATAGCACACTGCTTTGCATAACCAGGCACTGTGTATGCTCTATCTAGACATGAGGTTGGGTTTATAATTTTAAGGTATATTCTTGGATTCTAATACTGAATTCTTAAGATATACTTATATTCCGTGATTTTTCATTATTTCAATACCAACTAAGCCATCAAAGTAATAATGGAATTTTAAAACTAGGAAAGACAGTAATGTGTTTGTATTAAATTCTCTTAAAACTTCTATGTCTATCTTTTGATCTATGAATTGTTTGTTGCAAATAGTTTTTATCTCAACATAATAGAGGTATTATTTGAATACATTTGCTATTATTAATTCCTGGGTTGCTAAAGGATTTGTTACTTTCGGTATCTATGAGAGTTTTTTTTGTTCAAGCTTTGTATACTAATATATGGTAATACGTATAAATTATAATTAATTATTTCTAAATAGCCGATTGTGTTTCCGTGGCCCGTAATGAAAAAATTTGAATCGTCGACTTCACTTTCAATTATTTGAATTTGAGGATCAAGATTTGGAATGTAACTATGGGGCAAATTATTATTGGAGAGAAAAGCCTCCTGATAATTTCCGGCAGAAGGATTTTGGATACCAATGTATTGGTAATAATAATTTGGTGGATTATATTCGCCGTAGTTTTTGGAGGACACACCTTGAAAAATATTTTTTTTTATAATAATTAGTATGGGCGCCATAATAGTCATGGTTCTGATATATCGGATTTTTATTCATAGCTGTATTACTTTCTATGTGGTGACACTTATTTTGTAATTTTTTTTGATTTATTGCTTCGCCAGTTTGAAAAATTTGAACCTTTACTTGTTCTTGCACTGAGGGTATCGATAGGTTCAAGCTGTGGCTGTGGGAAATTTTTATATCTAGCACTAAAATTATTTATTTATAGTTTTGGGAAATAATATTAGTAAATTGTTTGTTTGCTTCGTTTTGTGAATTAAAAGGATATTGAGGAAATTTATTAGGTCCATTACTATTATATTATATATATATATATATATAATATTTGGTGGGCAAAATCGCATCGTCACCTCCCTGTGGTGCTCGCTGGATAGCCGAAAGGTGAACTTACGACGAGCGTTGGATCCATCGGATCCATTGGTTGTAGATACCTGAGTTCTCTTCTCAGGAACTAGGAGCAGGACGAAAGATACGCTCTGAACATCCAACCACCAACACGATCTACACGTCATGCACAGGCCTCACAAGCCGGTCATGAAAGGGAAAATTTATTGTGATGAAAAATGCAAGATATGCCTCGGATGACCAAACCAACAATGTTGAAGACCCCCCCCCCGCAAACGAAAAACGGACAACGATTTACGTATATGCACTTGGAACGTGCGTACGTTGAACAGGCCGCGCAAGGCCGAGCAGCTAGCCGAGACCCTCGCCAGGTTCCAACCTGATGTAACAGCCCTCCAGGAGATGCGATGGGATGGACCATGCCTGAGAAAAACAGAAGACTGTAACTTCTACTATGGGAAATGCTATCTTGATGGGAGAGCGCGCTTGTTTGGATGCGGATTCGCTGTCAGAGGAAGACTAAGGCAAAAAGTCTTGAGCTTTCGCGAAGTCAGCGAGAGAGTGACAACGATCCGCATTAAGGCCAAATTCCACCACCTGACCCTCATAAGCGCCCATGCCCCTACAGAAGAGAAAGACGACGCTACCAAAGAAAGTTTCTACGAGCTCCTCGCCAAAACTTATGAGCAATGCCCCAAAAATGACATTAAAATCCTTTTAGGAGACTTTAATGCCAAAATTGGGAGGGAGGACATCTTTGGTATGACGATCGGAAAACACAGCCTGCACGACAACACTTCCGATAACGGACTCAGGCTCTTCGATTTTGCAGCGGGAAAAAACATGGTGCTGAGTAGCACGCGTTTCCCACGTCCCGACATCCACAAAGGCACATGGCGATTCCCAGATGGTCGAACCTGCAACCAAATTGACCATGTTGCGATTGACGGAAGACACTCCTCCAGCATTTTGAATGTCCGTACATTCCGAAGAGCAAACATCGATTCGGACCACTACCTAGTCGGTGCAAAGCTTAGAGTACGGATCTCAATGGTAGCTCTCAGGCGAACACCAACTACGCCGAAGAAATTCAATGTTGGAAAACTTCAATCGGAAGAGACCGCCGCTGGCTATGCAGACCGCGTATCCCTTGAGCTTGCGAGAAATCCTTCGACTGAGGATATGAACACGGAAGACCAATGGCAGCTATGTCAACAAGCCATAAGAAATGCTGCGTCAGAGGTAATAGGTTTCTCACAGCCTCCCCCTAGAAAAACTTGGTTCGACTCCGAATGTGCTCAGGCAAACAAAGCTAAAACGGAGGCATACAAGTCCTGGCTCCAGAGAGATACGAGAGCCACCAGAAATCTCTATGTTGAGCGAAGGAAGGATGAGAAACTCATACTCAGGAGGAAGAAAAAAGAACACCAGCAACGCGAAGTCAAGGAGATGCAGAGATGTTTTTGCAGAAAAGAGGTGCGAAACTTCTACAGAAGAGTGAAACAGTCTACATTAGGTTTCACAAGTCGCCCTGGGCCCTGCAAAGATCAGGATGGAAACACAGGCGATGTTAGCCATCTGGAGAGACTACTTTAACCAGTTGTTAAATGGCGATGACAGCCAAGATCCCGCCCAATATCAACTTGTACCAGTCAATCTAGATGACGACCACGAACTGCACCCGCCCGACCAAAATGAGATCAAAGTAGCCATCACCAGGCTAAAGATGAACAAAGCAGCTGGATACGATGGTCTACAAGCGGAGCTTTTTAAACACGCTGGAGATGAACTGGTCAGGAGCATACACCAACTCATCTGCAAAATATGGTCGGAGGAAAGTATGCCCGATGAGTGGAACCTCAGTACCATCTGCCCGATCCACAAAAAAGGAGACCGCCTAATCTGCGCCAACTATAGAGGCATTAGTCTTCTAAACATCGCCTATAAGATCCTGTCAAGCGTTTTATGTGAACGTCTCAAGCCGTTTGCTGATGATCTAATAGGTCCTTACCAATGCGGCTTCAGACCTGGAAAATCTACCACCGACCAAATATTCACATTACGCCAGATCCTGGAGAAAACCCAAGAATATAACATCGACACCCACCACCTGTTCGTCGATTTTAAAGCAGCGTACGATGGTGTTAATAGAGTTGAAATGTATCGTGCTATGTCTAACTTTGGAATCCCTGCTAAACTGATACGCCTTATCAGGATGACGTTGGAGAATGCTCGCTGTTCCGTCAAAGTTGGTAGAGACTCTACTAAAGCCTTCGAAACCACCAGAGGGCTTAGACAAGGAGACGCGCTGTCATGCAGCTGTTTTAACATTGTGCTTGAAAATGTAATACGGAGCACCCATGCCAGTACATCGGGCACCATTTTCAATAAATCGACACAATTACTTGGGTTTGCAGACAACATAGACGTGATAGGAAGAACAAAGCGAGCAGTAACCGGTGCTTTCACTACTATGGAGTCAGCAGCAAGCAGAATGGGGCTGAAAATAAACGAGGACAAGACGAAGTATATGCTTTCATCAACAAAAGCCCAATCCCACCACTGGCTTGGTCAAAATGTGACCATTGATATGTATAACGTCGAGGTAGTCAGTCAATTTGTCTACCTGGGTACTGCTGTAAACTCGGTCAACAACATCAGCGCTGAAATCAAACGCAGACTAACTCTTGCTAATCGCTGTTTCTTTGGGCTGAATAAGCAATTGAGGAATAAAGCCCTATCGAGAAGAACCAAGGAGACACTATATAAAACACTCATCATCCCGGTCCTGCTATATGGTGCAGAAGCATGGACCCTCTCCCAATCGGATGAAAAGTCACTTGGAGTCTTCGAGAGAAAAGTTCTGCGTACGATCTATGGTCCTATTTGCGTAAACCGAGAAGACAACATTTGGCGACGAAGATACAACGACGAACTATACGAGCTGTACAGCGACATAAGCTTAGCCAGAAAAATTAGAGTCCAACGACTAAGATGGCTGGGCCATGTAGAGCGAATGGACACCAATGCTCCAGCGAGTAAAGTCTTCAAAGCCAAACCAGAGGGAGTCAGAAGCCAAGGTAGACCTCATCTTCGATGGAGCGACCAGGTAGAAGGAGACCTCCGCCAACTTGGAGTGCGAAATTGGAGACAGCAGGCAAGGGAGGGGCGTATTGAGCAAGGCCTAGGAGCACCACGCTCTAGTTGAGCCAACATAATAAAATAAATAAAATAATAACTATTATATTGCTGCTGAAGATATCTAAAGGTAGGACTTTGTAAAAAAAAATTGGAGGCTGACCCTGACTGGGTCTATTTTGAACTTTTTTAGTGTGTGGAAATTGTTGTTGGTGCTGAGTTTTCTGAAAATAATGACTGATTTGTTCTTGTAAGCGGAAGCTTAATGCTTCAGCCAAATTTTTAGGCTTCATTGACTTTATTGTAAATCCCAATGACGCTTTTAGGCCAGGCAAAAATGAATTTAATACATCTCTTGATAAAGGGATTGCTTGGCTAGAATAACATTAGCATTGTTTTCGAATACCTTTATATGATTTTTCATAGCAGAGAAAATATCTACTACCTTTGAAAAGAAAGTTTCTACTGTCATTTGGTTTTGACGAATATGGTGGAGATCACGAATAAGACTGGTCTGATTACGTGTATCAGAGTAATGTAAGACTAAATTTGCTGTTAAGGAATTCGTTGGGTTGTCATTTACTTTATTTCTAATCGCTCTCTCTATTATTCGTTCATAAGAAGTATTTGTTATTTGTGGCATAAGAGCAAGAATTTCTTTCAAATTGCCTATAAAATTAAATAAAAAACGAGGATTTCATCAAAATTCGGGAGCATCAGGGATCCTGAGACTTTTAAAGATTCCCGTGGCAATCAATTCGTTATTAATTTTTTTTCGTCTTCGTTTAAGTAAGAATCTAAGGATCCCATATTTGAATCACCCTTTGAAACTTTTCTTAATAAATGCCAACTTTTACAATTCAAAAATCTAGCTTGAATTTTTCTTTTTTTTCTTTTGGGGACATAGGAAAGACAAGAAACTTATGAAATGGTTAACCAAAAATATGGACTTACCCCTTTCATGCAATCAGCTACAACACTCTCTCCATCCTGATGTGAATGTGTCTAATGTTTAATTTACAATTTTTTTTAATTAGAAACAAGAATTCTTAACACTTTATATATATATATAGTTCTGTTTATTTGATTTTTTTCCTCAACACTTGTTTATGAGTTCAAATGTACATATATGTAATTTAGTTTTTCATTATTATTGAAGTATTTTTCACAAAAAAACTTTTCTTTTTTTTATAAGAAATTTTGTTTCCTTACTAGATAGTTTGTTTTTTTCACATTTCTTTATTTGTCATACATTTATATTTAATAAGGTTTTCTTTCTAATATTTTTCACAAAAAACTTTTTTTTTTGGTTTTTTGAGTTTCTTAACACTTTTAGATAAAGTTTTCTTTTCAATATATTTTTTCAACATATCACTTATTTATAAATTCTTTATAATTGTTTTTGTTGAAAAATATTTCATATTTGTTCACTGTTTTTCTTAAAGTAAGGTTCTTTAAACCAAAGGATTAAGATCCACCACTTCGATATTCTTTTGATGAGTGTTTCAACATTAAACAACTTTTGTAACTACTGTAATTTGAAATTCACTACCCGATGTATAAAAAAAACTATCCCACCGACTGCGCCAGTTAAAGACTTTAAGCTAATTGTTAATAACTTTTATTTTAATTTAAGAATTTAAGATGTGGTTTATTGAAATTCCAACTCCCAACTCAGCCAATCTAGCATTTAAATCTTTTTTATAAAAATGTTTATAGTAAACATGCTTCTACAGGGATTAACGGCCTGGTAGATCGCTTGAATGATGTTTTGTGGTAAACATGTTTACATCTTTGTAGATCGCTTGAATGGTGATTTTGTGGTAAACATGTTTACTTCCGAAGGCATTAAAGGCTCGAAGATCGCTTGAATGATGTTTTGCGGTAAACATGTTTACATATTTGTAGATCGCTTGAATGATGGTTTTGTGGTAAACGTGTTTACTTCCGAACGGATTGCTCGGTAGATCGCTGGAACGATGTTTTGTTGTAAAAATGTTTACTTCCCAGTAGATCACTTGAATGGAGATGGTTTTTCTTATAAACATGTTTATATCAGAAGGGTGTTGTTGACTTGATTTGATGGTGTTGATTATGTCGTTACAAGTGAAATATATAACTCACGCGTTTGCCTTATGTTTCGCAACGCTTTGTCGCATTATGAAACAAGGTGTAATTGTGCAGAGTATGGTTTTTGGCTCGTCTACTGGTACTTTTTCGAATACCGAAGTAAAATGTCGTCTACTAATTTTTTTCCCGAGCTCCATGTAATGAAATCTAAATGCACTGTGCTACAGTGCTTTTAATGATTCACTCACGTCATTAATTCGCTCCAAAAATATGCTGTGGAAGGTGCGAGAAAAAAGAAATTCCACGACACAAACGTTATGAAAAAGTCAAACCCTGTCAAAACAAGGACGATATTTTAAAATTATATTAATCTCATTCAATCTGTTTAATTAGATTTTTCACACCTGCTCTCATTATTTCCCTCTGCCACTTGCTATTTTCTTCTTTCTCTGTGCAATCATGGACACTTAACACATGCTGGCTAAATTATGGGCACAAATATCAAACCCAATATAGTCAATGCTGCAGTATAATGCAATAAGCAAAGCCTCACCTGGTGGTGGTACTGCAGTTGAGCGCCACTTATTTGATATACATGCACTGAATATACGTTTTTGTTCTACAGCATATCCGTTCGATCATAAGCTATGTGAGTTTGTCGATAGGATCCGTAACGTAAGTAGTTAGTGGTAACTGAACATGCGGATACCTATCGTACTTGTTATGCGAAATGAGAACGTTATTTCATTTAAAAGCCTCCAGGGATGAATGAGTTAATTAAGCGCCTCCCGAACTGACATAATTTCTAGCCATTTATCAGTGACAAAATGACAGTATCTCCCCGGCTAAAGCCAACAAAACCCAACCACTGCACTAACACCACAGTCAGCTGAACCAGACGGGGAGAAATGGTTTCATCCAGTGTTTGTGTTGCTTTAAAATGGAGTATATTCAATAATAATGTGGCCAACAAGAAGAGATATACTAATGAAATTATTTAAAGGGAAACATAATAAATAAAAACTGAACCTCATTTTAATGACACTAACTTGAAGATGTCGACATACTCTAGTACAGCCTAAGCGAGAACTAGCTAGCTACATTAAGTTTACACATTTTGCAATAGGGACGAGAAGGTGTTAAAAGTAAATGAAACAAGTTAAATATAAACTGTGAGTATTAGTTTAAAATCAAATCTATACTCTTAAATTTCTCTATAACTTACTTGCTTAATACACATACGTATGTAAGTTGTTAACTTATTTATATTGATCAGTATATAATAACTTAAAACGAAATGGAGTTGAACTCTTTGAAATGATGAGCATATATAAATGTATACCTACTTGCAATATTTAGTCAGTCATAATTAAACTCTTGCTTAACAAAGGTCGTGTCCTTTTTATTTGTCTTTCAACCCCTAACATAAACAAACTTTTGTTTTATATTAACGAAATATTGCCACCCACTGCTGGCATGCTGGCGCTGCAGTTTCCAATTTGAGAGATGTGGTATTATTGGATTACACTTTCGCATGAGGAGGAGCATCTACATCTGCAAATTTGTAGAAAAGTAGAACTGGACCAATATAAATCACTAATATATAAGATAGAAAGAGTACACACTAAATGCTTCCCATAAATTTACTATAACTTTTTGACATGTTCTTGGGCACATTCAAAAGCTCCAATTCAATACCTACCCAAAGTACATTTAACATAGACAAAAACTAAAAGATACTAATATAAAATAAATAAAATAAGGAAAACAAATATTCTACTAGAAAACGAAGATATATGTAAATCCACATTCTGATGCAATAAATTTGTAATATATTTATTTTTCGCGCAAATAATTTATGTCTACTCAAAAAATACATGTGACGGCCGCAAGCAAACAATTATTTATTTTGCCATTTCCAAAGCACGCTATACGATTCTGACAAATTTTCAGCGCACATGGAATGCATAGATATTTTAAGGTGCAAAATAATCAACAAATATTCCGGATTAAATTTAAAACAAATATATAAATAAAATGGACGGAACACAATAAAAACTTAACAAACGAAAATGATATTTTTTTATTTTTTAAGTATTTTTTGAAAATGCGATGTTTAACATTGATTGAAAAATACCTACTAACCCAAACAAATAAATAAATTTTGCAGAAGAAATGCTATAATAAAGATGAACGTGTTCATTTTCACCATAATCTGCAATCTTCAAATTCATACTTCCTATAATCTTCATAAATAAAGATGATCTGTTTTTTGGTTTCCCCTTTCTATCGCACAAGTATGATTTATGTATTGTAAGTCCTCTTTTTTGCAGATGTCGATGCAGATGCAGATGAAGTTGCATGTAAAGCCTACTTTAGGATGAACTTAGGTCACGACTGATGAGATGTGACTTAATGTGGAAATAACGTAATACAAGGATTTACCTAATGTACTCTTGAAGGTATACGTATTTTATTTGGCTTCTATAGGCCTGTTGGCAGTTTTTTTCTTTGCAAAACTAACGGGGTGAAAGTTTATGATTGGAAATAATAAGTAACGCTTTTCTAAGTATAGGAACAACATGGCGGATTTCTAAATGTTATGCGTTAGCCGCCATATTTAAAAAGGCTTTTTATCCAATATTTCGAGAACGAGTGGTCGTAGGTAATATGTAATTGTCTTTCTTCTTGACTTGCAACAATTTTTTGTAGGACTTATACTCTAGTGGTAAAAGTACTAAATAAGTGTAATATTTTATTTTTAAATAAATCCGTAAGGTTATATGAATAAAAATAATAACAAAATTGTAGAAAATACAATTTTCTGTATAACTTATACAAACATTTTTTTGGATGATGTACCGTTCGCAAGCTATGTGTTTTTAAGGGTCCAAGCATTATATTATTATTATATTATATATATATATATTATATATATATATATTATATATATATATTATATATATAACAACTTTGCAGTCAATATTTTTTTTCATATTGAGAACCGATACGGAGTTATTTGGTAAAAACCAAAACCTTACGCTTATTTAGTACTTTTACCACTAAAGTAAAAGTTCTCCAAAAAAAAGCTGAAAGTAAGAAAGCAAGAAAAATATATTCCCTACAAAAAAGTTTGTATCAAAATTTTTATAGGACCACTCGTTCTCGAGATATTAGATAATTGCCGGCTAACGCACAACATCTCTAGGCAAGTTCTGCATTCTGCAATCTAACAATTAGACAAGACATCACGATGATAGAGAAACATATTTGAGTTACTGGCAAAATTCCGTCTGTCTCTGTCCGTCTGTCCGTCTGTACGGATGTATATATTGAACTACAGCCTAAACGGTTTGGCCAATCGTCTTCAAATTTGGAATATAAGGTTATTTTGACATTCTACAGAGGAATTTAGAAAAAATTAGCTCAAATATTAACGGTACCTGTCAATATAACCGATAAGTAAAAGCCTATTTTGCTCGGAAACAGCTAAAAGATTTTTTATGAACAAAAATCAGTGTGCTATTGTAGATGTGGGTTATGTTTTGGTGAAAACAAATTTAAGATGGTGGGCTAAAAACGGTACCTCGCATAGAACGGTTTCTTTTCTTTTATTTTCTCGAAAACTGGTCATCCGATTTCAATCAACATTGATATTCAGGAAGACGTTGGTATTTTAAAATATTTTCGAAAACCTTTTTTTAGTATTTTTAATAATTTTCAAAAATTAATGTTTTGAAAACGGTTGGATGGATTTTTTTTTATTTTATTTTTAAGTGCAGAAAACAGAAAACACATAACACATGGCAACAACACGCAGTTATTTTTTGGACGGTTCCTGGAACAAAAAAAAGAAGAGGAATAATGTAATATAGATGTTTTTTTGGGTTGTTATTGCTATTTTCTTTTTCTTTTATTTATATACGGATTCGAAGAACTCCAATTAAAATATCCTTATTTTAGTAACTGCAGACAGGCATGATGAAGATTATGGTAAGAGAAAAAAGAATAGGTAGTTTTTTTTAATTTTAGAAGATTAACCACTTCCAAATTTACTAAATATATATGTACACCTATGTGCAGAATAATAGCAGTGCTATTTATTTGCATCAAAAATTAATTAAAAGTATAAATTTCACCATTTGTTCTTCTCTGAGTTTCAGAGAATAAAATGAGTACTTGACCTTAGGTTGTAATTTTTCGATGGAAATCGGCGCTGAATCAGGCTGTTTCATCTGGTATCTGCCCATGTTCATTCACATGGGCTTTTACCAGGCCTATACAGAAAATAAAAAAACATGAAAAAATAAACAAAAATGAGGAATAATGTAATGTAGATGTTTTTGGTTTGTTATTGTTATTTTCTATTTCTTTTATTTATATACGGAGATTCAAAAAACTCCAATCAAAATATCTTTATCTTAGTAACTGCAGGCAGATAGAGAAGAGGTAGTTTATTAATATTAGAAGATTAACCACTTTAAAATTTATTAGATATATATGTACAACTGTTTGCAAAATAATAGCTGTACTTCAACGATATATATTTATTTGAATCAAAAATAAGAGATAATATTTTGTCGAATAATGGATTTTTTTGGCTTAGGTTAAGAAAATTTAGAAAACTTAAGAAAATATTATTTAAATAACGGAAATAAAAAAAAAACACTAAACATTTTATAACCTATAGAAAAAAGGGTCTGCAAAATAATAGCAGTCCTGCAGATATTACCTCATTCTCATAGAACCCTAAAAATAATTGTTTTTCTTATATTTAAATGAAATAATGTAAGAAAATAGTTAGTATACTTGGTTCTTGGTTGTATGACCTTTATTTGCAGGGAAAGCAGCACTCCCTCGGTCCATAGAACTATTCCAATTTTTTTGCACTGCGCTCTAAAATTCCCTTAAAATTTGTCGGTTTTTTTCTTTGGGCACACTTTCCTTGCCATCTCCCATAAGTTTGCAATCGTTTGAGGTCCGGTGATTGGGCAAGCCATTTAAAGACTTACATTTTTTTCGTCCCAAACCAATTCCTGGCGAGCTCGCTGATATGCTTGGGGTCGTTATCCTGGTAAAACGTCCAAGACAGTTGCATAAATTGTATTCCGCATAAGGAGGCTGGACGTTCTGTATCAATATGAATTTTGGCGTCTACAACTTCCTTAATCAAAAGTATAGTCCCGTCCTGTAGTACAAAAAACAACCCCATTTTTTTCAAATAGCGTGGGTCTTAAAAGCCTAACTAACCAACTAACTATTTTCTTAATTTCGCTTCCCGTGAGATCAGCGAAATTAAGCATCGTTGCGCGTGGTTAGTGGAAAGATGGGGGACCGTCTCGAAACCAACTGCGTGCTGTTGACATGTGTTATATGTTTTCTGTTTTTCCGTCCTCTCTCTATCTTCTGTTCTGTCCTGTATCAATGTCGTCTTGTGTGTTGTCTTTGTAATTGTCTGAGCCGATGGCCTCAGTAGCCAGTGCTCGTAAATGTGTCTACTTCGTAGATTTATCTACGGAGGTAGATTAAAATGTAATGTAATGTAATGTATTTTCTTAATTAAGTGAAAATAAAATAAAATAAAATAAAATAATATTTTCTTAAATTTTCTAAATTTTCTTAACCTAAGGAATAAATTAAGCCAAAAAAATCCATTTAATTATATTTTAAACGAAGTGTCTGTAAGGCACATTGCCTTTTAGAATGGAATATTTTTTTTTTTGAAATTTGTTTATTTATGCCCCAACTTTGACAGGACTTTCACAGGCAGATAGCTGATGTGTTAAGGTGTAACTGAGGCCATTTTAATCACCCATTGGTACCGCTGGGGTCCTTTCACAAGAAGATAGCTAATTTTGTAAGAAGTTACTATATAAGGCTAGTTTTATTACTACGTGGCTCCACACCAGGTTCGTTTTTTCAAAAAAGATTCGTGTACCCGAGCGAAGCCGGGTGGGTAAGCTAGTAGGTACTATAGTGAAAGTTATGCCTTCGTGCAGATTAAAAACTTTGAGACAACATTCAAACATGGCATTACGATGATAGAATAAAATATTTGAATTACTGACCAAATTCCAAAAAATTGGAATGCGGATGAGTCGATGTCTTTAATACATTTTGTTTTTTTTATAATTAGCCCGCACTAAAGGGATTTTGGCTACCCTTTAATGTTAATTAAACACAGCGAGGGCTTTAGGAAAATAGGGAAGGATGTGAAAGGAGGTAACGATGCACATTTGTTTTAAAGTTCTGCACTTCAAAGAGGGAGGGAAAAACAGAGTCTTGCAAGGCTCTGGTTATTTTGACATTTAATTTTTTTTAGCTCAAATATTGAGGGTAATAACTGTTTAATAAAAGTTTCTTTTTCTCGGAAACGGCTGGAAGAACTGTTATGAATTCAGACGGTGGGCTATAAACCGATTTACCGATTACAATCAAAATTTATATTTAGAAAGATATAGGTAATTTCACATTAAAATATTTTGGAATAGCATTTTTTGCATTTTTAATAATTGATTTTTTTTAAAATATTTTAAATATAGGTAAGTGGATTTTTTTTAATGAAAGTTATTTTTGTGCTTAAGCTTGTATTGTTGGTATAAAATGGGATCACCTCCTTCAGCAGGATCAAAAAATGATGTATTTATATTTCGGTCTGTTAATAATATAGTAATTGCTCCTGTACCTGTATTAGACAGGTAATGATAAAAGTAATAATAAGGCTGTAATTACAACTGATCATACAAATAATGGTATTCGATCATATGAAATTCCATTAAATCGTATATTAATTACGGTAGCAATAAAATTTACTGCTCCTAAAATTGATGATATTCCAGCTAAATTAAGAGAAAAAATAGCTAAATCAACTGACGAACCTCTATGTGCAATTCCTGAAGATAAAGGAGGATATACTGTTCATCCAGTTCCAGCTCCATTTTCTACTATAATATAATAGTCAAAAACTTATATTATTTATTCGAGGGAATGCTATATCAGGAGCTCCTAATACTAGTGGTACTAATCAATTACCAAATCCTCCAATTATAATTGGTATTACTATTTTTAAGCTTTTTAAAAAAAATTGTTAAAAATAAAAACGTTTTATTTAAAACCGTTCCTTCGATTTTTTAAAAAAAAGTTCACATTTTTTTACATTTTTTAAGAGAAATAAAATGGGGTTTTTATTGCGGTGAAACTATTTGACGTATTTTTTACGTACGAACAATTCAAAATTCAGTAAAAACTTTGAAGTTCCCTTAATATTTTTCAAATTGAATTTTATTCGACGCTAGGACCGCTCATGAGAGCAAGTACGTGCAATCCAGTCATGTAAGCAATTCACTTATTCTTTCAGAAGAAATATCATTCTTTTCTTGATAAACACATTGTGTTTTTACCGGACCCTCGATGTTTAGTCTTCGTTTATTTAAGATAAAATTGCCTGCACTATGGTACACACGATCTGCTTAGCCTTACCCCATAGCTAGCTTTGTTGGATGTCACGTTTCCACTATGACTTTCTGGGTAGGAGATCTTCCCTATTTCAGAGACGACCGACCGTAGGTGATTTGATTCGATGTTTCTTTAGTGGGTTGGATGAAATTGTCAGGTAAGCTTAATCCAAATGATTGATGTATAACTGCAAGCCATTTGCACACGAATGCCAGAGGCCTATATGTATATGTACTACATACATATGTACATATATCCTTTTACAAACAATTTTGTGGTCAACAATTGTGAATCTACTGTTTTTTGTAATGTCCTTTGCTTATAATAATTATATTTTATATAACAACGTTATTGTTCTTCACAGTTATTACTGAGTAAAATCAGTAACATTAATAATGTTGCAAAACTTTTCTTTTTCTTCACTATTGCTTTCTACTTGAATGGCAACAAGACAAAATAATATAACTGAATACAGACGGTGAACTCTGACCATGTTGTTGTTTAACGGTGCCACCATTTGCGTTATTAATATTAAGAATCCCAGTCGAATGGAGTCGGATTTGTATACATAGTATGTACTGCCGATTGTCTGATAAATAAAATGGCACTGCGCTGTTTTCTTTTATAACGAAGCAATAAATAGAAACAGTGAAAAAAGTGTGGCAGCTAAGAGTTATCGAGGTCAGATTTCCCAACATTTGCTGCAGTAATTATGTAGAGCTATAACTTAGCATGTGGCAGGACTATGATCGAAGGACAATGGAGGCGATTCAATGTTTTTAATTAGCAAACAGCCGGTTGAGGCTTGCTCCTATTTTACGCTCTACCGCATTGCTCCAGGGTAGTTTCTTTGCACAGAGAAAATTGGCATTATGTGGCAAGAGTTATAAAATAAATTATAATCCATGTCCTTATTTTTTTAAGAGTTGCTAATCATTTTTACTTGCGATTATAGGTACTATAATCTATAATGCAAGTTATGGATTCGTGCAAAAAAAAATCTAGCAATCAAACATGACATAACGATAATAGAGGTTGAAAAAAGTGGGTCCGGAAATTCCGTCCGTCTGTCTGTCTGTCTGTTCGTGCCTCTACAGCCTAAACAGATGGGCCGATTTGCTTCAAACTTGGTATTTAGTATTTTTTAGGGGTGTTTTTCATTTTTGCTCTATGTCGAAAAATAACCGTACATTTTTTAACAAAAAGTTTGATTTTCTCGAAAACGGCTCTAACGATTTTAATAAAACTTTCATGGTGCTATTTTTTTTACAACAGTACATCTTTTAGTTATAATGAATTTTTTTAAATTTGTTCTATAACGGTGCCTCTCATATAACCGTTTTTTTCAAATGAGGTTTTATCGTAAACTATTATCCCGATTTCAATAAATTTTTGCACACAGGAAGTCATTTATAATTCAATTAATATTGCATTTCAAAGTTTTCAAAAACTTTTTGTTTCGATTTTTTGTAGAGAAACAAAAACAAGCACTTTTTACTATGAGAGGGGGGTCTATCTCCCCCTAGGAGGGACCTAGAGCAAAAATGAAAAAACACCCCCCGAGATACTACCTAATAAATAAATACCAAGTTTGAAGCAAATCGGCCTATCCGTTTAGGCTGTGGAGGCGCGAACAGACAGACAGACAGACGGACAGAATTTCCGGACCCACTTTTTTCAACTTCTCTATTATCGTAATGTCATGTTTTATTGTTAAATTTTTTGTTTGGACGAATCCATAACTTGCATTTTAGTACCTTAATCGCAAGTAAAAAAGTTAGTGGGAAAAAATGTCTGTCTGTCTGTCGGTATGTATAACGAGCTACAGCTTAAACGGCTTAAGCGATTACCTTCAAATTTGGTGGGTGTAATTTTTTTTTGGCATTCCCCAGATCCCCTCTAGGCCTTAAAATAACGGTACCTGCCGTATGACCGTTTAGGAAAAGATTATTTTTCTCGAAAACGGCTCCTGCTTTTATTTGATAAGAACCAAGTTTACGGGAAAAGTCTATTAATGGTATTTTTCATATAAAGTTTTTTTTTTAATTTTTGCATTTCTCGATAAAGGCTTTTTAAATTTCTGTGAAATTTTTAATTTGAGACGATCTAGGTATCCAAAAGGTTTTGTTAGTAGCTTTTTTCAGCACGAGTACGATAACTTGGCCCGACAAGATTTGATAACGGGTTTTTGTAGAGGGGTCAAAATCAAGTACTTTTTACTATGGGAGGGTCGGTCTATCTCCCCCCGTTTAGGAGGTAGGGGCACTTTAAGAAAAAATGGTTTAAATTGAACAAAAAATATTAAAAAACAAAGGCAACACTTACAATAAAGTCCTATACTGCATGTACTGCAGAAGTTTGTTCCATAATCCTGCATTTAAATTAAATACTCATGTCAATTGTTTTTGAGAAATTCGCATTTAAAGTCCAAATTTTGATAAAAAACGTGAAAAAAAAGTTTAGACCGATTGTTTTCAAAATTGTGAAATAAAATTGTAAATTAGCTTATATGTGTTCCATGTAACTACCAGTTCTTAATCGAACACAAAAACCGTTTAGGCTGTAGAGGCGCGAACAGACAGACAGACAGACGGACGGAATTTCCAGACCCACTTTTTTAAACTTATCTATTATCGTAATATCATGTTTGGTTTTTAGATTTTTAGTATTTAAATTTTAGTACATAAATCGCAAGTAAAAAAATGTAAACAATGAACATATCGAATCGTGTATAAATCCCAACAAAAAATTATTCGCCTCAGCTAAGCGACACAAGATACTCAATTATTTCATGTTCTCCTTCTTATTTTCCTGCCTCAAATTGCAGCATTGCACATGCGCAGCTAACTAAGCACAAAGCATAGCGCTAAAAAACATTCTCTTTATTTATCTCTCTTTTTTACAGCACTACTAAGACTTCTCAGATCTATTTTTTCACCTCCTTAGCCAGCTTGGCGGAATGAACCTATTGATAGCTTTGTCTGCAAAAAACGGATTTTATTCGCTCAAATTGAAAGTATCAAAGACGACATGCAAAAAGATATGATTTACGGCTTGCTGACAATAAAAATAAGAGGTCGGGTATCTCGTGAGGCTGTGAACTTCTACGAGAAGCTGCTACAGTTAGGTAGAGAGGCAGATATGGTATCTGCTGAGATTTCAGAAGTTAAGTGTTGAGTGAAAATGAACTAAGTAGCCGACACAATTTTTAATAGCAACATATGATTAATTTTATTAATTAATTTCGTATTTAAAGAGGCTTTAAAATAATTTGTACTTAGCTACCGCACTGTGTGATTAGTTAAATTCGACTGACTCGCATTGAGCACAGCAGCAAGCATTCAAAAAAATGCTTGTGTGTGTATATGTATGTGATTTTTTTTAGTTATACAGTTATTTTATTTTTAAGTAAATAGAATAGGTATATGACATAATATTAATGTGGTTAACGGCGGCAACATTATCCCCCTCGTAAGCGAGCTATGGTGAAGTGAGCTTGCTGTCATTTTTGCCGACGTCCAGGATAGCGATTTTATGTGCAGGTCGTTCTAGTGTTCCTGTTTGAGTCCTAATGGTTGCTCTACGGACTTGTCCGTCTCTCGCGACTATCACGCTCTCGACAATGCCTTTTGGCCAGCAGTTCCGTGGTAAATTTTCATCTGCGATTACCACGACGTTGCCAGTAGCTAACGGAGGTTGTTTGGTAAACCACTTACCTCGTCGTGTCAGTATGGGTGTATATTCCTTGACCCACCTGTGCCAGAACTCGTCAGCAAACTTTTGCGTCTGGTACCAACGTTATCGCAAGTCGATGTCCTCTTTGCATATGGGTTTGTAACCGGTGGTCGAACCTAGTAGCAGGTGATTTGGTGTAATTGCTTCGTCGTCACAGGATTCTAAGGACACAAACGTTAGTGGCCGAGAATTGATAAGAAATTCTACCCCCCATAGTGCGCATCTTAGACTTTCGTCGTTGAAGTTATTCGGGGCCATGTTGTATAAAATGGTCTTGATGGATCGGACGAGCCTCTCCCAGGCACCGCCCATGTGTGGTGCCGCTGGCGGGTTGAATCTCCATTTGACATCGTCGTATTTGGAAGCGACAATTGAGTAGTCGATGCGTTTACTCTCTTCACAGAAGATCTTCTTCGTTGCCTTGAAATTCGTCCCGTTGTCGCTATAAATTTCACGGGGCATTCCACGACGCGATATAAAGTTGCGTATGCACATGACGCAGGAGCTTGTATCCAGGCTGTGTGCCACCTCTATATGTACTGCCCGTACAGAAAGGCATGTGAAAATCGCACCCCATCTTTTTTCGCGTCTGCGTCCAACTATGATGGATATCGGCCCGAAGTAGTCGATCCCGACGAAAGTGAAGGGTCGCTCGAAGACGCCTAGTCTTGCTGGTGGTAGAGAAGCCATCATAGGGGGTGCTGGAGTTGCGTTCTTGATTAAACATCTTTGGCAGGTTCGGCGAATCGTTTTGAACAGCACACGTAGTTTCGGAATGAAGAATTTTCCTCGAATATTGTTGATAACAGTCTCGTGCGAAATGTGATGATGGTCTTCGTGAAAGGAGCAAACAATTAAAATCGTGACGTGGTGATTTTTCGGCAGCACGATAACATCGTCACCGTTTCGCAGATGTCGAGCACGGCTTTTGATTCTTAAGATTCCGGTACTGTCTAAGTAAACATCGAGAGATATTAGTTTGGAATTTAAGCTTATGTTCTTACCGCTTGTTAGATCCGAGATTTCTCGGCTGAACTGATCCTTTTGGGCAAATCTATAAAGTAGTTGTTTTGCGTTTTCAAACATATCGAAAGATGGTTGTTTAGGACTTGTTGTTTTCTTGACGATAGCATGTAGTCTTGTCACGTACAGTTGAAAGGTAGCTAGTGCTCTGTAAAGTCCTCGCCAGTCAGAGGAGTACTCGACGTTGTAATTCAGAACGTTGCTAATCTTTTTTGACTTTTCGATATGAAATACATGTCGCCTTGTTTCGCTTTCGTCGAGAGCACCGAGTTCTTTGCATAATGGCCAGTCTTCGACGTCAAGAGTGAGAAATGTGGGACCGCTAAACCAGGAATCGGTGTCTAGATTGGATGAGATTTTCGTTGCTAGGTCGGCTGTGTTCAACTTCGACGGAACCCATCTCCAGTCCAGAACGTTGGAATTCTCTAATATTTCGCTTACACGAAACATTACGAATTGTTGAAACTTTCTTGGATCCATTCGTTGCCAATTCAACACGGTCTTCGAGTCTGACCACCAGAACTTGGAGCTAATTGGAATACGATGAACTGCTTGTATTTTGGTGAACAGTCGGACGCCCAGTACTGCCGCTAGAAGTTCGAGTCTCGGTATTGATATTGGCTTGAGTGGAGCCACCTTGGACTTAGAGGCCAACAGAGCCACTGAGACTTTTTCTCCACATTGAACGCGAAGGTAGCAAACTGCTGCGTATGCGTGTTCACCAGCATCCACGAATGTATGGATTTGTACTTTCTGGGCTTTGGTTAAAAATTGACTGTAGCATCGTGGGATCTCGACAGATTTGATTTTTGGAATAAGTGATTTCCATTGGATCCACTTTGAGAGAACAACGTCAGGTAACTCGTCGTCCCAATCAATACCATACCGCCAGACTTCTTGGAGCAAGATTTTCAGGCCAATAGTATAATGAAACCAAGCGGGTCGAAAATTGACATAAGTACTTGCAAGGTTTCGCGTTTAGTCGGTCTTACGTTTTCGTCCAAGACGTCACGTTTCAGTCTTGCAAATCTGAAAATATATTTAAACACATCGTTATTAGGATCCCAATACATACCAAGAATTTTCTCAGGGGATCCTAGCGCTTTGTGTTTTTGTGTGTCACAACTATTGTTGGCTATCAACCGCTCAAGAGCCTGATTTGAATTTGAGGCCCAATTGTGAACTTGGAAACCAGCGGCCGAATGAATCTTCGCTACTTGAGAAGCTAGGCTTAACGCGTCTTCGGGTGTGTCAACGCTATCGATGAAGTCATCCACGTAGTGATAGTTCTTGATGGCTTCGACGGCTCGAGGGAACTCCGCTTCAAAACGATCAGCATTCTTGTTGCGTACATAATGCGCAATACAAGGAGCGCAGTTGATGCCGAAAGTTAAAGCGTTCATTACATAAATACTTGGTCGTTCGGGTGGATCGTCTCTATCCCACCACAAGAAACGCTGAACTTGCATGTCTTCCTCTCGTACTCCGATTCGATGGAACATCTCGGTGATGTCGCCGCAAATAGCTACTCTGCCCACTCTGAAAGCCAACAGAATTTCTACCAACGAAGTCAGCAGGTCCGGTCCAGTTAACATAAAGTCATTCAAAGAATATCTTTTTTTTTTGCGCTCTTTCTTCTTCGTGTGAGCGTACGCTGCCTGTGGTTGACGATTCTAGCGCAAAAAATGCTTTCATGTCTTCATGAAGACTGTCGATGTCGGAGGGATTGTGGCATTCGCACGTATGAATATTCAATCGGTAATTCTGTTGACATATCCCAAGGCTGCCTTGCAAAGTCCAACCAAGGCGGGTTTTTGTAGCAATCGGTTGCGTACCTGAACCTTCTCGAACTTTCAGCGGCACACCAAGTTTCCAATTGTCGACTCCAATCAGGATTGTTGGTCGTGCACGTTGATATGATGCAATTGGAAGGCCGTCTAAATAAGTATACTTCTGGGCGAGCAGGTTCATATCCAGAGATTGTACAGGAAGCGATAGATTCTCGATTGTGTGGACGTCATGTAGGGTAAATTTCGTTTTGTTCGTCTGACTTGAGATTTTTAGTGAAATTCGAATTGATGTTTCTTCGACACGTTTGGTTTCACTGGTCCAACGTAAACATAGTGATTCTTGCACACCTGCCAAGTCGAGACTGTCGAAGAGTTCTCTTTCCATGAGTGTCACAGAGGAACCCTCATCTAAAAATGCAAAAGTGTCTTTAAATTTGTCATTTGCATAAACGCGTATGGGAACGATACGGAACAATGGTCTCTCTCCTTCGTCAGCACCACTGTGAGTGTGTACGATCATCTGCTCTTTGGGTTTGGGATCAGAAATTATGTTTTCACTTACTTGATTCCGTTCCGAATTAATTGTCTGCGAAGCAGGTCTGTGGAGCAGCTGATGATGCTTCGCTTTGCAGCTTTGAAAACCGCACTCCTTTGAACTGTGGCATTTTCGGCGATGTGTATTGAGACATTGACGGCATAATTTATTTTCCTTCACCAAATTCCATTTTTCGTCATAAGACATCTTTTTGAAGCTCGGGCACTTTGCGATGCGATGGTCGGTTCCGCTGCAAGCTATGCATGTTTTTCTCATCGGCGGCGGCGGCGGCGATACTTCTTGCTGGAGTGTGTGAGTGTTTACCACTCCACTCTTTTTAAATGGTGACACAACTTGACTTGCTGCTTCTGCAATGTAACTTAACCAGATGCTGAATGCCTTAAGTGCAGGAACGTCGTCACGTTTCTGTTGCATAGCCCAACTCAATTTGTATTGATTCGGCAGCTTATCTAGGAGTTCTTTCACAAGCAAGGGGTTGTTTAAATGTGCATACATCTCACACGCTTCCATTGTGGAGCAAATATTTTCCACAGACAATGCGAAGTCGATCATGTTTTCCAACTTGTCCTTGGGTGGCGCAGTTTTACGAACTTTGTCGATCAAGCACTCAATGATGTGCTCAGGTCGACCGAAGTACATCTTAAGAGTTCGCATGATGTCCGGAACTAAATTGGGCAGAAAAAGTTTATTTTTGACGATCTCACGCGCCTTACCTTTTAAGCAAGCTTGCAACCGAATTAAATTCTCTGCATTGCTATATCCCGCTAGTGCGGTGCTGTTATTAAAACTGCTCACGAAAAGAGGCCACTCCTCTGGATCGCCATTGAAATTTGGGAGATCTTTTGGCAGAACCTGCCTCACTGCCATCTGCTCTGACCTGGTGTGCGTAGTAAACTCGGAATTGAAATAAATATTGTTGGAAGTTGTACATGTACTTCCTAAGATTTCATATTTCTTTTGAAGAAATCGTTGCTGCAATTTTGTCTCTTCTTCAAGCATTTCCAGTTGCAATTCAATTTGCCGTTGTGAGAGATCAACGGGACTTGACGTCGCTGCTGGTATGTATATATACAGCTGATGACGTCGTCGTAGTCACATGTGAGTTTGCATTTTGGTGTGCACTAGAAGTTGTGCTACCCGGTTGACGTGATGACCATGTAATCATCGTTGGTGCATATGTGTGAGTAGCTGTGCGCTGTAAATTAGCTGACACTGATGAAAAGGAAAAAACGGTTGGTGGTGTAGCTGTGGTGGTGTAATTTGTTGCACATGATGCCATCGAATGTTCTGGGAACAAGAAAAACTCCGTTGGAACGGTCGTCGTTGTCGATGCAGATGAAGTTGACTGCTGGTCGGTTGCGACTCCTGATGGAAGTGTGCTGTTTTGACTCGTGGTCGGAGTTTGGCAAAATACGCAGCTAAAGCTAGCGTCAGCTATGCCGCTATCAACCCCGAAGCACTCATAGTGGTACCACTTGTCACAAACATCACACTGTACCATGCGGTCTGTATCATCCTCATTGCAGAATTTGCATTTAGAACTAGCACCGGTTTGCTTTGTATTTTTTGGAGGCATTTTGCAGCGAACAAATAAAGTTTCGACTCAAAGTTATTTGAGATTTGTCGCGAACAAACGAAAAAAGTTTAATACAAATTATTTTAAAGATTTGTTGCGAACAAACGAAAAAAGTTTAATTCAAAATTATTTTAAAGATTTGTTGAGTGAAAATGAACTAAGTAGCCGACACAATTTTTAATAGCAACATATGATTAATTTTATAAATTAATTTCGTATTTAAAAAGGCTTTAAAATAATTTGTACTTAGCTACCGCACTGTGTGATTAGTTAAATTCGACTGACTCGCATTGAGCACAGCAGCAAGCATTCATAAAAAATGCTTGTGTGTGTACATGTATGTGATTTTTTTTAGTTATACAGTTATTTTATTTTTAAGTAAATAGAATAGGTATATGACATAATATTAATGTGGTTAACAGCGGCAACATTAAGGTTTCCGGAAAAACAGTTTTCAATAATGACAAAAAACAAGAAAAACGATTCCTACACTGTAGACGACGAGGGCATACGAGAATGCTTCTAATTAAAAAGTCTCCAAGAAAATATAGTAAAACAAAATACTGTCAGTACTGTACTACGCGAGCTAATTGTCAAAAATGTAGTCAAAATGTTAAAAAGGAAAGTCCAAATTACTTTCGTTTAACTTGGTATCGACAACTTTAATCGACATAACGGCTCCAATAGCTTATATCAATATGTTCGGCCTAGTTGGTGAGGAATATTTGGATACTGCTGCTCGGACAAGCATAGCTAGTGCCAGCCTGAAGAAAGTGATGACAAAAAACATGTGCGTGTTCCAAAAGGTTAAATCAGACGTTATCCTTGCCGATGGAACAACAACGGTGGAAATAGTACAATGCACAATTTGTAACATGAAAATTGGTGGCAGAGAGAGGAGAATTCGTTTTATATCTCTCCCGAATACCACAAAAAATAGAACCCTAATTGGTACAGATTTAATGCAACAGGCTGGAATTGTCTTAAACATGGGCCAGAAATACTGGTATTTTGAAGATGATCCTAAAATTAGATACGATTTTATGAACCCAATGCCAATAGAGTTAAATAGTATGCAACAGGCAGTTGATTACATGGATAATTGCGAACAGCAAAAAACACCTATATATCACACAAACACCAAAGCAACTCCCCAAATCTTAAAAGAAGACAAGTGCTAAACTCTCCCGATGTTCTAAAAGAAAGCTCAGTTTTTTCCACCTGGTTACGGCAGCATGAATTACTAAGCCCCATTGCTACTACTCCAAACCACAAATGACTATTCGCCACATTCTATCCAAGCCATTTTTAAGGATGGTATACCGGAAAGTGAAATAACTCCGAAACGAAAAAAAACTAACAACAAAAACAGCGAATGTAAAAAGACGAAAACCAATGAGAAGGAAGACTTTGATTCATTTTTTTGCCAATATATTCAATTGAGATTCAATACTTGAAAACTTCTGATGGGATGAACCTTAAAGCCACCAACAGAAATCAACTGGAAAATCTTTTGTAAGCAAACGCGGATGTATTTAGTGCACCAAATTCATTCACTCCTTTTGCAACTCATACAATCAACACTGGCGACACTTATCCAATCTCATTACCGCCGTATAGACTTGCTCCACCAAAACGAGATCAGCTCAAAAAAGAGATTCGGATAATGCTCTAAAGTGCATTCATTACTCTATTTAGACTATACCAGTTTAGACGCATGCCTTTCGGACTAAAGAATGCCCCTGCAACGTTTCAGAGGCTAATTGATCGATTTAGGGCAGGACTTTTAGATATCTTCATTATGGCTTACTTGGATGATATAATTATTTTATCCCCTTCTTTTAACCAACATATAAAAGATTTCGAAGAAGTTTTTAAGAAATTAAAAATGTTTGAGCTTCGTGTGAATAGAGGCAAATGCCGATTTTGCTGCGAAGAGGTGAAATATTTGGGCCATCTTCTAAACTCCAATGGTATCAGTACTGATCCCGAGAAGATACAAGCCATAAAGAATCGACCAGAGCCAAGAAATGTCAAACAGGTACTTTCCTTTTTGCAGACGTGCTCCTAGTACCGGCGTTTCATTCCTAATTTTGCCGATGTGTAAAAACCATTGAGTCAGCTAACAAAAATAAGAGTGAATTGGTCTTGGACAGGCATGCACCAAAAAGCCTTCGCTACACTTAAAGAGCTCTTGATATCTGCACCAATACTCAGACAAGCCGATTCGAAATTACCTTTTTTACTAAAAACCTGATGCCAGTAGATACGCTTTGGGGGCAGTTTTACTCCAGGGGGAGGGAGCTGACGAACACCCAATTGAATATGCTAGCAGGCTGATGAAATAAATTACTCCACGACAGTACGAGAGGCATTGGCAATCGTATGGGCCACTTTAAAATTTCGAGGATATATCGAAAGGTCAGAAGTGACCTTAACTACCGACCACCAACCATTAAAATGGCTTATGACTCTCAAGTCCCCAACGGGCAGATTAGCGAGGTGGGCACTACAATTCCAGCCGTTCAATATTAATATTGAGTATAAACCAAGACGTACCAATGCGGTCGCAGACACACTTTCAAGGCCACCTTGTCCGGAAGAACACAAAGAAAATTGCGAAATCTGTTCTAGGAACGGATCTATGGAACTACGTGTATGTCAACTCAATGATCCAAAACTGAAAACCATTATCAACCCTTTGGAAACCTCCGACGAAGATTTCATCCGTTGGTCAAAACGTGGATACATGCTTAATGACGGTGTATTGTACTCTTACCAAGAGAGTGAAACAGATAACGAAGAAGCTCAATTGGTGATACGAGAAAAAGAACGTACCTACATTCTTCAAACGAACCACGACGATGCAACTGCAGGCCATTATGGTGTAAATCGGACCATAGGCAGGTGTAAACTTTTGTTTTCTTGAATGAAATTTTTGCATTCAGGAATAATCCAAGAGTTTTTTATTTGTTTGTTGTTTTAGTGCGTTATTATAGGCTTCCATATTTACATTTTACATTACATTTACATTTTTTAATCTACTCCGTAGATCTAGGAAGTAGACACACTTACGAGCACTGGCTACTGAGGCCATCGGCTCAGACAATTACAAGATAACACACCAGACGACATTGATACAGGACAGAACAGAAGATAGAAGGAGGACGAAAAACAGAAAACACATAACACATGTCAACAGCACGCAGTTGGTTTTCTGACGGTGTCCCATCTTTCCACTAACCACGCGCAACGATGCTTGATTTCGTTGATCTCACGGGAAGCGATGGTACTTTTACTTTTAATTGATTTTTATTTTCATATTTACTTATAACTATACTTACAGGCTAGACAAAAATCTTAAAACTAGCTAAAACTATCAACTTAATTAATTTACTGGCCCCATGCGGGCGCTCTAAGTTAATCTCTAACTTAATTTTAATTGCCTTTCGGCCTAAAAATAACTTAAGCTTATCTTATATATGAAGGGTTTTATTTTTTCACCCAGAAAATGAAAAAAACTGGGTATCTTATCTATCTTAAACTACTAAAAAACCAATTTAAAATAAACTAAAAATAAACTTAAATAAACCTAAAATACTTAAAATACTTAAATCTTAAACAGCCACAGCAAGCTTTTTTGATTTTTTTATATTTTTGCTGTTAGATTTTTGTGTTTTTATTTTTTTTTGTTGCGATACTATAGATGAATGTAGGTCGGCCATAGGCGATATTTCGTCAATGTGGACTAAAAATATCGGGTTTTAGCTAAGCCACCAATATTGGTGGACCTGATCTAGGGCTTCCTTCCGATCCCGGTCGGGAAGGAAGGAAACATAAGCGCTTTGCTTCGCTCCCAGCGACTATGTCTCGGTCGTAGAGGAGCCACCTATCGACTGTTCTGCGGCCGACGTGGTGGATCAACGGAACCGCCAATCTATCCTAAATCAGTCCTCGACTATCAAGGTATAGGAAAGCCTCGGGCGGGATAAAACCACTCGAACGTGTGCTTTCAAAATATTCATCTTGGGGGTAGTAAGCTCCGAAGATTTGTCCATTAGTTGAGGTCATCGCCCTTGCAATGTGTCCGCGAATGAGCTTGATTAAAAAGTTATCTATCTTGTTTATATTGACCCCGTTGTATAGGACCTCGTTGGAATAATAGTGTTTGTACTCCGACTCTGGTGTTCTATAAAGACCGAGACAAGTGCGAAAGCACTGTCTCTCGAACACCCGAATCTTTTCCATTAGAGATGGTGCAACGTTGAACCACACAGGGCATCCGTAGGCAATCATGATGAGGGCCATGTAGCAAATCACTTTTACCCTGCTATCAAGGCGGCTGCTATAAAACAACCGTCTTGTCAGGGCAAAAGCTCCCTTAGCCCTGGCCAGAGCAGCCTCTATATGTCGATTGAAATATAGATACTGATCCAACCAGATGCCAAGGTACTTTACTACATTATTACTCGCCAGTGGATGTCCATGTGGCCCAGCGATCACTAGCTTGCGCCTGTTCTTTCTCATATCCCTAGAGGCCTCAGCCAAAGTTGTTCTAAACAGGATAGTTTCACATTTCTGGAAGCTAATTTTCAGCTTCCAATCACTACAATATTGTTGAATTTTTATCGAAATCACGTTGCAAGAGAATTCTGATGACTTCAACTTTTGGACCTGTTCTGTACGCAACTAAATCATCGGCATACGCAATTGCATGAGGTAGACTCCCAATGAGATCGCTGGTGTAAATACTAAAGAGAATCGGCGAGTTCACTGCTCCCTGTTGCAGACCGTTTTTAATGTCAAACGTTGTGGTAGATGTTACATTGCCACTCTTGACAACAAACTTTCTACCATTAAGCATGTCGTAAAGCATATATAGCAGTGGTTTACTTATGCCCCACCTGGTTAGCTTTAGATAAAGACCCTCTAACCATACGGTGTCGAAAGCCTTCTCCAAATTAATCAGACAGGCATCCGTGCATTGATTCTTAGCATTGTTCCATTGGACAGCAGATACTAGCTTAGACGTGGCATGAATTGTGTCATGTCCCGCTTTAAAGCCGAACTGGAATTATATTTTTGTCCTCGGCCCACTTGGACACAGCTCTATTGATAACCTTTTCGAATACTTTGCTGATACTCGGAAGAAGATTTATCGACCGGAGATTTGCCGGATTGGAATTGTCCTTTCCCTTTTTCGGGAGAGGATGTACAACAGCTGTCTTCCAACTCACTGAATAATATGCATTATTCATGGGTTTTTTTTTTTTTAATGATTTTTTATTGATCTTTATCTTATAACTACTTAAATGCTTGACAAAAATCTTAAAACTAGCTAAAACTATCAACTTAATTAACTTACTGGCTCTATGCGGGCGCTCTTAATTAATCTCTAACTTAATTTTAATTGCCTTTTGGCCTAAAAATAACTTAATTTTATCTTATCTCTAAGGGGTTTTATTTTTTACCCAGAAAATAAAAAAAACGGGGTGACTATCGATTTCTTAATCTATCTTAAACTACTTAAAAACAAACTAAAAACAAACTTAAAATGACTCAAAATAAACCTAAAATACTTAAAATTAGATAAGCAACAGCAAGCTTTTTTGTATTTTAAAATTTTTTTTGTTGGATTTTTGAATTTTTATATAATTTTTTTTTTTTTTTTTTTTTTTGGTGCCGCCGCAACTGCCCTACCTAAATTAACCTAAGGAAACCTAAGATAATTATAGGTCGGCCATAGGCGATATTTCGTCTATGACGACTGAAAATAGCGGGATCTAACTAAGCCACCAAAATTGGTGGATCTGAGCAAGGGCTTCCTTCCGATCCCGGTCGGGCACGGCCCTGCTGAAACGGAGGCGCTCTGCTTCGCTCCCAGCGACTATGTCTCGGTCGTAGAGGAGCCGCCTATCGACTGTTCTGCGGCCAACGTGGTAGATCAACGGAATCGCCGATCTATCCTGAATCAGCATTCGACTATCAAGGTATAGGAAAGCCTCGGGCGGAATAAAACCACTCGAACGTGTGCTTTCAAAATATTCATCTTGGGGGTAGTAAGCCCCGAAGATTTGTCCATTAGTTGAGGTCATCGCGCTTGCAATGTGTCCGCGAATGAGCTTAATTAAAAAGTTATCTATCCTGTTTGTATTGGCCCCATTGAATAGAACCCCAGTGTAATAATAGTGATTGTACTCCGACTCTGGTGTTCTTTAAAGTCCGAAAAAAGTGCGAAGATACTGTTTCTTAAACACCCGAATCTTTTCTATTAGAGATGGTGCAACGTTGAACCACACAGGGCATCCGTAGGCAATCATCGGCCTGATAGGGCCATGTAGCAAATCACTTTCACCCTGCTATCAAGGTTATAGAACAACCATCTTGTCAGGGCAAAAGCTCCCTTAGCCCTGGCCAGAGCAGCCTCTACATGTCGATTGAAATATAGAAACTGATCCAACCAGATGCCAAGGTACTTTACTACACTTTTACTCGCCAGTGGATGTCCATGTGGCCCAGCGATCACTAGCTTGCGCCAGTTCCTTCTCGTATCCCTAGAAGCCCTAGACACAGGGGTTCTAAACAGGATAGTTTCACATTTCTGGAAGTTAATTTTCAGCTTCCAATCATTACAATATTGCTGAATTTTATCGAAATCACGTTGCAAGAGAATTCTGATGACTTCAACTTTTGGACCTGTTCTGTACGCAACTAAATCATCGGCATACGCAATTGCATGAGGTAGACTCCCAATGAGATCGCTGGTGTAAATACTAAAGAGAAGCGGCGAGTTCACCGCTCCCTGTTGCAGACAGTTTTTAATATCAAACGTTGTGGTAGATGTTACATTGCCACTCTTGACAACAAACTTTCTGCCATTAAGCATGTCGTAAAGCATATATAACAGTGGTTTACTTATGCCCCATCTGGTTAGCTTCAGATACAGACCTTCTTACCATATGGTGTCAAAAGCCTTCTCCAAATCAACCAGACAGGCACCCGTGCATTGATTTTTAGCTTTGTTCCATTGGACAGTAGATACTAACTTAGACGCGGCATGAATTGTGTCATGTCCCGCCTTAAAGCCGAACTGGGTGTCTATAATTATATTTTTGTCCTCGGCCCACGTGGACAGAGCTCTATTGATAACCTTTTCGAATACCTTACTGATACTCGGAAGAAGACTTATCACCCGGAGATTTGCCGGATTGGAATTGTCCTTTCCCTTTTTGGGGAGAGGATGTACAACTGCTGTCTTCCAACTCACTGGATAATATGCATTATTCAGTGCGTTGTTGAACAGTGTTGTGTATATGTTTATTGCTTCCTCGGGGAGATGTCGTAGTACAACATTGGGTATACCATCGACTCCCGCTGACTTCTTTTTCTTTAATGATGCGAAGATCATTTGTAGTTCGACCTTCGAGATGAGCAGGGAACTTGGCCCATTTCGCTCGGCGACGGTGGCAATTGCCAGATTGTCTTCATTGAATCCGGTAAAACCAAGATTCTCAGATCGCCATTGCGTGATGCTATTTCGCAGGTAGAAGTGATTCAGCAGAGCTCTGTTCTCCAGGTCGTGATTTGGATGAATGGACTCATTCACCTTATACACTTGCTGAAAAGCAGAACCCACTGTTTCAACCTTCTCCAATGGATCTTCGATCACAAAGAAGTCGTCGTCCAAGACGGCGTCTCCCAGATCTACTCCTGCGGTCAGGACTATGTTTTCGTTGTCTGTCGTTCTCAGAAGCTTAAGACACGAAAGATCGTTTGATTGTTTTTTCTGAAGATTTTATTAATCTCGGGAAACATACTCGGGTAGCTAGAGTTAACGGCTCGAATTCTGTTATCCCAGTAAGAGTTAATAGACAATCGATAGTTTTGTTTAATGAGCGAGTTGACATTTTTGATTGAAGACTTCAGTGTCCTAATCTCCAGATCGTTTCTGTCAGTAAACCGCCTGTACAAGAGTTTTAATCTTTTCAGGAGGCCACGTTTTTGTCTATGTAGTGCGTCTATTGTCGCGTTCTTGTACATTTCAAATGCGTTATGTTCTTTGTATCGTGGGATCGTTCTGTCCATCGTTTGTTTTATGAGACCATCCATCTGAAGCAGGTATCCATCGATCTCTACGTTCGATAGATTCCTGTCCTTTGGAGGCACACTGTCGTTAGAGAGGAGTTCTCTTGTCCGGATTTTGGAGAAACGTGGCCAGAGTGCCTTACTAAAATTGTAAGAGCGCGCAGGTACAAATTCATCCAACACCACAAGTTTATTTGGTAGCTGTATGATGGCGGAAAGTCCGCAGTGGTCACTGTCGTATTCTACCGTCTGTAAACAGTTTCTTGTCTGTTGGCCCACAGAGTTAGTTACTGTCAGTCTTGAATCTAACAGTTGTAGATCTAGAAAAGCACCGCTCCTTGGAAACGATGGGCTATCTGTAGCAAACAGGTCGATTTTATACTCAACATGGTGTTGACCCATCCAATTAAAAAGATGGCATCCCCTTGGATTTTGGGTTTGATTTCCCCAATCTTCATGTTTGACATTGAAATCCCCAGCGATAATAAAGTAATTTTCATCCGAGTGCAGATTAAGGCACTCGAAAAGTTTTTCGAGCTCTGCAATACAATTTGCAGGTTGAGGTGCTTCTGGTGCGTACACTGCGATCACATACATTCGCTTCCCGTGTTGGAGAGGAATGCATATGATGCAAGCTTCTAGCAACTCGAATCTTCGCACTTCACTATTATATATGACCTTATGATCAATACCTTTCCGCAAAAAGATAGCGACCCCGTCCCCACAAGTGGAGTTGGGCCGGTCCCTTCTTACGATATTGTAATTGTTATGAGTCAGTTTGTGTTTCTGGTTTAGCTTGGTTGCGCTAGCCAAAAAGACATCTGGACTGTGATCATGCAACAATTGAAACAAATTTGCTCTACGTTCGGTCCTGATTAGTGAATTTACATTCACAGCCAGGATTTTAAAGGGGATTATTCAGGGCGCTGTTGAACAGTGTTGTGTATATGCCTATTGCTTCCTCAGGGAGATGTCTTAGTACAACATTGGGTATACCATCGACTCCTGCTGACTTCTTTTTCTTTATTGATGCGAAGATATACAAATGATCTCGACCCTCGAGATGATCAGGGAATTTAGCCCATTTCGCTCGGCGATGGTGGCGTTTGCCAGATTGTCTTCATTGAATCTGGAAGATTTGCAGGTAAAAGTGATTCAGCAGAGCTCTGTTCTCCAGGTCAAGATTTGGATGAATGGACTCTTTCACCTTATACACTTGCTGAAAAGCAGAACCCACTGTCTCAACCTTCTCCAATGGTTCTTCGATCACAAAGAAGTCATCGTCCAAGACGGTGTCCCCCAGATCTACTATTGCGGTCAGAAGTATGTTTTCGTTGTCTGTCGTTCTTTGGAGCTTAAGACAAGGAAGATCGTTTTGATTTTGTAACCTTTAGATTTTATTAATCTCGGGAAACATATTCGGGTCGCTAGAGTTAACGGCTCGAATTCTGTTATCCCACTACGAGTTAATTAACAATCTGTTGTAACCCGAACGAATCACCGTGCTTTCCCTTTTTTACTCAGGAGAAGAGTGATGTGGAGGAGAGAAACTTTGTAATTAAAAACAAGTTTATATTTTGTATATTATATTTATTTATCTCCCAAGGCCTGCTGTCGCAATGCATTTAAGGCTACGACCTGTAGAGATGTAAATGTAAGGTTATTCTCTGATATTACCCTTTGCAACCACTCCTTTTATATTACTTTGGATATCGATCAGTTCCCATTATTAACCAATCACATGAATGCAGCATTCTCTTAGGCAACCTCAACCTCAATATTCCCATAATACTGCTTCGTTTTCACTTATTGATTCGATAGCATTTTCTTAACACTCAGAATTACATAATTTCTATATGAATATTCAATGTTGATGTTAATGAAAATACACTAGTAATTTAGTTTTAATTTAAATAACCACCTTACCTTGGGTAGGGGGATAGCTATTTAGTTTATTGAATAATGAGAAGTGAAATAATTACAAAATATGAAGTCTATTTATATAAAAGTTGGTGGCAAAAATATGCTGAGTTTTATATATTAATTATTATTATTTCTGTTTTGTCATAGAGTTGTGTCAATCGTTCAATTTCAAAGATTCAATCGTTCATGATTCGGTCATTTCAAAGATTCGGTCTTTTCAATCAATCATTTTACCAATCAATCCCATATCTACCCTCTTTCTCTCGTTTCAATTTATACCCATGCCATACCGGTCATCGAAATGTTGTGTTGTGACTTTTGAATTTGATTGTGCATAAAACAATTTGCATGGTTTCCATATATGATATGTATCTCTACATTTGGATCTATCCGACACCAACATCGACTTCCGTGTTTCTTCAGTAAATCATTAGGTTGAGTGGATGTATTTGTGTGTGTCTCTCTCTCTAGTCTCACTCTCTTTGTAAAATAAATACTTAAATTTCAGTTCAGTTTCACTTTGTTTCGTTCATTTATTTCTATCATTCTCTATCTCTGGTCTGATTCTTTGTGTATTGTGTATTTTGTATTCTGTATTGCATTCAATGATTGATTGAATTTCAGTTTCGTTTTCCGCATCGTATCGTTCTCGTTCATTTGAAAAGTATTGAAATTGTGAACGACCGACATATGGAAGTGTGATTGCAATCATCAATACTTTTCAGTGAACGGGTCATAAAGACCGAATCAATCACGATTGACACAGCTCTATTTTGTCACTGTTTGGAAACAGTGAAAGTAGGTTACTTGAAAGTGTAGTCAGCATATTTGCAGTGCACCGATGAGTTTTTGTTTGTTGTTTTATTTGTATCCGTAAACAATCTCCCGCCAGAAAAAGGTGAAACATTAGTTAATTTGCGGGCGAATGTTTTCGATGTTTTGGTGATTCGTCTGAATAGTACTGATGAGTAACTGAATGCTCGCTGAGTAGGTATTTATTTGCTCCTGAACACGAAGCTGCTGCTACTGCTCTATAAGTTCATCAAGCTGTGTATCCACGGCTTTAAACTCTAAGTCGGTGATGTTTGTCATCAGGTAGGAGGCCTTACTTATTTTGTGTTTCAGCTGGGTGATTTGCTGCTCCAGATTGTTGTTCTCCACAGCTTGATAGGCTATACCGGCAGTCATCAGTACTTGGGGAGCGTATTTAACAAGTCCTTTCATTACCATAGGGATGGCGCCGCGTTTTGATCGTCCTTTGGGATAGCTTGCGATGATGCCTTCCTTAACTCTCTCGGCTTCTAACGTAAGAGCTTGTTCTACAGCCTGACAGTGTTGGTTTAATTGGCTATACTTATTGTTGTCATATTGATTGCAAAATAATTTGAAATCTTGGAGAAGAGTGTCAATAGCATGTAAATCAGCAGTGATATTCAGAAAAGTTTCCACCGAAAATTCAAGGTTGAAGAGTTTGATCGATGCATTTCCTAGACGCTGAATGTTAATTCCAGGAGTAAGAGGTTGAATGTCAAAAGCGCTAGCTGCTGGATAAGTTAGGGAAAGCTAAAATAAGATAACTCGTGAAAGCAGCGTAGTGGTTCGATTTTGCACCCGGTTACTTCTTCTTAAGGCTGGTTCTCCTTCGGTGTCATCTGGAAATATTGGGACCAATCGATTTGTCGCACGGTGCACAACTTCCCGTTTTGTTGTTTTTACATCAACTCTGCGCACATTGCCCTTTTCATCAGGATAACATTCAATGATTCGACCCATTTTCCAGTCTGAAGGCATAACGCTCGCTTCTTGAAGTAATACTACATCTCCGATACCAAGGTTTTGAGTTCCAAACTTCCATTTGTTTCGTTTCTGTAGATGTTGTAGATATTCTTGGTGAAATCTTTTCCAAAATTGCTGCTGAAGCTGCTGTACTTGTAACCAGCGTTTTGTTATTGGACCAACCGTTTTAGATGGTTGGCCAGCATCGATTACAGTGTTCTTAAAGCTACGCTGAGTTATAAAGTGAAACGGTGTTAGGGCGGGTGCATCTTCTGCTTCTAATGGGTCTGGATATAGAGGTCTGCTGTTAAGTATACCTTCAATACGACACAAGAGGGCATTAAATTCTTCGTATGTTAAATTCCTCGTTCCTGACATTTTTTTAACAAAATGTTTCATAGATTTGACGGCGGCTTCCCATAGTCCACCGAAGTTGGGGCTGTACGGCGGGTTAAACTTCCAGACAATTTCTTGGATGGCCAGGCTATCCTTGATATTTTTAGTGATCTTGGTCCATTCTTCGTTGATTTTCCTTTTGACTCCTATGAAATTTGTGCCATTGTCGGAGAGCACAAGGGAAGGCCAACAGCGTCTATTCGCAAAACGTGTGAATGCGGCTAGGAACATATCCGTGCTGAGATCGGAGCATATCTCTAGATGAACAGCTTTAGTAACCAGGCAAACAAATACTGCCACCCAAACTTTAATGATTTTATCGAATCTTATTGCGCTGGCCTTAATATAAAAAGGACCGCACAGGTCGACTCCGATTTTACTGAAAGCGGGTGCGGGAGTAATGCGTTCCAGTGGCAGATCGCCCATAATCGGCTGAATGGTCTTAGCCTTCCATCGTATACAAACTGGGCAGGATCGAATACATTTTTTTATGCGTGATCTTACAGCAGGGATCCAGTAGTCTTCTTTTATCAGATGCTCTGTCAAGGAATTTCCGCTATGATGGTGATCATGGTGAGTTTTGCGAACTATCAAGTCAACTAAGTGACATTTCGTTAATATTATTGGATGCCGCTGGCTCTCTGGAATATTGGCAAGGGAAATCCTCCCCCCTACGCGAAAAATGCCGTCAGAATCAATAAATGGTGTTAAACAGGACAACCAGCTTTTCTTCGGAAAAAGTCTTGATTTGTTGAATTGGGAGATTTCGACTCTGAAAACTCGTTGCTGCTGAAAACGGATAATTTTTACCTTTGCTTTAGATATTTCTTCAGCAGTGACAGGGCCAGTTGGGCGTGTTTCATTCTTTATCTTACAAGTCCAGCGAAGACAGTATGCGATCACTCGTAATAAGCGTTTAAAGCAAGAGAATCTTTCGATGAAACTTTCTTCCATAAGCTCGTTTGTGGTGGCATTACTAATAGTGCACTCAATCTCTTGGAACGGGGTGAGTGGTAACTGGTCGTTTATTAACCAACTAGGTCCTCTTAACCATAGTGTGCAGTCGACTAACTGAGTTGGTGGAAGCCCGCGAGAAGCTGGATCTGCCGGATTTTCAGAAGATTGAACATAGTGCAGTTCCCTGAGATTGATAACTTTTCGAATTTTTCTGACTCTGGACTTCACAAATTTGTTGTCAATCTCTTTGTTATTTCTTACCCATGCAAGGGCAACCATACTGTCAGTGTATCCAGTCATAGTAATATAAGGAGAATTTAGCTTGCGACTGACCTGAGTGAAAAGTTCAGTTAGAAGTAAAATTCCTTGGGTATAGTGCATAGTTTACTTTCTTTGTTCGCTTTTGTCTTTAGTGAAGTGACGCGACCTCTTGCCGCTAGTAAGCAAATATTGTAAGTTGATTTTTTTTCTCTGTCTCTTCAATTTTTACTCGGCTGTAAACTACTGCTGCGTAACCATCTCCGGAGGCGTCACAAAATCCAATGAGCTGAATAGGCGTGCTTTTAACTCCTCCAATCCAACGTGGAATTTTAATGTTATTGAGTTTTGAAACTGTTCCGAATACCTTGTTGAATTTTTGTTGTATTTTCTCATCTACTTCATCATCGCAGTCATACTTCAGTACCCACAGGTCTTGGATCCAAATTTGGAGCAGCATAATGACGGGAAGGATCCAGCCCATAGTATCATAAAGCGATGCTGCTGCAGATAATAGGCCTCTTTTTGTGTATTTAATGTTGTCTTTGTTTGTGTTTTGGAAAGAAAATACATCTTCTACTGGATTGTAGAGTATTCCTAAGATCTTTATTGTTGGATCGGAGATTTGTTTGTATGCACAAAGCTTTCTAGAGTCCTCAACGTTATTTAGGACTCCTGGGTTATTCGATGCCCATTTAGTAAGAGACAGTTTTCCGGCTTCCAAGGTAGTGGTTATTTTTGCGATTTGATCTTGGCATTTGGTTATGCTGTCCGCTCCGTGAATCAGATCATCCATATAAATAGAGTTCTTGATGATGTCAATAGTTTCCAGGTCTGGGGCATTATCTTCAGCTATTTGGCGGACCGTTCTGATGGCTTGCCATGGAGCACAGTCTACCCCGTATGTCACAGTGTTTAGTGTGTATTCACTTAAAGGTTCTTTTTTATTTGGTCGCCAGATGATTCTAAACTTACATCGGTCTGCCTCGGGTATCAGAAATTGGCGGAACATCTGTTGCATGTCGCTGGTGAATATGAATTCATATTGTCGACTCTGATGGACGATATCGAATATGTGGGACTGGAGTTTTGGTCCTGGGTGGATGAGTTGGTTAAGACAGACACCGTTACTTGATGGTGCACTGGCGTTAAAAACGTTCCTCAATTTAGTTGTGATAGCATCCTTGCGAATGATACTTATATATGGAATGTAGTAAGCTTTTCCGGTCTCGTCTCGCTGTTGCTCAACAGGAACTGGAGACATATGATAAGAAGCTAGATAATCAGCCATAAAATCGTTTGACATCTTCTTGTGAATTTCATCCTTCTCCCAGCGTCTTTCTTGTCCCATAAAAAACTTTACAGCCATCCTAAACGAGTTACCTAGGGCGGGGGCGTTGTCTTTCCAAGGAATGGGGACGATATATCGACCGTCTTTCGTTCGACAGTGTTTCTCGATGAATAGCTTTTCACAAAATAAATCATCATCTTCCTCAATGTTCTCCCTGCGGGCTGGCATATCCCAGAAATCTATTAAGTTTGTCTCGTACTCCGAGAGGGTGGTGAAGACTGAGGTTTTATTTCCTGGATTACTACCTGGGTCTCCAGATACAATCCACCCACCAAGGTATGTATTTTGAAGTAAGAGTCCATCTTTTTTCTCCAGTCCTGGTCGTAGAACTGTTGAATATACAGGTCCACCCAATAAAAGCGGTATATGGGCAGGCTTATTGAATTGAGGGTCTGCAAGCGGCTTGTCAAATGAGGACTTCCAGGCGATATGGCTGGGCATATTGGGAAGAGATCCGGTTACACGTTTAACAACCAGAGCCTTTATATTGACGAATGGTAGTTCTGGATGATCAAGCTTGAGTTTGATGCTGGCAATAGAACGGACCGTTCCAATCTCTCCCCCTACTCCAATGACTTTGACCAAGGTTCGTTTTTTTGGCAATCGCAATTTCTGTACTAAGTCTTCAGTAATGTAGTTCGCGTGACTGCTCTGATCTAGTAAGCAACGGATAGGGACATCTGTGTTATCAATCAAAAGTGTTGCAATGGCTGTAGGAAGAAGAACATTCGAGGATGTTTCAGACTCATTTTGGCACAGGTAAGTGCTGCTTGTTGCTGGAATGTCAGTCTGGATTGAAACTGGTTGTGGATGCATTGCCATAATGTGAGGTCCTTGACATATTTCACATTTTAGAAACTTTTTTGATCTGCAGGGAGAGCGATAGTCAAAACGATGCATGGCGCAAAATATGCAGATTTTGTAGTCCCGTAGTAAGGCTTCCCGATTTTGAGAGCTAAGAAATTGTGGACAATCTGTGACATAATGTTGATCCCTGCAGATGAAGCATTTTGTCGTCTGTTGTGGCTGGACTGTTGCATGGACTCTGGTGTTTGGAATCCATGACCCTTTCTCACCTGGAGTTTGTTGAATTGGCTGCATTGCTTTGTGAACATCGTCTTGAGTTAAATGGTGCTGGTATTCTCTAAACATGAAGTCTTCTATTTGATCCAGAGTGGGAAATCTGTTTTTAGTAGTGATAACATCTTCTAGTCTTCCACGTGTGATAGGATCTAAGCCTCGAAGGATAAGAAAAGCTAAAATTTGTTCTCCATTTACCTCGATTTTTTTTAGATTAGAGATCCTCCCTTTAGTGTAGTGCATATATGTAATGAGGGAATCCGCATTGCCTGGTATAGTTGGTCGTTGGGGTAGGGCCAATAGAGCTTCCAATTCCACTTTGGCTAAGTGCCGTGGATTATCAAATGTTCGGTCTAAAAGAGCCCAGGCTACAACATAGTTGTCTCCAGTCAAATCTAGATCGCTTACTGCTTCCAGTGCCTTGCCACTTAGCTTGGATTTAAGCAATGCAAAACGGTCGATGCTCGATGTATGGCTTCTACGCACCAGGGAATCGAACTGTTCTTTGAATTCCCGATACTTAGTGATGTTTCCACTAAACTCGTTTATGTGGACTTCCGGGATTTTAACACCAATATGTTCGGTACGAGACCCTGTAGCTCGAAAGTCGGATTCACGTTCGATGGTAAGTTTTGCTATGGCATGCAAGATTGCCTCAGTTGTCTGGGATGGCTGTGACCGTTGTGGCAACTTGGTATTGTACGCTCCTTCGGGGTTATTTAGAACGTACCCTACTCCTTCTACAAATGTATGATTTGCAAGCTGAGAGTTTTGTTGAAGCTGTTCTGTTGTTGCTGCGGGCTGTTGTTGCTGCTGAGGGTCGAACTGATGACCGTTTTTGATTGGATCCTCCTCTTCTCGCTGTAGAGTTTTTGATTGGGTATGCTCAGTTTTTTGCTCAGTCGGATTTATTACTGGATCTACACCCGACGGTGCTTTAGGAGCCTGTCTTTTTTCAGGTTGGATTGTCTCCTTGGTAGTTTCCATAACTCCTTTATCATCCTTCAAAAGTTCAGGTTGATGTTTTCCAATGAATTCGTTAATTTGGGAAAATATTTTTTTTGCTGCTTGGTATTTTGGCAAAAATTCATCAGCGGTATCTTGACTCTGATCTATCAAGGTGTTGTAATAAGCCTCGATGGAAGTCCGAAGATTCTTCGCCTTGTTGTACTGCCTTGAGAGCGTTTCCAGGGTATGCTTCTCTAATCCCAGCTTTGTAAGGTTAACTCTAACCTCCTCTAGCTGGACGATGACATCTTGAAGATTATCTATAACCCTTTGAATTTTATTCATTTTATTTTTTGAACCACTTGGTTATGAAATATATGTAATTAAAAAAAAATGACTCGAAGGACCACTTGTTAATGAAAATACACTAGTAATTTAGTTTTAATTTAAATAACCACCTTACCTTGGGTAGGGGGATAGTTATTTAGTTCATTGAATAATGAGAAGTGAAATACTTACAAAATATAAAGTCTATTTATATAAAAGTTGGTGGCAAAAATATGCTGAGTTTTATATATTAATTATTATTATTTCTGTTTTGTCACTGTTTGGAAACAGTGAAAGTAGGTTACTTAAAAGTGTAGTCAGCATATTTGCAGTGCACCGATGAGTTGTTGTTTGTTGTTTTATTTGTATCCGTAAACAGTTGACATATTAATAGTGCAACGGCACCAGTACCGTCACTTCCCTTGTATATCAGCATTGACCGATATAGAATTAAAAAATTGTTTCCATATGTTGCGCCATTCACTTATAATACGGTATAAGCAGAATATTTTACTCAACTGTATTTAGGTTTGTCATCGCCTCGTACATCACATTCTTTAAGGGAATCCCCACTGGACTGTGACGGCGAATGCCTATAGTGAAATTTGATGCTCTGCTTTGGTCAAACCGACGAGCGGGCTGATTATGCTGATGGATGCACTTGTGTCTACTTATGAATTTGTGTGAAGTAAAATGCAGAGTGAATTTATGGTTACTTTTAAGAGATTTTTATTTTAACTTTTTCTTATATCTACTTAAATGCTAGACAAAAATCTTAAAACTAGCTAAAAATATCATCTTAAGTAACTTACTGGCCCTATGCGGGCGCTCTAAATTAATCTCTAACTTAATTTTAATTGCCTTTCGGCCTAAAAATAACATAAATTTATCTTATCTATATCGGGTTTTATTTTTTCCCAGAAAATTAAAAAAAAAACTGGTTTATTTTTATCTATTTAACTTTATCTTAAACTACTTAAAAACGAACTTAAAATAAACTAAAGATAAACTTAAAATTACTTAAAATAAACCTAAAATACTTAAAATTACTTAAAATAAGAACAGCCACAGCAAGCTTTTTTTTGATTTTTGTTCTTTTATATATTTTTAATTTTTTTTGGTGCCGCCGCAACTGCCCTACCTGACTTAAAGCTACAAAAGATATATGTAGTCGGCCATAGGCGATATTTCGTCTTTGCCGACTGAAAATTATCGGTTTTTAGTTAAGCCACCAATATTGGTGGGCCTGATCTAGGGCTTCCTTCCGATCCCGGTCGGGCACGGCCCTACTGAAACGGAGGCGCTCTGCTTCGCTCCCAGCGACTATGTCTCGGTCGTAGAGGAGCCGCCTATCGACTGTTCTGCGGCCGACGTGGTAGATCAACGGAATCGCCGATCTATCCTGAATCAGCCCTCGACTATCAAGGTATAGGAAAGCCTGGGGCGGGATAAAACCACTCGAACGTGTGCTTTCAAAATATTCATCTTGGGGGTAGTAAGCCCCGAAGATTTGTCCATTAGTTGAGGTCATCGCCCTTGCAATGTGTCCGCGAATGAACTTAATTAAAAAGTTATCTATCCTGTTTATATTGGCCCCGTTGTATAGGACCTCGTTGGAATAATAGTGTTTGTACTCCGACTCTGGTGTTCTATAAAGACCGAGACAAGTGCGAAGGCACTGTCTCTCGAACAGCCGAATCTTTTCCATTAGAGATGGTGCAACGTTGAACCACACAGGGCATCCATAGGCAATCATCGGCCTGATTAGGGCCATGTAGGAAATCACTTTCACCCTGCTATCAAGGCGGCTGCTATAAAACAGCCGTCTTGTCAGGGCAAAAGCTCCCCTAGCCCTGGTCAGAGCAGCCTCTACATGTCGATTGTAATATAGATACTGATCCAACAAGATGCCAAGGTACTTTACTACACTTTTACTCGCCAGTGGATGTCCATGTGGCCCAGCGATCACTAGCTTGCGCCAGTTCTTTCTCGTATCCCTAGAGGCCCCAGACAAAGGGGTTCTAAACAGGATAGTTTCACATTTCTGGAAGTTAATTTTCAGCTTCCAATCATTACAGTACTTTTGAATTTTATCGAAATCACGTTGCAAGAGAATTCTGATGACTTCAACTTTTGGACCTGTTCTGTACGCAACTAAATCATCGGCATACGCAATTGCATGAGGTAGACTCCCAATGAGATCGCTGGTGTAAATACTAAAGAGAATCGGCGAGTTCACCGCTCCCTGTTACAGACCGTTTTTGATATCAAACGTTGTGGTAGATGTTACATTGCCACTCTTGACAACAAACTTTTTACCATTAAGCATGTCGTAAAGCATATATAGCAGTGGTTTACTTATGCCCCATCTGGTTAGCTTCAGATACAGACCTTCTAACCATACGGTGTCAAAAGCCTTCTCCAAATCAACCAGACAGGCACCCGTGCATTGTTTTTAGCATTGTTCCATTGGACAGCAGATACTAACTTAGACGCGGCATGAATTGTGTCATGTCCCGCCTTAAAGCCGAACTGGGTGTCTGGAATTATATTTTTGTCCTCGGCCCACTTGGACAGAGCTCTATTGATAACCTTTTCGAATACCTTACTGATACTCGGAAGAAGACTTATCGACCGGAGATTTGCGGGTTGGAATTGTCCTTTCCCTTTTTGGGGAGAGGATGTACAACTGCTGTCTTCCAACTCACTGGATAATATGCATTATTCAGCGCGTTGTTGAACAGTGTTGTGTATATGTTAATTGCATCATCGGGGAGATGTCGTAGTACAACATTGGGTATACCATCGACTCCTGCTGACTTCTTTTTCTTTAATGATGCGAAGATCATTTGTAGTTCGACCTTCGAGATGAGCAGGGAACTTGGCCCATTTCGCTCGGCGACGGTGGCGTTTGCCAGATTGTCTTCATTGAATCCGGTAAAACCAAGATTCTCAGATCGCCATTGCGTGATGCTATTTCGATGGTAGAAGTGATTCAGCAGAGCTCTGTTCTCCAGGTCGTGATTTGGATGAATGGACTCATTCACCTTATACACTTGCTGAAAAGCAGAACCCACTGTTTCAACCTTCTCCAATGGATCTTCGATCACAAAGAAGTCGTCGTCCAAGACGGCGTCCCCCAGATCTACTCCTGCGGTCAGGAGTATGTTTTTGTTGTCTGTCGTTCTTTGGAGCTTAAGACACGGAAGATCATTTTGAGTGTTCTTTCGAAAGATTTTATTAATCTCGGGAAACATACTCGGGTCGCTAGAATTAACGGCTCGAATTCTGTTATCCCAGTAAGAGTTAATAGACAATCGATAGTTTTGTTTAATGAGCCAGTTGACATTTTTGATTGAAGACTTCAGTGTCCTAATCTCCAGATCGTTTCTGTCAGTAAACCGCCTGTACAAGAGTTTTAATCTTGTCAGGAGGCCACTTTTTTGTCTATGTAGTGCGTCTATTGTCGCGTTCTTGTACATTTCAAATGCGTATGTTCTTTGTATCGTGGGATCGTTCTGTCCATTGTTTGTTTTATGACACCATCCATCTGAAGCAGGTATCCATCGATCTCTACGTTTGATAGATTCCTGTCGTTTGGAGGCACAATGTCGTTAGAGAGGAGTTCTCTTGTCAGGATGTTGGAAAAACGTGGCCAGCGTGCCTTACTAAAATTGTAAGAGCGCGCAGGTACAAATTCATCCAACACCACAAGTTCATTTGGTAGCTGTATGATGGCGGAAAGTCCGCAGTGGTCACTGTCGTATTATACCGTCTGTAAACAGTTTCTTGTCTGTTGGCCCACAGAGTCAGTTACTGTCAGTCTTGAATCTAACAGTAGTAGATCTAGAAAAGCACCGCTCCTTGGGAACGATGGTCTATCTGTAGCAAGCAGGTCGATTTTATACTCAACATGGTGTTGACCCATCCAATTAAAAAGATAGCATCCCCTCGGATTTTGGATTTGATTTCCCCAATCTTCATGTTTGGCATTGAAATCCCCAGCGATAATAAAGAAATTTTCATCCGAGTGCAGATTAAGGCACTCGAAAAGTTTTTCGAGCTCTGCAATAAAATTTGCAGGTTGAGGTGCTTCTGGTGCGTACACTGCGATCACATACATTCGCTTCCCGTGTTGGAGAGGAATGCATATGATGCAAGCTTCTAGCAACTCGAATCTTCGCACTTCACTATTATATATGACCTTATGATCAATACCTTTCCGCAAAAAGATAGCGACCCCGCCCCCACAAGTGGAGTTGGGCCGGTCCCTTCTTACGATATTGTAATTATTATGAGTCAGTTTGTGTTTCTGGTTTAGCTTGGTTTCGCTAGCCAAAAAGACATCTGGACTGTGATCATGCAACAATTGAAACAAATTTGCTCTACGTTCGGTCCTGATTAGTGAATGTACATTCACAGCCAGGATTCTAAAGGGGTTCTCGTACAGCGCGCCCATTATGGTTTAAATTGCCCTAAGCTGGGAAGGTAAGCGTAGACACGGTCTAGTCTTTCCTCCTGCTTTCCGAGCTGTTGTTGTAGGCTGGTTAACTGGGCCTGCATGGCCAGCAACACAGTCATTATATCGGCCTGTCCCGCAGGTGCCTGTTTGGCAACCTTTGGATGTGGCTGTACCGTTGTTGTTGCCCTCCCTGCCGCCATTTGGGCGTAAGAGATTTGTGGCACAACGGCTATCGGTGCAGGAGCAAAAATAGGTCGCCTCTCCACCACCTGGGGAGCTTTTGTTTGCTTTATCTGCTGAAATTTAGGACAGCCCCGATAACTAGCAGTGTGCCCCTCGCCCCCGCAAAGCACACATTTAAGTAGAGTCTTATCTTCGACCCTCTCCTGTCCGAGTTTACACTCACCTATATTGTGGTTCTCACTGCATTTCACGCAGCGAGACTGCATACCGCAGTTCGCCGCGGCATGCCCGAACCTTTGGCAGCGTATGCATTGAAGCATGTCGCCGCGTCTCTTTAGTTTGTCCCAATTTACAACCTGGTAGTCTAGCTTGGTGATTTTCCTTAGACTATCCAGTTTGCTTTTGGGCGACAGCTGTACCAGGAAGAACGGTAATTTCCGTTGCTCCCGTCTGGCTCTAACAGTCGTGAAAGGCTTGACCCCCACGAACTCAAGAACTCAAAAAGTGAATTTATGGTCTTGTGAATTGTACGTAAGAAAGTGCTGGGAATGTTCCTGCATGCGATTGATATGAGACGATCGATAATAGGGTGAGTGTAGTGGAATACTACATCCCTCCTCCCTTGAAAGAAGAAAATTATTATCTTGAAGAGATTAATTTTCTGCGGCTATGGAGTGTGTGTAAAGGAGCATGTTACTTAGTTTACATACAAATTTTTGTTATAAAAAAATTTTTCTTTTTACAAATAAAAATTTAGTTTTATTATTATTTTTTTTAACATATTTCTATTGTTTTAAAAATTTTAAATATTAATAAATATAGTTATTATTTCAATACGTGTAATCTTTCAAGAACAGTTATATTATATATTTATACATACAAATCCAAAATTTTTTTTTTGTCATATTTTTTTTTTTTTTTTTTTTACATATCTTTTATTTTCGTAGGACTATGGTTGGAGTTTCAATTTCAATTTTGGTTTCTACAGGGTTCTTAACTGAGCCTCTATTAAATCTATAGATTCTGTTTTTCTTACATGATATAAATATTTACATTGTTGTGACTATAATATAAATAAGGGTGTAATGATGAATATTGTGTTCATCGAGTGATTCTAATGGCTTTGATTCTTAAGATTTCAACTCTTTTATACTTTGAGAACTTTGTGGACTTCACATTGTGAGCTAGTTCTATCTGTGTCATACAAGGGGTGTGTTATTGGGCAAAGATATTTTGTGTTTTGAGTTTTACAACTTGCAAGTTTTTGCGTCTTTAAAGGAGAATATAGTTGCTTCTTGTAACTGTTGACTGTAACCAAGGCAAGGAAATCGTCAGCGCCGGATTTAACTTTTTTGGGCCCTAGGTCTAAAAGTAAATGGTGCCCCCTATTTATATTGTGAGATTTATTTACATATAAAAAAAAGAAAAAAAACACACCGTAGTGAATTCATTAAAACAAAAACAATTTTATTTATAATGATAATTACGAAAATATGTTTCACATATTTTGTTCAGGCTAATTCTGAAATATTGTTTTCTGGACTTCTTAGTAGCAAAGTCTTTTAAAATTTCATCAAAATCAAAAGTGAAGTAAATCACTCTCAATGCAAAGCAAAGATAGGGCATCAAGCCTTCCCTGCGTCATCATTGTTCGACAAGGACTTTTTAAACCCTTTAATTGAGAGAATGATCTTTCCGCTGAGCAATTTGTCACCATTAAACTTAAAAATAAATGTAATACCGTGTCTACGTTTGGATAAGCTGATGTTATTTTGTCTTCCCACATTAATTTTTATAAATAAGCTTGATTAAAAAATCTAAAATTATTTCCATTCTTATGCATTATAAAACGATGGAACTGTACAAGTTCTTCAACAAGTCCGGAATTTAAATTTTCAGAATAATTTGACACAGGCTTTAACATCGATTTTATGATTGCTTGTGCAGAGAAAATCAAATCGTCCAGAAATTTCGCTGTAGAACTTTGGAAGTATTACCATCGTTATCCATTTTTTTCGAATGAGTTCTCGTATAACCGTGTAGTTGCCATCAGGTCTTTAGAGCGTATTTCAATATTGTTGAAATTATCACGCATGTTTTCCGGTTGATCAGTTAATGATTTATACAGATTCGGGCACGTCAGTAATGTTACGTTTTCACTTTGCAAAACTTTGTTGACTTTTTGAAAACTTTGTAAAATATTGTCCCAAATTACAAGCAATAAAGCGAATTCTAGTTTATTCATGTTGTCCTGCAGATCACCAGCTTCCCTTCGAACAATCTCTTTTCGGTGTATTATCTTCAGACATATCGTTTAAAGTATCTAATAGTTTATTATATGATTTAATTACTGCAGAAGTAGCTGCAGCATGAACACACTTAACACTTTATCATTTTGAAGAGCAGATTTTAAAGTTTCCCATCTACTTCTTGATGCAGAAACCAAAAAAATGTAAAGCGATTGTAGCACAGAAAAAAAATCAAATCATCAAATCATCAAATCATCAAATCAAATTCATCCCCAAGAACGTTAAAAAAACATTCAAAAGGTTGACCATATTTAACAAAGCGTATAACAATACTCAATTGATCCACAGGCAAGCTAAAATATCCATAAATATTTATTTGTTGAATGATTTCTTCGCGAATTTTTTTGGCTATTATCTCTATCAATTCTTCATTTATAGTTTTAGACAGATACGAAGTTGCTCCTGAACCAGGATGTCCGAAGTTCTTAATATGAGTGGCCAAGAAATTATCAAACTTTGCTATTAATTCGATAAAGCCCATCAAGTTGCATTTATTTGACTAACCAAATTTTTTTTCAGAACCTCTAAATGCTGGACCACGTTCAGATAATTTCCAAAAAACCGCAACCACCCTCCTAAGTATATGTATATTTCCAGTATGAACACGACTATTGCATTTGTTTTTCCAAATCTGTCTGATTTCCGAAGTGGGATTTAAGTGTAATGCAATCCATCCTCTTTATGACTGAGATTTTTCATGATTATGCATTGAATAAGAACTTTTCCAATCAGGAAAACCTTCACGATTTATAAAAGTTAAACCTGGCCTATTGTGATCACAAAATAGCTTACAATAAAAGCAGAAAAATGATCCTGTTGAGAGGAAATACAAAACCGATTTACGTTGATAGGTCTCACCATTTGCTTTTTTACAAGTAAAATAAGAGGACTGACAAACTCTAGTTTTTCCTTCTCATCGTTCATCGTTCATCGAGATTTAAAAAATGGACCATCATTGATTATTGCATTTACTAGGTCCAGAGGCGATCCAATATTCAATATCATCTGCGGAAAATTTAGTCCATAGCGCAGGATCAGGATTTTTATTTATATCATCATCTTCCACTGTTCCGCTGTTCGATCCTGAAGAAACGTCAACTTCATTTTCATGAGTAGCTTGATTATCGTTATTCGATGCCTCACCGGGAATTAATGACTGACTTGGTATTTCTCCTACAGAATCAAAACCTTCACCATTATGTTGATTTTCTTCGTTTGAAATCTTTTTGTTTTTTGTCAAAGATTTTTGCTCCTTTTGTTCTTGTTCTTTACCTAGCTCCCGCGTTTGAGCTGTGTTCGTTTCATTGTGCCAAGTCAAATGAATTACGAAGAAATAAGATACTCGTACATTTATTCGCATCGAATGTTTCTACTACTTACCTTCGATTGTTAAATTTATGAAAATATACGACACAACAAACTTAAAACAATATCGAGCCAAATTACTATTCCACTACCAAAGTTAACTAGTTATTATACGAATTAGGAGTTAATACTAGACAAGCGCATGAAATTCTATCAACCAAAATTTTCACATTTTCCAAATGTTTAAACTTTGATGTTAATTGAGATTCTGTTCCTTCCTTGTGTGTAGTTTATTTTTGTGGTGCCCCCTCTGTTGTGATGCCCTAGGCCTGGGCCTTGTTGGCCTAAGGGTAAATCCAAGGCTGGATATCGTCGATAGTGTTTTGGTATCTGACAATTATAAGGGTAACTAATGAAGTTAAGGACTCTATTTCTGAAAATGTGTATTGGTTATTGGGTAGATTTGTGATATTTATCATAAACTCTTTGGCATTTTCGATTTTTGAATTAATTGCTACCATTTGGTTCTCAATAGCTTCTTGGAATTTGGTGAAAATATTTTTCGTAGTTTCTAAGACCAACGTTTGATTCCTTATAGGGGTAAGTAAGTGGTTTTCATTAGTTTTTATTTTTTCTACCTGCCTATTGTAGTATTTGACATCTTCTTCGTCTAAAGTACCAAATAAGGTTTTACTGATCGTTCCTATTATATTGACTATGTCTCTTTTGTTCCGCTTACTTACTCCTAGGATACTGTATTTATTCTGGAGATCGATCATTAAGTGGTTCATTTCCGCGATTGCCCCGTCACAAATTATGCCAAAGTTAGGGTTTCCTTGTAGTATTTTGCATAGATTGTTGATTTCTACTACAGCGCGTTTTAAGGCTACTTCAAGTTGAGCTACATCGTAGTATACTATTTACTTCCATTCTTGGGTGTAAAGTTCGGTTGTTGCTATTTCCTCGAAGTATATCCCAGCCTTTTCATTTATTGGTGTTATTGAAATGTAGCCGTAAGCCGTGCACAAAAGTCCAAAGAGTAAGGTTGTGGTGCTCTGTTTCAATGAAGCGAAGTGATATTTTTTTTGTAAGAAAAGGAACAAAAAAAAGGGATAAGTGATGTGGAGGTACGCCCGTCGTTTTCTGAGGACATATACTGGACATAGTCTGAGTCCAAAATTTTCTTCCCTGATCCCAAAACTGATTATGTCTCTGAATTTCCTTCGTTTAGGTTGCCTGTGATCTATATTTTGACCATTGACATAGGTGCCTTTGGAGTATACACTGTCTCTTGCTTAAGGGTTTCCTTTGCAGCTTGGTATCCGTGTTGTAAGCGAACTCTCAACTCATTTGCATAATTGTCGTAATTATAAGAAATTTTAGGAGCTTGGGTCAGTGCACTAGGTATATTAGGTGGGAAACCGTAAAGAAGTTCATAGGGTGTGAACCCTGTACTTGAGTGGGGAGTAGTATTATATACGAAAATCGCATAAGGGGTTCATGTGTCCCATGTAAGTGGATCTTGATTAACATAATGTCTTAAGTATTCAATTATGGCTTCTTTCTAGAGCTCCGTTAGTTTGAGGGTGATATGGTGCCGTGTTTAATTTTTTTTATTTTCAGTAACGTACTAGTAACGATGTTCTTTGAACATCGTACTAAGGAAGTATGCACCTTGATCAGTTAATAGCGAAGACGGAATGCCGTGTTGACACACGATTTTCTCATAGAAAACTGTTGCTACTGTTGAAGCTTCTGCATTGGGAAGAGCATATGTCTCTGAGAATTTTGTAAGATCGTCTTGGAAGGTTAATAAGTATTTTTGATCATTATGGCTTACGGGCAGGGGGCCGACTATATATAAAGCAATCCTTTCGAATGGTCTTGAGCTAGTCGTTGAGATCTTCATAGATAAGGGAGGATTTTTCTTACTTTTATTGATTTGACATGATGTACATTTGCGAATATAGTTAGTAATATCCTGTTTCATGGTAGGCCAGTGGTATTTATATCTGATTTTCTTTAGAGTTCGTGATATGCCTTGATGACCTCCGAAGGGAGAATCATGATATTCGAAAATTGCTTAAAATAATTCTTTTATTGGTAAATAAGAAGATTTCTAAGTCTGCTTTCTCGAAGACCTTTTCTATTAATTTTTTGAGGTTTATTCTGGTATTGCTATCCAAACTTAAACCTTTTGTTTTCTATTATATTTTGAATATCTATTAGGCATTTTTCTACTCCTGATTCATCTTGGGAACTTCTAACATGATAACATGACAAGACTTGGTTTCATGTCTGGCCTTACAAAGTTTGGTATTATTTGCTTTAGCATGTTTTCGTCTGGTGACTCTACTAAAGGCAATATTATGACTTTGAACGGATTTTTTTTCTCTTGGTAGATTTCACGTTCTTTGTCTATCAAAGAAAAATTAGTAATTTTTTTGTATTTCGTCTTGAGTCGGTTGGATTGACTGCATTGATTCAATAATTTTTTCTTCATCTAAAGCTCTTTTTTGGTTCCGAGTTATCACCATGACCTTATCTTTTTGCTCGCTAGGTATGCGACTTAGTGCGTCGGCGTTTGAATTAATTTTCCCAGGTTTGTATTTTAATGTTTATTCATATTTAGAGAGAAGAATTCTCCATCTTGCTAACCTAGACATTGGGTCTTTAAGTTTCATAAGCCATTCTAAGCGTTTATGGTCTGTACATTTAACGAACTTTTGACCGTAAAGGTATGGTCGGAATTGTTTCCCTGCGAAGACAATGGCTAATAATTCTTTCTCAGTGGTAGTATACCTGGTTTCGGCATCATTTAGTGTCCGACTTGCGAAATAAATTGGCTTGTCTTTCCCAATCTCACCCTGTGAAAGTACAGCGCCTAATCCTACATCACTGGCGTCTGTTGTGACTATTAAGGTTTCTTTAAAATTAGGGCATACTAGAATTGGGGGATTAATCATTTTTTCTTTCAAGATTTGGAATGTCACAAAAAACGTCCCATTTGAACTTGATGTATTTCTTGAGTAGTTTCGTCAAAGGTTTAGCTATGCTAGAAAAGTTATTAATAAAACGCCTATAATACCCTACAAAACTGAGGAATGATTTGATTCCCTTTTGGTTCTTTGATGTAGGATAAGTTTTGACTACTTGAATGTTTTCTGGATCGGGTTTAAGACCATCTTTAGAAATAATGTGTCCTAAGTATATTAATTCCTTTTTTACGAAATTACATTTGTCAGGTTGTAATTTGAGGTTATGCTGGCGTAGTCGGTCGAAAATGTTTTCTAGTCTTGCATTGTGATCGTTTAGATCGTATCCATATACAACAATATCATCGACGTAAACAAAACCATGTATTCCTTTTAATCCCATAAGTACGTTATTCATCGTTCTCTGAAAAGTAGCGGGTGCATTTTTCAGATCAAATGGCATACGATTGTATTCGTAGTGTCCATAGGGCGTACTGAATGCATTTTTTTGGCTTGTCCTCCTCGCTTACCAGAATTTGATGATAGCTAAAATACTTTGCTCTGCCTAGTTGGTCCAAAATATCCGAGATATTTGGTATAGGATATGCATCTCTGACTGTAAGTTCGTTCAGTTTTCGAAAATCCACTACAACTCTCCAACGTTTGACATCCTGACTGTCAGGTTTCTTAGGTACAATTAAAAGTGGCGAGTTCCAAGCCTGGAACTTGGTCTGATTATATCATCTTCCACATTTCACTTACTTGTTTTTGAATCTCTTGTTTCTGGCTGTCTGGGAGTATATACGGTCTAACGAATAGAGGGGGTTTGCTTTTGTTACGTTTTTATTTCATGATTCATTATATATGTATATAAAAGGTGGTCTCCTTCGAAATGAAAGAGATCACTGTATGTTCTATATAATTTTAATATTGAGTTTTTTTCTTCGTCATTACAGTGATCAAGTCTCAAAACCAAAATTTTGACCATATTTTGTTCTGGTCTTACGACAGTTTCGGCAAGATAAACATCTGCAATTATTTCTTTTTTATATATTATTGCATCTATATTATGTTCAAATGGAATTTTAATTATTTGTTCGCAACGGGGTTTCAGAGTTATGTAATTTGTTAAAGTTTTATAATTATTAACCCCAGTCTTACTGTTTGCCGAGACTTCTTTATATGCGGTCTTATTAACTGCTGAGTCTTTTTCACCTGATACAGTCTTACTTTTTGCTGTATCTTTTGTTTTATTTATATGCTCAGTCTTATTATTTGCTGAGTCTTTTTTCTCTGATTCGTTTAGAACAATTTTCAAATATCTTCCATTATAGTTTAATTTACAGTTATATTTGGCTAGGAAGTCGTTTCCTATGATGCCATCATATTTTAAATTGATATCTTTTGTTAATACGTGAAATGGGTGTCTCTCAAGGCCTGCTGTCGCAATGCATTTAAGGCTACGACCTGTCAAACTGTAAATGTAAAGTTATTCTCTGATATTACCCTTTCCAATCACTCCTTTTATATTATTTTGGATATCGATCAGTTCCCATTATTGACCAATCACATGCATGTAGCATTCTCTTAGGCAACCTCAACCTCAATATTCCCATAATACTGCTTCGTTATCACTTATTGATTCGATAGCATTTTCTTAACACTCAGAATTACATAATTTCTATATGAATATTCAATGTTGACATATTAATAGTGCAACGGCACCAGTACCGTCACTTTCCTTGTATATCAGCATTGACCGATATAGAATTAAATAATTGTTTCCATATGTTGCGCCATTCACTTATAATACGGTATAAGCAGAATATTTTACTCAACTGCATTTAGGTTTGTCATCGCCTCGTACATCACATTCTTTAAGGGAATCCCCATTGGACTGTGACGGAGAATGCCTATAGTGAAACCGACGACGGGCGGGCGCATGTTAATAAAGTTGAATACTTTATTATGCTGATGGATGCACTTGTGTCTACTTATGAATTTGTGTTAAGTAAAATGCAAAGAGTGAATTTATGGTCTTGGGAATTGTACGTAAGAAAGTGCTGGGAATGTTACTGCATGCGATTGATATGACACGATCGATAATAGGGTGAATGAAGTGGAATACTACAAATCTCTAATTTTGCTTTATGAGCAAGTTGAAGTTTTTGATTGACGACTTCAGTGCCCTAATCTCCAGATCATTTATATTCGTAAACCGCCTGTATAAGAGTTTTAATCTTGTACGAGGGCCACTTTTTTTTTGTATAGTGCGTCTTTTGTTGCGTTCTTGTATATTTCAGTTGCGTTATGTTCTTTGTATCGTGGTATTGTCCTGTCCATCGTTTGTTTTATGACACCATCCAGCTGAAGCAGGTATCCATGGATCTCTACGGTCGATAGATTCCTGTCGTTTGGAAGCACAATGTCGTAAGAGAGGAGTTCTCTTCTCAGGGTGTTGGAGAAACGTGGCCCTAGTAAAATTGTAAGAGCGCGCCGGCACAAATTCATCCAACACCACAAGCTCATTTAGTAGCTGTATGACGGCGGAAAGTCCGCAGTGGTCACTGTCGTATTCTACCATCTGTAAACAGTTTCTTGTCTGTTGGCCCACAGAGTCAGTTACTGTCAGTCTTGAGTCTAACAGTAGTAGATCTAGAAAAGCACCGCTCCTTGGGAACGATAGTCTATCTGGATTTTACACTCAATGTGGTGTCGACCCATCCATTCAAAAAGATGGTATCCCCTTGGATTTTGGATTTGATTTTCCCAATTTTCATGCTTGGCATTAATATCCCCAGCGATAATAAAGTAATTTTCATCCGAGTGCAGACTAAGGCACTCGGGCTTTGCAATAAAGTTTGCAGGTTGAGGGGCTTCTTGTGCGTACACTGCGATCACATACATTCGCTTCCCATGTTGGAGAGGAATGCATATGATGCAAGCTTCTAACATCTCGAATCTTCGCACTTCACTATTAATATGACCTTATGATCAATACCTTTTCGTAAAAAGATAGCGACCCCGCCCCTACGAGTGGAGTAAGGCCGGTCCCCTCTTACGATATTGTAATTATTATGAGTCAGTTTGTGTTTCTGGTTTAGCTTGGTTTCGCTAGCCAAAAAGACATCTGGACTATGATCATGCAACGATTGGGAGAAATTTGCTCTACGTTTGGTCCTGATTAGTGAATTTACATTCACAGCCAGGATTTTAAAGAGGTTCTCGTACAGCGCGCCCATTATGGTTTAAATTGCCCTAAGCTGGGAAGGTAAGCGTAGGCATGGTCTAGTCTTCCCTCCTGGGCCTTAATGGCCAGCAGCACAGTCATAATGTCGGCCTGTCACGCAGGTGCCGTAGGCACGGGGGCCTGTTTGGCAACCTTTGGTTGTAGCTGTACCGTTGTTGTTGCCCTCCCTGCCGCCATTTTGGCGTAAGAGATTTATGGCAAAAGGGCTGTCGGTACAGAAGCAAAAACAGGTCGCCTCTCCACCACCCTCGGAGCTTTTGTTTGCTTTGATCGCTGAAACTTAGGACAGCCCATAGCTAGCAGGGTGCCCCTCACCCCCGCAAAGCACACATTTAAGTTGAGTCTTATCTTCGACCCCTTCTTGGCCGAGTTTACACTCACCTACGTTGTGGTTCTCACTGTATTTCACGCAGCGAGACTGCATACCGCAGTTCGCTGCGCATGCCCAAACCTTTGGCAGCGCATGAATTGAAGCATGTCGCCGCGTCTCTTTAATTTATCCCAGGTGACAACCTGGTAGTCTACGATGGTAATTTTCCTTAGACTATCCAGTTTGCTTTTGGGCGACAGCTGAACCAGGAAGAACGGTAACTTCCATTGCTCCCGTCTGGCTCTGACAGTCGTGAAAGGCTTGACCCTCACGAACTCGAGATCGTTCGTCGCTACCCTGCGGAGTTTAAAAGCGCCACCGTATCAGTGGAGCTGTCAAGGCCCTTTAAGAGGACCGTTTTCTTCTTTCGGCGTAAAACTGTAATGTTCAGTGGCCGATTTTTGGAGGATCTTTTTCACTTTATTGTGCTGATCCACTGAAAAGCAGTGGATAGCATGCCTACCATTGCTCAATCTCTTTATTAAAAAGTTATCGCCTAAAGCGTCCCTACAAATATCTAGTTTCTTTCATATCCATTTTAAATGTATTTATGGGCGGCACCTTACCTTTTTTTGTCTTGGCTGCAATGGCTGTATCTGCTGCATCTACTGCTGTATCTGCTGCTGCATCTGCTGCTGTATCTGCTGCTGTTGACTCCGCTGCTGTTGTCTCAGCTGCTGTTGTCTCAGCTGCTGTTGTCTCTGCTTTTGTTGACGGTTGGTTTGTAATGTTTTCTTGCTGTGACTGTTCTTTTTGTTGCTGTTGTTATTGTTGTTGCTGTATTAAATCCAACTTGGCGGATTTTTGTTGGTGTTTTGGCTTTCGCTGCTGTTGTGGCTTCAACTGCGAAAGTTGTTGTTGCTACAGTTGTGTTGCCTGTTGTTGCACCTGCTGCTCAGCCGTCTGGAGGGCGTTAAGTCTGGCCGCCTCCCTTTGCTCTTTGGCGAGCCTCTCTTCTCTCCTTCGATTTTCTTGTTAAGCTCGAAGTGCTTGTATTTTTACCTCGAGCAAGTTTATTATTTCTTCGTCCTCATCTTCGAACTCAGATGAGGACTGAATATTGATCATATTGTTTGTGTTGTCTACCGCAACTTGTGTGTCGTCAGGGGTACTCGTATAATGCCCCTCCCCTTCGTCGGATACATACGACACAGATATGTCCGACGCAAGTCCAGCAACTTCCAGCTGCTGACGAGATATTCTTCACGCCTTCTAGGCTTTCTCTACTTTCCAACACTTTTTCCCAAAAAGTGTTGGTGAAGTCACCAAGGCCGGATTTGAACCTGTGTTCCTCTGCGCCGCGATCGGCCACTCTACCACTGAGCTATACTCGTAAATAGAAACTGGTGTTTTTTCAGGTAGATATAGCTTTGGGCGGCTTGCCCATAGATCTATAAATGTTTAGCTTTTAAAAAAGCTTTTTTTATTAAAATATAAAAGCCAAATTAATTTTGGCTATATTTAAAACAAACAAAACAAATTTAAATATTTGCTTTTTGGCAAATAAACTAATTATTTACTTTTAATACTGTATTTAATTAATTAAACACTTGAAAAAAATACTACTTTTTCACACTGGGAAAGTCGCCAACAAGTCTTCACACTTCCACAGTTGCTGATCGACTGACGGGAAGCGATGCTTTATCGAAGCCAAGGCCGTTGACTCCTTATTTATTCTGTGTGCTTTTAAGACGATGAAATGCTTTAAAATACGTAGGTATGTATGTAGGTTGTCACCTACTTTTGTTTATTTGCTCAGGCGAGCTATATGAAATAAAATTTTGGGGAAAAAATTAAACAAATACAATTTTTATGAAATCAAAAAAAAACTATTCATAATGTTTTTTGGAAAAATATTGTAAGCCATCTTATTTGTTTTGCTGTTTTCTATTTTAAGAATTTTTCATTTCAAAATCGTTCGACCAGTTTTTTTTCAAAAAAATTTTTTTTGTTTGAAAAACTTTTCAAAATTTATTTTAATATTTTTTTGAGTATGTCAATTTAAAGAAATTTATAGTTTATACTAGAAGAAAAATTAAAAAAAAATTCTATATTTATTTTCAAAATATTCAAAAAACAAAGAAATTATTAAAAATTAAAAAAAAATGTTTTTGAAATTTTTAATAAGCAATATTATTTAATTCATAAAACACTACATATTTTGAAGATTTCATCAAAATCCGTCAATTAGTTAACGACAAAGTCTGATTTTAAGAAACCGGTCATATAGGAGGCGTTATAAAACTTTTTTCTGAAAAATCCATTAAAACTTAAAGATAGATTTTGCATAGAAAACACCATAAAGAAAGTTTTATCAAAATCGTAGGAGCCGTTTTCGAGAAAAATAAGTTTTTCATTAAAAGTTATATGTCAGGGACCGTTAGTTTTGGAGCTAGAATGCCAATTCGAAAAACAGTCGGGTAGAGTACTCTAAAAACACTATATACCAAGTTTGAATCAAATCGGCCCAACCGTTTAGGTTGTAGGAATCGATACGGACAGACAGACAGACAGACAGAGACAGACAGACAGACGGACGGAATTTCCGGACCCACTTTTTTTGACTTCTTGTCATGTTTGATTGTTAGAATTTTTTTTACGAATGCATAACTTGCCTTATAGTCCCTATAAATCGCAAGTAAAAATGTTCACTCGAAGTAGCCAGTTGCATTCCTCCCCTTAAAAGTTTCTCCCGTAATACTCGTCTCGAAGGAATGCTCATCAGTTCACCCTTCAGCCCAATTTCGGACGTACCGTGAAATATAGGGATTCTTTTTTTAGCCGAACAACACGAATTGGGAATAGTTTACCCGTTGAAATTTTCCCTTGCCATTTTGATCTGCAAACATTCAAAACCAATGTTAATCGACACTTCCTATCTTTCCCTCCCTATCTTCTTAATGCCCGCGCAGTGTGCTCGAAAAGATAGTCCCTTGTGCGAGTTATGAATAGTTCGAAGAAAAAAAGAAAATAAATTATATGTTCCTTGTTTATTGACAATCTTACAACGACTAGCTTACATTTACCAGCTTTTTAATACTTTACATAAATAATTTAAAGTTCGAAATCGAAAAAAACCTTTGCAGCGAGAGCATACTCTCTTCAGCTATACGTGGATATGGTCCATTTGGAGCAGGTGCTTATCTCTTGATGTTGATGAAATGCCTCAGCTGTCAGCTTATATATAAGTCCGAATCTGCTTATCTCATATTAATTTCGAGATGCTGTGATTTATTTATGATGGACGCCACCAAGCCTGGTGTCACGGAAAACATGAATGCTTGGTTCCCGTTGCCAAGGCGGCCCTTTGAAGTTCGATTACGTAACTTGCGCGTGTTACTTATAAAAAAAAACCACCGTATGTAAAAAATTACAGTTTACAGCTGTTTCAAATTCTACTGATGGACATTGTATATGAACTTCTATAGTACTATCATGGTGACATGTGGACTGTGGCGCTCCAAGCGGCTCTAGGTAAAATTAACTTGGTAAATTGAAAGAGGCGACTGAGGCGAACAAAGAGAATTCTAAGAGAAACTCTGTGAACATGTACTTTACTCTTTGCAGTTTGCAGTTTACATATATACAATGATGCGAGTATATTTTTTGCACAACTGGATTGCTTCACACAAGCAGAGTGACGAGATGGCTAGTTTTAAAAAAAGAATGACAAAAAAAAGAAGAAACACGACTTTTGTAAATGAATGGTGGTGCAGGTTGATAAGTTTATTTTGAGTTTTATACTTTTTCATATAAAACTTTCGAGGGTAGGTAGATAGTTAGGTATGTACCTACATACATCCCTACATAATGTGTGTATTTACGTAGGTATACTTGTTATATTATCTTTGATAAAATGTTCAGCTAAATTCAGGTCGATCGGACGGTCGTCGGTGTGGTAGATGGTGTGAGCGAGGGTGAGGGAGATACTAACAAGGAAAACTTAATAAGCACATGTGTATGTGTATTGTGTATATCCTCTTCTCGGTGACGGTGAACAACGAAGAGGATCGACAATGATTTTATTTTTTGAATTTTCATTTCATTGGCTTCGTTATCGTTGATGTTGAAGTTTATGAACAAGTAGCTTTGTGATTATAGGGACTATAAGTCAAGTTTAGTATTCGTGAACATAAAAAAATTGTGATAATAATCAAACATTACATTACGATGATAGAGAAACATATTTGAGTTACTGGCAAAATTCTGTCCGTCTGTCTGTAGGTCTGTCTGTACGGATGTATTTTGGACTATAGCCTAAACCGATGAGCCAATCGTCTTCAAATTTAGAACTTAAGGTTATTTTGCTATTTTACACAGGAGTTTTTTTCAATTTTTACTTCCGATTATAGGGACTATAAGGCAAGTTTAGAATTTGTGAATATAAAAAAAAAAATAGATAACAATGAAACATGACATTACGATCATAGAATAGAGAAGTCTAAAAAAGTGATCGACAAAAAATGACTGTCTGTCTGTCAGTAGGTATGTATAACGAGCTGCAGCCTAACTGGCTTAAGCGATTATCTTTAAACTTGGTGTGTGTGATTATTTTGGCATTCACCAGAGTGGACATTGAAATTAAATTGTAGGCCTAAAAGTAAAGGAAGTGCCATATGACCGTTGAGTTGAGTTGTTTTCTTGATTGAAATTTTTGCATTCAGTAGGTAATCGAGTATTTTTTTTATTTGTTAGTTGTTTTTGCATGTTTATGTGTTTATCATAGGCGTCCTTATTATTTATTCTGTATGCTGTATGTATTACGATCATGAAATGCTTTAAAATAAATAACGATAAATAAATGATAATACAAATAACAAAGTTTGCTTTCATTAGACTAGTGGCAAAATTTGGGGAAAATATTAAACAAATAATTTTTTTATGAAATCAAAAAACACTATTCATAACGTTTTTTTGGAAAAAAAACGTTGTAAGCCATCTTATTTCTTTTGCTGTTTTCTATTTTATAATTTTTTCATTTCAAAATCGTTCGACCAGTTTTTTGAAAAACTTGTTGAAAACATATATATAAATTTATTTGACTATGTCAATTTAAAGAAATCTATAGTTTATACTAGGAGAAAAAATTTAAAAAATCTATAGATTCATTTTCAAAATATTCAAAAAAAAAAAAGTTTTTTAAAAAATTATTAAAAATTAAAAAAAAAAATGCTTTTGTAAATTTTATATAAGCAGTATTATTTAAATCATAAAACACTACATATTTTGAAAATTTTATCAAAATCCGTCAATTAGTTAACGAGAAAGTCTCATGTTTGATTGTTAGAATTTTTTTTACGAATGCATAACTTGCCTTATGGTCCCTATAAGTCGCAAGTAAAAAACTATTCGATTACTACTGAATGCAAAAATTTCAATCGAGAAAACGAAGGCTTACACCTGCCCCTAAATAAACAAATTAGCACACAGGAGCAAGTACGTGCGACCCAGTCGTGCCTTTTATATGTATATTTATTTTTTTCTGAAATTCTTTATTAAAAAAATAATATGATTGAACAGACTTTTGGCTTTAAAAAAGGTATAGCACATTATTTTAAATGTTGCCGTTATTTTTAAATATACCTATATAAATATATTTTAGTGTAAGATTACTTAGGCTACTTACATTTTCCTGAATATCAATTTTGGTTGTAATCGGTTACCTAACCAGTTCTCAGAAAAGTCGATGCCAAAAAAACTCCTATGGGTGGTACCAGTTTTAGCCCACCGTCATATTTTTTTTAACCAAAATAGAATGCACAATGACTTTTTACATAAAAAAATTCTTGGAGCTGTTTTTGAGAAAAATAAGCTTTTACTTGACGGTTATATCGCAAGGACCGTAAATATTTCAACAAAAAAAAAACTTAAAAAAATCCCATTTCGAATGTCAAAATAAACTTATATTCCAAATTTAAAGACAACTGGCCAAACCGTTTAGTAGACGGACAGAATTTTGCCAGTGACTCAAATATGTTTCTCTATCATCGTAATGTTATAGGTATTTGATTGTTATCTCAATTTTTTTTTCTGCACGAATGCATAACTTGTACATAGTTCCTACCTATAATAACTGCAAGTAAAAATTAAACAATTAGGTATTACAAATGTAAAAAACCCGTGGTATTTTTAGCAATTCTATAGAAGATTAGTACAAAGAAATATTTTGGTTTAACTATAAATTTCTTTCCTGCGAGCTAAGTTGGGTAGGTCAGCTAGTACCCTCATATAAACCTCAAACAAACAAAAGATCTTTATTACTATAAATCAATAATATATAATCAATCAATAATAATATAAATTAATTTACAAACAATTTTTGATTGAATTTCTGCACATAGTTCATTCAGATAGGTACCTACATATGTATGTACCTATATGTATATGTAGGTACCTATCTGAATGGAAAGTATTGTATTAATACAGCAAGAAGTAAGTTTGTGTTTAAATTTCAAGAATGAATGGGTACATTATTTGAAAACGACAACCTTCATAATAGTAAAACAATTGAAAATCCTAAAGAATTCGAGTCAAAAGTCTGGTCAATGGTGTATAGGTATATGTACAAATATGACAAATATGTATGTAGGTAGTGCTCGTACAAAACTTGAAAATCCTAAAAAACTCAAATCAAAAGTCTGGTGTCAATGACGTACGCATATATAAATACTTTTGCAAGAACCAGTTCTCATATTACATATTCCACATTGTATATTAACTTCTATAGTACTATCATGGTGACATGTGGACTGTGGCGCTCCAAGCGGCTCTAGGTAAAATTAACTTGGTAAATTGAAAGAGGCGAACGAGGCGAACAAAGAGAATTCTAGGAGAAACTCTGTGAACATGTACTTTACTCTTTGCAGTTTGCAGTTTACATATATACAATGATGCGAGTATAGTTTTTTTTTGGATTGCTTCACACAAGCAGGGTGACGAGATGGCTAGTTTTAAAAAAGGAATGACAAAAAAAGAAGAAAAACGACTTTTGTAAATGAATGGTGTCTGGGGGGTGGGTATATGTTTAAGCAGGTTGATAAGTTTATTTTGAGTTTTATATTTTGTTCATATAAAAAGAGGGTAGGTAGATATTTAGGTATGTACCTGCATACATACCTACATAATGTGTGTATTTACGTAGGTATACTTGTTATATTATCTTTGATAAAATGTTCAGCTAAATTCCATTGTATATAGACTTATATAGTACTATCATGACGACCGGTGGACGGTGGCGTTCCAAGCGGCTCTAGGGAAAATTAACTTGGTAAATTGAAAGAGGCGAACGAGTCGAACAAAGAGAATTCTAAGAGAAACTCTGTGAACATGTACTTTACTCTTTGCAGTTTGCAGTTTACATATATACAATGATGCGAGTATAGTTTTTTTTTGCACAACTGGATTGCTTCACACAAGCAGGGCGACGAGATGGCTAGTTAAAAGATTGACAAAAAAGAAGAAAAACGACTTTTGTAAATGAATGGTGTCTGGGGGGTGGGTATATGTTTAAGCTGGTTGATAAGTTTATTTTGAGTTTTATATTTTTTTCATATAAAACATTCGAGGGTAGGTAGATATTTATGTATGTACCTACATACATCCCTACATAATGTGTGTATTTACGTAGGTATATTTGTTATATTATCTTTGATAAAATGTTCAGCTAAATTCAGGTCGATCGGTCGGTTGTCGGTGTGGTAGATGGTGTGAGCGAGGGTGAGGGAGATACTAAAAAGGAAAACTTAATAAGCACATGTGTATGTGTATTGTGTATATCCTGTTCTCGGTGACGGTGAACAACGAAGAGGATCGACAATGATTTTATTTTTTGAATTTTCATTTCATTGGCTTCGTTATCGTTGATGTTGAATTTTATGCACAAGTAGCTTTGTGATTATAGGGACTATGAGTCAAGTTTAGGATTCGTGAACATAAAAAAATTGTGATAATAATCAAACATTACATTACGATGATAGAGAAACATATTTGAGTTGCTGGCAAAATTCTGTCCGTCTGTCTGTAGGTCTGTCTCTACGGATGTATTTTGGACTATAGCCTAAACCGATGAGACTTCAAAGTCTAAAAAAGTGATCGACAAAAAATGACTGTTTGTCTGTCAGTAGGTATATATAACGAGCTGCAGCCTAAATGGCTTAAGCGATTATCTTTAAACTTGGTGTGTGTGATTATTTTGGCATTCCCCAGAGGGGACATTGAAATTGAAATTTTAGGCCTAAAAGTAAAGGAAGTGCCATATGACCATTGAGTTGAGTTGTTTTCTTGATTGAAATTTTTGCATACAGTAGGTAATCGAGTATTTTTTTTATTTGTTAGTTGTTTTTGCATGTTTATGTGTTTATCATAGGCGTCCTTATTATTTATTCTGTATGCTGTATGCTGTTACGATCATAATGCTTTAAAATAAATAACGATAAATAAATAATAATACAAATAACGAAGTTTGCTTTCATTAGATTAGTGGCAAAATTTGGGGGAAAATATTAAACAAATAATTTTTTTATGAAATCAAAAAACACTATTCATAACGTTTTTTGGGAAAAAATGTTGTAAGCCATCTTATTTCTTTTGATGTTTTCTATTTTATATTTTTTTCATTTCAAAATCGTTCGACTAGTTTTTTGAAAAACTTTTCAAAAACATATATATAATTTTTTTTGACTATGTCAATTCAAAGAAATCTATAGTTTATACTAGGAGAAAATATTAAAAAAATCTATAGATTCGTTTTCAAAATATTCAAAAAACAAAATAAGTTTTTTAAAAAAATTATTAAAAATTAAAAAAAAATGTTTTTGAAAATTTTAATAAGCAATATTATTTAAATCATAAAACACTACATATTTTGAAAATTTTATCAAAATCCGTCAATTAGTTAACGAGAAAGTCTAATTTCAAAAAACCGGTCATATGCGAGGTACCGTTATAAAACTTTTTCTGAAAATCCATTAAAACTTAAAGATAGATTTTGCATAGAAAACATCATTCTGAAAGTTTTATCAAAATCGTAGGAGCCGTTTTCGAGAAAAATAAGTTTTTCATTAAAAGTTATATGACAGGTGCCGTTAGTTGTAATCAGTTACCTAACCAGTTCTCAGGAAAGTCAATGCCAAAAAAAAACTCCTATGGGTGGTACGAGTCTTAGCCCACCGTCATATTAAAAAAAAAAAATTGAATGCACATTGATTTTTTACATACAAAATTCTTGGAGCTGTTTTTGACAAAAATAAGCTTTTACTCGACGGTTATATCGCAAGTACCGTAAATATTTCAGCTAAAAAAGAAATTAAAAAAATCCAATGTCGAATGTCAAAATAAACTTATAATCCAAATTTAAAGACGACCAAACCGTTTAGTAGACGGACAGAATTTTGCCAGTGACTCAAATATGTTTCTCTATCATCGTATTTGATTGTTATCTCAATTTTTTTTCTGCACGAATGCATAACTTGTACTTAGTACCTACCTATAATTGCAAGTAAAAATTAAACAATAAGGTATTACAAATGTAAAAAAACCCGTGGTATTTTTAGCAATTCTATAGAAGATTAGTTAAAAGAAATATTTTGGTTTAACTATAAATTTCTTTCCCGCGCGCTAAGCTGTGTAGGTCAACTAGTGCCTATCATGTATAAGCCTCAAACAAACAAAAGATCTTTGTTACTACCTACAAATCAATAATATATAATCAATCAATAATAATATAAATCAATTTCTGCACATAGTTCATTCAGATAGGTACCTACATATACATGTGTATGTACCTATATGTATACGTAGGTACCTATCTGAATGGAAAGCAAAATTCAAAACAAAAATCCATCCACTGCAAGGACGTTTGTATCTTTGTATAAATACAGCAAGAAGTAAGTTTGTGTTTAAATTTCAAGAATGAATGTGTACATTATTTGAAGACGACACCTTCATAATAGTAAAAAATTGAAAATCCTAAAGAATTCGAATCAAGTCTGGTCAATGATGTATATATCTACAAATATGACAAATATGTGTGTAGGTAGTGCTTGTACAAAACTTGAAAATCCTAAAAAACTCAAATCAAAAGTCTGGTCAATGACGTACGCATGTATATATACTTATGTAAGAACCAGTTTTCATATTACATATTCCTTATAAAAAAACGTAAACAATGCAAATGTTGGATCGTGTATAAATCCTTACAAAAAACTATTCGCCTCAGCTAAGCGAAACCACTGTATATAAACTTCAAAACTGCTAGCAGTTTATATACATATTTACAATGAAAAAAAAACAAAATACTGAATTATTACATGTTCTCCTTCTGTTTTTTTTTTGCCTCACATTGCACATGCGCAATAAACTAAAAACCATGCTCTTAATTCTCTCTCACTCAAATAAAATGTCCCTACGCTAGCACTCCAAGCGGCTCTAGGTAAAAAGATTTTTTCTCGTCTCATGATAGTACTATAGGCAATGTATATACAATGATATTCCATATAAAAAAACCTATACAATGAAAATGTTGGATCGTGTATAAATCCTTAAAAAAAACTATTAGCCTCAGCTAAGCGAAACCATTATGTATTAACTTCAAAACTGCTAGCAGTTTATATACATATACATAGGTATACAATGAACAAAACAAAATACTGAATTATTTCATGTTCTCCTTCTGTTTTTTCTTGCCTCACATTGCACATGCGCAATAAACTAAGCACAAAGCATAACACTAAAAACCATGCTCTTAATTCTCTCTCACTCAAATAAAATGTCCCTATACTAGCACTCCAAGCGGCTCTAGGTAAAAAGATTTTTCTCGTCTCATGATAGTACTATAGGCAATGTATATACAATGCTGATGGATATTTCCTGATCGCTATAACTGGCGCCTAAGGTACAAGTAAATGTAGAGGAATAATTTTTAGTATTAAAAAATAATCCTCATTTTTTTGTGAATAACTGCTCGTGAACATTTTTTGAACAAAGTTTTTGAATAGTCTCTAAATTGTGTTCTTTGTAATCGTTAAAAAACCGCATCAATACAAAGAAGGCTCCAACGGCAGGTTTTTTTGACGAGCAGGAAAATAAATGCAATGGTGTTAGGTATATAATTATTGAACTATTGACACGACCGTCGCATTGTTCACCACATAAAAAAAGAATGTAATTAAGTCTTATAGGATTTTTTAGCCGCTTGCAGTTTGGTTTCCTGAAATATCTATATGTTCCAACCAGTGTCTTCAGCGTTGAACACATCGCTGCATTATAATCACCAGAACAAGGTGTTTAAAACCAATGTTCTCGTTCTTTTTTTATCGATGAAGCCAACCTTAATTAGCTTCAAAATCAGGTATTTTCAATTGGATCGCAAATTGTTGAGCCTTTTCGAGCAGTATATATTTATGTAGGTTCTGTAAGCTTCGAACTTTTCTTTGCCAATTATTAGTTTTGTTTGGATTTCTTTTGTTGACCAAATTTTTACCAGTAAGTACATTTTGTTATTTCGATTTCATTGGCATTTTTAATAATTATAAACAAAGAATTTTTGAAAACTTTAAATATAGTTGCCATCTCTTTCATGGTCTTTCCCTATTTTAATTCATTCATAATTTTAATTTTATTTCTCAAAGAAAAATTGTCTTTTTTAGCATTTTTAAATTCAAATCAAAATAAACTTGGTAGAGCAAATAAGGAAACAACAGAAAAAACTAGTCAAGTGCAAATGTCCGAATATTAATGGTGTTTCCAATTTTAAGCTGTTCTTATATTGGAAAGTGGAAGCTGTCAACGAAGAGGTAATCCAAGAATGCGTTTACAAGCAGCCAGTTCAGTTTTCAAGAAATTACCTCAGTTACTTTTGAGCTTTTGAGGGAGCTTAAAAATGTATTTGAATTCAATTTCCCAGCTAACGCCAAAAAACTTTGTATCTCTTTCCTTCTAACAGAGTTCTATTTGATAAATTAAAATTGAGCAAACGAATCCAAAAAAAAAAATATTAGGATTTATTTTTTGACAGGACAGTTCAGTTGAACTTTTATATTATATTATAGATTATACAATATACAAACTTCTGGTCTGCCTCAAACTTTTCCGATTAAATTAAAAACTTTAGACTCGAGCAACGGAAACATAAAATTCTACTCCCTTCCATTCCATTTGTGCGTTTCCTTTATAAAACGAAATTAAGTTATAGAAATTACGTGATTTTCATGGATATCAAAGGAGGGTGACGGGTTCGTGTCGTATTGCATTCGCATTTGGCACACATGGCAGCAAGCATTTAAGCAGCACTTCTAAACACAAGACGCAAAGAGCCCTAGTCCTACAGTGCCATCTCGTTGTTTGAAGCAATTTAGCTTTTTTATTTTAGTATTCGGTGATTTATGTCCTTTTTGTGTAACGAATCGCATCTTGCATTCAAGAGATGCAAGACCAAACAAGAAGAGCAAATGCAGTCTTTATCTTGAAGAAGGGAGTTTTGTGTGTCATGTATGTCAATGTGACTATAAGACCAAAATTTTCTATGCTATACTTTATCCATATAGAACAGCAATGTTCCCGCATTCATGTGTGGTTCGACGCTGTAACAGCAGGACTTGCCGGAGACCCTGGTAGCAGCTGGTACCAGAATATTTCCGTGGCTCTCAGATGGGTATACAATACACAGAGTCCTTTTAAAAATGTAATACCATTCCTTGTTCGCACAAAGGGTGCAAGATGTGTATTTTATGTTTGAAATATTATATCTTAACGATGTTAGTTCTACTTTCTTTCTATTTCTTGGTGTTACAGCTCTCATGTAGAATTTTTTTTTTGGGCTTGGATTCCGTTTTGAAGAAAAATATTTGGTGTCTTGTTTTTCCTTAACTTTGTTGGATCTTCTTCGCTCTCTTCATTTTTATTTTGTGGGGTTAATTTATTTGCATAGGTACTTTGCCCTTTGCCCATAATAGAACGCGTTGGCTTATACGGAAAATTCAGGTACACTATGTTAAATTTGCTGCATAATAGTCTAGGAAAATTGCTTTTTGCAAGGAAAAAATTAGTTACAGGCTGAAAATTGGCACGATCATTGGTAATGTGACACTTTAAAAACTGAGAGAGTTCCTCACCGATACGATGACGGCTAGGTCAGTAACGAGGGCTCAAAGATCATGAAAATTCATTTTCAGAAATGCTCTTCAAAACACCTTCTTCTCCTCACTTTTTCGCTCCAACGGATTTTTTTTTTACACATTCAATTAAACTTCTATAGAATTGCTGAAAATACCCCGGGTTTTTTTTACATTTGTAGTACCTAATTGTTTAATTTTTACTTGCGATAATTGGTAGGTACTAAGTACAAGTTATGCATTCGTGCAGAATAAAAATTGAGATAACAATCAAATATCACATTACGAGGCAAGAGTACGATAACTGTGGTGCCGCAAATTAATAACCGATTCATGTAGGCAGAGGGACAAAATACAAACATTTTTTACTAGGAGAATGACTATCTCCTTCCGTTTATCTAGTTTTTAGCGTTCAGTTACATATGAAAGGACACAAATGCACTTGCGTTATACAAGTTTATACCTATACATCATTATAGTACCGATAATTACGAAAGAAAATTTTGGGAAAACCCTCCGAAAAATCTGATTTTTTGTATGAAATTTTGTTTGTTTTAACGTTTTTAACGTTTTAATAAGTTTATGTGAACAAATCAAAAGAATTTAAAGAAAAACAGGACGAAATTTGCCAGGCCCGCTAGTAATATATATGTATTTTTAACAAAAACACTACTACACAACTAGACATACAAATTAACGCAAACAACAGTCTCCACCTTTTCTTATATTTCCACATTGTATATGAACTGTCTACTTACTACTTACTATACAAATCTACAATCAATTTGCAAACAATTTTTTAAAATGAATTTCTACGTATAGTTTGCACTTAATATGTTCCCATTCGAATGGAAAGCAAAATTCAAAACAAAATCCATTTCATCAAGGAAGTTTGTATATATTCAGCAAGAGGTAAGTTTGTGTTTAAATTTCAAGAATGGGTGTGTATATTTTTTTTTTAAGAATTCGAATCAAGTCTGATCAATGACGTACGTACAAATGTATAAATCCATGTAAGAACCAGTTCTCGTATTCCATGTAAAAAATGTAAACAATGAAAATGTTGGATCGTGTACAAATCCTTACAACAATTTATTCAACTCAACGAAGCAAAACCATTGTATAAGTTAACGCAAGAAATGTTAACGTAATTGAATACAACCCACATTCAGATTTGCTTCCCACGAAACGCAAGAACAACCAAACAACTACGTGAAGAAATGTGATGACGAGGTGTCTGGAATCAACACGTCATGCCAACAACAAATGCAATCTCAGGTTGGCTAGATTAAGTTACTTTTAAGTTAGATTTTAGGAAACACAATTTGTAATAATCAGTTCTTAAGTAGCACTCAAATAAAGAGTTTGATCCTCCAAAAATAAAAAAATATTTTTTTTTATAAAATTTAATATGGTATAAATTTAATTTATATAAACTACCTACCTATTTCCATACATACACTGCCGCTCATTTGAATAGATTCAATTTTTTCTCACCTTACTGGTAGCTTCTCTTCTTATATATTGCAATTACACATATTTGTTATATAGATATATAATGAAAGAACATCATTTGACGCTTAATTTGAGAGAAAAAAATGTGTCTTAACCCTTACCGTTATTCTCACACGCCAGCTGGACCAAATGCATTCTTAAAAACGAACATATCTTTTGGCTCATTTGAATAGGTTCAACAGCAAAAACTTTAGTTTACGGGTAGTTGCGTCGGTCAATATTGTACTCAATATTTTTTCCGCCTGTTAACGACGAAAATGGGTCGTTAAGCGAGGAAGAAAAGGGTAAAATAAGAGCATTTCGAGAATTAGGCCTAAACCAACGGTGCATCAAGAAAAAAATTGGAAGAAGTCAAAATGTAGTGAGCGGTTATTTGCGAAATGTCGAGGAGTATAGGAAAATTATGAAATTTGGAAGTTATACGGCCACATCAAGAGCCGATAGACGAGCAATCATCAGAGTAGCTTCCAATTTTCATGATTGTAAAATGTAGTTTGGCGACGGTAAAACGCGTTATTAAAAGTGCTAAATATTTGAAAAGAAAAAAAATTTAAAAAACCCACCACTTAACAAATCTAGAAAAGAAATTTATAAAAACTTGGAACGAAATCTCCCTTCAATATCTGGACAAATTGTATGGTTATATTCTAAATCCAATTTACGAAACGATATAAGAAAAAGGCGGGCATACTCATTATTAATTATTGTTGTTAAAGTCCTACCTATACAAAAGTGCAAAATAAATCATTAAATTACAATTACTTTTCATGTTTTATTCCATTTCATTCGTTGAACCTATTCAAATGAGCCAACAAAAAATGTTCGTTTTTATGAATGCATTTGGTCAAGCTGGCGTGTGAGAATAACGGTAAGGGTTAAGAAATTTTTGTTTCTCAAAGTAAGCGTATAATGATGCTCCTTTAGTACATATATAACAAAGATGTGTGATTGCAATATATATGAAGAGAAGCTAACAGTAATGTGAACAAAAAATTGAACCTATTCAGATGAGCGGCAGTGTACTTACTTCCTTATGAACAAAGCAATGCACCGCAACCGCAACCAAAAAAAAAAAACAAGTAAGAACAAACATCTTTCATCTGCCCATAGAATGTAGGTAAACAAAACATGTCTTCCACATCAAAATTCAATTTACCCCACCACATTTTTTTCCTTTTCTTTGTTCTTCTTTTCTATTTCTTTCTCTTTGTTCGTCTCTTTCAACTTACCGAATTATTTACTCCAAGAGCCGCTTGAAGCGCCACGGTCCACACGTCGGTATGATAATACTATATACAATGGTTTGCATGTGAAATGGAAGGAAAAAGAAATGGGTATGACCGGAAAAACATACTTTAGGAAATGGATTGGAAAGGAAACGTTAGGTTAGGAAATGGATAGGATAGGATAAGGAAATGACGTGAAACGCCATCTATTGTTATTTATTTTGTAATAATATTCTAAAAATAATATTTTTAACTAAGTGTCTGTAATGCACATTGCCTTTTAGAATGCAATATGACGTTGCACGACACTAGTAAGAAGAATTAGAAAGATAGGAAATATTTTTTTTTTCGGCGCAGAAGATCGAGAACTAGGTCACTATTTTCTTATTTAAAACTCACGGACGGCTCTAACTTGTACTAGGATTTAAAAAAAAATTCTTCTCAACCTGATTTTTTGATTTTTGATTTTTTTTTTTTTTTTTTGGTGCCGCCGCAACTGCCTTACCTAACTTAGATACTAAAGAGTTGGCCATAAGCGATATTTCGTCTATGTCGACTGACAATTGTCGGGATTTAGCTAAGCCCCCAAAATTGGTGGACCTGATCTAGGGCTTCCTTCCGATCCCGGTCGGGCACGGCCCTACTGAAACGGAGGCGCCCTCCTTCGCTCCCAGCGACTATGTCTCGGTCGTAGAGGAGCCGCCTATCAACCAGCGCTAGTGATCGCTTGCGCCAGTTCTTTCTCGTATCCCTAGAGGCCCCAGACAAAGGGGTTCTAAACAGGATAGTTTCACATTTCTGGAAGTTAATTTTCAGCTTCCAATCATTACAGTACTTTTGAATTTTATCGAAATCACGTTGCAAGGGAATTATGATGACTTCAACTTTTGGACCTGTTCTGTACGCAACTAAATCATCGGCATACGCAATAGCATGAGGTAGACTCCCAATGAGATCGCTGGTGTAAATACTAAAGAGAATCGGCGAATTCACCGCTCCCTGTTGCAGACAGTTTTTAATATCAAACGTTGTGGTAGATGTTACATTGCCACTCTTGACAACAAACTTTCTGCCATTAAGCATGTCGTAAAGCATATATAACAGTGGTTTACTTATGCCCCATCTGGTTAGCTTCAGATACAGACCTTCTAACCATACGGTGTCAAAAGCCTTCTCCAAATCAACCAGACAGGCACCCGTGCATTGATTCTTAGCATTGTTCCATTGGACAGTAGATACTAGCTTTGACGCGGCATGAATTGTGTCATGTCCCGCCTTAAAACCGAACTGGGTATCTGGAATTATATTTTTGTCCTCGGCCCACTTGGACAGAGCTCTATTGATAACTTTTTCGAATACCTTGCTGATACTCGGAAGAAGACTTATCGACCGGAGATTTGCCGGATTGGAATTGTCCTTTCCCTTTTTGGGGAGAGGATGTACCACAGCTGTCTTCCAACTCACTGGATAATATGCATTATTCAGCGCGTTGTTGAACAGTGTTGTGTACATGTTAATTGCATCCACATTGGGTATACCATCGACTCCTGCTGACTTCCTTTTCTTTAATGATGCGAAGATCATTTGTAGTACGACCTTCAAGATGAGCATGGAACTTGGCCCATTCCGCTCGGCAATGGTGGCATTTGCCAGATTGTCTTCATTGAATCCGGTAAAACCAAGATTCTCAGATCGCCATTGCGTGATGCTATTTCGAAGGTAGAAGTGATTCAGCAGAGCTCTGTTCTCCAGGTCGTGATTTGGATGAATGGACTCATTCACCTTATACACTTGCTGAAAAGCAGAACCCACTGTCTCAACCTTCTCCAATGGATCCTCGATAACAAAGAATTCGTCGTCCAAGACGGCGTTCCCCAGATCTACTCCTGCGGTCAGGAGTATGTTTTCGTTGTTTGTCGTTCTTTGGAGCTTAAGACACGGAAGATCATTTTGAGTATTCTTTCTAAAGATTTTATTAATCTCGGGAAACATACTCGGGTCGCTAGAATTAACGGCTCGAATTCTGTTATCCCAGTACGAGTTAATAGACAATCGATAGTTTTGTTTGATGAGCGAGTTGACATTTTTGATTGAAGATTTCAGTGTCCTAATCTCCGGATCATTTCTGTCAGTAAACCGCCTGTACAAGCGTTTTAATCTTGTCAGGAGGCCACTTTTTTGTCTATGTAGTGCGTCTATTGTCGCGTTCTTGTACATTTCAGTTGCGTTATGTTCTTTGTATCGTGGGATTGTTTTGTCCATCGTTTGTTTTATGACACCATCCATCTGAAGCAGGTATCCGTCGATCTCTACGTTCGATAGATTCCTGTCATTTGGAGGCACAATGTCGTTAGAGAGGAGTTCTCTGGTCAGAATGTTGGAGAAACGTGGCCAGAGTGCCCTAAGCCCTAAGCTGGGAAGGTAAGCTTAGACACGGTCTAGTCTTTCCTCCTGCTTTCCGAGCTGTTGTTGTAGGCTGGTTAACTGGGCCTGCATGGCCAGCAACACAGTCATTATATCGGCCTGTCCCGCCGGTGCCGTAGGCACGGGGGCCTGTTTGGCAACCTTTGGTTGTGGCTGTACCGTTGTTGTTGCCCTCCCTGCCGCCATTTGAGCGTAATAGATTTGGGGCACAACGGCTATCGGTGCAGAAGCAAAAATAGGTCGCCTCTCCACCACCTTCGGAGCTTTTGTTTGCTTTATCTGCTGAAACTTAGGACAGCCCCGATTACTAGCAGGGTGCTTCTCGCCTCCGCAAAGCACACATTTAAGTAGAGTCTTATCTTCGACCCTTTCCTGTCCGAGTTTACACTCACCTAAATTGTGGTTCTTACTGCATTTCACGCAGCGAGACTGCATACCGCAATTCGCCGCGGCATGCCCGAACCTTTGGCAGCGCATGCATTGAAGCATGTCGCCGCGTCTCTTTAGTTTATCCCATGTTACAACCTGGTAGTCTACGTTGGTAATTTTCCGTAGACTATGCAGTTTGCTTTTGGGCGACAGCTGAACCAGGAAGAACGGTAATTTCCGTTGCTCCCGTCTGGCTCTGACAGTCGCGAAAGGCTTAACCCAAACGAACTCGAGATCGTTCGTCGCTACACGACGGAATTCGTTTAAAAGTGCCACCGTGTCAGTAGAGCTATAAATGCCCTTTAAGAGGACCGTCTGAATTTTTTCCTCTTTTGGCGTGAAACTGTAGTGTTCAGTGGCCGTTTTCTCGAGAATTTCCTTAACCTTTTTATGCTGGTCCACTGAGAAGCAGTGGATAGCATGTCTATCATTACTTAGTCTTTTAATTAAAAAGGTATCGCCTATGGCGTCCCTACATATATCAATTATATCTTTAATGTTCATTTTGAAAGTGTTAATTGGCGGCACCTTACCTTTTTTTTGTGTTGGCTGCCCTGGCTGTTGCTGCTGCTGTTGAATCTGCTGCTGTTTACTCTGCTGCTGTTGTCTCTGCTGCTGTTGGTTTTGCTGCTGCTGTTGGTTCTGCTGCTGCTGTTGTTTTTGCTGCTGCTGTTCGTTTTGCTGCTGCTGTTGTGCCTTTTGAGAGGTCGATGGTTGATCCATCTCTATTTGCTGTTCTTTTTGCTGTTGTTGTTTAGCAGGCTGTTGTTTTTGCTTCTGCTGTGGCTGCTGTTTCTGCAGCTGTGGTTGCTGCTGTTGTTGTTATTGTTGCTGTTTCTGCTGCTCAGCCGTCTGGAGGGCCTTAAGCTTGGCTGCCTCCTTTTGCTCTTTGGCGAGCCTTTCATCCCTCCTTCTTTTTTCTTGTTTGGCTCTGACCGCCAGGATCTTGCGCTCAAAGTCACTGATTATTTCCTCCTCATCGTCGGATTCTGATGAGGAAGGCCTTCCTACTGTATGATTGTTGTTGTTATTGTTGTTGTCTTCGGCAACTTGTGTGTCGTTTGGGGTACTTGTGTAGTGCCCCTCCCCTTCGTCGGACACATACGACACTGATATGTCCGACGCTAGTCCAGAATTTTCCAGCTGCATACGTATTTTAGAGGTCTCTCCAACTGGCTGTGCCAGATTCGCCCTTGTTGGCCTTTTTGTTATCAGGTTCGGCTGAACCTTCTGCCTTCTTCTTTTCTTGACTGACGTCATTGGGACATCAGCCGATTTTTCTGGCTCATCATCCGATGGCGCCATAATCTTATCTACGGGTAATTTGCCGCCTTCTAGGCTATTTCTGTTTTCCAACACTTTTTCCCAAAAAGTGTTGGTGAAGTCCCCCAGGCTGGATTCGAACCTGGGTTCTTCTTTGCCGCGTCCGGCCACTCTACCACTTGAGCTAATCGCTTATATATAAGTTGATGGTTTTTTTTGTGTAGATATAGCTTTGGGCTGCTTGCCCAAAGATCTACGAATGTGGTAGCTTTTAAAAAAGCTTTTTTGTATTGGAAAATTAAATCCAAATTTACTTTTGCTTTATTAAAAGCAAAAATACAAAGAATAATTGAAAATTGAAAATAAACTGACTTTACTGGAATTACTTTAATTAATAAAAATAATCACTTGTAAATATCACTGTGAAAGTCGTCAACAATGTCTTCGCTCCTCCACAGTTGCTGATCGACTGAGCAATCATCTTATCTGCTGCACCAATGCCACCTGCCTTGTATATATATGTCTATAGTAGGATAACAGGATGAGAAGGTGAAGAAATTTTAATTTTGAATTTAAGGGACGGGCAGGAAACCATCAAGATGGCGGATCGGAAGAAAACCGTTCAGGTTTAAGGTTGCTTGTTGAATTATAGGAAATTGAAATGAAGAAGTAAGTAAAAGGAGAGGAACAGATAAAAGAAGGAAAATAAAGCTGAGCAGGAGGAAAGGAAAATATTTAAAAAAAAATTATAAAAAAACAGAGTCGAAAAGTAACGACCTTAACAACCTAGTTGGATACCAGCGAACCTAAGGATGAAAGGGGGAACCTTTTTACGAATCTTTCTGATATCTACTTTACTTAAATTGCCAAAAAACTACCTTTTGATGTCAACGCTCTTACTGAAACCAATCTTAATTTTACTGGTCGATGGACCATTTCCGTAATCTTGCCCAGACCTGTGGTTTAGAAATCCTTTCGAAAGACAATAAGAATTGGTTTCAACTAATGCAAAAAATCCTTCTCTGACTTCAAATATATACAATTTTGCAAACCAAATTTCGATAAAATAAACGAACTTATCATCAATCAACATCTTTAACGGACTCCGACAAGGCGATGGTCGTCCCCGAGGTTAGCAAGAAAATTGGCTTGCACAGACGACATCGATATCATTGAAGTCCACAAACTGTACAAGACTCTTTCATCTTCATTGAGCAGGCTTTACAAGAATATGGTTTTACAAGTACTCACATACGGATCCGTGACCTAGGTACTGACTAGAAGGCACTCTGATCTCTTAATCGCGTTCGAGGGAGGACCATTTAAATACAATCATCAACCTAAATCTAACCTTGCTTAGGTTAGAAGGATAGCGTAGACCACCTGAAGACTTTAGTTGCGCAATTGGATAGCCAGCAATCGGGATGCGTATTGCCAAACTGTATATCAGCACAGATTCCTATATTCTGTGCTGAACTACATACTGCTTAACAAATTCAGAATTATTTCAGAGCAAACTGTATGCTACCACAGAATGATCTGTAGAGCAATATCTGAGTCAGTATATATTTTGTTCACCAAAGCTTAGAGCAAAGTACCTGTGGCTACAGATAGTTCAGTGAGATTCGAGTAGCTTGCGTTAGATATTTCTTTTGTGTGGTAACATTTTTATTTCACTGGGGCATGTTTAGGTACGTCAAAATCTCATATTCTGTATGTCTATTCTATGAAAGTATATCTTTTTCATTGCGTGTATCGTTATTATGCCGTTATTTTGTATGCTTAACAACAAATTTGAACATATGTCCCGCTTTGATAAATGTTAGTATGAAGAAGGTATGGGGGGGGGGCATGCTGCCCCCTGCAGCTCCCCTGTTTGGGATCACTATAGGATTTGGAGAAGGTGCAAGGTTGGGTATGTGCAACGTTTCTTTTTGATTAAAAGAACTTTTGCATAAACCCAATCTCGCACATACTCCAAATCCTATAGTGAGCTTAAGCAAGGGGGTTGCAGGGGGGCAGCATGCCCCCCATACCTACTTCATACTGATTGGTTGATAAAATCTCAAGAAATTTTACCCACACACTCTACCTTAACTCTACTTTACAGTCACCCAAAAGAAGCAACGCAAGCAGCAAGCAACTCGAATCGTCACAGCTCACAGGTACTTTGCTCTAACTTTTGTGAGCAAAATGTATACTGACTCAGACGATGCTCTGATTCAGTATACATTCCGCTCTTCATTTCATTGAGCAAAATGTTGTATGTTTCAGCGCTCTCGAGATCTGTGCTGATATACAGTTTGGCAATACGCAATCGGGATATATGGAAAAACTTTTTGAACGAGGCATGGACCCGATCCCGGTTGTTCGTCGGTGATGAATCCTAAATGCTACTTTTCATACGACAATGGGTATAAAAATAAGCGAACACATATTTTAAGATAGTTTTTTTTTGCTCAATGAGTAACGATATCACGTATACAACCCTTAAAAAAGGCGTATTTTACTCGATAAATGCTCTACCTATTTTGATGATTTTGCTCAACGATTTTCAACCAATTTTTGTGCACTGAGTGTGTATGAAAGTTTATTTTTCTTATAAACGGCTCATGGGATTTCGATAAAATTTTTAAATAAGAAATAAATTTTTGATTGTTTTTAAGTTATGGCTATTAAGAACTTAGTAGTGGCCTCACGTTAAAATGGCTAAATTTCCTTTTCACTTATTTGTTATTTACCACACCAGCAGAGCAAGTACGTGCGAGATATTCGTGCAATTCGTTTGTTTAAGTTTTCATTTAAACAGGGGTGGATCGGCTAAGGTGATATGTGATAAGTAACATATCTGATAGTCACATGTCATCATATTAAATTTTCAGTCTGCGTAAAGTGATTACCATGAAAATCATAAATTCTCGCATCACCTAACGCAGACTGAATTTTTTGATTGTGACAATCACTTATCATAATCACCTTAGCCGATTCCTCCCCTGCTTTTTCAAAATCTATTCAAAAATATCTTTGAATTTTAATTTAAAACCTTTCGGCATAAAAAGCATATTCTTGTAAGTTGGTTTTTTTTTAATATATTTTTTTTCAATGCTTTTTTTAGATTGCCACTACTGCCTAAATAGATAAACAGATTTTCACCAGTTTCGTATACTTGTGCCGGCTTTTATGTTGAATGTTTTTCAATAGCGAAACAGATATTTGAAATCATTCATGTGTTATAAAGTTCGTTACACATAATTACGAAATAATTAAATATAGAATGAATAGTATCAATTCACTTTAAACCTTATTGCGAGGAATATTTAATATTATTTTGAAGGCTCAAAATGTGTGCTTACCAAAATAATTGACTTGCGATTATTAAAGTCACTCGTATTTTTTCATATTATTTTATTTACTCTGGATCTGAGTGTATTATTTTGCAACTATTTCTTTTATAATAGCGTTAATAATAGTTTATATAGTTTTTGAACAAAAACTTAAAATAAAATAATTTAAGGATCATAGTTTTTCAGTCCTTGAGGGTTGTCTAACCACGGATAGACTTCAGGACAGGAACTACAAACATTCATGTATCTAACGTCATTGCTGTCAATTTTACGTAACTGACATATTCTCGCGTTGCAAGACGGCTTATTCTTCTTTGGGCATTCTTTAAATGGCTTACCTTTCACAGGGTTTTGCATGTACTCAACCACTCGTGATGCTGAAACAAGGTAAACGTCCGAAAATCCATTCATATATCGAATGAATCTACAAAAAATAAAAATAAATTAATAATAAATACAAGCTTACATTAAGTGCATTGCAATTGCATACTCCATAAAAGCCTCAAAGTGGTATTCTCCTTTTTGAAACCATGCTGAGTGCAAATAAATTCCAAATGGTGCTCTGTTTCCTGAATAGTGTCGATTGAAATTGCTTATCATCCAGTTCAGAAGGTCTTTTTTATTATCTGTTGGCACGTAGATACAGGCATCTAACAAAGCGCATTTATATCCCTTAGTATCTTCCCAATCGACAAGAGGATTTTCCCACAAGCCTGGAAAAGAAGCATCCGGGCATTTACCTATTGGGCAATCTTGCATTGACTTATAATCTAAAGTATAAGGCCATAGGGGTGGCGAAGTAAAGCGTGCAGTAGGCCAAGAACTATCGTACAATAGACCTAACCGCCGAGTTGCTTCAAACGAATTATTTCCAGAAATTTGAAAGTGTGGCATTCTCATGCCCTTGATATCTTTTTTATCAATTTTAGCAAATCTTTCAATCATCTCAAGCTGTTGGCCGAATTCTTTTACAATAAGTTCCACTGTTGCTTCTTTCCAATAAGAGGTTCCCACACCATGCGTCATAGAATGTAGAGCCAATTCGTGACCGTTTGCCCAGAGATTATGAATTTTGGTATAATCAGTATACTCGTGGGAAAAATAAAATGTAGCGCTTGGGTCACAGCCATCGGGGTTGCGAATGTTTTCGAACATTTTCTCAAAGTATTCATAATTCAGTGCTGTGACGGCGTCATCAAAAGTAACGGTAACAAACTAAAATGCATGAATTCGTGTGTTGTAAAGAAATATAAATAAAATTAAAAACACTCACTTGAGGTATATCCTTTAAAGGAATTGTTCCACTAAGTTTAACATCAGAACATCGACAGTTGGGAAGAAGGCATTTTTGTGCATTGCAGGGCTCTGCTAATTTCATATATTCTTGATATAAGACAGATGGAATATTAGGAATGTCTTGAACTGTTTCGTAATTAATAGCGCTTGGGGCTGCATTCAGTTCTTGCGAAAGTCCGATAAACGCCAAAGCATGTATGAATACAATCATTGCTTCAACAGGTTTGATTTTATCTATGAATCCAATAGCAATTTTAAAGCTTTCTATCAATTCATTAAATAGACCAAAAAAGAAACTTTTACTTCAGTTCGTGCGATAAAAATATTGTCAGCTTAAAACAATTTCAGTGTTTTAACAACAGGAGCGGCCGATAACAGTATGCGGCGTCGCGTCGGTTTTGTCAGGTATACATGTACACTTAATTCTTTTGTCACTCAAAAGACAGGTTTTTAGGCATATACGGATGCATATTCACCTTGAACAGAAAGTACATTAAAAATTATATTGAAGTACTGTTTGTTGGAATACACTGTATACGGTAATTTATGGTGTATTTTTACGTGCGGTATATGTAGTTTTGAATTGGTGAACATTAAAAATTAATATATAAAAATCAAACATTGCATTTTGTTTTGATCAATACAAAATTTTTTTTTCCAAAGCAGCTCTATTTTATGAGCATGGTTCTATTTATTTCTAAATAACTACAGTTTTAAAAACTAACAGTTAAGCATAATTTATAATAAGAATTTAACTAAAGAAAATTGAGTTTAAAAGAATTTACCCATATATGTGATTTTATATATGGAACACAAATCACAAACAAAATAGAGATCATTGAAAGTTTGGGAGCATCTCCTTTGCTTGCCGTGTCCACTGGCGATGTATTCAAAACAAGCCTTAAAGCATGTGCATGCGATAGAAAGTATGGTTTCATTGCATACCATTCATCGCTTGCTTTATCCCAAAGAGGACTTATTTTACGATTTGCGATACATTTATCGCTAGTGAAGACGGGCTCCAGCTTTTTGGCTGCTTCGAGCAAAAGCAATAATTGACGCCCTTTGCAATGACATATGTATTATTATCACAAGTTATAGCAGAGATGGAGCAATTTTTAGTCGATTTTAAAAAAGAAGGTTAACATTTTAAATTATATGTACTAGTTTGTATCATTGAGATACTCAAACTTGTTTTGAAGGTTGTGTACTTATTGATTTTTATCTTTTTTAGTTTTTTTCTTGATTTTTCATGAGTCTTAAGTTAAAAACTGTTTTTAAACAAACTTTAATAAAACGTTATATTTGTATTTCCTGTTTTGTGCTTTTTCGTTGTTTAGAAAGTGAAAAATAGTGATTTTTAGTTTTGTTCATTTATTTCTGGATTGACTTTCTTCTTTCTTTCTTTGTTTTTTGAAATATTTTCACGTTTAGTGTTTATTGAGAATAATTACTCCCTGAACTTTCGTCATAATATTTATTACTTATTTTTTTATTTGAGTATTTAAGTTTGAATTATAAGTTGTATTGCATACTTTTGGTCATGCAAATTCACCAAAAATACTTTATATTTTCGTTAATAATTTTTTTTGTATCAATTGTACTAACGGGTGATTTTTTCGAGGTTAGGATTTTCATGCATTAGTATTTGACAGATCACACGGGATTTCAGACATGGTGTCAAAGAAAAAGATGTATGGTTTGACATTTCAAGAACTGAAGCCGAACGATCTGCCACAACGTCGAATTTTCAGTGAATGGGCCCTAGAAAAGTTGGCAGAAAATCCGCTTTTTTATCGACAAATTTTGTTCAGCGATGAGGCTCATTTCTGGTTGAATGGCTACGTAAATAAGCAAAATTGCCGCATTTGGAGTGAAGAGCAACCAGAAGCCGTTCAAGAACTGCCCATGCATCCCGATGCACTGTTTGGTGTGGTTTGTACGCTGGTGGAATCATTGGACCGTATTTTTTCAAAGATGCGGTTGGACGCAACGTTACGGTGAATGGCGATGGCTAACGTTCGATGCTAACAAACTTTTTGTTGCCAAAAATGGAAGAACTGAACTTGGTTGACATGTGGTTTCAACAAGATGGCGCTACATGCCACACAGCTCGCGATTATATGGCCATTTTGAGGGAAAACTTCGGAGAACAATTCATCTCAAGAAATGGACCGGTAAGTTGGCCACCAAGATCATGCGATTTGACGCCTTTAGACTATTTTTTGTGGGGCTACGTCAAGTCTAAAGACTACAGAAATAAGCCAGCAACTATTCCAGCTTTGGAAGACAACATTTCCGAAGAAATTCGGGCTATTCCGGCCGAAATGCTCGAAAAAGTTGCCCAAAATTGGACTTTCCGAATGGACCACCTAAGACGCAGCCGCGGTCAACATTTAAATGAAATTATCTTCAAAAAGTAAATGTCATGGACCAATCTAACGTTTCAAATAAAGAACTGATGAGATTTTGCAAATTTTATGCGTTTGTTAAAAAAAAAAGTTCTAACCTCAAAAAAATCACCCGTTACATACTTTTTGGCTAAATTAATTGTTATTTGATTAACTTGTCTTATAACTGTGTCACATTAACGTTAAAAGGAATTGCCTGCACTGTAAGGAAATTATCGGCCATGGAGAAAGAATGTGTGTGTGCTGGTTATGTGATGGTATTGCTCATATGAAATGCTCTGGCTTTAATGTCAAGCTAATTGAAGGTCTTCAAAAAATTGGTAATGGTTTGCGATGGTTTTGTAAATACTGCAACAGAAGCAAGACCTCTGATTTATTTCAAATGTTTCGATACATTTAATGAAATAACAAAGTTAAATAAAATGCAAAAAAAGCTGTCGGACTTTGAGTCAATTTTCAACAACTTCAATTTTGAAGATTCATCGTCAAAACGAAAAAAGAATTGCAGCGCCGCCATTACCATTGCCTTCTACCATAATTGAAGAAATACCGAACTCTCCAATTCCAATTTCGGCACCTAAAACTAGCAATTCTTTTGGAGATGCAACTACTGATTCACCCGAGTTAGTTGTTTTACCTACTGAGAAATGTGTTTTTGTATCGGGCTTCCATCCGAATACTACTTGTGAAATGGTGGAAAACTTGTTACACTTTTATTTTCGCGAGATCATTATTTTAGGGTGATCACGAGAATATAAAGACCGCGAACTATTGGATATTCGAATCCAAATAAATAATGAACAAAAGAAAATTTATCGAATCTATAAGTATTCAAATGCACAACCGGTGCCGCGTGGAGGAAAAGACGAAATGACAACTGTCAAATGGGATGGGGAAGATAAAAAAAGTGCAAACAATACAGCATTAAAATAATGCTGCCAGCCACGACTACTCAGCTGGGATGGGTTTGAAAACAATGGTGTGTGAAAACAACGATGTATGTTAAAAAATGAATTAATTTATAATTGAAGTAAATCGAGGACAGGGTGTTCACGATTTGAATGGGCGCCAGGAAATCTTTTATAACAAGGAATTTCCTAACATTTTTTTTTAACTGAAAATGAAAATGAAATAGAAATACAACCTGTAAATAGACGGCGATGAATTTGAAGTACGAAAGAAAGATTTTTTTTTTCTTTTTATGATTTTATTGTTGGGAAAATCTTGGCGAACCAGGATTAAAAGCCCAAATCTTTTAGAATAATATAAAAGTGGTACAAGGAAGTTATATGAAACAAAAAGAAAATGTTAAACAAAGGTTTGTATGAAACAAAGGGGTCTGAAGGACCGTTAAAAGATTTTTAAAGTCCAAGGTATAAAGGGTTGGACCATTAATGAACATCCAAGAAAATTCCCAATTTCTGGAATGTTTTAATGATGAAAAAGGGGCCACACGGTTGGATATTTTATCAATTATATAGAACCAAATGATACAACGAATAAAAAATGCACTCTACTTATCTTTTTTTTTTAAGATGTCCTCCTTCTAGAATTTTCCTCACAAGTTCGTCCCGTTCTGACGATTCTTCTATCTTGCTTCTCCTCTCTCTGGATCCAATTTTTTTCCAACTCAATTTCAATTTTCACTAAACCCAATTTTTTTCCTCAAGAAACTAAAAACTTGTTTTCAATTTATTATTTTTTGTTTACAACGAAATCTCAAAGAAGGTTTCAATCCTTTTAATTGATTGATAGCTAGCCAAGAAGTGTCTCGCACTTCAAGCCTAGCTCTTTGTCTCGACTCCGTCCCGTACTCATACACACACACATTCTACCATTCAACCAATCACACTTCGAAGAGTTCAGTATCTCGACATCAACAACCAGTGGTGTTGAGCCAACGCTGTCGAACTTCAACGAAAGTGCGCATGCTCACTTTCTCCACACATACAGAGTGACAAGTTGTTGGAGTTTAGTCCAAAACTTGCCGATCGATGGACGAGTCCAGACACCAAATTACCTAATATCAAAACCTTCTGAGAAAACATCTCTGAACATTTTCTCAGCTACTCTACTTTGCGTGAAAAGTGAATCCAGAAAAACTAAGGAGCAATGTACTATTTCCCTAAGACAATTATTTTTCGAGAAAACCTATATCGCAAGCCCTAAACTTATGCCGGTGGACCCTTTTGCAGATTTGGGGAAGTAAGGATGAACTTTTAACGTTCCAACCCTTTGATACCTTGTTTGGATTATTATTTAGGGTGGGCTTAAGGCCATACTACATTAATGTGTTTTCAAAAGCAAAATTGTTGATGTTGTGTAATGTGGTAATGATGTCCTCTATGGTATGTTGTGAGTATTTATGAGTCTTGTGAATCGGTGATTTTGTGTTCAATATAACTATAGCGTTTTGTTGTATCCATCTCGTAGTTTAGTATGTGAGTCTCCAGAGTCCTTCTGGCTCAACATACTGACATCATGCGTTCAGCTCATCCGCTGATTTTGGGTACCTGCTTTTGTCATTTGCTCAAAGCGATGTAACCTTCACATTGCAAAATGGTGGGACGAAGAAATGATGAGGAAGGTTTCAGGATAAAAAGATGGGAAGAAAAAATGAAAATAAACCATTGATAAGAATGGTTTTTGTTGCGGGAAATTTTAACGTAACAAATTCCACCCTTACCTACCAAAGAAAGGAAAGCCAAAGTAACAGGAGAAGAAAAGGTAAGACAACACAACCAAATGAAAAACACACTAACAGACGACACAACCAAATCTCAATCGCTCTTGGCAAGCGTAAATGCACATCACAGAGCGTTACGGCTCTCAGTATCGTTTTGTGTAGCCCCTCCTGGCTACAGGACTCATATCAGGATTCTGTGGGATCATCGTGGTACGGCTTAAGGTCTTTCACGTTCCATGTACCTTTCTCAGCACCATTTTCGTCCATTAGGACAAAAGTCCATGGCGAGACTCGTTTCTTTATTTTTAATGGCCCAACATACTTTGGGGCTAGCTTAGATGCGTAGTAATTAGCGGCATCAGAAAAGGTAAAGTTTCTTCTCCAAACCAACTCGTTTACAAAGTACTTCACGTCCCTTCTCCGAAGATTATATACTTTTGTCAACTTCTTGGCTGCTGCTTCTAAATTTCTACCTATCTCTTTCCTAAGCTTTCTAAGCCTATACTCTAATTCGCCCATGTCCATTTGTCCCCCGGTAGCATTGGTGTTAACAGACTCGTCGGTAGCTGTGGCGCTCGCGAGCCCTGACCTGGCAGTAGCCAGCCCTGACCCGGAGCTAACCATCGTCCTCCCGAATAAAGCGTAAAATGGTGATACCCCTTAGACACGCAAATTTCGCCAAGTGAGAGTCCCAATTCCTGTGGTTTTACGACACATAGGCGCTTAGTGTCGTTTTCAGAATTTGATTTATCCGTTCTGCCGGATTCGCCTGTGGGTGGTAATGTGCAGTTAATTTCAACGACGACCTATATCCTTTGCATAAGACCTGAGAGGAAACAGAAGCGGAAACTTGGTGAAATAATCAACGACGGTTAAATTGTACATAAAACCCCTACTCGATTTTGGAAGAGGCGCGACAAGGTCAATGCAAAGCATCTCGAACGGATTGGTTACCCCTTTCCTTTCCGTCATCAGACCATCTGGTTTATCATGCACTGGCTTCACACGTTGACACACTTTACAATTTTTGACGTATCTGGTTATATCCGACCTCATTTTAGGCGAATAAATTCTATCCTCTATCCTAGCAAATGTTTTTCTAACCCCCATGTGCCCTGCCAGTGGATTGTCATGGCAATCCTCAAGAATTTTTTCTCAATCCTGTTTCCCTACAACTACCTTCATTCATTATTTTCCCTAACTAAAATGTGTTTTGCCCTAACGTATTTGTATAATACTCCATTTTCTACCCTCCAGGCTGGAAATGCTAATGGGTTTTCCTCGACATTGCTGATCATCTTCACAAGCCAAGGATCCGAATCGTTTTCCGAAATCCCGGATAAAACCCGTACGCTTCTTGAAAGCATGTCGGAAACAACGTGGTCCCTGCCTTTCCTGTGAACAATCTCAAAGTCAAATTGTTGCAACCTAATAGCCCATCGCGCCAGCCTACCTACAGGATCTTTTAACTTACTGAGCCAGACCAATGAATAATGATCTGTAATCACAGTAAACCTAACCCCCTCTAAGTATGGCCTGAGTTTCTCAATGGCCCAAAGAACCGCAAGGTATTCCTTTTCCGTTGTGGAATAGTTACGTTCGCTCATTTTCAGCAATCTGCTCAAATAGCAGACCACCTTCTCTCCATCCTCGAACGTCTCACTCAGTACTGCTCCAATCCCGAAATCCGAAGCATCTGTTTGAACAACAAATGGCTTCTTGAAATCCGGGCAGGTCAGGTTTAGAGCTGCCACTAAACATTCTTTGGCCTTCCTGAAACTCTCCTCATACTCGTCGGACCATACAAATTTCCTGCTTTTCTTCAACAAATCTGTTAATAGTTTTACCGAACTCGCAAAGTTCGGTAAAAACCTCCTATACCAAGAAACTGTCCCTATAAATGACCTAACTTCCTTAACCGTTTTCGGTGCAGGGATTCCTTACATGTTCTCTACTTTTTCTGGGTACATATGCAAACCATTGCGGTCTACAACATAGCCCAGAAACTTTAAAGACGACCTACAAAAATTGCATTTATCCCTACCACTTTTAAACCTGCCTGAATCAATCTTTTAAAAACTTCACTCAAAATCTCTTAATGTTTCTGAAAACTGTCTGTCACGATAATAATATCATCGAGGTAGACGAAGACAAAAGGTTCTAACTCTGGACTAAGGACATTATCAATAAATCTTTGCCATGTCCCAGGTGCATTGTGAACCCGAATGGCATTTGAAGAACTGAAAGAGGCCGCGACCAGGAACCGTAAAAGCAGTATACTTCTTGGACTCCTCTTCCATAGGTATTTGCCAGTAAGCCGATTTAATGTCCAAGGACGATAAATATTTCGCATTGTTAAGCCTATCCAAAATTGCTGTTATGTAAGGAAGGGGGTAAGTGTCCCTATCTGTAACTCCATTGAGTTTCCTCTAGTCGATACAGAACCTATAAGTTTCATCCTTCTTTTTCACCATCACGATAGAAGAAGCCCAAGGACTGTTAGACTTTTCGATGACCCCATCCCGTAACATTTCATCTAACTCCTTATCTACGAACTTCTGGATGGCAGGAGAAACCGGATAGTATCGCTGCTTTATAGGTTCTGACTTTGTTCTAATTTTGTGCTCCACCATCTGTGTGCACCCTAATCCCTCAGGCATCTCACTGAAAACCATATCTAAGAATTTTCCTAACTCTAACTTCTGTGTCTCGTCTAAATCCGACAGTTGTACTGCGTCCGAAACTGACGCCAAAGCATCTTGTGCCGAAAAATCCCATTCCCCTGATTTTAAACCCGGGACAATACCCGATAGAGCCCAAAAGTCTACTCCTAAAATCAGCATGTGGGGAATACTGGGAATGACTAAACACTCTATAAGTACCACATTCCCCTCAACAGTAAGAGGAACTGATACAACACCTAATACCTCAACCCCTCTCCCATCTGCTAACGTAGCCCTATCAATTTAATTTTTCCTAACTTTATCCCTAACCCTTCTAAAATTGTCCACCCCTCTCTACATACAATAGTGCGTGAAGCGCCTGAATCTAATAACCCTAACAACCTAACTCCATAAACCCTAACACCAAGATACGGTCTTTTATCGCTGCCACTATGCTCAAGTGCAAACCCTACATGCACTTCCGCCGACTGGTCACCAGTAGGCGACCTAACCTGCTTCAACGACGCTCCCGTCCTACTGACCCAAGAGTGCGTTTCCCGTTTCCCGAACCCGAACCTGAACATTTAGGGCAGTTACTTCGTGTAACTCCCTGCTTACCACAAACAAAGCAACGCCTAGGAGCGGAACAACGATTTGCGAAATGGCCTGAACCATTGCAATTATAAAATTTACGTTCAGGCCTACCTTCGTTTGATGGACCTGGACGAACAACAATATCGCGACTTGATGTTTGGCTGTTATCGGAAACAACCAAAACATCGGGGTTATCAACACCTACGTAAGCCAGATCCGGCTCAAGTAGGTTTCGGTTTCGAACATTCGGTGGTGGAACATATGATTCTACATTCGCCCTAACCGTTTCCAGACTGCGCCCTAAGCTAACTTAATCGGAGACACAACTAGGCTTAGCCAAACCAAGCTGTGTTTGGTAAAAGGGTGTCAAATTCTTTTGAATGAGACTTAACCTTCTACCCTCCGAAATAGGTTCAGAAAGCATACCGAACATATTCAACATCGTGGCAACGTAGTCTCCGATGGTTTCATCTTTGCCTTGCGTGCGACGCCTAATCTCGTCAAGTAACAAATCCTTATAATTCGGAGGCAAGAATTCTAGTTTCAGTTCCACCGCTCCCTTGAAAAGCCGAGTTTCAGAAACTTCCCTAGCTTGCCTAAGCTCCTCTACTCTTTTCAAGAATGCGTTTACTGAGGCACCACAACGCTCCCCAGTAAACTTTACATCCCACTTGGAAAGATTCTCAAATTTCTCCCTTTGGACTACGACACGTTCTACTACTGAACCCTGACTAGCTCTACTATCACCTACAAAACCTAATGGCACTGCTGCTGCTGATTCTGTTGTTGTTGTTGTTGTTGTTGTTGTTGTTGTTGTTGTTGTTGTTGTTGTTGTTGTTGTTGTTGTTGTTGGTGGTGGTGTGGTTATTACAGCTGGTGCTCCAGCTGGGACTTCTCCTACTTCTGGCCCTAACCCAGATCCTGGCGATGCTTCATTAGCAGTTTCAGCTGTCCGCTGATTTTCAATTCCTTCTGTTTCTTCTAGTTCTTCCTCTAACTCAGCAAGTGCCATAACCAATTTATTTCTCAACCCTCCTCTGCTTCTTCAGGTTGAGCCCTATCCAATCTACTTAACGACCATTCTGCTTTGGCTACTATCTTTGCATACTCCTTAGATTTACGCAAGACAGGACCATTTGCTAAAAGTTTTAAAATTTCTACCGACTTACTCTCAACCGCTTTCGCATCCTCTTCAAAAGTGAAGGGATACTTTGCGGGAGCACTAAACGAACCCCTACGCTATAACAGACGTGCACCACGGAGAGATTTGCTCATCTCATCCACGGTGCCTATTTCCAAGCCCCTACATTGCATTTCATATGGAAGCTCATCCTGAACTAGCCTATAAATATCCATGTTTAAAGCATACCAAAACAAATATTAGCCTCAACTGATGTTAATTAAACTCGAAATAAAAATTTACAATTTCAAAATTTTTTAATTTCACGCCAACTCCAACCTCAAATTTGTAGAAACTGCAAAAAAAATTCCGTAAAGGAAAAAAAAGAAAAAAAATCCAATAATAGGTATAGATTCAATCTCAAATTTAAGCGTCGGCTTGAATTCAAAACAAAGTAAATATCAACTCCCAATGAAACCAATAAAAATAAAACCTTGATCACAAAAAAAAGAAACGATGTATTCTGTAGCTAAGCTACCTTTGAAATCCTAAAATTCACTTCGATTGCACAAAAAAAAAAAAAAAAACAGAATTATGAACACTATTCCGCAGGTGATATGAACCTCAGTCATATACTCACGGGATGAAATGCAGAATGATAACTGAAAAACAACACAAGAATAACAAAAAGTAATCAAAAATCAAAATCTAAGCCAAAAATAAAAATAAAAATCAAAATCGAAATCAACAATAAAAATCAAAATCAAAAGTAAAAATAAAAATCGAAATTTATAAAAGTAAGCGATATTAAACCAATATGAGCAACGAGAAACAGTTGACACCAATACGGGTACCTTTAGCTTTAAGTTCTCACACCGTGTGAGATAAAAAGTAATGTTGCAATGCAAACCACTGCAACAACAAAGTTACTGTGCACTTTTGTGTGCAAATAACGCACTTATAAAATGGTAAAAAATAAACTATTTTGTATGGGTGGTACGAACCCAGTTTTTGAAAGTAATCTTTAAAATGAAAAACAAAAAAACTTACTTGGAAGTGGCTCGGTGAATACAGACCAATTAACTCGAATGTTTTATTTTTCTCCCCCGCTGTTGGTTCTTGACACAAACAACCACTGCCAGCGTATCTGCTTCTGATCAAAGAATCAATGGCACTTCCCTAAGACGGAATTATGTATACTTGTATACAAATGCACAGGCACAAATATTAGTTAGAACAGATCTGTATTTTCCACACAAAAGAGGCCAACGTTGGGCGCCAAATTGTTACACTTTTATTTTCGCGAGATTATTATTTTAGGGTGATCACGAGAACTTAAAGACCGCGAACTATTGGATTTTCGAATCCAAATAAATAATTAACAAAAGAAAATTTATCGAATCTAAAAGTATTTAAATGCACTACCGGTGCCGCGTGGAGGAAAAGACGAAATGACACCTGTCAAATGGGATGGGGAAGATAAAAAAAAGTGCAAACAATACAGCAATCAAAAAATGCTGCCAGCCACGACTACTCAGCTGGGATGGGTTCGAAAATAATGGTGTGTGAAAACAACGATGTATGTTAAAAAATGAATTAATTTATAATTGAAGTAAATCGAGAACAGGGTGTTCACGATTTGAATGGGCGCCAGGAAATCTTTTATAACAAGGAATTTCCAAACCTTTTTTTTAACTGAAAATGAAAATGAAATAGAAATACAACCTGTAAATAGACGGCGATGAATTTGAAGTACGAAAGAAAGATTTTTTTTTTTTTCATGATTTTATTGTTGGGAAAACCTTGGCGAACCAGGATTAAAAGCCCAAATCTTTTAGAATAATATAAAAGTGGTACAAGGAAGTTATATGAAACAAAAGGAAAATGTTAAACAAAGGTTTGTATGAAACAAAGGGGTCTGAAGGACCGTTAAAAGATATTTAAAGTCCAAGGTACAAAGGGTTGGACCATTAATGGACATCCAAGAAAATTCCCAATTTCTGGAATGTTTTAATGATGAAAAAGGGGCCACACGGTTGGATATTTTATCAATTACCAAATTATACTACGAATAAAAAAATGCACTCTACTTACACACTCCTTCTAGAATTTTCCTCACAAGTTCGTCCCGTTCTGAAGATTCTTCTATCTTGCTTCTCCTCTCCATCCAATTTTTTTCCAACTCAATTTCAATTTTCACTAAACCCAATTTTTTTCCTCAAGAAACTAAAAACTTGTTTTCAATTTATTATTTTTTTTTACAACGATCAATCCTTTTAATTGATTGATAGCTAGCCAAGAAGTGTCTCGCACTTCAAGCCTAGCTCTTTGTCTCGACTCCGTCCCGTACTCATACACACACAAATTCTACCAATCAACCAATCACACTTCGAAGAGTTCAATATCTCGATATCAACAACCAGTGGTGTTGAGCCAACGCTGTCGAACTTCAACGAAAGTGCGCATGCTCACTTTCTCCACACATACAGAGTAACAAGTTGTTGGAGTTTCGTCCAAAACTTGCCGATCGATGGACGAGTCCAGACACCAAATTACCTAATATCAAAACCTTCTGAGAAAACATCGAAAATGAACAAACTGAAAACAAGTTTAACTCTGAGCATTATCTTAGCTACTCTACTTTGCGTGAAAAGTGAATCCAGAAAGACTAAGGACCAATGCACTATTTCCCTAAGACAATTATTTTTCGAGAAAACCTATAGAAGGAGGAAATCTTTCACATCGCAAGCCCTAAACTTATGCCGGTGGACCCTTTTGCAGATTTGGGGAAGTAAGGATGAACTTTTAACGTTCCAACCCTTTGATACCTTGTTTGGATTATTATTTAAAGTGGGCTTAAGGCCATACTACATAAATGTGTTTTCAAAAGCAAAATTATTGATGTTGTGTAATGTGTTTATGATGTCCTCTATGGTATGTTGTGAGTATTTATGCGTCTTGTGAATCGGTGATTTTGTGTTCAATGTAACTATGGAGTTTTGTTGTATCCATCTCGAAGTTTAGTATGTAAGTCTCCAGAGTCCTTCTTGCTTGACATACTGTCGTCATGCGTTCAGCTCATCCGCTGATTTTGGGTACCTGCTTTTGTCATTTGCTCAAAGCGATGTAACCTTCACATTGCTAAGAGCAAACAACGGAAAATGGTGGGACAAAGAAATGATGAGGAAGGTTTCAGGATAAAAAGATGGGAAGACAAAATGAAAATAAACCGAATGGTTTTTGTTGCGGGAAATTTTACCGTAACAAACTATGTAAAAAAAATTACCTGCATGTAATTTATCTTTTAAATGTGTACAAATACAGTTTTCGTATAAACGTCGGATATCTTCTTTTAAGATTTATGCTGCTGATACTACTGTAAGCCTGATGCTGTCTCCAAATTGTTGGACAAAATTTACGGTTGGCCATGAATTTTAAAACAATCCAAGAAGAGAAAATCTTGCTCAGATTCCTATTCCTGCGCCGTCAAAAAACTAAGTATCTACTACCAAAATGTTGGAGGAATGAAATCAAAGCTTAATATCTTTTATTTAAACATGTTTGCTGATTTCTTCCAACAAACATACAATTTTAACAATATTAAGTACTATGATCATTCTAATTTTCTTACAACATGGCATTGACAAAGTTTTTGCCTGGTGTTGCTCGAATGGAATGGAACTCAACAAAAGAAAGTGTAAGGTTAGACCTTGTTGAAAGAGTTGATGCTTTCAATGACTTACGAGTTTTATTTGACACAAAACTCTCCTTTAATCCCCATTGACACAATTGACACAATAATAAACAAAGCAAGGAGCACGGAGTTAAAATGGATTGACAATGATTAAAAACATTATCTTATGCAACGATAATGCAAATAGTATTATTTTCGTAGCACAATTCAAATTTCATTAAGTATTTATTTATATAAGATCGTTAAATTGTTTAAATATTTGTTTGACTGATTAATAATTTCTGACTATATATTGTTCCAAAATAAAATCGTCACAATCCCAAAAAGTCTAAAAATGACACTTCAACAAAAAAGTTTGACATAACAACAATAAATGAACTAAAGTTCATAAAAAAACAAACTTCAGATGAGTCCCCGTTTTTGTCGGGGATCACATAACCAAACTGCCTCTTTTTGGGGAGAACACGATTTTCAAAATCTACCACTTCACTATCGATTTCAGCAGTAAAGCCTTGGGGGCCTTCAACAGCTTTAATAAAATATAAATATGAAAGTGAATTTTTAAAGAAAACTTTGATGTTTTTTTATGAACTTAATGACAGAAACTAAGTCAAAATCCTTACTTTGCATTAATTTAAAGACAAGATTTATCTAATTCAGAGTTTCGTACCATATTATTGCAGATATTTGTATCCATATCTGTGTTTTAGCAAACACAAACTAATGCGTCTCGTCGTAAGCTTGCCCTATTTGATGTCTTAATGATTTTATTGCTTCGATTCAACTTTCCCACCTAGGGCCCATTTCATAGATCATATATTGCATACAATGTATGATTTTGACAGTTCTGATGTATTACTTCTGTTTCATGGAAACTTTGTATGATAAACTTTCATACATCATTGTATGAACGCTGAATCGACTGAAAATATTCCAATATTGTATGATTCTGTTTCATAGAATTTTTTCATACATCGTTTTGATACAAATTATTGTAAATTTGTCATACATTTCAAACAGTAAAAAAAACTTTTTGCTGTAAGCAAAAACGAAAGTATAAAAAGGTGAGTCTTGAAGTTTATAATTAAAATATGAGGAATGTTTATAGATCATTTTGTGGGTTCGCAAGACAATTAATTATTAATTGACTTTTTTTTGTTTTTTTTTTCTTCTTTTTCGGATTTGAATCCGACAACGAGCTGCAACCATCGAACACCATTTCTCAGTAATCGCGAAAAAAATCGTTGTTTCTCTTTCCTTCTTAGACCTTGTTAACATGATACTTCTTTTTGGTTGTTTCTTCATTCTTCTTTTGGACAGGCACGTACGTTGGTGTCTAGATTACCACGAATATTTCCAATACTTTCCTACAAACTGTGCCGTTTTATTCTAAAGAAATTTGCTAATTGAAGAACAAATGGAAACAGAGGGAAAATCCAAAGGTATTTTTTGGATATTTTTCTCTATTAAAGGAACATGTGATGAACAGCTAACTATATTTTGCTTCTGCTTCGAATTTAAGGTAACCTATAATTGGTAAGGTTTGTTCGCTCACAAAAAAAATGGATTTGTGGTATCCGAAGTGCAAATCCAGAAAAAATGTGAACTCAGCCAATTCCGAGGAATAAAGCGGAATTCACATGGGACAATGTAGAGGCCAAGATGATGGGACAAGACAATCATTGTTCCATGTACATAATTGTTTCCAGGACAAGACAATGGTCATTATATTGTCCTCCGAGCCAGCCTGCCGAGTTATCTCTTTTTCTTATTTTTCTTTTATTTATTCAAATGTTTTTTTTTTCAATAAATAAACTTTTCGCGCAAAATCTAACCTTACCCTAACTATTTATTCAAGTCAATTATCAAAATAAATACATCACATTTCACATACAACAAAATAGATTTGATACATTACTTCCAATCCAATCTATGAAACAGAAAATTGTAATGTATGAAAATTATTTTAATGTATGTTGTATGTAATGTATGTGATGTATTATCTATGAAACAGGCCTCTGGTGTCATTTTTTTAATTTTCCGTCTTTTATTCGTAAGGTTCATGTATGCTTTTTGATTAGAAGATCCGAATAATTATGTAGGTCGCCAACCGCAGCCTCTAATTTTTGCCGCTTTGGGTAAATCGCACAGCTTATGGATTGCATATGTGGGTGCCAATATTTGGCAAGCGAACTCCAAGCAGCTTCGTATCCGACCAACATAAAGAAATTTTGTAACAAATGGATCATTAAGTTCTTTTGACCAATGCCATTGTATATGAAATCTATAGTATTATCAAAATGGGTGTTTCATGTAGCGCCATCTTGTTTCGCTATCTCATCCTTAAGTTTTTCTCTGAGTGGAGATTGCAATGTAGACTCTTAGTCTGCTATTAGACGATGAAACTAGATGCATGCACCTTTTTCGAATTCTTCTTTGTTTTTTCATCTCTGTCGCAAGTGCCATTACACGATGAATTTAGTTTCATGAAACAAGTTTTACAGTTCTCTTTCATTTTCATTTTCCATAATCATTTGCAATGAATCTACTCTTTTAACCCTATCGATATAATGACTGTGTTTAACCACATACACATTTTTCCTGGAATCATAAAGACATAATATGTCCAAATTAAGTACCTTAAACCACAAAAAAATACATTCCACTTTATTTTCACTCATTTTTGTTCCTTTATTTTGAATCTTATCAGAAGTTTACTCTGGGCCCAACGAAACCAAGTGATAAAGAATTAAAGAAAGCGAACACCATTGTATATAGACTGCTATAGTACTATCATGACGACCGGTGGACGGTGGCGTTCCAAGCGGCTCTAGGGAAAATTAACTTGGTAAATTGAAAGAGGCGAACGAGTCGAACAAAGAGAATTCTAAGAGAAACTCTGTGAACATGTACTTTACTCTTTGCAGTTTGCAGTTTACATATATACAATGATGCGAGTATAGTTTTTTTTTGCATAACTGGATTGCTTCACACAAGCAGGGCGACGAGATGGCTAGTTAAAAGGATTGACAAAAAAGAAGAAAAACGACTTTTGTAAATGAATGGTGTCTGGGGGGTGGGTATATGTTTAAGCTGGTTGATAAGTTTATTTTGAGTTTTATATTTTTTTCAGATAAAACATTCGAGGGTAGGTAGATATTTAGGTATGTACCTACATACATCCCTACATAATGTGTGTATTTACGTAGGTATACTTGTTATATTATCTTTGATAAAATGTTCAGCTAAATTCAGGTCGATCGGTCGGTTGTCGGTGTGGTAGATGGTGTGAGCGAGGGTGAGGGAGATACTAAAAAGGAAAACTTAATAAGCACATGTGTATGTGTATTGTGTATATCCTGTTCTCGGTGACGGTGAACAACGAAGAGGATCGACAATGATTTTATTTTTTGAATTTTCATTTCATTGGCTTCGTTATCGTTGATGTTGAATTTTATGCACAAGTAGCTTTGTGATTATAGGGACTATGAGTCAAGTTTAGGATTCGTGAACATAAAAAAATTGTGATAATAATCAAACATTACATTACGATGATAGAGAAACATATTTGAGTTGCTGGCAAAATTCTGTCCGTCTGTCTGTAGGTCTGTCTGTACGGATGTATTTTGGACTATAGCCTAAACCGATGAGCCAATCGACTTCAAATTTAGAACTTAAGGTTATTTTGACATTTTACACAGGAGTTTTTTTCAAATTTTACTTGCGATTATAGGGACTATAAGGCAAGTTTAGAATTTGTGAATATAAAAAAAAATTTAGATAACAATGAAACATGACATTACGATCATAGAGAAGTCTAAAAAAGTGATCGACAAAAAATGACTGTCTGTCTGTCAGTAGGTATGTATAACGAGCTGCAGCCTAAATGGCTTAAGCGATTATCTTTAAACTTGGTGTGTGTGATTATTTTGGCATTCCCCAGAGGGGACATTGAAATTTAAATTGTAGGCCTAAAAGTAAAGGAAGTGCCATATGACCGTTGAGTTGAGTTGTTTTCTTGATTGAAATTTTTGCATTCAGTAGGTAGGTAATCGAGTATTTTTTTTATTTGTTAGTTGTTTTTGCATGTTTAGGTGTTTATCATAGGCGTCCTTATTATTTATTCTGTATGCTATTATGATCATGAAATGCTTTAAAATAAATAAAGATAAATAAATAATAATAAAAATAACGAAGTTTGCTTTCATTAGACTAGTGGCAAAATTTGAGGGAAAATATTAAACAAATAATTTTTTTATGAAATCAAAAAACACTATTCATAACGTTTTTTGGAAAAAAATGTTGTAAGCCATCTTATTTCTTTTGCCGTTTTCTATTTTATAATTTTTTCATTTCAAAAACGTTCGATCAGTTTTTTGAAAAACTTTTCTAAAATATATATTTAATTTTTTTGACTATGTCAATTTAAAGAAATCTATAGTTTATACTAGGAGAAACAATTAAAAAAATCTATTCGTTTTTAAAATATTCAAAAAACAAAATAACTTTTTTAACAAATTTTTAAAAATTAAAAAAAAATGTTTTTGAAAATTTTAATAAGCAATATTATTTAATCATAAAACACTACATATTTTGAAAATTTTATCAAAATCCGTCTATTAGTTAACGAGAAAGTCTAATTTCAAAAAACCGGTCATATGGGAGGTACCGTTATAAAACTTTTTCCGAAAAATCCATTAAAAATAAAAATAGATTTTGCATAGAAAACATCATTCTGAAAGTTTTATCAAAATCGTATGAGCCGTTAGTTTTGGAGCTAGAATGCCAATTCCAACGGCCCAACCGTTTAGGCTGTAAATATCGATACGGACAGACAGGCAGACAGACAGACGGACGGAATTTCCGGACCCACTTTTTTTAAATTCTCTATCATCGTAATGTCATGTTTGATTGTTAGAATTTTTTTTACGAATGCATAACTTGCCTTATAGTCCCTATAAATCGCAAGTAAAAAACTATTCGATTACTACTGAATGCAAAAATTTCAATCGAGAAAACGAAAGTTTACACCTGCCCCTAAATAAACAAATTAGCACACAGGAGCAAGTACGTGCGACCCAGTCGTGCCTTTTATATGTATATTTATTTTTTCCTGAAATTCTTTAAATAATATGATTGAACAGACTTTTGGCTTTAAAAAAGGTATAACACATTATTTTAAATGTTGCCGTTATTTTTAAATATACCTATATAAATATATTTTAGTGTTAGATTACTTAGGCTACTTACATTTTTCTGAATATCAATTTTGGTTATGCATTCGTAATCATCGTAATGTTATAGGTATTTGATTGTTATCTCAATTTTTTTTTCTGCACGAATGCATAACTTACTTAGTACTTAGTACCTACCTATAATAATTGCAAGTTAAAATTAAACAATTAGGTATTACAAATGTAAAAAACCCGTGGTATTTTTAGCAATTCTATAGAAGATTAGTACAAAGAAATATTTTGGTTTAACTATAAATTTCTTTCCCGCGAGCTAAGCTGGGTAGGTCAACTAGTACCTATTATATAAACCTCAAACAAACAAAAGATCTTTGTTACTATAAATCAATAATATATAATCAATCAATAATAATATAAATCAATTTACAAACAATTTTTGATTGAATTTCTGCACATAGTTCATTCAGATAGATACCTATATATACATATGTATGTACCTATATGTATATGTAGGTACCTATCTGTATGGAAAGTTAAATTCAAAACAAAAATCCATCCACTGCAAGGACGTTTGTATCTTTGTATAAATATAGCAAGAAGTAAGTTTGTGTTTAAATTTCAAGAATGAATGTGTACATTATTTGAAGACGACAACCTTCATAATAGTAAAAAAAATTGAAAATCCTAAAGAATTCGAATCAAAAGTCTGGTCAATGATGTATATATGTACAAATATGACAAATATGTATGTAGGTAGTGCTTGTACAAAACTTGAAAATCCTAAAAAACTCAAACCAAAAGTCTGGTCAATGACGTACGCATGTATAAATGCTTATGTGAGAACCAGTTCTCATATTACATATTCCATATAAAAAAAAACGTAAGCAATGAAAATGTTGGATCGTGTATAAATCCTTACAAAAAACTATTCGCCTCAGCTAAGCGAAACCATTGTATATTAACTTCAAAACTGCTAGCAGTTTATACACATATAAACAATGAACAAAACAAGATACTGAATTATATTATGTTCTCCTTCGGTTTTTTCTTGCCTCACATTGTCACATTGCACATGCGCAGGAAACTAAGCACAAAGCATAACACTAAAAACCATGCCCTTAATTCTCTCTCACTCAAATAAAATGTCCTACACTAGCACTCCAAGCGGCTCTAGGGAAAAAGATTTTTTCTCGTCTCATGATAGTACTATAGGCAATGTATATACAATGGGCAGAACGGGAAAGACGTATGTAAAGTGTTAGCAGTCAGAAGAAAACAAACCATCGTGTTATTTTTAAATCATTTTTGTTTCGCTGAAAACTGATAATTAGGGTTGGCGAAATATTCACACAGGAAAAGAGTGCAAAATGGTTGGCATTGTTAAAAAATTGGAAAAAAGATTTTGATTTTGGAAAAAATCATGATTTCAGCTGAAGACTATATGACGAACAAAACATAATGATTTCCAAATCGAAACCAAGTTAGAGTTAAATTTCGGGTATAATTTTGTATCGTTGAGAATAGCATACCAAGAAATCACCTGGTTGGGCAAATGAAGTACCTATTGTTGTTACCTATTGGGTCTTATACGTTCACAAACGCACTGTATATTTTTCAACAATTTATCAGAAACCTACGTATAATATTCTACAAAATATATATCTAATGCACTCTTATTAAAACAAAAATGTAAAAATGTAAAGTAAAACAAAAATAATAAACAACAATTTATTACACGAGCTGTACAGAATTACCGGCGACTAAATCCAACGAAGTTTGTAGTCTTTTAATTTCCAATCATTCCTCTATCGTCAAATTTTCTTTCATGCCCACTCAATTCTTTTCATGTGTGTATATCTGCTATTAGACGATGAAACTGGATGCATGCACCTTGTTCGAATTCTTCTTTGAGATTTCATTCTCTGTCGCAAGTGCCATTACACGATGAATTTATGAAACGATTTTGACAGTTCTCTTTCATTTTCGTTTTCCATAATCATTTGCAATGAATCTGCTCTTTTAACTCAATCGGTGTAATGAATGTGTTCAACCACATACACATTTTTGCTGGATTCATAAAAAACATAAGAACTCCAAATTAAGTTCTTTAGTCCACAAAAATTTACTTTCCACTTTATTTTCACTCATTTTTCTTCGTTTACTTTGGATCTTAATAGAAGTTTACTCTGAGCATAACAAAACTAAGTGATAAAGAATTTAAAAAAAAGCGAACAAGAGAACAGAAAAACGCCAAACGTCTCATCTTTTAGAATTTTTTTTCTCAATTGCACTTACTACGTTCGAAGAATTCGAACAAGGTGCATGCATCCAGTTTCATCGTCTAATAGTGTGCTTCTACACGTTGACTGTTAAGTCTTGACTCACTTAAGAGCAAAAGATAGCAAATTCGAAAGTTGAGAAGAAAAAACATTTTACCCTGTGAGTCGAGGGCAACCAGGCAGCATGACTTAGTATTTAGGCGAAGGAGTTGAGAAGAGTAGTAGGAATCACAATCACGCAGGGACCGAGAATTTGTTGCGATTTTCTCATTCTCGTTTGTTATTTTCATTGCTTGCTTTATTATTATCTCCCTAAGTTTGTAGTCAGATGTATGTTTTGCTATAATTAAGAGCCACAGGGCTGAAATAAACAAACGTAAAGGCATAGTAACGTTTGTCACATACTGTCGCGTGACGCTGATTCAACGTGTGAAGGCTACAGGCGTGCCCAAAGGGAATTGTTGAAGAATCGGCGTCATATGATTATGTGTATAAAAGGGGACTTGGCATTTTTTGTATCCCTTTCTTTCTTTCTAAAAATCATCCGTTCTCTTTCTAGAATTAATTCTTTTTTGCGCTCGTGTAACCAGGCACATATAGAGCGCCTGCATTCCACTTTGAACATCCTAATTTTACCAAAATTTACAATCCTCCATATTTTGATAAATTAAAAACAAGATTAAAATAGATAAAAATAAAATTACAATCAAACCAAACGGAGGCCTACAGAAATTACACAAGGACCAGTTTAGAAAGAAAAAGAAAAGATTTAAAAACGATGAAATTAAAATTGGCATCGATACTAGTTCTATGGCACTTAACACTACAAATGTATGAGATCACACAGGAATTCGCAATTATAAAAAGTGAATTAATCAATTTAATTGAGGATTATAAAACAATAATTCATATCATAAACCCAACGAACTACGAAGAAGCGATAATAAAACTCAAAGAACAATATAGATTAATCCAAAAAAAAAAAAAAACAATATAAACAGATCAGAGAAATAACTAAATTGGAGACCTCACAAAATAGTTAAAAGAGGAGTGATTAACTTAATAGGGACTGGCATGAAATTTTTGTACGGAACTATGGAAGAAGACGATCGTGAAGATATAGAGAATATAGACTAAAATCATACAAAAAAAATAGTGGGAATATAGTAAAAAACAACAACCAACAATTAATTTAAAATCAATGATCAATTTAATGAACAGCTTAAAAGATTAATAGATACAGTGAATAAGGGTACAATCGTAATTAATGAATTAAATAATCAGAAAAGTGACGTATGCAGCCTCAGAATCAAATTAGAATTCTACAACCAAATTAATTAAGTAAAGTTTGCACAATCAAAAATAGAAGACATAATCCTAAACTAGTAGAACAGGAGTCCTGACACAAAACATACTGACTTTCGAAGAAATTCATGAGAACGAAATAACATTTGAAAAAAAATATAGAAAAAACTCCCATTATTCACAACTTTAACGATCTAAACTATTGAAAAAATTGTAAGCTCCAAATAAAAAATAAAATATTTGATAAAAAAGAATATCGTGGAGATATAATAGTCTCAATAATAAATTATGAGATTACTACAGAAAATAAAGACATTGACAATAAAAACTAACTAATATAGATTTTGTCACGGCCTTGGCTCCGCGATAAAGCATCGCTTCCCGTGAGATCAGCCAAATCAAGCATCCTTGCGCGTGGTTAGTAGAAAGATGGTGGACCGTCCGAAAACCAACTCCGTGCTGTTGCCATGTGTTATGTGTTTTCTGTTTTCCGTTCTTCTGTCTTCTCTTCTGTCCAGTATTAATGTCGTCTTGTGTGTTGTCTTGTAATTGTCTAAGCCGATGGCCTCAGTAGCCAGTGATCGTATGTGTGTCTACTTCGTAGATTTATCTACGGAGTAGATTAAAAATGTAAATGTAATGTAATGTAATATAGATTTCAGTAGTGAAAACGTAACGTATAGTACAACCACAGTTATAATTATCATAGTTGTAATAATAATAAAAATCATGTAAAGGAGGTGCAAGCAAACCATTATAGTTTTTCGACTGAATTATTAAAAAAATATATACTCAACATTTTTTCTTATAAACAATATTGTAAACGATTGTTTTATCGTTTATGTTGACCAGATCACAGTTCTTGTACTATGACTGGTATGGTGTAAATAGTGAAGCACTATAACACCTAGAGATGACTAAAACAGCTTCAAGCTGACTCACTTGAATAAAATAAAAAGTCTTGGTTACTGTTTCGTTGCTATCTTTAATCAATTTTATTTTCATACCGATATTTATACTTTAAAATATGCTTAGTCTACATTTATTTACAAAGGTGTGGCTGGTATGACAAATAATGCCGAATTTACAAAACAATAATATAAAAAAAAAAATATATCAAAATATGCAAGGTGTTTTGTTACAATAATTATTGATTGAGAATTATATTAATGCTGAAAGTGCAGAAGGCACTTCAATTGGATTTAGAATAATTATGTTTGTGCTGAAAGTGCAGAAGGCATTACAGTACAGTACAGTACAGTACACAGAAAGATATTAATGGCTTCGACTATGATATTACAGTATGTGAAACAAAAAAAAGATATGAAAAGTTTTGAATATGAAAATTATGCGAAGATACTGCTCTGTGGAACTGAACATCCTGCCCCGCGCTGATGATCGACAGATTCATCTGAACGAATTCTTAGACACTTATGGTGTAGCTTGATAAACGTGTTCTCCGTGTGGCCGGGATAGGCGGAGAGAGTTTTTGACTTGTAAACTAAGAACTCCACTATTGCAATGGTGATGACTAATCCAAGTGAATTCAAGATGCTGTGGGGAATGTTATGATAATGGATTTGATTGGGTAACTCCAGCTGTTTGATCTGTTCTCGAAGCTCATGCAACTCTTGATTTATCGAGCTGGTATTTGATGTGTTGTAGTTAAGTGAAGCTAGGTGTAACGCATTTTGAAACTGCACATCTTAAATTAATCTGGTATATGAAGCTTCAACCTTAAACGAATAAATTTGTTCCCCTTGAAGTATCAAATGTTTATTTTTCGCCACACAATAGGGTTGAAGTTTTAGCAAACCATTTCCTTCTAATGCTTTAAATGATGCTTGTTGCTTGCAAACGACATTAAGCACCGTTTCTTTATTAACTGCAAATATCCATTGGTTTAATTCAGGGAGTTTCGTCCATACTGAATTAGCATTGATCATTTTTAGTTCACACGTTGAAAGATCCGATTTATTGTTAAGTAAACTAGTCTCGCACAAGCTCAAGTTGATTCCAGCTTGATAGACCGGATGAGTTTGTCATAAATGATGATCTCCATTAGTAGTGGTACATCTAGAAAGTTCATCTTCGGTTATGAGGTAATATTGGTCATGATGAGCACTCACAGCTAAGACATCTGTTGACCGTTGTATGGTTATTTAGCTGTTATTAGTTGCTCCTGGAATGGGAATCGCCTTGTATGCGATGAATACTTCTAAGCCGAGTAACGGCAGTTCAATGTTGAAGATGATGTGATTTGAATTAATGTGACATTCATTAGTTTGTAAAGCTGTAGGATTTGGTCAGGTTCTACTTTAATCCGAAGACCTGGTGGAAGATGGCTTCTTATTTTACCTACTTCAATTTTAAGTTGTTGATGGGTGATTAACAAGTGATTTACTCGGCTTGGTGTGTATCTGCCAAAACATCTGTTATGGATGTCTGGATTCTTTGAATGTTAATAGTTATAAAGGTAGCGTGGGTGTTCCAGGACAGAAATAGTTCCTTCAGTTTGGTTTGGTATAATTCTTCAGTCACATTGCTTATACGATTGAATAATTGACTAAGTTGATTTTCAAGTGCATGTTGTCTTTTTGACATATCCACTTGACTTAACTTCGAGTCTAGAATGGAAGTGTGATTTTTTAAAAGATTCATAAGTTGATCCTCGTTCGATTGGATGCCTTCTAATCGTTGAGATATTTCACTGGCATACTTGGAGTCGAGAACTCCGAAGAGTGAATTTGCTATGTTTCCGACAACGTCGATGGCACCTCGTTTAATCCTTACAAAGGGCTTGGTTGAAGGAATAATATTCTCGTCAATTAATTCGTGTGTTATTAGCCGTAGCTGTTGTATAATTTGGGAGCAGAGTTCCTTGGATAAAAGTCTATTGCAAATATGCTCCAGTATCGTAGTACTGTTGTCTAATGCTTGGAATTTCTTCTGGTATGGCTCGAGATTATAGTACATAACAAGGTTCCATCTGTTGTGAATCAGACTTATTGTTCCATGTCGTTGAAAATAAATTTGACGGGATATCGTAGTACTGTTGTCTAATGCTTGGAATTTCTTCTGGTATGGCTCGTGATTATAGTACTTAACAAGGTTCCATCTGTTGTGAATCAGACTTATTGCTCCATGTCTTTGAAAATTAATTTGATTGTTCCATTGTTTTCTAACAGTGGTGCAAGTTTGTGTTGGACGCCGCAATACGCCAGATTTTGTTCGCACGTCCGCGACACGCACCAATCCGTCGTTTCCATAATGCACCTTTTTGATTCTAACTAGCGGCTATTTCATTACAGGAGTGTTGTCTTCCTTCATAATAACCATGGTACCAGGTTTTATGTTTTTAGATTACGTTTTCCATTTTGTTCGAAGTTGGAATTCATTTAAATATTCTTGAGACCATCGATTCCAGAATTCTCGTTTGCTGTGAGATACTAGCTTCCATCTGGTTAGTAAAGTACCCTTGATCGGTTCAGCCTTGTTATCAACAACTGCCTTTAATGAGTCTCTAATCAAAAAATTACCAGATGTTAGTACGCTCAGGTCGTTTGGATCACTAAACATTGCTGTTAGAGGTCTGGAGTTTAAAATTGCTTCTATTTATGCAGTGATAGTACAAATCTCTTCATATGTTAGTGACGCTGTTGCTATTTTGCATTGTAACAAGTGTTTTGCAGATTTCACAGCTGCCTCCCATAATCCTCCAAAATGTGAAGCTCGTGGTGGAATAAAGTGAAAACCAATTCCATTTGTACTGCATGAATCATATGAATATATGCTTGTTTTGAGCTCTTTTAGTTGATTTTTGGCTCCGACAAAATTAGTGGCATTATCGCTGTCTCGTGATTGCTAGTAGGCCTTGGGATCCAATGTGATTATTATTGAGGTGTAGATCCCTCATAACCATTTTGACGAGTGGGTGAGAATATGGCAACAGTAACGGATGTTTGCTGTCGTAGGCTAAATTTGTTGCTTGAAGTCTACCTCTAACTCGCAGAAGATCGTCTTGGTCTAAAAATACAGCGAGTCCTTTCAATGGACTTTCCTAATCTAGTTTTTTGTGTTTCTTCAGGAAACGTATGTCTTTATGGAAACCGTGATTTTGGACTTTCGTGATGATAAACTGCAGAGATATTTCTAGTTCCGATGTTGATAATGACCATGCCTTTCTGACGTCCTTTTTTGGGGTTTGTCTGATGGGTTAAATTACATCCTTGAGGTTACCTGACTTGCATAATTGGACAAATCGAAAACTGTAGGCTGGGATCACCTTAAGTTTATTGAATGAGTTGGAATGCCTTATTCCTTCAAAAATACTTTGTCATGAGTGGTCAATAAAGCAACTTTCTTCCTTTCATCTGTCCATGTTTTGGGGTGGCCAAATCGATTCCGATCCATGCAAAAATCTCGGACCGTACTTCCATAGTATATGATCCTGCAGTTTCTTCGGGGATATGCCTCTGGATTAAACATCAGCTCGATTTTCAGCTGATTGCACATATCGCCATTGATTAGTGGTGATTAGAGATTGGATGTTGGCAATTCGACGTCCAACAAAAATCTGGAAGGATTCTGCATTTGAGTTAATCCAACTCAATACTATTTGGGAGTAAGACCAAAGAAAGTTATTGGCGTTGTCCACCTTTAAGTCGCCTTTTACTTGTTTTAAGATTTCGGCAGCTCATAGTCAAGACGTGGAATTGTCATAGATCTCATTTGTTTTTATGCAGAAGACGTCTGACGGGTCGCCATATTAGCCAAAGGGTTTTGACAGCGCCTTCATTATTATCGTCGGTGAGAGATATCTCCTGATCTTCTAATGGAACATTATCAAGTAATTGTTGGCGGTTTTGAACACCACTTTTTTAATTGATGCCCTCCCTCCCGCAGCAACAAAGAAAATTTTGACTGAATGTCTTTTGCTGTTGTTATGCTGTCTGTACCGGCCAGAACGTCATCAACATAGAAGTCTTTGAGCAAAACTCGCGAGCCCAATGGATACTTTGCAGAGTATTCTTGAGCTAAGACCTGGAGTCATTTTGTTGCGAGATATGGAGCTGACGTGGTTCCATATGTCACGGTATGAAGTTTATAACATTTAATAGACTCAGTTCGGTTGGGTCGCCACCATATCAATTGAAAATGTTGATCTTCTTCTCGTATCAGTATTTGCCGATACATTTTTTGAATGTCGGCCTTTATGACACAATTTGGCAGTCTTAAACGCAATAATATTGAAAACAATTTGTCTTGAATTGTTGGTCCGGAATATAGTAAGTCATTTAACGACAGATTAGTTGACGTCTGTGCAGAGGCATCAAAGACGACTCGTGACTTTTTACTACTACTTTCTGGTTTAAGCACGCAATGATGATTGAAATCAATCTCTGTCATGTGCCCCAGTTGAATCTACTCGTTCATGAACTCACGGTATTGGTTGTATAATTCCGGGTTTTGGTCTTACCTGCGTTCCAACGCACGAAATCGATTAAGAGCAATGTCACTAGATGATCTTAGTTTATTTGAGTCATCAGCAAAGGTTAGACTGACAACGTATCTCCCAGTTGCGTCTCTTGACGTTGATTGGTTAAATTGTTCTTCACATTTTTCTTCTGCAACTGTGCGACTTGATGTCGAACATTAAAGCTCTTCGGTTTGCCAAGACTTGCTTATAGTCTGCTCGAGGGATGATTCCTCAGTATTAATTCCACAAATTTTATTTGTTGATAAACCTTCGTTCACCTTTCCGGTGACTACCCACCCTAGCTGCATATTTTGCAGTAGTGGTAACTCGGTGCTTAATTTAATCTGGCCAATGCAAAGTAACCGATGGTAAAATTCGGCTCCGATGAGCAGATCAATGTTATTTCTTTTATTGAACTGCGGGTCAGCTAGTATGACATTCCTTGGAATTTTCCACGTAGATATGTCAACTGTTTGTGTTGGCTGGGGAGATACAATATGAGGTAATACGATTGCTTCAAGCCTGGTGGTGAAATTGGTAGTAGTTGATTTTAAACATATGTTGGCTCTTCGATTTGAAATTTCCTATACCTTGTATGATCATGGGCCGAAAAAATAAGGGTATATTTTTTAGTTTACGAATCATTCTTTCTGTGACGATGTTGATTTGTGAACCGGAATCCGAAATAACGCGACAGTCGGTGAGCCATATTAATCCATCAAATTTATGACAACGGTGCTGAGGAAAACGTAACCCTCTTTCCTGTTCGAGCTTAACGCTTCTAGTGTTGCATTATTAATTTCAAATGTAGTGGATGGTTTTTGGATCTGGTGGTGCCATGCCTTTAGTAACAGGATTCGAAACTGATGCACTTGATTTTGGTTGATTAAATTTAGGCAAGTGCACTAATGAATTGTGTTTCTTAGCACATTTTAAACAACCTTGTAGTTTACAGTTGAAGGAGGTATGTCCATCCAGGAAACAATTCCCACACAAATTATTTTTTCTCACATGGTTTAATCGTTCTGAAGGCGTAAGGTTCAAGAAAGTACGGCAAGAGTATTGTTGATGCTGATTCTTGCACAACGTACAATTTTTATTCTGAATGGTAATTGAGCTCGTTACCCTTGGGTACCTTTTCCTTCCTTCTTCCAGGTCCCTTCTGTTGCCCTTTACACCAAGTGCCTCCAATGATTGAAAACGAGTTTCTAGGAACTTTAAAAATTTGTCTAGCGGCTGTAGTTCCTTTGGGAGTAGAGCGAATACTTGTAGTTTAGGATTGCTGTATCTTTCTTGGAGCAACTTCCAAGCTGACAGGTAATTGACCTCCGACAGAGCCACATATCTTATGACCCGTTCTGCTTCTCCTGTGAGGTTTGTTTTAAGGTAGAACAATTTTTCACAGTTCGATATTTGTTGGTTGTCTATCATCTTGCTAAATAAATCATGAAATTGGGACCATTTTAAGTAATCCCCATCAAACTTCGGTATCATTATTTTTGGAAGGTTTATTTTGCAGGTAGCAACTGGTTCCTGGAGAGGCAGGCTGACTTCTAACTTCTGTGCTAAGAAAATGAGGACTTCATGCACCTCTTCTTCCAGATTTATGAATCTGCTTAGGTTGTATCCAATATTTTCTGGATCTTCCGTTGATTCCAAAATCGAATTGTGAATCTCTTCGATTTGTATCCAATATCTTTAGATTGTTTTTTCTTGGAGGCCATAAAACTGCTTCCCGGTGAGTTTTGCGTTAGTTAATGCCCTTCGCAATGAAGAAATTATTGCTTCTTGCTTGCGGATGAGCCTCTGCATATCTTTACTCTGGATTGATTGTAAAATTGCATGGCCTTGTGATTTGGTGCAGCCGCCACCTGTATTGGTTTCTTCCTCTCGTGGTGGAAGTTTGGCGGTGTCGACTTTACTCAATTTTTCCAAATCCTTGATTTTTGTAGAGAATTCTTCTCTAAACGAGCTGTACACCCTTTGCACTGAATCAAAGTACATGTTGACATGGTATGCATGTGACAACTTGGTCGGATGCTCAACCTGAATGGTTGCGTCCATGGATATAAACTTTTCCCACAGTTCTTCCTGTTTTGCCCATCCTTCTTGTAGTTGGTCCTTAGGCGCTGGATATTCTCTCCGGTGTCCTTTTGTTGTGCGGCCTTCTTCTCCATGGTTGATGTCTTCGTTGAACGATGCTGATGTATCCCCTTGATTGTATATTTGCAAATATACCAGTGTCTAAGCCCTGGTAACGCTTAGTTTACGATGAAATATGCCCCTTACCTCTTGTGGGGGAGGCAAATATGTGTTTTAAAGTTTTTATCAGTATTCAAGCCCTGATAACGCTTTTGTATTTGATAGTTACACCTTACCTCTGGTGGGGGAAGCAACTATCACGTCGGGGTCACCAAATGTAAACGATTGTTCTTTCGTTTATGTTGACCAGATCACAGTTCTTGTACTATGACTGGTATGGTGTAAATAGTGAAGCACTATAGCACCTAGAGATGACTAAAACAGCTTCAAGCTGACTCACTTGAATAAAATAAAAAGTCTTGGTTACTGTTTCGTTGCTATCTAAAATCAATTTTATTTTCATACCGATATTTATACTTAAAAATATGCTTAGTCTACATTTATTTACAACGGTGCGTTGGTATGACAAATAATGCCGAATTTACAAAACAGAACAAAAATAAATCAAAGTGTGCAAGGTGTTTTGTTACAATAATTATTGATTGAGAATTATATTAATGCTGAAAGTGCAGAAGGCACTACAATTGGATTTAGAATAATTATGTTTATGCTGAAAGTGCAGAAAGCATTACAGAGAGATATGAATGGCTTCGACTATGATATTACAGTATGTGAAACAGAAAAAAGATATGAAAAGTTTAGAATATGAAAATTATGCGAAGAGTCTCTTCAGAACAGTCTGTTCTGTGGAACTGAACAAATATTTTATTTACAACAAAAGAAACAAAACTGTTTAAAAAAATAAATTAATGGAAAATACTAGAAAGTTTTCAGTAAAGAAAAAAAATATTACATCCTTTGCATAACATATCAATCAAAAATTAAATTAAAATAAATAAGAGTAAAAAATGAAATATTGCATTCATTGCACCATGTCTTAATGAAAAATTTAATTACAAAGTAAGAAATAAATATCACATTCTTGCATCAAATCGCAGTACTTATTTAAATTAAAATTGTTAATTTTGAGAAAAATTGCTATTTTGGAACACAATTTTTTCCAATTTTTTATCTGAAAAACGATTACGACGGTAATTTTTCAGCTGACCTGCCTTTGAAAACTCTTTCGGATGGAACATATGTAGCGGATATGGCAGAATATTTCAAATAAAGCGTGTATAATTCTGGTAAGGAGTTTTAACCCCCTTGCAAAACTCAAGGGGGTTCCCTGAAATCGGCATATGAGGTAATTCAATATACTGCCGCAGTTTAAAGTGACCGTTGTTTCGGGAGTTACAATATTCTGCACCTTGGACAACTTTTCTTCAAAATAATTCCACAAAGAGTCATTATCTTTTTCTTCGGTGGTTGTTGGAGAAGAATTTAATGCTTCGGTTCGGATGGTACTTGTTTGAGTTTCCGTTCGATTTGAAAAAATACTAAGAAGTTCCTCTTTCAGCCACTTCTGAGCATTTTTAGCGTTTTCCGCTAAGCCAAAGGCGGTTTTTTTGAGTAGAGAATCCATAAGGGTTGCCTTCGAAGACATTTTGCTACTTTCGAAACCACTGAAACGTTTAACTAAGGCAAGTGATAAATAAGCCTGAAGTTTGAAGCCAATTTCACGTTTAGGCTTTAAATTTGTTATCTTAACTTGTAGACCTCTTATCAAAGGGATCACAAGCGAAAGAGTTGGAAATGTTTCCCCAGAAAGTTCCTTTGTCATCCTATTTAAGGGTTTTATTAGCGGAATGCAATCCTGAATAGTCTCCCAATCAGATACAACCAGGAACTCAGGTGCCCTTGGCAAATTATTAATTGCAACTGAAAGTGGATCTTTCAATTCCACCAACCTTTCCAACTTTATAAATGACGAATTCCATCTGGTAACAACGTCTTGTTCAACCTTAAGTTGTGGAAGTGCCATGGTTTCTTGCGCTTTTCTCAGCTTTTCAGTCGCCAATATGTTGTGCTTAAAATACCCCACAAGCGTCCTGCACAACAACAAATCAGAGAATCCCAAGTTGGCACCAATAGCTTCGTTTACACTTAAGTTTAGTGTATGGGCCACGCAGGGGTGGTGATGTTTTTGGTTGCATTGGCATTCGAATCCCAACAAAAAAATGTGTTTCTATAGATTCCAACACGCCCAAATGCTACCTTGCAACCTTCTTAAACAATGTAGCATGAAATATCTATGGAAATATAGTATCTGTAGAATGATACAAGTCTTTTATTATGTCTATTGTAAATTAAATCTTCTCGTGTCGAACATGCAATCCGCAGACAAATTCAACATCTACTTTTTTCGGCAGCCTATTGTTGTATTTGTAGTGTGTGTAAAATCTTGCTTCGCCGCGGATAAATTTCCCAAAAAATCACGGCTACTTAGTGAGGCTCGAAATCCAATAGATAGAGAAAAGAAATAAGAATGAAAGAAAATAAAGAGAAATACAGATACAGACAGAATACCTTCAATGGCTGCGTATGTGTACTACTTAAGATTACGGTTGAATTCATTCACACAAACAAATACAAAACACTCAACACTCGTAGGTAGGTAGAATTGGTTTTGGTATGCAAAATCATTCGAATGATTTGGGTGAAGAAGAATCGAGTTATCTCGAGATGATGCATGAATCGATTATAATCGATTAAATCATTCAAATCGCAGTTGTCGTTGGGCTCTTCGTAGAGTAAGAAGTCTTTATCTTTCCTTCTCTATCGATTCGAAACGTTCCAAAATTCCAAAGCGAATACGCAGCCCAAGCAACGAAGATCTTAGATCTTTAATCGCGAAAGTGCAAAAAAACAATCTAACAATGTCAAAGCAAGGAGATTTGTCCAGTAATAATTACTGGCAGTCCTTCCAAGCTCAATATTCACGTGACGTCGGTGATGATGATGAGGATGAAATGTCTACGACAGAAAATGTCACTATAGCTATTGCTCCACCCATTAAATTACTGCATAAATCTGCAGAATTTGTTCATGAACTAATGAACTAAATGAACTAAATTTGAAAACTATTCAATCAAAAATATATCCATCGGTATAAAATTTTTTTGCGAGTGCATAACCTCATACAATACAGTGTGCGCGGCATTAAAAGAAAAAAAGTGTCAATTTTTCACTCACGACATCAAAAGTGAAAGATCTTTCAAAGTTATTCTCTTTGGTTTGGATGAAGTTAATATTGATGTTCTCAAAACAGAGCTATGTAAATTGGGTTTGAGTTGCAAAAAAATTAAAATGGTTAAAAAAAATTATGAACAATATACAGAAGTATTTTATATAGTTTTTCTTGAAAAGCAAAGTGTAAAAATTGCCAATTTGAGAAAAAACATTCGTCAAGTTCTTCGCACTCAGGTTCGTTGGGAGTTCCAACGAAGACTGAAAAATAAAATCACTCAATGCCATAATTGTCAAATATATGGACACGGTGAAAGAAACTGCAGTGTAAAAACCTACTGTGCTTTGCAGAGCTCTGTTTTTCCCTCCCATTTTGATATGCAGAACTTTAAAACTAATGTGCATCGGTATCTCCTCTTTTTATCCCTCCTCATTTCCCTAATGCTCATGCGGTGTTTAAACATTTTAAGGGTACACACAAACCCCTTTCGCGCGTGTAAATTATAAAAAAAAAAACTGCAAATTGCTCACGACCCCATGAAACTGCTGAATGTACTGCCGCAGGAATTTCCAAATGTGCTAATTGCCAAGGAAACCATAAGTCTACTGATCTTAACTGCCCTCGAAGAGTTAAATACCTCGAAATGAGAGGTAAAACTAACCACCAGAAAAACTCATCTATGACTCATGTACAACCAAAGCATCATATCAGAACTCCGCCTAACTATATGAGTTCAAATGACTTTCCGTCTCTCCCCAACAAGAATAGATCTTCTGTACCTGCAGCATCATCATCTGGTGCTGCTTACAATCAACATGCTACCAATGAGAGTGATCTTTTCACTCAAGATGAACTATGCTCTCTTACCATGGAGATGATAACTAATCTAAGTGTATGTAAGTCTAAGTTTGAACAATTTAATGTTATAACGCAGCTTGTGACCAAATATTTGTACAATCATGTCAAGTAATTAAACTCTCTTAATGTTTTTTGTTGGAATGCCAAAAGTATTCGATACAAATGTAGTAAGCTTTTCAATTTTCTTTGTAACAATGATGTTGATGTATGTCTTGTGTGTGCAACGTGGCTTAATAGTAGCATCTCTTTCTCGCACAATAATTATTACTGCCATAGACTAGATCGTTATGATGAAGAGGTCGGAGGTGGAGTTGCCATCGTAGTTAAAAAGTGTTAAGTATATAAATTAATACCAAATATTAAAACTAATATTTTTGAAACATTTGGTATTGAATTAATGTTAAATGATAATACTAAATTTAAAATTAATTTTATTTATTTTCCTGGGGGAGCCTCAAATGCACAAAAAATTGGCTTTTTCAAAAATGATTTAAGAAAGCTTATAACAGGTAATGAAAATTTTTTACTCGGGGGTGATTTCAACAGCCGGCATCGTAATTGGGGTTGTAATAGGGCAAATAAGTGGGGTAACTTACTGCTAGATATAACTATTCGTTATCCTATAAGTTTACTCTATCCTAATGGTCCAACATATTTTCCAACCAACAAAAAATCGTCGCCATCAACCTTAGATCTGATTATAACGAACTCACCAGAAATCGTTACCCAACCTATAGCTGTCAACGCTCTGAGTTCGGATCATATTCCAATAAACTGTGATATTATTCTTAATGGTAGAATTCAAGATGTGCAATACTTAGATTTTAAAAGGGCAAATTGGGATAGATTTGAAACAACGCCTTAGAAATACAACCTGTGATTTTACCAATTCATTATTGGAAAGTGTTAATGAGTCTGTTCCTAAAAAAATCAAAAACGACAAGGACAACAATTCTTCCACAATATATCTTGAATTTAATCAAGCAAAGAAATAGATTAAGAAGCCAGTGGCAAAGATATAGACAGGTATATGACTTCAATGAAATGAACACATACACAAGACAAATAGCTTTTGAAATTTCAAAGTTCAGAAACAAAACATGGAGTGATAAACTTAATTCTCTTGAACCGAATGCCAAACCCTTTTGGAAAATAGCCAAGGTTCTTAAAACAAAAAACAAATTTATTCCTCACTTAGAATACAATGATTCCTTGTTGATAACCTGTGAAGAAAAAGCTGACATTTTTGCGGGATTGTTTGAAAAAATTTTTTTAATAATCCGTTAGTAAATGAAACCAGCTCAGTTAACGGACTAGTAAGTAAGTCAATTAACTTTATTAACAGTAATGATGAACCTACCTTTGCCAGTAGATGTTTTTGCCACAAACGATGATATTAAAGAAATAATTCAAGGTATGCGGAACAATAAAGCACCAGGAGTAGATACTCTGAAAAAATCCTACTTTAAGGAGCTACCAATAGTTGGTGTATCCTTTATATGTTTTATTGTTATCGCTTGTCTAAAGTTAAAATACTTTCAAAGCAAATGGAAAACATCGAAAATCATACCTATCCTCAAGGCAGGAAAACCACCAAACAAACCTAATAGTTATCGACCAATAAGCCTCCTTAGTAGTTTTAGCAAAATATTAGAAAAAAATTATAAAAAATTAACTTCTGGATTTTATCGAGTCTTCCAAGGTTTTGCCAAACGACACATCAAGTTCTTAGAATTTGCAAACATGTTAAAGACAAAAAGTATGCAAAAGAATCAACGGGTCTTGTCCTTCTGGATGTTGAAAAGGCTTTTGATAGCATATGGCATGATGGTCTACTTCAAAAACTCAAGTTATTCGGTTGTCCTTTATATATAATAAAATTAATACAAAGCTTCCTTAGAAAGAGGCAATTTCACGATAAAGTAAGACTAAACGCTGAAAAAACACAGGCAATCTTTTTCACCAGGAAAAGAAAAGCCTGTGCTTTACCACTTAATCAGCTTAAGATAAATAACTGTGATATCCCGTGTGTATATTTAGACAAGACATTAACTTTTCAAGACCATATTACAAATACCCTTAGCAAAATAAGTATTTCCACTAAAATGCTATACCCACTTATATGTAGGAAATCACCCCTGAGTAAGTTCAATAAGATTATTATCTGTAAAGTAATTTTCCAGGCTATTATTGTTTATGCATGTCCAGTATGGGGAACTTGTGCAAAAACACACATAAAAAATTACAAGTTTCTCAGAACAAAACATTAAAAATGATGGCAAATTTACCTTGACATTTTTCCACCCAACTTTTACACGATCAAACTGGAGTTCCTCAAGTTACAAGAAAAATTGAAACTCTCAACCGAAGATTTTATCTAAGATGTAGTGATTCAAATAATATGTTAATACAAAATTTAGTAAGTCCATAATATCAATATTTGTAAAATCGAAATTGTAATTATTTATTTGTATTTAATAATTGTTATTGTTATTTATTCACTTATCTATTTGTTTATTTGTTTATTTATTTATCTTTGTATTTATTTATTTATTTATTTATGTATTTATTTATTTATTTATTTATTTATTTATTTATTTATTTACTTATTTATTTACTTATTTATTTATTTATTTATTTATGCAAAATTAATCATTTCTTCTTAAATATTATAATATTGTATTATTCAATTATAAAATACTTATATACCAACTTGGCAATTCCTCTAGTTTGTAAGTTTAATCTAGTCATTTTTTTTGTATAAAATATATCGAATGAAGGTTTTTTATCATAGTTTTCCTTCAAATGTAATTTAAATTTTTTCAATTCAAATGTATTTATTAACTTCGAAAACATTTTTCAGTTGTAAGATATATTTCAGATATCAAATCTCTGAGCAAGCTGCGTACTACGCAAATTTTTTTAAAGCCTTATCTATGAAAAATAAAGTATCTATCTATCAAAATCATTCAAATGCACCCATCATTAGTTGAATTTCACCAGATGGACTATTCACAAGGGGGAGGAGTTATATATGCTCCAGAACATATGCCGCAAGACCATCATGATATCGTATTTAACCCATAGAAGTACAGTCAGAAAACAAACGAATGACCACCCAAGACCGGACATTCCAAAGATAAAGATATCTGTACATCGAACATCACACCCACGCCATCAAGCTGACATAAACATTCAAACCAAAGATAACTGTACATCGAATATATATAAGTTAATTTAACACGTTTTAATATTCAATTAAAATTATTTTATTCTAAAACTTAAATTACTAATACAAAAAAAATTTTATTCAAAATAGTGTGTACTGACGTTTCAACTTGGTGTTCAGCTTCTAACTTCTGAAATCATTCTTCCTCTACGCGTCCGCTGTGTTGCGTTCTTGCTTTGTTAGTGGTTGGTTTGTTTAAGAAAATGATGATGATAATAATTAGTCCTTCGTGGAATTGGTCGAACCTAATGTGCCGGATGTTGTTTTTAAGTTTTACTATCGTAAAACTGTTTTTCGGTTTTACGATCGGTTTTACAATCGGTCTCAAAAGAGAAAGTCTGCATCCCTTGGATTGGTGTTGTCTAGATGCTGTTTATTGAGTGTGGGAAGTAGAATGTTAACTTATATATTCAGTTAAAAGTTAAGATACCGACGCAACACTTGTCATTTCTCAATAAATACATATTTAAAAATAGATAGTTGGGAAGAGTTCTGAACTCGTCCATTATGTTTCGGCAAGTTTTCGAAACACATCCAACAACTTGTGGAAACCGTGGTTTTGTGCGTGGGAGTAAGGTTTCGTTAGATCCCACAACGATGGCTCTCTTAATTGGCGTCAAGCTTCCAGGAAGCCAAAAGGCCGTGTTGGTGATATCGAAAACAAATGGTTGTGTTGTATGTATGAGTTAATAACTGGAATAAGCGAGGGAGTAAGGTGGTAGTGAAAAAGGAGCTTGGAGGGCACTCTTGCGAGAACCTTAGAATCGAGAAGGAAAAAAAGATAAAAAAAGAAAACACGAGGAGTTTTGAGAAAAAAAAAATCGAGGAGGACATCTTTTTATTATTAAATTTTGGATCGACGATTTTTATTTTTGAAACTCAAATCAGGATTCGGGACGTGAAACTTTGAAAAAGAAGAAAGGATAAAGGAGGGGACATCATTACAGACAGATAAGTAGTTTGTGTTCCATTTTTATATATTTAACCCTTATATATTTAACCTATCGTGTTCGAGTTTCCCACATAATTTTTGGGACGCGCTTTAATTGTGTTAAAGACCCATTTTTCTTTTATTTTATTTGCTTTTTATTTTTTTATCTAACTTCAATTGAATTGTAAAAACTATTTATTTGAAAATATATTTGGGTTTTAGTGAAGGGGTCTTCTATATCTCACGGTTTCCGAAAATAAAATCACTAATCACACTAAACTCTCTTTCTTTTATTTCAATTATCGGTTCTTTATATTTAGTTTTGGAATTTTCTAATTCGGTTTCAACATAAAAAAATTCCTTGCGCCAATTTTTATCTGCACCCTACTGTGCAAGAATAAATGTTCTTTTTATAAACTATTATGATTCGATAAATCAATCAAGTTTATCAAAAGAAATCCAAAATTCTTCCACTGAACCCATCCCAGCTGAGCAGCCGTGGTCACAGCTATTTTAATCAAGCTGCTGTTACACTTTTTTTTGCATTCTCTTTTCGTGTTAATAAATAGTAATATTATAGTTGCGTGCGTCATCACCGTCGTCGTCGTCGTCTTCATCGCCGTCGTCGTTGTTATTGGTCTCGGTACGCGTTCAATTTTTGTATTTTACTTTTTTTTTATTAAATTGTTTGCGGTTTAAATTGCGTTTGTCATTATTATTACCCTAAATAATCGATTTTAATCGTATTCGTGTCCCGCGAAAAAAGTGAAACAACCTACGCAGATATTTTAGACATACAAAATAAAATTAAATCTACATACATACGTAACTACCTACATACATTCAAGTATCTTTTCTTTCAATAAAATTTGCAAATAAAAAAAACATAATTTTTTGTTAGTCTAAGAGCCCGCAACAGTTTTTTTGCGTGAGAGGAAACCAAATGATATTGATGTTACAAACAGTCCTCCTCAAGGTGATAACGCCATCCCGCAGAGGCAGAATTACTGATTAATGGTGGGTTAAAAGTACCATTTTTCTGAAAACAGACCTAGTGAAAGAAACCATTTCAAATGCATCGCATCCCAACGCCTTCGATACCCTGAGTGCGAAAATGTTTGTGACAGACGTCTCCCAGGAGCCAAACCCCTGACAGACGCCGTCGAAAACGCGTTTTTTGACGTTTTTAGACTTTTGGGAAACCATTTAAAATTAGTCAGATCCGAAAGCTCTTGCTTCCTTGAGTGCGAAAATGTATGTGACAGACGCCTTACAGATGCACTGCAAACCCCTGACAGACGCCACCGAAAACCCCTTTATTTTTAGGTTTTAAACTTTTGGGAAACTACTTTAAATTAGTCGCATCCAAACGCTCTTGCTTCCCTGAGTGCGAAAATGTTCGTGACAGACGTCTTACAGGCCGCCAAACCCCTGAGAGACGCTATTTATTTGGCCTTGTCACACTCAGCTTTTTGTTTGTACAAAAAATTTAAGCTCGCGAAAGGCTTCTCAGTTAGCCAGTTCACATTTCGTGAGATTTCGGAGTGCTCAAGAAGTTGTCTCAGTCACTTTCGATGGAGCTGAAAAATGTATGTATGCGAACACAATTTCTCAGCAAAAGCAAAATAACAATTTTGTATCTCTTTCCTTCCAAGAGAGTTTTCTTTGACAAACTAAAATTGCGCCAGCGAATCAAAAAAAAAAAATTTATTAATTTTTTGACAGAAAATTTGAATTTTTTTTCTAAGAAATTGTGGTTCATGTTTCTGAGAAAACGGAGATATCTGAGGGCTTAGAAAAGTGAACTCACTGTCTAAGTATTTTTGCACAGTTAGGGTAGGCGCGCATGAACGATTTTTCACACGGCCGATTGAAAAAACGGCGAGCTACGTCTACAGGTTTATATGTATATTAGTAAACAATTGCCTAACCAGTCACAAAATTCTGGCCGATCGCGATCGGCCGTGTGGAATCGGTTCATGCGCACCTAGCCTTACAGCCGAAATGTTCACAATAATAAACAAATTGGTACACAATTAATAGCTGAGAAATCACACATTTTTAATTATATTTATGTTTTTAACACAAAAACTAAAACGGAAACATTTACACCAATTTGTTTATTATTGTGAACATTTAGCTGGTATTATTAGTAGTCATCACTTTTATTGGAGTCTTTTAATTTGAGTGAGTAGTGAATCTCCACGAGTTTCTTCGACGTTTCTTGAGAAAGTCGGTTTCGACTTCTGGAATGCACAAACGTGTGAAAAATTTCGACGTTTCCTTATTTAGTCCACCGAAGAAAGTGTATTAGCGAAGGAATAAGATTTATTCTGAAATGTATTATTAGGTGCGTTCAATATTGTGAGCCTTATTATTGTTTTTTTTTTTTTAGACAAAAAAATCTAAATTTGGAAAACTTGGGGAAAATTTCAAGTTACTGAACAGTCATCTTGCTTATTGTAGTAGATTTTCTTAAGGGATTTTTGGTAAACGTCATTTTACTATTTCACGTACATTTTGGTTTTATTAATGAGAAATTTTAGTCTGTTAATTAAATCTTATTCCATGGTTTAGTTATCTCGTGGAATAAAGGTGGAATTCTAAGAAAGAAATGATATAGAATTGATAGTGGAGTTTCATAAGGTACTCCAGGGCAATTTTTTTTTTTGAAAAAAAAAATGGCACGAGTACGATAACTTGGCCGCCAAGATTCGATGACGGGTTTTTGTAGAGGGGTAAAAAGCAAGCACTTTTTACAACACTTTTTTCACGTTTTTTTATTAAAATTTGGACTTTAAATGCGAATTTCTCAAAAACCATTGACATGAGTATTTTAATTTAAATGCAGGATTATAGAACAAACTGCTGGCTTTCAAATGCATTATAGCACTTTATTGTAAGTGCTGCCGTTGATTTTTAATATATTTTTTTTTCAATTTAAACCATTTTTTCTAAACGTGCTCATACCTCCTAAACGAGGGGAGATAGACCCTCCCACCCATAGTAAACAGTGCTTGTTTTTGACTCCTCTACAAAAACCCGTTATCAAATCTTGTCAGCCGAGTTATCGTACTCTCTCTAAAAAATTTGCTACAGAATGGCAATAGTCGGAATCGTCGGTGAAAGGGATTAGAAAAGGGGAAAAATAAATGCACGTTGATTCGAATGGCGTGGTGTGTGAGGGTAGGGTTAAGGGGTTGAAAACGTTTTTTTCTCTGATTTCCGTCGAAGTTTGATTTCTGATCGAAAAATGATCTGCAGAAAAGATGTAGATAATTAAAAATCCTATAATTTTACTTCAGATTATTTTTCAACATAACCTCAAATCTTATGATATATCGGCAAAAAAAACGGTCTTTCGTTTTTCGAGGGCACTCTTGCGAGAACCTTAGAATCGAGAAGGAAAAAAAGATAAAAAAAGAAAACACGAGGAGTTTTGAGAAAAAAAAAATCGAGGAGGACATCTTTTTATTATTAAATTTTGGATCGACGATTTTTATTTTTGAAACTCAAATCAGGATTCGGGACGTGAAACTTTGAAAAAGAAGAAAGGATAAAGGAGGGGACATCATTACAGACAGATAAGTAGTTTGTGTTCCATTTTTATATATTTAACCCTTATATATTTAACCTATCGTGTTCGAGTTTCCCACATAATTTTTGGGACGCGCTTTAATTGTGTTAAAGACCCATTTTTCTTTTATTTTATTTGCTTTTTATTTTTTTATCTAACTTCAATTGAATTGTAAAAACTATTTATTTGAAAATATATTTGGGTTTTAGTGAAGGGGTCTTCTATATCTCACGGTTTCCGAAAATAAAATCACTAATCACACTAAACTCTCTTTCTTTTATTTCAATTATCGGTTCTTTATATTTAGTTTTGGAATTTTCTAATTCGGTTTCAACATAAAAAAATTCCTGGCGCCAATTTTTATCTGCACCCTACTGTGCAAGAATAAATGTTCTTTTTATAAACTATTATGATTCGATAAATCAATCAAGTTTATCAAAAGAAATCCAAAATTCTTCCACTGAACCCATCCCAGCTGAGCAGCCGTGGTCACAGCTATTTTAATCAAGCTGCTGTTACACTTTTTTTTGCATTCTCTTTTCGTGTTAATAAATAGTAATATTATAGTTGCGTGCGTCATCACCGTCGTCGTCGTCGTCTTCATCGCCGTCGTCGTTGTTATTGGTCTCGGTACGCGTTCAATTTTTGTATTTTACTTTTTTTTTATTAAATTGTTTGCGGTTTAAATTGCGTTTGTCATTATTATTACCCTAAATAATCGATTTTAATCGTATTCGTGTCCCGCGAAAAAAGTGAAACAACCTACGCAGATATTTTAGACATACAAAATAAAATTAAATCTACATACATACGTAACTACCTACATACATTCAAGTATCTTTTCTTTCAATAAAATTTGCAAATAAAAAAAACATAATTTTTTGTTAGTCTAAGAGCCCGCAACAGTTTTTTTGCGTGAGAGGAAACCAAATGATATTGATGTTACAAACAGTCCTCCTCAAGGTGATAACGCCATCCCGCAGAGGCAGAATTACTGATTAATGGTGGGTTAAAAGTACCATTTTTCTGAAAACAGACCTAGTGAAAGAAACCATTTCAAATGCATCGCATCCCAACGCCTTCGATACCCTGAGTGCGAAAATGTTTGTGACAGACGTCTCCCAGGAGCCAAACCCCTGACAGACGCCGTCGAAAACGCGTTTTTTGACGTTTTTAGACTTTTGGGAAACCATTTAAAATTAGTCAGATCCGAAAGCTCTTGCTTCCTTGAGTGCGAAAATGTATGTGACAGACGCCTTACAGATGCACTGCAAACCCCTGACAGACGCCACCGAAAACCCCTTTATTTTTAGGTTTTAAACTTTTGGGAAACTACTTTAAATTAGTCGCATCCAAACGCTCTTGCTTCCCTGAGTGCGAAAATGTTCGTGACAGACGTCTTACAGGCCGCCAAACCCCTGAGAGACGCTATTTATTTGGCCTTGTCACACTCAGCTTTTTGTTTTTTGTTTGTACAAAAAATTTAAGCTCGCGAAAGGCTTCTCAGTTAGCCAGTTCACATTTCGTGAGATTTCGGAGTGCTCAAGAAGTTGTCTCAGTCACTTTCGATGGATCTGAAAAATGTATGTATGCGAACACAATTTCTCAGCAAAAGCAAAATAACAATTTTGTATCTCTTTCCTTCCAAGAGAGTTTTCTTTGACAAACTAAAATTGCGCCAGCGAATCAAAAAAAAAAAATTTATTAATTTTTTGACAGAAAATTTGAATTTTTTTTCTAAGAAATTGTGGTTCATGTTTCTGAGAAAACGGAGATATCTGAGGGCTTAGAAAAGTGAACTCACTGTCTAAGTATTTTTGCACAGTTAGGGTAGGCGCGCATGAACGATTTTTCACACGGCCGATTGAAAAAACGGCGAGCTACGTCTACAGGTTTATATGTATATTAGTAAACAATTGCCTAACCAGTCACAAAATTCTGGCCGATCGCGATCGGCCGTGTGGAATCGGTTCATGCGCACCTAGCCTTACAGCCGAAATGTTCACAATAATAAACAAATTGGTACACAATTAATAGCTGAGAAATCACACATTTTTAATTATATTTATGTTTTTAACACAAAAACTAAAACGGAAACATTTACACCAATTTGTTTATTATTGTGAACATTTAGCTGGTATTATTAGTAGTCATCACTTTTATTGGAGTCTTTTAATTTGAGTGAGTAGTGAATCTCCACGAGTTTCTTCGACGTTTCTTGAGAAAGTCGGTTTCGACTTCTGGAATGCACAAACGTGTGAAAAATTTCGACGTTTCCTTATTTAGTCCACCGAAGAAAGTGTATTAGCGAAGGAATAAGATTTATTCTGAAATGTATTATTAGGTGCGTTCAATATTGTGAGCCTTATTATTGTTTTTTTTTTTTAGACAAAAAAATCTAAATTTGGAAAACTTGGGGAAAATTTCAAGTTACTGAACAGTCATCTTGCTTATTGTAGTAGATTTTCTTAAGGGATTTTTGGTAAACGTCATTTTACTATTTCACGTACATTTTGGTTTTATTAATGAGAAATTTTAGTCTGTTAATTAAATCTTATTCCATGGTTTAGTTATCTCGTGGAATAAAGGTGGAATTCTAAGAAAGAAATGATATAGAATTGATAGTGGAGTTTCATAAGGTACTCCAGGGCAATTTTTTTTTTTGAAAAAAAAAATGGCACGAGTACGATAACTTGGCCGCCAAGATTCGATGACGGGTTTTTGTAGAGGGGTAAAAAGCAAGCACTTTTTACAACACTTTTTTCACGTTTTTTTATTAAAATTTGGACTTTAAATGCGAATTTCTCAAAAACCATTGACATGAGTATTTTAATTTAAATGCAGGATTATAGAACAAACTGCTGGCTTTCAAATGCATTATAGCACTTTATTGTAAGTGCTGCCGTTGATTTTTAATATATTTTTTTTTCAATTTAAACCATTTTTTCTAAACGTGCTCATACCTCCTAAACGAGGGGAGATAGACCCTCCCACCCATAGTAAACAGTGCTTGTTTTTGACTCCTCTACAAAAACCCGTTATCAAATCTTGTCAGCCGAGTTATCGTACTCTCTCTAAAAAATTTGCTACAGAATGGCAATAGTCGGAATCGTCGGTGAAAGGGATTAGAAAAGGGGAAAAATAAATGCACGTTGATTCGAATGGCGTGGTGTGTGAGGGTAGGGTTAAGGGGTTGAAAACGTTTTTTTCTCTGATTTCCGTCGAAGTTTGATTTCTGATCGAAAAATGATCTGCAGAAAAGATGTAGATAATTAAAAATCCTATAATTTTACTTCAGATTATTTTTCAACATAACCTCAAATCTTATGATATATCGGCAAAAAAAACGGTCTTTCGAATTTTTTAGTTTTGCTGAACGTATTTGAAAATCGCGAAAATTTTGATCATCATCATGAAATCGATGTTCTTATGAACGATGTTCTGCCCTAAATGCAAATGACAAAGGAAGATTGACAGTCCTTCACCAATACTACAATTTAATCATGAAAGAAGTTTTATTGAAAAGATCAAGTCCCGATTTTGAGATGAAATCTTTAAAATTTTAATGAAACTCGTTAGTAAGCGTAGAGCATATTATCTGGACGCAAAACTCCAATATAGTGAAGTGACGTTTAAAGCAGAGTATACTACAATTAACTACGTTGACTACGTTAACTTGTTACGCATACAACGTAGTAGACGTAACAAATGTAGTTTTGATTGAGTTTGTGACATATAGCCAACCCTGGTTGTAATTTGTAACCAAAAACCACCCCAATCTTGCTCTGCGACGAAAATGTCTTTCGACACAGTTTTTACTTTCAATCAAAACGATTTAAGAACTGGGGCCAAATTACGGCTTCAGTGAGCGAGTGAGTGAGTGCTATCAGTGATCGGATGCACGAGTAACGACCTTGGGATGATGGCATTCGTAGTCTGACGTATCGTTTAACTATTATAAAATGTACTAGTTGTATTCAACTTCATGGTGTAATTATTGATTTCTCTATTGGCTAACAGATGTCTTTGGGATAAATTTTGTCTTGGATAAATGAATTTCATTGTTGCGATTCAGAAGAAAATAAACAATTTGGAGCTAATTCAATATGAAAAATGATTTATATTCATCAAACGACGGTAATATTTATGACATTTTGAGAGAAAAATGTCTACCAAACAACAACATACTAAAAGTTCATATATTTTCGTTAAGGTACCCATCAGTCAGCACTTTATCTATCGAATGAAATGAAAATAGAATGCTCGATAACGTAAGCGGTAATGCCAAACACAAATAATTCAGTCACTTATTGCTCGATAACGAATGCGGTAATTTGGCCCTGGTTTCTCTCGTTCCCTGTGAATATTCTTTATGTTCCTCAATCCCCAATAGTATGCATATAAATGCTTTATATGAAATTCACCATCTAGTAATAATGCTATTGGTCACTTTTGTTTATTAATTGTTTTCCGGTCAAACTGGCACTGATATGCTCATTGTTTATATTTCTGTGATTGTTCGATGAATGGACGTCTATTGTATAGTACCGTTATGGTGTACTTGGATATTAACTTATTATATGATGGAAGTCAATAAAAAGTCTGCAGACATTATGTGTTGTTGTCTTCAGGTCATTGAATGGCACAATTAAGACAATGTTTTTTATAACTCATCATGTGTGCACTATAAGAAACTATACAAGGGCAATCGCACTTAGTTTGTTAAAAAAAAAAAAAAATTGATACCTATTATGCACGTTTAATAGCCCTATGTATAAGTTTTTTTAATCGATGCTGGGTTTGCTTTGGAATTCTCCTTGAACATTGTTATTATTTAAGTCATATATAATAAATATATAATAAATATAATACTTGGTCACGCATATACTCATATTGATTTGATACATTGGTTTACTTAAACAATTATTGGAAAAGGAATCCGTAACAACAATATCGAAAAAAAAATGTATAAGATATGTAGATATGTCTGTGGACATCCCTGCCACGAACATCATGAATATTAATTGAACTCAAGGAAAGCTCCAGAAAACGTCCCAATTGATTTATTGTATTTGAATAAATTCGTCCTTATCCAATTTTCAGAGTCTTATACTTTCTCAAACAACTGAATGCAAGAAAATGTAAATGACGAAAAGGAAATGCCTACACATCCGCAATGCTGCAGAAAAGCGAAGCGACAGCGCATATACATTCCTTTCCTTTTTGTGACAAGGATCATTAGTTACATCCGTAGATTAATATGTGTACTAAGGGCGGAAGAAAAGAGTCACAAGAAAAATAGAAAACTATTCTTTTCAATTTTAAACCCGATTTACTCTTCGACTTTTAGTGACTGTGACAATTCCATAATAGTCATGCCAGCACCCTTAATATACAGGCAACGTAGCACAGAGCGCCAAAATGGAATTTCAATGAAATGCCAATTTTAGACGAAGTCAAGGATAATATAAGGGATAATAATAAAGGATGATAGCATGGCAAATGCTTAAGTAAATTTCAAAATAGATGAAACGAAATGGAAAACAAATCATGTCTTTTATAAGAGATTGCTGAAAATGAAGCACATGTTTTCATGAAAAATAATAACGAAAATTCTATTAAATAAAACAAATGTTTACTTTTTAATACGATTTTAAGTTAAAGTATTTATTTAAACATTTAATTACAACATTTATTTATTAATTATTTATTAATTATTAAAATTAAGATGCCCGATGATAGACGCAAGTCCGAAACGCGCGTCGCGTATGATATAAGTAAAAATATAGCATTGAGTCAGCTGAAGTAAGTCGGGCCCCTGTTGTTGAGCCGACATGATTTATTTTAGTTATAAGTTAGTTTAAGACCAATTGTACATAAATTCTAACGAATATAATAAAAATAATCTAAACTAAAAAAATCTAAAAATCCAATTGTCGTTACTAGGGGATTCTAAAATACATATCGACGGTTAAACTTTATAACCTCGTAGGTCGAAAAATTCGAAAAAAAATATTTTTAATGCAAAAAAATCAGGAAATTCAGAGCCTTCTTTTGATATCTTCAGCTCAACAATATTGTTTTGAACATTTTTCAGAAATGACAAAATTCAAAAACTCGTATTATAAATTCTAATAAGAAATTAAGCAGTACCTCGTAAGTCTCCTACTACGCAAGTAAAAAAAAAATATACTCACAAGGTTCTCCATAAATACACAAAGCGGTTTTTCTTAATTTCTGAAAAACTTGCAAAAACGACTTACGAGGTTATGAAGTTTAACCGTCGATATGTACATTTGGGATGGCTATGAAATAATTCACCATTTTTTTTCCGTTCTTATTGTACGTTTCACCAGGAGCAAAACCGGTTTAGCCAAACTTAGCACATCAGATTTTTGGAGCATATAAAGGAAATAAAATGTGTGACCTAAAATAATGTTAGTTATGTCATAAACTTCAGAAATTGTCTAAACCGCAAACAACACATACAAATGCGTATACTAATACCAACGTATCTATTAAGGTTTGTCCAAACCAAAGAAACATTTATGAAATGTTTCCCATTTGTTTAAAAAAACATTTCAGAGACATGATTCCGAAATGTTTCTTGGTATAGACGCTTTTAGAAACAGTTTTTACTTTAAGATGGATTATAAAAAAGTAGCAATTACAGCGTCATGTTTCATCATCATAAAAAAAATACAAAAAAGATAAAATCAAAAAACCTGTCGATTAGAATAAAACGATGAACAATACAAAAAAGTTGTCTGTTCGCAATAGGAAAATTTCATAAACATTTCATAAATGTTTCGGGAAGCACCCAAACCTAAGTAAACATTTCAGAAATACTTAAAAAAACATTTCAGAAACAAAGTAACATTACTGAAATGTTTTTTAAACGTTTCTAATATGTTTAAAAATGTTTCTTTGGTGTAGCACAATTTTAATCTATTTTACTTGCAAGTTATGCCTTAGAGCAGAAAAAAAATTGAGATAACATTCAAACATAATTTTACGATGATAGAAATATTAACAATTAAGTTTATTTTGATATTTAGAGGAATTGTTTAATTTTTTGTTTAGCTCAAATATTAACGTTACCTGTCATATGACCTTTCAGTATAATCTTATTTTTCTTGGAAACGGCTCCAAGAATTTTTATGAAAAAAAATCTGTGTTCTATTGCATTATGTTTTGGTGAAACAAAATTAAGATGGTGGGCATTGTATATACATTGCCTATAGTACTATCATGAGACGAGAAAAAATCTTTTTACCTAGAGCCGCTTGGAGTGCTAGTGTAGGGACATTTTATTTGAGTGAGAGAGAATTAAGAGCATGGTTTTTAGTGTTATGCTTTGTGCTTAGTTTTCTGCGCATGTGCAATGTGAGGCAAGAAAAAACAGAAGGAGAACACGAAATAATTCAGTAACTTGTTTTGTTCATTGTATATATGTATATAAACTAACTGCTAAGAGTTTATATACAATGGTTTCGCTTAGCTGAGGCGAATAGTTTTTTTGTAAGGATTTATACACGATCCAACTTTTTCATTGCTTACGTTTTTTTTATATGGACTATGTAATCTGAGAACTGGTTCTTACTAAGTATTTATACATGCGTACGTCATTGACCAGACTTTTGATTCGTATTCTTTAGGATTTTAAATTTTGTTACTATTATGAAGGTTGTCGTCTTCAAACAATGTACACATTCATTCTTGAAATTTAAACACAAACTTACTTCTTGCTGTATTTATACAAAGATACAAACGTCCTTGCAGTGGATGGATTTTTGTTTTGAATTTTGCTTTCCATTCAGATAGGTACCTACATATTCAAATAGGTATATACATATGTATATGTAGGTACCTATCTGAATGAACAATATGCAGAAATTCAATCAGAAATTGTTTCTAAATTGATTTATATTATTATTGATTGATTATATATTATTGATTTATAGTGACAAAGATCTTTTATTTGTTTTAGGTTTATATAATTATAATAGTTACTAGTTGACCTACCCAGCTTAGCTCGCGGGAAAAAAATTTATAGTTAAACCAAAATATTTCTTTCAACTAATCTTCTATAGAATTGTTAAAAATACCACGGGTTTTTTTACATTTGTAATACCTTATTGTTTAATTTTTACTTGCAATTATAGGTAGGTACTAAGTACAAGTTATGCATTCGTGCAGAAAAAAAAATTGAGATAACAATCAAATACAATGATAGAGAAACATATTTGAGTCACTGGAAAAATTCTTTCCGTCTACCAAACGGTTTGGCCAGTCGTCTTTAAATTTGGATTATAAGTTTATTTTGACATTCGACATTGGATTCTTTTAATTTCTTTTTTAGGTGAAATATTTACGGTACTTGCGATATAACCGTCGAGTAAAAGCTTATTTTTGTCAAAAACAGTTCAAAGAATTTTGTATGCAAAAAATCAATGTGCATTCAATTTTTTTTTTAATATGACGGTGGGCTAAGGCTGGTACCACCCATAGGAGTTTTTTTTTTGGTATTGACTTTCCTGAGAACTGGTTAGGTAACCGATTACAACCAAAATTGATATTCAGGAAAATGTAAATAGCCTAAATAATCTTACACTAAAATATATTTATATATACTTAAAAATAACGACAACGTTTAAAATAATGTGCTATACCTTTTTTCTGTTCAATTTCAGAAAAAAATAAATATACATATAAAAGGCACGACTGGGTCGCACGTACTTGCTCCTGTGTGCTAATTTGTATATTTAGGGGCAGGTGTAAGCTTTCGTTTTCTCGATTGAAATTTTTGCATTCAGTAGTAATCGAATAGTTTTTTACTTGCGATTTTTAGGGACTATAAGGCAAGTTATGCATTCGTAAAAAAATATCTAACAATCAAACGTGACATTACGATGATAGAGAAGTCTGTCTGTCTGTGTGTCTGTCTGTGCGTATCGATATCTACAGCCTAAACGGTATGGCCGATTTGATTCAAACTTGGTAAATAGTATTTTTAGAGTGCTCTACCCGACGGTTTTTGGAATTGGCATTCTAGCTCCAAAACTAACCGCACCTGCCATATAACTTTTAATGAAAAACTTATTTTTCTCGAAAACGGCTCCTACGATTTTGATAAAACTTTCATAATGATGTTTTCTATGCAAAATCTATCTTTAAGTTTTAATATGACCGGTTTTTTGAAATTAGACTTTCTCGTTAACTAATTGACGGATTTTGGTAAAATTTTCAAAATATGTAATGTTTTATGATTTAAATAATATTGCTTATTAAAATTTTCAAAAACATTTTTTTTTAATTTTTAATAATTTTTAAAAAACTTATTTTGTTTTTTGAATATTTTGAAAACGAATCTATAGATTTTTTAATTTTTTCTCCTAGTATAAACTATAGATTTCTTTAAATTGACATAGTCAAAAAAAATTATATATATGTTTTCGAAAAGTTTTTTCAAAAAACTGGTCGAAAGATTTTGAAATGAAAAAATTATAAAATAGAAAACAGCAAAACAAATAAGATGGCTTACAACATTTTTTTTCCAAAAAACGTTATGAATAGTGTTTTTTTGATTTCATAAAAAAATTATTTGTTTAATATTTTCCCCCAAATTGTGCCTACAATTTAAATTTCAATGTCCCCTCTGGGGAATGCCAAAATAATCACACACACCAAGTTTAAAGATAATCGCTTAAGCCATTTAGGCTGCAGCTCGTTATACATACCTACTGACAGACAGACAGTCATTTTTTGTCGATCACTTTTTTAGACTTCTCTATGATCGTAATGTCATGTTTCATTGTTATCTACATTTTTTTTATATTCACGAATTCTAAACTTGCCTTATAGTCCCTATAATCGCAAGTAAAAATTGAAAAAAACTCCTGTGTAAAATGTCAAATTAACCTTAAGTTCTAAATTTGAAGACGATTGGCTCATCGGTTTAGGCTATAGTCCAAAATACATCCGTACAGACAGACGGACAGAATTTTGCCAGTAACTCAAATATGTTTCTCTATCATCGTAATGTAATGTTTGATTATTATCACAATTTTTTTATATTCACGAATCCTAAACTTGACTTATAGTCCCTATAATCACAAAGCTACTTGTGTATAAAATTCAACATCAACGATAACGAAGCCAATGAAATGAAAATTCAAAAAATAAAATCATTGTCGATCCTCATCGTTGTTAACCGTCACCGAGGACAGGATATACACATAACACATACACATGTGCTTATTAAGTTTTTCTTGTCAGTATCTCCCTCACCCTCGCTCACACCCTCTACCACACCGACGACCGACCGATCGACCTGAATTTAGCTGAACATTTTATCAAAGATAATATAATAAGTATACCTACGTAAATACACACATTATGTAGGTATGTATGTAGGTACATACCTAAATATCTACCTACCCTCGAAAGTTTTATATGAACAAAATATAAAACTCAAAATAAACTTATCAACCTGCTTAAACATATACCCACCCCCCAGACACCATTCATTTACAAAAGTCGTTTTTCTTCTTTTTTGTCATTCCTTTTTTAAAACTAGCCATCTCGTCGCCCTGCTTGTGTGAAGCAATCCAGTTGTAAAAAAAAACTATACTCGCATCATTGTATATATGTAAACTGCAAACTGCAAAGAGTAAAGTACATGTTCACAGAGTTTCTCTTAGAATTCTCTTTGTTCGCCTCGTTCGCCTCTTTCAATTTACCAAGTTAATTTTACCTAGAGCCGCTTGGAGCGCCACGGTCCACATGTCACCATGATAGTACTATAGAAGTTCATATACAATGATGGTGGGCTAAAATCGGAACTCACATAGGACCGGTGTTTTTTCTTCGAATTTTTCGAAAAATGGTAATCCGATCAAAATCGATATTCGGGAAAATATATGTTTTGTTTTCAAATATAAGTTATTTTTGATTTTGATTTAATTTTGAAATAAACTAACATTTTTCAGTTTTTTTTAAGAAATAAAATGGCGTTCAAATTGAATGCTGGAAAGACACAAGATGTCTTTTTTCAGGAAAATAAGAACTTGTTTTCTACCTAGCCGAATGTTAATAATTAACGGAACTACGACAGAGTGGAAATTCAGTTCAAAATACTTAGGTGTGCATCTAGACAAAACTTTAAATTTTGGGTTGTATATTCAACAAACACTCAACAAAGTTAATTTTACAATAAAAATTCTCTATTCTCTTATATTAGAAATTCTAAGCTTGGTGATGAAAATAATTTAATCATAAAGTAATTTTTCAAAGCATCATACTCTACGAATCATCTGTAAGGGGGAAATGTGCAAAAAGTTATGTACTCAGGTTGCAGAGAATGCAAAACAAGATTTTGAAAATTATGCTCAATTTGCCTTGGCATTATCCTACAGAAGAATTTCATAACACAATAAACATTGAAAAAATTAACACTTGTCGTGTAGATTGTCTGAAAATAACCTCATATCAAATTTGGCTTTATAAAAGCATTCCTAAAAATATATATTTTTTTTTCTGTGATATATTTAGATATTATATATTTTTGAAATATTTTTTTTTATTTATTTAATTAATAATTTTGATTATTTTTTTATTTAACTATTTATTAATTTATTTTTTCGTTTATGTCATAGAGATTTTTATATTTACATATCATATTTATTTCTTTGTTAACTAATTTATAGATATTTTTTATCAAGGTCCGGAAACCAACACACAACGGATGTTCCCACTGCCCCAAATAAAACGGAAACATCAGCGTCCAATAAACAATACACAATTCATAGGAAATTTACCAATTTATTGGACTCGTTGACAATTCTTAAGACTTATGAGAGGTATTGTTACAAAGGTAACAATATGGAACAATATATGTACTTTTGAAAGACAGCCTGAATTTGTAAGCCGTATAATTAACATTAATCATTTGTAAGCTAGAATAAGTTTGTGTAATATAAAAAATTAAGTTTTTTTTTTAAATAAATTTAAATATTGGGGAACTTCAGAATATGCACTGATATCATTTATAAGAGAAGTGGAAATATTCTTAACGTTTTTCATTGGAACACCGCTGGAACAGTATACTTTTCAAAGAAACGTCTTAAGCAAAATTCAAGGACCAGCATTATAAGCAATTAGATCTTTAGGAACAAATGCAACATTGGAAAACATCAAGGCGGAACTCATCAGGAATTTTGGAGTTCGAGAGACCTACTACAACCTCTATCATCATGCTATAAGCATAAGGAATAATAGTAATGTTAGTGAATTAAAAGAAATATTAGATAAATTAAATGCTAAGTATGAATTTAATAACGAGAAACCATATGAATTTTCGGCTATAGCGAATGAAACTATGATTGTAAAAATATTTATAAACGGATTTGATCCAAATCTTGACAGTGTTGTGATTAGTAGGCAGGTAGACAATTTAAGAGATGCTTATTATACTCTTGGGGAAACAGGATTGATTAGTAAGCAAATACCACCTCATACACATTTTAATCGACCTCAGAACAATCAACAAGATCAGTATAGAAACAAACACAATAATGACCAATATTATCCAGGAAATCGTAACAATTCAGGTCAATATAGAAATAATTTTAAACAAAACAGCAATAATTCAGGCCAATATAGGAATGCCTTCAAAAGAAACAATTCAGGTCAATATAAAAACAATTTTAATCATAATAATAATTTTAATCAAAGGACAATACCACAAAATAATAATCATACACCAATGAAGTGTGATTATGTCTAGCAAACTGTAGAGGAAGGTAATTTTCACTCACAGCCTCCAAGTTGGATTAACCGATCATAGAGGTAACGGTAGGAGATAATAAGATTAAGTGTTTAGTAGATACAGGTTCTACTAATACATTACTTGACAAGACAAAATTAATTAAATACAAACTAATTCCTTTGAAAGAAAGAATATCCTTTAATACCCTTAACGGAAAAATTTAAGCTGCACTCATGAAGTTTAATACGAAACGTGACTACAACAGATAAACCATTTTACGCGAAAATCTACAGATATCCCCAAATCCATGAACAAGAAATAAATAAACAGCTGACATAGGGTATAATAAATACAAGAGAGCAGTTCTACTTATAATAATCTCCTTTGGGTTGTGCCTAAAAAGTTAGATAATTCCGGGCAAATAAAATGGAGAATAGTTATCGACTACTGAAAGTTGAAAAAATCCACTATTGATGATAAAAGTCCTATTCCTAATATAGACACTATATTAGACAAACTAGAAAGATCTCAATATTTCACGACCATAGACCTAGCTAAAGGTTTCCACCAAGTCCTTGTTAGGGAAGAGGATAGATAAAAAACAGCCTTTTCAACTCCTCTCGGGCATTCTGAATTCACCAGAATGCCATTTGGCCGTAAAAATGCCCCTTCGACTTTTCAGAGATTGATTAAATCTGTTCTTAGAGAATACATAAATCTAATATGCGTCGTTTACCTTGACTATATTCTCATATTCAGCTCATCTCTAAAAGAACACATCATTAGCGTTCAAGAAGTTCTAGACAAATTAAGACAACACAATCTAAAAATTCAAATAGATAAATGCAAATTCAAAATGCAAAATACTTGGGACACGTCCTAACGACGGAAGGAGTAAAACCAAATCAAAATAAAATAGAAACTATCCTAAAACTTCAGTGACCAATAAGTACGAAACAAATTAAATCATTTAACAATTACATTAGTGCTTTTGAAAAACTTAAAATAATCCTAACGGAATCACCAGTCTTGAAGTACCCAGACTTCAACAAAAAATTCCAGCTAACCAGTGATGCTAGTGATTTTGCTATCGGGTCCGTACTTACACAGGACGGCCACCCAGTTTGTTATGCCGGTCGTACTTTGAACGATCATGAACAGAATTACTCCGTTACCGAAAAAGAATTATTGGCAATTGTTTGGTCTGTGAACTATTTGATTAACTTACAGATCACCAACCTCTTAAATGGTTGCAAAACAAAACATAAGGGTAAAGATATAAATCAACGTCTTCAGAGATGGTTACTTCAATTAGGAGAGCATAATATCAATATTGATTACTTAAAAGGAAAAGAAAACAAAGCTGCAGATTTGTTGAGTCGCATAAATTGTGAAACTGGGGAAATAAATGTGATCGCTCACAATTGTGGAGGGATAGAAAGCACCCAATTTAAATTTTGAAAATGATAGGTAATATGAGTGTAGATATTAATTCATTTTCCAGAAGAGGATCAAAATTATCATTTCCCAATATTAGACACAGTAGTAAACAGATTTTATACACAAATAATATTAACAAATAATAATATTAAGGACATTGAAATACTTAATAATTAAAGAATCATATCATTTACTCTGAGGATATTCTAGAAGAAAGACTTTCAGATATATGTATTTAGAAAATTTATAAATAGATAAGGTAGAACAGGTATTTTTTCATAGCTAAAGAGGACGAATACAATTTAGTTCAATTAAAGCTCATCGAATTATTTGACTCCCAAAACAAATACAGTTTTATAAATGTATGTATCACGCACAAAACATGAAAAATGAAGACGATACATGGAAAACAAATAGCAAAATATTACAAATATGAGACAGGCAATGCAGGCATAAATGAGAATTATGCAGGTTTGAGAAAACTTGTTTACTTTAAAAATCTCAAAGAATTAATCAAAAATACATCAACAATTGTGATACATGCAGGCAGGCCAAATATGATAGAAACCAAATAAAACCCAAACTTCAGTATACAGAAACACCTTCAGACAATAATCAAATAATACATGCAGACATTTACATTTACACAAAAAAATTACTTCGTGACATTCATTGACAAATTTTCTGAACATAGAGTAATATTCGATTTAGAAGAAAGGAACAGCATAACTAACAAAGAGAAATTAAGGTTATAACGGGTGATTTTTTTGAGGTTAGGATTTCCATGCATTAATATTTGACAGATCACGCGGGATTTCAGACATATTGTCAAAGAGAAAGATGCTCAGTATGCTTTGACATTTCATCATGAATAGACTTACTAACGAGAAACGCTTGGAAATCATTGAATTTTATTACCAAAATCAGTGTTCGGTTCGAAATGTGACAAATTGACGAAAATGACAAATTTTGTTCAGCGATGAGGCTCATTTCTGGTTGAATGGCTACGTAAATAAGCAAAATTGCCGCATTTGGAGTGAAGAGCAACCAGAAGCCGTTCAAGAACTGCCCATGCATCCCAAAAAATGCACTGTTTGGTGTGGTTTGTACGCTGGTGGAATCATTGGACCGTATTTTTTCAAAGATGCTGTTGGACGCAACGTTACGGTGAATGGCGATCGCTATCGTTCGATGCTAACAAACTTTTTGTTGCCAAAAATGGAAGAACTGAACTTGGTTGACATGTGGTTTCAACAAGATGGCGCTACATGCCACACAGCTCGCGGTTCTATGGCCATTTTGAGGGAAAACTTCGGAGAACAATTCATCTCAAGAAATGGACCGGTAAGTTGGCCACCAAGATCATGCGATTTGACGCCTTTAAATTATTTTTTGTGGGGCTACGTCAAGTTTAAAGTCTCAGAAATAAGCCAGCAACTATTCCAGATTTGGAAGACAACATTTCCGAAGAAATTCGGGCTATTCCGGCCGAAATGCTCGAAAAAGTTGCCCAAAATTGGGCTTTCCGAATGGACCACCTAAGACGCAGCCGCGGTCAACATTTAAATGAAATTATCTTCAAAAAGTAAATGTCATAGACCAATCTAACGTTTCAAATAAAGAACCGATGAGATTTTGCAAATTTTATGCGTTTTTTTTTAAATCACCCGTTACTTCTCAATTAGGGCTGGGTGTACCTCGAAAAATATGGATGTTTGTTAACAAATTGGCGGATAACTTTTTTATTTTAAAAGATATTTTACCGAAATAAATTTTAGTATTTAGATAACATACAAGACTTAAAATGTTCATTATAATAATTTCTTATTTTCCAAAATTGTAAGTTAGAGATCATAAAAATATATAAATTTCTCGTTCTTTTTCTCTAATCTTAAATCTTGGGGTTTTTTCTTAGTAATTTTAATTTTTTTATTTTTTTATTTTTGTTTTAGAATTAAATTGAGTCAATACCGGGAGTAAAACTTTTTTTACAGTAAACTTATTTTTTTATAAAAGAAAATTCATCATTCACCGTGTTTGAATAGGTGTCACTTCTTCAATTTTCAATATAATTCACCGAAACGAAAATAAAAATAAAAAGCCCAACTCAAATTTGTACAACTAAAATTATTATAAAAAAATATTTTAAATTTTTTCGGTTTTAAACAAAAAAACTTAAAAAAATTGAATTTTGTTGTTATTTTTAAAATCTTTGTGAATATTTTCTTTGGTTTTTGAATTTCAATTGTATTCTTAATTTTATCTGAAAACTGAGTTTTCAAGCTAGGGAGTAAAACTATATTTTTTTTTAAATATTGTTTTTTTAACAGAAAAGGAAGGCGTTTCATGCGAGGAGTTGTATTTTTTTTCAAAAAAGGAAAGGTGGAAAAAAGCAAAAAAAACTAAGGTATCATGAAAATATATTGTTTCTTTTGTGAAGTTATTTAGGTTCATTTCGTTTTCTATGCAAAAAATTATTTTAGTTTGGAGTTTGGAAATAAAATAATGTTTCTGGTGTTTAGTATGAGCGATATACATAATTATGTAGGTATACATTTACATATGTATATGTATACTAGATTAAAGATCATTGACAGATACAAGTAGTATACAACATATATGTACGTAGAAAAATAACATGATCTGAATAGGTACATGAAATTTGGCTTCAATGAACAATAACCCATAAGAACGGTCCAATTTTTAATTTGAAAAATGGCTTCAAAGCCAGTGAAAGGAAGCTTCAAAAATAAAAAGATTCGAATTGAATACGAAAAATGGCCACACAAAACTATAAACTTTTTTGATTGTTCGAATAAAGTACTTTAAATTGTATTTGGTGAAATAATTTAAACGCCATTTTATTTCTTTAGGAAATGTAAAAAAGTTTGAATTTTGTTTTCAAAATTGTAGGAGCCGTTTTTAAATAAAAGGTTTTTTTTTTAAACAACTTTTCTTAAAAAATAAAAAAAAATAATTTAAGAATACAAACTTAAGCAGAAAAATAACGTACATTTAAAAACTAAATTTAAAAAAAATCACTTACCCGTTTTCAAAATATTGATTTTTCAAAAAAAAAAAAAATATTAAAAATAAAAAAAAAAGTTTTCTAAAAAAATTAATGCAAAATTACTTAGGCTACCTATATCTGCTATATCTGAATATCAATTTTGATTGTAATCGGATCACCAGTTTTCGAGAAAGTCGAAGAAAAAAAACCGTTCCTATGGTCTGAAGTCTGAATGAACTTTTGACCTAAGAGCACGGAAAAAAGAGAATTTTATTTGTGCACCAATACATACAAGTATGTTTACTTGAGTTTTGAGTTCTGGTTTGAGGTACACCTTAAAATTCTCTTTTTCCGTGCTCTAAGCTCAAAGGTTCATTGTCATTCAGACTTCAGATGAGGAGCATGGACGTTTTAAAACGTAAAATATATATTTTTTTTTCTGTGATATATTTAGATATTATATATTTTTGAAATATTTTTTTTTATTTATTTAATTAATAATTTTGATTATTTTTTTATTTAACTATTTATTAATTTATTTTTTCGTTTATGTCATAGAGATTTTTATATTTACATATCATATTTATTTCTTTGTTAACTAATTTATAGATATTTTTTATCAAGGTCCGGAAACCAACACACAACGGATGTTCCCACTGCCCCAAATAAAACGGAAACATCAGCGTCCAATAAACAATACACAATTCATAGGAAATTTACCAATTTATTGGACTCGTTGACAATTCTTAAGACTTATGAGAGGTATTGTTACAAAGGTAACAATATGGAACAATATATGTACTTTTGAAAGACAGCCTGAATTTGTAAGCCGTATAATTAACATTAATCATTTGTAAGCTAGAATAAGTTTGTGTAATATAAAAAATTAAGTTTTTTTTTTAAATAAATTTAAATATTGGGGAACTTCAGAATATGCACTGATATCATTTATAAGAGAAGTGGAAATATTCTTAACGTTTTTCATTGGAACACCGCTGGAACAGTATACTTTTCAAAGAAACGTCTTAAGCAAAATTCAAGGACCAGCATTATAAGCAATTAGATCTTTAGGAACAAATGCAACATTGGAAAACATCAAGGCGGAACTCATCAGGAATTTTGGAGTTCGAGAGACCTACTACAACCTCTATCATCATGCTATAAGCATAAGGAATAATAGTAATGTTAGTGAATTAAAAGAAATATTAGATAAATTAAATGCTAAGTATGAATTTAATAACGAGAAACCATATGAATTTTCGGCTATAGCGAATGAAACTATGATTGTAAAAATATTTATAAACGGATTTGATCCAAATCTTGACAGTGTTGTGATTAGTAGGCAGGTAGACAATTTAAGAGATGCTTATTATACTCTTGGGGAAACAGGATTGATTAGTAAGCAAATACCACCTCATACACATTTTAATCGACCTCAGAACAATCAACAAGATCAGTATAGAAACAAACACAATAATGACCAATATTATCCAGGAAATCGTAACAATTCAGGTCAATATAGAAATAATTTTAAACAAAACAGCAATAATTCAGGCCAATATAGGAATGCCTTCAAAAGAAACAATTCAGGTCAATATAAAAACAATTTTAATCATAATAATAATTTTAATCAAAGGACAATACCACAAAATAATAATCATACACCAATGAAGTGTGATTATGTCTAGCAAACTGTAGAGGAAGGTAATTTTCACTCACAGCCTCCAAGTTGGATTAACCGATCATAGAGGTAACGGTAGGAGATAATAAGATTAAGTGTTTAGTAGATACAGGTTCTACTAATACATTACTTGACAAGACAAAATTAATTAAATACAAACTAATTCCTTTGAAAGAAAGAATATCCTTTAATACCCTTAACGGAAAAATTTAAGCTGCACTCATGAAGTTTAATACGAAACGTGACTACAACAGATTAACCATTTTACGCGAAAATCTACAGATATCCCCAAATCCATGAACAAGAAATAAATAAACAGCTGACATAGGGTATAATAAATACAAGAGAGCAGTTCTACTTATAATAATCTCCTTTGGGTTGTGCCTAAAAAGTTAGATAATTCCGGGCAAATAAAATGGAGAATAGTTATCGACTACTGAAAGTTGAAAAAAATCCACTATTGATGATAAAAGTCCTATTCCTAATATAGACACTATATTAGACAAACTAGAAAGATCTCAATATTTCACGACCATAGACCTAGCTAAAGGTTTCCACCAAGTCCTTGTTAGGGAAGAGGATAGATAAAAAACAGCCTTTTCAACTCCTCTCGGGCATTCTGAATTCACCAGAATGCCATTTGGCCGTAAAAATGCCCCTTCGACTTTTCAGAGATTGATTAAATCTGTTCTTAGAGAATACATAAATCTAATATGCGTCGTTTACCTTGACTATATTCTCATATTCAGCTCATCTCTAAAAGAACACATCATTAGCGTTCAAGAAGTTCTAGACAAATTAAGACAACACAATCTAAAAATTCAAATAGATAAATGCAAATTCAAAATGCAAAATACTTGGGACACGTCCTAACGACGGAAGGAGTAAAACCAAATCAAAATAAAATAGAAACTATCCTAAAACTTCAGTGACCAATAAGTACGAAACAAATTAAATCATTTAACAATTACATTAGTGCTTTTGAAAAACTTAAAATAATCCTAACGGAATCACCAGTCTTGAAGTACCCAGACTTCAACAAAAAATTCCAGCTAACCAGTGATGCTAGTGATTTTGCTATCGGGTCCGTACTTACACAGGACGGCCACCCAGTTTGTTATGCCGGTCGTACTTTGAACGATCATGAACAGAATTACTCCGTTACCGAAAAAGAATTATTGGCAATTGTTTGGTCTGTGAACTATTTGATTAACTTACAGATCACCAACCTCTTAAATGGTTGCAAAACAAAACATAAGGGTAAAGATATAAATCAACGTCTTCAGAGATGGTTACTTCAATTAGGAGAGCATAATATCAATATTGATTACTTAAAAGGAAAAGAAAACAAAGCTGCAGATTTGTTGAGTCGCATAAATTGCGAAACTGGGGAAATAAATGTGATCGAGACGCTCACAATTGTGGAGGGATAGAAAGCACCCAATTTAAATTTTGAAAATGATAGGTAATATGAGTGTAGATATTAATTCATTTTCCAGAAGAGGATCAAAATTATCATTTCCCAATATTAGACACAGTAGTAAACAGATTTTATACACAAATAATATTAACAAATAATAATATTAAGGACATTGAAATACTTAATAATTAAAGAATCATATCATTTACTCTGAAGATATTCTAGAAGAAAGACTTTCAGATATATGTATTTAGAAAATTTATAAATAGATAAGGTAGAACAGGTATTTTTTCATAGCTAAAGAGGACGAATACAATTTAGTTCAATTAAAGCTCATCGAATTATTTGACTCCCAAAACAAATACAGTTTTATAAATGTATGTATCACGCACAAAACATGAAAAATGAAGACGATACATGGAAAACAAATAGCAAAATATTACAAATATGAGACAGGCAATGCAGGCATAAATGAGAATTATGCAGGTTTGAGAAAACTTGTTTACTTTAAAAATCTCAAAGAATTAATCAAAAATACATCAACAATTGTGATACATGCAGGCAGGCCAAATATGATAGAAACCAAATAAAACCCAAACTTCAGTATACAGAAACACCTTCAGACAATAATCAAATAATACATGCAGACATTTACATTTACACAAAAAAATTACTTCGTGACATTCATTGACAAATTTTCTGAACATAGAGTAATATTCGATTTAGAAGAAAGGAACAGCATAACTAACAAAGAGAAATTAAGGTTATAACGGGTGATTTTTTTGAGGTTAGGATTTCCATGCATTAATATTTGACAGATCACGCGGGATTTCGGACATGGTGTCAAAGAGAAAGATGCTCAGTATGCTTTGACATTTCATCATGAATAGACTTACTAACGAGAAACGCTTGGAAATCATTGAATTTTATTACCAAAATCAGTGTTCGGTTCGAAATGTGACAAATTGACGAAAATGACAAATTTTGTTCAGCGATGAGGCTCATTTCTGGTTGAATGGCTACGTAAATAAGCAAAATTGCCGCATTTGGAGTGAAGAGCAACCAGAAGCCGTTCAAGAACTGCCCATGCATCCCAAAAAATGCACTGTTTGGTGTGGTTTGTACGCTGGTGGAATCATTGGACCGTATTTTTTCAAAGATGCTGTTGGACGCAACGTTACGGTGAATGGCGATCGCTATCGTTCGATGCTAACAAACTTTTTGTTGCCAAAAATGGAAGAACTGAACTTGGTTGACATGTGGTTTCAACAAGATGGCGCTACATGCCACACAGCTCGCGGTTCTATGGCCATTTTGAGGGAAAACTTCGGAGAACAATTCATCTCAAGAAATGGACCGGTAAGTTGGCCACCAAGATCATGCGATTTGACGCCTTTAAATTATTTTTTGTGGGGCTACGTCAAGTTTAAAGTCTCAGAAATAAGCCAGCAACTATTCCAGATTTGGAAGACAACATTTCCGAAGAAATTCGGGCTATTCCGGCCGAAATGCTCGAAAAAGTTGCCCAAAATTGGGCTTTCCGAATGGACCACCTAAGACGCAGCCGCGGTCAACATTTAAATGAAATTATCTTCAAAAAGTAAATGTCATAGACCAATCTAACGTTTCAAATAAAGAACCGATGAGATTTTGCAAATTTTATGCGTTTTTTTTTTAAATCACCCGTTACTTCTCAATTAGGGCTGGGTGTACCTCGAAAAATATGGATGTTTGTTAACAAATTGGCGGATAACTTTTTTATTTTAAAAGATATTTTACCGAAATAAATTTTAGTATTTAGATAACATACAAGACTTAAAATGTTCATTATAATAATTTCTTATTTTCCAAAATTGTAAGTTAGAGATCATAAAAATATATAAACTTCTCGTTCTTTTTCTCTAATCTTAAATCTTGGGGTTTTTTCTTAGTAATTTTAATTTTTTTATTTTTTTATTTTTGTTTTAGAATTAAATTGAGTCAATACCGGGAGTAAAACTTTTTTTACAGTAAACTTATTTTTTTATATAAAGAAAATTCATCATTCACCGTGTTTGAATAGGTGTCACTTCTTCAATTTTCAATATAATTCACCGAAACGAAAATAAAAATAAAAAGCCCAACTCAAATTTGTACAACTAAAATTATTATAAAAAAATATTTTAAATTTTTTCGGTTTTAAACAAAAAAACTTAAAAAAATTGAATTTTGTTGTTATTTTTAAAATCTTTGTGAATATTTTCTTTGGTTTTTGAATTTCAATTGTATTCTTAATTTTATCTGAAAACTGAGTTTTCAAGCTAGGGAGTAAAACTATATTTTTTTTTAAATATTGTTTTTTTAACAGAAAAGGAAGGCGTTTCATGCGAGGAGTTGTATTTTTTTTCAAAAAAGGAAAGGTGGAAAAAAGCAAAAAAAACTAAGGTATCATGAAAATATATTGTTTCTTTTGTGAAGTTATTTAGGTTCATTTCGTTTTCTATGCAAAAAATTATTTTAGTTTGGAGTTTGGAAATAAAATAATTTTTCTGGTGTTTAGTATGAGCGATATACATAATTATGTAGGTATACATTTACATATGTATATGTATACTAGATTAAAGATCATTGACAGATACAAGTAGTATACAACATATATGTACGTAGAAAAATAACATGATCTGAATAGGTACATGAAATTTGGCTTCAATGAACAATAACCCATAAGAACGGTCCAATTTTTAATTTGAAAAATGGCTTCAAAGCCAGTGAAAGGAAGCTTCAAAAATAAAAAGATTCGAATTGAATACGAAAAATGGCCACACAAAACTATAAACTTTTTTGATTGTTCGAATAAAGTACTTTAAATTGTATTTGGTGAAATAATTTAAACGCCATTTTATTTCTTTAGGAAATGTAAAAAAGTTTGAATTTTGTTTTCAAAATTGTAGGAGCCGTTTTTAAATAAAAGGTTTTTTTTTTAAACAACTTTTCTTAAAAAATAAAAAAAAATAATTTAAGAATACAAACTTAAGCAGAAAAATAACGTACATTTAAAAACTAAATTTAAAAAAAATCACTTACCCGTTTTCAAAATATTGATTTTTCAAAAAAAAAAAATATTAAAAATAAAAAAAAAAGTTTTCTAAAAAAATTAATGCAAAATTACTTAGGCTACCTATATCTGCTATATCTGAATATCAATTTTGATTGTAATCGGATCACCAGTTTTCGAGAAAGTCGAAGAAAAAAAACCGTTCCTATGGTCTGAAGTCTGAATGAACTTTTGACCTAAGAGCACGGAAAAAAGAGAATTTTATTTGTGCACCAATACATACAAGTATGTTTACTTGAGTTTTGAGTTCTGGTTTGAGGTACACCTTAAAATTCTCTTTTTCCGTGCTCTAAGCTCAAAGGTTCATTGTCATTCAGACTTCAGATGAGGAGCATGGACGTTTTAAAACGTAAATATTCCTTCTCTTCGTATCGCACAGAATATGAGTGTGCACTTTTTTCCTTGCGTTTATTTTTTTTCGATCCTTAGGAGCGATGTCGACGACCACAAAGAAATGAATTGCATGGGCATGGCCTCTGGTCTGACTCTAAAAATAATTAGAAATGAAATGACCTTTTTTTGTTTTTTGTGATGTTCTTCCTTTCTGTGGCTATCCTAGTCCATAATGGTGTGCCTAGGAATTTGTTGTAATTTTTTTTATTTTCAATTAGCTCCCTGAAAAAAAACTGGACCTGGAGAGCAAAATTAGTTCAAGTTGATATGATAATTGCATCGTTGGCCGGCCTATATTTTTTTTTATTTTGTCTGTCTAGAAGAACGGCCTAGATCAATTTGCTGTTGAACGAAGATCTTTTGTAAATTTTCATAAAATATCTAGACAGTTTTTTTTAATTTATTTGGGGCCAAATTGTATGATGGAAAATGAATCCATATTCTTAGACTTACAAGTAATCACCCAAAAACAATGTCCAATTTTTCATTATGAAAAATTACCCAATGTGAAAATAGAAATATAACCCTAAACTACAAGGCTGAATAAGGCACTATCAATAGAAAAAAAACAATGGGCACGACTGGGTGGCACGTACTTGCTCTTATGTGCTTAACTATATTGGAAGGCAAGATCTTTAACAGCGCAATTATAGTTAACATGGGCCAATGTTCACCAAAGTAAGCCTTTTCTTAAATCCCCGATAAATTATATAAAAATTTGAGATAGGCCCTTACTGTATAAAGTTCTTAGAATGTACCCAAAAATTATGTCCTAACTTCTTGAAAACGAATTAACCTGTTTAGAAAAGCATACATAGGAAAAGTAGGCATGTAATTATCCATAATGTGTAAAAAAATCCCCAAACCGCTGAAATTTAAAACAAAATGTTGTTGATATTGTTGTTTTGCTTACAACTTTGTGTGGCCATTTTTCGTATTCAATTCAAATCTGTTTTATTTTTGGAGCTTCCTTTCACTAGCTTTGAAGCTATTTTTCAATTTAAAAATTGGACCGTTTTTATGGGTAGTTTTTCATTGGAGCCAAATTTCACGTACTCATACAGATCATGTTATTCTTCTACGTATATGTTGAATACTACTTGTATCTGCCTTCACCCATCCATCAATCCAAGTAGAATTGGAAGTGACAAATGAGGCAACTAAAAATCAGAGACTGAAAAAACAAAACAATATCAGAACCAGTCAGGGTAGAGACTAGAGAGTAGAAAGCAGAACACATGTAATAACAACAACAAAAAAAGAAGAGAAAAAAATAAAAGAGCAGAACAGCACCAAATTCTGCTGCTGAAATCGTTCGAATTACAAATTTATTTGTGTGCGTTAGCAAATAACTTTCTATGGGGAAAAACGCAAATTAGACCTTTTTTTAAAAATTAATATAAAAAACTATTACTGATACATACATTTTCTAAGCCGATGTAAAGAGATAAAATGTGGAAAATAAATAAAAAAATAACACCAAATTTATTAGAACTTTACTTTTTTTTATAAAGTCAATCGATATTTTAGCTTTTTTAATCGGCGATTAGAGTGTTAAAAAACAATATTAAAAAAAAACTACAGTTTTACTCCCGAGCTTGAAAACTCAGCTTTCATATAAAATTAAGGATAAAATTGAACTTCGAAAACCATAGAAAACATTCACAAAGATTTAAATAATAACAACAAAAATCAAATTTCTTAAGTTTTTTTCGTTTTAAACCGAAAAAATTAAAAATATTTTTTTTATAATATTTTTATTATAAATATTTGAGTTGGTCTTTTTATTTCTTTTCATTTCAATGAATTATATTAAAAATTGAAGAAGTGACACCTGTTCAAACACGGTAAAATCGAGAAAAATGCGTCTGATTCGATGATTTTTTTTTTCATAAAAATTAAGTTTAATTTAAAAAAAATTGTTTAACTCCCGGTATTGACTCAATTTAATTTTAAAACAAAAATAAAAAAAATTAAAAATTAAAATTACTAAGAAAAAACCCCAAGATTTAAGATTAGAGAAAAACAACAATAAATTTATATCATATTATGATCTCTAACTTACAATTTTGAAAAGTAAGAAATTATTAAAATGAATATTTTAAGTCTTGTATGTTAGCTAAATATTAAAATTTATTTCGTTAAAATTTCTTTTTAAATAGAAAAGTTATCCGCCAATTGGTTAACAAACATCCATTTTTTTCGAAGTACAATCAGACCAGAACTCAAAACACAAGTAAACGTACTTGTATATATTGGTGCACAAATAAAATTCTCTTTTTTCCTTGCTCTAAGCTCAAAGGTTCATACTTCAGATGAGAAGCATGGACGTTTTAAAACGTAAATATTCCTTCTCTTCGTATCGCACAGAATATGAATGTGCACTTTTTTCCTTGCGTTTATTTGTTTTCGATCCTCAGACCTCAGGAGCGATGACGACCACGAAGAAATGAATTGCATGGGCATGGGCACTAACAACAAACCTACCTGCCTCTGGTCTGGCTCTAGAAATAATTAGAAATGAAATGACCTTTTTTTGTGTTTTGTGATGTTCGTCCTTCCTGTCTCTCCTAGTCCATAATGGTGTGTCTATGAATTTGTTGTATTTTTTATTTTCAATTAGCTACCTGAAAAAAACTGGACCTGGGAGCAAAATTAGTTCAAGGTTTTTATTTTCGCGGACGATACTCATATTAGATAAACTGATAATTGCATCGTTGGTCGGGCTATATTTTTTTTATATTGTCTGTCTAGAAGACCGGCCTAGACCAATTTTAACGTTTGCAAACGTGTTTTTGACGTTGAACAAAGATCTTTTGTAAATTTTCATAAAATATCTAGACAGTTTGTTTTTATTTATTTGGGGCCAAATTGTATAATGGAAAATGAATCTATATTCTTAGCCTTACAAGAAATCAAAAAAAAAAACGAAGACGAAAAAAGAAAATGGAAATATAATCCTAAATTAAATTGCTGAATAAGACACTATCACTACAAAAAAAAAAAATGGGCACGATTGGGTCGCACGTACTTGCTCCTATGTACTTAACCATATTGGAAGGCAAGATCTTTGATTGAAACAAGTAACATTTACGTACAAAAATAACACGTTCTAAACTTATAAATCGTTCAAAATCACAACCCTAAACGGCTTTTAGTAAATATGGAGTATGCCATCACACGTCTTGTATAATAATGAATTTATGAACAAAGTATTTCGAAAATTTTAGGACGGATTTTGATAAATTCTTGTTTTTTATTTTTGGTTTTTTGAACAATTTTTTTTTAAATTTTTGGTATGCAATTTTTTAGACTTTATTAATATACATGTGATTATAAAACTTAAAATGTTTTTTCATGAGTTTAAAAAAAATGTTTTAAAAAAAAATTAAAAAAAATAAGTTTTAGTTTTAAAACAAAAAAGTTATTCAAAATGTTGATATGCAGAATTAATTTGGCTATCTAAATCTTCTCAAATATAAAATTTGACAGGAATCCAAAGAGCCGTTACCGAGAAAGCCAAAAATTAAAAAAACCGTTACATGATATGTACCGTTAATAGACTTTTTCGGTAAATTTGGTTCTGATTATATTTATAAGAGCTAATATCAACAAAAAATCCTCAAAAATGTGCATCAAAATGGTTGGAGCCGTTTTCGAGAAAAATAAGCTTTCCTTAACGGCCATATAGAAGGTGCCGTTATTTTAAGGCCTAAAAATAATATTTAAATTTACCCTCTGGCCCTCTGGGGAATGCCAAAAGAATCACACACACCAAATTTGAAAATAATCGCTCAAGCCGTTTAGGCTGCAGCTCGTTATACATACTGACAGACAGACAGAAATTGTTTGCCACTTACTTTCTTCTCTATGATCGTAATGTCATGTTTGATTGTTATCTCAATTTTTTATATTCACCAATCCTAAACTTGCTTATAGTCCCTATGATCGCAAGTAAAAATTTTAAAATTTTAGAATTTGTTGGTTAATCATACTTTAGACAGACCCCAGCATAGAAGGTTGTAAGGGGCAGAATATCCTTCATAAAAAACGGGACTTGTCCAGGATAAACCTAATTATACTAATTTACTGTAGGTAAGGTTGGGTTTATACCATCTAACGAAAAAAATTGGTACAAGTTTTTTTATACAGGGTGTCCCTAATTCGTTTTCAGGATTTTAGGGAATGATTCTTGGATATTCTAAGAAAAAATTGTTCCTCAGTAAGAGCTTTTCTCCAATTTTTATATCATTTATCAGAGATTTAAGAAAAGGCTTCCTTTGGTGTACCTTAACCCATGTTAATGATAATTGCCCTATTATTACTAACGATAGGAAATTTGTATAGGACATTATTAATATAATATTAATAAATCTTATAACTAAACATCTTAAAAAGGTAAACATTTGTTTTATTTCAATTGAATTTTCGTTATTTTTTTTATTTAATTATTGTTACGTTCATTTGAAAAAATGTTATGTTTATTACGTATTTTCTGGACAAAATTGAACCCAAGGTCAAAAAGTTTGCATGGGCAGAAAAAATGGAACAGGCTAAAAACTAGATATCTTAAAACTAAGATAAGGTATCAAATTTATTTAAATACATTTACAAAGGCTAGTATTTCTTTTAAAAATAATGCCCTATACAAAGTTTCTATCGTAAGTAATAACAGTGCAATTATCGTTAACATGGGCAAAGGTACACCAAAGTAAGCCTTTTCTTACCCATTCATATCATGTTATTCTTCTACGTATATGTTGTATACTACTTGTATCTGTCAAAGATCTTTGATCTAGTTTACATATATGTACATATATAAATGTATACTTTTATATGTATATCGCTAATACTAAACACCAGAAAAATTATTTTATTTCCAAACTCCAAACCAAAATAATTTTTTTTGCATAGAAAACGAAATGAACGTAAAAAACTTTACAAAAGAAACAATTAAATTTGCATAATAACTTAGTTTATTGCTTTTTTTCTACCTTTCCTTTTTTCCAAAAAAAAATACAACTCCTCGCATGAGTGTGGCACCAAACGCCTTCCTTCTCTGTTCAATGGTCCATAAACCAAAAAAAAAATAAAAGGCACGACTGGGTCGCACGTACTTGCTCCCGTGTGCTAATCCTTTTTAGGTACAGGCGTCTTTTTGACAGATTTAATTTTAATGTTTTTTTGACGTGCAACTTCTTTAGAATCGTTGTGGTTTGAAGCTCGAACGAACATGCGTCACGATAAAGGGATAAACACATAAATATATAGGATTGTTAGCTTTTGCAGTTTTTTAGTGTATTATTTTTCCACTTGTTGTTTAGTGCTTATAATATAATTTGCTAATAGAAAGATATAGAAGACTTTTTTCAGTTTAATTTTCGTTTTGGTATGGAAAAAATTGAACAACTGGCATAAAGATTCGTGGGAATCAGCAGTAGGGCAATAATGCTAGGTATAGGGACCTATATAGGTCCCAATAACAATAATTTACTTTTTGAAATCAAATTAATTAAAATAGCTGAATTATGTTTGATGGATCGATAAACGTATGATGTGGGTAGGTATTAATGGAATTTATTAAGGATATTATTTACCTATAATAAAATTGGAAGGAAGGTAGGTACTTAATATAAGATACACGTTCCCACTACTGTTAAGCGAGTATGTAAAGCGACAATATTAAAAGTTAACACAGTGGTTTTGTTTATTTATAGGAAGGTGTAAACTTTTGCTTTCTCGATTGAAATTTTTGCATTCAGTAGTAATCGAATAATTCTTTTTATTTGTTAGTTGTTTTTGTGTGTTTATCATAGGCTCATTATTTATTCTGTGTGCTTTTATGAAGATGAAATGCTTTAAAATACGTAGGTATGTATGTAGGTTGTCACCTTCTTTTATTTGACTAATGGCTAAGCCCTAAGCCGAGCAATATGAAATAAAATTTGGGGGAAAATTTTTTATGAAATCAAAAAAACACTATTCATAACGTTTTTTGGAAAAAATGTTGTAAGCCATCTTATGTCTTTTGCTGTTTTATATTTTATGAATTTTTCATTTCAAAATCGTTCGACCAGTTTTAAAAAAAAAAAATTATTTTTTTTGAAAAACTTTTCGAAAACATATTTTAAATTTTTTTTGAGTATGTCAATTCAAAGAAATCTAGAGCTTATACTAGGAGAAAAATTTAAAAAAAAATCTATTAAACCGTTTTTAAAATATTCAAAAAACAAAATAAAAAATATTTATTTAAATTTAAAAAATTATTAAAAATTAAAAAAAAATGTTTTTGAAAATTTTAAAAAAGCAATATTATTTACATCATAAAGCTCTACAGATTTTGAAAATTTCATCAAAATCCGTTAATTAATTAACGAGAAAGTCTGATTTTAAAAAACCGGTCATACGGTACCTCGTTTTAAAACTTTTTCTGAAAAATCCATTAAAATTAAAAGATAGATTTTGCACAGAAAACATCATTCTGAAAATGTTATCAAAATCGTAGGAGCCGTTTTCGAGAAAAATAAGTTTTTCATTAAAAGTTATATGGCAGGTACCGTTAGTTTTGGAGCTAGAATGCCAATTCCAAAAACTGTCGGGTAGAGCACTCTAAAAATACTATATACCAAGTTTGAATCAAATCGGCCCAACCGTTTGGGTTGTAGATATCGATACGGACAGACAGACAGACAGACAGACAGACAGACAGACAGACGGACGGAATTTCCGGACCCACTTTTTTTTGACTTCTCTATCATCGTAATGGCATGTTTGATTGTTAGATTTTTTTTTTTTTTTACGAATGCATAACTTGCCTTATAGTCCCTATAAATCGCAAGTAAAAAACTGACACACCAAAAAAACAGACCCACAAACAAATACTTCCCACCGCAATTACCCTACCAATAATATGTATCCCTTCACCAATCCATCAGTCTCAGTAGAATTGAAAATGACAAATGAGGCAACCAAAATCAGAGCCTGAAAAACTATCAGAACCAGCCAGGGTAGAGACTACAGAGTAGAAAGCAGAACACATGTAATAACAACAACAAAAAATAAAAGAGCTGAACAGCACCGAATTCTGCTGCGGAAATCGTTCGAACTACAAATTTATTTGTGTGCGTTAGCAATGAACTTTCTATGGAAAAAACGCATATCAGACAATTTTTTAAAAAATTAATAAAAAAAAACTATTATTGTTACATAAATTTTCTAAGTCCATATAAAAAGATAAAATGTTGAAAAAAATAGAAAAATAAAACGAAAATTATTAAGACGTTACTTTCCTTATAAATTCAATTGATATTTTAGCTTTTTTAATCAGCGATTAGAGTGTTAAAAAACAATGTTTTTTTAAAAAACTATAATTTTTAATCCCGAGCTTGAAAACTCAGCTTTCATATAAAATTAAGAATAAAATTGAACTTCTTGAAATTACTAAGAAAAAAACCCCAAGATTTAAGATTAGAGAAAAAGAACGATAAATTTATATCATTTTATGATCTCTAACTTAATTTTTTGGAAAATAAGAAATTATTAAAATGAATATTTTAAGTCTTTTATGTTAACTAAATATTTAAATTTATTTCGTTAAAATATCTTTTTAAATAAAAAAGTTATCCGCCAATTTGTTAACAATCATCCATTTTTTTTCGAGGTACACCCAGCCTTAAAGGCAAGCCCAAAAAGATAGTATTAGACAATGAATTCCAAAACATATACGTTAAAGACTTCTTAAGACAGGAAAATATACCAGTACATTTCACTTAACCAAACAGCCATACCGGCAATTCCGATATAGAAAGATTTCATAACACAACAAGCGAAAGAATGGGAGTGTTAACAACAGAAAAATCAACTTTAGCAACAAAAGGAAGAATATATCAATGTCTAGAGTGGTACAATAAATCAATACATTCCTCAATTAAATTTAAATCAATAGATATTTAAGAAGGAAGAGTAGATAAAGAAAAGGTCCTTTCAAATATGCAAAATATGAAAGTTATTGGTAAGCTGAATAAAGATAGGGAAGAATATAATGAGGAAAGATAAGAAGGATATGTGAAAAAATACAAAGCTTTTAGGCATTAAAAGGAACCTAAATTTATTTTTTTTTTATTTAAAGAATCTTCATACTTCAAATATAAAAAGATCTAATAAATTTTCAGATGAAATGTATAATATCTTCTTCTTCTTCTTCTTCTGACAACGATTATTATTATTTATTTATTTCATCAATTGATTTCAAGATCTGCTGATTACAAAAATTCCAAAAAAATAAATTTATCATAAGTTTGGGTAAGATACAAAATATACATACATAACATGATAAGCAAGTTTACGATAAATTAATCAAGAACAAAAGAACAAAAGAAATTAATTACATATATTAAGTATTATTTTCTTAAAAATATCCCTCTTCATGCAAAGGTCGATATCATTGCATACTCCGTTAAAAAGTTTTAAAGAACGTGTTAGCGGCTCATTTAAACCGTAGTTAGTCCTATGAGGAGCTATATGGAATAATTCAATTCTGTTTCGAAGCGTTCGTGTAGGAGCATAAAAAGGAATCAAGGAAAGCAATTCCATAGGAGATATTCGATTATATAAAATATCTTTTACAAATAGTATACATTGCACTTGCCTACGACATTTGAGCGTTTTCAAATCTATGAGAGAGGACCTTGACTTATAGTTCGGTAGGGACCCACCCAATTAAATTTTCTCAGGGCATAATTAGTAAATCTTTTTTGAATCCTTTCTATTCTCATACTAATATTTTCATAGAATGGTGACCAAACAACACAACAATACTCTAAAACTGGTAAAACCAAAGACATAAACAAGGTCTTAGGCGTATACGCATCCTTGAAATCAGTTGAATTTCGTTTTAAAAATCCTAACAAAGAATTACCTCTAGACACCACATAGTCAATGTGTGATTTTAACCATTTTGTAAAATCTCTATCAAAACCCAACCTTGTTAATTTTTGTAATAGAAGATCATGATGAACCCGGTCACATGCTTTAACAAAGTCGGTATAGATGACATCAACTTGCTTACCATTTTCTATTTGATTGCTACAAAAATTTGTAAAAAGGCTTAAATTTGTGCAAGTCCATCTTCCTTTCAAAAATCCATGCTGAAACGAGGATAATGATTCCTTAACAGAAAAGTAGAGCCTTTGAGTAATCATTTTTTCAAAAACCTTGGGTACCGTAGAAAGTTTAGAAATAGGTCTATAATTTTTTACTAGATGTTTAAGACCACTTTTGTATATGGGATCAATGAAAGAAATTTTCCATTCGTCCAGGAAAATACCAGTAGAAAGAGATGTATTAAAAATAGAATAGAACATAACATAAAGAAGTGGAACATTTTGATAATAATATGGGAGAAATCAAATCAAAACCCGCTTTTTTTGTCGTATCAATATCAGTTAAGCTTTCCAAAACATCCTGTTCGGAGAAGCATACTAATGAAAAATCAGTTAAAGGATTAATATTTGGATATAGTTCACTAGTATCCGCGATAAGGTCTCTATTATATGAAGTTTGAAAGAATTGTGCAAAGAGGTTACATGAAGATTGAATATTATCTGATTTATGACTTTCATATTCCATATTCTGGGGAAACGATGAAACTTTTCTTTTAGAGTTTAAAAACACCCAAAACGATTTGGAATTCGTTTTTGTATTTGATTCAGTATTATTTATATATTGCCTGTGCAGAAATTTGATTAAAAAATCAAATTCTTTCCGTAACTGAAAAAATGTAGCACGGTCTTCGAAAATATTTGTTGATTTATAACGCTTAAATGCTTTATTCTTGGCATTTTCCAAATTTTTAATCCTTGAGTTAAACTACGGTAGTTTAAATGTCCTTTTTTTGACTGAGGTAGGAACAAAACGTTCTATTCCTTCAAACACAATACTTTTAAAAAGAGTATACATATCTTCTAAGGATTTACCTTCCAAAGAATCCTTTCAATTAACAGTATTGAAGAAACTATTGAGCGCAATAAAATCTGCCCTTGCATATTTATAAATTTTAAGTTCATTTACAGGTAAAACAGAAGGATAGTTATAATATTCGAATGTTAAGCAAACAGCTTTATGATTAATAGAATTGTTTAGAAGAGGGAAATTCGAAGCTTCTAAGTAGTATTTGAAATCATTGTTTATAAACACTAGATCTAAAATTCTTCCCAAACTATTTTTTACATTATTAATTTGAAAAAGCCCCATAGCAGAAAAAGAATCAACGATTAACATCTCTATATCACTCTTCGCATTAAAAGGGATCAAAATTTGATCACCTTCCATGTAGCACCAGTTCATGTCACCAACGTTAAAATCGCCAAGTATACATGGAGATTGGTTCGTCGTTAATTCATTCACTATTGCTTGAGCATTAGAAATGTGATTCGAATATAGGTCTATTTCACTTAAAGGTCGGATGTAACTAATAATAAAAAATAAATCTTTTATTTCAGCAGAATCTTTAGAACTTACACAAACACATAGTTGATCAATTTCATCCGCATCATTCAATAAATTACGTTGAGAACTGTTGAAAGTTAAACGGACGGCAATCATCACTCCGCCTCCACGTTTCCATCCTGTATTTATTGAACGATCTTTGCGATATACATTGAACGATGAATCAAATAGCTCAGAATATATGAAATTTGACTTTAGCCATGTCTCAGTTATGATGATAACATCATACTCATGCAGAGAAGAAGACAAGAAGAGCTGGTCAGTTTTAGTCCGCAAACCACCAGCATTATGAAAAAATACTCTTATTTCTGATAATTTTCTTTTTTGTTTTGGAATGATTACTTTTGCTGTCGTCTTCCTTCTTCGGAAAATTTACAAATTTCTTAATTTGTAAATGTTAAGGCCATATCGATGCATCCAAAGCAGCATAAAAATGGCTTGCAGATATCCCCAACTTGAAATTCACAAAGCGTAGTGAAGAAGAATCAGTTTCTTTTTTAATCAGCTTAGAACAGCGCATAGCACTCTTTGAAATATTCAATTTAATTAAAGCATAATCAATAACATTCTCCTCTGATACATTACTGTCTAAACGGGAAATATGTAGAAACCGTAGACGAGGCACAGATTGTAATGTGATTTCACCCTCTACAGGAGCGGCAGTCCCAAACAATACCTTGTTGGAGCAATGAGCACCCTTCCGTAATGTAGTACCAGCAGCAACATTGGCAACACCTTGAGTGAGAGGAGCATTTTTCTCAGCTTCACCATCATCAACATCACCAACAACAACAGTTTGAGCAACGTTTTCACCACCAACAAAAACAACTTCATTTCCAGATACAGCTGCATCATTTCGGTTAATCAAATCAGTTGTTATGAGTGTTAAGCTTTCGTCATCATTAGCTCTGTCAGAACCAGCAGACTGAAAAGATGAACTGGTAGCAATTGTTTTATTATTCGTAGATGTCGAGGTTTTCGCATTATATGCAGCACTAGCAAGATCGTCACTCTGTGTTAAAGAGTTTGGCTTGCTTGTTAATTTTGCATTTTGATTTGATAATGCAACCGGTTTTTTATTTTTCGTTTAAAGTTTCTTATCAGCACTCTTAAGCACAGGAGATGAAGATGGTGCACTTTTATTCATAGGCGAGTTAAGAAAGCGAGGAGAAAAAGAATTGGTTTTGTTTTCTTTAAAGAGCTGTAATTGTTTATTGTTGTTGGTTTGTTCAACAACCGCCGGTGTCTTAGTTTGAGAGCGTGTAAGGCGCGGCGGTTTCACAAGTTTATCGAACTCCGATTTATTATCAACAAAGAAACGATAAAGGTCTTTGATTTTGGGTATACTTCGCAAAAGAGAAATGTCTTTGCATGAACTACACTTCCAAAAAATATTTTCATTTGATTAAAGCACAGCACGCATATTTTCATTTATTTTAGTGCATTTAAAATGAAAACCAGATTGACAAACTCCGCACAAAATCAAATCGTCCTTGGATGTTAGTAAATTACAATTAGAACATTGGGTATCCATATTGAACATTGAAACTGTTGGATATAATGTGAATAGAACCGTCTATAAAGAGAACGAGAATAATGACCGCGCCGCTGTACTAGAGACACTTTTGACTAGGTTCGGCTGTATTGAAAACGAAGTCAATGAAATAAAAAAAAAAAACAATATCGAACACTGAAGATAAAAGTTCCAAAAACAATAACAATGTCCGCGCTGAAGTGGAAAGTCTTAGGTCACAAATTGAAACACTAAATATAAAAGCACTGGCCAAATACTAATTGGAATTCCAACGCAATCGAGAGAAATCTTAAAAAACATTTTCAATAATATCTGCCACTTGTTGGAATTTCAACCACAACCATTAAGCAGAATCTTTCGCGCTAGCCCGAGGGAAGATTCTATTATTATTGTTAAATTTTTTAAATAACAATTAACACTTTGGATAATTTAAACTCAATTGTAAACAAACGTGATCATCATTCCACTACCCATCTTGAAGAAGAGCAAAGAGAAGCCAACAAACATGAAAATGCACCGAATCAAGATAAAGATGATAAATCAGTGCTGTCGCTTGAACAAATATAGTACTATTGATACTTTTTCACTTTATTTAATTTTACTGTTTGGTAAAATTTTTCTTAAAAAAGTTTATATCTAAAATTTCATTTTTAATTTCGATTATAATTTTCTTATATTTAAATGTTTTTTTCTTTCGTTTTAGAAAATGTAGTATAATTTTAGCATCTTGTAGTATAATTTTAGTATCTTTTTCTGACAGGCTCAATTTTCAAATTATTGTTTGTGGTTGTTTGGTTCTATCTGGACGGCTTACTGAAGTTCTAAATAAATATTTTTATGAACATATTATCAAGTGATAATAAAGTGGTTTCTCAGGCCAGCAGCGTCACAAGTTTTAACAGAACAAAAACAATACTTAATTTTTTTAGGAAACGATTAGTGGGTTATCCATATGCCACATAAATGCTCAAAGCCTTCGAAAGCAGCTGGATGAATTTAAATGCACTTTCAATGACTCGGTCATGGATATTGTATGCGTATCTGAAACATGGCTGACAGAAAAAGTTGGTAGCAGTGTCCTTACTACGGGTGATTATAAGGTATATCGCTCTGACCGTGTGGAATCTATAGGAGGCGGGGTTGCAATTTTTATCAAGAAAGGTTTTAATAGTAAAATAATTAGTTCATCCGACAATAATCATCCGTTGCAATTCCTTTTTATCGAAGTTGTTTGTGCTGAGGATAGATGCCTGGTTGGGGTCATATACAAACCCCCTGATATCACTGATCCCAGCACTATACCAGATATTTTACAAGACTTTACTGTAAACTACAATCACGTTGCTGGTGATATGAATGTAGATCTCTTAGACGTGCAGAACAGAAGTGTCAAATATTTTAACTATAGCCTAGTTTCTCTTAATCTGTACCCTGTGAACCAGGATATCCCAACGCATTTTACTTCAACAAGTTCAACTTTGCTAGATATTTTTCTTGTCAACCATCCAAACTACGTCAACTATTATAGTCAGCTTGACGTGCCAGGTTTCTCAAAACATGATCTCATTGTCGCTTTTTATGATATCAGAACTAATCCAAATGTAAACAGACATTCCATAACTTTTCGAGATTTCAAATGTGTCAACATGCAGGCTCTCATTTCCAATGTTTTCAATTCCAACTTCAAAAGCATATATCTTCTTCCAGAAGTTAATGAACAGATAAGTCTTTTTACAGAAACAATCAACAACCTGTTTGATATATACGTACCAATTAAAACCGTTTAATTAAATGTTTCTAAACCAGGATGGTATTATAACAACATTGACCAACTTATAGCTAAGAGGAATGTTACATATAAGCGTTGGAAGCGATTTCGAATACATAATTTTTTTAACCATTATAAAAAAATACGAAACAGGGTGAACGTTGAAATAAAAAACTCTAAAAGAAGATTCTATGGATCAAAATTCAACAACCTAACCTCCAAAAAACTGTGGAGGAATATCAAGTCACTTGGTATTTCAAATCAGAAAAAAGCTCCGATGAGGAGTGTGATGTTAACGAACTCAACAAAATCTTCGCGGCTTCTTCCTCCTACACAAATGATGATGCGGACAGAGTTTATAATAGTAATCCTGATATCTTGACAAGTTTTATTTTCAGAAGAGTTGATGAAATGGAGGTATTTAAGGCGATAACTGGTATTAAATCGGAAGCCATTGGGCTAGTCAACATGCATCCCAAATTTGTAAAATTAATTCTTCCTTTTATATCGCCTTTTATAACTCATATTTTTAACTCTATCTTGACTAGCTCCCATTTTCCTTAGCTATGGAAAGCTTCTAGAATAATTCCTGTTCTAAAAAATCCAACGCAAATGTCAAAGAAAACCGACCAATTTCGATTCTGCCGTTTATTTCAAAAGCTTTCGAGAGGTTAATAAACCGACAGATTACATCCTTTTTGAAAACCCATCAGTTGCTCACACCTACCCAGTCAGGTTTTAGACCACACCATAGCTGTACCACAGCGCTTCTAAAAATTAAAGATGACATACGACTACAAATAGATAAGAACTTTGTAACAACATTGGTTTTATTGGATTTCTCCAAAGCGTTCGATACCGTCTCCCGCTAAATACTCCTTGTAAAGTTGAAGCACTTATTTTGTTTTGAAAACTCTGCGTTTTCTCTCATTGAAGAATATCTGACCGAAAGAACTCAAGCAGTCTCCGCAAATTCCAAACTGTCTGAGTTCCTCCCCACTCACGCTGGTGTCCCCAAGGGGTCTATTTTAGGTCCCCTTCTTTTCACGCTGATTAACAATGATCTACCATTGATTCTCAATCATTGCAAAATTCATATGTACGCTGATGACGTCCAAATCTATTTGAGTTACCCTATTGGAATGGTTGAAGATGCAACTGCTCGACCTAATGAAGATCTGCTACGTATAGCTCATTGGCCAAGTGATAATCTCTTAAAACTGAACTCAAAAAATGCCAGGCCATTGTTGTTAGCAACACTGTTCTTGACACAACATGTTTTCCGAAGGTAGAACTAGGTAGCTCCAGGCTGAATTACGTTGAAACCGTGAAAAACTTAGGCGTAACCTTTAATCAAACCCTGACCTGGGATAGCCACCTAGTATGTGCACTTGGAAAACATATACCACACTACGCGCACTACACCTAACTGCTAGCTGTCTTCCAATCGCAACTAAAATAATAATAGCCAAAACTCTTTCCCATTCTGTTGTATGGTAACCCGATTTTTTGTTGTTTGGATAGTGTGAGTAGGCGGAAGCTTCAAGTTGCCTTTAATAACACTGTGCGGTTTATTTATGGCGTGCGACGTTTTGACCATGTTTCTATGTACGCTAAAAATGTCTTTGGTATGCCCTTGAATAATAATTTAGATTTTCTAACACTGACTTTTCTTTATAAACTCATGTACAGTAAAGTTCCGGAGTATTTGTTTGAAAAACTGATCTTTCCTGTATCGCAAAGAAACAAAGTTCTTATTGTGCCTTCTTTAAAATACAGAAATTCTAAGCAACAATTTCTTGTGCACGCGGCTGGACTTTGGAATTCTCTTCCTGCCGGTCTTAGAAGACTAAACAACTACAAAGTTGCGACTACAGATGCTAAAATTTTTCTAAAATAATTTTCTGAAATTGTTTATTTTTCCAACAAAGTATTATTATTATGCCAGTGTATTTTCAAGGCAGAAGTGAAAACTCCTCACATCCCTTTCTAAATTTCTATCTTCCATTCTCTCATTATCAGTTATTCTTAAGAAAACGACATAGAAATAACATGAAAAAGTCGTGATGATTTGCTTCCCTCTGACTGCTAACACTAACTTTATATACATCTTTCCGGTTCTGTCATTTTATAACAATGCATATGTGTAGAATTCATCTCCCCGACTAAAATTCTACAATAAGAAATAGCGAGATAGCGAAACTAGATGACGCTAGGTGAAACACCCATCTAGGTGAAACACCCATCTTGATATGATGATATGATGATAGAATAGATATATAATGGATTATGGGAAACAAAACATCAAATCTGAGAGGGTACCATATATTTAATTGGATGCGATTACCATAGTGTTGAGTGAGTATAGTAGGAGCGGTTCTTTTTTGATCTATTACTCTTAGACTCAAGACTGACAGTAACGGACAAAAATATAATTCCAGACACCCAGTTCAGGTTTAAAGCGGGACATGACACAATTCATGCCACATCTAAGTATCTAATGTCCAATAGAACAATGCTAAGAATCAATGCAATCAATGACGGTCTGCTTAATTTGGAGAAGCGTTTTGACACCGTGTGGTTAGAGGGTTTATATAAAGCTTAGCTGGTGGGGCATAAGTAATCTACTATTATATACGCTTTATGACATGCTTGTGGTGGTTGGGTGCTGTATGAATAGGGTAGGCACAGAAAGGCATCAAACTGGTGATGCACAGTTGCTGCAACTATCTTGCACGAGACCCTCAGAAAGTGGACGTACGGCAGATGAGCCCAATCAATTGGACCAATGGTGGCGTCAACAGTCAACGAAGCAGACGCCCTAATGAGCTACTTCGACGTATTTGGGGATAAGGTCATTGGGACAATTCAATGCAAGTCAGGGCATTGAAATAGAGATGGTGGCGGATGAATCCTTAATGGGCCAACGGCAGCGCTCATATCCCCGAAGTAGGTTACTGACTCCGGATTCTCCGGTTCCTTTTGTCCAAGGAATCCAACAAAAGACCTGGCCCTCCAGGTTGGGGGTTGTGCGTGGTGTAACAACCTTACCACGGAAAAAAGAAAAAGTTGCGAAGCGACCAATAGCCCCGGAAAAGGACGGATTTACTGTTGACGACCCGGAAAAACGAATTAAGGACAACGACCTTCGGAATGTTAGAACTCTTAACAGATCACGTGCAGCCAAACAACAAGCGGAGGCCCTAGAGTGCTACATAGCAGGAATAACTTTCATCCAGGAAGTGCGATGGAATGGGCCGGGCAAAAAAAGGATGAAAAACCGACACGTGTACTACGGTGATTATGCAAGAAGACCACAGCGTTTATTTGGGTGCGGATTCGTCATAAGCGGTAGGCTTAGGAAAGAAGTCTTGGGCTTTCGACACGTAAATGGGCGACTTGTGACAATCCGTATCAAGGCTCATGCCCCCACAGAGGACAAGGATTACGCCACCAAGGATGACTTCTATGAGCTCCACGACAAAACCTATGAGCAATGCCCTAAATATGACGCTCAGATCGTACTAGGCGATTTTAATTCCAAAATAGGTAAAGACAAAATCTTTGGTAGGACTGTCGGAAAACATAGCCTACACGACACAACGTCTGAAAACGGACTTAGGCTAATTGACCTCGCAGCGGCACATAACGTCACCATTGCAAGCACACGGTTTCCTCATCTCGATATACACAAAGGGACTTGGCGACACCCAGATCAAAGAACCGTCAATCAGATTGATCACGTTGCGACCGATGCAAGACACGCCTCCAGTATCTTGGATGTTCGCACCTTCCGAGCAGCTTACATCGATTCGGATCACTACCTTGTTGCAGCAAAGGTAAGAATGCGAATAACCCGAACTCCACAACGGAGTAATACTGTGAGGAAGTATGACGTCGGAAAGCTGCAATCGCAAGAAACTGCCAGAACCTATGCCGGTCGAATATCCCGTAACCTCTCAAGAAATCCAGTACCGCCAGCATCAAGTGCCGAAGATCAGTGGCAACACTGCCAACAAGCCATCAGAGATGCCGCAACTGATGTGCTAGGTATCACCAGACCACCACCACGAAACCTCTGGTTTGATGACGAATGCAGGCAGGCCCATGCAGCCAAACAAGAGGCATATAAAGCAACGCTGCAAAGAAAGACGAGAGCTGCTCGCGAGCTCTACGAGCATAAAGGACGGGAAGAACACAGCCTTCTCCAAAAGAAAAAGAGAGAGCATGAGAAGCGCGCGATCGAAGATATTGAGAGATGCTACTCCAGGAACAACGTCTTACCAACAGGTAAAAAGAACGTGCCAAGGAAAAAAAACCCGCACAGAAGCCTGTAGATAGGAATGAAAACCTCGTAGTTGAGTCACAGTCGGTGCTGAGTACATGGAAGGACCATTTTTGCAGACTGTCAAACGGCGATGAAGACCAAAATCCCGCTGTCAGGCAGAATGAACCATTCAACATGGATGATGACAGATAAAACTTCCGTCCACCTGACCAAAATGAAGTAAGGATAGAAATATCTAAACTAAAAAACAACAAAGCTGCTGGACCCGACGGACTACCCGCCGAACTTTTTAAAGCAGCCGGAGATGACCTGGTGGAGTGCATACACCAACTCATCTCTAAAGTTTGGTCAGAAGAAAGTATGCCTGATGAATGGAACATCAGCATCATTTGCCCGATCCACAAGAAAGGAGACCCTCTAAACTGCCTCAACTATAGAGGAATTAGTCTCCTGAATATCGCCTATAAGATCCTCTCTGCCGTACTATGTAAACGCCTGAAACCTTTCGTCAGCAACCTGATTGGCCCCTATAAGTGTGATTTCAGACCAGAAAAGTCCACAATCGATAAAATGTTCACGCTACGGCAATACCTGGAAAATACCCAAGAATTTCAAATCGATACCCACTACCTCTTTATTGATTTTAAGGCCGTGTACGATAGCATTTATAGAGACGATCTATACAGAGCCAAGTCAGGTTTTGGCATCCCCACAAAACTCGTCCGACTGTGAAGGATGACGATGGAGAACTCTCGCTGCTCTATTAAGGTTGGTAATGACCTCACAGAAGCTTTTGACGTCAAAAAAGGATTCCGACAAGGTGATGCGCTATCGTGCGATTTCTTCAACTTAATACTTGAAAAAATTATAAGAAACTCGCAAGTCAATTGTAGTGGGACAATTTTTTTCAAGTCTGTGCAATTGCTAGCATACGCTGACGACATAGACATCATTGGCAGAACTCGGCGAGCTGTCACTGGAAGGTTTGCTAGCATTGAAGCTGAAGCGGCTAAGATGGGACTAGCAGTCAATGAGGCTAAAACGAAGTACCTCCTGTCCACAAAAAGGGACACACAACACCGGCGGATTGGACAAAACATCACAATAGACAGGTACAACTATGAGGTTGTGTATCTCGGATCCGCTATAACATCTGACAACAACATCTCGTCAGAAATAAAGCGAAGAATTACTCTTGTCAATCGCTGTTTCTATGGGCTAGGAAGGCAATTGAGTAGCAAAGCCTTCTCTCGAAAGACAAAGGAGACTCTGTGTAAGACCCTAATCATCCCAGTCCTGCTCTATGGCGCCGAGGCATGGACTCTATCTTCGGAGGATTTTTGGCCCTATCTGCGTAAACGGGCTTTGGAGGAGAAGGTTCAACCAAAAACTATACGAGCTGCACAGCAACATTGACTTGGTCAAAAAAATGCGCATATCACGTTTAAGATGGCAAGGTCATGTAGAGCAAATGGACAACAATGCTCCGGCTCGCAGGGTCTTCGATTCCATCCCAGAGGGTAGACGCAGTCAAGGAAGACCTCGCCTTAGGTGGCGCGCTGAAGAGGAAGACGACCTCAACCAACTTGGAGTGCAAAACTAGAGGCAGCTAGCCAAAAACCGAGCTGGCTGGAGAGGCATGTTAGTTGAGGCCCAGGTTCGTCCGATTGCAGCTTTCCGACGTCATACTTCCTCACAGTATTACTCCGTTGTTGTGGAGTTCGGGTTATTCGCATTCTTACCTTTGCTGCAACAAGGTAGTGATCCGAGTCGATGTTAGCTGCTCGGAAGGTGCGAACATCCAAGATACTGGAGGCGTGTCTTGCATCGATCGCAACGTGATGAATCTGATTGACGGTTCTTTGATCTGGGTGTCGCCAAGTCCCTTTGTGTATATCGAGATGAGGAAACCGTGTGCTTGCAATGGTGACGTTATGTGCCGCTGCGAAGTCAATTAGCCTAAGTCCGTTTTCAGACGTTGTGTCGTGTAGGCTATGTTTTCCGACAGTCCTACCAAAGATTTCCTCTTTACCTATTTTGGCATTAAAATCGCCTAGTACGATCTTAACGTCGTATTTAGGGCATTGCTCATAGGTTTTTTCGAGGAGCTCATAGAAGTCATCCTTGGTGGCGTCATCTTTGTCCTCTGTGGGGGCATGAGCGCATATTAGGCTAATGTTGGCGAATTTAGCCTTGATACGGATTGTCACAAGTCGCTCACTTACGTGTCGAAAGCCCAAGACTTCTTGCCTAAGTCTACCGCTTATGACGAATCCGCACCCAAATAAACGCTGTGGTCTTCTTGCGCAATCACCGTAGTACACGTCACAGTTTTTCATCCTCCTTTTGCCCGGCCCATTCCATCGCACTTCCTGGATGGCAGTAATTCCTGCTCTGTAGCAGTCTAGGGCCTCCGCTAGTTGTTTGGATGCACGTGGTCTGTTAAGAGTTCTAACATTCCACGTGCAGATCCGAAGGTCGTTGTCCTTAATTCGTTTTTCCGGGTCGTCAACAGTAAATCCGTCCTTTTCCGAGGCTATTGGTCGCTTCGCAACTTTTTCTTTTTTCCGTGGCAGGGTTGTTAACCCCACGCACAACCCCTAACCTGGAGGGCCAGGTCCTTTGTTGGATTCCTTGGACAAAAGGAATCGGAGAATCCGGAGTCAGTAACCCACTTCGGGGATATGAGCGCTGCCGTTGGCCCATTAAGGGTTCATCCGCCACCATCTCTATTTCAATGCCCTGACTTGCATTGAATTGTCCCAATGACCTTATCCCCAAATACGTCGAAGTAGCTCATTAGGGCGTCTGCTTCGTTGACTGTTGACGCCACCGTTGGTCCAATTGGTTGGGCTCATCCGCCGTACGTCCTCTTTCTGAGGGACTCGTGCAAGACTTCTGCGAATCGATCAGAACAGTCATTAAAGCAGAGCATTATAGTGTTGCTATTTTTTCTGTGTTCAACACTCGCGCTTATAAGTTTAGCAGGAATGTCCGGATGGACAGACCAGTACCCGGTGGTTACCGCGGGGAGGTAAAATAAGCACAATTGATGTGTACGATATAGTTGCAGCGACTGTGCATCACCAGTTTGATGCCTTTCAGTGCCTACCCTGTTCATACAGCACCCAACCACCTAGTAGCTCCGTCACTAGGGTAGAAACTTATGACACATCCGCAGCAACTTGCCAATTCTTGCCATTCTTTGACGCAATGCGCGTTTTTTTTTCAGCATATGCTTCAGGACAATTTTCGGCAGACGTTCCTCTTCCATTTGCATGACTTTAACTACATAATCAAAATGTATCTTTAGTGTTTCCAATCTAAGGGGTGGACAACCTGTTTCCAGATGGATCATGTAGTTTGGGGTAATATTAGGTAGCCTAAAGATGCGTTTTATGCAGTAACGTTGGAACTTTTCCACAGATTCAGAAATACCATACCCCCATACTTGTGCTTCATATAGAAGTATAGTCTGCGCAGTCGCTCGGATAATTGTTTGCTTTGAGCTATGCGTTAAAAATTTACTTTGGATGCAGGTACTCCAAACTGAATTTATGGCTCGTTTTGCTTCTGCTAACTTAATTTTAAGGTGTTTTTCCACATTGAGATTAGACGTTATCAGAAAACCAAGGTACTTATACTCTCTAACAACTTCAATGGGGTCTGTTTGATAAGTCCATCTTTCGTTTCTCGAGAATCGCCCTCCTCCGTTTCTAAATACAAGAATTTTCGTCTTTTCTGAATTCACAGATAAATTCCAAGTTTTGCAGTATTTTTCGAGTCTGTTGATTTTAAGCTGCATACTATTTACTGTATCGGAGAGAAAAACAATATCGTCAGCATAAATAAGGCCCGGTATTAATACCCTATTGATTTCCACCCCGCCTCCGATATCGTCTGTTATGTCATTAATAAACAAGATAAATAACAACGTGCTCAAAATGCAGCCTTGTTTCACACCCATCGTCGTTGCAAATTCTTCAGACAAGAAGTTTCCATCCCACACCGCCGCTATATTATTCTCATGCAGAGCCCTTATGACGTTTACTATTTTACTGCTTATACCCATCCTAAATAGCTTGTAAAAGAGTGCTTCACGTGGGATGGAGTCGAACGCTGCTTTGAAATCTACAAATAGAGCGTACAGTTTTTTGTGCTTTTGCTGGTATATTTGTGCAATGTTTAACAAGGTAAAAATCTGGTCTACCGTCGAATAATTTTCTCTGAAGCCTGCTTGGAATTCATGCAGAATGTTTTTGTTTTTAATCCAGTCTGTAAGTCTTTTGAATATTAGCGCTGTAAATAACTTAGAAGCAGTATTCAGGAAGAATATACCTCTATAATTTCCTGGGTTCGAAAAATCTCCTTTTTTATGAAGTGGGTATATGATTGATTTTTTGAAACTCTGTGGAAAATCTGCACACTCAAACAGTCGGTTAAATTCTTTCGTAAGGGCTTGAGCAAATTCTACGGTACAATTTTTGAAGAATTCGAAAGGAATTCCGTCTTCTCCTGGGGCTTTGTTGAAATTGATAATTTCAGTCGACTTATCGCTTATGATCGGCTTACATAGTTGTAAGTAGCGTTGCCATATATCCGGGTCTTACCGGACATCTACTCTATGGTCCCCCCATAGTTCCGGGATAGTTTTTGTTGATTGTCCGGAATTGTACTCTCTTTAACATTTCACACTATTTGCTGGCTACTTTTCCCTTATTACTAAGTGTTGGACCCTTATTATTTTCTTGCTCCAATCGGTTGACTTCAATGAGGGGAAATAAAATAATAAAAATGCGAAGCACCTTGATAAATCAAAATTATAGAAAATGAAGAAGATTATAGTAAAAACAAACAAGTTTATTTTGATTAAACCCTTTCATCTGAATAATAGATTGAGTCGTTCGGGTGACTCGGTTTTTGGTTTATTCAGTCAATTCTGATTTATTATTCTTCCTATAAGAAACCTCAAAGCACTAACTTTTTATTTTATTTAATATTTGTGTTCGCGGAAAAATATGCTTTATTTCAAATATTTTTTTTTTATAATTAATGGACAAAATTAACGATTTTTGGTTCTTAAGTAGTTACAAATTTTTATACTCAAGTCTCATTTACTACTTTCATCAAAAACCATCTGGCAACCATAGTTGTAAGGTATCTTTAAGCTAAATTGGGCAATTCCGGTGGCCCAAAAATACAAAAAATATACTAAAAATACAAACCAAAAATAGGTTGCCTGTAAAGTCGTTTTACGGACGAAAATTTTACGTGATAACGTCATAAGAAAACATTGATGACAACAACACCAACATATAAACCGTTAACTCACCATATACAATTCCACTTACTCCACTCCATACATACGTCATTATACGTTTTGTAATTACCTACAAGGCATTAAGGAAAAATAGAATACCCATACCCCCATTCCCGGCTCATTCCTTTCATTTCAACGATGATCAACCAAACCACCACGAAAACAACCCCAAAAGCAAATTCAACAAACTATATGCAGTGTATATACAAAGGCTCTCCTTAACAATAATAAAATGCTAGATTTACAAAAACGTTGTTGTATTAAATACAAAATACAATGCCATCTGTTGGAATACGTACAAAGTCTTGTGTACATTTGTCAAATCCTCTTTCCGCTGTTTTAGTAGTAAAAAAAACAGATACCTACCTAATAAAAGAATTGCTAAGATACTAAGTTTTCGTTAAGAATAAACAGTAGTCTAGCTGAAATGCTAGCTAACTAGCTAAATAAGTTATGTAGGTACTTGGGTGGCGTAGTAATCGTATGCAGAAATCGGGCATTGAACGATTGAATATTTGACATTGTCCTTACCTATACTTAGGTATAAAAGCACATAAAGTCAAGAAAGTCATGTAAGAACTCATTAAATATTCAAAGACACGTTCGAGCACAAATTGCTTAATAAAACTATACGCAATAAATGTTAATTCATGTACATAATAAAATAAAGCACATACACAATAGTACATTTTCTTTAGTGTAGGACACCATATCCACAAGCCACAACCAATTTATCCACCATAATCTCGAAATCAACCCTTACAACGTGTCAATAAAATCGGTATAAATACCCTCATTTTAATGAAGTCCAAAACCCAACGAAGTTTTCCAGCATCATCCTTTTTCAGGGTATCCTAAACAAAAACAAAAAAAATATTTTTTGTACTACACAGTTAATGGAAAAAGAATTACCACAAGGCAATTCGCATTTTATGCGCCCTGCCTTTGACATAATGCCAACAGAGACATTGCAGCACTATTCGGCTAGGTAGGAAATAAGCTTTGGTGTCAGTTTGACTTAAACTTTTATGGTTTCTTACATAATACTTCACAAGGATAATTGTAGCAGCAAAATGAACTAGGTAGTAAATATCGCCCCTGTGCACATGGAGAACATTCTCCAATGACATTTTCTTGTCTGGAACATTAAAGCGCAAGAAGGCAGTGAATGAAATGTGTTCGCATCCTACCTAGTCAGTAATAAAAAATTTATTTTTATTGTTTGATGTGCATTGAACAGTCATTCTCCCGTCGACCGACGGCAGGGCGGAATGTGGTAACTTCAAACAGATAAATTATGTATAGACAGACCTTCTCTGAAAAATTGGGGCTCCAATAGGTTTTTCCAAATTTAATGTACGAAAATGGAAGAATTGAAAATAAAACTTCTAAGAAAAATGCTTTCGATGAAAAGCCAGGGTGAATAAAAAAAATGGTCAGGATTGGGTTGCACGTACATGCCCCACGTTCCCATAATATAACAAAAGCAGTTGACTTAATACTGGATGCTCAAATGTTTCGTACTTTTTTTGTTTAAATAACAAAAACACTTGTTTTCTAAAGAAAACTTTGGGTGGGATCGGTTAAGGTTATGTATGATAAGTGATTGTCACAACCAAAACATTTAGTCTGCGTAAGGTGATTGTGATAGGTGAAACATACACATACCTTCCTTCGGGTGTTGTCTGACCAGACAGCTATACCTATGTAGAGCAAATTCTGATAAATCAGTATTTACTTCAACCTGGGTTTCACTTAATGGCAAAACAGCTGGCCTGTATTGAACAGTGTAGACTTACACGTGAAAGAAATTCTTTCTTATACCACGAACATTAGAATACACGACATAAAAATCACTTACCATTTAAAAATACTTACACACAAAACACAATTCTGACTAAGTCGAACCATGCAATGCAAATCCAAATCAATTTCTGTAATAAACAAATTGTCTTAGGTGTTATGCCCAAAAGACAACTTGCATACAAAAAATTAATTTAAATATTCAGCACAATAGGAGAAACATGCATTATAAGAGATATGATCGTCTACTATACCCCACATGAATCCGTCCGCATGGCTGCTACCCAAAAGAAAGACCCGACCTTAGGAGGGATTGAAGAGCTAGTGACAGCATTTGAGTCAACCCAAACTGCCGCTGAAATTTTAAAAGGAAATGTTGCTTCGTCAGCACCAACAACAGTTGATATTAACCAACTCAGCCATATGCGTGAGCAACAACAGTCAAATAAGTGCAATGTAGATTATCTTGCTAGAAAAACTTGCCCTGGATGTATAATCCACCACAACCGAGACCAGTGCAAACATTTGAATTCAGTTTGCAATCATTGTCAAGGGAGAGGGCAAATCAGTACAGTTTGTTTGTCAACAAAAAATAATATATCAGGTTTTCGTAGTAAGTCACTACAGCGCTGCAAAAATCGCAGACGTAGGTCATCGTCACATTCCGTTGCTATGCATGAACATGAGAATTGTTCAAACCTCAAAAGTCGCTCCAATCACACGGAAACAAATTATTCAATTAGTGAGATAAATGAAGATAGTTTATTTGATCAGGTTTCGTCAGCTAATTGGGACGCTGGACGAAAAGGCCAAAAAAATTTTGTGTCGATTCACGTTAATCAGCAACCAATGCTTTTTCAGTTAGACACTGGAGCAACATGTTCAGTCATAGACCTCGAAGGGTATCAGGCACTTGGTAACCTCCCCTGTGAACCTACTAGTCGTTCATTAAAGCCTTAAACGTACCTATCAAGGGAGTTGTTAATGCATCAATACAATATGAAAACAAAATACACAATCTGTATTTTTTGGTCAGCGAGTGTCGAAACGGTGCAAATCGTCATCCTATTCCCAGAATACAGGAACTTTTCCACAAACTTTAAGGTGGTCAATACTTCAAAAAAGTTGATTTGTCCGACGCTTACTTCAATTTTCCTTTAGACGAAGAGTCAAGGAAACTTTGCGTTATTAGCACAGAATTTGGTATTTTTGAACACCAACGCTTACCTTTTGGAACGTCAATTTTTCAAAGATACATCGAGCAATTAACCTCTGATATCGATTTTTGCACATCTTATTTAGACGATATCATTGTTTCTGGTCGAACTAATACTGAGCATTTGCATAACCTAACAACTCTACTTGAGCGTTTGAAACGACATGGATTGAAATGTCGGCTTGAAAAATGTCAATTTGCTAAAACTGAAATTAATTATTTTATACATATCATAAATGCATCAGGGATACGCCCATCGGAGGCACGGGTAGCAGCGATTAGTGATTTACCTGAACCAAGGAATTTAAAAGACTTAGATGCGTTTATCGGAAAACTGAATTATTATAATCAGTTCATCAAAAAAAAAAGTAGCCGCTCCACTTAGAAACTACGTGCGTTAGATCAGCCTTTTTATTTGGGGAGAAGTTCAAAGAAGGGCTTTCAATCAATTCAAAAACGACATATTGAATGTAACCCAATTGGTACATTTTCGTGATGATTATTCAATCACATTGGCCACGGACGCATCTTCACACGGAATTGGTGCAGTGATTTCGCATGTGTATCCAAAACGGAAAATCCAATTGCGTTTGCATCGAAAACACTTGATGAATCACACAACAAATACATCCAGATTGAGAAGGAGGCTCTTTCCATCATTTATGGAGTTAAGAAATTTCATCAGTACCTTTTTGGACGTCAATTTGAATTGGTTACTGATCACCAACCATTGGTCACAATTTTTAATCCATCCAAAAAACTGCAACACATGACGATTCAGCGTCTCCAACGATGCGCACTCATTCTGATGAGGTACACATATAGCATACGTTACCGTCCCACAAAACAGCACGGTTATGCAGATGGCATATATTACACGATCCAACATTTTCATTGCTTACATTTTTTACTTGCGATTTATAGGGATTATAAGGCAAGTTATGCATTGGTAAAAAAAATTAAAAAATTCTAACAATCAAACATGACATTACGATGATAGAGAAGTAAAAAAAATGGGTCCGGAAATTCCGTCCGTCTGTCTGTCTGTCTGTCCTTATCGATATCTACAGCCTAAACGGTTGGGCCGATTTGATTCAAACTTGGTATATAGTATTTTTAGAGTTTAGATTTTTTAAATTTTTCTCCTAGTATAAACTATAGATTTCTTAGAAATATGTTTTCGAAAAGTTTTTCAAAAAAAAACATTTTTTTTTTAAAAACTGGTCGAACGATTTTGAAATGAAAAATTCATAAAATAGAAAACAGCAAAAGAAATAAGATGGCTTACAACATTTTTTCCAAAAAACCATATGAATAGTGTTTTTTTGATTTCATAAAAAAAATTCCCCAACATTTTATTTCATATTGCTCGGCTAAGCCGAGTCATAAAAGAAGGTGACAACCTACATACATACCTACGTTTTTTAAAGCATTTTATCATCATAAAAACACACAGAATAAATAAGGAAGCCTATTTTTAACACACAAAAACAACTAACAAATAAAAAATCTATTCGATTACTACTGAATGCAAAAATTTCAATCGAGAAAACAAAAGTTTACACCTGCCTATAAATAAACAAAACCACTGTGTTAACTTTTAATAGTGTCTCTATACTCGCTTAACAGTAGTTGGAATGTGTATCTTAATTTTAGTACCCACCTTCCTTCTAACCTTATTATATGTAGAGGTATATGCTTAGTAAATTCCATTAATACCTACCTACCCACACCATACGTTTATTGGTTTGATGGTTTGCAAGTGAAGAGAAGTGCTGAGGAATTGCTCTTGATTTTTTTTTAAATAAAATCAGTTTAATTCACTATTGTAAAAGTTTACATTTTGTTCAATACATTTTTACGTTAAAAGTTTTTAACCGCAATAAAAAACCAATTAAAATATAACAGGTAACGCAACAAAATACACCTTTAAAAAAAAAAAAAAAAAAAAAAAACCCCTCACTGTCATCATCGCACATGACTGAGAACAAAAGGAAGAGCCACCAAATTTCCTTCGAGGACCTATCCGATTCAGAATTTGATACTGACAGATCAACTAAAATTTATAGGCCACATTCAATCATGTCACTGTCGACGGCCGACTTTCAGAAAATTAAGGCAATTATCGACGACTCAATCCACACAGCGCTGGTCAAGGTGACCGCCAAGTTAGCCACAAAAGATGACGTCACTATGCTAAATGCCGAAATAAGCTCTTTACGTAAACAAAATGAAGAACTCTCGATGAAAGTCCAGCGGTTTGAAGAACGTTGCAATGTTTTAGAAGATGAAATTGAATTGCAAAGTAGAGAACTCAAAGGCAAAAATTTAATAGTCTCTATACCAAAGGACAGGACTGATCCACAGGAAAGACTACGTTGTGTAACTCAACTACTTCTTGGAGGTTCGGGTGCACACGATATGCCAGATGCAATTAAGCTTAACGAAAATAACAACGTAATTAAATTGAAAATTAACACAGGCTCAAATGAAATAGCAAACAAGATGTTGTTGAATTGCTCAAAATTAAAAGGCACAGGTGTTTACGTCCAGCGAGATCTGACAAAACAGATGCAACTAAAACGCCGAATTTTACTAGGTTACCGCCGAGTAATCATATCACATAAACCAAATGAAAAGGTGCAATTAAAAAACAACAATCTTGTGATAGGTAATAAATCATTTTATTTAAACTACGATAACATTCTTAAAGTAAATCAAAACGATGGAGAACAAGAACTACAGCGATTGTTTGGCAAAATAAGCTTTGAAGCTGTCAAAAAAACCATACTGTCAACAACAACCTCTGGACGTCAAAGTGAATGTACTAGATTAAGCAATTCTGCGCCACCAGGGGTGTCACCTAAACCAAATGGTAGTACTCTAGTACGAAACTGAGATACAGAAGCCGTCAGTACAAATAGTTTTAGTTCTAAGATATTATCGTATAACATATCAGGTCTCAATAACAAAATACTTTTTCCTGATTTCTTTAATTATATCAAAACATTTGATGTATTTTTCCTATTCGAAACACATATTATTTCTGAAAATTCTTCTAAATTTAAAAGTCTCTTTAACGGATTCAAACTTTTCTGGAACGCAGCAATTAAGACATCAACTAGAGGACGTGCAAGTGGAGGAAGCATTTTTGGAATCAAGACGGCACTACTTAATATTTATGATTTTGTAGAACTAGAAGGCACTACCATAGTAAAACTCTTACAAAGAAACAATATGTTTATTGTTCCGGTCTACATCAATTGCAACAAGTGGAAAGAAGATTTTGAAAAATTAAACAACATTATGAATCACATGGCCAGTAAAAGTGTTATTTTAATTGGGGATTTCAATGCCAGAATAAGTAGTATGCAAATACACACCGCACAACCTGCAAACAATATTCTTATCTCAACAACCACTCGTCGGTCTAAAGATGATATCTACAATCAAAATGGTCTAGATCTTTTAGAAATGCTGCAGATGTATGAAAGTATCGTTTTAAATGGTTGCGCTTTTGGAGATACGGATGGACACTTCACTTTTGTTGGAGGACAAGGGAAATCTGTTATCGATTATTGCACAGCGAATAATGATTGGATTAACTTGGTTTCAAAATTAGTAGTTGAGTATAAAACCTATTCTGACCACATGCCCCTCGTATTTGAATGGAAGAGTGAAAATACATTTCAACATCAAAACCTAAAGCTACTACCAAGACTTAAATGGAAAATTGAAAACCTGTATACCTACCAAAATAATCTGGATTTACATATCTCTGAGACTTTTTCAGTTGATGAATCTGTCGAGTTGTTTTCAGAGAAAATAATATTGCTTATAAGAAAATCTTCACCAGCCCAACCTTCTGGATATATTACAAAATTCAAAAAAAAGTGGTTCGATAAAGAATGTATGAATGCCCGAAGAAAATCATTTGCTCTTTTAAAAGCACTACGGAACTATTATACTGAGGAACTTAGAAAATGGTACGTTGACTCAAACTCCAAGTACAAGCATTTATGTCGCAAAAAAAAAAGCTGAATTTGAAAATATTCAAGCAAAATCTCTAAGTCTGGCCAGTAATTCAAAAGACTTTTGGAACCTAGCTAAAGAAATAAATGGATCCAACTTTGTAATTGGTACAAATATATCCGCAGAACATCTTTCATACCACTTCAAAAACCTGCTCTCCAATAAGTCTGATTTGTCCTTTTCTTATGCAGAACCACTGGTTATAGAGGAAACTTTGGACTCTGAAATAGACGAAAATGAAATAAAAATGGTACTTCAAAAAGCGAAAGATGGAAAAGCACCAGGCGAAGACGGAGTTCCATATGAATACTTCAAAAATGCAACACCAGCTTTCATTAACAAGCTAAAGCAGCTTTTCAACAACATTTTTTCAACCGGTTTCATTCCCTCTTCGTTCAAAAAATCTGTTATTTTCCCTATTCATAAGAAAGGTGATATAAACAACGTCGAGAATTATAGGGGAATATCATTTATGAACGTTATGGCCAAAATATTTTGCGGTGTTCTCGTGAACAGAATAGAAATGTGGGCTGATAACAACAGCATTTTAACAGACTTCCAAGCGGGTTTCAGGAAAAACTATTGTACTGTTGATCAAATATTCGTATTAACGTCAATTGTTAAAGCATTCCAAGCCAGAAATAAGAAGATTTACGCTTTCTTTGTTGATTTTAAGGCAGCTTTCGACCTTGTGAATAGAAATGCACTCATGTATAAACTCTCTCAACTCGGAATCTCTACAAAGCTCTTAAATGTATTAAAGAACATGTATACTGGTACAGAAGCATCGGTATGGGATGGATCTACGTTCTCACAATATTTTGATACTAACGCTGGTGTCAAACAAGGATGCCCTCTGAGTGCTTTGTTGTTTGCGTTGTATATTAACGATATTGGCAAATATCTTCCTGGTGGGATTCGGATAGCTGACACTACAATCAATGTTCTTCTGTATGCAGACGATCTAGTGATTCTTTCAGAGTCACCAGAAAATTTGCAGCTTATGATAAATCGGTTGGCAACATACTGTATCACATGGGGACTTACAATAAATACTGAAAAATCTAAAATCATGGTATTCTCAAGATCTTCTCTTCTTCTTGGTTAGAGAAAGTTGGTTCTTCAATGATCATCGGCTTGAAATCACTAAGGATTACAACTATTTAGGCGTCAAGTTGAACAAAATGATGGATTTCAAAAATCATCTAACTGAAAAAGCGAAGTCCTCCCAAAGTTTGATAAATATGACTTGGAGGAATATTTTCTCAAACCAAAATGTATTGTTGTCAGCTAAATGGAAAATTTTTGAATGTGTTGTAAAAACATCTCTTTGCTATGCGGCACAAGTTTGGGGAACGGATGAATTTGATGTTGTAGAAAAGCTCCAAAGAAATTTCATAAAAAAACTTTTTAATTTGCCAAATGGAACACCTAACTACGCAGTTTACTTGGAAACGGGAATTGCGAAACTGTTTACCAACACCCTTAAGCTGCAGGCAGACTACATCCATAAAGTTGCTTCACATTCAGATGCTCGTTTGACCAAGAAAATGCTCCTTTATGAAATGCGGAATAAGGACTGGTGGATCGCAAAGTGGCAAAATATTGGTGATAGCTGTGGGGAAGGTATCCAATTTGATTTGAATAACTTAGTTCAACTAAAGGAGCAGCTTTACAACGTAATTCAAAAACACGAAGACTATGTTCGAGAAAAATTAGTAGGAGAAGCTGAGCAGTCTGAGAGCATAATAATTTACTCACAACTCAACCATAACCTGTTGGACAATAATTACTTTCAAGACACATTCAGCTATAAAGAAATATCACTAATTTTCAAATCCAGATCTGAGCTTTTAACCTTAAATGGCAGTCCATACAACGGAAAATTCCAGCAATTCTGTACCCTCTGCAATATTAAAGCAAAAGAAGACTGCTTCCATTTTATAAGCATTTGTCCAGTATTCAAACCTCAAAGGCTAAATTTTTTTAAGAAAAACAGCTTTACAATGCAAGAAACAATAGAATTATTAAATGGTGTAAATTGGAAATTATTGTATTGTTTTTTAAACTCAATTTATATGTATCGAAATCTATTAATGTCTGAATTCATTTAAATCAATTCATTTAAATTTTATTTATAAATTAAAAAATTGTTTTATATACTTTGCCAACTGAGCTGACGGCTATGTCAAAGCTTTAAAATTCATTATGTCTACTGAAACTGTATAAAAACATCGATAAATAAATGAATTACTTACTTACTTACTTACTTACTTACCATACGTTTATCGATCCATCAAACATAATTAAGCTATTTTAATTAATTTGATTTCAAAAAGTAAATTATTCTTATTGGGACCTATATAGGTATCTATACCTAGCATTATTGCCATACTGCTGATTCTCACGAATCTTTATGCCAGTTGTTCAAATTTTTCCATACCAAAATGAAAATTAAACTGAAAAAATTCCTTAATATCTTTCTATTAGCAAATTATATTATAAACAGTAAACAACAAGTGGAAAAATGATACACTAAAAAACTGCAAAAGCTAACAATCCTACATATTTATGTGTTTATTCCTTTCGCACGTTCGTTCGAACTTCAAACCCCAACGATTTTTAAGAAGTTGCACCTTAAAAAAAAAACATTAAAACTAAAACGTTGTCAAAAAGACGCCTGCACTTAAAAAGGATTAGCACATAGGAGCAAGTACGTGCGACCCAGTCGTGCATTTTATTTTATATGGAAGAGAACTTGTTCTTACATTCCAATTTTTATACATACATACGTCATTGACCAGACTTTTGATTCGAATTCCTTAGAATTTTCCATTGCATATGAACTGCAATGTATATAACGGGTGATTTTTTTGAGGTTAGGATTTTCATGCATTAGTATTTGACAGATCACGTGGGATTTCAGACATGATGTCAAAGAGAAAGATGCTCAGTATGCTTTGACATTTCATCATGAATAGACTTACTAACGAGCAACGCTTGCAAATTATTGAATTTTATTACCAAAATCAGTGTTCGCTTCATTCACCGTAACGTTGCGTCCAACAGCATCTTTGAAAAAATACGGTCCAATGATTCCACCAGCGTACAAACCACACCAAACAGTGCATTTTTCGGGATGCATGGGCAGTTCTTGAACGGCTTCTGGTTGCTCTTCACTCCAAATGCGGCAATTTTGCTTATTTACGTAGCCATTCAACCAGAAATGAGCCTCATCGCTGAACAAAATTTGTCGATAAAAAAGCGGATTTTCTGCCAACTTTTCTAGGGCACTGATTTTGGTAATAAAATTCAATGATTTGCAAGCGTTGCTCGTTAGTAAGTCTATTCATGATGAAATGTCAAAGCATACTGAGCATCTTTCTCTTTGACACCATGTCTGAAATCCCGCGTGATTTGTCAAATACTAATGCATGAAAATCCTAACCTTAAAAAAATCACCCGTTACAATGGGATTTTCAAGTTTCTTACGAGCACTGGTACTTACTTATGTACATACACATTTGTCATTTTTGTAGGTACATATATGTACATAAATACATACATCATTGACCAGACTTTTGATTCGAATTCTTTTGGATTTTCAATTTTTGTTTACTACTATGAAGGTTGGCGTTTTGAAAAAAATATACACATTCATTCTTGAAATTTAGTCACAAACTTGCTTCGGAATATCGATATGAATACAAACGTCCTTGATGACATGGATTTTTGTTTTGATTTTGCTTTTCATTCAGATAGGTACAAATTAAGTGCAAACTACGGGTAGAAATTCATTTAAAAAAATAGTTTGTAAATTGATTGTAGATTTGTATAGTAAGTAGTAAGTAGACAGTTCATACCTATACAATGTGGAAATATAAGAAAAGGTGGAGACTATTATTTTTTTTTTTAATTAACGCGCGCACAAGGGACTACTTGTTTCCCTTTTAATGTAACACACTGCGCGGGCTTTCGGAAGATAGGGAGGGGAAAGATAGGAGGTGTCGATTAACATTGGTTTTGAATGTTTGCAGATCAAAATGTCAAGGGAAAATCCCGCCGGGTAAACTATTCCAAATTCGTGTCGTTCGGCTAAAAAAAGAATCCCTATATTTCACGGTATGTGCGAAATTGAGCTCAAGGGTAAACTGATGAGCATTCCTTGCGAGACGAGTATTACGGGCGAAACTTTTAAGGGGAGGAATGCAACTGGCTACTTCGAGTGAACATTTTTTGTAAAAGAAACGATAAAATAAGGAAAGACATGAAACATTGCGTCTGTGTTCGAGAGGGGCAATTGATTCAGTGGCAGTTCTATTTCCTATCAAACTTAATGCTCTATTTTGTATTCTATCAAGCAAGTGAAGCGATGCTTGTGAAGCACCTGCCCACAGGTGGGAGTTATACTCGAGTTTAGGGCGTATATACGCTTTATAAATTGTAGCCAGATCAGATGGGGAAAAATACTTCTTACACCGATACAGAAAACCTAAGCACTTAGCAGCATTCTTAGCGATTTCAAATATATGGTCATTCCAACGGAGGTCGTCGTTGACACACATACCGAGTACTGAGAGCTTTTCGGTTTCTTCGATGTAAGTGCCATTCACGGACAATGGCATTGGGGGTATGTTAAGCTTTAACGACAGAAGACAGCATTGAGTTTTCAAAGCATTAAACTCTACACGATTCTTATTACCCCATTTGACAATGCTATATAAATCGGAGTTTAATGGGCTTGACGTTGCAATTGTACGTCCGAAGACGAAGGACGTGAATTATCGAACGAATATGAAAAGCTGAGGGTAGAGTTGTCAGCAAAACAATTAAGTGGATTAGAAGTAACAGACAGATGATCATTTATAAAAATGAGGAAAAGAGTCGGAGACAGAACAGAGCCCTGGGGCACACCAGCATTTATTTTGTATGAATTAGACTTGAATCCGTCCAATACAACTTGTATTGAACGATCCAGAAGATAGCTTCTAATCCAACGAACAAGAGTATCATCGATCCCAAAAGCACGCATTTTCGATAAGAGAGCTTCATGCCAAACTCTATCAAATGCCTTGGATATATCAAGAGCAATAATCTTACTTTCACCAAAGCGATGTAAGGTTTTGTTCCACTGTTCGGTGAGATATGCCATATGGAGAAGCTTACGATTTTCGAGATATTCCTTAAGCTGACGGTTAATCAGTGTTTCAATGACCTTAGAAAGAAGGAATGTCAGTGCTATGGGTCGGTAGGAGGAGGGTGAGGAGGGGGAGGATGGGTCACCTTTCTTAGGGACAGGCTGGACAAATGCTGTTTTCCATCTTCTAGGAAAGATTCCAGAAGAGTAGGAGCGATGGAAAAGCTTACGCAGTGGCTTTGCCAGTGTGGAAGAACACCTTTTCAGAAGAATCGGGGGTATACCATCCGGGCCAGCGGATTTGTGTATATCGAGATCTTTGAGAACTCTTGCTTCTGTACGAGTGCGGAAAAAAATCTGTCCCATGGAAAAATTTACATTCTCAAGTACAGGAGGGGCAACGTTGCTATGCGGCAGCGTGGAGCTGGTAGTGAAATGGGCGGCGAGCAAGTTTGCCTTCTCTGAAGAGTAAACAATATGTTGTGCCAATTGCCTTAATTAGTATGGCTAGTTGTGTAGGAGTGTTTTTGTTAAAAAATATATATTACTAGCGGGCCCAGCAGATGTCATCCTGCATGTCTCTAAATTCTTTTGATTTGTTCACCTAAACTTGTTAAAATGTTTTTTTACAATTGGAAGAATTAGAATTAGAATCAGACTTTTTGGAGGGTTTTCCAAAAGTTTTCTATCGTTATTATGGATACTTAAATGATGTATAGGTAGATACTTGTGCAATAGCATTTGTGTCCTTTCATATGTATGTAACTGAACGCTAAAAACTATATAATATGTATTATGAATTTTAGTTTTCGAGAAAATGAAATTCACCAAACCCATTTTTAAGTACTATAATACCTATGTACGTTATGCATTCGTTCAGATTACAAACTTTGAGATAACATACAAACATGGCATTACGATGATAGAGAAACATATTTCAGTTACTGGTAAAATTCAGTTTGTCTGTTCGTATGTATTTTGGGCTACAGCCTTAACGGTTGTGCCAATTGTCTTCAAATTTAGAATTTAAGGTTGTTTTGACATTCTACAGAGGACTTTTTTTTTTAATTTTTATTAAGCTCAAATATTAACGATACCTGTCATATATCTCATATATATATATATGATATGTCTCGAAGAATTTTTATTCTTATAACAATTTTTAAATAAATAATAATAATAATAATAATTTTTAAATAATATTAAATAATTTATAAAGCGTTTATATGCCCTAAACTCGATTATAACTCCCAGCTCTAGGCAGGTGCTTCGCAAACATCGCTTCACGTGCTTGATAGAATATAACATCGAGCGTTATGATTGATAGGAAATAGGACTGCCACTGATACACCCCTCTCCCCGCCCCTCTCGAACACCGACGCAATTTTTCATGTCTTTCCTTATTTTGTCGTTTTTTTAATAAAAAATGGGCACGACTGGGTCGCACGTACTTGCTCTTATGTGCCTAATTACATTGTAAGAAGTCACATTTGCGTTGATAAAATGCTGTTTTTTTATTTTTAGTTTTTTGAAAAAAAAATTGAAGATAATCGCTTAACCCGTTTAGGCTGCAGCTCAAATACACCTGGACAGACATGGGAGGTACCGGTTTTAGCCCACCGTCATACATTTTTTTTCACCAAAATTTAATGGACATTGAATATTTACATAGAAAATTCCTGGAGTCTTTTTTGAGAAAAATAAGCTTTTACGTAACGGTTATATGGCAGGTACCGTTAATATTTCAGCTAAAAAGGAAATAAAATAAAGTGGACGACTGGGTCGCACGAACTTGCGCTAATGTGCGACAGTGGTTTTGGGGCTTGTGATTTTTGAAAAAAGGAGTAAAAATTAGTTGGAATTTTGTTAATCACTTAAAAATCACTAGTTACAACGTTTTTTGGAAAAAATGAAGTAAGCCTTCAAGCACTAAATTTTTGCGTAAAACTAGAAAATCAAAAATTTCGCTCACAATACGCGAACCAGAATAATGTAAGAAAATGGCAACAGCACACTCCTCATTTACCAATAAACAGGTTTAATCCCCCCAAAGATATAGATATTGATAACCCCAACAGCTCACAAAACTCATCCCTGACGGGATACATAATCCCGAGCGATCTGTATGACTTCTACCAACAGGACAATGTGCCAGAGCTCCCTTTTTGTCACAATAAACAAAAATTATAAGAAAATTGAAAAACAAATTGCTAAAAACCTTAATTTTTTTTCCTTCTACCCGATCGGCACCAAACCTTTACAGGGACCATTCTTGGCCTAAACACTATCTACCATGCACATTTCAAAAAATCCGTTGGACAGTTTAGGATTCCATACCATACCATACCATACAAACATACATCCATTTTTACATATATAGTGATTTATTTATATTTATTTATATATACATATTTAATATTTATATTTACATATTTATTTATTTATTTAATTTATTTTTATTTATTTATCTAATAAAATTGCATAATTGACAAAAATATTAAGCGTCTATCATTTGATTGAGGTTTTTAGCCTTCCTTCCTCTTCATATCAGCAGTTAAAAGAATGTTTTTTGTGTAACTTTTCCTTTTACCAGTTAATTATTATTTAATTTATATATTTAAAATTATTGTTATACATTTTTCAGTAGTAAGGTAGCTTTATACTAAGTCTCTGTAAATCATGCAATACAGGTTTAATAAAAAAAAAATATAATAATTCAACTACAATAAAGAAAGAAAGAAAAATGGTGTTTAAATTATTCCACTGAAAACTTGTACTATGTACTTTCTTCGAACAATCAAAAGAGACATTGAATAAAACTTTGAAGTTCCCTTATATACTATAGTTATAGTCCAGTCGACAGGTCAGAAAAACGGGTTGTAGGATGACAAAGCTCGGAACTTAATGAAACTTTGGGATAATGTTAAAGAATGGTAAATTAACATTTTCTCAAGTTTTTGGAGCTAGTTGGCCTTGTGCAAAATTTTCGACTTTTTGTTGGTTTTTCTTTGATAACTTTTGGTGCTTACGTTCTATGTTAAAAACGTTCAGGTATTTTTTGTAGAGCATAAAATTTTGATTTAAAAAAAAACTTTATTTTCTTAATTACACAAACTTATTCTAGTTTACAAATGATTAATGTTGATGATACGGCTTACAAGCTCAGACTCTCTTTCAAAAGTATATTTTTCCATATTGATACCTTTAAAATGCTTCTTCAAAACTTAGTCAGCAGTATTCTAATTCCTAATGAATTGTCAACGAGTCCAATCCATTGGTAAATTACCTATGAATTTTGTCGTGTTATTGGACGCTGATGTTTCCGTTTTATTTGGGGCAGTGGGAACATCCGTTGTGTGTTGGTTCCCTGACCTTGATATAACCTCTCTCTTCTTTAGATGAAAACTCTCCTCAGTTGCATATTAAATCTTATATAAACATAAATTATTAAACTTAAAATTAATAGTATATAAAAATTCCAATATTAATATTTAACAGAATATGATTTTTATGGTTGAATTCTAGTTCGTTAATATGTTCAATATTTTCTATTTGTTTCATTACAATATCATTAAAACTTAGTTAATCTTCAGTTGTATTGAGGTCTATTTGATAAGGAATAATAAATCATTCTTCGAATTAGTAAAGTTTATTAAGTAGTTTCCATTTAATTGTGTGGTTCTTTCATCCAAGTACTTGATAAACTAGTATTTTTAACATTCTTTAGTAATAATAAACCATTTTCTAATTCATTAATTTTCATTTGGAAATTTTTTGTTTTTATACAAAAACTATTATATAGCACGAATCAGATACCTTTTAATTCTTTATGTCTATATATTGTTCATATTTATATGCAGTTTCATTTATCTTAACAATTTCTTCGTCATTTTTTATCAATTCTTCAAAGTACATATTGGTTAAGGAGGTGACCAAATATTTTCTGGTCTCTAAAACTTCATTAGGTATTTTATGTAATAACAAAAACAATTTTTTTATTTTAATATAGTGCTGTTCTAATTTTTACATTTTTTAACTTTTCAAAACTTTAATCATAATTAATTATGATAATTAATATTTCCCTTTATTCCTGTTCTACCAGGAGCAATTTTATTTTGAATATGTTCGATATTATCTTTTATAATTCCAATTTTTAATTATGATTCTAAATACAAAAGTTTATTATTCATTTTGACAGTTTCGCTTTTAATATTGTTGAACTGATTTAATACTTTGAATCTATCTTCTTCAATTGTTCGTTTCAAAGTCAAGAAGGTTTGGTTAAAACTATCATTAATATAATACTTGTTTTTTATTTTGATGATATGTTATGGTTTATTCATAAGTCCTCTTTTGTATCTGTGTGGAATGATAGTATATATTTTATATTTAAGTGAATCCAACTCATGAAATAAAATCTCTTTTCCGTTATTTACTTGAACATTTGAAATATTTTCTTCTAAGGATGAAATTATCTTCAATATTTCTGCTGTATTCATTATATGCAGTATAAAATCGTGCGTTCTTACTATTCGACGTTTCCAAGTATAATTTCTATAAATCAACTGTTTGTGTCTATTTTTTCTATGGTCAATGGCGCTAATCAGTTGTGTTCTCGGTCATTATGTTGCTTGAAATCGCGGGCCATGCCATCAATTTTTGACATATTTTTCTCGATAGCAGCAATTCTAATACTTAAGTTTTCCTCCATAATTCTTAATTGTTGAGAAATTAACTCACCCTGAGATTTTATTTCGGCCAGTTCTTCAGTGAAATCATTTTTTAGAGATGATTTCGTGGTTTTAGTTGAACGCACCGGATTTTGGGTAACGTCGTCGGGTGTTGCGGCATTTTTTTTAATGTTTATATTTTTTTGTTGTCGCGCATATGATGAAGAAAATAATGACAGAGAGTGGGGTGGTGATTGCGGTTGGAGTTGAGAATTATTTGAGGCTGCGATAAGTCTGGTGTTGTGTTGGCGATTCATGGTATATGTGTGGATGAGAGAGTACTTTATTTGGATAAACGGATAAAACACAGTTCAAACGGATTTAATTATTGGTTCACTGTTACGTATTATGTATATATGTACAACTTAAATGCAATTTTATTTTATTTTGTTTTTTGTTAAAAGTGGTTTTGCTAACGAATGAGACTAAATTATTCAGTTTATAGGATAACAAATAATGTATTTTTTTATAACAACTTTATATAACAAATTTTGTAAACAAAAACACGGTTAAATATATAGGAAATGGTTAAAAAGAAGCCGCACTAAAGAACACGTCTGTTTGCTAGCACATTGCACATTTGTTGTTGTATTTATTCGTATATTGTTTTATAATTTTAATTTTTTAAGCAAAAAATGGTTCTTAAATGTGTTTATTTAGGCGGCGAGGAAAAACAAACTTTGTTTACAATCGGTGTGCGGTAGCATCGGCCTAACCATAGATTCTTCAAGTTTTGGTTTGATGAATGAATGGAGGCCCGAAGAGCAACCGACTTCCACAGTTATTTCTTCCTCTCATAAATCGATAACAGTTGAGACATGTAAGGGCCATCAGTCTTCTGTGAATTTCGCAAGTGCGAATTCGGCAACAATTGCGTACCCGAAAGAGCCGCCAACCTATACAGTAGTACCTCTGGTACGTGATTTTAAGCCTTCGCCAATACGTTGCAGCCCAATATAATACATAATAACGTCGTCTAAGTTGACGTGACAGAATTTCCAAATATACTGCAGGAGTATATCGTCCATAGCTCTCTGAAATATTGCCGGAGCACTTTTAAGTCCAAAAGGCATGAGGTTGAATTCATATTTACCGTTGTTAACTGAGAATGCAGTTTTTGGTCTATCTTTCTCTTGTAAAAGAATGCAGTTTTTGGTCTATCTTTCTTTTGTAAAAGGATTTGATGAAATCCTGATTTTAAGTCTAAAGTAGAGAAGTATTTTAATTTACCTAAATTTGACAAAATAACTGAAGTTTCTGCCATTGGATATTTATCTGAATTGGTACATGAGTTGAGCTTTTTATAATCAATGACCATGCGCAATTTTTTTGTTCCATCCTCATTGAATCCCTTTTTGTCAAAGACCCAAACTGGACTATTGTATGCACTTCTACTTGGTCTAATAATATTGTTTTCTAACAAAGTTTGCACTTCTTTTTTAACAAATCCTGCAGTGGATTACGGGTATGGATAGGCTCTCTGCCAAACTGGATCATCGTATGTTGTATTTATACAACATTTAACGTTTGTGTTGTAAGGTATATAATTTTTTTTTCTGTGAAAATGCACTGAAATCTTCTTAGTATTTCTTTTAATTTATCTTGATATTTCACTTGCATATGAGTGTTAATTTCTAAATTATTAAATAACTTATCATCGTACATCAAAGGTACTACACCTCCTTCATACTCTAAAACGTTGTCTTCAATATTTAAGTTACATTTAGCTTTCCTTAAAGTCTTTATGCCTACAATTGCATCATATTCCTTGAGTTCTTTTAATTCATACAATTTTTCCCAATTCCCAAATATATTTAACTGCTGATAACTAACTATGATACTACTCCCATGAACACTGTTTACTTTACTTATATTTTCTAGTTTCTCACTCTTACTATTATCGGGTTTGACATAATTATGTGTCGCACCTTTATCGATTAAGATATTGTATATTTGACCTGTCGCATAGTTTGTTCTTCGGATTGTCGGCAAGCCATGCGTTATTCTAAAAAAGAATCACGTTCGCTTAAATGATTGATTCTCGGGTGTTTGCTTAAAGGTTGTTGGTCACTAATTGGCCTATCTCTTTTAAAAGGATTATTATTATTCCTTATTTCGTTATTGAAACGCTGATCGCTGTACTGGTTTAAATAAGGACTCGTATTAAAATTATTATTATTAACGGATTCTGGTCTATAATTTCCACTTCCCAAATCCATTCTTTGCTGTGGTACATTATTTTGTCGCTGAAAATTGTTTTGATGATTTTTAAATGGCCTTGGCACGTTTCGGTTAAAGTATATATGTGGCGTATATTGCCGTGGTTGTAATCCACCATGTATTATGATGCTCTATAAAATTTGACCTTCTAAACCTATTATGTTGGTGTACTTCAATTTCTTGAGCCCTTTCTAGTACGTTAGGAAGATCACCTGGATTTAGTGAAAATACTATGTTGCTCATTCGTTGATTCAACCCGGTTATAAAAACTCTAAGAGTGTTTTCTCTTGCAATTTGCATTAAGCACTCGGTCTCCGAAGTTCTTGGACCATAGCCCATTACCGTCTTATTTATGATTAGCGTAAGTAACTTGCTTACCTCAACATAATGTTCCTGAAGAGATCGTTTCCCTTGCTTGAGGTTGGTTAACTCTGTTTGCAGCATATGTACGGGCCGCTTATCGTCATAGGTTAAATCTAGACGACCTATTATTCCATCTATGTGCAATGGAGTTCCGTGTGATGTAAGCACATCATTAGCCCTACCAATAACTTTATTTCTAATTACATTTACTGCAGTGAAGTAATTGCTACTACCAATTTCTAAGTTATAAACTTTCATACAGTTGGTAACAGAAGTTCTCCAAATGATATAATGATCATTTTCGAATGTCTATAAGCTCTTAGCTAAGTCTAAATTAGCCTTTGAAGCGACTTCGGGGTTTTTTTGAACATCTTCGTACGGCAAAATATTGTCGGAAGGCGTAAGCCTTTGTAAAGCTGACGTTACGTCGGCAAGTTTTGCGGTTAGTTCACTAGTGTGTTCTGTAACAACACGTGAAACCATTTCGGTTATTTGTTCTAGTGTTATAACCATTTTTTGTAAATATTTTTCACTCCTTGTTAAAATAAATTTAAAGAAATTATAAAACCAAAAAAAAAAAACAATATTCTTAATGTTGGTTCTTATGTATTGATACAACAAAATAAATACTTATATTTGGATTTAAATTTTTTTATAATTGATCCAATATTATATACGATGCAATATTTTTTTTTATATAAATATTCTTACTTCTATTATTTTTAACAGCTTCTTTATATATTTTTTTTTGGAACCCTGCTTCCAACTGCTCGTTCACTTAAGATTTTTTTTTTGTTCAATTAAAATTCGTTGGAGCACACAACAAAGATAATTTCATTGAATTTACCTTTACTCCTTGTTAAAATAAATTTAAGGAAATTATAAAACCAAAAAAACAACAATATTTTTTAATGTTGGTTCTTATGTATTGATGATGTATTGATACAACTAAATAAATACTTATATTTGGATTTCAACGTTTTTTTTTATAATTGATCCAATTATATACGATGCAATAATTTTTTTTAATATAAATATTCTTACTTCTATTATTTTTAACAGCTTCTTTATATATTTTTTTGCAACCCTGCTTCCAACTCCTCGTTCACTTTAGATTTATTTTTGTTGTTCAATTAAAATTCGTTGGAGCACACAACAGTGATAATTTCATTGAATTTCACCTTTACGTTTTTGTTTTGCTTTTAAAACTCTTTGGGAGGAATTTTTTGCACTAGTTGTTATTGTTGTTAATATTTTGTTGCCCTTCTACTAAAACCCTTTTTATTTTGAGAGCCTTTTCTACGAAATATTTGTTTTTAATGGTTTGGCGAATTTCTTCATTTACTCTATTTTTAATTTTTTTTATTTCGTTGGGATCCTCACTTAGCCACATAATTTTATTCACTTTCAAATGTAATGCCTTTCTTTTTTTTTTTGAATTTCACTTAACTTATTCTTAAGTCTTACTTAGTAGATTTTTCGGTTCTTATGCCCATACTTCTCTTTATCAATTAGGAAAATCAATTCCTTGTTGCCTCCTGGTGTTTTAAGTCTGGTAAGACCGTTCTTTTTTTTTTAAACACTTCTAAACTATTATCGCCAAGATTCCTGTTGCTAGTGCTTACGTTGTTAGTTTTTAATTTTTTAGTTTAATTTTTAAATTTCGTATCGAGTTTAGTTTTACCCGTATTTTAAATCATTTTGATCACAAAATTTAATAAATTAATCGTGACAAAAATTACAGGTCCCTGCTCTTCGGGCGCCAATTAATACACTTGTCCACTTTTTGCAGTTTTAAAAATAATTTTATTTAAAATCCACCTAATCTATGAGGTTAGTAATTTTAATCCGCGAGAAAAGAGTGATCCGAATATTCCGATGGTGAAGATATGAATGAATGCTAATGTTCTCAAGCCTCTTCCTGATCATCCAGCAGATACATTTATCATAAAGAGATGATGTGATCGGCAACCAATCAAAAATGGTGTATTCTCCAAGATGACGAGATAGTCCTTTGTCGCCAATTTCTGCATTGTATCATTTTATGTATTGATGAGACATTGTTTTGTCGCCGCTTCCCATGGAATTGGTCATATTGTCCGAAGGGATATTTATGTTAACATTCTCGAGGTTTAACGGATGTGGGGTGTTTTTTTATGCTAGCGTTATGGGATGTGGGGTCTTTTGTTTATGCTAGCGTTATGGATTGCTATGATTGAATCATGCGAAAATGTGGATGTTAACTTGTTATTGCTTTTGAGTATCTTTAAAAAATGGTTAACATTTTTCGAGCCGTAAAATAGAACTTTGAAAAAAAAAATTATTCTCGTTTTTTAATTAAAAAAAAAATCACGGAAACATAAACCTATATGCGATCGTAAGCAGTAAAATGCCGTTTTGAATAAACATTAGCTTTTACTATTCTTTACTTTAGTAGAAATGTTAATAGGAACGTAGGTAGGACGTTTAAATACAAAAAAAAAATCAATTCCTTATTACGATCGAAATTCAACAATATATATTAAATCTTTTAACAGTCAAATCCAAATATGGCAACATTGTTATGTGATTTCAGTATAAGCTACAGAAATAAAAAAAATTCTTGAAAAATTCAAAATCAAAAAAATAATTGAAGACGCACTTCTTGGTTTGTTTACAAAAATCAAACAGAAATCCACTAATTTTTGTATCCCTTACTCAACCATACCATATGGTCTAGTGTCACTTTTTGAACCTTTCACTATTATTATTCATTAATCCTGCAAATGCTTGTAATCATTCTAACTCATACGTTTCTGAAAATATAACATACAACCTACTCTTTCATCATTATATTTCATTCTACTCTCCAAAACCCATATATGCATATAAAAACTAGTGCAGCGCTATTACGGCAGTATCTCGCTTAACTAAATGCTACCTCATGGTAGTACTATAGATTCTATATACAATGCATGCATAATCTACATATTTAGCGTTCCATTCCCCGGCCATAAGAAAATAATTAAGGTGCATCTAGTACGTTCACCGCAATTTCGTACATTAGCTCTCCATGTTTAGGAGGAAGGCATATAATGCAGGTTTCTATTTTTTTTTCTAATTGGCCCGCGCAAAAGGGATTTTGGCTACCCTTATAATGTCAAACACAGCGGGGGAGTTAGGAAAATAGAGAGGGGTATAAAAGGAGATATCGATGCACATTTGTTTTAAAGTTTGGCAAGTCATAATGGGAGGGAAAAACAGAGTCTCGCAAGGCATTCCACATTCGCGTGGTACGGCTAAAGAAAGAATCTCTGTATTTGACTGTACGTCCGAAGCTGGGCTCAAGGGAAAATGTATGGGCATTCCTAGCGGCGCGAGTAATACGGTTGAATTTTTTCAGGGGAGGAATGCAGCTGGCTATTTCGCTAGAGAATTGTTGTAAAAATAACGGTAAATTAACGAAAGGCACGAAACATGACGACGGTGCTCAAGAGATGAAAATGTTTCTTTTATTGTTCACTCGCCTATTATTTTCAGAGCTCTTTTTTGTATTCCGTCTAAGAAACTCAAGTGTGTAATTGTAGCACCTGCCCAAATATGGGAATCATACTCAAGTTTTGGACGAATATACGCTTTATAGACCGTAGCCAGATCAGAAGGGGTGACAAATTTCTTGCATCTTCGAAGGAAACCTAGACAACTAGCATTTTTAGCGACTTCGAATATGTGGGCGCTCCACAGAAGATGGTCTGTAATGCACATACCGAGAACTGATAGGTGTTCTGTTTCTTCGATACAAGTGCCACTCATCGATAGTAGCAATGGGGGTATGTTTCGCTCTAACGACAAAAGACAAAATTGAGTTTTTGAAGCATTAAATTCAACACGATTTCTTATTCCCCATTGTACAATGCTGTCAAGATCAGAATTTAATAAACTAATCATACGCTGCCATTGCAGTTCCACATCCGAAGCACATGGATAAGAGTCTGGGAACGAATATTTATTGGATTAGTAGTTTTAGATAATAAGTCATTGATAAAAATGAGGAAGAGAGTTAAAGATAAAACAGAGCCCTGGCCAGCATTTATTTTGTGGGTATCAGACTTGAATCCGTCCAACATAACTTGTATTGACCGGTTCGAAAGGGAATTACTAATCCGACGAAGAAGAGATTCGTCGAGTCCAAATGCACGCATTTTCGATAAAAGGGCTTGATGCCAAACTCTATCAAATGCCTTTGAAATATCAAGTGCAATAATCTCACCAAAACGGTGAAGAGATTGATTCCATTTTTGTGAGATAAACCATCACCAGTGGATCTATTGCTGCGAAAGCCGTATGGCCGGTCAATTAGAAGCTTTCAGTCCTCAAGATATTTCTTAAGCTGAAAGTTAATCAGCGTTTCCATGACCTTAGAAAGAAGGGACGTAAGTGCAATTGGTCGATAGTTTGAGGGAGAAGAGGATTCGCCTTTTTTAGGGACAGGCTGGACAAAAGCAATTTTCCATCCGCTCGGAAAGAGCGAGAGAAAGGGAGGAATAGGACAGATGGAAAAGCTTACACCTCTTCTAAACGATAGCGGGGTTACTATCCAGGCCAACGGATTTGTGAATGTTAAGATCTTTTAAGACCCTTGCAACTGAACGAGTGCGGAAGTAAATCGGTCACATAATGTCATTTACGTTCTCAATTACAGGGGGATTGATAACACCTGCCGGAAGCATTGACTTTACTGCAAATAGGGCTGCAAGCAGGTCTGTTTTTTCTTGGGAATCGACAACAGGTGTATCGTTAAAGACGTGCGTAGGAACCGATGATGACGAAGAATTCCGAATGTTTTTCACAAAAGACCAAACATTTTTACTTCCTTTGGGACATTGAAGTATTTTTTGACAAAGTTTTTGCTTATGTAAAGTTTCGTCTTGCGAATGTGAGCATTGCAGGCCTTCCTTGCTTGTTGAAACTTTTTCCGGTTTTCCTCGGTAGTGTTGGCTTTGTAACAACGGAAACTAACATATTTCAACCTAATAACCTCTTTGCAGCTCGCATCGAACCATGAGTTATTCTTAGATTTGATACTCTTTGATCTATTATGGATAAAATTTCTTATTCCTAACCAACAATATTTGTTACCAGATCTGCACTGGAGTCTACGTCACTACCAAGGAAGCATAGTGACCAGATAAAGGTCCTGAAGATATTATTGAGACGTTCCCAGTTGGCTTTTCCAGAAATGACACAATGATCAGATGTGCCTAGAGGCGAAAAAACACGAACAGTGTATTTATCAGGATCGGAGGTAAGAAACAAGTCTAGGGTGTTGGGAGTTTGACCTGCAATGTCAGGAACTCGGGTTGACTCGTCAATGAGCTGAGTTAGTTGGTTCAGCTCAGCAAAAATCTCAACATACCTTCCTTCGGGTTTTGTCTGGCCAGAATAGCATGAAGTTGAAATCTGAATTAGAACACAGACCGTATTTTGGTTGAAGTTGGTATGCAACATCATTCCTAACATAAACGACGAGGCCGTGGTGGGCAAAGAATAATGGCACTAAATTATATTCATGCAGGTAAAATTTCATGTGGTCGATATTTTCACCTACCTGAGTTTCACTTAGTGCAGCTGGCCTGTTTAAGGTAGTGTAGACTTATACAGAACAAAAATTCTTCCTTAACCTACGAATATTAGCGTAGTCAAGTTACATTCAGACTTGAATACGCTAATATTCGTAGGTTAAGGAAGAATTAAAAAACAAAACTTGAAAAACAAAATCGGACAATAAACAATAATTAATGCCCAACTAAGGCCCAATTTGAGTTTTTCAATTCAATTATTATTAGTGTTATGCCTTAATAACAATTAAATTGAGCCGCCCCTGGATTTCTTAGTGCACATCAATTTATCTATCCGATAACGATCTAGTCTAGACATTGATTAACACCAATAGCCAAACACAATCGTCTGCGAGGAATGAACTAGGAATCAAGAGAAGGGATTACCCGCCGCATATGCAAATTTGTTTTTCACTCGCAACAAAAAAAAAAAAATGTTTGGGCACTATAATTAACCCAGAAGACACACAGACACAAAATTTTTCACAATGCACTGAATTGAATTAAATTTAATTTAGCGCGCACGTGACTTTTATTTATTTTTTGTGGATTTTGGGGCTATTTTCATTTTTTTATTCTAACAACCTGAATTTACGCATTTTATTATTATGTATGACTTTATAACTTACCCTTGAATGGAAATAGGCTCGTCATTTCTTACGACATTGTAATTGTTGTGAGTCAATTTGTGTTTCTGGTTAAGCTTGGTTTCGATAGAGAAACAACATCTGCACTATCGTCTGCAACAATAAAAACAAATTCGATCTAAGTTCGATCCTAATCAGTGAAATTACATTCACAGCCAGGGCCCTCAACACGTAAGGTTGGCGATATCGTTTGCGATATCGAGAACGATAGACAAGCTTCATGTAACAATAAATATCCCATATCGTCTAAGCGATATCGACTGAACGATTTTATGTTTGCTTCACGTAACACTAAAAGTTGTCAAACACTATCGTCTTGACGATAGCAATTGCACGATAGCTATTAATTTAGCAATCGTCGTTCCGTTTGTGTTCTTTAAGTTGTGTCTTGTATATATTAAAAGTACCTTAATATTATACGAAATGTTTCGCCGTAATGCATTATTCATGCCGAATGAGGAGGAAATCGAAATTCGAATAAAACAAATAAGAAGAGAACTAAGAGATGCATCGGATCTGTTATCTCTTCCAAATCAAATATAAGTCAGCATAAAAACCTATTTTTTCTTCATTGTGTTATATATATAATATATATATATTATAATATATTTTTGAATATTTACAGCTTTATTAATTGCTTCCGTCTTTCAAAGGTAACTGCTTTGTTTTTTAAAGTTTTAAGAAGATTGTACTTACATTTTGAAAAACAAAAGTCGATTTTCACTGTTAATTTGGAATGTTCAGTCGTTCTCAAACTCAAACAAACAAACCAGAGCGATAGACGACACGAGAGCGATAGTGTTTCGTGAAGCAAACTATTGGCGATAGCGTTCAGTGCAATCGCTTTGACGATTATCGTCCGAAAAGTTACATGATGAGAGCCCAGGTTTTAAAGGGTCTTTTGTCCATTATGATCTAAATTGCATTAAGCCCAAAAGGTAAGCGTAGACACGGTCTACTTTTTCCTCCTGCTTTCCGATTTGTTGTTGTGAGCTGGTTAACTGGGCCTGAATTGAGAGCAGCACAGACATAATATGGGCCTGTAACGCTGTCGTGGCTGTAGCGTTTGTACTGTTTTTGTTACCTTCACTGCCGCCATTTGAGCGTAAGAGATTTGGGGCACAACCAATATCAGAACAGGAGTTTAAACTTTGTCCGCGGTCTTTGGAACTTTTGTTTGCTTTAGTTTTAAGTAGTTAGAACTTACGGCAGCAATATATGGATATAGCTATGATGTACAATTGCCGTATTTCAAGCTCATTAAACTCAGATTTATTGTCAAATGAGGTAATAGGAATCGTGTGGAGTTCAATGCATCGAAAACTCAATTTTGTCTTCTGTCGTTAGAGCTAAACATACCCTCCGAAAAAACCGAAAAGCTTTCAATACTCGGTATGTGTGTCAACAACGACCTCCGTTGGAACGACCATATTTAGTTTAGTTTAGTTTATTTAATTTTCTTATAAGCTTACACATTAAGTTTATTTACATCTTTTTTTAAGTTAGTGAAAGTTTGTGAATACACATAACTAGTAACAATTACATAAATAGAGAGAAAAAAAACTACAAATAATAACAACAATACAAAAAATAATAAAATATAATATAACAAGAAAAGTGACTTAGTTGAAATATTTATTTAAAATAAAAATAATTAAAAGAAACACTTATTTAAAAATAAGAAATATAAAGATCATGAAAAGAGAAAAAAAGGATATAGGAGTGAAAGAGATAGACGAAGAAAGCTAGTTTCAATAGAAAGTAGTTAGGTGCTTTGATTTAAAAGGAAAGTATTGAGGTTATTTTGAAATGTATGGATGCCACTGATGTCTCGTAAATAAGCTATAAAGAATTGTCTCTCGGAGGTCATTCATAAAAAGCGAGGTAATATTATGTATGTAGATCTATTTGACGCTGGCAACCGGAGTTTTTCAAACAGATAGTTGGGTTGACGAATTTTTACAATTTTAAATAGTTCGAAATTTGATGAAATTATTAAACGACATTTTAAAGAGGCTCTACAGCAAATGTGAGACATGATCATACCCATAAATATAGCGTATGGTGCTATTAAAGGCCACTTTTAATTTATTTTTACTGCTTACATCGCAGTTGTAGAATATTTCGCACCCGTAAGTAAGAACTGGTATCGCCAGAGTCTTTGCGAGTACTATGCTAGTTTCAAGTGGCGTAAATTCCTGAGCAGTCCACAATGTTCTTAGAGTCCCATAAGCTTTACCCACTATTGTATTAACATGTTCATTGCAGGTCAAGGTTCTGTTGAATATTACTCCAAGATTTCTTGATGTGCGGACGAATTCGTTCAATATTATGGAAGCAAAATATGACAAATTTAGTTCTTTTTTAGAAATAACTAGACATTTACATTTGTTCGGATTGAGAACCAACCCGTTACACGAAGCCCAATTGGATATCCTATCTAGTTCCTGGTTAGGAATGGAAGCACAGTTTTTGATTAGTCCTAAAGGACAACTTCTATAGATTTTAATATCATCGGCATAAAAGTGTTTGGAGGCCTGAGTTATGATGAACGCTATTTTGTTTATGTACAACGAGAAAAGAAGTGGGGACAAAATTTATCCTTGGGGAACCCCTTGTTGTACAGGTAGAAACTGTGACAAACTATTATTTAAACATACGGCCTGCTTTCTATGGCTAAGGAAGGATGAAATGAGTTTAATAGCTTCAAAGGATAAATTGAATCTCTGACGTAATTTATGCAAAAGAACTGAATGATTTACCATGTCAAATGCTTTAGAGAAATATAAAAGGATTAAAAATGTTACGTCGTCTTTGTCGAGTTCATTACCTTAATAAGTGCAGTTGTACAGCTATGGTGCGAACGAAAACCTGATTGAATTTCGACTAAGAGATTGTTGCGGGTAATAAGATCATTTAATTGTTTTTGCATTAAGCGTTCAAAGACTTTTGAAAGGAAAGGAAGTATTGATATGGGTCTGAATTCATCAAATAACGAGTTTTTAGGAATTGGGATTATTTTAGCAGTTTTCCACTGTAGGGGAAAGATTCCTGTGGTTAGGATAGAATTAAATACATGGGTAAAATAAGGTAGAAGGAGTAATAATACGGCCTTTAAAAAGATTGGGTTCAACTCATCAACTCCTACTGCAGTGTATTTCACAGCAATAAAACTTTCTACCTCATCCATGCAGCTCACACAGGTAAAGCTAAATTGCACATCCTTGGAATACGTAGGTAAGCTATTGAGAAGTTCAAATTCTCTTGAAGCAATCGAAAGGGGAGTAGCTGCAAATTTCAGATTTATTTCGTCCCCATTCAGATCAGTTTGAAGACTCAGTCTTTGCTTCCCTATTCCTAGTTTTCGCAGGTTATCCCACATTTTGCGACCCTTAGATTTGGTGTTTAGATGATCAGACAAAAAATTAATCTTGGCATGTCTTATCTCTTGAACAACCTTGTTTCTTAATAACTTGTATGTTGTATGAAGATCTTCAACACGAAAATGTATCCATCGTCTATAAGCTAGATCGCGCTGGTTCATTAAGTTTATGATTCTACCTGTAAACCATGGTTTAAATACACTAGTCCTATTTTTTGTTCTTAAAGGAACATATTGATTGAATAAAAGATTCAGATTTGTGTTTAAAAATTCAACTTGTTCGTCTGGCAAAGGCATAAGATAGATGTCACTCCATGCTATCGAATTAATATGGCTTACAAGAGATCCGGTATCAATATTTTTGAAGTCCCTAAACTGACTTCTGGATCTACGGGGGCTGTTATTGGTGTTAAAATCGTAAGTCTGGAATAAAAGATCGTGTCTTTAAAACACAGGAGCCATAAGTTGGTCATAGAGAAGAACCCCATGGGTTTCATTTACAAAGAAATGGTCTAGTAACGTGCTAGAAGACTGGGTAAAATGTGTTGGTCTTGATAAATTAACTGAATATTAGTCAAAAGAATTCATATTTTCACACAGCCTTCTATCAGTTAAAAGATCACTATTAAAGTCGCCACTTATTATAATGTTTGAGGAGCTAACTGTGATTTCTTCTATCACTGAATAAAGAGGTTCTAAGTCGATATATCTGTTGGGCCTATAGACCACTCCCAACAGAAGATTATTCTCTCTACCTCCAGCATCTACAAACAAGTATTCGCAAGAGGAGCCTGGTTGCGAGGAATATCTATGTTTACATATTAAATTAGATTTGACGTATATAGCAACACCCCCGCCCCGATTGCTTCTATCAGAACGAAAAATATTAAACTCATTAAGTGAGTTTGTGGCATCGCTCACAGATGCAGAGAACCAGGTTTCGGACACACAAATTGCGTCGACTGTCGAACTTTCAAATAAATATCTAAATTCATCAATTTTCATTAACAAACTCATTGCATATGAACTTCTATAGTACTGTCATGGTGACATGTGGACCGTGGCGCTCCAAGCGGCTCTAGGTAAAATTACCTTGGTAAATTGAAAGAGGCGAACGAGGCGAACAAAGAGAATTCTAAGAGAAACTCTGTGAACATGTACTTTGCTCTTTGCAGTTTTCAATTTACATATATACAATGATGCGAGTATAGTTTTTTTTTTGCACAACTGGATTGCTTCACACAAGCAGGGTGACGAGATGGCTAGTTTAAAAAAAGGAATGACAAAAAAGAAGAAAACGACTTTTGTAAATGAATGGTGTCTGGGGGCTGGGTATATGTTTAAGCTGGTTGATAAGTTTATTTTGAGTTTTATATTTTTTTCATATAAAACTTTCGAGGGTAGGTAGATATTTAGGTATGTACCTACATAATGTGTGTATTTACGTAGGTGTACTTGTTATATTATCTTTGATAAAATGTTCAGCTAAATTCAGGTCGATCGGTCGGTCGTCGGTGTGGTAGATGGTGTGAGCGAGGGTGAGGGAGATACTAACAAGGAAAACTTAATAAGCACATGTGTATGTGTATTGTGTATATCCTGTTCTCGGTGACGGTGAACAACGAAGAGGATCGACAATGATTTTATTTTTTGAATTTTCATTTCATTGGCTTCGTTATCGTTGATGTTGAATTTTATGCACAAGTAGCTTTGTGATTATAGGGACCATAAGTTAAGTTTAGGATTCGTGAACATAAAAAAATTGTGATAATAATCAAACATTACATTACGATGATAGAGAAACATATTTGAGTTACTGGCAAAATTCTTTCCGTCTGTCTGTAGGTCTGTCTGTACGGATGTATTTTGGACTATAGCCTAAACCGATGAGCCAATCGTCTTCAAATTTAGAACTTAAGGTTATTTTGACATTTTTCAAATTTTACTTGCGATTATAGGGACTATAAGGTAAGTTTAGAATTTGTGAATATAAAAAAAAATTTAGATAACAATGAAACATGACATTACGATCATAGAGAAGTCTAAAAAAGTGATCAACAAAAAATGACTGTCTGTCTGTCAGTAGGTATGTATAACGAGCTGCAGCCTAAATGGCTTAAGCGATTATCTTTAAACTTGGTGTGTGTGATTGTGAAATTTAAATTGTAGGCCTAAAAGTAAAGGAAGTGCCATATGACCGTTGAGTTGAGTTGTTTTCTTGATTAAAATTTTTGCATTCAGTAGGTAATCGAGTATTTTTTTTATTTGTTAGTTGTTTTTGCATGTTTATGTGTTTATCATAGGCGTCCTCATTATTTATTCTGTATGCTGTATGCTGTTACGATCATGAACTGCTTTAAAATAAATAACGATAAATAAATAATAACACAAATAACGAAGTTTGCTTTCATTAGACTAGTGGCAAAATTTGGGGGAAATTATTAAACAAATAATTTTTTTATGAAATCCAAAAACACTATTCATAACGTTTTTTTTGGAAAAAAATGTTGTAAGCCATCTTATTTCTCTTTCTGTTTTCTATTTTATAAATTTTGCATTTCAAAATCGTTCGACCAGTTTTTTGAAAAACTTTTCGAAAACATAAATATAATTTTTTTTGACCATGTCAATTTAAAGAAAGCTATAGTTTATACTAGGAGAAAAAATTAAAAAAATCTATAGATTCGTTTTCAAAATATTCAAAAAACAAAATAAGTTTTTTAAAAAATTATTAAAAATTAAAAAAAAATGTTTTTGAAAAATTTAATAAGCAATATTATTTTAATCATAAAAAACTACATATTTTGAAAATTTTATCAAAATCTGTCAATTAGTTAACGAGAAAGTCTAATTTCAAAAAACCGGTCATATGGGAGGTACCGTTATAAAACTTTTTCTGAAAATCCATTAAAACTAAAAGATAGATTTTGCATACAAAACATCATTCTGAAAGTTTTATCAAAATCGTAGGAGCCGTTTTCGAGAAAAATAAGTTTTTCATTAAAAGTTATATGGCAGGTGCCGTTAGTTTTGGAGCTAGAATGCCAATTCCAAAAAACTGTCGGGTAGAGCACTCTAAAAATACTATGTACCAAGTTTGAATCAAAACTGCCCAACCGTTTAGGCTGTAGATATCGATACGGACAGACAGACAGACAGACAGACAGACGGACGGAATTTCCGAACCCATTTTTTGTATCTTCTCTATCATCGTAATGTCATGTTTGATTGTTAAATTTTTTTTTATGAATGCATAACTTGCCTTATAGTCCCTATAAATTGCAAGTAAAAAACTATTCGATTACTACTGAATGCAAAAATTTCAATCGAGAAAACGAAAGCTTACACCTGCCCCTAAATAAACAAATTAGCACAGGAGCAAGTACGTGCGACCCAGTCGTGCCTTTTATATGTATATTTATTTTTTTCTGAAATTCTTTATTTTTAAAAATAATATGATTGAACAGACTTTTGGCTTTAAAAAAGGTATAGCACATTATTTAAAATGTTGCCGTTATTTTTAAATATACCTTATAAATATATTCTAGTGTAAGATTACTTCGGCTACTTACATCTTCCTGAGTATCAATTTTGGTTGTAATCGGTTACCTAACCAGTTCTCAGAAAAGTCGATGCCAAAAAAAAACTCCTATGGGTGGTACCAGTTTTAGGCCACCGTCATATTTTTTTTTAACCAAAATAGAATGCACATTGAGTTTTTACATAAAAAAATTTTGGAGCTCTTTTTGACAAAAATAAGCTATTACTTGACGGTTATATCGCAACTACCGTAAATATTTCAGCTAAAAAAGAAACTAAAAAAATCCTATGTCGAATGTCAAAATAAACTTATATTCCAAATTTAAAGACAACTGGCCAAACCGTTTAGTAGACGGACAAAATTTTGCCAGTGACTCAAATATGTTTCTCTATCATATGTATTTGATTGTTATCTCAATTTTTTTTTCTGCACGAATGCATAACTTGTACTTAGTACCTACCTATATAATTGCAAATAAAAATTAAACAATTAGGTATTACAAATGTAAAAAACCCGTGGTATTTTTAGTAATTCTATAGAAGATTAGTACAAAGAAATATTTTGGTTTAACTATAAATTTCTTTCCCGCGAGCTAAGCTGGGTAGGTCAACTAGTACCTATTATATAAACCTCAAACAAACAAAAGATCTTTGTTACTATAAATCAATAATATATAATCAATCAATAATAATATAAATCAATTTACAAACAATTTTTGATTGAATTTCTGCACATAGTTCATTCAGATAGGTACCTACATATGTATGTACCTATATGTATATGTAGGTACCTATCTAAATGGAAAGTAAAATTCAAAACAAAAATCCATCCACTGCAAGGACGTTTGTATCTTTGTATAAATATAGCAAGAAGTAAGTTTGTGTTTAAATTTCAAGAATAAATGTGTACATTATTTGAAGACGACAACCATTATAGTAAAAAAATTGAAAATCCTAAAGAATTCGAATCATAAGTCTGGTCAATGGTGTATAGGTATATGTACAAATATGACAAATATGTATGTAGGTAGTGCTCGTACAAAACTTGAAAATCCTAAAAAACTCAAATCAAAAGTCTGGTCAATGACGTACGCATATATAAATACTTGTGTAAGAACCAGTATAAAAAAAACGTATACAATGAAAATGTTTGATCGTGTATAAATCCTTACAAAAAACTATTAGCCTCAGCAAAGCGAAACCATAATGTATTAACTTCAAAACTGCTAGCAGTTTATATACATATACATAGGTATACAATGAACAAAACAAAATACTGAATTATTTCATGTTCTCCTTCTGTTTTTTCTTGCTTCACATTGCACATGCGCAATAAACTAAGCACAAAGCATAAAACTAAAAACCATGCTCTTAATTCTCTCTCACTCAAATAAAATGTCCCTACACTAGAGCTCCAAGCGGCTCTAGGTAAAAAGATTTTTTCTCGTCTCATGATAGTACTATAGGCAATGTATATACAATGCATTGCCTATAGTACTATCCATTGTATATAGACTGCTATAGTACTATCATGACGACCGGTGGACGGTGGCACTCCAAGCGGCTCTAGGGAAAAAGATATTTTCTCGTCTCATGATAGTACTATAGGCAATGTATATACAATGGTACTATCATGAGACGAGAAAAAATCTTTTTCCCTAGAGCCGCTTGGAGTGCTAGTGTAGGACATTTTATTTGAGTGAGAGAGAATTAAGAGCATGGTTTTTAGTGTTATGCTTTGTGCTTAGTTTCCTGCGCATGTGCAATGTGACAATGTGAGGCAAGAAAAAACCGAAGGAGAACATGAAATAATTCAGTATCTTGTTTTGTTCATTGTATATATGTGTATAAACTGCTGGCAGTTTTGAAGTTAATATATAATGGTTTCGCTTAGCTGAGGCTTAGTTTTTTGTAAGGATTTATACAAGATCCAACATTTTCATTGTTTACGTTTTTTTATATGGAATATGTAATATGAGAACTGGTTCTTACATAAGTATTTATACATGCGTACGTCATTGACGAGACTTTTGATTTGAGTTTTTTTAGGATTTTCAAGTTTTGTATGAGCACTACCTACATACATATTTGTCATATTTGTACATATATACATCATTGACCAGACTTTTGATTCGAATTCTTTAGGATTTTCAATTTTTTTACTATTCTATTATGAAGGTTGTCGTCTTCAAATAGTGTACACATTCATTCTTGAAGTTTAAACACAAACTTACTTCTTGCTGTATTTATACAAAGATACAAAGGCCCTTGCAATGGATGGATTTTTGTTTTGAATTTTACTTTCCATTCAGATAGGTACCAACATATACATATAGGTACATAGATATGTATGTGTAGGTATCTATCTGAATGAACTATGTGCAGAAATTCAATCAAAAATTGTTTGTAAATTGATTTATATTATTATTGATTGATTATATATTATTGATTTATAGTAACAAAGATCTTTTGTTTGTTTGAGGTTTATATAATAGGAACTAGTTGACCCACCCAGCTTAGCTCGCGGGAAAGAAATTTATAGTTAAACCAAAATATTTCTTTGTACTAATCTTCTGTAGAATTGCTAAAAATACCACGGGTTTTTTACATTTGTAACACCTAATTGTTTAATTTTTACTTGCAATTATTATAGGTAGGTACTAAGTACAAGTTATGCATTCATGCAGAAAAAAAATTTGAGATAACAATCAAATACCTATAACATTACGATGATAGAGAAACATATTTGGCAAAATTCGGTTTGGCCAGTTGTCTTTAAATTTGGAATATAAGTTTATTTTGACATTCGACATAGGATTTTTTTAATTTCTTTTTTAGCTGATACTTGCGATATAACCGTCAAAAACAGCTCCAAGAATTTTGTATGTAAAAAATCAATGCATTCAATTATGGTTAAAAAAAATATGACGGTGGGCTAAAACTGGCACCACCCATAGGAGTTTTGTTTTGGCATCGACTTTTCTGAGAACTGGTTAGGTAACCGATTACAACCAAAATTGATATTAAGGAAAATGTAAGTAGCCTAAGTAATCTTACACTAAAATATATTTATATAGGTATATTTAAAAATAACGGCAACATTTAAAATAATGTGCTATACCTTTTTTAAAGCAAAAAGTCTGTTCAATCATATTATTTTTTAAATAAAGAATTTCAGAAAAAAATAAATATATAAAAGGCACGTATGGTTTGCACGTACTTGCTCGTGTGTGCTAATTTGTTTATTTAGGGGCAGGTGTAAGCTTTTGTTTTCTCGATTGAAATTTTTTCATTCAGTAGTAATCGAATAGTTTTTTACTTGCGATTTATAGGGACTATAAGGCAAGTTATGCATTCGTAAAAAAAAATCTAACAATCAAACATGACATTACGATGATAGAGAAGTCAAAAAAGTGGGTACGGAAATTCCGTCCGTCTGTCTGTTTGTCTGTCTGTCTGTTCGTATCGATATCTACAGCCTAAACAGTTAGGCCGATTTGATTCAAACTTGGTACTTGGAACTTGGTTGAGCCCTAGCCACTAGTCTAATGAAAGCAAATTTCGTTATTTATATTATTATTTATTTATCGTTATTTATTTTAAAGCATTTTATGATCGTAACAGCATACAGCATACAGAATAAATAATAAGGACGCCTATGATAAACACATAAACATGCAAAAACAACTAACAAATAAAACAAATACTCGATTACCTACTGAATGCAAAAATTTCAATCAAGAAAACAACTCAACTCAACGGTCATATGGCACTTCCTTTACTTTTAGGCCTACAATTTAAATTTCAATGTCCCCTCTGGGGAATGCCAAAATAATCACACACACCAAGTTTAAAGATAATCGCTTAAGCCATTTAGGCTGCAGCTCGTTATACATACCTACTGACAGACAGACAGTCATTTTTTGTCGATCACTTTTTTAGACTTCTCTATGATCGTAATGTCATGTTTCTTTGTTATCTAATTTTTTTTTAATATTCACAAATTCTAAACTTTACCTTATAGTCCCTATAATCGCAAGTAAAATTTGAAAAAACTGTGTAAAATGTCAAAATAACCTTAAGATCTAAATTTGAAGTCGATTGGCTCATCGGTTTAGGCTATAGTCCAAAATACATCCGTACAGACAGACCTACAGACAGACGGACAGAATTTTGCCAGCAACTCAAATATGTTTATCTATCATCGTAATGTAATGTTTGATTATTATCACAATTTTTTTATGTTCACGAATCCTAAACTTGACTCATAGTCCCTATAATCACAAAGCTACTTGTGCATAAAATTCAACATCAACGATAACGAAGCCAATGAAATGAAAATTCAAAAAATAAAATCATTGTCGATCCTCTTCGTTGTTCACCGTCACCGAGAACAGGATATACACAATACACATACACATGTGCTTATTAAGTTTTCCTTGTTAGTATCTCACTTACCCTCGCTCACACCATCTACCACACCGACGACCGACCGATCGACCTGAATTTAGCTGAACATTTTATCAAAGATAATATAACAAGTATACCTACGTAAATACACACATTATGTAGGTATGTATGTAGGTACATACCTAAATATCTACCTACCCTCGAAAGTTTTATATGAAAAAAATATAAAACTCAAAATAAACTTATCAACCAGCTTAAACATATACCCACCCCCCAGACACCATTTATTTACAAAAGTCGTTTTTCTTCTTTTTTGTCATTCCTTTTTAAAAACTAGCCATCTCGTCACCCTGCTTGTGTGAAGCAATCCAGTAGTGCAAAAAAAAAACTATACTCGCATCATTGTATATATGTAAACTGCAAACCGCAAAGAGTAAAGTACATGTTCACAGAGTTTCTCTTAGAATTCTCTTTGTTCGACTCGTTCGCCTCTTTCAATTTACCAAGTTAATTTTCCCTAGAGCCGCTTGGAACGCCACCGTCCACCGGTCGTCATGATAGTACTATAGCAGTCTATATACAATGAGGCAATGTATATACAATGAACAAACTCTGAGCATTAATATGAATAACCTTAAAACCCTCTCGTCGATGCCTTAGAACTTTTACCATCGTTCGCAGTATAACGTCCCTGGTGCCTATGGAACTCACAGCTTTGTATATAAAATCTAGATTTTATATACAAAGTATTAACATAGCAATAGCAACGTAAGAATACTTTCAGTAGTAAACACACATTTGTTTACCTATATCGGTAGACTTGTATCTTACTGCATATCCCAAAGAAGAAAACAAAACCAAAACAACTATGTAACTTACTGAATTTGATCAAATGTATCTACAAGCCACATCCTCCAAAAAAGCAAAGAGCTCACTCTCTTACCCAATATTTATTTCTTGCTCTTACTTTTTTGCTTCTTTACTCATTTCCACTACATCTACATGGGCTACTGTAGTGCCCTCACATGTGGCGAGTTCAAATTAAAAAAATCGTCTTCCTGATAGTACTATAGATTTTATATACAAAGTAACGGGTAACAGTAAAAATATCAAAGCAACTACTTTTACAATAAGGTTTCAGTTTGAATTTGAATAATAATAAAATAGATAGAATAGAAAAAGATAAGAAAAGGTTTAAGAGAAAGAAAGAATGAGAGATAAAAATATTAGATAATAATACAAATGTTAAAATTACTTTATTCTTCATGATGTTCAGCGTTGGTGAAATGTTTTCTCGATTTCGTTTTCCACTTCTTCTTCTTGATTTACTGTCGCAGCGGCAGCAGCATAGATGGCTTTCATTGTTGTATCATTGTTGATATGTATGATCTCTCCTTCTACACTCTCTTTAACAAATACCGAACCAGAGCGTGTGTACACTATGGAAAGAACAGCACGGCACGGCGTTTGAGACGCATAGCTTGTTGAAAGTAAGAGCGATTTTTGGAAGTCATGCTAGCGTGTAAGTAAATATAATGAAATTCTTTCCCTTGCTTCCCCTTCTAGTTGCAATGGTCTGCTGTTTGCTTTGGGGTAGAGAGCGACAGATTTTAATACTGTGTTTTTATCATGTGGTGAGCCGAATTTGAGTATAATGGGAGGATCATGTATACTATTGTTATTTTTCTGTTGAAGTCGAAAAGCTGCTTTCAAGGTAGGAGGAACGCAGTCCACTGTGTAGCAGCTGTGGGATGCCAAGAAGAATAGCATCGGATGCAATTTCCTTACGTTACGATCAGCCAGGTCGTCTTTCAAATCATTTATAACGTCCAAGTGGTGGGATTCTATTCTTGCGATTTGATCTTTAAAGGCCTCGATCGTCTTTTCGGTTTTTTTTTGACGTGGGTGGCAAAGTTTTTTTTCGATTTCTTCGAAATGTTTAATGAAATCCATTAAATATTTAAGACTGCCAAAAATCCTGCTAAGTGCTTAGGTTTTCTGTATCGATGCAAGAAGTTTTTTTCCCTTTCTGATCTCGCTACTATTTACTTGTTCTTATGCTAGATAATTGTTTAATGGCTGCATATGTATGTACATATATATTAAAATAAAAAAATATTTTTTTTTCAAAAATTCTTTATTTTTTTTAAATAGTTTAAGAGTTTTCTCCGAAAAACAAAGTATACAATAAAATTTGAAAACTAAGTGTCTACCGAGAAAAAAAATATTGAAGTTTTTTTAAAAAGTCGTTTTTTTGAAAAAACTTTTCGAAAAAATATTAAAATTTTTTTTTTAGTATGTTAAAATCGAAAAAAAAAGTTTTTGAAATTTTTTATATATTAATTGAATAATAAGTGATTTCCGGTGTGCAAAACTTTATTGAAATCGAGATACTGGTTTGCGATAAGAACGCATTTGAAAAAAAGGGTTCTATGAGAGGTACCGTTATAGAAAAAATTTCGAAAAATTCATTCTAATGAAAGACGTATTGTTGTAAAAAAAAGCACCCTTAAAGTTTTATGCATTTTCGAGAAAATCAAACTTTTTGTTAAAGATAGTATGGCAGGTACTGTTATTTCGTCCTAGAGCAAAAATGAAAAACATCCCCCGAGATACTACCAAATAAATACTATATACCAAGTTTCAAGAAAATCGTCCAAAGCGTTTAAGCTGTAGTGGTGCGAACAGACAGACAGACAGACAGACGGACGGAATTTCCGGACCCACTTTTTTGGCAGCGTGTGCAAAGTAATATGTCACCGCGCCTATTTACATTGTCCCAAGTGACAACCATATTCTAGTCTAGGACAGTATTTTTTCCTTAACTATCCAGTTTGCTATTGGGCGTCAGCTGAATCAGGAAGAACGGTAGTTTCCGTTGCTCTTGTCTGGGTTTGACAGTCGTGAAAGGCTTGACTCCGACGAACTAGAGATCGTTGGCTGCTGTATCTTGGAGTTCTTTTAAGAGCACCACTGGATTAGTGGAGCTTTAAAGGCCCTTAAGATGGCCGTTTGAATTGTGTCTTCCTTTGGATTGAAGCTGTAATAATAAGTTGCCGACTCCTTAAGTACATTTTTACCTTTTTTATGCTTCTTCACTGAGGAGCAGTGGATAGTATGTCTACCTACCTACGTTAGGCGGCGATATAGTCGGGGATGGACCTGGGTCTCAACCAACAAGCTTCTCAAGCTAGCTCGGTCCCAAGTTAGCTGCCTCAAGTTTCACACGTGGAGTCGGTTGAGGTCCTCTTTCATTTGTTTGCGCCAACTGAGTCTCGGCCTTCCTCTACTGCACCGTCCCTCTGGTGTGGGATCGAAAATTTTTCGGGCCGGAGCATTGAAGTCTATCCGCTTTATATGACCCAGCTATGTGAGACGTAGAATTTTCTCTCTTTTGGCTGGGTCTGTGTCGCTGTACCGATACAGTTCTTCATTGTATTTTCTGATCCACCCTCCGTTAATGCATACAGGACCGAAAATCACCCGGAGAATCTTTCTTTCTAGCGGAGCCCAGGTAGGCAAAGTCCTTAACAACCTCAAAGTTAAAGCTGTCTACGGTGATGGTTTGTCCAAGACGTCGATGTTGGGTGTCTTTTCTTGATGACAGCATATACTTGGTTTTGCCCTCATTGACTGCTAAGCTTTTGAAAGATCGTGCTGCTGGTGTTGGCGATCCGTTATAGTTTTCTCATGTTTTTGTGGACTCATCTTGCGGAGCGAATGGATTCGATATAAAAGAATGTATATATATAAAATAACCGTTTTGATATGAGTTGACAATTTATCAATATGCTTCCATACCAAAAATATGCATTAAAAAAATTGATTTTTCATAAAGGGGTCAAACACTGTGCATTTTCGAGAAAAATAAGCTCTTACTTAACGGTTATATGACAGGTACTGTTAATATTTGAAATATACAAAAAATAAAAAGAATGTCAAAATAAGCTTAAGTTCTAAATTTGAAGACGATTTGCCGAACCGTTTAGGCTGTAGTTCGAAAAAATACGAACAGCCAGACAGGTAAAAAAAAAGACAAATATGTTTCTCTATCATCGTAATGCCATGTTTCATTGCTATCTCAATTTTTTTAATCTGCAGGAATGCATAACTTGCATTACAGTACTAATAAACGCAAGTATAAACGATGGCAGATTCAAAGACGATTATCGCTGAGTCTTCAAAAGAATCTTCCATCTACAAAGTTAATTTTGTAGAGCCGATTTGGAATGAAGTTTTGGTTGCGAATCGTCCTAGAAAAGAAAGCAACATTTTAAATTTTTTTAACGTAGTTTCAATATTTGAAAAATATGAAAAAACCATGATTTAAAAATAAACTAAGTTTTTGGGTACAAACAGTGTTCCTCAGGTTCCGCACTCGAGAAAGGATTTTGATAAAATCCAGTTTTTTATTTTGAGTTTTTTTTCTGACGTGATAACGTCATATAAATCGATGACAGGCTACAGGACGAAATAACATGACTCATGCTGATAAGACTCATGACTCATGCTAAACAAGACACTGTGGTTTTTCAACCAAAATATTCGTTCGACGATTCAAGCCCTTCTCCTTCGGACGTTCAAATGCAACGGTCTCGTATGATAAGCTCATTTAATAGAAATCTTGTGGAGTTTAATGCTTCGAAAACACATTGCTAACATCTGTCGTTAAAACTAAACATATCCCCCTGTGACAACTGACGTCTTGTTGAATAAATATTAAATTGACTGCCTTACTGTTCAGAAGTGTTTTCTGTTAGTTCCGTGCATTATTTTTCTTTGCTCTCCAATTCTATACAGTGTTAATTTTTCACTTCCGCATTCATTCTGCTAACCTCAACTCCCAAATTAATTCAACCCAATTAATAAAATATAAACTAACAATTAACCACCTTGTCAAAGTGCAACGTATGTTTTTCCGAAGTAAGTGTTGATCGTGTCTCGTGCGGCGGTTTGTGTGGAAAACTATTCCACCCGGGTTGTATCGGTGTCAGCAAAAGATTGCTGACCAATATTTTTGACATTACTTCCCGGTTCGTTTTCTACTGCGATGAGTGTTAAAATATCTCACTGTCCCACATTCCGCTCGCAATAAAATGTGCCAATGATACACTTAAGTCAGCGATCGAGAACACGAACGATAAATGCTCTCATTTGAATAAACAATCTTATAAAATTGATGAGCTAGTGAAACAAAATGACGAAATTCACACTATAGTACTAAATCTTACCCGCGTCCTTAAATTAAATTTTGATAATGTATCTAAACAGATAACCGAATTTAATCAACTTGTTTTGGAATCTTTTAATTCCAATGTGTTATTAAGTGACGAGATTAAATTTAAAATAAATAATTCAAACCCCAATCAACTTTTAAACTCCTTGCGCGATGAAATCAATTGTTCGTTGAAAAAAATCCTATCCGAAACGGACATAATCCGCAAAGATCTCGATGTTCACTTCCAAAGTTCATCGCATACAAACTTTAATGTCGGTCTTAATCACATGGTCAATGATATGAATAGTGATATTGCGGCAACAAGAATTTCGGTCTGTGAAATCTCGGATGTTCTGAGAAGAACCTCTTCTAGGATCGAAGATCTTCAACTCCAACCATACAACACATCAATTCTATTAGTAGCCCGTAGCCCCCTACCCAAACTAATCATAGTATGTCCGTTCTTGAGGAACTAGAGATTGCTAATAATGACTCTAACCCCAAACCGAGTGCCGCAAAGAAGCTATTGTGGACAAAAGCAATAATCCTGAAGCGAGTCCCCCTAAAAGTATGGGAATTAATAAATTCGGAGTTCCTTGGTCGAAAGCTGATTGGAATGCCAGATTACAGAGGATAGAAGCAACTAATAACTCGTGGTTCCTGCTAACGAATACACCTAATACTTCAAATGTCAATTGAGTACGGACCTTCTTCAAGACTCGCTATTCGATTGACTTAACCAAATGTATTTGGATGACTAAAAGGCGTTTCAAAATACTCATTCCGTTGAAATACGTTTGGATCTTTCATCATTCGGTTGATTTTATGAAACTTAATAATATGCGACTCTCATCTCTCAATGATCATAAAATTTCTCAACCCAAATCTAACCAAAAAACTAACATCCCCAAAAATCGCCCTGATCCAAATTGGACCCTCAAAGCAGGAATTTTCCCAAAGTTTTCAAGTCCTGCTACCAACTTCTTTATTCAACGTACGGCTGGTCAAAAGCGGAAATCCCAACACTCCCCCCAAAGCCGCCTCCAAAAAAAGTATCTTTCAATCTTTCTCCTCTCTCTTCTGGACCCTCTGTGCTATCAACTGTTGTACCTTCCAAACTTCGTTCACCCACACACCTTAAATCCCACAAGAACCGAATCATTATCCCCTCAACCAGCTCCCAAATCTTCCGGTTTTCTTAGTCCACTTATACCACTGGTTGTGATAGTCTTTCAATTAACCCTTCTCAAGTAGCCAACGATCTGTCTTCTTTTGCATCGTTCATATCTTCTAAGCGAGTATCTCATTTGCACAAATCCCGTTCTGATTTCAAAAACTAAGATCGTCCCTAACTCTACTTCCGTTACTTCTGTACCTAATTCTCTTACCCTGTATTATCAAAACGTGCGAGGACTAAGATCCAAAACTGCAACCGTGTTTCTGAATTCCCAAAGCCTTCCATATGATATCTTTGCTTTCACAGAAAGCAATCTGACTTCTGATGTTCTCAGCTCGGAGCTCTTTACAGCTGAGCTCACGGTTTTCAGAAAAATTGTCATTCCAGGTTCACCTGGTCGCGGTGTCCTTATTGCCGTTCGAAATAACCTCGACACTACATCTATAGAAATTCCAAATTTAACTGATATTGAATACGTTGCACTCAAGGTTAACCTCACAAAAACACAAATTTATATCCTATGCTGTTACATTCGTCCAGCTCAAAAAATTTCATCCTACCGTCAAGCAGTTGATTCAATTGACTTTCTCTCTGAAATTGCCCAACCTAATGACGAAATTTTAGATTTAGGTGATTTCAATCTACCAAATTTATCTTGGACTGAATCTGATGATGAATTGTACTTCGTTCCCTTAAGCTTTTCTTCAACATCGAAGTGTTTCTATCTGACCGGGTATTCCACTGTGGCCTTTTCCTAATCAATGAAACACCAAATTTCATGGGAAGATACCTCGATCTGGTATATTCTTCCGATGTCCATAATTGTGTAGTCTCTGAAAGCTCCCACCTCCTCTCGACTCTTGACTTTCACACCCCTCTTACTGTTTGCTTTTCTTATGAAAATCTAAACACCCACTGTCGATAGTTCAGCTGGTAGAGACAATTGGTTCTATTAAAAAACTTACCCTTTTTATCTTTGGAGTCATAATAATTCCCTTCAAAGTTTACAGCCAAAAAATCAATCCAAATATATATGTATTTTTAATTCTTTTATTTTCTAGAAAACGAAATTTTCTGTCTTCTCAACGTGCCTTGTATTTTATAATAATTTTTGTTTCAAGAATTTTAATTTGATTGATTATAAGATCATAACAACAAGAATAATAAAAAAACAAACAAGTAACAAGTAAAAAATCAACAAACAAGTAACAAGTAAAAAATTCTTTTTAAGCAACATAAGTATCGCACACATGGTTTAATTTAGTAGCTGCCGTTTGGGCACACTCCCCCCTTGATGAGTCGGCAGATTCATCAATTTGATCCAACGGCAGCAAAACTAATTTTTGAACTGGGCGCATCATTGTTCGTTTCTTGCCAGCCACTCGCAATTCGACGTTTCTTACCAGGCCATCATCTCCAGGAAATATCCGCGTAATTCGGCCAGTTGCCCAAAAAGTTGGCGCTGCGTTTTCATCCTTAATCAGCACTAAATCACCCATCTTTAAGTTCTCTCGTGCAGTTTTCCATTTGGGACGTTGCTGTAACTCATTTAAATATGTTTGGTGCCACTGCTTCCAGAATGACTGTGACATTTGCTGTGTGATTGCATATCGTCGAAGTGCGCTCTTAGGTGTTTCATCGATTCGTTCTCCAAAGAGCTGCTTTAGAGGTCTCCCATTAACCAAATGTCCAGGTGATAAAAAATCCAAATCTTCCGGGTCATCAGTAAGAGCTGTGAGCGGCCTTGAATTCAATATAGCACTTATCTGCGCCAGCAATGTTTGAAAATCAATACTGGTCAGTTTGTGCTGTCCGACAACTCTACGTAAGTGATACTTCATCGCCTTCACCTTTGATTCCCATAGGCCTCCCTGATGTGGAGCAGATGGCGTTATGAAATGCCACTTCACCCTTAATTCTCGCATCTCCTTGTACGCGTCAGAATCAATCTGCGACCAGCTATTTACCATTCGCGCCAATTCCTTTTCTGCTCCGACAAAGCTTGTTCCATTGTCACTCCACAAATGGGTACAGCTGCCCCGAATGCTAGTGAAACGGAGAAATGCCGCCATAAAAGCTGCTGTTGACGAATCTTCAACGAGTTCAATATGAACCGCCTTTGTTGACATACACACAAAAATTGCGACATACTTCTTTTCGATAATTTTACATCTGCCACCACGTTCCTTGACCTCGAAAGGGCCAGCATAATCAACACCTGTATGTGCAAATGGTGGACTTTGCCGCAATCGGTCCGCTGGAAGATTTCCCATTAGTTGTTCACAAAATTTCTGACTCTGTCGCACACATGGAATGCAACGAGAAATTTGAGTGCGTATCGCTCTTCGGAGATTGGTGATCCAAAAGCGTTGTCTCAGAGCTGCCGCCATTAACTGAAAACCACCATGTAAAGTTTGCTTATGAGCGTCCCGTATCAACAACTGAGCTAGGTGGCTTACATCAGGTAGTAGTACTGGGTGTTTCTGCTCATATGACAACATCGCATTCTCCAATCTACCACCCACTCGCAAAACACCCTTCTCATCAATTATAGGGTTGAGTCTAATCAATTGACTCCTCTTTGGAATTGCTTCTCCATTTTGTAAGGTGTTCAATTCTGGGCCGAAATAAACCGATTGTTCGCGTTTTACCCAGTAATCTATAGCTCTATCTTCTTCGGCTTCAGTTACGTCACCAGTCTCTCGTCTAGGCTTTTCCTCTCCGCGAAGCCTCAGATTGTCCATTCTGTAAGGTGTTCAATTCTGGGCCGAAATAAACCGATTGTTCGCGTTTTACCCAGTAATCTATAGCTCTATCTTCTTCGGCTTCAGTTACGTCACCAGTCTCTCGTCTAGGCTTTTCCTCTCCGCGAAGCCTCAGATTGTCTATATACCATTATAGCCAGGCTGTCCGTCGAATGAGCCCATGCCATGATGATGTTCGAGAAAGCATATTAGTCTTAGTATGCTTTAAAGCATTCTTGCTACGCATTTCTAACACAGCAACACTGCTGAATGCCTTTTGGATTGGACGCAGTTTCTTATCATTGGCCATTTCGAGCCAATTCGACTTCATCTCAGCGTGAATCTCTCTCTCGATAAGCATAGATAATTCCGCTCGCGATTCCGGCCATTCGGAGTCATTCTCTATTAACCATTCTGGGCCGTTCCACCATATTTTTAATGATTCTGGGTCATCTGGTTCTACTCCACGACTCAATGCATCCGCTGGATTGTTAACGGTCGCTATATGTCGCCATTCGCAGCAAGTCGTCAATTTTCGAATACTCTGAATTCGGTTATGCACAAATGGTTTTAAAGTTTCTGGATCCTTCTCCATCCAGTGCAATACAATCGATGAATCTGTCCACAGTACTGTATGAACAAATTCAAACTTACATGCTTTTCTTACCACTTCCATTAGTTCACTAATAATTTCTGCAGCACACAACTCTAACCGTGGTATTGTTAATGTTTTGACTGGCAGAACTGGAGACCGAGAGGTTAACAGTGTGCATTTTCTTTCGTTACCATTTTCAACTCTTACATAAATGACAGCCCCATAAGCTACCTCAGATGCGTCGGCAAATCCATGAAGAGTGAAACTGTGTGTTGGTGTGATACCAATCCAACGTGGAATTCGGATGTTGGTTAGCTCTGGCAATTGAGTTTGAAATTTTATCCAATCATTGCCAATATTATCTGGTACTTTTGCATCCCAGCCAATTCTTGCCTTCCATATGCATTGCATGATTATCTTCGCCCTGACAATGACTGGGCCCAAATATGCATTTGGATCAAACAATTGTGCTATCTGACTAAGAATGTTTCGCATGGTCATCGTCTGCTTCTCCTCCGGAGGCTGTGGCTTACATTTGAAGGTAAGCTCATCGGTAGCGGGTAACCATCGCAAACCAAGCACCGTCGTGTCATTGAATTCTCCCAACTCGACTTCTTCTGTTGAATGTATTAATTGCTTCGGAACTACGTTGACACCATTTGAGTGCCATTTACTCAAAAGGAAGCCACCGTTGTGAAGAATCGTAGACATTTCAATGCATAGTGTGCGCGCTTCCTCTTCATTATCAGCGCCGGTGATACCATCGTCCATATAGAAATCCGTCTCTATTACTCGTGCACCTCGTGGGAACTTCATTTGTTGGTCTAGTGCACACTGAATCATTGCGCGGACTGCGCAGTGTGGTGCAAAAGTCGTTCCAAAGGTAACTCTTGTCAACCAGTACTCCTTCACGTCAATTTTTTAATTTGGCCAAAATATTCGCTGTACATCCCACTGTTGCTCAATGACCCCGACCTGGAGATACATTTTCTTAATATCGGTTGTTATTCCGATTCTATGTGTGCGAAATCGCAAAATCAGGTCGAACAAATCATCCTGCAATTTTTCCCCAACCATCTGTGCCTCGCTCAGAGAGATGCCGTGGTTTGTCTTACAGGATGCATCAAAAACAACCCGAAACTTAGGGGGAAGTGGTCACCCTTCGTACAGTTTTTACTTTTTATTTTTTAGTTATTTATTTACTTACTGCAGCTTCGAGTTAATGGACTGTATCTATAAAATATATATTATTACACTTTACGAAAAAAAATTACACTGCTAAGTCAAAGGCTTAAATAGTTATAGCTATTTTAATGGGATAAGATTTTTGTACGAATCCTCCCCACCCGTGGGGTACCTTCGTACAGCACATGGGGCACATTCGTACGACGTGGGGAGGATTCATACAGGATATTTAAAAAGTTAATTTGGCTTCCTTTTTATTGGTCAAATACCAAATACCGTGTTTAAAACATTAACAATTAACGAACAAGCGGATTCTGTAAATTTCTATTAGTCACTGGAGAAGATAAAGAAGTTTGTGGTTCTAATACAACAGAATTTGTTTCTGGGTTCGGTGCAATATTGTTCAAAGTATTCGAAGACAAAACGTCAATTGGAGCAAAGTCTGTATCGCTAAAAGCCATTTCATTAAACGGCCATATACCTGGCTTCGAAAATCCACTTATAATATTCTTCGCAGTAAAAGATTCTAAAAATGCCAATTTAACGAGTTTGGGAATAGTGTATATGCTGATTGTTTTTCCTGGATTCATCATGTGCCAGTTATTAAACGCTATTTTCAACTTAGACTTAAACGGACCAAAAACTCCAACATCCAACGGCTGCAAGCGATGGCTTGTGTGTGGAGGAAAAGTCAAAAAAGTCATACCATTAGCTCGAGCAAACATAATGGCTTGTAGGCTGATGTGTTTTTGGTGCCAAAACTTTGGGTGTTTCCAGGACAGTTGACACCCCTGTCTCGTCAAAGTTGAAAATTCTGTCCGAGGAAAAATTATGTCGTGCAAGAACTTCAGCCAAGTTCTTATAAAACTCTGCAACAGCCGTTTTGTTAAATGCGAATGAACGTGCAATACTTGTGTTCTCAGGCTTTCGCAAGCTAAGATTAGGATTCCGTTCTCTATATTTGCGTAACCAATCTAGACCAGCCATTTGGTTGTCATCCCATTTCGTTGGGTATTTCAAATTTAAGGCTTTTGCATATTCAAATGCGAGTTTCCGAATTTGTTGCGTTGTGACTCCGTAATGCATTTTGCAGCAATTAATAATATACTCATTTAAATGCTCTTCCTCTTGCAATGAAAATACTTGTAGGCTTGTAAACTTAGAGTGAACATTTCGTGAAGGTTTATCATCAGAAAGGGCTTTTCTATATTTCTGCACTCTGCTTTGCAATGTTGATTTCTTAAGGTTGTATATTAATGCCGCTTTTCTAAAAGACAAAGTCCTTTCCACTACTTCGTTAACTGCTAATTTAACGGATGCCTCGCACCATGATTCTGAAAGAAATTATTACTTATATAAAATACCAACCTCAATTTACTTTAGAATGCGAAAAACTTATTTTAAAGGATTAAATTTCATTTAAAAAAAATGTAATTTCGTGATTAGATTGTAACCTGCTCAAAAAAATGTTATGGGGAGCATTCGTACGCGTACGAATGTGCCCCATGTTTGACTGTACGAATGCTCCCCAACCTGTACACAATACACAAAATCCGATTTCTCAAAAACTGTAATGAGATTTTGCAGAATTTATAATTAAAACACAAATTTAACACTTTTATCAACAATTCTTCATCACTATTTAGCCAAAAAACATACAAAACTTACTCACAATATTATATCAAACGTACACAAAAAAATTACTCAGAGCACTGATAAACATTAAACGTCTTGTCGCGACCGCATCTGTTGCACTTATGATTTAAAATTTATTGAGCAGCTACGCGCCTACTATGTCTATGCACATTAGTAAGCACGTGTTTGAATACCGTTTAGTTTTAATTTTATGCTTACTGTACGAAGGGTGAACGTGTACGAAGGGTGACCACTTCCCCCTACGTATGACTGCATGATGTGGAATATAGTAGCACCATCCTTTTGGCTCGCGGTCTACTTGAAGCAAATGACCTGCTTCCAACATCTCGTTGATACTAGCAATGTATTTTTCACGCAATGCTGGTTCACGGTCAAAACGACGCTCCAAAGCATACAGACAACGCAATGCAATATCACGTGACGATCCTATTTCGTCTATATCACTGCGAAATGGGATGCCCACTACATACCTTCCGGTTGACGTTCGGTAATGGTGATCCATAAAAAATTGCTCACACTCCTCTTGTTCCTTTGTCCGCATTTTACTTGAAGGAATTTCTTCAACTTCCCAGAATCTCTGAAGTAACGTTGAAAGGTTGTCCTCCTTTGCATGTGCCAAACTCACTTGAGCTTCTTCTAATGGGCATACACCACCGCCATAAAGTAACCATCCTAGTCTGGTGCTTTGCGCAATGATACCAAGATCATTAGTTGAACCCAAATTATGCAAAATAGTTGCCCAAACACCAGCACCAAGCAGCATGTCTACATTTGCTGGTATATGGAATACTGGATCAGCCAATTTGTCTCGAATATCTTTTGGAGCCAAATTGATATTTAAAGGCGATTTGGGTAGCGAGTCAACAGATAATTCCGGTACCACAAGCAACTCAATCGCTGCAATCGGATTTTCACGGAAACGAGGAAGCAATTGACAGCATACCTTTTTTGTAATTGGATGCTTTGACCCACTGTTAACTCCCGCGATCCGTATACTGCACTGTGTAGTTGGTAGAAATTCTGTCAGTACCACTGACCTAGCAATGAGATTAACTTGGGAACCAGAATCGCACATTGCTCGGATTGTCTGCGTTGTAAATGGACCAACTCTTAAACGCACTTGGGCTGTTGCCAGCAAAGCCAAACTTATCTTTGAGTCTTCGTTCTGATGATGTTTTGTTAATAGTGAGTTGGAAACTGAGTGGTTAGATACGCTTAGGTCATTGTTTCCAACCAGTTGTGTTGATTGCTATTGTGTTTTTGCAGAAGTATTTATCTGAATGGTTGAACCTTCTGATTTTGGTCGATTGTGAACTGGACATATTATACTGTTATGCTTCTGTCCTGGACATCGAGGACACAACTCTCGAGGACAATTGTTTGCCAAATGGTTTGGGCTAAATCATGATTCGCATAATCGCTTCTTCTGTACGAATTCCCTTCTTTCGTTCAATGGTATTGCCTTAAATGCATCATAATGAAACAGCGCATTTGAAGCACTTGCGGTTGTCAGCCAGACGTTTGCGGTCAATCCATTGTGTCACTGGGCGTCGACCTTGGCCATTTACTAACTTCAAATGTGATTGGCTTACTATGCCATGCGTTGTGTTGACAGGCGACTTAAGAATGCTACGTGGATCTTCTTGGGAGCTAGCTGCTATTACTCGAGAGTTGCTTGTTCCAATTTCCAAACTAGCAAGACAATTTGCCCGCTGTTCCAAAAATGCAAACATATCCGTCAATGTGGGTAGCTCATTAATTCGGTGGCGCATTTCCCATTCACGTCTTCCCTCTGTGTCCAACAACTGTTCGATTTGATGCATGAATTGGTAGTCAACCAACTGCTCTGATGACAATAATGACAACAAATGCCTACGATTAACCCGTACAATATCCAAAACCTCACGTAAATCCTCAAAAGATCGCTGACGTACTGGAAACAATGCATTTATTTCTTGCATGTGAGCTCTAATGGTTTGGTGGTTGTTGTCAAACTGTCGTCGCAATGAAGACCACGCCAACAGATAATTTTCATCGTTGGCAACTGACCATTCACCAACTGCACGTTTAGCTGGACCTTCCAAAGCTGCCAATAACTTCCTTAAGCGCTGCGCATTCGTTAAATTTGTATTACTGTGTACCTCTTCAATAAATACATCGCGAAAAAGTGCCCACTTGGCGAAATCCCCATCAAATGTCGGCAATTTAAATGCACTTGGCATATCGCTCCACTGAAGTCGCAACACATTGTCTGATTGATTTGTCTGTTCTACTATTTGCGGCACCAATACAGCCATTCGCGATCGCAAAATTGCCTTGGCAGTAAAATAAACTTCTTCACCCTTCTCCAGATGTGAATTATCAGCAACGTTTCCTTTTGAAAGCCATTGGCGACACGCGTTGTTGTACTCCTCCCAGCAGTTATCAAGCATCTCCAGCTTTGTGTGAATTGCATGCTGATTAGCGTCTAAGAACCCAGCTTGCTGTGTAAAATCTTGTATTCGACGAAGTGTGGTCACGCATGTTGTGACCCACATGATTGCAATCACGCCAATTGTGATTCACAAACAATTTCTAATTAGTTATAGCCATGCATATTGTAACTCATAACTCCCGTTTCTTTATGGTTATGGCCACGCCTATTGTGACCCATAATCCACTCTGAATAGTTTGCGATCACGCCAATTGTGATCCACAAGTAATTCTGTAGATTATAGCCACGCATGTTGTTACTCATAATCCGTGCTGCATTATAGTTATAGCCACGCCAATTGCAACTCATAACCATTCTGCAGACACATGTATTCACATACCTGCCTTTCCAGCTCTTGTTGACTTGGCAACTAACTTCTTCCTTTGGAACATTTCCATCAAACTCTTCTTTGGTGGAGAAAAAACTGCATCATCAATCACCCGTCGTTGTCGCTTTAGATTCTACAGAAATTAAAATTTCATAACATATTGTGGTACGGTTGTGGTAAGAATTATTTATACACGGCATGCAAGAACTTGCAAACAATACTTATTTTACCAATTACCTCTATTGATTTCAATCAAATAAAAACAAACATTTTTTCCGCGTGAACTTGCACCATCCGCATAGGACCATAGGTTCATTGATTCCATCCGGCTCGAAGGACCATGTCGATAGTTCAGCTGGTTCTATTAAAAAACTTACCCTTTTTATCTTTGGAGTCATAATAATTCCCTTCAAAGTTTACAGCCAAAAAATCAATCCAAATATATATGTATTTTTAATTCTTTTATTTACCCACGAAGAATCAATTGGTCGCAGTTACAACTTTCATAAAGCAAATTTTGTTAAACTAAATGAGCTCTTAAAACAACTAGATATTGATTTCATCTCTATGAATTCTGATATCAATGTTGCCATTCAAAGGTTTTACACAATACTTTCTTGGTGTATAGATGAATCTGTTCCCCTCTCTTGCAACAAAAACTTTATATCCTCTCCGCCTTGGTATAGCAAAGATTTGTGCAAACTGCGAAACAAACGCAATAAACTATGGAAAATCTTCTTTATGACTAGGTCAGTAATTGATTACTCTAATTACATGGGCGTTTATTATGGTTTCTCCGAATTAAGTGAACTTCTTTATAATCAATACCTTTCTAAAGTTGGAAATAATCTTCTCTCCGATCCAAAAAGCTTTTTTTAATTTTATTAACTCCAAACGGAAATCCGATGAACTTCCTTCGAGTTTTACTTTCTGCAACACCACATCGTCTGAGCCCACAACAATATCAAATTTCTTTGCCTCCATCTTTTCCCAATCATATAGCAATCATCCGATAACTCCTAACCGTAGTCACTTTAGCTATTTAAATAAATGTCCACAAACTTGTTTGACTTCAATTAATATTACCAGTGATTCAGTTATTGTTAAAATAAATAAACTCAAAGATAATTTTAATCCTGGTCCTGATGGTGTCCCTTCGATTCTTTAAAAAAAATGTGTGCATGCCTTATCCAAACCTCTCACTAATTTTTTCTTTCTGTCTCTCTCACAGATTCCTGATTATTCGAAAGACTCCTTTTTGCATTCCTAAACTCTTCGAAAGTCTAGTATATGATTCAGTCTATTTCCATTCAAGTCTATATTTTCCCCCGCCCAACATGGCTTTCTTAAAGGTAGGTCAACAAATACAAACCTTATAGAATTCGTCTCCGAAGCTTTAAAAGTTATTGAAAAAGGGTATGAAGTTGACACAGTTTATACAGACTTTACTAAAGCCTTTGATAAGGTCTCCCATAAAATCATTCGACTCAAGTTTGATGCTCTAGGATTTCCACCATGTTTTATTGAGTGGTTAATTTCATACTTGGAGAACCGAATCTATAGAGTTCTTTTCCGTTGTTCCCTCTCCAAGCCTATCTTTGCCACCTCTGGAGTTCCTCAAAGCAACCTTGGACCGCTCATCTTTTCCTTACATTTAATGATGTCAGTCTTACTTTTAGAGACTCTTCTCTCTTAATGTTTGCAGATGATATGAACATTTTTAAGGTTATTTATACTCCTTCTGATCAGATTGTCCTCCAAAACTACCTTAATCGATTTTTCAATTGGTGCACACAAAATTTTCTGGAATTAAATATTAGTAAATAACCTTTTCGCGAAAACGTATAGTTGAAACCTCAAGAATTTACTCTTCCTTGTGACGACAGAACCAACTTACCTCCCTACCTTGACCGTCTGAAACTAATCGGGTTACAATCCTTAAGGCAACGGTGTCAAAAAGCTGACATTACTTTCGCTCATCAGTTGATCATTGGTAATATCGATTCGTGAGCCGTGGGCCCATTTCAAAAACCCCACTGCTCCGATAACAAAACCCAAAAAAAAAAAAAACCTTTGCTCATAAGTCTTTGTTAAGGCTTGTACTAGCTCATAAGTCTTAGTTTTTTTAAGTTAAAGCTTGTACTAAGCTAAATAAATAAATAAATTAAAAGAATTATTTTTCCCTATCTGATCTGGCTACAATTTATAAAGCGTTTATACGCCCTAAACTCGAGTATAACTCCCCTTCTGGGTAGGAATACAAAATCGAGCATTTAGATTGATAGGAAATAAAACTGCCGCTGAAACAATTGATGCTCTCGAACGCCCAAGCAATTTTTCATGTCTTTCCTTAATGTATCGTTTCTTTTATAAAAAAATGTGCACTCGAAGTAGCTAGTTGCATTCCTCCCCTTAAATGCTTCTCCCACAATATCCTTCACACAAGGAAAGTTCATCAGTTCACCTTTGAGCCCAATTTCAGACGTACCGTGAAATGTAGAGATTCTTTTTTTAGCCAAACAACACGAATTTGGAATGGTTTACCCGGCAAAATTTTCCTTGCCATTACAATTTGAACCAATGTTGATCAACAACTTCTGTCTCTCCTTCCCTAACTGCCTCGCTCGCGCAGTGTGGTAACACTATAAGGGCAATATAAATCACTTTTGCGCGCGTATACATAAAAAAGCATGAAAAGGAACAGGCGCAAATTCCCAAAATATATCCACTCAAATTCAAAAAAGTATAAGAAGAGAAAAAGAAATACAAAATAGGTGGAGTTTTGTTAAAGTAGAAAGCAGAAGATGTAATAATGGGGTGTGTGTGTGTCGATTTAACGTGCGTCATTTTTTTCAACCAAACTCGATCGCAAACGTAAAAGATCGCAAATATGAAAAAGAACAGGCGCAAATTCCCAAAATAATTCCACTCAAATTCAAAAAGAACAAGAGAAAAAAAACAACAAAATAGGCGGAGTTTTGTTGAAGTAGAAAGTAGATGTAGATATTGGGGTGTGTGTGTCTGTGAATTTAACGAGAGAGTTTTTGGGTGTGAGTCAACGGGCTGTATGTTGGTCAAATTTTGTATATGCAGAATTACTTTGGCTACGTAGATCTTCTCTAATGTAAGATTTGACAGCAATCCAAAGAGCCGTTACCGAGAAAGTCAAAAATAAAAAAAAACTTATATGAAAGGGACCATTAATAGACTTGTCCAGTGAATTTGGCTGATCACATGATCGCCAACACCAACAAAAAAAAAACTCAAACATTTTCATCAAAATCGTAGGAGCTATTTTCGAGAAAAATAAGTTTTCATAAACGGTCACATTCGAATCGGCATTCTAGCTCTAAAACTAACGGTACCAGCCATAAAACTTTATTTTCTCGAAAACGGCTCCTACGATTTTGATAAAACTTTCTGAATGGTGTTTTCTATGCAAAATCTATCTTTTATTTTTTTTTCAGATTTTTCAGAAAAAGTTTTATAACTGTACCACCCATATGAGCGTTTGTTTTAAAATCAGACTTTCTCGTTAACTAATTGACGGATTTCGATGATATTTTTATGATTTAAATAATATTGCTTATTAAAATTTTCAAAAACATTTTTTTTTTAATTTTTAATAATTTTTTTAAAAAAACTTATTTTGTTTTTTGAATATTTTGAAAACGAATCTATAAATTTTATTTTAATTTTTCTCCTAGTATAAACTATAGATTTCTTTAAATTGGCATACTCAAAAAAAAAATAAAATATGTTTTCGAAAAGTTTTTCAAAAATCATAACAGCATACAGAATAAATAATTAGGACGGCTATGATAAACACATAAACATCCAAAAACAACTAACAAATAAAAAAAATACTCGATTACCTACTAAATGCAAAAAATTCAATCAAGAAAACAAAATTGTACACCTGCATGCAAACAACCACTGTGTTAAGTTTTAATATTGTCTATACTCATTCGCTTCACACTGGTTAGAATAGGTATCTTAATTTTAGTACCTACCTTCCTTCCAACCTTATTATAGGTTGGTACATAATATCCTAAATAAATTCCATGAATACCCCCAACATGAGTTTATCGATCCACCAAACATACCTATTTTGATTATTTTATTTCAAAAAGTAAATTATTGTTAAATGTACCTCATGAGCATGTACGTGCGATATATTCGTGCAATTTATTTATAAAAGAAACAATAAAATAAGAGACGACATGAAACATTGCGTCAGTGTTCGAGGGGGGCAATTGTTTCAGCGGCAGTTCTATTTCCTATCAATCTTAACGCTCGATTTTGTATTCTATATTGTTTGCGAAGCACCTGCCCAGAGGTGGCAGTTATACTCGAGTTTAGGGCGCATAAACGCTTTATAAATTGTAGCCAGATCAGATGGGGAAAAATACTTCTTACACCGATACAGAAAACCTAAGCACTTAGCAGTTAGTGCTATGGGTCGGTAGGAGGAGGGGGAGGATGGGTGAACTTTCTTAGGGACAGGCTGCACAAATGCTGTTTTCCATCTTATAGGAAATATTCCAGAAGAGTAGGAGCGATGAAAAGCTTACAAAGTGGCTTTGCCAGTGTGGAAGAACACCTCTTCAGAAGAATCGGGGGTATACCATCCCGGCCATAACAATTTCATTTATTGAAGATGGGCCACATCTAAAGTTCTATAGGGATTCGAAAATCAAAATAACTTTTTGTAAGTTCCTCTAACGATTAAAAAAGAAAAAAAGAGGCTATCTAATTTTTTCCATTTAGTTTTAACTTGTGATTATAAGTACTATAATGCAAGTTATGGATTCGTGCAAAAATAAAAAAAATCTAACAATCAAACATGACATTACGATAATAGAGAAGTTGAAAAAAGTGGGTCCGGAAATTCCGTCCGTCTGTCTGTCTGACTGTTTGTTCCCGCCTCTACAGCCTAAGCGGATGGGCCGATTTGCTTCAAACTTGGTTTTTAGTATTTATTTGGTAGTATCTCGAGGGCTGTTTTTCATTTTAGCCCTAGGTCGAAAAATAACGGTACCTGCCATAAAGTTTGATTTTCTCGAAAACGGCTCAAACGACTTTGATTAAACTTTTAGGGTGCGATTTTTTAACAAAAATACATCTTTCAGTTAGAATATTTTTTTCGAAATATTGCATTTCAAAATATTCAAAAACAGTTTTTTTTCAATTTTTTTTAAATTTTCAAAAAAAATGGTTTTCGAAATATTTTGAACACGGGTTGATTGAATTTTTTAAATAATTTTCCCAGATAAAAATACAGATTTCCTTATAATGACATACTTAAAAAAAAATTAAATATTTTTTTCGAAAAAGTTTAAAAAAAACAACTTAAAAAAAAAACTGGTCGAACGATTTTCAATATTTTCTTTTCTCAATAGACATTTACTTTTGGAATTTTATTGCATACTTAGTTTTTCCGAGAAAACTCTTAAACTAATTAAAAAAATTAAAGAATTTTTTTTTAATTTGTTTTTTTTTTCAAAAACGGTTTGTTAAAAGTTTTATTTTTTTTGTTTTCTGATTATAATTGCTACTAGATGTAAGCATACTCAAAAAAAATTCGAAAAGTTTTTCAGTGGTCAGTGGTCAAACGGTTTTGAAAAAATGTTTTCTTAAAATTCAAAACTGGAAAAGAAACTAAATGGCTTACTTCATTTTTTCCAAAAAAAAAACGTTTTTACTTGTGATTTTTAAGTGATTAACAAAATTTCAAATGATTTTTTACCTCCGTTTTTTCAAAAATCTCAAACCCCAAGACCACTGTCGCACATTAGAGCAAGTTCTACGACCCAGTCGTACACTTTATTTGTTTGTATATTCGGCAGTAACTATAATCCTATTTCCCAAAGTTGTAGAAAATTAAATTCTTGTTATCTGCATTTTTCGTCAAAATGTTGAATATAGGCGAGTTATTAAACAAAAATCATTTTATCTACCTTAAATAATTCAAGATGGCGGCCAACACTAAAGGCCTAGGAATTCGAAAATCAAAGTTTATACTCCCTTTGAGTCCCTTTTTCGATTAAACCAGGAAAAACCCTATTTAATTTTTTTTTTCTGTTTTAATTGAACATTCCGACTGGGCTATTTATAATTCTTTTACTTCTCTATACAAAAAGTAAGACCGAGGGCGGAAAAAATGACAAACAAATGCAGACAACGGTTTATCAGCATTATATAAGAATCTTATAAAAATGCGAGTGCTAAGTGTTATGAACAAGGACGTTCAAACTTAATGAAGGGAGTCAAGAGAGGACTTAACAATAACAAATTATTCACAACTCAACCAATATCTAAACAACAAATACTTCCTACAATAAAACTCAATTCATCATTTGTAACTTAACACCTATTTCCATACATAAAACTAACACCTTATTTTGCATCAAGTTCATTAGCCCACCCTAATGTCAAACAATTTTCTAACGCTGAATCTAGTTCCCTTCCAACACCAAAGGGCAAAATAATGAGATTGAGATTTATGTGCATTTATGTCATGACACCATCGAATCGTGCCTAGCATGATAACAGCAACGTTGCAGCTCTGATAGAGAGCTTAATCCTGGCAAAAGATAATCCTTAAAGACAGCAACGCACCGCAGCTCCCGCCAACAGGCTCCCTCACAGTGATAGTAATTTGCATTTCAAAGTGATAAAATAAATTCCGGTCCATGGATCCGAATGACGCTCGTTGAGAGACTCTTAACACACGTCGCCAACCCGAATAACATCGAAAAACGTGTGCGTGCAATTTTAGGATGAAACCAAGGAGAAGGGTAAAATTCTCATTTAGCCAACAAACGAAAATTGAACCTTGTGAGCAATTCTTAGCTGTTTGGGGAATTAACTAAATTGTTTTTCGAATTGAATTCAAAATGTATGTATAAATGTTACTGGCGAATCTAACACAGAGAGCAAAACTCGACCGGATTCTATAATATGTATCCATGATTCAGAGTTTTGAAGTTTTTATTCAATGGATATCCCCAGAGAGTGCCATTATTGTAATGTTATACCAATTCCTAGCGTTTCCAATAATGTTATGATCGTCGTCGCTCGGACAGCTCGACTTGCTTCTTGGTATTTTCTTAGGAAAATTGGAATGGCACGTACGAAAGCAAAACATTTTTAATCTGATTATTTTCTATTTAATACAAAATTCCAATTGATTATGTGTTGGCTTGTGCCAAAAAAATCCTTTGGCATTTCTTGACTATTATATATCTATATTTAGGAAAATATAATAATATTTTAATATAAACTAAATCACTATGGTCTGCTAATATTTTTGTATGATTGTGATAGCTATAGAGTAGAACCTATATAATATATATACCTAAAACCTATTATAATCATTGAATTTCTTTTTGACCCCGTAAAAAAATTAAAATGCTTCTTGCATAAATTGTGTGAATTTAAATAAATTATTCGTCATTACGCAATGAAACATTTTGGTCTGCTAATATTTTTTATGATTGTGATAGCTATAGAGTAGAGCCTATATAATATATATACCTAAAACCTAATAAAATCATTGAATTTCTTGTTGACCCCGTACAAAAATTAAAATGCTTCTTGCATCATCATTTATCTCTTTTCCAATCAAAGGCAAGTTCGACAAAAATAAAAAAATTAAATGAGCTTTAAAAATACAAAAAAAGCGGTGATGCCTGAAAATGTTTAGAATATGCAAAGAAAAATTACAAACGGCTCATTCGTTTTCCACTTTTCACCCCGTCTGAAAACAAATTTTCCGCACTACATTCGAAAAAAGAACCCAAAATATTCTGAAAATGTCGCAATACTCCCAACCCAACCCAGCTATTTTTTACTCATCATTCAAAATTCATGGACATCGTATGGAATGCTGACAACCACCCTGTTATGGTCCTTCAACCCGAGGGACAAACATAATGGATTGGTCCGTAAATAAATGAGGCGGGCTGTAAAAGCAGTGGGTTAATATTAAGCTTAAACTGAAGTTTTTACATCTGTGCGCTTGAATCCTGGAACAAAACACTTGTTTTGTGATGGGATGAAATCACGTATGATTCCGTATCCTTGGGCAAATGGGATCAAGAAAGAAAGGGGAAATACTTTATTGCCGGGGTGCTTAGAGTTTGGTACACATTTACTGGATTGTTTGTGGGTTGCAAATAGACAAAAAATCGTGATAATGGTGATTACGGAGGTGGTGATGAAAAAGGAATGGACTAGAACGTATTTCTCGAGGTCGATTAAATTGTTTCCTCGAAATCGACATTTAAATATTTTGAGCAAACAGAAAGGGCAGTTATTAATTCGTTCGTTTCATTAAAGTGTATCTTTGTTTATTCCCAAAATAAAGATCTAATATTGGGCCTTGCGGGATGACCCAGCTATCTCAATCTTTTGAATTGTCTGCACCTCTGATAAGTCCGTACAGCTCCTAATCGTATCTCACTTTCCAATGTCCACTCGTGGTTTATGCATCACCGATTGAGTCTTAAGCGATTTACTCATCATAAATAGGCGTACCAAATAAACAATTAACTGTTTATTATTTTTTTTTTGGTTTGCCTTTTGTTAAACTATAGCAAAATCTCTTAATTTGCTTGCAAGTCATTTTATAGTATTTGAGGATATCTTTTTCGACAATATGTAATAACATCCGCCTTTGAAATAAATGTTGTATGTTTCAGCCTCGTTTCCTGATTGGACATAAAAACCCATTGAATAAAAAGGTTTTACCCTACAAAAGGTCGGGTAATTGTGAATTTTTGATATGTTGTTTGGGATACCCTGTAGTTACAAAAACAAAAAAATCCACAACCAAGGCCCCTCCAATCCCTTCACAATCGACGAAAAATTACTGAAAATCGGCAAGTTTGAATATAAAGTCATTTTGTGTTAAATTGCACCAGAAAGAAGTTATAGGCCAAAGAGTGAAAAAAGTGCAGATTTTCAGTTAATTTTCGCCAATTACGAAGGGGGTGGATGGGCATGGTTGTGGAATTTTTGTTTTTGTATCTACAGGTCATCCCAAATAACATATCGAAAATTCACTACTACCAGACCTTTTGTAAGGTAAAGCCCTATTTTCAGTCTTCATTTACTGGACTATTACTAAAGCACGAATTTTCCAGACACTGGAAAAAACAAAAAAGAAAAAACATTTAAAAAGTTGTGCTAAGTGTACCTATTATTTTTTTAATTTTATCTTATCACATTTCACATCTATCTATTCACATTATGTTTATGTTTCTTAAAATTATTAAGTATTTGTAAAATAAGAAAATAATTTAACACTCATTAAAAAGAAGGTGGACAAAATGAACGAACGTGTACCCTTTTTATTTCTTAAATTAGCAAATGTTACCATTTGCTTCTAATATTTTTGGAACAAAGGCTAGGAGTTTTTTTTAACTTGGCTGCAGAACTACCAAACCAACTATTCAATAATTCGACAAGTAACAGCCTCAAATGACATCCACCTTGTTGAACTTAGTTTTAGAAGCTTGTGTTCCGGAGCATCAAAACTAGCCTATAAAAATCTTTAAAATCATTTTGGCCTTTTAGCGCTGAATTTGAAAAAATTGAAATCTTCTACATAATTCTTCTCAAACTTCATCTAACTCGCCGTAGGCCGTATCATATAAAACTCAGCAAACTAAATGAGAAACCACTTCCAAAAATTCCAAAAATTCCTCTGCCTCCGCTTCTGTTCCTGCTCAGGATATTCTTGTTGATGCTGTTCCTGCTTCCGCTTCTGCAGTTGTATCTACCTACTCGCTTAAAACCAATACAAAGCTTCTACACAAATAAGCACTCAAGGTGAGTCCATTTTTAGACAACATAAAATATAAATTACAGTGAAAATTATATATGACAAAAATGAAGATAATAATAAAAAAAGGTATATTAATATAAAGAAAAAAGGAATTTTCCTGTATTAAATGGATTTAACATATTAAAACTACCAAAAAAAATATAGTTAACATTTAAGAATTAATTTAAAAAGGTCGCGAAGATTCTTCAGCAGTTATTCGGGCAAATAAAACAGTTATAGCAAAGAAGTCGCAATTCTTATTAAAAGCTTTCGAACACCGATTAAAAGATTCGTAAGAAGCACAATTTAATTAGTTTTTGATTTTCTTTCATATTTAAAAATGTGACTCGAACATTTTGATTTACTGACACTGGAACAAAGATGAATTGACTCAATACTACCATTCAGGAGATCAAACGCAAATAAAGCCTCAGATAACTCTCTACGATAAGCAAGACTATACATATTGACAAGCTTCAGACCGTGGGAATAACGAGGTAACACGAAAGCTTCAGTATTTCATTCAAGACCTCTTAAAGCGAACAATAAAAATTGCTTTTGAACGCATTCAAGTTTTTTAACATCAATATTATACAACGGAGACCAAATAACATTAGAATATTCTAATAACGAACGAACTAACAAACAATAAATTTAAAAAAATTAAAGCATTAATTCGAGTTTTGTGACTTTTGATTGTTCGAATAAAGTACATTCAATTGTATTGAGTGAAATAATATAAACGCCATTTTATTTCTTTGAGAAATGAAAAAAATAGTAATTTTTTTTCAAAATCTTAGTCACGGTTTAAATAAAATGGTTTTTTTAACAACTGTTTTTAAAAAAATTAAAAAAAATAATTCAAGAATACAAACTTAGGCACAAAAATAACATACATTTAAAAACAACATTAAAAAAAATCACCTGCCCGTTTTATAATATTGATTTCTCAAAAAAAAATTTTAAAAAATTATTAAAAATACTTGGACCCGTTTTTGAGAAAAACAGCTTTACATAACGGGTACCATTAATATTTGAGCTAACAAAAATATTGAAAAAACTCCTCTGTAGAATGGTAAAATAACATTAAGTTCTAAATTTGAAGACTTAACCGTTTAGGCTTTAGTCCAAAATACAACAGCACAAACCGACTGACTTCGAGTGAAATCATACGGTACCGTTGCGATTGTACGTCCGAAGGCGAAGGGCGTGAATCGTCGAATCGAATATATATATATATATATATATATATATCATCGATCCCCAAAGCACACATTTTCGATAAAAGAGCTTCATGCCAAACTCTATCAAATGCCTTGGAAATATCAAGCGAAATAATCTTACTTTCACGGTGTTCGGTGAGATATGCCATCACATCACCAACGGAACGATTACTGCAAAAACCATACTGATGGTAATGGAGAAGCTTTCGGTCTTCGAGATATTCCTTAAGCTGACGGTTAATCAGCGTTTCCATGACCTTAGAAAGAAAGGACGTAAGCACGATGGGTCGTTAGGAGGAGAGGGAGGATGAGTCACTTTTCTTAGGGAGAGGATGGACAAATGCTGTTTTCTATCTTCTAGGAAAGACTCCAGAAGAGTAGGAGCGATGGAAAAGTTTACGCAGTGGCAGAATTGGGTATATGCCATCCGGGCCAGCGGATTTTTGTATATCAAACTCTTTGAGAACTCTTGCTACTGTACGAGTGCGGAAAAGAACTGTCCCATGGAAAAATTTACATTCTCAAGTATAGGAGGGGCAACGTTGCTATGGGGCAGCGTAGAGCTGGCAGCGAAATGAGCTGCGAGCAAGTTTGCCTTTTTTGAAGAGTAGACAATATGTTTGTCATTAGCAATGAGCGTTGAAACCGAAGATGTTGGACATTGCAGATTTTTTTGCCGTAATTTTTGGTCATGCCAAAAAATTTGGTTCTTTGAATAACGGAGTTGCATGAGTTCCTTGCTTGTTTGTGCCTTTATCTTTATAAGATCGGAAACTTACTTCTTTGAGCCTGATATCTTCTTTACACTCAGAGTTAAACCAGGACTTTTCTTTATCTTTGATGCTTTTTACTCTGTTAGGAATAAAAACACGCATCCCTAGAAGAATCACATTTGTGATCATTTCAGCACTGGCATCAATGTCACTATCGAGGAAGTATAGTGACCAGTTAAAGTTTCAGAAAAAAATATCCAGGCCGCCCCAGTTGGCTTTCTCGTATTGCAAACGGTAATAGCGGAAACTTTTTTTTAACTGGATGAGTGTAGGACGAGAAATTTGCTAAAATGACACAATGGTCTGAAGTGCCAAATGGAGAAGTTACACTAATGGTATACTTATTAGGGTGATAAGTAAGAAACAAGTCAAGAGTATAGGCGTCCGGTATACGCGTTGGCACATTGATCAGTTGGGTAAAGTGATGTAACCTGGCATCTTGCAAAGAGCTCGACATACCTTCCTTCAGGTGTTGTCTGACCAGAATAGCGGAGCCAATCGGAATTGTGTACATTGAAATCACCTACAATAACGATTTCAGTGTGAGGACAAAAACAATTCCCCAGATGGAATCAGACAGCGCATCAAACTCGTTACAAGTCGAATAATAGCATTGAATATTAGGATTACTCTAAATAAAACAATAATGAATGATATGCTTGCGGACAGTTAAGAAGAAGTTAAAGTCCGTGTTGGAACATTGCCCTATTGGGGAAGACTCTGGCAAGCGATATCATTTCTAACATAAACCACGAGACCATAATGGGAAAAGAGTAAAGACACCAAGCTATACTCATGCTGAGCAAACTCTGATAAAACAGTATATACTCCAACCTGAGTCTCACTTAGCGCCAAAACGGCTGGGCTGTATTGTACAGTGTAGACGTACACGGGAAAGATATTCTTTCTCAGGCCGCTAGCATTGGAATATACGACATTAAAATCACTTACCATTTAAAAACACTATACACAAAACACAACTCAGACTAAGTCGAACCGTGCAGTGAATGTCCAAACTAATTCCTGTAATAAACAAACTGTTTTAGGTCTTATGCTCATAAGACAGCTTGCATACAAAAAATCAATTCAAACATTCAGGAAAATAGGAATCAGATAAAAGAAAAACACAAAATTACATTACATTACATATTGATCTGCTCCGTAGATAAATCTACGAAGTAGATACACTTAGGAGCACTGGCTACTGAGGCCATCGGCTCAGACAATTACAAGACAACACACAAGACGACATTGATACAGGACAGAACAGAAGATAGAAAGAGGTCGGAAAAACAGAAAACACATAGCAGATGTCAACAGCACGCAGTTGGTTTTCGGACGGTCCCCATCTTTCAACTAACCACGCGCAACGATGCTTGATTTCGCTGATCTCACAGGAAGCGATGATTTTTTTTTTTTTTTTTTTTGTTTATAATGATTTTTTATTGATCTTTATCTTATAACTACTTAAATGCTAGACAAAAAATTTAAAACTAGCTAAAACTATCAACGAAGCGATGCTTTATCGGAGCCAAGGCCGTTGACAAAACACAAAATTATTTTGATTGGTTTTTCTTTTTTTATTTAATAAAACAAATATTTTCACAACTTTTTTTTTTGTTTGTATTTTGTATATTTTGTCGCGACGTGTTTCGGAATTATTCCTTCTTCAGGGCGAAGGAGACTCCTTTTTGCTCTCCAAAAACCTGTTTTTGACCAAAGATTATTATGTACGCGTATTTCTACATTCACACCACACACGTTACACAACTGGTCCAATTTTGTGATTTTTGGCGTGTAGGCGGAATATATTAAATTACTGGGTTAGGCAAAGACACGTTTTCTCGCTCTTGGTCCAGCCATTAAGAGCGTGTTCCAGCTATATGAAATTACTTTTCGTTGGCTTGCTGAAAGGAGAAAAAATGCTAAAAAAAATTCTTCAACGATCCAATGTTGAAATTGTGACTACATTGCCCTCAAAAGCAGGTACACAATATGAATTACTTTTGAAAATTAGTTGGTATCAATCAATTAATTATTTCGTTTTCGTTTTTTTCGATTCATCGTTTTATTGACTAGGCTGAGCTGTCCGCTGAATATATGCTTAGAACTGAAATCGATGATGTCACCGCAATCGATATCACTCATTAGTTGGATGAGCTGCAAGAGATATTCGTAATAATTAATCATTCGTAATAATAAGCAATTTTTATTTACATTTTGACGCCATGAGAAGATGGAAAATAATCTTTAATACATAAGGGGTGTTTTTTTTTAGAGCTATATAACTTTAAATTGGCAAGACTATTTTAACTGGCGACCATTTTGCCAGCTACAAAGACATCGTACAGAAGAAGTCATTGCTGCTGTAGAGCGTAGCGTAGAGGAAGTCTATCCACCATCGTGCACAGGAAATGGATATCCACTTTATGGAAGATTTTGTGGAAAGATCTTGGTTTACGTGCTAACAAAATCCAACTCATGGAAGAATTGAAGCCGCAGGATCACCTAGCAAGGCGTAGATTCGGTGAATGGGCCAAAAACAAGATTGCGGTCGATCCTAATTTTCATTAGCGAACGATGGAGCTCACTTTTGGTTAAATGGATACGTCAATTAACATAACTGCCGTATTTGGAGTGATGATAATCCTCAAGTGCATGTTGAGACACCGTTACATCCACAAAAACTGACTGTTTGGTGTGCTTTATAGGTTTGGGGAATAATTGGTCCGTACTTCTTTAAAAACGATGCTGGCTAGAACGTTACAGTGAATGGGGACCACTATAGAGCCATGAATACTGACTTTTTCGTTCATGAATTGAAAAACCATGATGTGCAGGAGCTGTGGTTTCAACAAGACAGAAGGAAAAGTTTGATTACCGCATAGTTTCACGTTGCGGACCCATGAATGCACCTCCAAGATCGTGCGATTTAACGCCGCTTGACTATTTTCTGTGAGGATATGTAAAGTCGCTAGTCTACGCCGATAAGCCCGAAACGATTCACCACTTGGAGGACAACATTCGCCGCGTTATTGCCAATATACTGCCACAAATGTTGGAAAAAGTCGTAGAAAATTGGACCTCCTGATTAGACTACGTCTGAACCAACCGTGGCAGTCATATGCCAGAAATCATATTTATATTATAATACCAGATGATTATCTATCGAATAAAGTAAATTTCACGTCTTTGTTTTATATTCTATTTCAAAGTTCTATGCCTCTAAAAAAACACACTTTATTATATTTTATCGTATTTTTCTTACATTTAACATTAAAATATTAAATAAAATAAATATATAAATATAAATATTAAATTTCTTATTTACATTTGACGCCATGAGAAGATGGAAAATAATCTTTAATACATATTATTACTTATTTTTCTTACATTAAACATTAAAAGCCGTGTTTTATTGGTAGATGTATACCCAACGCAGTAAAATTTTATACGGCAAACAACAACAAACAATAAGTGTCGATAAATAGGTTAGTGAAATTAGTGAAAATTGAAAGTTGAGAGAAATCTTGGAAATAAATGTCAACCAACTGGAATGTAGAAAAAAAAGGATATGTTCGTTGAGTATCATGATACAAGATTACAAGACAGCGCCTTCCTGTATAAACCAAATTTAAATCTGTCGTCAAGGGTCACTGATGACGTCATGGTTGGATATTCTATCCGGATGTCTGCCCAAGAACTGAGTTGAATTTTGAACACACCCTTCTAAATTTATTCAACAAGACGTCAGTAAGTTGTCACTTCGGGGGTTATATATAGATTACCAATAAAACACGGCTAAAATTGTTTTCACATTGGACTCCTGATTGACGTCTTTTTCAAAAAGCCTGTAAAATGCTACGATTTTGTGAATTTCTACTGTTTTTAAACAAAAATGAGATGGGATAATAACTAATGCACCTATCATAATAATTTTTTTTCCTGCTGTTGACAAAAGAAACACAATTAAAACCCTCTCTGCTTTTTGTACATTTATTTTAAGACAATTATGTTCATCCGACTTCGATAAAACCAAAAGTCTAATAACCGTTTTCAATTTCATACGAAAATTTTATTGTTTGTGGAGATTTTAATGTTAATTTACTTAAAATGGACTCTCGCTTCACGCAGCTCCTAGATACTATTGCTGCGGCAGGACTCAAGGTTTTTAACTCTTTTCCAACAAGGTATGCACCAAATTGTTAATCCAGTCTACTCTTTACTAATGGTGTTTCAGATCATGACCATATTTTCTGTACTCCCTATATCTATTGATATTTTCGCATTCCCAAACTCCGATTTCTTTTACATAATATGTTGATTTCAAATCAGTCAACCTTGAATCGTTATGTAATGATGCAAGTTGCTTATCTTGAAACGATTGTTTTTATATAAATCATATAGATAATAAACTATACTATATAGTAAACCTGATCAGTCGATCAGCAACTGTGAAGGAGTGTAGACTTGTTGACGACTTTCACAGTATTATTTCAAAGTGTTTACTTAATTATAAAAGTTATTAAAGTAAATTGTTAGTTTATTTGCCAAAAGGCAAATAATTAAATTTGTTTTTTTACTTTTTGTAAAGCCAACATTAGTTTGGCAATCATTTGCATTAAAAAAAAAATAAAAAAAAAAAGCTTTTTTAAAAGCTGTCCTCGAACTTTGGACAAGCAAGTCCAAAGTTATATAGGCGAAAATACAAGCGTTTACCATATAAGCGATTAGCTCAAGTGGTAGAGTGGCCGGACGCGGCGAAGAAGAACCCAGGTTCGAATCCAGCCTGGGGGACTTCACCAACACTTTTTGGGAAAAAGTGTTGGAAAACAGAAATAGCCTAGAAGGCGGCAAATTACCCGAAAATAAAATTATGGCGCCATCGGATGATGAACCAGAAAAATCGGCTGATGTCCCAATGACGTCAGTCAAAAAGAGAAGAAGGCAGAAGGTTCAGCCGAACCTGATAACAAAAAGGCCAACAAGAGCGAATCTGGCACCGCCAGTTGGAGAGAAGGAAGAGGCGCGACCAGCCAAAACGACCGCAGCCTCTAAAATACGTCAGCAGCTGGAAAATGCTGGACTAGCGTCGGACATATCAGTGTCGTATGTGTCCGACGAAGGGGAGGGGCACTATACAAGTACCTTAGACGACACACAAGTTGCCGAAGACAATAACAATCATACAGAACAAAGGCCTTCCTCATCAGAATCCGACGATGAGGAGGAAATAATCAGTGACTTTGAGCGCAAGATCCTGGCGGTCAGAGCCAAACAAGAAAAAAGAAGGAGGGATGAAAGGCTCGCCAAAGAGCAAAAGGAGGCAGCCAAGCTTAAGGCCCTCCAGACGGCTGAGCAGCAGAAACAGCAACAACAACAACAACAACAGCAACCACAGCTGCAGAAACAGCAGCCACAGCAGAAGCAAAAACAACAGCTTGCTAAACAACAACAGCTTGCTAAACAACAACAGCAACAACAGCAAAAAGAACAGCAAATAGAGATGGATCAACCATCGACCTCTAAAAAGGCACAACAGCAGCAGCAAAACGAACAGCAGCAGCAGAACCAACAGCAGCAGCAAAACCAACAGCAGCAGAGACAACAGCAGCTGAGACAACAGCAGCAGAGTAAACAGCAGCAGATTCAACAGCAGCAGCAACAGCCAGCGCAGCCAACACAAAAAAAAGGTAAGGTGCCGCCAATTAACACTTTTAAAATGAACATTCAGGATATAATAGATTTATGTAGAGACGCCATAGGCGACAATTTTTTAATTAAACGACTTAACAATGATAGACATGCTATCCACTGCTTCTCAGTGGATCAGCATAAGAAAGTTAAGGAAATTCTCGAAAAAACGGCCACTGAACACTACAGTTTCACGCCGAAAGAGGAAAAAATTCAGACGGTCCTCTTAAAGGGCCTTGATAGCTCCACTGATACGGTGGCGCTTTTAAACGAACTCCGTCGGGTAGCGACGAACGATCTTGAGTTCGTGGGGGTCAAGCCTTTCACGACTGTTAGAGCCAGACGGGAGCAACGGAAATTACCGTTCTTCCTGGTACAGCTGTCGCCCAAAAGCAAACTGGATAGTCTAAGGAAAATCACCAAGCTAGACTACCAGGTTGTAACCTGGGACAAACTAAAGAGAGGCGGCGACATGCTTCAATGCATGCGCTGCCAAAGGTTCGGGCATGCCGCGGCGAACTGCGGTATGCAGTCTCGCTGCGTGAAATGCAGTGAGAACCACAATATAGGTGAGTGTAAACTCGGACAATAGAGGGTCGAAGATAAGACTCTACTTAAATGTGTGCTTTGCGGTGGCGAGGGGCACCCTGCTAGTTATCGGGGCTGTCCTAAGTTTCAGCAGATAAAGCAAACAAAAGCTCCGAAGGTGGTGGATATGCGACCTATTTTTGCTCCTGCACCGATAGCCGTGGTGCCACAAATCTCTTACGCCCAAATGGCGGCAGGGAAGGCAACAACAACGGTACAGCCACAACCAAAGGTTGCCAAACAGGCCCCCGTGCCTACGGCACCTGCGGAACAGGCCGATATAATGACTGTGTTGCTGGCCATGCAGGCCCAGTTAACCAGCCTACAACAACAGCTCGGAAAGCAGGAGGAAAGACTAGACCGTGTCTACGCTTACCTTCCCAGCTTAGGGCAATTTAAACCATAATGGGCGCGCTGTACGAGAACCCCTTTAAAATCCTGGCTGTGAATGTTAATTCACTAATCAGGACCGAACGTAGAGCAAATTTGTTTCAATTGTTGCATGATCACAGTCCAGATGTCTTTTTGGCTAGCGAAACCAAGCTAAACCAGAAACACAAACTGACTCATAATAATTACAATATCGTAAGAAGGGACCGGCCCAACTCCACTTGTGGGAGCGGGGTCGCTATCTTTTTGCGGAAAGGTATTGATCATAAGGTCATATATAATAGTGAAGTGCGAAGATTCGAGTTGCTAGAAGCTTGCATCATATGCATTCCTCTCCAACACGGGAAGCGAATGTATGTGATCGCAGTGTAAGCACCAGAAGCACCTCAACCTGCAAATTTTATTGCAGAGCTCGAAAAACTTTTCGAGTGCCTTAATCTGCACTCGGATGAAAATTACTTTATTATCGCTGGGGATTTCAATGCCAAAAATGAAGATTGGGGAAATCAAATCCAAAATCCGAGGGGATGCCATCTTTTTAATTGGATGGGTCAACACCATGTTGAGTATAAAATCGACCTGCTTGCTACAGATAGACCATCGTTCCCAAGGAGCGGTGCTTTTCTAGATCTACTACTGTTAGATTCAAGACTGACAGTAACTGACTCTGTGGGCCAACAGACATAAAAACTGTTTACAGACGGTAGAATACGACAGTGACCACTGCGGACTTTCCGCCATCATACAGCTACCAAATGAACTTGTGGTGTTGGATGAATTTATACCTGCGTGCTCTTACAATTTTATTAAGGCACGCTGGCCACGTTTTTCCAACATCCTGACAAGAGAACTCCTCTCTAACGACATTGTGCCTCCAAACGACAGGAATCTATCAAACGTAGAGATCGATGGATACCTGCTTCAGATGGATGGTGTCATAAAACAAACAATGGACAGAACGATCCCACGATACAAAGAACATACGCATTTGAAATGTACAAGAACGCGACAATAGACGCACTACATAGACAAAAAAGTGGCCTCCTGACAAGATTAAAACTCTTGTACAGGCGGTTTACTGACAGAAACGATCTGGAGATTAGGACACTGAAGTCTTCAATCAAAAATGTCAACTCGCTCATTAAACAAAACTATCGATTGTCTATTAATTCTTACTGGGATAACAGAATTCGAGCCGTTAACTCTAGCGACCCGAGTATGTTTCCCGAGATTAATAAAATCTTTAGAAAGAACACTCAAAATGATCTTCCGTGTCTTAAGCTCCAAAGAACGACAGACAACGAATACATACTCCTGACCGCAGGAGTAGATCTGGGGGACGCCGTCTTGGACGACGACTTCTTTGTGATCGAAGATCCATTGGAGAAGGTTGAGACAGTGGGTTCTGCTTTTCAGCAAGTGTATAAGGTGAATGAGTCCATTCATCCAAATCACGACCTGGAGAACAGAGCTCTGCTGAATCACTTCTACATGGCCCTAATCAGGCCGATGATTGCCTATGGATGCCCTGTGTGGTTCAACGTTGCACCATCTCTAATGGAAAAGATTCGGGTGTTCGAGAGACAGTGCCTTCGCACTTGTCTCGGTCTTTATAGAACACCAGAGTCGGAGTACAAACACTATTATTCCAACGAGGTCCTATACAACGGGGCCAATATAAACAAAATAGATAACTTTTTAATTAAGCTCATTCGCGGACACATTGCAAGGGCGATGACCTCAACAAATAGACAAATCTTCGGGGCTTACTACCCCCAAGATGAATATTTTGAAAGCACACGTTCGAGTGGTTTTATCCCTTGATACCTTGATAGTCGAGGGCTGATTCAGGATAGATCGGCGATTCCGTTGATCTACCACGTCGGCCGCAGAACAGTCGATAGGCGGCTCCTCTACGACCGAGACATAGTCGCTGGGAGCGAAGCAGAGCGCCTCCGTTTCAGTAGGGCCGTGCCCGACCGGGATCGGAAGGAAGCCCTAGATCAGGCCCACCAATATTGGTGGCTTAACTAAAAACCGATAATTTTCAGTCGGCAAAGACGAAATATCGCCTATGGCCGACTACATATATCTATTGTAGCTTTAAGTTAGGTAGGGCAGTTGCGGCAGCACCAAAAAAAAAAAAAAAAAAAAAAAAAAATATGTATATAAAAGAACAAAAATAAAAAAAAGCTTGCTGTGGCTGTTCTAATTTTAAGTAATTTTAAGTATTTTAGGTTTATTTTAAGTAATTTTAAGTTTATCTTTAGTTTATTTTAAGTTCGTTTTTAAGTAGTTTAAGATAAAGTTAAATAGATAACAATAAACCAGTTTTTTTTTTAATTTTCTGGGAAAAAATAAAACCCGATATAGATAAGATAAATTTAAGTTATTTTATTAAAATTAAGTTAGAGATTAATTTAGAGCGCCCGCATAGGGCCAGTAAGTTACTTAAGATGATATTTTTAGCTAGTTTTAAGATTTTTGTCTAGCATTTAAGTAGATATAAGAAAAAGTTAAAATAAAAATCTCTTAAAAGTAAAAGTATAGTAAACCTGATTAAAGATCTTTTCGATAAAGATGTCCCCTTGAAAACCGTTACAATATAAAATAAAAAAATGTCACTGGTATAACTCAAATTTACAAACTGCAATAAGAATTCATAGGAAGTACTAAATTATTTGGAGGAACTCCAGCTCCGAAACCTGGCGAGCTTATTCCCATATACGTAATAAAGCCACTTACATAACACGGTTAGCTAAACAAAATTAGTTGCCTCAAAACTTGACACTTCTTTACCCCCTAAGAAACTCTGGGAGAACTTACTCTCTGTATATTTATAAATGATGTTCCTTCTGTTTGTAAAAATGTCTGCTTTCATCTCTATGCGGATGATATCAAGATATATCTCTCAGGGAGAATTGGTCTCGTTGATGACCCTGCTTTTCGTATTAACTAGGATATAATATCGATCTTAAAATGGGCTAAGGAGAACGGTCTGACACTGAACTCTAACAAAACTCAGGTCCTCCTGATATCCAAAACGGAGCACAATACAACACAGCTTCCCACCATATTGCTGAATGAATGAAATATTACCTTACCTTACCTCACCTTAGGTGACCCTTAAGTCCGGGGTGGACCTGGGCCTCAGCCAACAATCTTCTCCAGCCAGTTCGGTCCCTAGTTAGCTGCCTCCAGTTTCGCACGTAGATTTTGTTGAGGTCCTCTTCCACTTGTGTGCGCCACCTTAGTCTGACTCTTTCTCTACTGCGCCGTCCCCCTGGGGTGGATTCGAAGATTTTCAGGATTTTGATGACACCATATACTAGGTTTGTACCCTCATTGACTGATAAGCCCATCTTCGCCGCCTCCGTCTCAATACTCTCAAAAGCGCTACTGGCACCACGCAGCGTTCTTCGATTATGTCAAAATCATCGGCGTATGCGAGTAATTGGAAGGACTTTTGAAAGATCGTGCTTCCTATTGTTGACAAAATCTTAGAGCAAGTAATGGCACACCAACTTCAAAGCTACATCTAAAAATACTACATTACACATAAACAGAAATCAATACGGATTTACAAAAAACAAAAACACTACCAAACTCCTAGCAGAATTCGCTTATCTCATCAACATGAATCTAAATAAAAGTTATAATAACATTGTAATCTTCATTGATTTCAAAAAAGCTTTCAATTTAAGATTCGAAAAACTATTTGAAATGCTAGAAAAAATAGGAATACGAGGACACAATCTGGAGTGCTTTAAGAGCTACCTTACAAATAGAAAAATAAAAGTGAAGAATTAAGTTAGCAATGAAAACAAGTTGCAGTATAGAGGTTCCGCAAGGATCTACTCTTGGCCCGTTGCTTTGGTATATGCAAACAAAATTTAAAATGTTTAACCGAATATTACCGGATTTGCTTTCGCGGATGACACAGCTATCGTTTTGAGCTTAATGCATAATGCAAAGGGAAAGGGATTCAGTGCTAAGATGGTGCCATGATTTTGGACTCATAATAAATACCAAAAAAAAAAATTGTGCATATTAGTTGTGAAAACAATAATAAAGATAAAATACCATGGCACAAATTGCCTTCATCTAAACGCTAAATCCTGATAATTGACAGGAATTTATTGAAAATGTACAACATTTTAAGTATTTGGGTATTGAAATTGACTGTTTTTTTTTCAAACGGGATTTGCACATTATTCAACTCGGTTAAAAGCTACGAAAAGCAATATACGATCTTCATCACTTAAGTATTTACACCAGTTATAATGTCTTGAAGCAAGTTTACTTTTCATTAGTTGAATCAATATTAAGGTATGGAATATTAGCGTGGGCAATACAACACCAATACAGTCGCGCACTAAGGCTTGCCTTCGGAGATCTCGATGAGGGAAGCGTAAGTCCTGGGGACAGAATGCCGGGCGTAGAGGAAAAATGGTCACGCCTTAAGAACAAAGTCATTAGTACTGCTGATACCATCTTAGACAGTAGTCGCAGAGATCGGAGCGACTGGTTTGATGATGAATGCAAACAAGCGTCTGACCGTATGAATGCTGCATACCGAGCAATGCAACAGTCTCATAGAACGCGGGCACGCGAAGATGAATATAAAGAGCTCAGAAGAATAGAAAAGAGATTTCACAGACGAAAAAAGGCAGCCTGGGAATAAAACATTGTCTGTGAAATGGAAAGAAATATAGAGCGAGGTCCGCACCAGGCGTGGAAGTTCTACCAATACGTTAGAAACATGTCGCAATACACACCACGCTGTACATATTGTAAAGAGGGAGAGGGAAATCTGCTCCCCGATCCTGAAGGCATTCTGGAGCGATGGGAAGTGTACTTTAATGAACTGCTGAACGGTCAGCTCACGGAAGAAATGGAGACTCCAACATTTCAAGAAGAAGATCTCATGCTGCAGCCACCAAGCATTGAGGAGACAAAAACGGCGATTAATCGGCTCAAAAATAAAGCCTCAGGAGCCGATGGTATACCTGCCGAGCTGATCAAACATGGAGGGCCAACACTACATGAAGCAATTCATGAAATCATAGTACACGTATGGGAACATAAAGAGATGCCAGAAGACTGGCGAAAAGGCATCATATGTCCCATACATAAGAAGGGATATATCACAAAATGCAGCAACTATAGGGGTATAACATTGTTGAGTACATCCTATAAGATATTCTCCTCTATCCTGCAAGAACGGATAGCCCCATACGCTAATACCATAATCGGTATAATCGGTATCAATGTATTTTATACCAGGCAAATCAACAATTGATCAGATCTTTACCCTTAGGCAGGTGATGGAAAAAAGTCTGGAACATACCATCTTTTTATAGACTTTAAAGCCGCCTACGATAGCATAGCCAGGGTAGAACTTTATAAGGCCATGAGAGAATTCGGCATCCCAAATAAACTGACACGACTATGAATGCTGACCATGACCAACATCACAAGCCAAGTAAAAGTAGCCGGTTTGATATCCAGACCAATCAACATCTTTAATGGACTCCGACAAGGGGATGGTCTGGCTTGCATCCTCTCCAACCTAGCGTTGGAGAAAGCAATCCGTGACTCTGGCACGTCAACAAGAGGGACTATCGTCACCAAGTCCAGCCAGATACTAGCTTACGCAGACGACATCGACATCATCGGCAGAAGCCAACAAGCTGTACAAGACTCCTTTACCCAGGTCGAGCAAGCGGCAAAATACCTGGGGCTGCACATAAATGAAGGGAAGACTAAGTACATGGCGGCAACGTCTGCGAGAAATGTTGGTACAACCATGAGGGTAGCGGAGCACGAACTTGAAGTAGTGCAGTCCTTTAACTATCTTGGGTCAAAAGTAGCAGCCGATAACAATATGGAGGAAGAAATACGCGGGCGGCTGCTGAAATCCAACAAAACCTACTTTAGTCTGTCAAGGCTCTTTAAATCCAGAAACCTTACCATAAAAACCATACTGCTGCTGTACAAGACTATGGTCTTACCAGTATTCACATACGGATCCGAGACTTGGGTGCTTACAAAAAGGCACTCTGATCTCTTATCCGCGTTCGAGAGAAAAGTCTTACGGAGAATTGTTGGCCCCGTGTGTGAGGAAGGATGATTCCGAAGAAGATAGAATCATGAATTGTATGAAATCTATCTCGAAACTCGGTAGACTCCGGAGGGCTGGACACCTAGCTCGCATGAGCCAAGAGGAATCAACTCGGAAAGTCTTTTGCGGTACTTTTTATGGTAGAAGACAACGTGGCAGACCTTGCTTACGTTGGAAGGATGGCGTAGACCAGGACGCCCGAAGCCTTGGGGTGCGCAATTGGATGGCGTCGGTCAGCAATCGGGATGTATGGAAGAATTTGTTGAAGGAGGCCCGGACCGGATCCCGGTTGTTGCGCCGATGATGATGATGAATACAACACCAACAACTACAAGAACTACAAAAAATACAAAATCGAGCTATACAAATCTTAATTAAATCTAAAAATAGAATTAACTCAGAATCTCATACGGATCAACAAGAAATTTACAAACAATGTGGACTTCTAAACATATGTTATGCCCATATTGCATCACCCAGAGCTGACCCGCTCCACTTTATTGTATTAATAAAATAATGCATAACAGCAGCTTTGTGTCACACTTAATGTGACACAACGCTTAGTGGGTCAAGCCAACTTCCAGAATGCAACTCAGTAGGTCTGAGCTGAGTAAACAACTATTCGAACTGAATATTCTAAAATAATATTATAATAATCAGGTCTATAAGCGACTGATGTTCTATCAGTTTAATACAAACAACAAGGTTTAATAACTCAAACGGCAGACAACAAATTACGGTAATTATACAGCAAGTCTTCAATCAAGTACCCAGCGAACTACTAAATATATCTCCTGAGGTCTGGAGAAAATAAATTGCACGACTAGATCGCACGTACTTGCTCATATGTGCATTCATATTGTAGAATAAAATTTAAGAAAATTAAAGTGAACATCAAAGCATCTATTCGATTTTTGTGACTTTTGATTCTTTGAATAAATTACGTTAAATTGTGTTGGGTGAAATAATTTAAACGCCACTTTAATTCCTTAGATATAAAAAATATGTAAAAAAGAATGATTTTTTTTCAAAATTGTAGGAGCCGTTTTTAAATAAAACGGTTTTTTTTTTAACAACTTTTTTTTTAATTAAAAAAAAATATTTCAAGAATACAAACTTAAGCACAAAAATAACGTACAGTTAAAAACAAAGTTTAAAAAAATCACTTACCCGTTTTCAAAATATTGATTTTTCAAAAAAAAAATTTAAAAAATTATTAAAAATAAAAAGTAAAAGTTTTCAAAAAAAATAATGCAAAACAACTTAGGTTACCTACATCTTCTTGAATATTAATTTTGACTGTAATCGGATTACCATTTTTCGAGGAAGTCGAAGAAAAAAAACCGGTCCTATATTAAATTTTTTTTCACCTAAATATAATGCATACCTACAGTAGTACACTGATTTTTTATAAAAATTCGAGAAAAGTAAGCCTTTACATAACGGTTATGTAATTGTAATTATGTAATTTTTGAGCTAAAAATTTTTAAAAAACTCTTTTGTATAATGTCAGAATAACCTTAAGTTCTAAATTTAAAGACGATTGGCCTAACCGTTTAGGCTACAGTCCAAAATACATCCCTACTGACAAACAGACAGACAGACGGACAGAATTTAGAATTTTGCCAGTAATTCAAATATGTTTCTCTATCATCGTAATGTCATGTTTGATTGTTATATAATTTTTTTTAATCTGTACGAATGCATAACTTGCATTATAGCATTGTATATACATTCTCTATAGTACTCTCATGGTATCATTTTTCGCCTGGCCATCTTTCATGTTTTCAGTGCGCCTCAGATTCGCAATTAAAAAATGATGCTTCATGATAGTACTATATGCAGCATATATATATATATATATATATATATATATTATGATGACATCTTTTTTATTGCATGAATATTTTGTTTATGACATCTTTTTTATTGATGAATATCTTGTTTATGTCCGATATCTGGACTTCATTGAATATGCTGATGTTAACTAATCGCAAGTAAAATATGTGAGAATTGTTTTGAGTGTACCTATTTGCTTCCAAAAAAATTCTACCTAAAACTTCATTTTAAATTACATTTTTAGATATGCTTTCAAAAAAAAAAAATATCGGAGTACAATTCCTTAACATATTTTCTTTAAAATATAAATAATTAAAACAAAATAACAAAGCATTGCCCAAGATCAGGATTAAAATGTCACCCAAAAAACACGTAATTTTTGTTTTTGCTCTAAGAAGTAATTATACAACTTGTTTTATCAAGGCTTTATTAAAGACTGAAATAAAAATAAACCTTATTTTGGATTGCTATTATTCAAAATTAAGAAGTTTTATCAAGCGGCGCAACAATATCATCTAGTAAATTCGCCTTATATTATGTAATATAGTTTGATTTTTTTAGATTACTATACAGAATTAAACAAAAAAAAAAGAATGTAATTTTTTTTTAATATACTTATTGTCTTGTTATGTTATGTTATTTGAATTACGTCCCAGTGAGTTTGGAAACCCATATGTAAAATTGTGGATTTTTGTATTTTACCTCGAGAATTTAAGGTAATTTTTTTTTAATTTTTTGTAGTTACAAAAATATTTTGGTTAACTTATTTACAATCGAAAAACTGTATTTCGCATTAATAATAATGAAAGAATTGTATATCTGTATAAGTTACGTACATTATACAATAAACATATGACATAAAATTATATATATTTATTATATGTACACGAAGCATGTACTAAAAACTAAACGTTAAAGATTAATCCAACTGCTTTGCTGTCAACATGACGTATTTATAAACGTATATTGAACGTGTTTTTTCTACATATCTCGGTGGAATATTGTACATCTCATATACATATAATATTTGATAATTATCTTAAAATTTCGATTTTCAGATCAAGGATTTCACATCGAATTACATATACATTTATTGTGTAATAAAAGACAAAATTTCACAACGTAGGTAAATCAAAATATTTTTTTTTTATTCTTAACAAATTCAGTTCTCAAAAATTATGTAACTTAAAATTTATTTATCTTCTTCCATCGGCAACACTGCAAAGAGAAGAAATAAAACACTTTAAACTGCATAGCAAAGTAAAAGAGAAATAAATGGATTCTCATGCTTAAAAAGAAAAATAATACGGAATAAGAAAATTAAAAGAAAAGAGCAACAAACTAACGAAACCACGTCAGCTCACCACACACTCCTTAACCATCTCGGTTAAGGGGAACCGGCGTAGCGACGTACACACGATGTTGCACTCTGTATCTATCTTAGTAAGTGTTTAGTATAAGCGATCGAGAGGAACCGACGATAATACTCATCTCTCACACACACAACTTGAGTTAGGCATCAGGTGGTAGCCACACACACCACCAGACTGTTAACGTCCTTAAATAAAAATAAATAAATAAATTTACTTGCGCGACAGCTCCTTAAGGAGCCAAGGCCTAGTGACTTATACTCTCAACCATTCCTGTGTGTGTGTTGTTAATCTGCAAGAATGGAAGGGACCTACAGTTTACCGCCGAGTCCGAACGGCTACATGAGATGCACTTTTTCGAGACAAATTTTACTCTTGGAAGTTTTGTCAGTACCTCGCAAGAGGCAGTACCGCAGAAAAAAAGCTGGCTATGAGCTGGATTTGAACCCAGGCTCATTCGCTTAGCAGTCCGACACACTAACCACTAAGCCACGGGGCACACTGTTAACGTCCTTACTGGGGAAACTGACTCGGATACACAACTACCCTCAAGTGGAACCAAAGAATGAGCAACCGCCACCCACAACCCGTTATTTCGCTTTACAAACCGATTTTTATAGCTTAAATCAAAACCAAAGAAAGCAAACAAAACTACTTAAAGCTCAGTGAACAAACTCACCAGTTCTTGATTTATTATTCTTTAATTTAATGTTTTTTTTTTTTTATTTTATGCTATTAGAACGAATAAAGAAACTTAAAAAAAAAAACGAACGCACTGATATACTTAAAGTTCGCGCACTAACTAACTCCTTCAGACACACAAAAAAGAAGAGGAGACATGCATTTAAAGAACTCAAAAAGGAATGAGGAAAAGGAAATTAGTATAGTTCTCTTCTTATTATCATGATATTCTTTCCCTTTTCATCCAAACTTTTAATACACTTACCAATTTCTCTTACAATTGTATATATTCGAAACATGTACTAAACGATAAAGATGAATACAACTATATTGCTGTTATCATGCCGTATTTTTATACGTTTATTGTACGTGCTTTTTTTACATATCTCGGTGGAATATTGTACAGCTCATATACATATAATAATTGTTAATTATCTTACGACTTTGATTCTTTGATTTGAAGGTATTCAATGAACGTATAATATACGTATATTAAACTTCAAAGATTCCTTGTACTAAATTAAAGTGATACCGATTTATTGATACGAATACCACAACGACATTGGCCGAGCGGTTAGCGATTCAGACTCCTGGTGCCAACGGATCCGGGTTCGATTCCGACTTGAGGTAAGTACTTTTATTTAATATAAATATAAGTACTTAATAATCAACAAAAATAATAAATCACAAATCATTATAGAATGCAGAAACCGCAATAAAATATAAAATAAAAAAAATGTAAGCCAACAAAAAAATATTTTTTATTTCTCACCTACGTACGTCTTACAAACTTATATGGCTACGCCGCGTCGTTTCTATGTTTAATAAACGTCAATGTACCATATTATAATAAGTCAAATAAACGTTAATACGATGTCGCCGTTGACGTCTGTAAGATGTATTTAGTTACTATACCGAAGAGCTAAAGGTTTGGCTAGTATCTGTATAATATATATGTTTATATTCTATTATTAGACGGACATTTAGCTCTTCAGTAAACGTCTTACAGACGTCATTTTTATGTTTAATTTACGTCAATGTTCTATCTAGGCAGTTGACATACAAAGTAAAATGGTTTGCTCTACAAAACATACCTGAACGCTTCTAACTTAGGACGTAAGCAAAAAAATTAATAACGAAGAAACAAAAAAAAATTGAAAATTTTGCAGTTCAACATTTTTTGCACAGGGTCCAGAGGCCCAAAAAATGAGAAAATGTTAATTTAATATTCCTTAACATTATCTAAAAGTTTCACTAGGTTCCGATCTTTGTTATACTAAGCCTATTTATTCCGACCTGTCGACTGGATTATTGAGAAACAAATACTTTTAAATGCGAAGACAGAAACTGAAGAAGCATCACAAACGCCTACGATCCGAAGACAATTTTTTATAAAAAAAATCTACGTTCGACCAATATATACCATAGACTTTGGGGTTTTTCTAATATAACAGGCGTTTTTCTTTATTCGTTCAGAGCAGTCTGAGTTGTCAAAAAAGAAGTTGTATTTCTTTTTTCGCTCAGAGCGTTCAGATCTTTAAAACTGTATTTCTTTTTTCGTTCAGAGAATGATCAGAGCGTACTCTGAGAAGGCTGTATGCGCTCAGAATAAATTGACTGAGCATTCTGAGAAAATGCTGAACGAAATTAACGTCACTTTAGAGTTGTAGGCTATTTCACTCTATCCCATGCACATTGCCTACACCACTTTTCGAAAAATAGATGCCAAAACGTATAGTATTATGTGCATAATATTGCCGCCTACAAGCCATATGAGAAGTGTCGATTTGTGACAGCCAAGTACTAGAACGTATTTCAAAATTATATCTGAGCGCTCAAATCACGCTCGGTTCAGAGTATGCTCAGACTTGATAACTCGAAGGTATTATTTGGCGTCACCTTCTATAAGTGGAATTTTAAAGGGGAATACCCAAGATCTGCGTATTTTTATAAGTTCGTTTTATATGTAGGTTTCTATAACTTAGTACGTGTAGAAAACCGTGATTTTTTATGTATGAGTAAGAATTGTCAAATTTCTTGTTAGTAGGGCAAGGGGGTGCAAGTGCCCTCTGGCTCACGGATGGACTATGAATAACCATAACTTTCCGAAATATGCACACTTTCGGGCCTATTCTCAATTTTAGGTTGTGGGAAAAGTTTAATTTTAAAAAATCTGCCCCCCCCCCTAGGAAATTTCCTGCGGGCGCCTATGTTGTAGGGGGTTAGAATACACATTACTAGGTTAGTATTGGATGACTATATTATTACTTCGGAGTTCGGAGTTTCCCACAGATGAAGATATTGTCGAGATATTCAGATATAAACCCGAATCTGCACAGCTCGACAATATCGATGACAACGTTGTATGAAGATTTTGAGGTAATTTTATTCAATCACCTTCAAGTGAGTTGGTTTGCAAGCTCGTTAAGCACTGCGTTTAGATTTAAAGACGAATGATAAAACAACAGATTCTATAGTGGTTTAAATTTTATTGAATGTTTTTTTTTAAACCAAAATACAAAATTCAATCGTGTATAACAAACTTTTTTAAATAATAATTATGTTTCTTTATGTTTTCTGTGTTATATGTTTCGCAAATAAATACATACATTTATGTACCTATTGTACCTATGTATATCAATTTAGAATTTTACTTAATAACTCGAAGCCTTGATAACTCGAGGCAAGTGATGGTTCGAGTTATCGAAGTTCGACTGTATTTGCAAAGCAGCAAATTCTTCCAACAAATCCGTGCCAATGAAAAAAGATACAGAATACGAGTTGTGTACATACATATATACATACATAGAATGTAAGTGATGTTTATTGCAAGCGAAGCTGCATAAGAAAAAAAACATTCATTATTTCCCTCTTACTTGATGACAGAGTAAAATCATAAGCGCATTCTTTTTCAATAAGTAGGGCGCCCGTAATAAAGACTTATTTTTTTAAGGAGTTTTTGGTCGATCCTTATTTTTTTAATTCAATATTGAAAGACTATTTAAAGTGTTGTCTTGTTTGTAGGTTTTAATAATATTGTTGTTTAGTTCTGTTAATGATATATATGTCGCGTTTATTGCGTAAAATGAACAAACTCAAAAAATTCATTTTGCAAATACTCCCTTCTACCAATTTGCAAAATGTTTTGTTTGCATTTTTCAAATTTTCCTTGGCAAAAAAAAAATCAAAATCTTTTCTCTTAAGGCTCCTAATATTAATACAATATCAAACATTTTGCACTCCTTCCCTGTGTGAATATTTCGTCATCCCTCAATAACAGTTTTCAGCGATACGAAAATGATTTAAAAATAACATGAACATGTTTCGATTCTTTTTTTCTTTAATTTAAGTGCTTGTCCAAAAACTAATGATATTAAAAATTACAAAATAAATCAACAATAAATAAATTGTTTTATACAATATATATACATAACTCATTAGTTTGTTAAAAAAAACTAAAAGAAGAAAGTTGGAAAATAGTGTGGTATTTTGGCGTGGCGTTCATCCAATAAAACTCAATCACAATTTCAAAAAATTCATCAAATCTCTTTATTTTATGAAAGACAATGTCTTTTAGTTTAAATAACAGCAATTTATGGCTTTAACAGATAGTATATTTTCAAAAGTTAGATTGTTAACAACGGAAGAGAAAGTAAAAAGTTATTGAATTAAAAGATGTTAAGTTAAATAAGGAGATTGTTGTGTTATTGAGGTTTATTTGTTGAACCCCAGGCCAAAATATTACATTGGTGTCAGAAATCGGGGAAAAAACTCAATAAAGTTCGAGAAAATTCCACAGTGGAATTTTCTAAACAGTGATTTGTGTTTCAAACATTTTTTTTTATAAAGTGAAAACTTCTAGAGATATTGTGTGTAAAACAGTGTCGGTGATTAGTTGAAATGTGAACTTTCTAGAACAGATATTTAGTTAGTTAGATATTTATTAGCTAATAAATTGTGAATTGTGAAATTCTCCAGAATAAACTAAGCGAACAAAGGAACGATCTCGAAAGTAAATTCAACGAAAAAAAGAATTCATTAAAAACTCTACAGAAGCAACAAAAGAATTCGTCAGAAATTCTCCAGAACCAACTAAGCGAACATAGGAACGATCTCGAAAGTAAATTCGACGAACAAAAGAATTCATTAGAAACTCTCCAGAAGCAACTAAGCAAAAAACTTCAAATAGAAGATCAGAAATTTAAAGCCAAAATAGAAAGCTACGAAGAAAAAAAGAATTAGATTCTTTGAAAAAAACAGAAAGTTCGGGAATTTTGGAGCGACGGCCCACGACGAAAGGAAATGCAGCCTTCTGTCTTTGATGATCAAACATCATGGCCGATTTATAAGAGGCAGTTTGAAGCTGCCGCCTTGACGAACAGCTGGGACAACGAAGACAAATCAATTGCTCTTACGCTTGCGCTCAGAGGAACAGCTGCCGAATTGCTGCAGACCATTCCTGAAGACAAACATCATGATTATGATGCCATGGTCAAGGCAATCGAGATGAGGTTAGGGGACGACCACATGCAGCAAGTTTACCGAGTCCAGTTGCGCCGAAGGGTCCAGACAAGAGGGAAAACGCAACAACAGTTGCAAGCTGACATCGGTCGCTTGGCGAACTTATGTTATCCGACTTCTGACACCAATGTGGTATTTTTGCCTGGGAGTCGATTAATAAAACTCAATCACAATTCACTTTATGAAACTCAATGCCTTTTAATTTAAATAACGACAATTTAACTTATTCCACTTATTCACAATCAAAATTAGTGTTTATACTTCACACTTTTTATTTTATCTCAGTTCAATCTTGTTTACTATCGCTTACGTTATTAACAATTCAACTTTTGAAAATACAATACTGGCTGTTAAAGCCATCTATTGGTGGTATTTATACAAATTTACAAACTTCTGGAAGCTTCCGTCTGGCAAACTTTCTACTGGTAATTTTCCATTGTATGGTTCTGGCACAATCTAAGCTTTCGGTTGTTTGTGCTTTTCGTGTTTGAATTCGAACTCAGTCGAGACAAAAATATACTTTTAGGAGGAATTTTATGTTGTGTTGAAAATGGTTGTTGTGCACAATGTATCCTGCAGATGTCGTTAGATTAGAAACAAAATTTATCCTCCGAATATCTTAACATTTTGTTGCCACATCACAATAGCAATGCAACCTATTAAAAGTTCTTTTTCCTATTTTAAGTGTTCTCTTAGAAAATTGCCAACTCCAGTTAAGGTTGTACATTTTACTTCAGTTACATTTTGTGAGGCCCCAATCCGTGATTTTTAAATAAAAGTTGAGCTGAACTATCAGTTGAGCCTAGCTGACCTTTCATTCGAGCTGATGTCTGCTAAGCTTTATTTTAAGTTATGGCATGAGCTAATTAAACAAATAACACCTTAAATTGTATACAGCTGTAATTTACATATTAACAAAAAACATAGAAAAAAAGTTCAGTACAATATTTTGTCTAATCTCTAACGCAAAAATTAATTCGAAAGTATAGTTAACATTATTAGTTTAAATAAAGCATCAATTTCAGAATGGTTAAATCAAAAAAGCCACTTTTATTTCCTTTAAAATTACAGTTTTCCCTCCATCACACCTAAGTTTTTTCTGGTAATTTACAAAACAAACAATGGGCAGCAACATAAAAAACAATGTGAAAAATGTACTGGTGCATTTTACCGCGTGTTTTGACTTTGGGTCCCTTGCTAGCTGCGCATGTTGTGCACTTTCGACACCAGCTCTCTACATCGTTTCTCGCGCTTAGCCAATAAAAGCGTTCCCGTACCTTTTCCAGTGTTTTGTTGATTCCCAAGTGCCCACCGGATATTCCAGCATGCATTTCTCGTAGGATCTCCTCTACTTTCGATCGTGGAACCACAAGCTGTATCTTAAAGGATCTTCCATCCGGCATTTCCCATTTTCTTCGCAAAACACCATCTTCCACATGGAGAGAGTCCCACTGCGCCCAGTATGCCTTTAAGGTAGGACTTCTGTCGGAGATGTCTCTTGCACTCGACTTATCCATAGATTCCTTCCATACAAGAATGGGCTCGATGTCAGGATCTTCCTTTTGTGCATTACGAAGTTCTTCCGCAGTCCAACCCTTTATAGGTTCGGCCCTTAGTCTCTGAACAGAAATACTTTTGTCCTTCTTACCGTTCAAACACCTAGGATGCGCTCTTTCTGAAGATGGCCGTAGGATTTCATCACTGCTTATGATCGTCCGAAGATTTACAGCATTCTCGTTTCCGTACACCATTGGAATCTCGACGATTGAATACCTTAACACCTGCATTCGAAAGTCTAGGACTACTTCATGTGCCTTCATAAAATCCACACTTAGTATGCAGTCGTCGCATATGTCAGCTACCAAGAATGCATGTGCGAAGGTCAGCCCTGCCATTTCTATCTTCAGAAGTACCTCTCCGTATACTTTTGCTACTTCTACCGTAGCTGCCTTCAGACTGTTTCAGCTGGTCAGGACGTTTGGACAAGGCCTCTTCTAATTATGGAGGCCGCGCACCCGTACCGATAGTGGCCACATATTTTCTGTTGGCAATGACGGTCTCCACCGTTAAACTCTGGTTGCAGCGTTTCGTTTGCGCAACTTGGATAATGGTCCTGGGGGCGTTCATTTCATCAACCGACTCCTGCTCTGCAAAGTTGGTTCTTACGCGCTTTCCACACTGATGTATTCCCAAATCATGCCCAGTAGGGTAAGCGATATCCCTGTCAGTAGGCCTTTTTCTCGCGCTATGTGGGCAGCTTACCTTGTGGAGATCTGCATTGTCGCTGTAGGTGTCCTAGCTTGTTGCAATTCCAGCATCTCATTTGACCTCGAGCAGTGTTCGGGTTTTGTCTTTCAATGTCGACACGTTGACATGAGCACTCTAGCGTAGCCATTTCCTTGACGCGATGGCTACCTTGCGAAGCTTGGTCTGCTGCTTCCATTGTCAGGGCAAATGCTAAAGCCTCAGCGAGCGTTTTCTTACCTGCCATTCTCACAGCCATTTGTAGTTTTCCATCTGCAATGGCATTAGTGACCGCATCGATTGCCAGTTCGTTTATGATTTCCCTGCTGGTATTGCGATAAGACAAATTGGCCAAGCGCTCGATGTCAGCTTGCAATTGTTGTAGCGTTTCACCTCTTGTCTGGACCCTTCGGTGCAACTGGACTCGGTAAACTTGCTGCATGTGGTCGTCGCCAAACCTCATCTCGATTGCCTTGACCATGGCATCATAATCATGATGTTTGTCTTCAGGAATGGTCTGCAGCAATTCGGCAGCTGTTCCTCTGAGCGCAAGCGTAAGAGCAATTGATTTGTCTTCGTTGTCCCAGCTGTTCGTCAAGGCGGCAGCTTCAAACTGCCTCTTATAAATTGGCCATGATGTTTGACCATCGAAGACAGGGGGCTGCATTTCTTTTCTTCGTGGACCGTCGCTCGAATATTCCCGAACTATCTGTTTTTTCAAAGAATCAACCTCCTGAGCCAGGTGTTTGTACTGTTGTTCTACACTTTCTACTTGCTTTCCGAACTTTTCTTCTAAGCTTTCTATTTTGGCTTCAAATTTCTGATCTACTATTTGAAGTCTTTCGCTTAGTTGATTCTGGAGAGTTTCTAATGAATTCTTTTGTTCGTGGAATTTACTTTCGAGAACGTTCCTTTGGTCTTCGAGAACGTTCCTTTGTTTGCTTAGTTGTTGCTGGAGAATTTCCAACGAATTCCTCTGCTCATTCTTTTGTTCGTCGAATTTATTTTCGAGAACGTTCTTTTGTTCTTCGAGAACGTTCCTTTGTTCGCTTAGCTGTTGCTGGAGTATTTCCAACGAATTCCTCTGCTCATTCTTTTGTTCGTCGATTTTCGACAGAAGCAACTTCATGAAAGCAGGCATTTCATCGGCTGTACTTACTGTGCTTTCTCTCCCTTGTTCTTCAACACCGAACAACATGGTATCGGGGTCTCCACCATCCTGAGTAATAGCATTCTGAAGTCGGAGCAATAGTTCCTTTTTCAGCCCCGAAGTCTGAAGATTTCTCTTTCCTAATTCTTCTTTTAACTCAGCTGTCGTCAATTGTTCTAATTTGCGAACAGTTTTATGTAACCGAAACACAATTTTCGCGACACAGTTTGTTTTATTTTAATATCTCTTCTAGAAAAATATTTTTCAAACACTATTTTTAGCAAAAATATTCGCTATTCACAGTTTTATAGCACAATTAGTTCAACAGTTTCTGGAAAATTCCACTTTCACAATTATATGAGTCACCGACACTGTTTTATAAAATGTCACTTTGAAATTTTCTAGCACTTTACTGAGTTTTATCCCCAATTTTTGACACAAATGTGAAGTTTTGGCCTGGGGTTCGACAAATAAGACTCAATCAAAATTCCACAATAATACAACAAATCTCCTTATTTTATGAAACACAACGTCTATCAGTTTAAATAACAGCAAATTTAACTTATTCCACTTATTGACAATTCAAATACGTTTTTATAATTCAACACTATTTATTAATCTCAATTCAATCACTTTTTACTAACGCTTCCAGTTGTTAAGAATTCCACTTTTGAAAATAAACATAATTCTCAATGCCATCTACTCTTGTATTTATACAAATTTACAAGGTTCTGGAAGCTTCCGTCTGGTTCTGGCACAGTCTAAGCTTTCGGTACTAATTCGAGTCTCGAATTAGTGCTTCAAGTTCGATTTAGTACTCAGCCAAAACATATTGCAAATAATGAAGCATACTTTTAGGGGCATGGTGTTTGTACACAATAAAGGTTGGTAGTTGTACACAATGAATCTCACAGAAGTCGTTAATTTGCAAACAAAATGTATCCTCCGAATATCTAATCATTTTGTTGCTAGATCACAACCATATAAAAGTTAAGTAATCATAAAAAATTTCCGGTATCAAAAAAATACAACAGTCGCCACGATCGGTTTAAAACCTTTTTGCATAGGCCATCATAAATGCATCGAGACGACAAAGACTGATTGCAACTCCGGCAGCAAACGATACGAAGACATGCCACCCACATCGTCCAGATAAGGAAAAGACTCATCCACAACAGAGGAAGAGCTCTTTGGAATGAAGTGACAGTTGAAGTACATCTCCAGTCGGTTGCGGTTACATTTGACTATTATAACGTAGCTTAAGTACTTTTAGTGTCGAATAGAATAAAGTTTATTTTTAAAGTTTAAATTAATTAATAAAATATTAATTGGGGGCTCAACCGGGATGCCCAAGTGTTAGCAATATTTGAAGAAATAAAGTAAAATTTAACATTTGAAAGTGCATCTCAGCCAAACTATTTGACAAAGTATCGTGTCTAAAAACGAAAAAGTTCAACTCAAAGAAAGTAAAGCAGTACCAGACTTCATCACGTAAGCAGTACAGAACCAGCTTGAAACATCAAAAACTACCCAATAAAGCAGCAAAAAAATAGCATAAACGCTTGAACAAGGAGGAATTATAGTAAGAAATTTATATTAAATATAATATACTAAGAAGGTGCTAGTCTTAAAATTAGTAGTATATACACGAGATTTTTTTCAAACCGAACGAAAACAAAGTTATATTCCAAATTATCAAAATACACTAAGATTTCCCCAAGTTCCACGCCGACAGGGACAAAATCCTAGAAATAATACTGTAGAAAAAATGGAAACTGATAGCAGTCTGAATATATATGCGCAAAAAACAAATTATAATCGAGGAAATAATAATTTCACGCAGCAAAATAACCCATTCAGGAATAATGCCCATACCAGTGGATATAATCCAAATAGGTACACTAACACATATAATAATCAACAAAGACCAATTTTTAAACGTCCACAAGAAAATTCTTCCCAACAATCTTTCAATCAATCTTTCTTTTAAATCCGTCAAGGCACAAATGGACCTTGATAGTAAAATTATTTCATATAATAATAGAACCGAAAGAATTTTCATGAATGAAAGAGATTCACATTTAAATAATAACAAAATGGAAAACATAGAAGAATTGAGAAAGTCAACCCTGAAGAAAATAACAAGTATTCACGAAAAGATTGACACTACTCTACCCTTTAGGACAGACTTAGTAGCTGAAATCAGAACATTAAGAGAATAAACCATCTGGTCAAAACAATACCCTTACCCGTTTTCCGCAGATAAATTTGTGAATAAGAAGTAGAAAGATTACTCGAACAAAATATAATAAGGCCATCCAAAAGTCCTTATAACTCTCCTATATGGATAGTGCCCAAAAGAGTTTTAAATGAAGATGGAACAAGTAAACATCGCATGGTTAAAGACTATAAAAAATTGAATGAGAATACAATATCAGATAAATACCCAATACCCAAGACAAACGTTATATTGTCAAACCTAGGGAAAGCCAAGTACTTTAGCACATTAGATTTAGAAAGTGGATTCCACCAAATTCAAATGAAAACAAGCGATATAGAAAAGACAGCATTTTCAGTAAATAATGGCAAGTACGAATACACTCGCATGCCATTCGGTCTCAAGAATGCCCCTAGCATCTTTCAACGTGCTATGGACAATATATTGCGACCATACGTAGGAAAAATATGTCATATATACATAGACGATATAATTATATATTCAGAATCTCTAGAACAACATATCAAATATATCGACATCATAGTAAACGAATTGCATAAAGCAAATACGAAAATTTCAGTCGAAAAATCAAGTCTTTATCAACATGAAGTAGTATTTTTAGGTTATGTTATAGCTCACAATGTAATCAAAACAAACCCTGAAAAGGTAGTAACTATAAAAGAATTTCCAATGCCCGCAACGCTCAGACAGTTAAGAAGTTTCTCGGTATGATAGGATACTATAGGAAGTTTATAGAAAATTACGCAACTATAGCAAAACCGTTAACCAAATACCTGCAATCAGAAACAGGACAAGTATCTACCCATGTAGCAAGGAAAACATCCATAAAATTAGATGAAAATGCAATCCAAGCATTTAACAAACTCAAAGATCATTTAATAGATAGAATCGAGCTTACACAGATTATACAAAAAAATTCACATTAACTACAGATGCCTCTGACGACGCAATTGGAGCAGTGCTTGCTCAAGAAAACAAACCGATCACCTTTATTTCAAAAACCCTGAACCAAACTGAGAGAAACTATGCAACCAATGAAAAAGAGTTATTCGCGATAGTCTTTGCATTAAAGAATCTGAGAAATTATCTGTATGGTGTAACAAATTTAGAAATCCACACAGACCATCAGCCACTCACTTTCGCAGTCTCACCTAGAAATCCCAATTCAAAAATGAAGCGCTGGCATGCTCTCATAGAGAAATATTCGCTTAAATTCATATATAAACCTGGAAAAGAAAATTTTGTAGCTGATGCCCTTAGTAGACAGAACCTTAATCAGATATCAGATGAAAATTCAGAAAATGACTCAACCCATACAAATCAGTCAGCAGAAGACTCTGAAGAAACTATTTATGAAACTTTTGACAAACCTCTCAACTCCTTTAAGCAACAAATAATCATTGCTCAAGGAAAATTCACAATACATGAGAAATTAGAACCCTTTAAAGATAAAATTAGACACTTAATCGAGCACAGAGATATTCAAGATATAATACCCATACTTAAAGAATACCTTAAACCAGGAAATGTAGGTATATATTGCAATTTAAAGACAAATTATAGATTACAAAATATAATTAAACATTTCACGAACACATTCGTATTTTGTACACTTTTTCCCAATGATATAAAAAATATAGAAGATCAAGAAGCTATCATAGCTCAAACACACACCCGAGCTCATAGAAACTCAAAAGAAAACATTAAACAGATAGAAAAAACATATTATTGGCCCACAATGAGGATAGACTTTGAAAAATTTATAAGATCATGTGACATATGTCAACAAAATAAATATGAGCGTAACCCACATAAGGAAAGAATAGCCGAGACGTCCACTCCAAAAAAAGAAGGAGAGATTATCCACATCGACATTTTAAAAAATTGAAAACATCAAATCAATTACAGCAATTGACAAATATTCAAAGTATTTAGGGTTGAAAATAATAAATGATAAATTAGACATGGAAAAGAAATTATTAGAAATATTACAAATATTCCCTAACTGCAAGATAATTTGTGACAACGATGTTGAATTCACATCATTTAAATTTAAGAATATGATTCAAAGACAGGGCTTAGAAATATTCTACGTACCTATACAACATTCCAAATCAAATGGTCAAGTAGAAAGAGTCCATTCTACCATTCAAGAAATATCTAGGTGTGCAAAGAAAGAATATAATTTACTGGATGACGAAGAAGTAATATTAAAAGCCGTTTCAGAATATAATAAGACCATACATTCGGTAATAGATAACAAACCCATAGATATACTATTTAATAAAGTAAAGCACGAAGATATAGCACCAAAATTATTGATAGCACAAGAAAATATGCTTAAGTACAACAATAAAGGTAGAACTAACAAACCATTAGATGAAGGTAATAATATATACATGAAAAGAACAAATGAAAAATATGGTAAATTACAACCCAAATATAGGAAAGAAAAAATAAAGGAAGATTTAGGAAATAAAGTTAGAATAACCAGACAAGATAAGATCATTCACAAAGATAACCTCAAGTTTTCTTCTTCTAGGAAACAAGATGATAAAAAAAATCCTACTACTATCCCTGTACCTTACTAGTACTCAAACATACCAAATAACAAACCATGCCAGAGAAGATTATGTTTTAGTGAAAGAAATAGACGCATTAGCCTACGATACTTATGGAAACTTATTCCACATTACTAACCTAACAAAATATCAAGAATTATTAGATGAAGCAAGAGCCATACTTAGGAATTACGAAGAAAATACAAATCATGAGGCAGATATTATTAATAGACGAGTTAAGAAGGTCACGGAAATGATACAAAGTTAGCTAGTAGAAGAAATAAAAAAGCATTAGAATTTCTAGGGAAAGCTTGGAAATGGATAGCAGGAAGCCCTGATCACGATGACAAAATAATGATTGAACTAAAGATAAATGAACTGGTGGAAAATAATAATAAGCAATTTGTTATAAATTCGAAACTTATCGATTTCTCAAAAGATATAAAATCTTCTACATTTGATGAAATTGTGTTCAAACAAAATAGAGTTCTTACAATTGAACTAACCAATGTAATTAATGCAATAACCTTAGCAAAAATGGGATTACTAAACCCAAACATATTAAATATTAAAGAAATAAATGAATTTGTCAAACAAGAAGGTACACAATTCTCTATAACAGACCTCATAGATACTTCCACTTTTAAAATCTTACAAAGAGAAAATATTATTGTAATACTTATTAAATACCCAATTATCAAGGAAAAATGTAACTATTTCAAAACAATGGCGATCAGTCATGAAAACAGAAAAATTGTAATTCCGAAAGAAATTTTAAAATGTAGAGACAAATATGTTAACATAGAAAAATGTAAATTAGAACTGAATAATTTTTATTGTAAAATTAATGGTAAATCAAATTGTTTATCAAATATCCTAAACCTAAGACCAACCAACTGTACCAAAATAAAAGAGAGAAACCAAGCAATCGAGCTTATATCGGAAGGAGCAATACTTCTTACAGGACAACATACAGTCAACAATGAAACGTGCAACGCCATCAATTTATTAACATTTGAAGAAAGAATAAATGTAGACGATATCAACTTCACCAACCCAACTGAAGAGATCAAAACGTTCTTGAAAGGATACATATCCGAAGACACGTTGATTGAAAGCTATATAGAATCCATAAACAAGGATCTAAGTATAAAAAATAATGATCTCATCGAGTCTTTACAAACAGATATTGGAGACAATCCAATTAAGACTATATTCATCCTGACAGTTACTATAGCAAGCATTTACATGGCAATCAAACTAATGATAATATACAAGCAAGCCTCAAGTCAAATATACACGGACGAAATGCTCCAAGAAGACTTAGCAAAAATCAGAGCAGCCACTAAACGACACATTGATCGGGACGATCAATCTCCTACCATGGAGGGAGTTAAGTAATCATAAAAAATATCCGGTATCAAAAAAATACAACAGTCGCCACGATCGGCTTAAAACATTTTTGCATAGGCCATCATAAATGCATCGAGACGAAAAAGGCTGATTGCAACTCCAGCAGCAAACGATACGAAGACATGCCACCCACATCGTCCAGATAAGGAAAAGACTCATCCACAACAGAGGAAGAGCTCTTTGGAATGAAGTGACAGTTGAAATACATCTCCGGTCGGTTGCGGTTACATTTGACGATTATAACGTAGCTTAAGTATTTTTAGTGTCGAATAGAATAAAGTTTTTTTTAAAAGTTTAAATTAATTAATAAAATATTAATTTAAATAATAGGCCAAAATGTAATGCCCACATACTTTATATGTGTACAAACAAACAGACATATTTTGTCACTAGCTATTTTTTAGTCTTTGCTATAATAATAATGTAATGTTTGATATGTTTCGGTATTATAGGAATCTATAACTTGTTTATTTATTTTACTAGCTCTGCAAAATATTGGATATAAACTTTTCCCCTTTTTTACCCATTATTGTTATAACTCAAGTCCTTTTGTACCTATGAACTTCTAATAATATTTTTTAACGAATTTCTATACACAATTTGCACTTAATTTGCACCTAACGCCTATCGGATTGGGAAGCGAAATTCATAATTTACAAATCAAAACAAAAATCTGTTTCTTCAAGGAAATTAATATTTGTATATACAAAAAGTAAGATTGTGTTTAAATTTTAAGAATGTATATGTATTTTTCTTGCAAACGGCAACAAAGTAAGTTGTAGTAAAATAGTAAACAAAAATTTGTAAATCTAAAGAATTCAAAAGCTACAAAAAAAAGGAAAAGTTTACCTTCCTTACTGCCTATTCCTACCAACAACAATTACTTCTTTACTTAAAAAACCCGTTGCTAAGGATTTCTACCTAGCAACGTCTAAAACGATACATCATAAAAATCCGTATCTTAGCAACGATTTTAAATCAATGAAAATAGCCGTGTTTTTTTTGGCAGCTATGGGCAACTTTAAAAAAAAAACGCATATGCAACAGCGCAGAGGCAGCCGCCTGTTGTCTTATGCTAGATACACACGAGGCAACCGCTGCCGCAACCACAGTTCTGTGTGTAACTGTGATAGAGTAAGGACGAAAATAAAGTTGAAGTTGAATAATTGAATAAGACGTCCCATAACTCTCTCAAATTTTTATATTCATTAATAAAATTAATATAATTTTCATTGTTTGAAGTTGCCATTTTCTTTTTGTTATTTTTTACATGTGATTATAGGGACTATAAGGCAAATAACGGTACCTGTCATATGACCGTTCAGGAAAAGCTTATTTTTCTCGAAAACGGCTCCAACGATTTTGATGAAAATTTTTGAGAATTTTTTTGTTGGTATTGGCTATCACCTGATTGGAACCAAATTTACGGGAAAAGTCTATTAACGGTACCTTTCATATAACAGTTTTTTTTTTAATTTTGGCCTTCCTCAGTAACGGCTCTTTAGATTTCTGTCAAATTTTATATTTGAAAAGATTAGGCTAGCCCAATTTATTCCGCATATCAAAATTTTTAATAACTTTTTTTTTAAATAAAATTAATTTTTCATTTTTTTGAAAAATCAATATTTTTTAAAACTAATCAAAAAAAATTATTTTAAATTTTATAATTACAAGTATATTAATATAATATACTCTTATTTAATATTAACTCTTAAAAACTGCGTACCGAAATTACAAAAAAAAAAATCTCGAGAAACTAAAAATAAAAAAACAGGATTTTATCAAAAAAATGGTAATACAATTTTCGAAATAAATTTTTCATAAATTCTTTGTTACTTAAGACGCGTGATTTTCATTTTTACTAAAAACCGTTAAATATTGTGGTTTTTATAAGTTCAACGTAAATGTTACATTGTTTCTGTCAAAGATCTTGCTTTCCAATGTAATTAGGCACATAAGAGCAAGTACGTGCGACCCAGTCGTGCCCATTTTTCACTCCGCACGAACCTTCTTATACGCTTGTTTCTGACGATTTGAACGAGTAAATGCAGTAAACAGTGATACACACGAAGCAACGGTTGCTTCAACTTCGCTGAGTTGCTGCAACGGTTGCCTGGTGTGTATCTAGCATTATGTCCCAGTGCAACCTTTCAAACTTTTCAAACAATGCAACATAAAACGATCATTCACAAAAGTGAGCCAGTGAGTCTAAAAAATATTTACACACAAGATACAACCAAGAAGAGAATCGAGCACGAACAGTGGTTGCATTGGCATTCGAATCCCAACAAATAAATGTGTATCTAGAGATTCCAACACGCCCAAATGCTACCTTGCAACCTTCTTAAATAATGTAAAATGCAATATCTATGGAAATATAGTATCTGTAGCATGATACAAGTCTTATATCATGTCTATTGTGAATTATATCTTCTTGTGTCGAACATGCAATCTGCAGCCAAATTCAACATCTCCTTTTTTCGGCAGCTGGTTGTTGTATTTGTAGTGTGTGTAAAATCTTGCTTCGCTGCGGATAAATTTCCCAAAAAAACACGGCTATTATTTCCTTGACCACTAGTGCCCCGTGGCTTAGTGGTTAGTGTGTCGGACTGCTAAGCGAATGAGCCTGGGTTCGAATCCCGCTCATATCCACCTTTTTTTCCAGGGTACTGCCTCTTGCGAGGAACTGACAAAACCTCAAAGCGTAAAATTTGTCTCGAAAAAAGTGCATCTCATGTAGTCGTTCGGACTCGGCGGTAAACTGTAGGTCCTTCCATTCTTGCAGATCAACAACACACACACAGGAAATGGTTGAGAGTATAAGTCACTAGGCATTGGCTCCTTAAGAAGCTGTCGCACCAATAAATTTATTTATTCATTATTTCCTTCAAAGATTTTTTTGTTACATAAATACAAATATTTGTAAATGGTGGAAAAAAGATTTTTTTTTGAATGAGTTTTATTTCCATTTGCAATTGGAATAAAAACCCTCGAGAAAACGGAAATAACACCCGCGGATTTAATTGCCACTTTGAAAAGGAATAAATGTCCGCGGGCGTTATTTCCGCGGGCCTTAATTCCGCGAAAATTAACGAACTTTTCAGAAACAAAAGCGACATTTATTTCTTGTCAGCTACTTCATATCTTCCTAATGCCCGCATAGTGTGCTCTACATTAAAAGGGAAACAAATAATCCCTTTTGCGCGCGCTTATTATAAAAAAAGAAACTAACCCAACTCAAAATGGGGAAATGAAGAGAAAGATTAATTTTTAAAAAAATTTTACAAGTCCGTTCTGTATAAGTACTTGCTTGAAATTGGATTTACCATACCTGCTGTACCCACCATTCAAAAATGGCCCATGAAAGTAGAGTTTTCGCCTGGAGTTGTATCTAGATAGTGTTCTTAATTTGCTTAAGAGAAAATGCTTGAAAGTGTGTTTTACTATGCTAGATGAAATGGCTTTTAAACATGAAGTAGAATACAGAACATTAGAAGATGTTATATATGGATTTGTTGATCGCGGTCATCTTAACCGAACAGGTGTAGTTGCAACTCATGCTTTAATCGTAATGTTATGGGGCTTAAATACTAATTGGAAATAAGCCAAGGGTTTATATATTGGAAAAATTACGGGTTTAGATTTGAGTCAAATAATCCAACATTGCATTTTCCAAAGTAGCATCTTAAGGATATGAAGTATGCGCTGTAACAACAGACCACGGAAGCAACAATCGAAATGCTTACAATGTACTCAGGGCTGCAATCGATAAACCTTTATATGAGTTAGATAGTAAAAAGACTTTTCTCCTGCAAGATGTCGCACCCCTAATCAAAAATATTAGAAATACCTTATTAAAAGCAGATTATGTTAGTTCCGGAGATCATCAAGATGGGTGTTTCACCAAGCGTCATCTAGTTTCGCTATCTCGCTATTTCTCAGTGTAGACTTTTAGTCGGGGAGATGAATTCAACACATATGCAATGTAAGAAAGAGACAGAACGGGAAAGATGTATTTAAATTTAAAGTGTTAGCAGTCAGAAGAAAACAAACCATCGACATTTCTTCGTGTTATTTTTGAATCATTTGCGTATCGCTGAAAACTGGTATTGAATGATGACGAAATATTCACACAGGAAAGAAGTGCAAAATGGTTGATATTGCATTAAGCGCCTCAAAGGAAAAGATTTAAATTTTTTTTGCAAAGGAAAACCTGAAAAATGCAAACAAAAAGATAAAATTAAATTCTTACATACCTTCTCAACATTTTGCAAATTTGCAAAATGCAAATGTGTTTTGAATAAACATTAGCTTTAACTGTTCTTTCCTTCAATGGAAATGTTAAAGCAAACCTACCTACGTTTATATACAAACAAAAAAATCAGGGTCCCAAAGGCAGTAAACATTTTTGGTCATTTGTAAAAAATATTAAAAACTCCTCGACATCTTCGGTTCCAATGCTCATCGACAACAACAAACCAATTGTTTAATCTTCAGAGAAGTCAAACTTGCTCGCCGTCCATTTCGCTGCCAGCTCCACGCTGCCTCAAAGCAACGTTGCCCCTCCTGTACTTGAGAATGTAATTTTTTCCATGGGACAGATTTTTTTCCGCACTTGTACAGTAGCAAGAGTTCTCAAGGAAATCGATATACACAACCCCGCTGGTCGGATGTTATACCCCCGATTCTTCTGAAGAGGTGTTCGTCCACACTGGCAAAGTATCTGCGTAAGCTTTTCCATCGCTCCTACTCTTCTGGAATCTTTCCTAGAAGATGGAAAACAGCATTTGTCCAGCCTAAGAAAGGTGACCCATCCTCCCCCTCCTCCTACCTAGCACTGACATCCCTTCTTTCTAAGGTCATGGAAACACTGATTAACCGTCAGCTTAAGGAATATCTCGAAGATCGAAACCTACTCCATGACCGGCATTTGATAGAGTTTGCAAGAAGCTCTCTTATCGAAAATACGTGCTTTTGGAATCGATGATACTCTTGTTCGTTGGATTAGAAGCTCTCTTCTGGACCGCTCAATATAAGTTGTACGCTGCTGGTATGTCCCAGGGCTCTGTTATGTCTCCGACTCTTTTCCTCATTTTTATAAATGATCTTCTGTCTGTTACTTCTAATCCACTTAACTGTTTTGCTGGTTGTTGTATTTGGAGTGTGTATAAAATCTTGCTTCGCTGCGGATAAATTTCCCCATGGGCATGGGCACTAACAACAAACCTACCTGCATCTGGCCTGGCTCCAGAAATAAATAAAAAAGAAATGACCTTTTTTTGTTTTTTTGTGATGTTCGTCCTTTCTGTGGCTCTCCTAGCCTATAATGGTGTGCCTAGGAATTTGTTGTATTTTTTTATTTTCAACTAGCTACATAAGAAGACTGGACCTGGAGAGCAAAATTAGTTCAAGTTGATATGATAATTACATCGTTGGCCGGCCTATATTTTTTTTATTTTGTCTGTCTAGAAGACCGGCCTAGATCAATTTTAACGTTTCCCAACGTGTTTTTGACGTTGAACGAAGATCTTTTGTAAATTTTCATAAAATATCTAGACAGTTTTTTTTGTTTATTTGGGGCCAAATTGTATAATGAAAAATGAATCCATATTCTTAGACTTACAAGAAATCAAAAAAAGAAGAAAAAAAGAAAATGGAAATATAACCCTAAACTAAATTGCTGAATAAGACACACAAAAAAAATAGGCACGACTGGGTCGCACGTACTTGATCCTATGTGCTTAACCATATTGGAAGGCAAGATCTTTGATTGAAACAAGTAACATTAACGTACAAAAAATAACACGTTCTGAACTTATAAATAGTGTCAAAACCACAACCCTTAACGGTTTTTAGTAAATATGGAGTTTGCCATCACACGTCTTGTATAATAATGAATTTATGAAAAAAGTATTTCGACGGATTTTGATAAATTCTTGTTTTTTATTTTTAGTTTTTAGAACCATTAAGGCCTAAAATTTTATATTCACGAATCCTAAACTTGCTTATAGTCCTATGATCGCAAGTAAAAATTGGAGAATTTTATAATTTATTGGTAAATCCTACTTCAGACCCAAGACAGACATAATAACGGGACTTGTCCAGGATAAACCTAATTATACTAATTTACTGTAGGTAAGGTTGGGTTTATACCACCTAACAAAAAAATTGGTACAAGTTTTTTATAATTTGTTTTCAGGATTTTAGGGAATGAATCTTGGATATATTCTAAGAAAAAATGGTTCCTCAGTAAGGGCTTTTCTCCTATTTTTATATCATTTATCGGGGATTTAAGAAAAGTCTTCCTTTGATGTACCTTAAGACATGTTAATGATAATTGCCCTATTATTACTAACGATAGAAACTTCATATAGGACATTATTTTTAGAAAAATACTAGCAAAATAAAGGCCAATTCGAATCTGTTTTATTTTTGGAGCTTTCTTTCACTAGCCTTCAACCCATTTTTCAATTTAAAAATTGGACCGTTTTTATGGGTAATTTTTCATTGGATCATGTTATTTTGCTACGTATATGTTGTATACTACTTGTTGATGTCAAAGATCTTTGATCTAGGACTCAAATATGTACATATGTAAATGTATACCTACATACATATGTATATCGCCCATACTAAACACCAGAAAAATTATTTTATTTCCAAACACCAAACCAAAATATTTTTTTTTGCATAGAAATGAACGTAAAAAACTTCACAAAAGAAACAATTCAATTTGCATCATACCTTAGTTTCTTGCTTTTTTTCTACCTTTCCTTTTTTCCAAAAATAAAATACAACTCCTCGCATGAGTGTGGCACCAAACGCCTTCCTTTTCTGTAAAATGGTTCATAAACCAAAAAAAAAAAAACTGTCACACCAAAAAAACAGACCCACAAAAAATACTTCCCACCGCAATCACCCTACCAATAATATGTATCCCTTCACCCATCCGTCAGACTCAGTAGAATTGGAAATATGACAAATGCGGCAACCAAAATCAGAGACTGAACAACAAAAAATATCAGAACCAGCCTGGGTAGAGACCAGAGAGTAGAAAGCAGAACACATGTAATAACAACAACAAAAAATAGAAGAGAAAAAAGTAAAAGAGCAGAACAGCACCAAATTTTGCTGCGAAAATCGGTCGAACTACAAATTTATTTGTGTGAAAAAAATAAAAAAAAAATAAACCAAAATTATTAGAACGTTACTGTCTTTATAAAATTAATCGATATTTTAGCTTTTTTAATCAGTGACAATATTTTTTAAAAAAACTATAATTTTACTCTCGAGCTTGAAAACTCAGCCTTCAGATAAAATTAATAATAAAATTGAACTTCGAAAACCATAGAAAACATTCACAAAGATTTAAAAAATAACAAAAAAAATTAATTTTTTAAGTTTTTTTTTGTTTAAAACTGAAAAAAATTGAAATATTTTTTTTATAATAATTTTTGTTGTAAATATTTGAGTTGGTCTTTTTATTTCTTTTTGTTTCGATGAATTATACTGAAAATTGAAGAAGTGAAACCTGTTCAAACACGGTAAGATCGAGAAAAATGCGTCTGATTCGATGAATTTTTTTTCATAAAAAAATTAAGTTTAATTTAAAAAAAAATAGTTTTACTCCCGGTATTGACTCAATTTAATTTTAAAACAGAAATAAAAAAAAATAAAAAAATTACAATTACTAAGAAAAAAACCCCAAGATTTAAAATTAGAGAAAAAGGAAATTTATAACTTTTTATGATCTCTAACTTACAATTTTGGAAAATAAGAAATTATTATAATGAACATTATGAGTCTTGTATGTTAACTAAATATTAAAATTTATTTGGTTAAAATATCTTTTTTAAATAAAAAAGTTATCCGCCAATTTGTTAACAAACATCCTTTCTTTCGAGGTACACCCAGCCTTAAACAGCTGTCGCACCAATAAATTTATTGGTTTTAATTATAATTTGTATTGAATTTTGAAATTTGAATTATATATTGTATTGAATGATGACGAAATATTCACACAGGAAAGAAGTGCAAAATGGTTGATATAAGTTGATAAGCGCCTCAAAGGAAAAGATTTTAATTTTTTTTGCAAAGGAAAACCTGAAAAATGCAAACAAAAAGATAAAATTAAATTCTTACATACCTTCTCAACATTTTGCAAATTTGCAAAATGCAAATGTGTTTTGAATAAACATTAGCTTTAACTGTTCTTTCCTTCAATGGAAATGTTAAAGCAAACCTACCTACGTTTAAATACAAACAAAAAAATCAGTGGCCCAAAGGCAGTAAACATTTTTGGTCATTTGTAAAAAATATTAAAAACTCCTCGACATCTTCGGTTCCAACGGTCATCGACAATAAAAAACCAATTGTTTAATCTTCAGAGAAGGCAAACTTGCTCGCCGCCCATTTCGCTGCCAGCTCCACTCTGCCTCAAAGCAACGTTGCCCCTCCTGTACTTAAGAATGTAAATTTTTCCATGCTACTGTACGCACTCGTACAGTAGCAAGAGTTCTCAAAGATCTCGATATACACAAACCCGCTGGCCCGGATGGTATACCCCCGATTCTTCTGAAGAGGTGTTCGTCCACACTGGCAAAGCCACTGCGTAAGCTTTTCCATCGCTCCTACTCTTCTGGAATCTTTCCTAGAAGATGGAAAACAGCATTTGTCCAGCCTAAGAAAGGTGACCCATCCTCCCCCTTCTCCTACCGACCCATAGCACTGACATCCCTTCTTTCTAAGGTCATGGAAACCGTCAGCTTAAGGAATATCTCGAAGATCGAAAGCTTCTCCATGACCGTCAGTATGGCTTCCGCAGCAACCGTTCCAGTGGTGATCTGATGGCATATCTCACCGAACAGTGGAACAAATCTTTACATCGCTTTGGAGAAAGTAAGATTATTGCTCTTGATATCTCCAAGGCATTTGATAGAGTTTGGCAAGAAGCTCTCTTATCGAAAATGCGTGCTTTTGGAATCGATGATACTCTTGTTCGTTGGATTACAGCTCAGTAATGAGAAAATTGTATCGAGGTAGTATAAGAGCAGAGCAAATAACCTTGTTGAATGAAGGAAATTCAGCTTACCGTATAAATAATTCGGCTGTTTTGTGTGAATGATTTCATGTACGTATAGATAGCTAAGTGAGCGAAAATTTAATAAATTGTCGAGGCTACAGCCAGAAATGCGAACAGCAAAAGAGGAAACGTGGTCATAGCGCCGTAGATTATAGACATAATGGGCAATGTTCTTATATGCGTCATTTAATTTGCGGTTAGTGGCTGAGTCCAAGTTGCAAAAGATTTCACATCCATATAACACAATAGGTAGTAAAAGCGTTTTGGCAAGAAGTTTGGTTTTTGAAGGGACGAAACTTCGAGTGACTAAAACTATAAACTTTATCAATTGCTTTAATTAGATGGTCGTTCCATGAGAGGTTTCTAGCACTGCTAAAATATTCCATTGCTTCGTTTTCAAGATTCAATGGACTTAAGACTGATAAATCAAAGATTTTGCGATAAATGGGAGGGGCTGTTGATTTAACAGGGTTTAGGCCAAGATGGTTTTTTTAGAGCAACGTGAAATGAAAAGAAGGTCCTCATTCATTAATGAAACGGCATCATTCTTCTCCCCGAAAGGTCGACTTATCAGGAGCTGCACATCATCAGCGTAAAGATGAGTCAGAGAGTGTTTATCAACTTTTGGAAGCTCATTTATGTAAAGAGAGAAGAGAATTAGGCCAACAATGGATCCCTGTCGTACTCCAGCTAAAACATTGAGAAAGGTTGATAATTGACCATTAGCCACCACCCGTTGTTGCCTTCCGCTACGGTACGAGAAAATCAACTTACAGGACTCTAAAGAAAACCCAAAGAAATTACGCAGTTTTTTACATAGAATTGAATAGTTCAATGTCAAAAGCCTTTGAAAAGTCTAAAAGCGTTAGAAGTGTAATGTGATCACTGTCCATTGCGATTCTTATTTCGTCAGTAACAAAAAGGAAGGCGGATTTGCAGCTGCGCTTTGGTCTGAAACCAGACTGACAGGTAGTTAACAGGTTGTTGAATTGAATGGTTAAATGTCAAAAGCCTTTGAAAAGTCTAAAAGCGTTAGAAGTGTAATGTGATCACTGTCCATTGCGATTCTTATTTCGTCAGAAACAAAAAGGAAGGCGGATTTGCAGCTGCACTTTGGTCTGAAACCAGACTGACAGGTAGTTAACAGGTTGTTGATCGATAGTTATTTTTTTATCTGCTTCATAATGGTTTTTTCAAACATCTTTGATAGAAACGGGAGAACAGCGATGGGCCGGAACTCCGTACCAATACCCGTTTGTTTTTTTAGGAACGGGAATAATTTTAGCCTTCTTCCATTCTGAAGGAAACTCGGATGTGGTTAAAATATTATTGAATATGTGAGTTATGAAGCGCAGTATATGGGGAAGCAATAACTTAACGAACTTAGGTTCAATTAGGTCGAGGCCAGTAGCATTTGATTTAATTGGTGTAATTGCCTCAACTATGTCTTCCTCTCGTATTCTTATAAAGCTCAGCGAACAGTTCACACCTGTTGATTCCTCTCGAATAGGGGAATCAATAGGTGTAACAACGTCAAAGGATTGTGGCGTGAAGGTGAACTTTTTGTTGAGGGCATCACAATCGATGTCATCAGCAAACTTCGTAGATTGCTTCCCAATACCAATCTCACGGAGGTTTTTCCATAATTTTTTTCCAGAAATTAATGGGCCAACTTTGTGTTCATAGTAAAGCCTTTTTGTTGTCCTGATCATTGATTGCGAAGTCTGCAATAAGATTTATGGAAGTACTCCAATTTGACTCCATTGACTGTAAGCGGCATCTCGTATCAACATTAGAGCAGAGATGTCGCCATTCAGCCAAGGTGGAGACGTATGCTTAATAAGACGAGTTTCTATTCTACTCTCCAAGACCCATACAAATGCATATCAAGAACTACTGCAGCGCTATAACGGCACTATCTCGCTAAACTAGATGCTGCCTGATGGTAGTACTATAGATTTCATATAAATACAATGGATAAATGTAATATCTAAAAACAAAACTTTTTTTGGGTTCTGCAGAGAGCATAAAGATGTAGTATTAAAACTTATTGTTAGATTTCTGATAAAAGCATCGATTAAAAATTTTAATAACGCACTTAAATATACGTGTAAAAACTAGAGTGATGAGCGCAAATACCCGAAGTAATAACAGAAAACTTGATACTAGGTATAACTAAAAAATATTAATAGTTATTTGCTCTTTCTTGGTAACTATGCTTATTTTGTTTTGTTTTATTTTATAATAAAAGTATTTTTCCTGATAACAATTAAGTACATTTTTGATGACGCAATAAAATATGAGCGACCAGTCTTATTTTAGAATAATTTAAACTAAATGCTTATTTGAAATAAAAATCACTTACACTACAACATTTTACATATGTATGTATATATGAATATGTAGTGTTTATAGAATGTATATTTTTATATTTTAATTTGCAAAATAACTATGAATTTATTAGTAGGTACAAATATAAGTACATACATATTTATTATTGTATGTATAAAAATTAATTAAAATAATTTAAATATAAAAATATATATAAATATAAAATATCTTGGCACATATTTAAGTTATATGAGACCTGGTCCATAAACATCCACCTTTATAATATTTTTATATAAGCTTTAAAAAGTTCTTTCTTATTCAAATAGGGTAATAAATATCTTTATTCTCGATATGTACTAATCATGCAAAATATACATTATGTAGGTAACTTAATGTAATTTATTTTCACTAAGTATATAGGTATATGATTTTTTTCTTATTTCTTGCCTTGAAGACAACTTGCATTTAGATTTAGGGTGGTATTATTCTAACCACGCCAAAAGAAAAGAAAATAGATTATTTTTTTAACAACTTACAAAAAAAACCTTTGAAATACCAAATTAGGTATAAAAGTATCTTAAAGACACTAACGATTTTTCGTTTTGAATTCAAATGAAAAATTAATTCATATTACATAGGTGTCTGATGCGAAACTTCTTTTCAGTTGTCACACTTGAAAGATTTTTCTTTTGCAAAAACCGGTTTAGAAGACAAACCTTTTTATTTTTAGAACGATTTGGCAAAAATTTTACCCCAAAGGTGGCGCTATGGTGATGATATATATACAATGAAGTCTTCCCTGTATAAGTTTATAATTTCTATTTCAACAATCTTAAATCCACCAAGCTAAACATGTTAATACAACAAAAAAATTATTTTTTTAAATTTAAATTTTTTTTGTCTTTAGCTTCGTATATTTAAGATATACTTGGATGTGATAGGAAGCACTGTTATTGGTACCCAGAAGACGATGGTAAGCCTGACCAACGCTAGGTATGTATGTCTGCTAGTATTAAATAAGATGAACATAAATTACGTTTTTGTTTTTATTTTCGTTTTCATTATCAGGTACATATTTTGCAAATCAACTTGGTTTTTTGGCGATCTGCTTCATTCTCTGGACTCAGCATTCTCATTCCTGACAAAATCAAGTCCACTCCAAACGAAATAGCTTTCTCTTTAAAGTAAAACATTCTCTTTGCATCTTTTTTTCGGCAAAGTTGAAAGTTCATGTCGACTGCTGCGTGTCGGCTCTTGTTAATTTCGATACCAAATTTTTCTATGGGGATGAGACATCAGGGTATAATTGTCTCTGCTCCTACCTTTCTACTGTTGTTCTTTTTTTGTCGTGAGAGCTGACGTTATTAAAAAGCTTAAATATAATAATAACATTAATTTACCAATTTTCGAAAAATTGATTTCAACTTCACAAATTAGTTTTAAATAATGAACTGTAAGAAATATTAAAATGAATGTCTTAACACTTTTTTGTAAGTCCCAATCGACCAATGTTTAGGTGTTTGTTAACCCTTTTTTTTAAAGTATGAGCATCGAGCATTTTTATTTAAACATTATTTAGGTACATTTGCAAATGCAGAAAAATATTAAGAATATACGCTTTCATAGAAATCTAAATGTCATCCATATCGCGAAAAAAGCTATCAGTACTGCTTCCATTGGTAGCGTCCATTTTTCTTCACTAGCCAAGCTTTCTTTTGCAGCTCCTGTTATCCTGAATATGACGCCCATCACTTGCTTCACTACATAGGCCTCCGCAGCGAAAAAATCATATTCAGGACGATTTTGAATCCTATTTGATACAACTATAGATTTGGAATTTTTGACTGTTACGTCGATAGAGTTCCAGGAAAAATGGCATCGATAAGCTAGTCGCTTTTTTTTCACTTCAGCACAGAGCAGACACTTATCAAATAAAAACACTTTACAGCGGTATTTTTTCCGAGACTTATGGTTGTATGCTTCAAATTCGCTTGATTTTCGGAAATATCCTTGTTCGAGAATATTTAACTGTTTAAAAATACAGATATATGTACATACATAGGTTTATTTTAAATCACAGGCTCAACATAATTACCTCGGAAAATTCTTCAATAAATTTAATTTCTTCAGACTCATTCACAACTGCGAGTAGATTTCTTATTCGGGTCTCTAACCGACAACAAGACATCAGGACAGGCTTGCAATTGATGCCATTTTTATAAAATTCCTATGGTAAGCAAACTTTTGAAAATAAAACTTAAATAATACGGTTTATATCCTTAAGTTTACCGATATGAATTGTTGCAACAACAAGGGATATCGTGTCAGTCTTTGGATGGGCTGTACTAGGAAACTATCAATTCCCAGTTTGTCATTGAGTTCGGTTTGTAGTGTCTGTCGGGAATATTGCTTTAGAATATTTTATGTTGTCAAATAGTGAAGATAACCTTGAAATATTCTCGATGATCCAGGCGGAGTTCCATCGACGTCTTTTTATTCATAGTGAAAGTCACGTAGCAATAAAAACTATTTTTCTGTAAAAATTAGAATGAATAATTTTGATGAGTTTATTTTATTTAATATTTTATTTGGTAATTTATATTATCATATACATAATTATGTACGTAAACATATACATTTTGAAATTGGTGTATACTTATATGTATGTTTCGATAAATTAATAATATTTTACTGTATATCTTCAAAACATTTTAGCTGATCGTTTCAAAAAAAAAATGATGAAAATGCCTTTATTTTTTTGACTTTTTGAAGAAGGCTCTAACAAATAAGAAGTCAAAAATAAGAGGAACAGAAAAGTTTGTTTAGAGGAATTATTAAACCAGGATTTTCAGTTTTCATATATAAAATTTCATGTTTGCAACATCGATGATAACAATGTCGAAATAATCCCAAATATTAAATTAAAAAGCATAAATCATACATACATTGTTAATTCGCTTATTTTTCTCTTCGTATAGGATACACGCTCAGGGCCAGATGAACCATATTGGGTCTATGAAGCATTGTAGTCTCGCGGACCGGGCCCTTTTGAAGCCGTTAAAGATTTATAATCAACACACGCTAAGGGCTTATTTTTACTTCGCTTTTAATGTCGATAAACACAGTGCTATCTTATCAAAATGGGCACCACTGGGTTGCACGTACTTGCTCTTATGTGTCTAATCTCATTGTATCGTTTGATCTTTGAGAGAAACAAAATTGCAAGGGCTATTACCCAAGGGTTGGCGAGGGGCTGGTATCTTCTTCCGTATTAAAAACCTCACTACGAACCCCACAGTAAGCCTGGGAAATGATCTGATTACACGACGACGAAACAAGATTATTGGCGGGGACCAGCCTTGGGGTGCGCAATTGGATGGCGTCGGCCTGCAACATGGATGTATGGAAGAATTTGTTGAAGAAGGCCCGGTTGTTGCGTCGACGATGATGATGATGATGATAAGGACTTCGGTGTGTATGCATCTTTAAAATCATTTGAATTCCGTTTTAAATACATTGCACGATTGGATTGCACGTGCTTGCTCATATGTGCGAACACATCGTCAAATAAGATTTAAATAAAATGCACGGTCGCACGAACTTATTCTTATGCTAGAAAATTGCTTAGTGGCTCCATATGAAAATTCTTTAATTTTTTAATTAGTTTCAGAGTTTTCTCAGAAAAACTAAGTATGCAATAAAATTTGAAAACTAAATGTCTATGGCAAAAATTTTACCCCAAAGGTGGCGCTATGGTGATGATATATATACAATGAAGTCTTCCCTGTATAAGTTTATAATTTCTATTTCAACAATCTTAAATCCACCAAGCTAAACATGTTAATACAACAAAAAAATTATTTTTTTAAATTTAAATTTTTTTTGTCTTTAGCTTCGTATATTTAAGATATACTTGGATGTGATAGGAAGCACTGTTATTGGTACCCAGAAGACGATGGTAAGCCTGACCAACGCTAGGTATGTATGTCTGCTAGTATTAAATAAGATGAACATAAATTACGTTTTTGTTTTTATTTTCGTTTTCATTATCAGGTACATATTTTGCAAATCAACTTGGTTTTTTGGCGATCTGCTTCATTCTCTGGACTCAGCATTCTCATTCCTGACAAAATCAAGTCCACTCCAAACGAAATAGCTTTCTCTTTAAAGTAAAACATTCTCTTTGCATCTTTTTTTCGGCAAAGTTGAAAGTTCATGTCGACTGCTGCGTGTCGGCTCTTGTTAATTTCGATACCAAATTTTTCTATGGGGATGAGACATCAGGGTATAATTGTCTCTGCTCCTACCTTTCTACTGTTGTTCTTTTTTTGTCGTGAGAGCTGACGTTATTAAAAAGCTTAAATATAATAATAACATTAATTTACCAATTTTCGAAAAATTGATTTCAACTTCACAAATTAGTTTTAAATAATGAACTGTAAGAAATATTAAAATGAATGTCTTAACACTTTTTTGTAAGTCCCAATCGACCAATGTTTAGGTGTTTGTTAACCCTTTTTTTTAAAGTATGAGCATCGAGCATTTTTATTTAAACATTATTTAGGTACATTTGCAAATGCAGAAAAATATTAAGAATATACGCTTTCATAGAAATCTAAATGTCATCCATATCGCGAAAAAAGCTATCAGTACTGCTTCCATTGGTAGCGTCCATTTTTCTTCACTAGCCAAGCTTTCTTTTGCAGCTCCTGTTATCCTGAATATGACGCCCATCACTTGCTTCACTACATAGGCCTCCGCAGCGAAAAAATCATATTCAGGACGATTTTGAATCCTATTTGATACAACTATAGATTTGGAATTTTTGACTGTTACGTCGATAGAGTTCCAGGAAAAATGGCATCGATAAGCTAGTCGCTTTTTTTTCACTTCAGCACAGAGCAGACACTTATCAAATAAAAACACTTTACAGCGGTATTTTTTCCGAGACTTATGGTTGTATGCTTCAAATTCGCTTGATTTTCGGAAATATCCTTGTTCGAGAATATTTAACTGTTTAAAAATACAGATATATGTACATACATAGGTTTATTTTAAATCACAGGCTCAACATAATTACCTCGGAAAATTCTTCAATAAATTTAATTTCTTCAGACTCATTCACAACTGCGAGTAGATTTCTTATTCGGGTCTCTAACCGACAACAAGACATCAGGACAGGCTTGCAATTGATGCCATTTTTATAAAATTCCTATGGTAAGCAAACTTTTGAAAATAAAACTTAAATAATACGGTTTATATCCTTAAGTTTACCGATATGAATTGTTGCAACAACAAGGGATATCGTGTCAGTCTTTGGATGGGCTGTACTAGGAAACTATCAATTCCCAGTTTGTCATTGAGTTCGGTTTGTAGTGTCTGTCGGGAATATTGCTTTAGAATATTTTATGTTGTCAAATAGTGAAGATAACCTTGAAATATTCTCGATGATCCAGGCGGAGTTCCATCGACGTCTTTTTATTCATAGTGAAAGTCACGTAGCAATAAAAACTATTTTTCTGTAAAAATTAGAATGAATAATTTTGATGAGTTTATTTTATTTAATATTTTATTTGGTAATTTATATTATCATATACATAATTATGTACGTAAACATATACATTTTGAAATTGGTGTATACTTATATGTATGTTTCGATAAATTAATAATATTTTACTGTATATCTTCAAAACATTTTAGCTGATCGTTTCAAAAAAAAAATGATGAAAATGCCTTTATTTTTTTGACTTTTTGAAGAAGGCTCTAACAAATAAGAAGTCAAAAATAAGAGGAACAGAAAAGTTTGTTTAGAGGAATTATTAAACCAGGATTTTCAGTTTTCATATATAAAATTTCATGTTTGCAACATCGATGATAACAATGTCGAAATAATCCCAAATATTAAATTAAAAAGCATAAATCATACATACATTGTTAATTCGCTTATTTTTCTCTTCGTATAGGATACACGCTCAGGGCCAGATGAACCATATTGGGTCTATGAAGCATTGTAGTCTCGCGGACCGGGCCCTTTTGAAGCCGTTAAAGATTTATAATCAACACACGCTAAGGGCTTATTTTTACTTCGCTTTTAATGTCGGTAAACACAGTGCTATCTTATCAAAATGGGCACCACTGGGTTGCACGTACTTGCTCTTATGTGTCTAATCTCATTGTATCGTTTGATCTTTGAGAGAAACAAAATTGCAAGGGCTATTACCCAAGGGTTGGCGAGGGGCTGGTATCTTCTTCCGTATTAAAAACCTCACTACGAACCCCACAGTAAGCCTGGGAAATGATCTGATTACACGACGACGAAACAAGATTATTGGCGGGGACCAGCCTTGGGGTGCGCAATTGGATGGCGTCGGCCTGCAACATGGATGTATGGAAGAATTTGTTGAAGAAGGCCCGGTTGTTGCGTCGACGATGATGATGATGATGATAAGGACTTCGGTGTGTATGCATCTTTAAAATCATTTGAATTCCGTTTTAAATACATTGCACGATTGGATTGCACGTGCTTGCTCATATGTGCGAACACATCGTCAAATAAGATTTAAATAAAATGCACGGTCGCACGAACTTATTCTTATGCTAGAAAATTGCTTAGTGGCTCCATATGAAAATTCTTTAATTTTTTAATTAGTTTCAGAGTTTTCTCAGAAAAACTAAGTATGCAATAAAATTTGAAAACTAAATGTCTATGGAAGAACAAAAATATTGAAAATCGTTGGACCAGTTTTTTTAAAAAGTGTTTTTTTTTGAAAATTTTTTCCGAAAAAATATTTTAAATTATTTTTTTAGTGTGTCATTATAAGAAAAACTGTAGTTTTCATCTGGGAAAATTATTTAAAAAAATTCAATCAACCCATTTTCAAAATATTTTGAAAACCTTTTTTTTTAATTTTAAAAATCGAAAACAAAAGCCTTTGAAAATTTTGAAATGCAATATTAATATAATTAGAAATGACTTCCTGTGTGCAACATGTTATTGAAATAGTGATAACGGTTAACGATAAAACCGAATAATGCCGTTTCCGAGAAAATCTAACTTTTTGTTTAAGATTGTATGGCAGGTACCGATATTTGTCAACCTAGAGCAAAAATGAAAAACATCCTCCGAGATACTACTAAATAAATACTAAATACCAAGTTTAAATCAAATCGGCCCAAGCGTTTAAGCTGTAGAGGTGCGAACAGACAGACTGACAGACAGACGGAACTTCCGGACCCACTTTTTTCGACTTCCTTATTATGATAATGTCATGTTTGATTGTTGGAATTTTTAATTTTACATCGTCGGCATACATTAGGCACTTACAATACTTCAATACTGATGGCAAATTATTAGTAAATAAAATGAAAAGTAGTGGGCCCCAATGACTTCTTTGAGGAAGATCCGATATGGCGTCTGTATGTATGGAGTTGTTTCTGTTTGATAAATAGGAATTTAACCATTTTATAAAAGCAATGTTTAAACCCATTCTTTTAAGCTTTTGCAAAAGAAGACCATGATGAAAGCGATCAAATGCCTTAATAAAATCGGTATATAGGACATCAACTTATTTACCATTTTCTATGGAATTAATAAAAAAATAGTAAAGAGGCTGAAGTTCGTACAGGTTTATTTACCTTTTACAAGGCCATGTTGGAAAGGGAACAATAACTCTTTAACCAAATAATAGAGACTATGGGTTACTATTTTTTCGAATAGCTTTGGAATGGCAGAAAGCTTTGAAATAGGCCTATAATTGCTTACTAAGTGCTTAAGACCATATTTGTACACCGGATCTATGAAGGATATCTTCCATTCCTCTAGAAAAATGTCAGTTGATAGAGATTTATTTAAGACTAGCTGTGCCCGTGGCTTTGCTTCCGTTAGCCTCGGAAACAAAAACCGTATTTTAATTTTTTAAACATACGTAACATACCTTTATACTTTGTACTTTTTATTTTATCTTTAATGTTAAGATAGTCTTCACTAGAGAAATAAAACAATAATTAAAGAAGATAATGACGTCAGGAAATACTAAGATTACGATTTGTATGCATCATATCTGCATACCCGGTGTTTCTGTGTATTATTGTATTTCTCCAAAAAATTTAGCACTTGTACGCCATCTGTTTTAGAGCAGAAGTACGCAACAACAACGTGTATTTAAAAAAGTAAAAACAAATATACGTACATACGTGATGGCCTTAATCGTTATTTCCCGATAACTGTTATGTTATAACAGTTATGGTTATTTTTCAGTAACAGTTATTCTTAGTAGTTATTCATTAACCTGGTATTTTGAGTAATGATTTTAAATTTATAGACGTTTTAGCCTAACTTTTTTTATTTTTTTAATTATGCGGATTCCGGATTATAAAACGATATTTATATGTTAATTATGTTTTCGATTTTTTTACAATGTTTTAATTTAAGTTGGCGGTCTTAAAATATTATAAATACACTTAAAAAGTAATAAAATCGAAAACATTTTAATAAAACTGATTAGTAGCTACCTAACTTGATATGCAGTTTTGGGTCGAAATAAATTTCTCAGTTACCCGGGAGCCGGGAAGTACTCATTGTGTTTTTGAATAGAACTTTTTTATAAGAAAAAAACAAGTTGATAAATAAATTTACGTGTTCGTTCACACATTTTAACTACACAAAATAATATAAATATAAATATTTACACGGTGAAAAAATAACTTAAACTTAACAAACAAACAAATATTAAAACAATCAACTATTGCTAGTTGTTTGTTGTTGTTTTAGTGGAGTGTATTGAATTAAATTCAAATTAAGGTTGAAGTGTCCTTAACTCCAGGATATTCGTTTTGCCCAAGCATGAACGGTGGGCTCATCAGTTAGACCGTTCAGCTTTTCTAAGACGCACAATATGTCGATGTTTACCGAATTTAAAAAATATGTTTTTTTTTTATTTCATATTTTTTTTAATTCTTCCAAAATTGTTCAAACCATAATTAAAGGTGTTAATTTAAAATAACTAAAGTTAATTTTTTTTATTTCATGCATTATATTTTGTTGCCTTATATGTTGTAAATAACCTGCCTCTATACCTAATCTCATGTTAAAAATCACCCATTCGACTTCAAAACTTAACTTAACTTAAATTGTGAAGAAAAACAAAAAAAGTGTATTTCTTAATAAGTATGTACTATTTTTAAAAACAAATTCAACAAAATTAAAGAAAGACAAAAATATTATATACCCTAAAACTCAAAAATAGATAGAACACACAATAAAATGTGCAATTAAATTACCGTTTTTCTTACCTTGTTGCTTGTTAATTATTTTGTATAAGGAATGCGAATTACACGACAACGCAAAATGGAAAAATGTTTTTTACAAAATTATTAATTTAACAAATTAGGTAGTTACCTAATTAACTTGACATCCCACAGTACCTAAATTGAATTAAATTAGAAATTTATGTTCACTCACATAAAATAAGAACAAGTAGGTAAGCAGCTGTAGTAGTTATAGTTACTTTTTAATTTTTACTTTAACCTCTACTCTGTTACAGAATGAATATGTAAATGTAATGTAAATGCACGCGTCAACTGCTACCGCTTCCGCTTATTTTTGTTTTGATTCCTTCTCCTTGTACGCATAAGTTTATTTTGACAGAGGATTGTTTTATATCCTTTATTTCTGTTAAATTTTATATTTGAAAAGATCTAGATAGCTTAATTAATTCTGCGCATCAAAATTTTGAAAAACTTTTTTTCTAATTAAAATTAATTTTTGAAATTTTATAAACTAATAAAAAAAATTATTTTAAATTTTATAATCATATGTATATTAAAAAATTCTAAAAAAAATGCATAACAAAATTTAAAAAAAAAATCAAAAAACTAAAAATAAAAAACAAGATTTTATCAAAATACGTCCTACAATTGCCGAAATACTTTTTTCCTAAATTCTTTATTATTTTAAACGTGTGGTGGCACACTTCATTTTTACTAAAAACCGTTAAGTATTGTGGTTTTTATAAGTTCAAAATGTGTTACTTTCAACGTAAATGTTATTTGTTTTTGTCAAAGATCTTGCCTTCCAATGTAATTAGGCACATAAGAGCATTGACGTGCGACCCAGTAGTACCCATTTTTTGTCATCGACTTTGCTGAGAACTGGTTAGGTAACCGATTACAACCAAAATAGATATTCAGGAAAATGTAAGTAGCCTAAGTAATCTTACACTAAAATATTTTCGAAAACTGTTTTTTGTTTTTAATATTTTTTTTTTTTTAAATAATGTTTAAACAATCAATAATTTGAAAACGGGTAGGTAAATTTTTACTTGCGATTAATGGTACTTTAAGGCAAGTTTAGGATTTATGAACATGAACAATTTGAGATAACAATCAAACATGACATTACGAGGCAAGAGTACGATAACTTTGGATTCATGTAGAGGGACAAAGTACAAACATTTTCTACCAGGAGGGGGGTCTATATCCTGCATTGGAAAAAATATATTTAAAAATATATATTAAAATAAAATTTTGAAAGCCAAAAGTCTGTTCTATCATATTATTTTTCAAACCTTTAAATATCTATAGAAAAATTAGAAAAAAAACTAAGGTACTCAGAAATTCAGAGTACAATTTTTCAAAATTGAGATGATGTGAACTAAATTTTATTTTAGTATTTGTTACTTCTACTAATTCTTAATTGATCGATAAAAAATAAAATTTAAGATAATATAAATATGTACCGTAAATATTTGAGCTAAAAAAATTTTAAAACTCCTCTGTAGAATGTCAAAGTTACCTTAAGTTCTAAATTTGAGGACGATTGGCCCAACCGTTAAGGCTGTAGTCATACATACCAACAGACAGACAGACGGACAGAATTTTGCCAGTAACTCAAATTTGTTTCTCTATCATCGTAATGCCATGTTTGATTGTTATATCAAAATGTTTAATCTGCACGAATGCATAACTTGCATTATAGTACCTATAATCGCAAGTAAAAATGGGTTTGGTGAATTTCAAATTTTTCGAAAACTGAAATTCATAATATTATCTAGTTTTTAGCGTTCAGTTACATATGAAAGGACACAAATGCACTTCCACAAGTATCTACCTATATATCATTATAGTACCCATAATTACGAAAGAAAACTTTGGGAAAACCCTCCGAAAAAGTTTAATCTGTATTTATGAAATTTTGTGAGTAATTCTTCCAATAATCATAAAAAATGTTTTAACAAGTTGAGGTGAACAAATCAAAAGAATTTAAAGAAATGCAAGATGACATTTGCCGGGCCCGCTAGTAATATATATTTTTTAACAAAAACACTCCTACACAACTAGACATACAAATTAAGGAAAAAAATAGTCTCCACCTTTTCTTATATTTCCAAATTGTATAGTTATGAATTGTCTACTTACTAGGTACTTACCATACAAATCTACAATCTATTTAAAAACAACTTTATTAAATGAATTTCTACGCATAGTTTGCACTTAATTTGTACCTAACTGATTGAAAAGCAAAATTCAAAACAAAAATCCATTTTCTGACGTTTGTACAGGGTAGGCAAAAGAAATCACCCTATTGGAAGATGCTCTCATTTTTGCAAATGGCCGCCAATGTCAAATCTGTTTTGACATTTGCGGACTAGACAGATGTAGAATACAAGTGAACAAGCCATGGAGCGATACATGAACCGACATGAACCAATATTGTGAAGGCGGCGTTCTCGGGTCGCCTCATATCTCGTGTTTTGGCGATTTGCACTGGCCCGCAAGATCGCCCGATTTAACCGTTTTAGACTTTTTTGTTGAGTTTTTTGAAGTCCCGTGTTTACGTGAACAAGCCCGAGACTCTGGAAGCCCTCAAGGACAACATTCGACACGAGTGCGAGAATCTGTCACCCAAAGTTCTCGCTGAGGTGATGAAAAATGCCATAAAACGAGCCCGTATGGCAATCAATTGTGACGGCGCTCATTTGGCCGATATCATCTTGTCGACTTGACTAATACAATTCCAAAGGTTGAAATAAACATAATCAAAAAACAGAATCGAAGTTTTTCATTTAAAAAAAAGAGAGCCAAACAACATCGGATGGATGACTTCTTTTGGCCCACCCTGTATTTATCGCTATTCAGCAAGAAGGAAGTTTGTGTCTAAATTTCAAGAATGTATGTGTATATTTTTTCAAAACGCCAACCTTCACAATAGTAAAATAAATTGAAAATCTTAAAGAATTCGAATCAAAAGTCTGGCCAATGAAGGTCAATGACGTACGTATGTATAAAAATATGTATTTAAGAACCAGTTCTCGTCCATATAAAAAAATGTAAACAATGAAAATGCTGGATCGTGTATAAATACCAACAAAAAAATATTCGCCTCAGCTAAGCGAAACAAGATACTCAATTATTTCATGTTCGCCTTCTTTTTCTTCCTGCCTCACATTGCACATGCGCAGTAAACTAAGCACAAAGCATAGCACTAAAAAACATGCTCTTAATTCTCTCTCTCTCTCAAATAAAATGTCCCTACACTAGCGCTCCAAGCGGCTCGTGCGGGTAAGATTTGTTCGCTTCCCATGATAGTACTATAGGCAGTTTATATACAAGGTACCATTCCTGGTAATCGTATTGCAAAATATCTTTAACGAAAAAGTACAGGAATTGTATTGTGCGTAACATTGCAATGGGAAAGTATACCATTACATACAGCTATGATGCCGCACTCTGTGTCGCGCAGACCTTGTGAGGTGTTTTTGCGCATCAAACTTTTCATTTAACAACGAATTTATGATAAAAGTAGCTCGAAAATTGTAGGGACAATTTTGATAAGATCCTGTTTTTTTATTTTTAGTACAAAAAAAATTAATATTTTGGTAGGTATGATGTTTCTAAAAGAATTAATGATTTTATTATTATATAATATTATATATGATCGTAAAATTTAAAATAACATTGATAGATTAGATTATAGAAATTTCCAAAAAAAATTAAAACATTTATTATAAATATAAACAAAGAACAATGTTAAAAATTTTGGTACGTAGAATTAATTGTTCAAGCTAGATCTTTTTAAATATTAAATATTATAATGAACCGTTGCGGAGAAAGCCGAATACAAAAAATTCATTAAAGGGAGTCTCGAAAAGGCTTAATTTTTGTGTTATTGTTGCCAACAATAGTTTAAAAAAATTAATTTAGACGAATATGACTTAAAAAATCATATCATACTATTTTTTTTTAATTATCTACTTACATCAAAATATTCAGAAAATTCATCAAACAGCTTCTTTAAATCCCTTTGGTTGCGCTGCATCATTGGAAAAATATGCTTCTCATGTAGACTCAAAACATTCTCAGCATTGCCCAAAAGGTCTTTTTTCTTATCCTTCAGCGTAACTGGAAGATCTTCGCGGCCATAAATGGAGCTATAATTTCTGAGGCCACGTTTTAAATTGTCGACATAGTTCGCTTCCGTTTGTATTAACTCCTCAATTATGTAGCTTATCTTTTTGGAAGCGCTGATCTGGGTCTGGTCGCATGGAAACAGATTGTCTAATGAAAGGCTGTCTTCGTCTTCATGACTGGAAATGTTTATAATTATTGTTTTGATCCAAAGCAAAAGATATTGAAAAGCTGTCGGAGTTGAAGAGCTGTAGGTATATTAAGGAATTCTTACTATTCATCATGACTGTTTGAGTCAGCAGTTGGGGACAGCAACGTAGTCGGTGTGGGTGGCAATGAATTCTGTGATTGGCTTAAAAAACACGAATACATCAAATAATAATAATAATAATATTAAATCTCCTAATTTTTTTTTACTAAAACCAAATTTTTTCTTTAAATTGGTTTAAGAAAAAAAGAATACAAGAAAACTTTGGAAAGCCATGTGTCTTTGTAAATGATAAATTATATACGTACATACAAATGCATGTAAATATCATTCAGTAATTGTGTACATATTAAATAATCAAATATTCAAATATGTTTTTACATTTACGTAAACATGTACGCTTGTATGTACCAATGCATGGAGCTAGGATCATATTTTTTTGTTATTTAAAAAAAAAGCGTATACCTATACAAAAAACACGATTTTTTGGTTATATTAAAAAGCTTCACAAGCTTTAGCATTTCAATAAGTTATTGTTTGTCAAAAGATCTATAAACTGCAATCAATTATATTTTTTGTTCGTTTTGAATAAAACATAAACACATTACACATTCTTTCGCTATTTAAGAGGGAAAATCGTTCATATTGAAAAATCTGTTATTAAGGTATTGAATTTAAATCATTTACTTGTACTATGTATATTTCTTTTTTGCCTAAGCGTTGATGTTCGCTCTTTTTTAAACTAAAAACAACAAACTATTGAGAAAATTTTGATTCTATTACATTTTTGTAATTGTGGCAACACTGGCAAACGAAACTATCGCATTTAACATTCTATGGACAACCACAAATTAAAATATTATGACATACACATTGTACATAGATATGTGGCTAATTCACTTTTTTATTAAAAAAAAACGAATGTGACATCAGATGCATGGACAAATCACCTTAACACATAGTAAACAATTTCTATTTGAAGTTTAACTTATTTATATATTTTTTTATTTAGACTCGGCAAACAATAAGAAACAGTATGAATGTATTGATAAATTCAGAGAAAAAAAATCGATAAAAGGAAAAATTTAATGTATGTACATAGTTACGAATATAATATCATAAACGTACTTTAATAGATCGTTTTGTCGCTGGTTTTTTGAAAGTGTTGAACAACAATGTACTATGAAAAAATATATAATTAAACTAGTGATGTCGAACCATGACAGATAAATAATGCCGAATAACATTGTTTTGAAGTCTTCTTAGTGTAAACTTATGATTAATTTATTTATGAAATGACAAAATAAAATAAAATCAACAAGACTAAATATTGATACGAAGCGTGTCGCGCACATGCACACGAAGATTATATACCGTTCTGCTGACTGAAGTTAAATTCAAATCGTTAATATGATCACGCTAAACATGACAACTTGTAAGCTTTTAACTTTACGATAAGCAAAAGGCAAATTGAAAAAAAGAGTAAAAGAGAGAAAAGTGCCCAGAAGCTTTGTAAATATATACATATATATATATATAGTACTCTAGTGGATGTCATTTTGCCTCTGGCCATCTCCCATCTTCCGTAAACCGTAACTAACTCTAGTGGAGACGATAACATTTACCGATATTTTACCAGTATTTAATACACTTTTGTTGTTTGTTAATATTCTATATCCACACCAGTGATTTCAGCGCCACTCGACTTGATTCGCAATTAAAAAATTATGCTTCATGATAATACTATAGGCTGGCTGTTGGCTGTGTATATACAAAGACAAAAGAGTGACAATGAGATAATGACAAGCTCCTCCTATCACAAAAAAAAAATAAACGTCCCTTAAGTGGAACGTAAATTAGCTTTTTTTGTTCACTTATATATTTATGTATATAAGTTTTAACTAGTGCTTTAGAGTAATATATTGCGGATATTGATATATGTATGTACGAAGCAGATCTGCATCCAAGATCCGATACCCGACCCATCGAAATACGAAACTGAAAATTTTGAATGATTGAACAGTTTAAGAAAACCAAAAAAGTTAAACATAAGTTAGATTAAGTTCAAATAAGGTAATAATAATTATTGATAAAAAAATGAAAAATAAAGATATATATATTTGGTGATGGATGAAAACGTCTTCTTCTTTCGCCTTTTTTTGGTCACTGGTTATAGCAATGAAACAAAGTTTTTCCCGACGTTTCGGCGGTGATTTCTGTCCTCTTCAGGGGATCTTTAATTCTTTATTGAAACATAAAATAGCAAATCAGTAGAACGTAACATAAAAATCAATGCAAACAATAGTGACTTACGTTTAAAAAATAAACAAATAGAATTATTGTGTGTTAACACAATTTTTAAACCCAATTTATATAAAAATGATTGAAAATGAACAAAAACTTTTGAATTTAAAAGAAATAATGAAGCACTTTGTCGAATGATCGTGATGAATCATTGAGATGTTTTGTGTGTCCTGTTTTCTGTTCATGTTGTTTTTGGTGTTAAGTATGTTAAGTGTTTCCAGAGTGTATCGTTTTGAGGTATGTCATTCGGTTTGAAGTATTTTAACGTCGTCAACGTCTGGTTCATGGTTTTGTTCCATTGTTTTGGCAGAATTTTTAGTTTTTAAATCTGTTTGTTTTAAACACTGTTATGTGGTTCCAACATAGCAAAAATCACACGTTTCATCTTTATTGCCCTTACCGTTGATTTTGTAAAATGACGTCCGTGCACTTGTCTTTATCTGGCGAGAGTGTTGTGTGATTTATAAGCTATGTGAATATCTTTGGTGTTATTGGATTTCCTTTTGTTGAAGTTTTCTTCCAGTTTCGGGACATATTTTCACCTTTTTTTATCCAAATATGTGGATAACATTTGGGAGTGAACTCTTTGGGAGATGGTAGCTCCGTAGGGCCAAAAGTATGATCAAAGAATATAGACTAACCTATATTCCTTGGTATGATGCCGTATAATGAATAGAAAAAAGAAACAAGAACGACAACGACAACTGAAATGATAATTTTCTCTTCGCCTACAAACTGATAAATATCCCGTCAGCGACATATGTGTAGCGGTTCCTGTATATTTCGATATTTCTTATGGCAGTACTAATACGTCTGCACTTTTTGGGAGTAGGAAACTTGTGGTTGAATTTCTGCTTCTCAAACGTATCTCACGCTTATTCACATACACACAAAAAATGTCAGGATTTGCAAGGCATGATCGCAGTTCCTTCTTCTTTTTTCTATGGTATGATGTTTTGTGGTTAGCTGTTAGCTGAGTATTAAGGTGTGTCCACACCAAAGAAACATTTTATTTAAACATTTCAGAAACATTAAAAAAACATTTCAGAAATGTTTCTTTTTTCCTGTAATGTTTTTTAAATGTTTCTGAAATGTTTATTTAGATCTGGACGCTTCGCGAAACATTTTTTTAAATGTTTCTCTGTTTCCCCTTCCGAACGGAAAACTTTCTTTACTGTTCAAGCATTTTAATCTAGTTGACAGGTTTTTTGATTTTATTTGTTTGAATTTTGTTCATGAAGACAAAACATGGCGCTATGATTGCTACTTTTTTACAATCCATCTTGACGTACAAAACTGGATACATTAAATGGGAAATAAAAAACATTTCACAAATGTTTCTGAAAGAAATGTTTTAAACAAATGGGAAACACTTCAGAAATGTGTTAAATAGTATTATGTTAAACAAAAAATATATGTTTCAGCAATCATTGATGTGTTAAAATGTGTTTAAAAGAGAATGTTTGGTTTTATTTTATTTTTATCAGAAATGACTGCACAAGTTTCTGTGGTTAGGAATTGGTTCTTCGTCGTAGGCATTCACAATCATAACAATGGCGCGAACGCAGGGGGGTTTTGGGGGGTCAAACCCCTCCCGATTAAAATAATAAGAATCTTTGTTCTAAATAAAAACACTTGTCACTTTCTCCATAGATATTGACTGTTTTCTGTCATGTAAATCAAAAGAATTAATTTTTTGTCTGCCTTAGGGAAAAGTAAGTCGATAAAGTTTTGTTCTCATATAATTAAATTCTCTTGATGTGTGTGTTATACGTATACCGTTAGTTTTATTACTATCTTAAATTCGAATTTTTTGTTAAAATAAAGTGCACGACTGGGTCGCACGAACTTACTCCAATGTGCGACAGTGGCCTTGGGGCTTCAGATTTTTTTTTTGAAAAATTTCGAATTTTTTTTTTAAGAAGGCCAACATCTAGCAGCTGGTAGTTATTATCAGAAAACAAAAACAATTAAAATTATTAACAAACCGTTTTTGAAAAAAAAAAACAAATTAAAAAACACTAAAAAAAATTCTTTAATTTTTTTGATTAGTTTAAAAGTTTTCTCGGAAAAACCTAGTACGCAATAAAATTTGAAAACTAAATTGTTGAAAATAATAAACTACAATAATTTGAATAATTGAATTTGGCAATGCTCTCACTGGAAATATTGTTCACTAAGTTTTAAGATTTTGCTTTATATACCCTTCTTAAATAAAATTAGTTGCATTGTGTTCTTTCTCCAAGTCGGTCGTTTTTATTTAGAAGCTGGTTTCTTTTAACCGGTTATGGGTCCAGATTACGCGGCTTTGTAAAAAAAAATATAAAAACAAGTATTGAACCTTTCAATTAAGAAGAGTTAATAAAAACGACAATCGGGAATTATGGAAATCAGCACATTAAAAATTGAGCAACTGCAAACTGCGGATCAGTATTCCGTATGGAAATTTCAAGCCTCCATTTTGCTCAATGCATCAGGGCTGTTTGGCTTTGTAGATGGTGAATCAACTTTTCCGATCAAAGGTCAAACTGAGACACAATTAGATTTTGATAAGCGACTCTTGATTTGGAAGAAATCTGACAGCAAAGCGCAGCAGATAATTGCAGCGAGCGTCGCTTCTATTCCTCTTCGTCACATAATTAATTGGAAAACGGCAATGGAAATGTGGGTTAAATTAAAGTCGGTTTACGAACAGACTTCAAAGGCTAATGTCCACATGTTGCTGCAGAAATTTTACGGATTTGAAAAAGATCCGGATGACGATGTTTCGACGCATATATCCAGGCTAGAAAACATTGTCAGACAATTAAGGGATATAGGGGAGACAATATCTGAAAGCATGATAATTACAAAGGTTTTAATGACACTTCCAAGTAATTTTAAGCATTTTTTCTGTGCATTGGAGTCGACTGGAAAAGACCAGCAAACCTTGGAAAATCTTACGTCACGTCTAGTTATGGAGGAGACACTCATGTCATCGCATGCGACGAGTCTATCCGTTGCCTTAGTCGCTAAGCATAAGGCGAAGAAGGGGAAGACAAAATCTTCAAAAACTGGAAAGTGTTTCCATTGTAATGAACATGGCCACAGGAAAAGAGAGTGTCCAAGGAAAAATGCTGTAATTGATGGTAAAAGGTGGACTCGAACTAAGGACGAGGTTCGAATAGGTGATGCACTCATATGCAAAGTTGAGGAAAAAGTGAAGACTGGAAATGCAGGTGAGGCGCAGCGACGAATCAACTCGTTGGCTAAGCCAGACATTAGTCTATGGACTGGAACTAGAAGTGAGGTTTAAAGGGACAATCATTTCGTTAAAATGCGCTTATAGCAAAGGATGGCATATCAGTAAGTCATAACTGGTATTTAGATTCCGGAGCAAGTGACTTATGACTTGCAGGAAAGAGTGATTCGCATCATATAGGCAGTTCATAAATCCTGTTGGCATTCAGATAGGAAGTAGAGAAAAGATATTTGCAAAGCAAATAGGTGACATTAACATTATCGCTTCAACTGGGAAAAACTGGTTTGAGAGGCATTTGTCCGAAGTTCTCTATGTGCCAAAGATTTCTATGAATCTATTTTCACAGACTCGTGCCTTGGATAAAAAACCTGAGCATTATTTCTGATAGTCTTCAGTGTAAGTTTGTAAAGAAGGACAGTTCAGTGATGGCGGTAGGAAGTAGACAGAGGCAACTTTTTAAGATGTGTTTTAAAATACTACCTCCTCCTGTAGGAGAAGCAAATGTGGCAAATCAGGTATTACCAATTAAAGTCTGGAACGAACGAATGGCACACCAGAACATTGTGCAAGTTCGCAATCAGTTGAGAAAAGAAGGCATTCCATTTAAGGACGCTGAAAATTTTTTTTGTGATTACTGCGTCTATGGGAAGCAGCATCGATTGCCTTTTCCTCAAAGTAATTTTCAGGCTTCCCAACCGGGCGAGCTTATTCATGAGGACGTGTGTGGGCCTATGGAGGAAAGTTCAGTAGGTGGTTGTAAATACTTTCTTTTGTTTAAAGATCATTTTTCCAAGTACAAAGTGGTGTATTTTTTGAAGAATAAATTCGAAGTGTGTACATATATAGAACAGTACCTAAGCAAAGCAAAGAACGAATGTGGAAATGTGGCTAAAACGCTTCGTACAGATAATGGAACAGAGTTCGTTAGCGAAAGTATTAAATCACTCTTGACCAAGCACTCTGTTCGCCACCAAACTACAGTGCCTTATACTCCAGAACAGAATGGTAGTGTCGAACGCGAGAATCGAACCATTGTAGAAGATGCCAGGACTATGCTATGTGGAAGCAGCCTATCAAAGAAATTCTGGGCGGAAGCAGTTAACACTGCAGTCTTTGTGCTAAATCGAACTGGGGTAAGTCCAACAAAAGGTAAAAACCCATATGAACTTTGGTGGGGCAATGAATGTCAGGCAGATGATTTAAAAACATAAACCGACATGTACCAAAACAGAAACGAAGGAAGTTTGATAGAAAGGCAGGGAAAGGTCTATTCATGGGGTATGCGGAAAACTTGAAAGGATATCGCATTTGGAATCTGTCTTCAAGATCAATTCAAATTGTTAGAGAGGTAGCATTTAAGGAGTTTCCGACATTCGTTATAACTAACCTACACAACAAAAGTTTGAATGAAGACTCAAATGATGATTTCAACAATGATATGAATGATTATAAGCAATGAGGAAACGCATGGTAACGATATTCAAGATGATAACGTTAATGGTTTGCACGATGAGGATGGTGGTAAAGAGAGTTCCAGCAGTTCGTTTAAACCCGATTCCCAAGAAGATTCCGATAGTTGGTTTGAACCGTATTCTCAAGAAGCCAGCTTAGAAGATGAGGTTTTTGACTCGGTGAATTTGGATGCCGATCTAGATGACGTTTCGCATACAAATAAACTTCGTAGCAGAAAGGACTGGAAGAGTTCAGGTATGCTTAATTTTGCAGAAAAACGTGCTTTTCTTGGGCAAGGTGAACCAGTAAGCTACAAAGAAGCAGTTTCTTGTACGGATGCGCGTAACTGGAAAACAGAAATGGAAGACGAGGTGCAAAGTCTTCTTAAAAACCGTACTTGGGACTTGGTTGAACAACCAACAAATAGGAAGGTCATTGACAACAAATGGGTGTTTAAGATCAAGAATTTGGATGCGCATGGGCGAAAGAGGTACAAGGCACGGTTGGTGGTTTGAGGTCTTACACAGGAATATGGTGTCGACAATGAAACATTCAGTCCTCTGGCAAAATTTGTTTCAATTGGAACAGTTTTAGCAATTGCTGCCTGCGAGGAGTTGTCTTTTATTCAGTTCGACGTCAAGACAGCATTTTTAAATGGCAATCTGAATGAAGACATCTACATGCGTCAGGTAAAGTGTGTAAGCTTCGAAAAAGTTTTTACGGTTTGAAGCAAGCTTCCAGGTGTTGGAATGAAAAGATCACTCAGGTGCTGAAGGAGTTCAACTTAAGAGTTTTTGAAATGGATCCCTGCGTCTTCGTTGGCAACAATGCTGATTGCCGTCTCTTATTGACAATTTATATTGATGATGGGCTGATAGCAGTAAAGAAAAAAGAAAAAGGTATAAAGCTAATCGAATTCCTAAAAACACAATTTGAGATCACACTTCTGGATGCCGAATGGTTCTTGGGCATGCAATTATCACGAGGGTCAAGCGGAGAGATTCATGTCAGCCAAACAAGTTATGCCGAACGATTGTTACAAAGGTTTTATATGTATGACAGCAAACCAGTATCAACACCAGCTGAAATCCTCGGAAGTGAAGACAACAAATCTCAAAAGGTGATAACATTCCCATATAGAGAAGCGGTGGGCCGTCTCATGTATTTAGCAGTGGCCACCAGGCGGACATTGCGTTCGCAGTGGGAATTGTATCCAGGTAATTAGATGCACCAACTCAAATGCATGTGAATGCAGTCAAAAGGATCCTGAAGTACATCAGCGGCACGAAACGAATGGGTATAATTTTTAATATGTTTTAGCGATGCTGATTACGCTGGCGATATTGTCACAAGAAGATCTACCTCTGGCTTCATTTTTATGTTCGGGGGCGGACCTGTTTCCTGAAAAACGCAGAGACAAAAGTGTGTGGCCTTGTCAACCACCGAATCCAAATACGTGGCTGCATCTCAAGCTCTGAAAGATATGGTTTGGCTTCAACGACTTGTGGCGGAACTGGTACCAGCTAAGAGGTCTTGCGCAGTTGAATTGAATATGGACAACCAGGGTGCAATCCGGTTAGTTAAAAATCGGGAATTCCATAAACGCACAAAACATATTGATGTGCGCTATCACCTTATACGTGAGAGATATGATAAAAAAGAGTTTTGTATAAATTATGTTTCTTCTGAACATCAAATTGCAGATATATATACCAAAGCCTTAAGCAAAGATAAATTTGAAAAAATTAGATTTTTGATTGGAGTCGTTTTAATTAAGAAGCTGGTTTTTTTAACATAAATGTCTATTGAGGAAAAAAAATATTGAAAATCGTTCAACCAGTTTTTTTAAAAAGTCGTTTTTTTTAAACTTTTCGAAAAAATATTTTAATTTTTTTTTTAAGTATGTCATTATAAGGAAACTGTAGTTTTCATCTGAGAAAATTATTTAAAAAAAATTCAATCAACCCGTTTTCAAAATATTTCGAAAACCAATTTTTTTTTACAAAATTTTAAAAAAATTGAAAAAAAAACAGTTTTTGAAAATTTTGAAATGCAATATTAATTGAAATGACTTCCTGTGTGCATAATTTTATTAAAATCGGAATAATGGTTTGCGATAAAACCGAATTTGAAAAAAAACCGGTTCTATAAGAGGTAACGTTATAGAACAAATTTCGAAAAAAATATTTTAATTGAAAGATGTATTTTTGTTAAAAAAAATAGCACCCGCGAGAGCTCCCATTCCTGTGTATGTGTTGTTAATCTGCAAGAATGGATTATTATTATTAGATATTTTTCTTTATTTATGATTATATTTTCTTCTTTAAATTTGTCGGTTTTGCAATCTAAGTTTATATAATTTTTACATAAGTTGCTAATACAATTATCTTTTATTTCATGTAAGTTCTTAATTTCTTTTGTTACATAGTAAAGAGTTTTGTTTGTTTCAATCATTATTTAATTTCATAATATTGATCAATCCTCTTTTGTGTATTATATGCTGGGGGGATTAAAGTTTGAAGTTTTATTTCTAGAGTGTCTAATTTCTGTTTTTGCTGATCATCTTTATCAGGCAAGGTCTGATATTGATCCTGTTATTGATTAATTAGTGTTTGGCACTCTGTTAGATTAATTAAATGTAGGATTATATTATAGTCATAAATCAGTTTTACTTGACCTTCTTGTAATGGAAAGAATTTTCTGTCTTTTTTGTTTATCTCGAGATTAGATCTCACTAGGATAGTTATTGAAAAGAGAGTTATTATCGTTATTGTCTTCATTTATATCTAAAATTTTTTTTTCTATTATCTATTCTTTCGAATATTGTTTCGTTATTTATTTTCCCTAAATGTATATCTATAGGTTTCTCTTTGGTTGTCAGATGTATTGTTTTGTTATAGATATTTAAAGATTTGATTACTAAGTCGAAGATATTTTCTGATCTTTCCACCAACCTGATATGCTCGTTTAAGGTATTGTGAAGACGTTCTACGTCAGAATTTCCAGTATGCCTATAGGGGGGATTTCTTTGAAATAACTTTGTATTGAATAGGTTATAAACGTGGAGTCGTTATCTATTGTTATTTTTTTCGGTTGAATCATATAGCTGAATAATTTTTCTAATGCATTCAATATGTCTTTTTGATTTTTTTAACTTCAATCTTTCTGCTGCTGCAAACTTTGAGAATTTATCAATGCAAGTGAGATACTTGTTGTTGTTAGACGAGATCCATATGTCTAAGTGATAATGGATATGTGGCCTTGGAGGGTTTCAGTTTTTTCTTTGGTTGTTGTGATTTTTTTTCCGATGATTTTGTAATTTCAGAAATAATTTATCGTCTTCTATGTAGAAAGCGTTTTGTTGGCCTACATCGATTTCAGAAATAATTTTTTCAGAAATCTGTTTTACTAAAAGTTTTTTCGGATAATTTTAATCCGGCGTGGTGTTTATTGAGCGGGAAGGTGATATTTTTTTGTTTTCTCTTCCTAATAAATGAATTCATAGATTTGTCTGTAATAGGGATAAGGTTAGAACTGTCTGACTCGTTTGAATGTTGAGTAGAGACTAATTCTATGGCATTTCTTTCATTCACTTTTATACGAGATAAAGCATCTGCTACTTTATTGCCTTGGATGTACTCAATGTTTAAAGTTGTATTCCTTCAATTTGATTTTCCATCTTTGTAATTTTGAATTTACCATACTAAGGGTCTATGGTCAGTTTTAATGACAAATTTTCTTCCGTACAGATAGTGCCGGAATTGAGCGGTAGCCCAAACAATTGCCAATAATTCCTTTTCTATTGTTGAGTAATTCCACTCATGTCTGTTTAATGTGCGTGAAGCAAAACAGAGTGGACCATGAGGTTGACTCAATACTGCACCAATTGCGTAATTGGATGCGTCAGTTGTTAAGGTGAATTCTTTTGTGAAGGCTGGATGTCTGTTTAGCAGGTCACCGTTTTTGGTATTGGGAAATTCTTAATAGCTACTATTTTGTGCGGGTTTGGTTTGATTCCATTCTGGGTGACTATGTGTCCCAAGAATTCGGATTTTTTTTTTAAAAAGTCACATTTATTAAGCGAAACCTTGAGGTTTGCCTCTTGGAGTGTTTCGAATATTTTGTTCAAAGAATCTAAATGTTCTTCTAAGGACGTGGAAAAGACAATTATGTCGTCTAGATAGACATAACGTTTTTTTCCAATGTAGTTTCTTAACACTTCATTCATCATCCTTTGGAAGGTGGCTGGCGCGTTTTTAGCCCGAATGGTATTCTTAACCATTTATTGTGGCTGAACGCTGTTTTTTCTCGATCTACAGGATCGACTTCTATCTGGTGAAAGCCTATCTTAAGGTCCAAAGTGTTAAAATAGTTTGCTTTACTTAGTTTATCTAGAATGCCATCGATCAAAGGGATAAGAAATTTATCCTCTTTTGTAGCATTGTTTAGTTTGCGGTAATGGATAACTATTCTCCAGTCCTTTTTGCCTGTTTTATCGGCTTTTTTAGGTACAGCCCTAATTGGGTCGTTGTACGGGGAGACACTAGTCTTTATGATTTTCTAGTGAAAATGGGTTCCTCATTAATGGTGGGGATTTTATGTTTCACGTGGCTTGTGAAACTTAGATCATCACCTTTGTGGTAAAAGTTTCATTAATTTCTTATGTTTTTCGGCCGATTGGTCGATTCTTTGCTGTTCCAAATTTTCGAACGGTGTGGAATCTGGTATCATATTTTCCAAGTGATTTATTTCTTTGTTGTATTCTTGTTCATCTTCGTCAGAAAAGAACAGAGGAATTGCGGACGAGTTTGGCAAGGATGTTAAAACTGCACATTTCTCTATATAACTCGTCTCTATAAATGCTGTCGTACGCGGCTTTGAAATCGATGAAAAGGCGGTGGGTGATTTGAAGTTCTTGAGTTTTTTTTCCAAGATCTGCCGTAATGGTAATATTTGATCGATAGTGCACTTTCCTGGCCTAAGACCGCACTGATATGGACCTACCAGGTTCTTGACGAATGGCTTTAGTTCAGAGGGTCTCCTTTTTTAAGGATCGGGCAAATTATGCAGATTTCATTCATCGGGCATGCTTTCTTCTAACCATATCTTGCTTATGAGTTCATGCATACTTATAGCCAAGGCATCGCCTGCAGCTTTGAAGAGCTCGGCAGCTAGGCCATCGGCTCCGGCGGCTTTGTTGCTCTTAAGCTTAGATATAGCTAGCTTTATTTCATCCAGATGTGTTGGTCGAAATTGTTGATATACTTCGCCCAGATAAAGTGGGCCATTCAGCCTGACAGCGGAATTCGCTTCGTCATCACGTTATACAGTCTGCAGAAATGGTTCCATATTCTCAGCATCGACTGCGATTCCACTACGATGTTCCCTCTTTTCTCAATGTTATCTCTTTTCTCAATATATAAGGCTACGGATGCTTAACTCCCCCACTTGTAAAACGAAATCGTCCCGATTTTTTCGAGGCTATTTTTAACATTTTTCTTTCATAAGTTTTGTTATATACATCAATCAATCTACATACATAAATGCTAGAATAACAATCAGTGTTACAATTGTGTATATAGTTGACAACATCGGTTTTTCTTCAGAAGGAATAATTAGTTTTTTTTAAAGTATCTATGTTATCGAATTTGTAAATTATATCTTCTTTATTTGATCGATGTAAAACTCTGAATTATGATTTCTTAATATAACTTCTTTTATTTGCTTATACATGTTTTTGTATATTTTATCGTCTAGATTTATAGTATTTAAGTAACTAAATTTATATAAATTTATAATTGTTTGATTATTTAACTTATGCTTACCGTTTAATAACATAACACCGGATTCAATTTCTAAGTCGTAATCGTATTATTGTTTAATCTTACATTTTGAAGTTATATTCTTTAAAAGTGGAATAAGACAATTTCCTTCTTCATAGTTAATTTCACAAATGTTTTTACTTAGATGATTTTGACAATTTTTTGTTCTTATATAAGTTTGGCTACATAAGGCAATAGTGTTATCTGTAATGATTTTTCCGTGTTTTGAACTTAAAGGTTTTACTTTATATAATTTACATGATTTAATTAGGATTGGATATTTATATATTGTGATTAAGAATTCATCAGTTCTAGCTAATAATATCTTAGAGTACTCAAGTATATTTATTATGGGTACTTGAATTATTTCATGTTGAATAATATTTTTAATGACTCTAAGTCTAGGCTTTCTGATAAATATTCATTATTTTTTGCTGCATTAGTAGTTCTGGTCAATAATAATAATTGTTCTATTATTAAATGTTCTCTAAGGCTCTGACCTTCAAATTGTTGCAAAACTTGTTCAAATCTAGAATTTATAGTTTTTTTTTTGTTTATTATTGTTTTCTTCGAGATTATTTATACTCGTTTCTATGTTAACTAAGTCATCATGGTCTGGATTACCAAACACATATTTGAAAGCTGTTCCTTAAAAGTCAATAGATCTAGAATGTCAGTATGTTCTTGTAATTGGTCTGCTAGATTCTTGATTTTACTTAACCAAAATTTTTCTTCTTGTGTAGGTTGATATGTACTAGTTATGATATTTACGTAAGGTTGAAATATTGAAGTCAGGTTGGTTGCATGTAACAAATAAGTTTGTTCTTTAAATAGATACACGTCATCTGTTTGTGTAAGTATAAACTTCTTGTTGAGTAACTCAGTTATATGAGTGTTTCCTTGCCCTTCTTGATTCTGTACTAGTAATGTTAGGAATATTAATATTCTCGTCGTCTGAAAAGTGATAATTTTTTATGTTTTCCTTGTGAATTTTTATTCCTTCTTTAGAGACTATAGTGTCTCCTTTATCTTCTTCCACTATTCTTGTTATATATCTGGCGTTAGATTTCTTTCTAAGACCTGTGATTCTTACCATTATCTTATCTCCTTTTTTGCACTCTCTGTGTCGAGTTCCTTTATTTAAACGTTCGATAATTTTTTCGGATGCTGAGTTTAGTTTATTTATTATAATTTTACTATTGCTATATTTATTTTGGTTAAAGAAAATGTCTCTAGGTTTCAAACCTGTAACTGAGTGTAAGGAATGAGTTAAATCACGCACTGTTTTAAATGTTTCCTCGATGAGTCTTGTTTTATTCCGAATTGTGAATATTCTAGACAGTTCAGTTATTGTACCGTTTACACGTTCGACTTGACCGTTCGCTGTCGATCTGTATACTGGAGTTTCTACTTTAGTTATGTTGTATTTCAAACACATTTGGTTCACCATTTCTGTTTTGAAGCCCTTCTCGTTATCTTTCTTGAGTCGTTCACATTTTGGGAAATAATTAGATAAGACCTCTTCCATAACGTCGTACAGTCTGTTTCGAGTTTCGATTTCCCGAAGGATTATATATTTAGAATACTTATCTACTGTTACAAGTATACTTGTCGTTGAAGTATATGTCCATATAAATGTGTGTTCCCACATGTGTTGGTATTTCTGAATTATTCAGAGGTTCTCCGATAGGATGTCTTTCATATTGTCCAAATAGAGATACTATGCATTTTTTGTTGAAACTCTTTGCTTGTTTATTTAGATCGGGCCAATAATATTTCTCCGAGATTTCTTGTATATTGTTACGTAATCCTCGATGTGCTCTTTCGTGAGTGTTCTTTACAAGTTTTAATTGTTCTTCCAAATTTGTCACGTCTTGAAGTTTTCTTGGTGTGGATATAAATCTTACTAGTGGAAATTCCTTTTTTATGTATTCACCATATTTGTATATGTTTTTAAATTTCTGGAGTTGTATAAATTCTTTCATCTGCCCTTAGTAAAGAGTCTTTGTCCTTAAACTTTATTATGAGTCTTATTTTGTTACTTAAATAGATTTGTGTTTCGATATTGTCAACGGCCTTGGCTCCAATAGAGCATCGCTTCCCGTGAGATCAGCGAAATCAAGCATCGTTGTGCGTGGTTAGTGGAAAGATGGCGGACCGTCTCGAAACCAACTGCGTGCTGTTGACATGTGTTATGTGTTTTATGTTTTTCCGTCCTCTCTCTATCTTCTGTTCTGTCCTATATAAATGTCGTCTTGTGTGTTATCTTTGTAATTGTCTGAGCCGATGGCCTCAGTAGCCAGTGCTCATAAGTGCCTGCTTCGTAGATTTATCTGCGGAGCAGACCAATATGTAATGTAATGTAATGTTTCGATATTATTTGTTATATTTTCAATAAGTTCGAATTGTGCAGCGTATGTATTAAAAGGCTGATTCACAGTTTTTATTATTTCATTTGAAAAACTTTCAGCTAAATGTGCTGTTTCTATGGTTGAAGTATTTATGCGTTGACGTGATAATGCATCAGCTACAAGATTTAGGTTTCCTGGTTTATAAACTAATTTTGCTCCAAAGTCTTCTATGATTCCCTTCCAACGTTTCAGCTTTGTGTTGGGATTCTTTTCTGATACCGAATATATAAGGCTCTGGTGATCGGTATATATGGTTAAGTCTGTTATACCATATACGTAGTTTCTGAGTTTTTGAAAGGACCATATGATCGTTAATAGCTCTTTCTCGTTTGTGCTATAGTTCTCTTCTGTCTTACTCAATGTTCTTGACAAGAAGTGTATAGGTTGCTTATTCTGACTTAGTACGGCTCCAATAGCTATGTTGGATGCATCAGTAGTAACTTCGAATGGTTTACTATAGTCCGGTTGCAAAAGTTCGACTTGTTCTTTCAAATAATTTTTTTAAAACTCTAACCGCTTCTAATGCTGAGTCATTCAGATTTACCTTAATATTTTTACTTTGTTTTTTGTTTGCTTTACCGTTATCTCCTCGTAAATATAATGTCAGGAGCTTGGCTATGCATGCGTATCCTTTTATAAACTTATGATAGTAACCTGTAAGACCTAAAAATCCTCTCAAATCCTTTACCGTTCGTGGGGCTGGAAAATTTTCTATAGCTGCTATTTTCTCTGGGTTCGTAGTGATTCTACCATGTCTGATTATGTGACCTAAGTATTCTAGTTCTTCTTGAAAAAACTTAGTTTTCTCATCAGATATTTTTAATGTGGCTTTATTGAGTACGTCGAATACTTGATTTATGTGCTGTATATGTTCTTCCTCAGATGAAGAATATATCAATACGTCATCAATGTAAAAGTGTACAAATTTACCTACAAAGTCTCTCAAAATGTCGTCCACGCATCTCTGAAATAAGCTTGGTGCATTGTTGAGCCCGAAAGGCATTCGTTTAAAATGATATTTTGCGCCATTTAAAGCAAAAGCTGTTTTTTTCTTTATCTTCTGCTTTGATTTTAATTTGGTGGAAACCTGATTCCAAATCTAACGTTGTAAAGTACTTGGCTATACCTAAATTTTGAATAAACATGTTGACATCCGGAATGAGATATCTGTCTGTTACAGTGTGAGCGTTAAGTTTTTGGAAATCGACAACCAGGCGCCGTTTTGGTTTTCCTTTTTCGTCCAAACCTTACTTAGGTACTGTCCATATGGGACTGTTATAAGGGGTATGGCTTTTTTCTATTATATCGTCATGTAAGAGTTTCTGTATTTCTTTGTTAACGAATTCGTTATCTGCTATGGGATATGGACATTGTTTAACATAAACCGGATTATCATATGTCGCCCTAATGCTTGCTTCTATAGTATCTGTAAAAGGTAACGGTCCTATGCTGTTATCAGTCTATCTATGTCTGCTTTATAAATATTATTTTCCCCAATTATGTAATTAATTTTCTGAATAGATTCGACACTGCTTATGGTGGTTAGTCATATTCCTGAAATTTATTTCCGCGTTTCAAAATTTAAGTCCTTCATATCCCAATATCATATCAAAAGACTGAATATCCTCTAATTCAAAAAATGCTATATTTTTCTTAAGTATGTTAACTATTTTCTTAGTATCTACCATGGAATAAACATGCATTGTTTTTAGTTTTATAGGTTTGATTTTAATTTTTTCGCTAGAATCGCATTTTCTACTAATGTAATTATGGGCTGCTCCGGTATCAATAAGAATTTTACAAATTTTCTTAGAAATACTACATGTTAAATTTAAGCAGGGCAACCCGTCTACTAGTTTAAATGATCTATTCTTATGTTATTATTTACCATATATTCGGCTTCATCTGCTTCTGCATATGTACTGCTGACATCGTCTCTTCAATATTGTCGGGAATTATTTATTATCTGCTGCTTGAAGTTCTGTTGATGAGATTGTTGCGGTCTGTTGTGTGTGTTAAAACTTCCGCGTGTTCACGTTTCACTGGTGGATTATATACATCGGGTTTGTACTGATTCCAATTTGGTCGCTGTGCATGTACAATTTGTCTGGAGTTTACCTCCATCGGCTGTGGTCCGTCATTTCTCTCGAATGGGCTTAGGCGTGGTCCTTGATTGTGTTGCTGCATATTATCGTACTGCTTCTGGGATTGATAATTCGTTTTTGGCTCTAATAATTTGGTCTTCTCTCGTTTATGCGTTCGTATGGCATATTTTTGTGGTGCCTATCTTGAGTAAGATGTAAATGCTTGTGCACATTATCATGTTCTATTCTGCCAGCAATTGCGAATGCGTGTTCTAGATCATGTATTGTAGCTGAATATAGTGATCCTCTTGTAAAGTTGTCACTCATACCATCAATGAATATACGAACTGCGTCGTCTTTAGCATTTTTAATTAGTCTGTCGATTATATTTGGCGGATCACCTGACATAGTGATTTTTGATATTATTAAATTGAGATTTTTATTTACTCGTCGTGGTATTCAGATAGTGTGCTTCTTTTTTGCGTGATCGCTTTCACCATGTCTTGTAGCACGTATAGAGGTTCTTGATTAGAGTACGTATAATCTAATCTGTTACGTATCGCCTCAAAATTAAAAATTGTGTTATAATTGGTTAACACATTCGCGGCTGCACCCTGTACTTTACTTTTCACTATAGTCAATGCTGCTGCGTACTTACTTTGTGTTTTAAAGTTTTTAATGCTATCCATTAATCTGGAAGCTTCTTCGCCCCACGACCGATAATTTTATTGATCGCCGTTGAAAACAGGTAGACTTTTAAATGCGTTTAACTGTATTTCACTACCATCTGTATGTATCGTTCTTATTTCCTCTACCACAGGTAAGTTTGGTACTATGGCTAATTCAGCCTTCACTTCATTTAGTTTTGTTTCTAAATTAGTGTTTATTTGATTTTGGTTAGCTATTAATGCTGCTAACCTTGCATTCTCTGTGCGTGTGTGCTCTGTATTGCACCTTTGGTTTGTAATCTTGCCATCAAATCTGCGAGTTGTTCCATTTTGAACTCGTGTCTGTTGTCGTCGAATTTTTGTGTTTTTTTTTTTTCTCCACATATACACTTTCACTGATTTATTTTGCTGCTTCGTACGAAGAAGCTTTATTTGTACCTGCTATGCTAGGTAGTTCTTGTAACCGGTAACGCGAGTGTTCTGTTTATATGAGATTTCACTAATTGTTCCCGAGGTCCGCTGGATTGAAGTTAAAAAGTATATCCTCCTGGCAGGATTGCCAATCAAAACATTTGTTTTGTGCTTTTAAAATTAAAAGAATATTTTTTGGAACTATGTCCTTTATTTTATAATATTTTACATTAATCTTAAAAGGAGCTTAAGGCTAGTATATAGTTACTATAAAACTGCCGATCCACTCATCACACAGTCGTATTTATATCCTTCCTTATCTTTCTACAAGGAGACCAAAGCATACAATCATCTTGCTTGATAATGAAGAAGAGATAATATTATCTATGCAACATTGTATACAAACAATATTATCTCTGTTACATAAATGGTGTAGCGTTATGTGCAAGACTGTACTAGAGACTAAAGATATCATTGAATACAAATAATGTTATCTCTTTTCTCAATATATAATGCTACGGATGCTTAACTCGCGCTTCTCATGTTCACTTTTTTACTTGCGATTATAGGTACTATAATACAAGTTATGCATTCGTGCAGATTAAAAATTTTGAGATAACAAACATGACATTACGATGATAGAGAAACATATTTGAGTTACTAGCAAAATTCTGTCCATCTGTCTGTCTGTCTGTTCAGATGTATTTTGGAATGCAGCCTAAACGGTTTCTCCAATCGTCTTCAAATTTTGAACTTAAGGTTATTTTGACATTCTACTGAGGGGTTTTTTCAATTTTTTGTAGCTTAAAAATTAACGGTACCTGTCATATAACAGTTATGTAAAAGCTTATTTTTCTCAAAAACGGCACCAAGAATTTTTGTAAAATAAAATCAGTACACTACTTTAGGTATGCATTATATTTTGGTGAAAAAAAAATTAATATGGTGGGCTAAAAACGGTATCTCCCATAGGACCGGTTTTTTTTCTTCGACTTTTTCGAAAACTGGTGATCCGATTACAATCAAAATTGATATTCCAGGAGATGTAGGTAGGTTGAATAATTTTGCATAAATTTTTTTTCGATTTTTTTTTTTGTATTTTTAATAATTTTTTTAATTTTTTTTTTTTTTGGAAAAATCGATATTTTGAAAACGGGTAAGTGAATTTTTTTTTAAATTTTGTTATTTTTGTGCTTAAGTTTGTATTCTTGAATTATTTTTTTTTATTTTTTTTAAAAAAGTTGTTAAAAAAAACCGTTTTATTTAAAAACGCCTCTAACGATTTAAAAAAAAAATATCACACTTGTTCACATTTTTTAAAGAAACAAAATAGCGTTTATATTTTTCCGCTGAAAACTATTTTACGTATTTTTTTCAAACAATCATAAGTCAGGCTAATATGTCTATCAACTCCTACTCTCACCTCCACGTGGTGAACATCGGGTGCCTAGTGCCTCAACTGGAGATTGGGTTCTAACCCCTTTGGAAGCTCCTTGTTGGAACCAAAGAGAGAGGGGGGAGGAGTGTTACCACTAAGGCACTACTCTTTGCATCAAAGGTGGCGTCTGCAGTTCCAGTAAGGTTGAACTACTTAGGGAACACTTTATATGGGCTACTACGACGTTTTCGGAGCTCATGCCTATAAGGAGCTGTTTATCCGGCTCTTCTTCCTTGGAGTCACAATTAGGACCTGGTCCTTGAGGTTGGGGGTTGTGCCGTCGGGGTAACTTCCCGGCCAATTAAAAAACAACTAGTTGTGAAGCAACCACAAGCCTCGGATACGGACGGATTCACTGATGACGAACCCTGCAAACGAAATAAGGACAACGAATTTTGGATATGTACGTGGAATGTTAGGAATGTTAAGTTGCAGAAAAAACAATAATTATTTTTAATTTTTTTAATTTTTAATTACAAAAACAAAATAATTTTGATTTTTTTTTTGTTATCTAATTAAATTAAAAAAAAACAAATTTAAATTAAATTACATATTTATGTTTTACGTGTCCCGCTTGGTTTAAAAAAAACAAAGTCTTTTTTAATTTGGGCCACAGGCCATTAATACTTTATTATTCACTTTTAATTTTTACAAAGCTAATCGAAAGGGACCCGCCGTCTATAGCGTCGCTGCGATCACCTTTTAATACCGTATCAATAAGCCTCGATTCACCAATGAGTTCTTCCTAATATAGAGTCTTTCTGCTGATGTTGTCAATTGTGGTTCGATTACCTGACCTACTTTAGGTGTTGTCATCAGTTGATTGTTTATGGTTGATATTGCTGATGTTGCTGTTGTTGGTTGGTCGTTCGTTGCACTTGTATACGTTATTGCTGATGTTGCTGTTGTTGGTTGGTTGGTCGTTGCACTTGCATATGTTACTCCTCCTCGGTTTAAAAAAAATGTCTCCTGACATTTGCTATTCATTTCTTTTACATTATATGCTTTGTTATACATTTTATTACAAACATATGCAATGCTTATCGTTGTTACAAAAATTATTACAATCATGGTTAAATTTATTACGTATGATATATTTTTGTGCAATTTCAATTCTTTTATTTCTTTAATATTTTCAAAATTACTTACAACAATATCTTGAAAAGTGATAGCTTTTTCAAAAGACACATTTAGATTATTTTCTTCATAAATGTATTTTTCTTGAACAATTTTTTTATTATTATAGAAAATTTCATTTATCAAATTTAATTGGCAGTTACAAAAATTAATAAGATAATTATTTTCAAGTATAATTTTTCTGTTATCACAATTTTGTTTCAATTCTTCTTTATATGCATTTTTAATAATAATAGTTTCATCGTCTATTATTTGAATTTGTGTTTGATTATTGAATATTAGTTTACAATTATTTGTTATGACACAATGCCTACTTGCTTTTAATTCGTGTAATGTAACATCATTCTGGTATTCATATGTTTTATTATTTATTTCTACTATATATTGACTTTCAGCATCTATTTCAAAATGGTTTTTATTGGGTAATGGTATTATTAATTTTTTTTCAATTACTACATAGTTTTTTGGAATTTTGATGGCAATTATAAGGAATTTGTTTTTATATTCTAGAATACCCATTTTAATTAATTTAAGTTTATATAGATCAATTTTGTATTCATTCAGTTCTTCTAATGTTAAAATACTTGGATGTATTATGTTGTGTTTTGCTGATACAATATTGTCTTGGATTTGGTTAATTTTATTTTCTATAAATCTTAGCTTTGTGATTTACTCTAGAAATAGTTGTCGTTGCACAATATTTGTAATAGAATTTTCTATTTTATTATATGTATTTAGTATTGTTTTCCTATCATTTTTAATTATTGTATTCAGTGCTTCTATGGATTCATTAAAGTGTTTATTAATTTTAATTTGCTGATTTATTGTTTCTATTGCATTATGACTGTTCTCTATTGCTATGTTCAAATATTTTGAAATTTCTTCTCTATCTTTACTATCCATGGTTCCGAAGAGCCATCTTTCTACGTTTCCTACTATGTCAATTAATCCTCTTCTTGATCTTCTTTGTTCTTTAGGCATAATTGAACTAATTTTTGCTTTAACTGTTTCTATTTCTTTCATAATCATGTTTTGTTTTCTATATTTAAATGTTTTATGTTAGTTTGTATGAATGAGATTGTGTTAAGTATTTCTTCTGGATTTATTATATGTAAAATAGTGTTTGTTTGGTTAGTAATCTCAATATCTTTAATTTTTATTTTCATGTATCCTGTTTGTTCATTAATTGGTGTTGTGTGAAGTGTTCCGTGTATCATTGGTGTTAGTATCCATAGGATGAGGAGTGTTATCTGAAAATTTATAAGGTCTTTTAATGTTTATAGGATGTACGTTATTGAGATTTTTAATTTTATATCTTGTTTCTTCTTTATGTCTGACATTTTTGTAATTTTTTATTGGTCCTTCTTGTCTTTTTTTCTACGTAATCTTCTCTTTTTTCATTTATTTTGTCAATTTTCTTTTGCTTAATCTGCTGGACTATTTTGTTAAGTACCTTTTCGTCAGTTTCTTCTTTAGCTTTATTAGGGGTAGTTTGTATGGTTGAGTGAAATCTATTATTGTAGTTATCTAATACTATTTGTAATTTCATTTCTACTGACAAATCTTTTTCTTCGATCCCTGTAATTTTTTCTAAAATTGTTGAATGTAATCTCTCTATGTCAGAATTTCCTGTGTGTCCTGGTTTCGTAAAATGTATTTCAACGTTATTTTCATTTAAAAAGTGTATAATATATTCTGATTTGAATTCATTGTCAGTTATGATCTTCCTTGGTTTTCCGAACTTTGCGAAATGTTCTATCAAGATTGATTTCTTACTTCTCCAATTTCTATCAGTTATTGTGTATCCTACTGCAAACTTCGTTAATTTGTCTATAATTGTTACAAATGCTTTCTTTTGTATATGAAATATATCTAGATGTATTATTTCATTTTTATGTGTTGGTGTTTTTGTTAAATAAAATTTTGGCTTGATTGGGTTTCTATCATACTTTGTTTCCTGACACTTTTTGCAATTATTTATTACTAACTGAAATTGTTCCTGAAGTTTGGGAAAATAAATTTTTGTTTTTAAGGAATAATATGTTTCATTTATTCCGCAATGCATAGATTCCTTAACATGATATAAAGAAATTTGTTTGTGGATTTCCTCCTCGGTTTTGATTTCGGTTGCTCTATCGGTACATTTTATAAATTTAATTTTATCGTTCATGGAAAATAATTGGATAATAGTTTGCTGAACTCTATTATAGTCATGATCTTCTACCTCAGCATATATTCCTGTTGTTCCCTTCTTAATAAATTTAATTAATACTTCTTTGATTTTTTCTATTTCTATCAGAGGATTCAAGTATATAATTCTACGTCCGTGCAGTGTTTCTATTTCGTTTGTTACTAACCTATACGTTAATATCAATTGGGTTTTATATTTGTTAACAATTTCTTCCTTAATACCTATATGATCTAGATGTTGTTCTTCTACTGAGTGAATTGTTTCTGTCAATTCCATATTGGATTCTGAGTCATTATCTTCATTAATCATAGATGTATTTTCTAGTCTGCTTAGGAAATCGGCTACTTTATTTTCTCTCCCTTTTAAGTATTCAATTTCAAATGCATACTCTTGAAGTTTCAAGAGCCATCTTTGATTGCGTTGCGAAAATTCCTTACCTTTGTACTTGCTATTTAGATACTTAATAGGCATATGGTCCATAATAATTTTGAATGGGTTTCCATACAAGTATGGTCGGAAATAATTAACTGTATAAACGATGGCCAGAAATTCTTTGTCCGTTACACTATACTTTTGCTCGTGCTTGTTCAAAGTTCTAGATACAAAACATACCGGGTGTCCGTTTTGTGAAAGAATTGCACCAATGGCATAATTACTTGCATCTGTTGTAACTACAAACGGTTTGTCGTATTCTGGATACTTTAGTATTGGGTGTGAGCTTATTAAAGTTTTAAGGTTCTCAAATGCAGATATATATTGTGGATCTTTGATATTAATTTTTTCGTCTTTCTTTAGATATCTTATCATCGGATAAGCGATTTTAGCATAATCCTTGATAAATTTTCTGTAATACCCTGTCATACCTAAAAATCCTTTGAGTTGTTTTTCTGTTTTGGGTAAATCTAAATTTTGTATACAGTCACCGACTATCTTTCGAGCCGACAACATCGTCTTCCGATAGTTTTTCTTTCTGCTCTTTCAAAGTTGGTGCCTTTTCTTCTCCCTCTTACTTTCTCTTAAATTATTTTCTAATTTAATTTATCGTGCCGCGCAAGTGATTAATTTAATCTAGTGCGATCATCAATTTATAATGGCCTCAGGGCCTAATTTGCCTTCGGGCAACAGGTTTAGTATGCTTGATCAGCCATCTGATCCCCCCAAACGTAAAAAAAAAAACCTTAATTTTCTCCTATAGACCAAAGTTCTTCTATCCCAATCAACTCATGTAACATAGATCCCAAATTTATTCTCCTTTCCTCTTTAGATCTCAATAAACCCCTATCCTCATTCAGCGTTTTTCTTATTAAAAAAGCAATAGACGGAATTAGCACTTCTTATGAGTATATCTCTCAACTCCGTGACGGCAACCTTTTGATTCTCGTCAAATCGCAAAAAATTGCCGATTTATTCTTATCAAAAAAAACACTTTCCAACATTTGCGCAATTTCAGTCACGTTGCACTCTACTCTTAATTCTTCTAAGGGTACGGTTTACGCCCCCTGCTTAATCAACGTTTCAGAAGAAGAAATTTTGTCTGAGATGCAAGACCAGGGAGTAGTCCAAGTTTATAAATTCAAAAAAACACTAAACGATGAATCACGTGCTACCGGTCTTGTTCTCTTCACGTTTAACCGCTTCCGACCTCCCACCTCAGTCAACATAGGATGGTATAACCTCCAAGTACAGGAATACTTCCCCAACCCGATGCGTTGTAAGAACTGCCAACTCCTCGGTCATACTGCCAAAAGATGCAACCGAAACAAAACTTGCGTAAACTGCAATTTACCCCCCCACCCTGATGCAAATTGCACACGCACCTCTTGCGCTAACTGTTCTGAAGAGCACGCTGCTTCCTTCAAAAACTGTAAGCGCTTCATGCAAGACAAGGAAATTTTAAAAATCAAAACCATTAAAAAATGCACTTTAGCAGAAGCTAAACAAATTTACAACGATCAAAATCCCATCCCATTCTCTTCTCTTGCTTACTCTTCAGCAGTTAAAAGTAACCCTCTGCCCCTCCCTGTAAGCACAACATTAAACTCCAATAACAATCACCCACCTTCACAACGTACCTCATCTACACCCGAATCATCAGTGTCCCATCTTGCTAATAACCATAACCAAAATCTTAATACAACAACAGTACATAATTCTCTTTCTAAGCCCCTCTTAACAGATAACACAAATTCGATTCCTACACCTACCACACAAACAAACTCTTTTCTACAACTAACTCTAACTCATATACACATAATTCTACAACTAACTCTAACTCATATACACATAATCTCTCTTCACTCAACACTCCCACTCTATCCCACCAAAATCTCACTAAGCTCTCCACGTCAAACACATCTCACTCAAAACAAACTACTCCTTCCACAGCTTATACTAAACACTCCAACTCAATTCTCAACAATAATTCTAAATCTCTACAAATAAACTTAATCCCAATTGACACTACCACACAAATGTTAACAGACACTTCTGATAATTATTACGAAAATATTGATGATGACGTCATATAAATATAATTCCGTTTCCCAAAACACAGACTCTGCCGAGCGAGGGTTGAAACGTCCAGATTCCACTGGTAATCTGGACGATTCAACTCTGGTTCGGCAGAGTCATAATACATCACCTTCTGACTTTTCACAGTATAACACTGATTATACTGGCCAAAAGTCATCTCCTCTCGCTAAATCGATCCTTAACGTTCTTCAATGGAACCTTAATGGATATTTCAACAACTATCATGAACTCGAGCTTCTTATAAACGAGCTCAATCCAAAAATCATCTCACTACAAGAAACACACATAACGTCCCAAATAAAACCTAAAACACCAAAACAGTTTCAAGCTTACTTTCATAATTACGATGTTAATACCACCGCTAAGGAAGGCGTTGGTTTGCTGATTCATAGCTCCATTCCACACAAAGTAATTGATTACAACCCAAATCCAAATATTTCTGTTATAGCAATAGAAATTCAACTTCAAATCAAACTGACGGTTGTTTCAATCTATATTCATCCAAAACATTCCTTTTCGTGCACTGATTTGGAAAACATTTTCAACTCGGTCAGCAAACCAGTGCTAATAACAGGCGATTTCAATTCATGGAGCCCCCTATGGGGATCTCCTGCAGTTAATGCAAGAGGTAAAATTATAGAAAACTTCCTTACAAACACAGATTTGTCCCTGTTGAACGACGGTAGTCCGACCCATTTTTCAACACATAAAACATTTACCCAGGTTGACCTCTCTTTGATCTCACCGCAACTATTCCCTTCGACCTCTTGGAAGAGAAACACCTTTCTTCATGGAAGCGACCATTTTCCAATAATTATTTCAATCAATCTAGGTACCCAACAACTTCCCACAAAACCCATCCCAAAATTTAAAACAGACCGTGCTAACTGGGGCGTGTTTCAACGCACTTCAAACGATTTGATCGAATCTCACACACAATCCCAAAATGTCAATAAAGAAGCAGCCTTTATAAAAAAATGCATAATATCAGCTGCCAACGTATCAATCCCTCAATCTAAAAACATTTTCCACAAAAAAATCGTTCCATGGTGGAACCCCGAACTTAACGTTTTACGAAACAGGAAACAATCCCTTTGGAAAATTTATAAAAAACACCCCAACGAAAGAAACCTTATAAACTTCCGTAAGGCAAATGCGGTATTTCGTAAAAAAGTAAGATTATCCAAGGCCGAGAGCTTTCAAAAGTTTACAGAGTGCATCAATCCCAAAACTTCTAGCAAAAAGATATGGTCCGACATAAAGACCCTCACTGGCAACTATTCGCCTTACACCATCAAGGTTATAATGTCTCCATTCGTTACTCTTACAGACTCGTACAAAATTTCAGATCATTTTGCCAAATGTTGGTCCTCATATTCTTGCAACTCCAATTTCTCCCCCTTATTTCGTGAATCCAAACTCCAAGCAATGAATAACACCTACTCTCCACCTCCCCTTAGCCCATCTGCTAATGCCATTGAAATCTCTATTAATACCATCGAGTTTGAAAGCTGCATCAGCGCCGTCAAGCGTCAAACTCCGGGTTTTGACAGAGTTTCTTACCCAATGATTCGTAATGCTCCACCAGCCGTAAAACAACATTTGATTCAACTTTATAATAATATATTAAACACTGGTGTGATTCCACAATCATGGAAAACTGCAACCCTTATTCCCATCCCCAAACAAAAAACAAAACCCTATTGATACAAACAGCTACAGACCTATATCCCTTTTATCATGCATGAGTAAATTGTTAGAGAAAATTGTTTCAAAAAGACTACTTTGGTTTATAGAAAAAAATAATTTTATCGCCCTCAATCAAGTCGCTTTCAAACATGGTCGTAGTACAATAGACTCATTACTTCATATTGACGAATTTGTCTCTACAGCAATTTCGTCAAAAAATCACATCTCAATTTTATCCATTGATTTTGAGAAAGCCTTCGACCGTATAGGTATCCATGTTGTGTTGAACAAATTATTTAAATGGAAAATTGGGCCAAAGATATTCAATTTTGTAAAATCCTTCTTAACGAATCGTAAGTTTAGAGTTAAAGTAAATAACACCTATTCAGACATCTACAACCTGAATAAAGGTATACCTCAGGGATCACCACTATCAGTTGTTATCTTCATAATAGCCTACAATGAAATAAGCGAAATAATTTTGCAATCTAAATATATTGACCACACACTTTACGCCGACGATCTCTATATTCTTTCAAAGTTTAAAGAAAATTCGCGTACAGAAAATTCCTTCACGGAAATCCTTGAACGAATCAACTCTTAGTGCTCTCAATCCGGAGCTCAAATTTCTTTGAACAAATGCAAACTTTTACACATTTGTAGAAAATTAACATGTTCTTGTCCTGTTATTAGCATAAATAACATTCAGATTCCTTCTGTTAATAAATTAAGCATACTTGGAATTGTATTCGACTGTAAATTTAGCTTTAAAGAACATTGTTTAGCATTAAGTAACAATTTGGCTACCAGGCTTAACATCATAAGATATTTACCTTCAAAAAATAGTTTGACACATATCAACTCATTGATCAACATTACAAAATCCATCATATTATCAAAAATTGATTATGGCCTTCTTATTTATGGAAAATGTGCAAAATCTTACATCCAACCTCTTCAATCATCATATCACGCTGCAATCAGAGCCAGCCTCAAAGCTTTCAAGACTAGTCCAATAAAAAATATCCTATCTGAGGGAGGTTTCTCATCAATCGAGGAAAGAAAAGAAGTCCTTACATCAAGACTCGTAGGAAAAATACTTGAATCCTATGACTCTCCAATTCTTTCGGACTCCATAAAAATTTTAAAACGCTCCAAGACACCAAAAAAACCATCAGCCCTCTATATATCTTTAATGTTTGCGAGAAAAATCGGCATTGAACCAAAAATCAAAAAAAAAGAAATCGAGAGTCACCCACCTTGGCTATTCTTGAGGGAATCTACCAACACAGACCTCGCTCGATTTAAGAAAGACTCAACTCCGAACGAGATATATCTTCAGCATTATCACGAATTACTGAATCCTTTCATCGGTAACAATTGGAATATCCTCTTTACCGATGGCTCTAAGTGCGAGGAGGGTACTTCTTTCGCAATCGTTGACTCAAACAACAATCTGCTTTCTTCGGAAAAACTACCGCAATTTTTCTCAATCTTCTCTGCCGAAGCCCTAGCGGTTTTGAAAGCCACGCAAATTGCCTACAAATCCAAGAAAAAAACAGTGATATGCACGGACAGTCTTTCAACTGTAGCCGCCATCGAAAACGTTAACAATCGATCGTCCTATATTGGAAAAATTAGAGACAACGTCATCAAACTCGGAGAAGGAATAAAGATTCTTTGGATGCCAGGTCACATCGGTGTGAAGGGCAATGAACACGCGGACCGTGAAGCCAAAAGAACTGCTATGAACAGCAACCTAGCTATCTCACAATATCAGCCCACCAAAAAAGATATCTTAAAACTGACTAGCTCTTATTTGCACAATCGAAAAATATTGGCTTGGTCTCAATATCATCACCACTACTCTTCGATCAACCAAAATTGCAGTCCAGCTATCTATCCAACCTCTACGCCTGCAATCATGAACAAATGCTTTACCAGGTTGAGGATTGGACACACCCAGCTCACCCACAGTCACCTACTTAACAAAGACCCTCCACCCGTATGCCACCTCTGCCAACTTAACCTCCAGCTTTCCATCAACCATTTAACTACAGACTGCACCAAAATCAATGAAATCTGCAACAATCTTTTTAAAAATAATTTAAAAAATCTCCTTGTGGTTCCTTCCGAACAAAACATAAAAAATGTTTTCAAAATTTTAAAATTATTTAACCTGCATCAGAGTATTTAAGTTTTATTTATTTAAAACCTCTGCGGGGGCGGTCGGAGAAAATCAGATCTATTACTCTTACTTCCTCCGACCGCCCCTGCAGATGGGACCCTCAAACAACATATATATTATTATATTTTTATCATATTCAGCTAGAAGCCCTGGTAGCTATTAGCTTTTAAGTATTGCCCTGTACATTTATGTATAGTTTAATAAATAATAATAATAATAATAATAAATTTTGTATATCTTTTATTTTGTTGGGATTGGGTTTTATCCCGTCTTTTGTTAGAATATGTCCTAAAAATTCTGTATCATGTTTTATGAAACTACACTTATCTGCTTGTATTTTAAGGTTATGTTCTTGTAATTTTTTAAATATTTTGTTTAAAGATTGAATATGTTCTTCTAAGGTTGTGGAGAATATTAAAATATCGTCTAAGTATACTACGCATATTTTATTTATGTAATCTCTTAGGACGTCATTCATTAGTCTTTGAAACGTAGCAGGTGCATTCTTTAACCCGAATGGCATCCTGACGTATTCATATAAACCTGCTGGCGTCACAAAAGCTGTTTTTGCTATGTCTTTCTCATCTACAAGGATCTGATGATACCCTTTCGCTAGATCTAGTGTGCTGAAATATTGAGATTTTCCCAATTTGTCCAATATACTGTCGATATTGGGAATTGGATATTTATCATCAATTGTTACCTGGTTTAATTTTCTATAGTCTACTACTATTCTAAACTTTTGTTTTCCAGAGCTGTCTAGTTTTTTTGGTATAACTATAATGGGTGAACTATAACGACTATTGCTTTTTCTTATAATTCCTTGTTTTTCCATATCCTCCATTTGTTTGCGTACTTCTGCTTCATGTTTTGGTGGGTATCTATATAGTTTGGAATTTATTTGCTGTTCTGTTGTGGTTTTTATTTCATGAACCACTGTGTTAGTGAGTTGATCCCCTTCTTTGAAGATCAATTTTTCGTATTTATTTAAAAGTTTTTCTATAGCTTTACGTTCTAACTCGTTGAGATGATTTATTTGGATATTGCCTACCTCACTTACTTCTGAAACATTCACTTCATTTAGTGCTGTGGTTAAGAATGGAAGATGTCTATCATTCAATAAAATTATCTCTTCATTCTTGAGATCTATGGTTTTTGTATTATTCTTTATCCAGTCCATTCCGAATCGTATGGTTTTTCTAATGCTATCTTTGTCCATTTCATTCTTGCATTACAAGGTTGATAGAATTGATCTGGACATTTTGTTTTTACTTGTGCCGTATTATTCTTGACAGTACCTTGAATAGTGTTTATTTGAATTGGGGTGTCCTTAATGTTTACATAGAAATTTGATGGAACTCTATTTGAATTCAACAGACTTATAGTGGAACCTGTATCAATCATTGCTATGAAATTTGTATTTTCTAAAGTTAACTGTATAAATATTTTTCTTTTGTCCGAGGCTAGTTGATAAAAAAACTCGTGGTTTTCTATCTGATTCGTTTCTTCTCTACTACTAAGGGTGTCTATTTCCATAGGTTCTTCCCTGTATTGTCTTGATCTGAGTTGACCAGAGTTTTCAAATCTATTTGCATTATTATAGGGTCTATTTTGGAATTGTTGATTATTCCATGAGTTTCTAGCTTGTCCTGAGAAATTGTTACTTCTTACTTGCCTTGAATCTTGCCTTGAATTATTGTGTCTATTGAATTGGTTAGGTTGGGTATGATAATTATTTTTATTAATTTGGTTCTGGTTAGAAAAGTTTTGTCTATATTGATTGGGGGTATAATTTCTGTTATGATAATTCTGAGCTTGGTTTCTGTGTTGAAAATAAATTGGTCTTTCTGTTCTTAAATTATAGTCATCCTGACCTACATATTTAAATAAAATTGCTTTAATTTTTGGTAAACTATATTCTTTGTATATTTCCGCTGCTAGTGCACCTGCCGTTACTTGTTTAATTTTTATAATCAGAGCACTGTTCAAAGAACTAGCTATTTCTAGACCGTTATCATCGAAAGCTGCACATTCAGTTATATTGGCTACTATATTTTGAATCTTAGTAAGTAATTGATCGATTGTAAATACCTTAAAATTATTTATATCCTTTGCGATTCCTGTATGGTCCTTCGTTGGTCGATATTGTAGCTTGAGTTGTTGCTTACACTCCGTCCATGTAGTTGGATTTTCTGAAGTTAGATAGTTTTTGGCTTCTCCAGTTATCTTCTCGTTATATATTATATGGAAGACTTGTATGGCTTCCTGTCCTTGGTAATTGCTTAGAAGCTGGTCGATGGTTGCAATAAATGATGGTAGGGTACCTTGCTCCCCATTAAACGGCTGAATATTTTTTATCTCCCGCTTCACTGCTGTCTGCCAGTTATTTGCCACATTTTGATTGTTTAATATTTGGGTTAATGTTATTAAACACTGCTCCATTTTGGTTTCGTTTTAATTTTCGTTCAAGAAAAGTATCTTTCACTATAGATTCACTTCAATTAGTATTATTTTTTTTTTTTTTTTTTTTTTTTTTTAAAGTCACTTTATTATAATCTCGACTTTGATTATTAGGTCCTTTCTAAAAACACTTTACTACAATTGATTTTTGTATCATTATCTTCAATTGACACTTAGATTATTAGTAGGTTTTGCTCTTTATTGCAAAGTTACTTTATTATAATCGTTCGTTCGTTCGTACTTTCGATTTATATTTAAAAGACACTTTATTACAATCACAATAATTGGTTGTTGGATTGTTAGGTTTTTAAAGACACTTTATCACAATCACAATTGGTTGATGGATTGTTAGGCTTTTTAAAGACACTTTATCACAATCACAATTGTTTGTTGGATTGATAGGCTTATTTTTTTTTTTTTTTTTTTTTTAATCGAATTATTTAAATTTATCGTTTTCGTTTCACTATCCTCCAGAATTTACTTAGAGGACTACCGACTGCGCCACTTATGTTTTACGTGTCCCGCTTGGTTTAAAAAAAACAAAGTCTTTTTTAATTTGGGCCACAGGCCATTAATACTTTATTATTCACTTTTAATTTTTACAAAGCTAATCGAAAGGGACCCGCCGTCTATAGCGTCGCTGCGATCACCTTTTAATACCGTATCAATAAGCCTCGATTCACCAATGAGTTCTTCCTAATATAGTGTCTTTCTGCTGATGTTGTCAATTGTGGTTCGATTACCTGACCTACTTTAGGTGTTGTCATCAATGCAATAAAATTTGAAAACTAAATGTCTATCGAGGGAAAAAAATATTGAAAATCGTTCGACCAGTTTTTTTTTAAGTCGTTTTTTTTAAAACTCAATTCTTGCACGAGTTGGATTTTGTAAGCCTGCAAACCAAGATCCTTCAACAAAATCTTCCATAAAGTGGATGGGCACATCTCCAATTGCTGCGCACGATGGCGGATTGACTCATTCGGGTCTTCTTCGATGCTCTGCTCCACCGAAACGAACCATTATTTTGGTAATAAATTTGCACAATTTGCAAACTTGTTCGGGAGTCTATTCATTATGAAATGGTTAAGCAAACTAAGCATAAATCAAGTGATAGCTGTCAAAAAGACCAACTCCGAAAGAAGTATTGCCAGATTGAAAACCACACGTCTATTAAAATAAAAAAAATATTTTTTTTTAGAAAATTCATTCATTTTTTTAATTAGCTTAAAAGTTTTCTCGGAAAAACTAAGTATGCAATAAAATTTGAAAACTAAATGTCTATCGAGGGAAAAAATATTGAAAATCGTTCGACCAGTTTTTTTTAAGTCGTTTTTTTTTTAAACTTTTCGAAAAAATATTTTAATTTTTTTTCTAGTATGTCATTATAAGGAAATCTGTAGTTTTCATCTGGGAAAATTATTTAAAAAAATTCAATCAACCCATTTTCAAAATATTTCGAAAACCAAATTTTTTTTTTTTAAATTTAAAAAAATCGAAAAAAAAAGTTTTTGAAAATTTTGAAACGCAATATTAGTTGAATTATAAATGACTTCCTGTATGCAAAATTTTATTGAAATCGGGATAATAGTTTACGATAAAACCGCATTTGAAAAAACCGGTTATATGAGAGGTACCGTTATAGAACAAATTTCAAAAAATTCGTTCTAACTGAAATATGTATTGTTGTAAAAAAAATAGCACCCTGAAAGTTTTATCAAAATCGTTAGAGCCGTTTTGAAGAAAATCAAACTTTTTGTTAAAAATTGTATGGCAGGTAACGTTATTTTTCGACCTAGAGCAAAAATGAAAACAGCCCTCGAGATACTACCTAATAAATACTAAATACCAAGTTTGGTTCAAATCGGTTCATCCGTTTAGGCTGTAGAGGCGCGAACAGAGAGACAGACAGACAGACGGGCGGAATTTCCGGACCCACTTTTTTCAACTTCTCTATTATCGTAATGTCATGTTTGATTGTTAGATTTTTTGTTGTTGATTGTTATCTCAAAATTTAAACACGCCAAGCTTAGCTTTAATCTCTTTTTTTTATTTGTGCTCTCGATTTTTCTTCACAAATTATTGCTTTACCCTTGCCGTTGGGATAAAGACCTAGCTTGCTTGAACTAATCTAAATGAATACCTATTTTGCAGACATTCTAGGTTTTAGAGGAATAAACAACAAGTTATTTTTAAAGAAAATAGCTGCGCTTTTCAGTGGATATCATCATCAACATTTCATTCTGACACCTCCATTTAACTCTTACCTACTACCTTTATCATTTAAGGGTGGGTCTCCCGCAGAATCAAACTCAAAATTCATGTAAAAACGTGCATGGATTTGTGTACAAATATCCCTTTTCTAAGAGATTTGTTGTGTACAAAAAAAAAAAAAAAAAAATTCCTGGCTGTCCTTGTCGTGATCTCGGGGAGAGTACGGACAACTCCGGTGCCAAGCTTTAATAACGGTTTATTTTAGAGGGGTTAAATACAAGTATTTTTTATTATAGGTGGGCGGGTCTATCACCACCCGTTTAGGAGGTAGGGGCGATTTTCGAAAAAAATGTCTTTAATGGAAAAATAATTATTAAAAACCAACTGCAACACTAAAAATACCTTACTATAACGGTTTCAAAAGCCAGAAATCTGTGCTTTAATCCTACATTTAAATTAAATTATTTGTGTCAATATTTTTCAAAATATTCGCATTCAAACTCGAATTTTTTATAAAAAAAAAAGAAAAAAAAACATCTTTGAATCAATTTTGTTCATATCAATTCTTTATGAAACGCAAAAAACCGAAAGCTTTTATGTCTTCTAGTTCTTGGAAAAATTGAAAATTACTTAAACTATTTTTTTATGAAATTTTTGATTTTTGGCATTTATTGTGATTTCATTAGATTAATGCTTATGAAAGGTTTATCTTTGAAAGTAAAGTACATCAATTCATTTAGCGTTACCCAGAATGCACCACAAGGAGGTAGAATTGCGTTGCATTCCACGTCCTAATCAGTCAGTCGTGAGTAAGTTAGGAGTCAGGTAAAATGTAGGTATGTATAAACATATAAACATAAATATAATGAAGTAATAAATATATTAATTTGTTGCAGTCGTACAGTAGAATTTTTGTATAATGCATTACATTTTAAATGCATTCAAATGTTAAATTTACCGTTTTGGGCTAGAAAACAGCTGTTGACATCCAATAAAAAGTGTATTTGAATCTAGATCCCAAATGCAAAAGAAATTTAGCACACACCCAAACTATCACATACCCCAAATCCTATAGTGAGCCCAAGAAGGGGGGTTGCATATCTCGCTTTTTAAACGCCGCCGTAATGCGCAAATAAAAAAAATCTGAAAAAGTACTTTCAGTTATTTTCATTTTCCTCAAAAACTAGTAGACATAGAAGCTTTCGGTTTCTTGCGTTTCATTTGAAATTGTAATGAGCATTGACCACAGAAAGAAAATTTTATTTTCCATTTCACAATTTTGAACAAAATTGGTTCAAAGATATTTTTTTACGTTTTTTATCAAAATTTTGAGTTTGAATGCGAATATTTTGAAAACAATTGACGCAAATAATTTCATTTAAATGTAGGATTAAAGACCAGATTTCTGGCTGTTAGAACCGTTATAGTAATTTGTTAAAAGTGTTTCCGTTGGTTTTTTAATATTTATTTTTCCATTAAAGAAATTTTTTCGAAAATCGCCCCTACCTCCTAAACGGGGAGAGATATATATAATTTTAATCGAATTATTTAAATTTATCGTTTTCGTTTCACTATCCTCCAGAATTTACTTAGAGGACTACCGACTGCGCCACTTATGTTTTACGTGTCCCGCTTGGTTTAAAAAAAACAAAGTCTTTTTTAATTTGGGCCACAGGCCATTAATACTTTATTATTCACTTTTAATTTTTACAAAGCTAATCGAAAGGGACCCGCCGTCTATAGCGTCGCTGCGATCACCTTTTAATACCGTATCAATAAGCCTCGATTCACCAATGAGTTCTTCCTAATATAGTGTCTTTCTGCTGATGTTGTCAATTGTGGTTCGATTACCTGACCTACTTTAGGTGTTGTCATCAATGCAATAAAATTTGAAAACTAAATGTCTATCGAGGGAAAAAAATATTGAAAATCGTTCGACCAGTTTTTTTTTAAGTCGTTTTTTTTAAAACTCAATTCTTGCACGAGTTGGATTTTGTAAGCCTGCAAACCAAGATCCTTCAACAAAATCTTCCATAAAGTGGATGGGCACATCTCCAATTGCTGCGCACGATGGCGGATTGACTCATTCGGGTCTTCTTCGATGCTCTGCTCCACCGAAACGAACCATTATTTTGGTAATAAATTTGCACAATTTGCAAACTTGTTCGGGAGTCTATTCATTATGAAATGGTTAAGCAAACTAAGCATAAATCAAGTGATAGCTGTCAAAAAGACCAACTCCGAAAGAAGTATTGCCAGATTGAAAACCACACGTCTATTAAAATAAAAAAAATATTTTTTTTTAGAAAATTCATTCATTTTTTTAATTAGCTTAAAAGTTTTCTCGGAAAAACTAAGTATGCAATAAAATTTGAAAACTAAATGTCTATCGAGGGAAAAAATATTGAAAATCGTTCGACCAGTTTTTTTTAAGTCGTTTTTTTTTTAAACTTTTCGAAAAAATATTTTAATTTTTTTTCTAGTATGTCATTATAAGGAAATCTGTAGTTTTCATCTGGGAAAATTATTTAAAAAAATTCAATCAACCCATTTTCAAAATATTTCGAAAACCAAATTTTTTTTTTTTAAATTTAAAAAAATCGAAAAAAAAAGTTTTTGAAAATTTTGAAACGCAATATTAGTTGAATTATAAATGACTTCCTGTATGCAAAATTTTATTGAAATCGGGATAATAGTTTACGATAAAACCGCATTTGAAAAAACCGGTTATATGAGAGGTACCGTTATAGAACAAATTTCAAAAAATTCGTTCTAACTGAAATATGTATTGTTGTAAAAAAAATAGCACCCTGAAAGTTTTATCAAAATCGTTAGAGCCGTTTTGAAGAAAATCAAACTTTTTGTTAAAAATTGTATGGCAGGTAACGTTATTTTTCGACCTAGAGCAAAAATGAAAACAGCCCTCGAGATACTACCTAATAAATACTAAATACCAAGTTTGGTTCAAATCGGTTCATCCGTTTAGGCTGTAGAGGCGCGAACAGAGAGACAGACAGACAGACGGGCGGAATTTCCGGACCCACTTTTTTCAACTTCTCTATTATCGTAATGTCATGTTTGATTGTTAGATTTTTTGTTGTTGATTGTTATCTCAAAATTTAAACACGCCAAGCTTAGCTTTAATCTCTTTTTTTTATTTGTGCTCTCGATTTTTCTTCACAAATTATTGCTTTACCCTTGCCGTTGGGATAAAGACCTAGCTTGCTTGAACTAATCTAAATGAATACCTATTTTGCAGACATTCTAGGTTTTAGAGGAATAAACAACAAGTTATTTTTAAAGAAAATAGCTGCGCTTTTCAGTGGATATCATCATCAACATTTCATTCTGACACCTCCATTTAACTCTTACCTACTACCTTTATCATTTAAGGGTGGGTCTCCCGCAGAATCAAACTCAAAATTCATGTAAAAACGTGCATGGATTTGTGTACAAATATCCCTTTTCTAAGAGATTTGTTGTGTACAAAAAAAAAAAAAAAAAAATTCCTGGCTGTCCTTGTCGTGATCTCGGGGAGAGTACGGACAACTCCGGTGCCAAGCTTTAATAACGGTTTATTTTAGAGGGGTTAAATACAAGTATTTTTTATTATAGGTGGGCGGGTCTATCACCACCCGTTTAGGAGGTAGGGGCGATTTTCGAAAAAAATGTCTTTAATGGAAAAATAATTATTAAAAACCAACTGCAACACTAAAAATACCTTACTATAACGGTTTCAAAAGCCAGAAATCTGTGCTTTAATCCTACATTTAAATTAAATTATTTGTGTCAATATTTTTCAAAATATTCGCATTCAAACTCGAATTTTTTATAAAAAAAAAAGAAAAAAAAACATCTTTGAATCAATTTTGTTCATATCAATTCTTTATGAAACGCAAAAAACCGAAAGCTTTTATGTCTTCTAGTTCTTGGAAAAATTGAAAATTACTTAAACTATTTTTTTATGAAATTTTTGATTTTTGGCATTTATTGTGATTTCATTAGATTAATGCTTATGAAAGGTTTATCTTTGAAAGTAAAGTACATCAATTCATTTAGCGTTACCCAGAATGCACCACAAGGAGGTAGAATTGCGTTGCATTCCACGTCCTAATCAGTCAGTCGTGAGTAAGTTAGGAGTCAGGTAAAATGTAGGTATGTATAAACATATAAACATAAATATAATGAAGTAATAAATATATTAATTTGTTGCAGTCGTACAGTAGAATTTTTGTATAATGCATTACATTTTAAATGCATTCAAATGTTAAATTTACCGTTTTGGGCTAGAAAACAGCTGTTGACATCCAATAAAAAGTGTATTTGAATCTAGATCCCAAATGCAAAAGAAATTTAGCACACACCCAAACTATCACATACCCCAAATCCTATAGTGAGCCCAAGAAGGGGGGTTGCATATCTCGCTTTTTAAACGCCGCCGTAATGCGCAAATAAAAAAAATCTGAAAAAGTACTTTCAGTTATTTTCATTTTCCTCAAAAACTAGTAGACATAGAAGCTTTCGGTTTCTTGCGTTTCATTTGAAATTGTAATGAGCATTGACCACAGAAAGAAAATTTTATTTTCCATTTCACAATTTTGAACAAAATTGGTTCAAAGATATTTTTTTACGTTTTTTATCAAAATTTTGAGTTTGAATGCGAATATTTTGAAAACAATTGACGCAAATAATTTCATTTAAATGTAGGATTAAAGACCAGATTTCTGGCTGTTAGAACCGTTATAGTAATTTGTTAAAAGTGTTTCCGTTGGTTTTTTAATATTTATTTTTCCATTAAAGAAATTTTTTCGAAAATCGCCCCTACCTCCTAAACGGGGAGAGATATACCCCCCTTCCCATAGTAAAAAATACTTGTATTTAACCCCTCTACAAGCAACCGTTATTAAATCTTGGCGCCGGAGTTATCGTACTCGTGCCGTGATCTCTTTCTTAGGATATTTATTTTTTTGTATCGCGCATATAGACTACTAGACTAGAGTGTAAGGAGAATCACGCACAAAAAACAACCCTAAAATTGAGTCACGATCTTTCCCAACGGGAATGCTTTGGCCTGGCTAGAACGAGTGCTTGGCAGGGTTGTGACTTTACTGCAATTACAGTAGATCTACTGCATTTTTTTTCGAAAAATAAATCTACTGCCTTTAAATAAAATCTACTGCACTTTTGGTCTTACGAAAAAAAAATCATTCATTATATAAATGTAATCCAAAAAATATATATTTTAATTCTATCACTGAATGAAATCATATAAAAGTAAAACTTCTTCAACATTTAGATGCAAATTTTGTGAATTACTCTAAAAAACGACGAAAATTAAGTCTGGGCCTTATAGATTATTCTAATCAGTTTTCATTCATCGACGAACAATAAAACAAAAAACAAATTGCACGACTGGATCACACGTACTTGCTCTTATGTGCGGTCACATCGTCGAATAAAATTAGAAATATATTAAGAACATTTCAAAGTTTTTTATTCGATTTTTATGAGTTTCGATTGTTTGAACAATATTGTTTTTTCCACTTTTTCGAAAACTGGTTAACCGATTACAATCAAATTTCATGTTCAGGAAGACGTATGTAACCAAAGGAATTTTAAATTAAAGTATTTTCGAAAAAAAACTGTTTTAATAATTCAATTTTTTGTTTGATAAATCAATACTTTGAAAACGGGTAAGTGGAATGTTTTTTAAATATTGTTTTTAAATTTAAGTTATTTTTGTGCTTAAGTTTGCATTTTTGATTTATTTTTTTTTTAATAAAAAAACATATTCAAGGAAAACTGTTTTATTTAAAAACATTTGGAAAAAAGTCACACTTTTTGAAATTTTTTTTATAGAAATAAAATTATTTTAATGAAAACTATTTTGGGGAGAGTACGATAACTCCGGGCCAAAAATTAATAACGGTTTTTACTACGGGAGGGTTGTCTATCTCGCCCCGTTTCGGAGTCAGGGGCGATTTTCTTAAAAATGTTGCTTGAATGGACTTTATACATTTACATAAAAAACATAAATATAATGAAGTAATACATATATTAATTTGTTGCAGTCGTACAGTAGAACCTAGGTCCAAGGTAATATGATTTTTCTGCATGAAAATATTAAATTTACCGTTTTGGGCTAGAAAATAGCTGCTGATATCCAATATAAAGTTTCTTTGAATCTATATCCCAACAATGGAAAAGAAATGTACCATACACCCAAACTCGCACATACCCAAAATCTTATAGTGAGCTTAAGCGGTGGGGTGGCAGGGGGCACGCTGCCCCACATACATATCTCACTTTTTAAACGCCGTCGCCGTAATGCTGGCAATGCAAGCAAATTAAAAATATCTCAAAAAAGTACTTTCAGTTATTTTCAATTTTCTCAAGAACTAGAAGTCATAAAAACTTTCGATTTTTTTCGTTTTTATTCAAGATTGATATGAGCATTGGTATCAGAAAGAAAATTTTAATTTCCATTTCACAATTGTGAACAAAATTGGTTCAAAGATTTTTTTTTTTATTAAAATTATGAGTTTGAATGCGAATATTTTATAAAACTATTGACGCAAATAATTTAATTTAAATGTAGGATTACAGAACAGATTTCTGTTTTTTATAACCGTTATTGTAATGTATTTTAAGAGTTGCCGTTGTTTTTAAATATTTGTTTTTTCCATTTAAGTAATTTTTTTTCGAAAATCACCCCTACCTCCTAAACCCCTCTAAAAAAAAAAAAACCGTTAGTAATATTTTGCGCCGGAGTTATTGTACTCGTGCCACTATTTTACATACAGTGTATACACAAAAATCTGCGTACAAAGGAAGATTTTAGGTTTATACTGACGGTATTCTTAAAAAGAAGCTTTTAAATTTCTAAAATGGTAATATTTCAGAAAAACAATGTTGTACAAGTACAGTCCATATACAATTCAATTTTTTTTTAAATACTTAAAAAAAACATTAAAAAAAAAACTTTCTCTTAAAATTCATTCCACAAAAGTTTGCGTACAAATGTAGGTGTTCAACGCTTGAGACAACCCCAAGTTTAGTGGTTATTTAGTTGAATAGCTTGTAGCGAGAACAGTTTTCTTTCAATTTTGTGAAGATTAACACTTCCTAAAATGGCTTATAAAAAATTAAGTATAGCAGAAAGGAAGCTGATTTTTGATTTGTTCATAAAACAAAAAAAAAATCGTACACCCAAATATCAGATTTGACTTCAAGAAGCCGGTCAACGATTCTAAGAATTATTAGCCGCTTTAGAGATGATGGTGAGATCGAATCTAAGCCAAGATCTGGAAGACCACCAAAAATCAGTGCACGGGATAAGCACACAACAAAACGAATTATGGACCAGGAACCTTTCATAAGCGCTAGAAAGATAAGCTCCCATCTCGGAACTCACAACAACATCACAGTGCATCCAGAAACAGTGAGGAGAGCCATCGTTGACATGGAATTCACATCCCGCACACCAAGGAAAAAACCCTACGTCAATGAAATAAATAGAAAAAAAGGCTAGCGTTTGCTTACAATCATATTAAGAAGTCTCCTGTTTTTTGGCGGCAGGATATATTCTCGAATGAGTCGAAATATAATATAAAAAACTTGCTGAAGTTTTTCTTCAACAAAACTGCGCTGTACAACAATTATACGAAAATGGAGTACGCATTTTGTTAGCGATAAACAATTCTCCTAAATCTGAGGACAATATCGATCATCTTCGATATACTCAGTTCGTTAAATCTACAAAGCTTCACAAACCTGTCCAATTGTCTAATCTTCCACCGATAAGTGCAGCAGCCCATCAGCATATAAACCGTGTCTATTACCAAGTTCAAACATGGTTAGGGTATGATTTAGAACTCCAGGAATGGGGTTGGGTGCTGCAAAATTAATTCCTGGAGCCAATGACAACAATATTACCACCAGCTCTAGATGAATTACTTAAAACTATATTTTGTAATTGTAAGAATGGATGTGGTTCACGCTGTGGGTGCAGAAAATCGGGGTTGCAATGCACCTTAGCTTGAGGCCAGTGTAATGGACAAGCTTGCCTCAATGCTTTTTCTTTGCAAAGTGACCCGTGGGAAGAAAGTGCATTTGACTCGGAAATTCTACAAGGCCTGGAAACAGAAATTTTCGAACGCCCGGAAGATGACGATGATGAAGAAAATTAATACTTTGATTATTTAAATTATTAATATTTTTTAAATTTTCACTTCACTTCAATTTAAATTGAAAGAAATATACAACTGCTCAATATAGATAAAATTAAAACATATGTATTTACTCGTTTTATTTCTGCTTAAAATCTACTTTAAATAAATGGATATAAAATTAATTATATACAATAATACAAATATTTCACTTGATAAGTTTCTGATTACAAAAACTAGCTAAGTATTATATGAAAATGTATATGTATATATTATATATATATGTAAAATGTTATTAAATACGATGTATTAACTAATATATAATACAAATTATTCATTGTTAATAATATTTGAATGATTTTATAACTTTATACATGGTTTTATTAACCGTGATTCACGGTTGACCTTGCATTACAGTATGTATGGCTGAGCGCGGCGCTCTCACCGCCCTCTATCTCAAAAGCGGATGAACGCATGAAAAAATGTTCAAGGCAAAATATGTCGGACATTTTATTCTCTACAATTTTTACTTAGATGTTAACATCATTGAAGCTATAGAAACCGAGATAATCGCAAAAAACGATATTTGTGACCTTTGACCTTGAATAACTTACTTTACAGACACGTGATTTTATGTGACTTTTCTAACAACTTTTAGAACGCCAATATGAAGCTGTATGCGAGTTTTCAGCTAATTATCTCTCATTTACAGGTTGAACCCTAATTCGACTGGGCTAATACTACGTTGTAAGAAAATAGAATTAAAAAACAACTAAGACTCAGCAGAGCACTAATTTTGAATTATTGTTGAATTATTGATTCAAAATAGCTTTTTACGGCCTTTAAGTTAACCAAAAATTGACGTTTCGTCCCGGTAACTCACTTGGACTCATCATCGCATTTTTAGTTTCTACATTGTATATACACTGCCTATAGTACTATCATGAAGCATCATTTTTACTTGCGATTATAGGGACTAAGGCAAGTTTAGGATTCGTGAATATTAAAAAAAATTAGATAACAATCAAACATGACATTACGATCATAAAGAAGTCTAAAAAAGTGATGGAGAAAAAATGTCTGTCTGTCTCTCTGTTAGTATGTTTTTTTTTTTTTTTTTTTTATAATTAACGCGCGCACAAGGGATTATGTGTTTCCCTTTTAATGTAGAACACACTGCGCGGGCATTACGAAGATAGGGAGGGGAGAGATAGGAGGTGCCGATTAACATTGGTTTTGAATGTTTGCAGATCAAAATGGCAAGGGAAAATCCCGCCGGGTAAACTATTCCAAATTCGTGTCGTTCGGCTAAAAAAAGAATCCCTATATTTCACGGTACGTCCGAAATTAGGCTCAAGGGTGAACTGATGAGCATTCCTTGCGAAACGAGTATTACGGGAGAAACTTTTAAGGGGAGGAATGCAACTGGCTACTTCGAGTGAACATTTTTTGTAAAAGAAACGATAAAATAAGGAAAGACATGAAACATTGCGTCGGTGTTCGAGTGGGGCAATTGTTTCAGCGGCAGTTCTATTACCTATCAATCTTAACGCTCGATTTTGTATTCTATCAAGCAGGTGAAGCGATGTTTGCGAAGCACCTGCCCAGAGGTGGGAGTTATACTCGAGTTTAGGGCGTATAAACGCTTTATAAATTGTAGCCAGATCAGATGGGGAAAAATACTTCTTACACCGATAAAGAAAACCTAAGCACTTTGCAGCATTTTTAGCGATCTCAAATATATGGTCGTTCCAACGGAGGTCGTCGTTGACACACATACCGAGTACTGAGAGCTTTTCGGTTTCTTCGATGTAAGTGCCATTCATGGACAATGGCATTGGGGGAATGTTTAGCTTTAACGACAGAAGACAGCATTGAGTTTTCGAAGCATTAAACTCCACACGATTTCTATTACCCCATTTGACAATGCTGAATAAATCGGAGTTTAATGAGCTTGACATACGGCACCGTTGCAATTGTACGTCCGAAGGCGAAGGACGTGAATTATCGAACGAATATGAAAAGCTGAGGGTAGAGTCGTCAGCAAAACAGTTAAGTGGATTAGAAGTAACAGACAGAAGATCATTTATAAAAATGAGGAAAAGAGTCGGAGACAGAACAGAGCCCTGGGGCACACCAGCAAGTATGTATAACGAACTGCAGCCTAAACGGCTTAAGCGATTATCTTCAAACTTGGTGTGTGTGATTCTTTTGGCATTCCCCAGAGGGGGAATGGGTGTACGTAAATAAACTCTTAAAAAGGTGGTCTTACTAGGTATACGGACTTAAAAATACTTGTTATAGTACATATTATGTTCACATTGAAGAATTTTGAGATGGATTATTTGCATTGTTCTAAAAAAAAAGTTTTTCAAAGTATATTTTAAAAATTGTGCGACCGATTTTGATAAAATCCTATTTTTTATTTTTGTTTTTTGAAAAAAAAAAATTTTTTTTAGATATTGATCATAAAATTTAAAATATTTGTTGTTGATTAGTTTTAAAAATACAGCGTGCGGCAGTGCAGCAGTGGATAAGAGTTTGCTTCAGTCGTTCAGCAAATGTGGAAGTGAGGACATCGTTGGAGATTTTCCCAGTGTGTAAAAGTTAAATTTCCAAATGACATAATTAAAAGTATTTCGATTAATAGTGAGTTTCAAACAAACCAGCCCAAAGGTACATATTGCAAAAACCATACATTTGCATATAAGCAAAATAGCTCAGGAAGTAGAGTAGCCGGACGCGGCGCACAAGGACCCGGGTTCGAATCCAGCCTGGCGGACTTCACAAATAATATCCCAGCCAATGGGAGATAGATAAGAGCAGATCTTGCCATCGGATGAAGGGCTACCAACGAAACTTAATAACGAAACGATCAACAAGGCAAATCCGGCTCAACTGCCAGTCGGAGAGACATAAGAGGCGCGGCAGCAAAGACCAGTGCAGCTGCGAAAATACGCCAGCAACTGGAAAATACTGTATTAACGTCGGACATATCAGTGTCGTATATTTTCCGACGAAGGGGAAAAAGAACAGTCACAGCAAGCTACCATGATGGACCAACCGTCAACATTAAGGCAAGCGGAAGCTCAGGAACAACAAGAACAACAGCACCAAGAACAACAGCACCAAAGTCAACAACAGCAGAGTCAACAACAGATTCAACAGAGAAAACAGCAGCAGAGACAACAGCAGTAGAGTCAACAACAGATTTAGCAGCAACAGCCATCGCAGAAAAAGATAAAGAAAGGTAAGGTGCGGGTTGACGGGCACCCGGCTAGTTTTCGGGGCTGTCCTAAATTCCAACATCTTATACAAAAAAAAGTTCCAAACTGGTGGAGAGGCGACCAGTTTTTGCTCCTGCACCTACAGGCGTTGTACCCCAAATCTCGTAAATCTCTGGTGGCAGGGAGGGTACAACAACAACCAAAGATTGCCAAACAGGCCCAGATATTATGTCTGTGTTGCGGGTCATGCCGGCCCAGTTAAACAGCCTACAACAACAGCTCGGAATGCTGCAGGAAACACTAGACCGTTTCTACGCTTACCTTCCCAACTTAGGGCAATTTAAATCCTAATGGACGCGCTGTACGAGAACCTCTTCAAAATGCTGGCAGTGAATGTAAATTCACTAATCAGGACCGAACGTAGAGCAAATTTTTTCAATTGTTGCATGATCACAGTCCAGATGTCTTTTTGGCTAGCAAAACCAAGCTAAACCAGAAACACGAACTGACTCATAATAATTACAATATCTTAAGAAGGGACCGGCCCAACTCCACTCGTGGGGCGGGGTCGCTATCTTTTTAGAAAAGGTATTGATCATATGGTCATATATAATAGTGAAGGGCGAAGAATCGTGTTGCTAGAAGCTTGCATCATATGTATTCCACTCCAACAAGAGAAGCGAATGTATGCGATCGCGGTGTACGCACCAGAAGCACCTCAACCTGCAAATTTTATTGCAGAGCTCGAAAAACTTTTCGAGTGCCTTAGTCTGCAATCAGATTATAATTATTATTTGTGGCTGGAGATTTGAATGCCAAACATGAAGTTTGGGGAACTCAAATACAAAATGCAAGAGGATGCCATCTTTTGAATTTGATGGGTCGACACCATGTTGAGTATAAAATCAACCTTCTTGCTACATGTAGACCATCGTTCGCAAGGAGCGGTACTTTTCTAGATCAACCACTTTTAGACTCAAGACTGATAGGAACTGACTCTGTAGGCCAACAGACAAGAAATTGTATTCAGACGGTAGAATACGACAGTCACCACATCGGACTTGCCGCCTTCATACAGCTACCAAACGAGCTTGTGGTGTTGGATGAACTTGTGCCTGCGTGCTCTTACAATTTTAGTAAGGTACGCTGGCCACGTTTCTCCAACACCCTGACAAGGGAACTCCTCTCTAACGACATTTCGCTTCCAAACGACAGGAATCTTTTGAACGTAGAGATCGATGTATACCTGCTTCAGATGGATGGTGTCATAGTTTGTTTTATGAACAATCCGACAATTCAATAGAAGCACTACACAGATAAAAAGCATATACAAGAATAGATCTTGAAAAAAAGGAAGTCCCATTGCTTAGTTAAAATGGATAAGGAAAACATATTTTTTTGTAATTAAAACTGAGGTATCAGATCACTATACACTATTTTGTGGAATTTCAAACAATGACATAGAAAAATCAGAAACAAGAACACAAAAATCTTATATCAATCAAAATAAGGTCAATTCATACATCCTAAATACAAACTGAAACAATAATATAGATCATTTTAACAATGCAAAAGATATATACGAAGAAATTATTCACACCTTTAGAAAAATATATGAAAAAATTGGCACAGAAAACAATAATAAAATAATGTAATGCTATTAATCTATGGGTAAGCCCGACAGATGTGTAGAGAAAGAAATTTCTTATGGAAGATGGAAAAATAAAAGAAGGTGCATAAGATACGAAACAGAATAAAAGAGGGACAGGATTTTCGTAAAGAAAAAGATAGAAAAAACAAACATGTATTTTAACCGCGATAAATTCTCGGAATGTCGTTAAGATCCGAAAAAACTTGAGATTTGATAAACGATATACTTGGAAGGAGAAAAATAGACTTAGATGAAGTGATCAAAGGAATTTTGGTAGTAAGATCAATACAAATGAGCTTGCGAACTTGTTGAATCTCTGGTGCACACATGCAAAATAAAAAGTAATCACAGCGAGATGAGAAGCTCGCAGCAATCCATTTTCATATCACCAGTCAAAAGCGAAGAAATCGTACAGATCTTGACGAACTTTAATATAAAAATCTCCAGGGGCAGACGGAATAAGAGCAAAATACATACAAATAAATGCAAAAATATTTTTCCTAATATTGGAATGCATGGTAAACCTCAGTTTTGAGCAGTCTTTTGTGCCAGATGAACTAAAAGTTGCTATAGTAGGGCCTATTTACAAAAACTGACTTCTTAAACTATAGACCTTTTCCTATCCTACCCATAATGGACCAAATATTAGAACAGGTAATGGCATTACGACTACAAAGGTATATCAATAAATATAATATAATCAATAAAAACCAGTAATCAGTATGGGTTTACTAAAACAAAAACACCAGCAAACTTCTCGCTGAGTTTGCAAATGAAATAAATAACAATCTAAATAAAAAGTATCATAATCTCGTAGTTTCATTATCATTTCAGATTTTAAAAAAGTTTTTGATGCATTACGATACGAAAAGCTCGTCGAAATGCTGGAAAAAATAGGGATCTGTGGTATTAATTTGGAGTGTATATCACAAATAGAAAAATGAAAGTTAAGATATGCAAGACAATAAACCAAGAAAAAAGCTTAAATCATGGAATTCCACAAGGGTCAATTTCAGGGCCGCTGCTTTAAATAATATATGCCAACCCATTACTTATTGTTTTGAAAAATAGTAGCTTTTGCTGAGGATACAGCGATCATGGTCAGTCATAGAGATCTAGCAACAAGAACTAGCATGATGCAAATGGAGTTCGACTCTGTAATAAGATGGTGTCATGACTTTGGACTAATAATAAACATACAAAAAACTAAACTAATGCAAATTAGGTCTTCTTATATCTTGAAAACCAAAACTAACATTACAATTCATGAAAGAAACTGCTTACATGAAAACGCGAACGAAGAATATCTAAACTGCAAGGATTTCATTGAAAATGTTCACTGTCTTGAAACAGGCTTACTTCTCACTAGTAGAGTCAACGGGATTTTAGCGTGGGGAAACACCACACAAAGCTACTTACTAGAACTCCAAAAATACAAAATCGCATGGTAAAAATATATATACAAACAAAAAACGGAATAAACAGAGACAATAACACTCAACAAAATATATACAAAATACTTAGAACTTTGAATATAAGACTAAATATTCTTGAAGAATACTACAATGACCAGCAATATAAACAACCAATAGATCATTAATTCAACACCAGAAAAAGGCATAAGGATTTCTGCAAACTACTAGATTTTAAAAATTCGTATGGGAAACAACAATCCGTCATCATTCCACAAATTTTCAACAAAATGCCTAGAGAACTTAAGACGCCCATAATAAAGATACACATATAAAAATAAATTGCACGACTGGATCGCACGTACTTCCTCATATGTGCGCTCACATTGTAGAATAAAATTAAAAAATAACGTACATTTAAAAACAAAATTAAAAAAAAATCACTTACCCATTTTCAAAATATTGATTTTTCAAAAAAAAAAGATTTAAAAAAATTATTAAAAATACAAAAAAAAAGTTTTCGAAAAAAAAAAAGCAAAATTACTTAGGCTACCTACATTTTCTTGATTATCAATTTTAATTGTAATCGGATCACCAATTTTCGAGAAAGTCGAAGAAAAAAACCCGGCCCTATGGGAGGTACCGTTCTTAGCCCACCATATTACATTTTTTTTTAACCAAAATATAATGCATACCTGCAGTAGTACACTGATTTTTTTTTATAAAAATTTTTGGAGCCGTTTTCGAGAATAATAGGCTTTTACATAACGGTTATATGGCAGGTACCGTTAATTTGTTAGCTAAAAAAAGTTGAAAAAACTCCTCTGTAGAATGTTAAAATAACCTTAAGTTCAAAATTTGAAGACGATTGGCGCAACTGTGTAGGCTGCAGTCCAAAATACATCCGTACAGACAGACAGACAGACAGAATTTTGCCAGTAGCTCAAATATGTTTCTCTATCATCGTAATGTCATGTTTGATTGTTATCTCAAAATGTTTAATCTGCACGAATGCATAACTTGCATTTAGTACCTACCTATCATCGCAAGTAAAAAAATGTTAATGTATTACCATTACAACTGTTTCAAGAATTACATATAAATATTAAAGTAAGCACCCTTCCACAGAAAAGTAAAAAAGCAGATTACTTTTTGTAACCAAAATATATTATAAGTTTAATATAACGGGTGATTTTTTTGAGGTTAGGATTTTCATGCATTAGTATTTGACAGATCACGCGGGATTTCAGACATGGTGTCAAAGAGAAAGATGCTCAGTATGCTTTGACATTTCATCATGAATAGACTTACTAACGAGCAACGCTTACAAATCATTGAACTTTATTACCAAAATCAGTGTTCGGTTCGAAATGAAATGAAAAAATGAAAAATGAAAATGAAAAAAATGAAAAGATCAGGCTCATTTCTGGTTGAATGGCTACGTAAATAAGCAAAATTCGGGATGCATGGGCAGTTTTTGAACGGCTTCTGGTTGCTCTTCACTTCAAATGCGGCAATTTTGCTTATTTACGTAGCCATTCAACCAGAAATGAGCCTCATCTTTTCATTTTTTTCATTTTCATTTTTCATTTTTTCATTTCATTTCGAACCGAACACTGATTTTGGTAATGAAATTCAATGATTTGCAAGCGTTGCTCGTTAGTAAGTCTATTCATGATGAAATGTCAAAGCATACTGAGCATCTTTCTCTTTGACACCATGTCTGAAATCCCGCGTGATAAGTCAAATACTAATGCATGAAAATCCTAACCTCAAAAAAATCACCCGTTATAAGGAATGAAGGAAAGAAAGGTGAATGAGTCCATTCATACAAATCACGACCTGGAAAACAGAGCTCTGTTGAATCACTTTTACCTTCGAAATCGCATCACGCAATGGTGATCTGAGAATCTTGGTTTTACGGGTTCAATGAAGACAACCTGGCAAACGCCACCATCGCCGAGCAAAATGCTGCCTTAGAATTATAAAAACATGATTATGCATATAGAAAAGTTAGCATTCTAAAACTATCGTGTATTGAATAGACAGGTAGTTTGGGGTTTTTCTACTATAATTTCAATGGCATTACGAGATCCGTTTTTCTCACTCAAGCCTTCATATGCCTAGCCTATATCTCGTTGTGTAGAGGTGCAAAATGAGAATAGTTTACATTTTTCGATAGGTATTGAGCTTAGGTAGACGATCCATACACCAAAAATTTCTTGAAAACATAACTGCATCTCCAGGAGCGGATTGAAGGGTCACGGGTCGGAAAATATTTTTTTTCTTTCAAGTCCTCACTTGCCCATATCTCGTTATATAGAGAAGTCGTAGTAAAAAATTATTTATATAATTTTAATAATCCCAATACCATACCCCTTATTTGTATTTTCATATTGCTTTCGATGGAAACAACAAACCAAGTTGTTTCCCACGGATAGCACTAATTATAAAATAAGCATTTTTTGAAACTTGAACTAATAAACGCGCAATGCAGCGCATTTTCTTAAGTATGTAACATAAATCTAATGGAATGTAAAACAAAACGCACACTAACTTAAATAAGCATTTTTTGAAACTTGAATTAATAAACGCGCAATGCAGCGCATATTCTTAAGTATGTAACATAAATCTAATGGAATGTAAAACAAAACGCGCACTAGCGCATACAAGTATTTTCTGTGACAATAAAGATCAGTTTTAAACATTAACTCAACAAACGTGGTTATTTTCAATCATTACTATCTAGTCTAGTTAAGCGATCCATATATGGTATTGAATCCAGATAGAAGCTCCAAATACCAATTTTTTTTTAAATATATTTATATTTTTTTTAAATACATTTATTTATTTATCTATCAAGTACAATCTTAGATTAACATAATAATTCAATATATAATATATAATAGTAACAAAAAATATAAATATAGGCTTAAAATATTTAATTACAAATTAACAATTAAAAAAAATACATAGTATATACATATTAGATGCTATTGAAAATCATAGTCTTACAAACATTTCTACTCATATTAAAGTCGATTACGTAGTTGTAGTGAATAGATGCCATGGTTACTGGGCCATTAAGACCGTTATTTGTCCTATGTAAGGGGATGAAGAAGAAATTTCCATCTCTAGGCCTTAGGTGACGCACAGGGACATACAAATTAAACAAAGAAAGCAATTTTGAACATTGAATATGCCCACATACAACATCACGTGCAAAAAGGGCAGAATAATATTCACGTCTAAGGACAAGTGGTTTAAGATCTATTAAAGCACATCTACCTTCATGTGGTGGACTATGTGACCAATTAAATTTTCTAAAAGCAAACTTTGTGAAACGCTTTTGAATTTGTTCAATACGAAAACGGGCATTGGCATAGTATGAGCTCCATACCACACAACAGTACTCGAGAAATGAACGGATTAAAGAAATATATAATGTCTTCAGGGTATATGGATCTTAGAAATCGCGTGAATTTCGAAACAAGAAACCTAACATTGAATTTGCCTTAGATATTATATAATCATAATGACATGAGAACTTCAATTGTTCATCAAAGATAACACACAGATCTTTTTGACGTGACACTCTTTTTAAACTCACATTTCCAATATTATAATCAAATAAAATTGGACGAACAATTTTAGATACAATTAACACAGAACACTTACTGATATTAAAATAAATGCACGCAGGCAGGCATTCGCGAAAATTACTAGATTTGTAGTAGTGGATTTACCTCTTACAAAACTATGTTGAAAGTCAGAGATATTATTACAAACAGCACGATACAATTTGTTTTTGACAATAGCTTCAAATATTTTCGGAATGATTTGAAGTTTCGCAATTGGCCTATAATTATTCACACCTTTTTTGGAACCAGACTTATGTATAGGTGTAATGAAGGACCACTTCGAAATTTCAAGAAACTCACCACAGCATAAGGATTTATAAAAAAGGGTATGAAGTGGTTTGAGAAGACCAAGGTCACATGTTTTCATTATCCGGTGCAAGAGAAATACTCGATTCAAGGGAAGATAGTTCATCCAAAATATCATCTTCAGTTATGAATAAATGACAAATATCTATTAAAGCTTCACACAAAGGTAAATTAGTACATCCCATATTAATATTAACAAAATTAGACTGGCAAAAAGAAGCAAACATATCACATATAACATTCAAATTATCACTCACCACACCATTTAATTACATTTCAGAAGGTAAACCGAACGATTTCCTTTTTGTGTTAATGAAAGTCCGAAATGCTTTAGAATTTTGTTTAATTTTGGACTCAAGTGACCAAAGATAATGTTTATAAAGAAATCTTTTCAAGAACTCATATTCTTTCCTTAGTTGACAGAATCAACTTTGAAGTGAAGTATTATTTCTGCTCTTTTTGTACATATTACACATAGCACGTTTTAAATGTAGCAATTGTTTATTAAACTGGCACAAACCTAGAAAAAGCTGAATCTATCACCTCACAAAAGACACGGTACATATGTTCCAGACTAGGCATAGAAAGAATATTTTCCCAGTCTATTCTCTATTGAGCGAAAAAAAGTTATTTAACAATACGTAATCGGCTTTTGCAAATTAATACACAGTATTATTACAATTTGACACAGGTTGTTGATTTAAAATACCAAAATTAAAAGAAACATTCAAGGCTTTGTGATGAATACTATTGCTGCAAAGTAAAAAATCAGCTTCCGAAACAGAACATTCGATATTATCATGGACAAAAACTAAATATACCATCCTACCAATAGAATTATAAATACAATTTTGTGCAGTAGATTCATAGCAGAATTTAAATTAAAATCACCTAGGACTACAATAAAATAAATAGGTTTTAATGTATTTGAAATAAATTTAACATTATTAATATGAGTTTCATAAATTTGAGCATCTGAGTTAGGTGGAATATATGAGATAAAAAAATATACGTAAACTTTACTATTTTTAATGTCGGATGATAAAAATTCAACACAAATACATAATTGTTCTATCAAACCAGAAGAACATTTTAGCTCAAATAATTTGCTTTTCAAACAAGAACGAACTGCTAGTAAAACGCCTTCTCCTCTATTTAATCCAGTTTCAGCTGCACAGCGATCAGCGTTGATTAATTCGGAAGAGATTATATTTTCACTCAACCAAGTTTCAGTCAAAGCAATAATAGTATATGGGCAACCAGTAACAGTAACAAAAAATCGCTTAGTTTTGTTCTCAACCCCCCAGCATTTTGGTAGAAGAGGGTACAAGATTTCTTGAAAATATAACTGCGTTTCCAGAAGCAGATTGAAGGGTCGCGGGTGAGAAAATATATTTTTTCACTCAAGTCCTTACATGCCTATATCTCGTTATAGAGAAATCCTACCTAAGTATATGTTGCATACTCAGATAGGTATACAATCCGGCTAAATAATCCATATATTAAAAACCTCTTAAAAACATAACTGAATTTCAAAAGTTTCTGGTTATATTTGGAAACCATAAAAATGACATTTGATTATAATTTGAGTATAACAAAAGAAATGAGGTACAATTGTGAAGATTTTGGCTATTCTTAGAGATATTTGAAAAATTAACTTTTTTTTTAGAAACGCCATATCTTAGTAACAAATTAACATACAAACATTTTTGAATAACCAATATTGTATTTTATGCTCTACAAAATACATCTTAACGCTTTTTAACGTAGGACGTAAAAAAAAAGTTATTAACGTAAAATTTAAGTAAGGTAGAAAATTTTGAAATTTTTTAGAAATATGGCACGGATACTCTCGGAGCCAGGAATACACTCATCATTTAATTTATTTAATATTTCTCCAAAGAACATAGCAGAGAAAAAACGCGGGAGAAATGGATCAGAGAGAGAGAAGCTGTGTCAGGAACAAAAGAATCGTCGATCGGTGAATGATTGTTTCAAGTAACTTGCGAAATAATTTGCGATAGGAAGCGCTTGTTGAAGATTCGTTATTGAAAGACAACTCATGCTATCACATGATTGAAAGATTTTTAGAACTTTCCAGCTGAAAGTATTTTCTTCAAATTTTGAACAATCAAAATTTTAAGAAAATACAATTAAACGAGTCTACAAAATTTTATGGACAGAACTGCAGCGAAGATTTAATAATATAGAATACAATAGGAACATAGCAGTAGCAACTTTGTTGGATCCTTGTTTTTTTTTAAGATTTAAGAAATGCACTTAACTCTATAAAAATGGGATGGGACTTAGGGATGGAGGGTATAATGGCTTAAGTTTGGTTATTATAAAGGGTATATTTAAGTACAGATTTATTCATATTAAAGTCAAAAGTAAATAGAGCATTGTTTGCGTGTCGAAAAATGATTGACATTGGTTCAAAGTGACCTTAGTTAGTTCGATGGATAGGAATATAGAAGGAGCGCAGGATACGGGGATTAGTATTAAGGTGGACTTGATTTAAAAGGGTAGTAGAATCAATATTCCCTATTAGCATAGCAATTGGTGGGCAAAAATAATATCAGCGATTTGACGTCGTGTTGCTAAAGGTTGCAAGCCAATAAGTTTCAGGAGCGCAACATAAAAAGGTAAATTGAAATTGTCTTCCCAGGAAATTCCGCGTAAAGCAAATCGAATGAATCGTTTTTGAACTCCCTCTATTCGAAGAGAATTGTTTTCATAATATGGTGACCAGACTTCGCATTCATATTCAAGCAAAGGTCTAACTAGGGTGATGTAAAGAGATTTTGTGATATAGTGGTTGGAGAATTCCTTAGACCATCTCTTAATAAAATCAAGGGATTTATAAGCCTTATTAATTATTTGGTCGATGTGGAATTGAAGTTCAGCTGTTTATCACAAAGAATACCAAGATCACTTATGCTTATCGTTTCACTTAGAAAATAATAAGTTCTAGAGGGGGCTGGTAAGCGCTTTCTTGAAAATGTGAGTTTTTTGCATTTACCCACATTTAATTCCAAGAAGTTATGCTTGCACCAAATAAAGAATCTATTAAATAAATGACCTCATTTTGCAAAAGAACAGAGTCTAAAGAAGAAGAGATTAATTTGAAAATTTTCTTGTCATCTGCAAACATTAAGAGATCAGAATCATTTAAGATAAGACTCACATTATTAACTGAAAGAACGAAGAGCAAAGGTCCAAGGTGACCTTGAGAAACACCCGAGGTGGCATTAATAGGTTTAGAGACAGAGTTACAAAAAAGAAATCTATAATTTCGTTTCTAAAGGTAGGAACAGATCCAAGTTTAGAACGACGGTGGAAAAACAAGAGCTTTGAGCTTAAGATAAATTATTTGATGAGAAATTTTATCAAAAGCTTTGCTGTAATCAGTATAAAGAACATTAACTTAATTACCTTTGTCACTTACTTACTTACTTAGATGGCGCTACAGTTCGGGACGAACCTGGGCCTCAACCAACATGGCATTACCTTTGTCAAGGGCTGAAAAAACAGTTGACACGAATTCGATTAGATTAGTTGTAGTAGATCTACCTTTAAGAAATCCGTGCTGGGCAGGAGAAAAAATTGACCTACAATGGAAATATACACAGTCATAGACTTACAATCTGATAAGCAATCAATTAACATGGTTTCAAATTCGGATCGGTGATCAACGTTTTCTTCAACGTTGTTACTAAAAAACAATAAAATCATTGGTGAAAAGTTCGGTATTAAGAATATTAGGTGTAAGATTGGTTTCGGTAAGGGCAAAAATATCATAGGGTAATTTTTGAGAATTGTTGAAAACAGCTGAAGTTTCAGACCTTAGTCCTCTAACATTTTGGTAATAAAGACTAAGGCATTTCGGTTTCGGGATAGATTGGTTAGGAGCGATAATAGTGTTTGAAATCATTACGAGATTTTTGGAGGTGGGATGTACGTTTTGAAGAGATAAATGAAACAAATGAGGTTAACTCTTTTTTCACTTTAACATGAGGACTTTGAAATCCATCATGAAATTGCAAAAAGATGCGCATAAGTGCATCATATTCAGTAGGGAGACCATCAACGCAAACGGAATCAGGTTTGTCATGTAAGTAGGCAAGATAAAGACGAACATTATTATATAATTTATCGTCTCTTAACCGGGACGAGACATATAGGCCTTCAATATTTACATCAGATATATGTTTAGTTAATTTAACATTTGGAGGGAGTAGAGGGTTAAGGAAACTTTGAAGTGTTGGATCAGAAACATCAGTGTTCTTGCTCAAGATATGGGAAGTAGAAGTTATTAAGGTGCGTGATTTTGAGGATGAATGGGATTAGAAAGATAAGCGGAATTTTAAGTTGATTTGGTCGCAGAGCTAGGAATAACTTTTGGTAGTGGATTTTCCTGTTTTGGTTGAAAAAGATTAAAGGAAACTCGTTTGGCAGGAGGCTTTACGGATGAAGGTGAAGTCTTTCGCTTAAGAGATGATAACGGTGTTAAATTAGTATCTGGATTCTTATTTCTATTAGTATTCAAAGATAAACTAGTTGGATGGAAAGGGTAAATATTATTGAAACAAGAATGCGAGAAATTGGGACGAATGCCAATTTTAAAACTTCAGTTATATCCTTGATGATGCACGTTTTTCATTCCGCCCACTTTTTGTTAAAAGATGAGCTGGCCTTTTCTCTTATTGTGTGCCCAGATAATGAGTTAACGATCCATTTAGATTTTTTTAAGAGTCCTATTTTGATGTTCCCACTATCGGCGTCGCTGCAAAAAAGCCATTCATACTTTTTTGGGATAAGGACTTTGAAGCTCCGTGTTTATGTACGCTTGCATTCAATATAAGCTTTCGTTTTGGGTAGTATTTATATTTATCCGTTAATTCCATTCAGATAGGGACCACTGAGTGCCAAATTTTATGATAATTTCTGGTTCAGATGTTAATGTTGTAGTTTGAGGAGCTGGTTGAGAAAAGGGTACATGAAGCGATGGAGTCTGGCTGGACAAAAGCGATGTGTCAGGTGTTGGGTTAACCGTTTAATGTATGAGGGTGCACTCATTAGAAAGTTGATCAGGAGACTTATCTGCATACGGGGCAAGGGCTTAGATAAGTTTTTTAATGTGAGTTTTTGCACATTTTCACCACATTTGACACCCATAGAGAAGGATTGCTTGGAATACAACTTTTTGAATTACCATTTTATTATCTTTGCTAAGACACGACTACCTTTTTATGAAACGATATAATATATTTATAGCAATGCTAACTTTTTGCACAGTCTTAGCAATATGCACTTTAAAAGTTATTTTTTGATCTAAATAAATACCAAGATATTTAACACTTGAGTCCCATTTGACATTTGCACCATTAACTTTGAGCTGATTGTTTGGAAGATAACAAGACTTTTTCTTTCCATTTTGTATAGTAGTTGGTCATCAATTCTATTGCATTTCTTAAATTTGTCTCAATGTTAAGACTAAATTCATGCGATGAAAAGATGCCTGTATCATCCGCGAATATAGCTATTTGACACTCTGGTAGCCCGGGTATATCAGATGTAAAGATATTGTAGAGAAAAGGACCTAGTACTGATCCTTGTGGGACATCTTAGTTTAGTTTAGTTTAGGTTAGTTTATTTCATCAATTGAATATATAAAATTCGCTTAGACTAAGATATATAGATGTACAATTTTAACAGTTGGTGGATACATGTATACAATTAAGTTACAATTTAATTAAGTAAAATTTAATGTTTAATTATTATTAATGAGACTTATACAAATAATATTTAAAGCTTGCTGTTTAAAAATATGACGAGAACAGTTGGAATACAAATCGAGTTTATTACAAATAATATTTGTAACTCTGAAGCAACGGGATATGGGCTCATTTCTGCCATAATTACTGCTATGAAACTGTTCATAGAACAGGTATCTGAAACGAGTAGTTCTCATTGGAAGCATAGTTCCAGTTACTAATGATAGCAACGGAGGACAATTAATATGAAATGTCTCTTATAAACATGACCGAAAAGTATGTTCTGCTATTTTCAAGAGAATGTAAGCCAAACAATAAGCACCTACTATTGTAAGGTGGTCTTGGAATATTCCAATTTAACTTATAGAAAGCATATCTAGTGAAATTCCTCTGTACTTTCTCTATTCTATTCAAGGAATTATTGTAACAAGGATTCCAAATTATGCAACAATATTCTAAGACTGATCTAACAAGTGAATTATATAAGGATATTATAGTAAAAGGGTCAGAGAACTCTTTGGTATTCCTTTTAATAAAACCAAGAATTTAATTTGCTTTATTAATCATATAGTCGTAGTGAGCTGAAAATGATAATTTAGTATCTAAGATTACTCCAAGATCTTTCTTAGTTGACACTCGTTCAAGACTAATGCTATTGATATTATAATTAAATTGGATTTTGAATTCTGAAGCACGATAACACTTGACATTTCGACACGTTGAGAAAAAGAGAGTTATGTTGGCACCACTCATTAGAGGTAACCTTACGATAAAGTTTAAGATCATCTGCGAAAAGAAGACAAGCCGAATCAATAAATAAGTCAGGTATGTCATTTAAAAATAGTAAAAATAGTAAGGGTCCCAAATGACTACCTTGAGGGACACCCGAAGGCACGGAAATATTATCAGAAAATGAATTACCGATTCTGTTGCAGACTAGTTTCTCAAATAATTTTGGAATAGCTGAAATCTTACAAATTGGCCTATAATTTATTATTTCTAGCCTAGAACCTGATTTAAAAATCGGAGATAAAAAAGAAATTTTCCAGCTTTGTAAAAATTGACCTTTAGCGAGAGATAAATTGAAGATTATCGAAAGTGGTTTTGCTATCGCGTTTGCACATTTTTTTTAAAATAATAGCTCGGATTCCATCATGACCTTCACTCTTATCGTCATCCAATGTTGATAAAGCTTCTTCTATCTCCTCAGAGTTTAGAACTAACGAATCAATGTCCACAACTTTTCCAACAGTGGGCATTTGTTGGGTGAGGGGAGTTTGTACAGAATATACTGATTGAAAATAGTTTGCAAACAAGTTACAGATTCGAGGCACGTCACTAGTCATTGTGTCAAGATACTTCATGCAACTAGGAATTCCACTAGAATTTCGTTTTGAACTTATAAATTTCAAAAAAGTGCTTACTGTTTAATTTAAGATTACTTTCAATTGAATATAAATAGTTTGTATAGCAGAATTTGTTTAAGTAATTGAACTCACGTTGGCGATGAAAATAATTTAAGCGCAGTTCAAGATTTTATTTATCAGATTTATAGAGTTTATACGCTTTATTGTTTTTGTTTTTAAGATTATTCAACCTCTTGTTGAACCAAGGTGGATTTGAATTAATTTTAAGAAGTTTCTTAGGTATAAATAGATCAATTGCACATTTAAAAATTCTTGTAAACTCATCAGAAGATGTTTGCAAGTTAGAAAAAAAAGAATATCTCGCCACGAGAAAGACAAAAGATAAATTATCATTGCATCAAAGTTAGCTTTTGGAAAGTCATAAATACATATTTGGTAATATAAAACATTCATCTCATATTGATAAAAATTAATATTGCCTTCAATGGCAACATGATGTAAGGTATTACCTATAACCGGGAAAATGGATTTATCTATATTTATATCAAACTCGGCATCTACAAAAACAAGATCAAGTATCCGGTTTAATTCATTACGTACGCTATTAACTTGACTTAAATTAAATTGACCAAGAAAATCAATAACTAATAACTCAATTTCAGTTGAAACATTAAAAGGAACAAAATAACTATCGTCTAAATCAAGTTCCTATATAATATTACTAAGATTAAAATCTCCTGCATAGAGAAAATGTTGTGAACTTTTAAGATTTACTAAGATTGGCTTTAGATTATTTAAATGAGCATTATATAAATCAAAGTTACTTCTAGGAGGAATATAGCTTACAGATAGAAATAATTCCAATTTACCTAATTTCACACAAACAATAAGTTGGTCTATCTCCTGGTCCGGGGTAGAAAAGTTTGGTTCTAAATTTATAAAGTAACATTCAAGTGCGGCATGAATCGCAATCAATACTCCACCATCTCTTCCCATTCATGATAATATTCTAGATCTATCTTTTCTAAATACATTATAATGGTTAGGAAAAAATTCGGTACTTAAATGATCGCTGTTTAACCAAGTTTCCGTTAATATAATTATATCGTACTTAGAAGAAGAAAAAGTGACAAAAATATGATCTAACCTGGTTCTCAATCCACCAACATTCTGATAATATAATGATAAATATTCTAATTTTTTAGATGACGTTGATGAAAATCCATCAGCTGTGGCAGCAGCATTTTTTACATCAATATTAAAAGTTTGGTAAGCAGCACACGAGATTAGATTAGATTGACAGGCAGCAATAAATTCGATATGATTTTCAACATTTATAACTTCAGCAGCATTAAGAGTAGATGTTAAATCGGTTCCTTGAATTGTCGAAGGTTGTCGTTTTTTGAGCGATTTATAAATTTTTTGACCTTGACATACATAGGCCAAATTGACGAATCACTCATCAATTGATCACATTTGTCTATAGAAACACTCAGTTTGAAATTAACATGAGTAATCTCAGATGGTGCCATTCTTTTTTTGATAAGTTTATGGCATTTTACAGAATTTGCTGGTAAATCCGTCTTAGCTAAGACATGATTTATAAGATCTTCGGGTTTAGTGTCCATATCAAACTTAGAAATATGCAACCAGACTGTAGGAGTGAGTGCATTTAATGTACTTGTTCCTGTTCCCGTGATTTCATAATTGATATGTTGGGAATACGATTTACTCCTTAATTGTTCCCAGTTTCTTTTGTTTACATTGTTGCTGATTTCCGCTATAATTTCTTCGGCATTATCCTTTCCAGCATCAATATCAACAGTGAAATCCACTTCCGGGTCAGAAATCCCCTCATCCATAACGGAAGCTATTGGGGAACCTGGAAGCCCGGTATTGGACATTCTGCTTGGTTGATTGGCAGAACGACTTGTATCTTCAGAAGAAGAAGAAGCAGTTACTATTTCAGTACTTTTAAGCGAGCGTGAACGTATAATTCTTTTCGACTGCTGTTGAACTGCAGAAGAAACCGAAACTTCCTTGGTTTTTGATATTTATTATAGCCTGGGGCGAATGATAAATAAAGATATTGATGGAGCGATAAGAATACACTTGATGATACAAACAGAGTTGCCGTCTATCTATCTATCTATCTATCTCTAACACTAAAGTAGCGGTTAGACAAAAAACTTTGAATTATTTTCACGAGATACATGGGAAATCCGAAATTTACCATCTTGTGCACAATACTATCATGCCATACTGAGTCGAAAACTTTTTCTATATCGAGTAGAATAAGACCAGTCGATTTACCAAGAGATCGGTTTTTTCTTACATGTTCACATATGCTGTGATGCATCCTGAATCCAAATTGTTCATTTGGAAATATATTGAGCTCATCAACGATGCGTAATATTTTTACTTTGAGAACTTTTTCAAGTACTTTACTTATGCAACTAAGCAAACTTATTGGTCGATAGCTAGTAAGTAGTTTTGTTTGTTTTCCAGGTTTAATTTTAAGACAAGCGTTAATCAAAAACGCAAGAAACTTAAGCCCTGCCTTTAGTAGTTTTTTTAAATAAATATTTTTAATATTGTCTAGTTCGTCCGACTTATTAATTTTTAAGTTTGAAACAATATATTTCACATCTAGTTTTAAGCTGATCCCTAGGATTTTCAGTTATTTAAGAGTAAACTGTGTTTAAAGTTTGACTTACAAAGTTTTTGGTGGAATCGTCGAGAATGGTTTTTCAAAAATGTTGATGCAAAAACATTAGCTTTGTCTGAATTTCGATATGATCCAAAATGGTTTAGCACTTTTTTCCAACTTACTAAGTTTTTCATTCCAATTTTTATTTCGAAACTTACTAATTTCCTCCGCAATCTTTTTGTTGTAAAATTTAACTTCAATGCGGTACTGTGGAAGCCGATAACGGTGCCATTGCCTCTTAATAGAATTCCTTATGCGAATGTATTCTAGTATGTATTCCGGCATTTTAATAAAAAAAGGTTTTTTGCTTTTTTTTGGGACACAAGACTCTACTGATTCTAGAATAACGTTGGAGAAGACATTGACATGAACATCAGCATCTTCTTTTGAACACACTCTGTCCAAATCTGTAGGAGTTGACCTAAACTTGGATCTAATTTCTGTCCTCAAACGGCACCAGTTAGCATTTTTCAAGTCCAATAGTCCAAGAAGTACTGCTTTCTAATTTAAGCCGATTCATTCATTTTATAAAAAACAGAAATAATATCATAACTCAAATCATTAATAGTTTCAGGCTGACTGAAAAACGAAGGAATGTTCGTTATAAAAAGATCAAGAACGGAGGGTGAGCCTCTCGACCCAGATGGAAAATAAGTTGGACTAAACTGAAACAACATGGAATACGGAAATAAACAAGACATACTAGCAAGAACATTACCCAATGAATTCGCGCGAATAAATCCCCAATCTGTATGTCTACAATTTAAGTCACCTCCAATTATATAATTTTCGGTTCTCTTTCTCTTGTTCTCTCTCTTTTAAAATGCAGTCTCTTTTCTACAGAAGGATTTTTTCCTGGAAAATAAACACAAATCATTTTTATAGTTGTAAGATTCTTTAACTTTATTTTCACACCAACATTTTCACCATAAGTCCTAAAAACGGACAAGGGAGAATGTTGAATTGATTTTTTTAGTAAAATTGCTACACCTCCACCGATTTGATTAATTCGATCTACGCGATCGCAAGTATAGTTTGGAGTATAAAAAGATATATCTGAGCTTAACCATGTTTCCGTTACAAATGCTTCATCAATTTCCTTATGATTGAGAAAATTCAAAAACTCGTTATTTTTATTACTATTTTTATTATTATTATTATTTATTATTTTGACATTCCATGTTATAATATTTAAATTATAATCTAGCATGTTATTTGTTATCATATTACTTGACATTAGAATGTAGAAACTTAGTAGCTAACCGTGCGATAGCTTGAAATTGGTCTTGTTTTGTTTTACATTAACTTAATTTAGAAATCATCTCCATTACAAGAGTATTTAATTCTTCCATTGTGAATAACTCACCACACGCAGATGACGCTGGTTTGTTGATAAGACTCGCACTTAATTGAGTATCCACTACAGGTGTTATCTTATCCCACATACTTTGTCTTGTAGGAACATAAACATTGCTGTTTGAGTTTTGTCTTCGATGCATGCGTTGAGGTAAAGATGGGAAATCGTCCATTGACAGATGAGAAGAGTTGAACTTCTGTATGTTGACAGGATTAATAATTTTTGGCTGAGCTGGGGCATAGAGTAACTATACTATATATATATAATATATTTACTCTATGGCTGGGGCACGATGAGTTGCTTTATTTGAAAGCTTTTCTCTCATTTCCAGATACCTTTTTCTTATTGCGCATGCGCTATCTGTTGATTTATGCTTCTCGTTACAGTTTGCGCACTTATAAACTTCAGTATTGGTGCAGTCTTCGGTCTTATGAGAAGTGGCGCATATGGGGCAATAAGTTTTCACATGACAATTCCTCTCGCCATGACCAAACAATTGGCAATTTCTGCATTGGGTTAAATAATTTTTTGTTTACGTCGATATGACGAGTTAATTTGTGTGTGAAATATTGAACGATAGTTTTTTCTTTATTTCGAACAATTTTATTGAACCACTTTCGAGAGATACTATATAGAAAGTATCTGTATATTGATCATATTTTTTTTCTTTGCACAAAAGTCCAAGTTAAATCCGTTTATTTTTGAGCACAGTAGTGTTTAATTCACTTAAGCCATACAAAATAACTACAAGCTTTTCACTTTTTAGTGTATGAGTAAAGTACTGACAATTTTCTTCTTTTAATTTATCTTACACTAGTTTATAAGAATTTAAAGATTCGCACATAATTTGTATGCCTATTGACATTTTATTAATCAAATAATCGGAAAATTTAATTGATTCCATTCATAAGGTTTTTGTAATAGTTTTATGGGAGGAATTTGCACTCTTTTGGTGGGCTTATCTGGTGACGTGGAATCGTCCATTTTTTCACATTCGTTTTCATTGTCGGTATCACTATCTGGCAAACACTGCAAAGGACCCCAGTAGTTACCTATGGGGTCCCTCTTTTTAATATTCATAGTTTTCGTGTTTGGAAACTTACTGCCCGAGGACATTGGATTGTCCTTGGAACTAGGGGATCTATTGATAAAAAAAAATAAAGTTCAGAGATAAATATTGCTCAACTTCACGTCTCGCTCTATGAAAAACTCCTAAATGATCCTGTCAAGGAACATCAGAAAAAACACTGATGTAAGTCGGAGCGTAGAATTTTAAGGTTTTCAAGAAGAACTTGTAACAGAATCCTTAAGTCGGTAATTTATTTTTCCATTGCTAACATTTTTTCAGTATTTTTTTGGTAAGATGCTATGGTATTATTGAGTTCATAAATGGATTTCACGAATGCATCCATTTTTTCAAGGTGTGCTAAAATGTTTTAATGACACGATTTTTTGTCTTTAAAAACCTCATTTCTTGAGTCACTTTGGCATTGAATGGCAAGAAGTACATAAGAAAGGTATTTTTCACGTTGAAAAACTCCTATTTGTAAGAAATATTCCGCAAAACTTTTTTTTATTCAAAATAGTTAATAAAAAATTGAAAAATTAATATTTGTTTTTATCTATTGCATTTTTTTTTTCATTCGATCCAAGTAAGTACTCGATACTTTTCATTTGATACCGAGTAGGTAGATTAGTTTCAGTAAGGCATAGATTTCAAAAGGTAAAGCGTGAGATCGTTGCAGTCCTGCTTGTGTTTTTAAACGAAGTCCTTTTACGTTTTGGAAATAAAATATAAGAGTAAGGTTCTGAAAGGTATTAGCAACGAAAAAACTTTTCATGGTCAGCTCTGCTACGTTGGAGGTGAGATAAGCGTTTCAAGTGGACGTACTGTCCAAAAGTTGCTAGATCATTCTCAACTTTTTGGGAAGATAAATTGGCAGCTAGCCGAAGACCGAGCTGGCTGGAGAGGCATGTTGGTTGAGGCCCAGGTTCGTCCCGAATTGTAGCGCCCCCTAAGTAGTAAGTAGCAGTAAATTGAAAAACTCATGATATTTGATGAAGACGTTTTTGAGACTAGTGATGTCAGTAGGGAGACTTTCCTGTTGAATGGAGGCATAGCACTTGTTTTAGTCTTACCTTTTTAGCAAACGGATGTTCAACATTATAATGTATAATAATCATAAAACACCGCCTTAAGATATGGTTTCATTTCTATTAACCTATTAGTCATAAATCATAATGGTTTACAATGTTAACAAAACAATAAATTAATAAATTTGCTAATTCCAAGCAGTATTTGGCAATTTCAACTCTTAAAATACATTTTTATGCATATATTAAATCCCACGCGTTGTTAAACAGCATACCATGTCGACTTCTTGTTATTTTCTTCATCTTTGCTATCATCAATCACCTTTGGAAGGGACCACATGTTTCCAATGCCACTATCTGAACTAAAACGATTTGAATTTCTGAATTGTGATAAGCTAGGTGGACGTCGGTGCGCATGATCATTTTCTTTGGAATATTTTTCCTTAAGTTTTCGTCGCTCCTCGTTTGCAAAAGAACTGATCATATCAGTGATTAACTCAAGCCATTGCTCACATTGAGTGGTGTCGGCACTAAAATCACATTCCTGAGTTTTTCGTTTCTGATAGAAAAGGGTAAATGTCTTCTTGTTTGTAATTATACCGATCCTTTCGCAGGGATAGCATCCGCGGAATATCAGCCGTTTATCTTTTACTTCTGTATAAATAAGACATTTATCAAAAATAAAAGCCTTCGATCGATATCCGCGCTTGAGACTGTGATCAAATACGAAGAATTCACTAACTTTTCGGAATTTACCCTGATATGTAACGTTGAACTGAAATAAGAGACCACAAATTAATATGAGTTGTATAAATAAAAGTGAGCATTTTAATATGTTTACATCATTTGATTCAACAATATCGTTTATAACTTCTGATTCGTTAGTCATTGTTAGTAAGGTGCGCATTTTTTTCTCCAATCGACAGCAAGATTCGATAGTTGATTTGAAATAAAAATCACGATGTTTGAAGAGAGTCTGTAAAATGAATAATTTAAATTTAATTGTTTTAGAGAAATGTACCTACACCAGGATACAAGTATTTACCGTTATGAATTGTTGTAGCAGCAGTGGGTACCTAGCCATTCGCTGAATTGGTTGTACTAAAAAGCTGTTCACACCCAATTTATCATTCAGTTCAGACTGTAGGCGCTAGAAATAAGAACAAAAATTAGTAATTTTTTTAAAAAGATAGCTTTTAATACAGCGATATTAATATTTATTGAAATGGTTTCAGTCCAAAATAAAAAGTATATCATCCAAGGCTTTATCTACATTATTTGTAGCTTAAAGTATCTGCATATATGTTAAAAAACTGTAAGCTTATAGATATTTAAAAATTCGTTAAACGATGCTTTGAGATCATGATGGATTAGATCCGCAATGAATTATTAAAAAAGGTGACGGATTTTACCACAATAAGCTAATCGAAAACATAAACCGAATCAACACATCAATCAGGGACTTGTAGCAACAGACCGCCAAAATGTTAACAAAATTTCTCCAATACTATTGAAATTACGGGCGCGAAAGGCGAAGATACTTTCAACAGCAGGTTTGACCCTATCGTCTTCCAGAAATTGTGCTTCCTCCATTTTCAGGTCACATAACCAAGTTAATTTCATGGTTCGCATGCAATCAAAATTGCTTGAATTTCTAAAAAATATTGAAGGTAATGTTGCAATTGATAGCTTTCCTAGTAACCCTTTGCATAAAAACAATAACAAATACAGGTTTCAATCTAAAAATATATTAACAGTATCCAACAATACATTTAAGTGTGCCTTCTGCTTTTGAAATGGCCACTCTATTTATAAGTGCTTTAGGTTTGCTTAGCTGCCAGTAACAGATCGTTTAAATAAAATAAAATTATTAAAAATCTGCCCTAACTGCCTTAAAAACGAATATGAGATCAATGGTTGCCCATCAGTTACGACATGCCGTGAGTGTGGTGATAAGCATCATAGTCTCTTGCATAATAACCATCATGCCAGCATCTCCCAGCTTGTGCATTCACTCAACAAACTAACGACACCAAGGCGACATTTTTTCACATTCCAGATCAACGTTTTTATTCAGTAGAGGATAACGTCACTTCAAATATTCCAGGAGCTATGAACAAAAATACACACATAAAGATGAAGAGCCAACATTTGGCGGAAGTTAGTTTAATGTCAAGGAATTGGAAAATGCACGAAATGCATTTGTAAAAATTGTTCAAATGGAATTCTTTCAAGCGAAGCTAGAGGCTCTTAAAGCAAAACAGAATTTAAATTCCCGGAGTCACCTGAGATCATTGTGCCCTTTCATAGACTCAGATGGAATTATTCGAGTTGGCGGACGCTTACAAAACGCAGTAATATATTTTGAGCGCTTCAAACTTTTCTGCGCTTTCACTTCTAAAGTGGCATTTTTTCTACTTACGTGGTTTTTAAGCACTTTCATGAAAAACGTACCATCACGCTGGGCCTCAAACACATTTGAGTATTGTTCTTCAAATTTTCTGGCCTATATATGGTAGAACAGTTGCTGGAAAGATATTTCGAAACTGCATAACATGCTTCAATGCAAGACTTTAATCGTATCAACAATTAATGGGAAATCTATCGCCGCCATCACGCGTACTCCATCGTTGGAGTAGACTTTTGTGGACCGTTTCTTTTACATTTCCGTAGAAGAGGGACAACACTTGTCTAGGTTTACATCTCGGTTTTCGTCTGCTTTATCACAAAGGCAGTTCATCTGAATCTCGTAGAGGATCTGACTTCTTCAGCATTTATTGCTGCCCAAAGAAGACTTGTTGGACGCATAGGGTTGTGTTCAGTGATTTATAGATACAATGTCAAGAGCTCTATTGGAGCGAAAAATGAATAACAGGAACTGCATGACATTTTTCAAAAGGAGGAAAATCACGAAGAGATGCTACTTCAGATCTCCTCACTTTGGGGGTTTGTGGAAGGCTGCAAAATTTCTTTTAAAGCAGATTTAAAAACAAACCTCTTAAACATTTTTTGAACTTAACTTTTTTATTATCAAAATTGAAGCAATTATAAACTCGCCTCCAATTTGACATTTGCAAAATAATCCTAATAATTTTCTAGCTTTAACTCTTTTGCATTTTATTATACTTACACCATTATTGGCCTAATCTGAAGGATGTCAAAAACTTTAATCGTGCTGATATATGGCAACAGCTTCAATGGCATCTTCAACATTTTTGGGAAAGGTGGTCAAATTAATACCTTCAATCTTTACAACAGCGCACAAAATGGGCAAAAACAGGAAGAGCATTCCAAATTGATGACACAGTGCTCATACAAGATGATAATCTTCCACCAATAAAATGAAGTCTCGGCAAAATAGTTGCCCTTCACCCTGGCAAGGATGGCATCTCTCGGGGTTTAACTTTGAAAACTGCTACCGCAATACTACAAAGAGCAACGACCAGGGTTAGAAGATTGCCTTGAGATGTTGAAACCCTATGATCCTTCAAGGTGGGGAGGATGTTAAGCCGTCTTTGTAATCTCACACTCTTATAAAGAATGCTGGTGTAAACAACTTGAAGCTGCATACCAACTTTTGATTTATTGTATTCAGCTAAACTTAAAACTGTCATTTGCAAAATAATTTGTATTGAAAGCCTTCATTCTTCTTCTTACAACCGAGTTGTCAAATAACACATTTCTTAAATCAAGGATCAAGTCCATTTTTAAATTCACATTTATATAAATAATCTAGAATCATTATGAGTAATAAATTAATAACAATAATAATTATAATATACAAATAAATATTGGAAGTTAATATCTTTCTTTATTTGAGGCCGTGCCTCATATTGATTGCTCAAAAAAGCTTGAGCAAAAGCAATAATATATAAATAAAAAGTAATTATTCAAAATGTCGGTATTTAGAATTGATTTGGCGATAGATAGTCAAAAATTGAAATAAACCGTTTTATGAATGAAAGGTATCGTTAATAGACTTTTCCAGTAAATATGTTTTTAATAATATGGTAGCCAAAATACTCTCAAAAATGTTCATCAACAGCTTTGGAACCGTTTTCGAAAAAAAGCTTTTTCTTAAAGGTAATAAAGCAGGTGTCGTTATTTTAAGCCCTACAAATAAAACTTCAAAATTCTCTATAAGGAATGCAAAAAGAACCACATATAGCAAATTTGAAGGTAATCACTTTAGCCGTTTAGGCTGCAGATTATAATGCACACATACAAACAGGCAGGTTTTTGACAATAACTTTTTCAGACTTCTAAATATCTATATGATCGTAATGTCATGTTTGATTGTTAACTGAATTTTCTACATTCATGAGTCATAAGCTTTCCTTTAAGCACCCGTGATCGCAAGTAAAAATAATATGCTAAAAGCACTTGCCGGCTACGGATTAAGCGCCCGATTCAATTTTGGCACTCACTCAAGCAATCACGTGAAAAAACTCTAAGAGTTTCGGATCGAATAAGAGCGAAATCGGATTATCTCCGTGTATACGAGTTAAATTAAACACATACAAGGACCCCCCACAATCACAATTGATACGTAAAAAAGTCATAAGCAATAAAGCATCCTCTGTGGAGCTTCATTGTTTACGAATATAAAATTCTTAAATTAACAGTTTGCAATCCCTTATGGACCTTGCGGTATTAATTATATAAAAGATAAACAACGAACTGTGAAATCAATAGTTTATTTAGCGACATAAGAATCCTTATGGATCTTGCGTCATTAATTATTAAAAGATAAATAATGATCGTTGGAGTTGACCAACATTAATAAAGTAAAATTCAGTCTAATTTTGGACCTCGAAAGTAATACAACTTTAGTTTGTTTTTATTTGGAATACAAAAAATTGGAAGATTGACTTCAAATAAAACTGGTGACGAGGATATGAAAGGATACGTATGAGTAAATTATTTAAATAATTATATATACAAAAGTGAAAAGTGAAAACAGTATACGAATTTATAACTAAAACAAAATTATCACGAATTAAAATTATTCGATACCAAAATAAAATTAAAAAAAAAACATTACGAGTTGAAAATAAAAATGCTAACATTAATCGAAAACCTTAAAGGGGCAAGATATATTCCCTCATTCAGTGGAACGACCGAATATTGAATTTAGAATTATATCCGAGATGTGCAGTCAATGCTCTCTTTAAATGCTGAGGAAAACCAAGCAACCAAGTAGTGAATGTATTGATCAAGATGATGTTGTTCAATTGTATGAAATACCTGGCTATAAACTTATATGTAACAATAGGGTTACCACTACCACATGGGGAGGAGTTTCTGTTTACTGTAGTCAATCACTTAATCACACAACATTGAGCCAACCTGATTGCAGTGGAGTAGAATATCTGTTGTTAGAATTAAATGATGGAATTACAAAATTGCTTGTTGGTGTTACCTTAAACCCCAACCGACCCCTTTCGACCGAACCATTATTTTTAGCAATTCGAGATTTTACTGCACTCTACGAACACATTATAGTTTGTGATGATCTCAACACAGATCTTTTGAAATCTGACAACAAAGCTAGTCAACTTTTAGATTTCACTGCTTCTTCAGGTATGTTAATAGTTATTTCTTATGCCACCCGTTTTGCTCCAAACGCTCCTCCCAGCCTACTAGATGTTATTATGGTTTCCGGTTTATCAAATGTATTACTTCAAGACCAGCTCTCCCTGGGGGTGTGACTGATCATGACTTGTTGTTCTGTACATACAATGTTGACTTTTCGCGTTCGCCCCAGCCATCATCTTTTCAATTCAGAGACTTTTCTTCCGTTGATTATAACGCTCTGCATACTGCTGCTTGCCTACTACCTTGGCGTGATTGCTACCTTACTTCAAATGTAGATGAAAAGGCAACCACATACAAACTTTATTATTGGACCTGTATAATAGACATGTTCCTAAAAAACTGTGGCAATCAGCAATAATAAATGTCCCTGGTTCACATCAGAAGTGCGAAATGCAATTAAAATCAGAAATAAGGCATATTCGAAATGGAAGCATACTGCTCTTAATCATGATTGAGAGACTTTCTGCCGAGCTCGTAATCATTCAACTTTCGTAACTCGAAGAGCAAAGAAAAGATATTTTTTATCCAAATTGAGCACTAACCAAACTTCGAAAAAAATCTGGACTAATTTGAGTTCAATTGGTGTTGGAAAAAAAATGTTCTTGGTTCCATTCCAGATGTTAATGAACTCAAGAATACCTTTCTTTCTAGTGATATTGGCAACCCACGTTTTGTTCTGAACAATCAGTTGTTTCATGATTTTAGCTTTGATTTCTAAGTAGTTTCTGAAATCGATGTTGTTAATATCTTGAGATCTATAAAATCAAATGATATCGGTGAAGATGGTATACCCATTTGCTTTGTTAAAATGGTTTTACCTCATATTCTTAGTTGTATTACACACGTTATTAATTTCTGTATTACTTCATTAACTTTTCCTGGAAGTTTGCTAAATTCATTCTCGTTCCAAAAAAATCATACCCCTCATCACCTGCAGATTTTCGTCCTATAAGCATTTTGCCATGTCTGTCAAAGGTCTTGGAGAAAGCTCTTGCGGATCAAATTTCAAATTATCTAAGTCAACACTGTTTGTTATCCCCAATACAGTCTGGATATCGAAAACACCATAGCTGCTCTACAGCTATGATACAAATTCTTGATGACATTAGAATTAAGTTTGATTTAGACTACGTCACGGTTCTTTGTCTGCTTGATTTCTCCAAAGCCTTTGACAAAGTGGATCACAATGTGCTTTGCTTGAAACTACGATCCTATTTCGGCTTCAATGTAGCTTCGGTGAGCCTTATTTATAATTACTTATGTAACCGCCATCAAAGGGTAGTTTACTTCTTCCCAACTTGGTTCCCTTGTTGCAGGAGTACCCCAAAGATCTATTTTGGGACCAATATTATTCTGTCGTTTTATTAATGACCTTCCTAAAGTTTGCACAAATGTATCTGTTCATCTTTATGCTGATGATGCGCAGATATATTTATCTCGGCCCATTGGGCTTATCGAGGATCTGATAGCCAGAATCAATGAAGATTTGTCAAATATTTTTAAATGGTCGAGCTGCAATAGACTCAGTCTTAATTCAACCAAATCCCAGCTATTGCTTATTTCGAAGAGGCTTTATGACACCGCTGTTTTTCCACCTGTACTCCTTAATAACATGCAACTGAAATTTGTGAATGTTGTAACCAATCTCGGTTTTAAGATTACCCGTTCAGCTGATGCACACATAAATTATGTTGTTGGGAAAATCTACGCAGGATTGCGAAAACTTCGGCTATCTTCTGGCATCTTCCCACATTAATTAAGCAAATTATTGGAGCTACTAAATTTAAAAATGCTATTTTCAGGCACTTCTCGTTTCCGTAACCTCCTCCCTTGCCACATTATTGTTTTGTTTTCTCTCTTCACTCATTTTCACGTCCCTTCAATTCCTTTTTCTTCATTTCTCTCCTTTTGCTCTTCTTTTTACTATCTTTAACTTCTTCTACTTTGTTCTTCTTTTTACTAATATTCTCTATCAGATACTTTTACTGATATAAGTTCAGGTACTTTTTGTAAATATTTTATGTGCTATAACTTGAAATGGTTAAATTAGTTGTCTACTTTTTTGTATTTTTCTTTATTATAATCTTTACCTAAACAATATCCAAACTATTACAATGTGCTGTAAAAGACTTAAGTCTTATTTGTACAACCGTTATTTTAAATAAATTGGAAAAATTGAATTGAATTGAACTATTAAAAGGATTCTTGTAAACAAGTTGCAAGGAAAAGCCCTAAGGACAATCGAAAAACTAAGTAAACCATCTTGGGACGACATCTTACTTAAGCTTAGACAGGAGGAAGAACTACATTATAAACTAAAAAAAGTTTTCAATACCAAGAATACCAAATATAACTTATAAATAGTAAAAGATGAGACGTATAGTCCTATCCATAATGAATAACTTTTATCTAACATTTACACTAATTTCCTTGCGAAGCAAAAATTTACTTTATGGAAAACGATTTGATAAATGAAATTACGCTAAAAAACACTAGATTAATTAACAGATTTTCTGTTCCCCAAATTAATGGGGACATTTTAAAAATCTACACGTTCAACAAAGGCCAAATAATTTAATTAATTAAATTAATATAACAAATAATAATCATTCAGTAAACTTAAGAAACAAGACAAGACAAAATTCAGGAAATATGAGAAAAATTTTTGTCCAAGAAACCAAGCACCACAAATAAATGAGCCCATTGAAACAATAATATTCATATCCATGAACATTTTGGACAACCGCCTCGAAATGTATGCTACCCTTGATTATATTGACTTTCAATAATACTCCAATTAAATGCCTCATAGATACCGGAGCAGCAACAACAATACGACATTTAAATATTTTTTGAAAACTAGGTTACCTACAAAACCTTAACAAACCAATATCATTATCTTTATATTTTCCAAATATGTATAACAGTACTTTATTTTATTTTATAAATAGTCAATTATGTTTCTCCAACACCTAGATTGATATAAATGATACATTATGTAATATGATAATTACAGAGATGTTTTATAACACTGATAGTGACAGTGAAAAATTTAGTTTAGAAATATTTAGAGTGCAAGAATCAAAATAATGAAAATTAAATATTTTTAAGGATTTGTTCAACTGTTCATTGTAACTATATACATTGCAACTGTTCTGAGTAAACAAACCAATTTTGTATATTTGCTGCAATGGAGCGCACATTTAAAACAAATTCCAGATCGTTGTCTATGCCAAATACTTAAAACCAAAAAATATTTAATTTTTGTTTCAAACACTTCATCATTCATAATGTACCAAATTATTTTAGTTTTATTTAAATTTTATGAACACGTAAAGCTGCTTTTTACTTGCGATTATAGGTACTATAATACAAGTTTTGCATTCGTGCAGATTAAAACTGTTGAGATAACAATCAAACATGACATTACGATGATATAGAAACATATTTGAGTTACTGGCAAAATTCTGTCCGTCTGTCTGTCTGTCTGTCTGTCTGTACGGATGTATATTGGACTGCAGCCTAATCGGTTGGGCCAATCGTCTTCAAATTTTGAATTTAAGGTTATTTTGACATTCTCCAGAGGAGTTTTTTAAATTTTTTTTTAGCTCAAAAACTAACGGTACCTGTCATATAACCGTTATGTAAAAGCTTATTTTTCTCAAAAACGGCTGCAAGAATTTTTATAAAAAAAATCAGTGTACTACTGTAGGTATGCATTATATTTTAGTGAAAAAAAAATTAAAATTTTTTGAACCAGCTCAACAAATTTTAAGAAAGTAAACAAAATATCAAGTTTTTAGCAACCAAAATAAGTTCTTTGTAGACGGACTCTGCAGGAGACGAGAACATTTACCTGATGAGTTTTTTGACCAATTAATGTTGATTTATATTATGATGGATAAAACTTTATTTCGTCCATCGGCTTTTTTGGTCACTTGTAGTGGCAATGAAGTTTACATCGATTTTCCCAACGTTTCGACAGGAGATCTTTATTAAACGTTATAAACATAAAAATTAGAGAAACATGTACATATGTAGGTACATACTTGAACAAAATTGTATTAAACAATGAGAACTGAATTTTGAATAATTAATATAACAATGAACATATTGTGAAGATGTGTCCTCCGAATATCTATTAATTTTTTTGCCACATCACAATATTTTTTTTTTTGTAAAATTACAAATGAAAAGAAAACATTAAATAAAATTTTGAAAATAAACAAAATTACTTATTTTTGTTTTGTCGAATAGATTATTTTGTCTTGTTGTAGGGAACGATAGAGCAGTATATAAATGAAATATTGTGGGTGTCCTGTTTCTTATTCATATTGTTGTCATTATTTAGAATGTGCAGGGTTTCCAAAGTGTAACGTTTGGAAATGTTACGCTCCGTTTAAAGTATTTTTACTCCTTCGAAATTTGGTTTATGACCTTTCTCTATGCTGTGTGTCGCGAGTGCAGTTTTTTCCGCGCTTGAAGATTTTATAATCGATTTGTGATTGGCCATTCGCTGCTTTAAAAACTGCTTCGTAGTACCTACATAACAAAGATTGCGATCCTCCACATCATTTCCTAGGCAGTCGATTTTATAAACAACATCCGTGCATTTTTCTTTTTCCGTTCTAAAATTCAATTTACTGAAAGTGGCGCAAGAGTTTTATTTGATTTATGTGTCATATTTATGCTTTTATTCTTTGCAGATACCGTTTTGATAAGGTTCTTAGAAAGTTTAGGAACATAAACCATACTCTATCTTATAGGCAGATGTCGATCTTAAGCTTGTAGAGGCCGGACGTCGAGGTGCGCGCACAAATAATTAAGCAAAAGTAAAAGAAAGTTATTGCGCATTGTTATCGCGAGTGTTTTAAAAAAAATATTAATACACACTCGAAACCGAAAAAAAACCCCTCGCGTGTGCTGTAAAGAATAAAATAATATCCACTCACGTCGTTGGAAGAAAGAAAAAGATGCCCACTCGCGCTGTGGAAAAAAAATAAATAAAACGCATTCGCATACCAAATTATCCTCTTATCTGTCCCAAGACCTTTGTGCTTAACTGCCTCTTTCTTATCTACTGTAGGCATCGTATGACCATCTAATGCTTGCGGTAAATGGATAAGGGCATCTGAGTTTGCCTTATTGTGCTGAATATATAAATTAATTTTTTGTATGCAAGCTGTCTTATGGGCATAACAGCTAAGACAGTTTGCTTATTACAGAAATTAATTTGGATTTTCACTGCATGGTTCGACTAAGTCAGAATTGTGTTTTGTATGTAAGTATGTATTTTTAAATGGTAAGTGATTTTCGTGTCGTATATTCTAATGTTCGCGGCCTAAGAAAGAATTTCTTTTACGTGTGCGTCTACACTGTTCAATACAGGCCAGCTGTTTTGGCATTAAGTGAAACCCGGGTTGGAGTAAATACTGATTTATCAGAATTTGCTCTACATGGGTATAGCTTGGTGCCATTACTCTTTTCCCATCATGGTCTCGTGGTCTATGTTAGGAATGATATTGCTTGCCAGAGCCTTCCCCAATATGGGCAATGTTCCAACACGGACTTTAACTTCTTATGGCTCAAATTCACTGTCCACAAGCATGTTCTCATTATTGTTTTATTTACAGGAGTCCAAATCTTGACAGCAATTCGACTTGTGAAGAGTTTGATGCACTGTCTGATTCCATCTCAAAAATTGTTTCCCTTTGTCCTCGCACTGAAATCGTTATTGCGGGCGATTTCAATGTACACAATTCCAATTGGCTCCGCTATTCTGGTCAGACAACACACAATATTTTTTTCCGAAACTTTAACTGGTCACTATGCTTCCTCGATAGTGACATTGATGCCAGTGCTGAAATGATCACAAATGTGATTCTTCTAGCGATGCGTGCTTTTATTCCTATCAGAGTAAAAAGCATCAAGCCTAAAGAAAAGTCCTGATTTAATTCTGAAAGTAAAGAAGCTATCAGGCTCAAAGAAGTAAGTTTCCGATCCTACAAAGCCAACCCTACAGAGGAAAATCGGAAATAGCACAAATAAGCAAGGAACTCATGCAACTCCGTTATTGAAAGAACCAAATTTTTGCATGACCAAAAATTACTGCAAAAAATTCTGCAGTGTCCCAAAGGCAGTAAAAATTTTTGGTCATTTGTAAAAAATATTAAAAACTCCTCAAAATCTTCGGTTGAAACCCTCATCGACAATAACAAACCAATTGTTTACTCTTCAGAGAAAGTAAACTTGCTTGCCGCCCATTTCGCTGCCAGTTCCACGCTGCCGCATAGCAAGGGCAACGTACTTGTACTTGAGAATGTAAATTTTTCCATGGGACAGATTTTTTTCCGAACTCGTACAGTAGCAAGAGTTCTCAAAGATCTCATTATACACAAATCCTCTGGCCCGGATGGTATACCCACGATTCTTCTGAAGAGGTGTTCTTCAACTCTGGCAAAGCCACTGCGTAAGCTTTTCCATCGCTCTTACTCTTCTGGAATCTTTCCTAGAAGATGGAAAACAGCCTGTCCCTAAGAAAGGTGACCCATCCTTCCCCTCCTCCTACCGACCCATAGCACTGACATCCCTTCTTTCTAAGGTCATGGAAACACTGATTAACCGTCAGCTTAAGGAATATCTCGAAGATCGAAAGCTTCTCCATGACCGTCAGTATAGCTTCCGCAGCAACCGTTCCACTGATGATCTGATGGCATATCTCACCGAACAATGGAACAAATCTTTACATCGCTTTGATGAAAGTAAGATTATTGCTCTTGATATCTCCAAGGCATTTGATAGAGTTTGGCATGAAGCTCTCTTATCGAAAATGCGTGCTTTTGGGATCGATGATACTCTTGTTCGTTGGATTAGATGCTATCTTCTGGACCGTTCAATACAAGTTGTATTGGACGGATTCAAGTCTGATTCCCACAAAATAAATGCTGGTGTGCCTCAGGGCTCTGTTCTGTCTCCGACTCTTTTCCTCATTTTTATAAATGATCTTCTGTCTGTTACTTCTAATCCACTTAACTGTTTTGCTGACGACTCTACCCTCAGCTTTTCATATTCGTTCGATAATTCACGTCCTTCGCCTTCGGACGTACAATTGCAACGGTGCCGTATGTCAAGCTCATTAAACTCCGATTTATACAGCATTGTCAAATGGGGTAATAGGAATCGTGTGGAGTTTAATGCTTCGAAAACTCAATGCTGTTTTCTGTCGTTAAAGCTAAACATACCCCCAATGCCATTGTCCATGAATGGCACTTACATCGAAGAAACCGAAAAGCTCTCAGTACTCGGCATGCGTGTCAACGACGACCTCCGTTGGAACGACCATATATTTGAGATCGCTAAGAATGCTGCTAGGTGCTTAGGTTTTCTGTATCGGTGTAAGAAGTATTTTTCCCCATCTGATCTGGCTACAATCTATAAAGCGTTTATACGCCCTAAATTCGAGTATAACTCCCACCTCTGGGCAGGTGCTTCGCAAACATCGCTACACCTGCTTGATAGAATACAAAATCGAGCGTTTAGATTGATAAGAAATAGAACTGCCGCTGAAACAATTACCCCTCTCGAACACCGACGCAATGTTTCATGTCTTTCCTTATTTTATCGTTTCTTTTACAAAAAATGTTCACTCGAAGAAGCTAGTTGCATTCCTCCCCTTAAAAGTTTGTCCCGTAATACTCGTCTCTCAAGGAATGCTCATCAGTTCACTCTTGAGCCCAATTTCGGACGTACCGTGAAATATAGGGATTCTTTTTTTAACCGAACGACAAGAATTTGGAATAGTTTACCCGGCGGGATTTTCCCTTGACATTTTGATCTGCAAACATTCAAAACCAATGTTAATGGACACCTCCTATCTCTCCCCTCCCTATCTTCCGAAAGCCCGCGCAGTGTGTTACATTAAAAGGGAAACAAGTAGTCCCTTGTGCGCGGGTTAATTATAAAAAAAAAAAAAAATAGGCCGCACTTTCAGCAACGGCTTCTTTATCAGTAGCGGGTTTATGTTTTTGTCGAAGCATCAAACCCCTAATGAGTGAGTTCCCCTGGATAACCATTGCCCAAGAGAATTTTGGTGACAATCTTCTCATTAGCAGAGTGAAATTTAATATCACTCAACGCAAAGACCTTTTTACAAGGTTAGAAGCTTTGTTGACGATGAATTGTCTTGCTTGGTTGGAACTGCAATTCACAAGTTTTCCAGATGCCGTAGTTTTTTGATGCCAGTTGAACAAAAGGCGGTTGTTGTCGTGATAAATCGTCACATCTAAAAATGCTATGGACGTTTTATCTTCCATCTCTAAGTTAAACTGGATCTTATTATGGAATCCGTTAAGTATTTGCAAGGTTTCATTAATTTTCCCGTAACAACCAACAACAACGTTGCAAACCAAAAACAATGAGTTGGTTAAATGGCTTAGTAAAAACCATATGATAGACGACAGGCACAGGAACAGAATGACGACATACACGGCACAAGTGCCCTCTATTTATGGTTTGCCGAAAATACACAAATGCCACTGCCACCGATAACATCTTCCATGAAACCACCTTGCTACGAGCTTGCTAATAGCGAATTTCATTCAATTTTTCAAGATCTGCTCCCAAAATAGAGATTTGATCTTTTCAATGAAACTTGATTCATGACTTAATTGTAGTATTGGTGATTGAATGACACACTTCCTCTGTCACTTGCATTTAGGGATGACACATCGTTCATAAAAACATCGATGTTTTAACATCGATGTTATGATGATATCGATGTTTTTACGATGTTTAAGAAAAATGTTTGTGAACTGATTTTTTGATAATAATAGATTTAGCTTAAAAAAACAATAAATTGTACAGGCAAAACCTAACCAGCCATTTTTAATTCTGAAGTGTTTCATTGTGTTTGTAAAACATGAAATGCGATTCAACGAAATTTGAATTTCATTTATTTTTTTAAATATGTCGGACACACATTTGCAGGAAAGTACACTATTTGCAATAAAAAAGAGAAATTATTTGCAACGATAGTAAAATTATAATTAGTTATAGTAGCTGAGGTAATATTCTACTACCAATTCTATTTCAAATATATTTTCTGTCACTTTATTTTCCGTCTTTCATAGAATTTGTATTTATTTTGTTATTATTACCTTCAAATGATTTATCACAACTTCATAAGTTTAATAAAGAAATGACATTACACGTATTTTAATTTTGAACCGCGTCCATGTGTGCGTATTTCTGGTTTTGATTCTAACTACGAGAATAGGATCGATTCAGAACAAAATAGTCATTAGTTCCCGAAGGAACACTTTCAGAAGCATTCCGAATGCTTTTGGACTGTTCTGCACGACCAAACTAAAATTGTATAAGCAACAATGTGATCGATGTGATGATGATGATGAGTAAAAAAATTACACAGAAAATAATACTAATAATAATTGGCCTGTCCAAAAAATAATACAAATACAATAACAGCCACCAGCTTGTTAACATTTGCAATTCCTTTACTTTTAACTTAGAAACTATCAGAGCGTTTACTTGATAACACAAGTCTGGTTTTGCATGAAATTTCACTAGCCAAGTTTGAGATCACTACGATATACATAACACTATTATCGTTCACCAAGAACGATATATCGGTGTATAAGTGGGTTTCATCGATATTACGACATCGATGTTTATGAATGATACATCTATTTTTGAAAACATCGATGTATCGCTTGCATGTTGCATCCCTATTGACATTGACAGGAAAGATTACTTACATGTACTTATGTATGCATTCATATCAAATCTTCCATTCCATCAGAGATCAAATCTTTCGTGTTGAAATTTGATCTAGATTTGCTCTTTTTCTTGTCATGAAACTCTGAAAATTCAAAAAGATCAAATCTTTTGACAGAAAGAGCAAATCTTTTCTTGAATGAAACTCGCTATAAGTATGTACATAGGTAGAATATTACAGTCAGTGACGAAAAATTCTATCTTCTCAGTAAAAAATTTCTTTCGAGTTCAAAGAAAAAGCAAAAATGTGGAATTGTCAGAAAACGAATTGCTAGTTTCATTTGACGTTGTCTCTCTTTTTACTAACATTCCTGTCCAATTGGCAACAAACATTTTAAAAAAGAGATAGGAATCAATACAACAAAGCATAAAACTAACTCAAAGAAAATTTCTTGAAATTCTAGACTTCTGGCTCAAAGAAAATAAGAACTTGCATTATAAGGACACCATGCCAATTCATGGCATGCCTATGGGAAACCCGTTGTCTCCAACCATTGCAAATTTGGTCCTGGACTAACTGTGAATGAAACTTTTTCTAAAAAAGAAACCTCGTTTCTTAAAAAGTATGTACGTTGATGATATTTTTGCAGTAATAGATTATCGGAAAATTGATGAAACTTTGCGAATTCTTAACGGATTCCATAATAAAATCCAGTTTACCTTAGAGATTTTTGGATGTGAAGATTTATTGCGACAACAGCCGCCTTTTGTTCAAATAGCATCAAAAAACTACGGCATCTGGAAGAATTGTGAATAGCCGTTCCAACCAAGGAAGACATATTATCGCCAACACAGCTTATAACCTTGTAAAAAAGGTCTTTGCGTTGAGTGATAGGCAATTTCACTCCGCTAATGAGAAGATTGTTACCAAAATTCTCTTGGACAATGGTTACCTAGGAGAACTCATTAGGGATTTAATACTTCGACAAAAACATATACCCTACTTATAAAGAAGCCGTTGCTGAAAGTGCGATCTATAAGATTATGGTTTATGTTCCTAAACTTGCTGAAAACCTTTAGCAAAACAATATCAGCAAAGAAAGAAACATAAATATGACAAATCAAATACAACTCTTGCGCCACTCTTCAGCAAATTGAAGGTAAGAACGGAAAAAGAAAAATGCACAGATGTTTTTTTTATTAAATCGACTGCCTAGGAAATTATGTGGAGGATTGCAATCTTTGTTATGTAGGTACTACGAAGCAGTTTTTAAAGCAGCGAATGGCCAATCACAAATCACATATAAAATCGTCAAGCGCGGAAAAAACTGTACTCGCGACACAAAGCATAGAGAGATGTCACAAACCAAATTTTTAAGGAGTAAAAATACTTTAAACAGAGCGTAAAATTTCTAAACGTTACACTTTGGAAACCCTGCACATTCTAAATAATGACAACAATATGAATAAGAAACAGAACATCCACAATATTTCATCTATATACTGCTCTCTCGTTTCCTCCAACAAGACAAAATAATCTATTCGACAAAACTTCGTCACCCGAAGTGCTTTTTTTGAAAATTAATGATTTTGTTTATTTTCAAAATATTATTTATTTTTTCCTTTTCGTTTGTTATTTTACAAAAATATTATGTTCATTGTTATTTAAATTATTTGAAAGTAAGTTCTAATTAATACAATTTTGTTCAAGTATGTACTTATGTACATGTTACTCTATTTTTTATGTTTAAAACGTTTAGTAAAGATCTCCTGGAGATGACAGCAACGTTGGGAAAAACGATGTAAACTTTGTTTTCATTGCCACTACAAGTGACCAAAAAAGCCGAAGGACGAAATAAGGTTTTGTCCAACATAACATAGAAAGAGAACATTTACCGATATTTTACCAGTATTTAAAACACTTTTGTTATTTGTTTTTGTTCTATATCCACAACAATTGGCGATTTCCGCGCCACTCACTGCGTGCATGTGCCGCAATTAAAAAATAATGCTTCATGATAGTTCTATAGGCAGTTTATATATATATAAGGTTATTGTATGTTTTTATTTTTCTATTTTTCAATTAATTGGCTCAAAACAATTTTGTGTTCAAGGACGTAGAAGATTCACTTGAAACTTTTAATGGTGAAACCGGGAAAAATGTAACTGATTGGTTAAAAGAATTTGATGACATTGCAAGTGTATGTGGGTGGAATGATATACAGCGGTATTTGTATACGAGAAGACTTTTGAGGGGAAGAGGAGATAAGGCAGGAGTTTGAAGCAAGCAGAGTTGAGCTACGACAAGACGCTAAACTTCAAATAGCGACGCTGCAAAAGGAAAACAGAAAAAATTAAAAGAACCGGAAACCAGCCTACAAATACCTATGCACTTCACGACCTTGTTGCTATACAACGTACGCAGTTTGGACCAGGACTTAAAGTTCATGCCAACTACCTTGGTCCGTATGAAGTTACAAAAATCAAACGAAACGACCGCTCCGAATTGTCCAAAATTGGAAACCACGAAGGACCAAATAAGACTTCATCTGCTGCAGACCTAATGAAGAGGTGGATAAATGATGACTGCGATAACGAATCTGATTCATCCAAGTCGGATTCAGCACAGGATGGCCGGATGTAGGATGTGCCTACTGCTTATACCCTTAATCCGTACGGAACAAAACGATACATCAAATACCATTCCATACTCTCATCCTCTGTTAATCCCTTGCACAGTTAAGAAATCATTCGATAGCTACGAAGCAGCTAGCCAAATTTACCACTGGGAGAAAGAACGATTACGACCACGCAACGGCTACGACATCATCGCGACGCATCGAACTCTTCTTATATTAAATATTATTCTAAATTTCATTCTTATTTTTGAATTAATTAAACTTTAATAACTTAAATAACTTTGTACTTATTTAGTGTGTGAAATAAAATACTTTAAATCAGGTTAACTGAATTAAACTGTCTTTTGTCCACGCACCCCTTCCCACAGATATATCTGACTACAATGTATAACAGACGGACACCTCATAAATTATGTATTTGTATTTAAAAACAATAATCTTACCTTAAAGTAATCTTTGTGTAATTCGCATAATTTAAGTGATCTCTTTTTATTCATCGTAAACAAAACATACCCGTAAAAGCAGTTTTCCTTTGAAAACAGAAGATAAATAACTATAGGATATTAATCTCAAGAAATGTAATAAATAGTCACCAACATCAATGAAATTTGAAAACTCATCAAACAGCAATTTCAAATCATCCTTATTCCTCTGCAGCATAGGTAGAAATTCATCCCGATGGAACTCAGCAATTTGTTCAACATTTCCAATTAAAACATACTTTTTTCCTCGCAGTCCTGGGGGTAGATCTTTTCTTGTAAAAATATTTCCATAATTACTAATGCCCATGAATAAGTTCTCCACATATGACTCTTCGGTTTTGATAAGCTCATCTAATATCGGCTGGATGGTTTTGACGCATTTTTCTCGAAGAATCGGTTCTTCGTTATCTTGGCCTCTGAAACAAATGGCAAATATTTTGAGAAAGGTATTTAAAAAGTATTTTCAACATACACCTGACTGCCGCAGTAAAAAGATTTGTACTTATTTGAAACTGTTTGGCTTGGTTCTGCAATAATTTCAGTCTTTCGTCGTGGCTCTGATCTATAATTCCTAAAAAAAATATGTACCTATAGGTAATTATGCACTTTCGCGTCACCTGTTTTTTGGCTGTACAAATTTAAAAACTAGACCGGTTTTGCTTGTTTTTTTAGGTGTTCATTTTGTCGGCAGATTTATAAAAAAAAATATGAAAATTTAATAAAAAAAATGTTATTTCTTATCATTGATGTAAGCACTGTAAGCTGGAAAAGTTGAAAATTCAACTTTTTACTTTTTTTCTACTAATTTGTTCGTTTTTTGCGTAGATAATGATACAAAATTCTTGAATTCAATTGGGTGAGGTAAAAAAAAGTTATGATGGATTGTTCATAAAAAATGATTTTTGTTCTGCATTCAAAGCTAAAAAACTATTTGAAATCTGCCATGGGGATAGTTTAAACTTGTCTTATCGAAAATCCTTCGTAAACACGAACATTAAAAAAAAATCATGAAAATCGGTCCAGTTTTGAATGTTGTACAGCCACAGAACCAGGTGACCGCGAAAATGTATAATTACCTAAGTAAAGGGTGTTTGAAAGATATTGTTTATCATTTTATCAAAAACAATAAAGGTTTTTTCGAAAAATCGACCTTCTCGGTGACGGATCATTGAATTTCTAATAGATAAGTGTTGGAGTTGAAAACAAGAAGCGGCCATATAAATTCTGCATACCAACTTCTAAAATAAATATTTTTCCACGCTAGTTTAGGATTCGTGAATATAAAAAAAATTGGGATAGCAATCAAACATGACATTACGATCATAGAGAAGTCTAAGAAAGTCATTGACAAAAATTGTCGGTCTGGATGTATAAACGAGCTGCAGCCAGCCTAAACGGGTTAAGCGATTGCCTTCAAATTTGCTTTGTGTGTATCTTTTGGCATTCCTCAGAGGTGAATTGAAATTTTTTTGTAAGGGGTAAAATAATGGTACCTGCCATATAACCGTTAAGGAAAAGTTTTTGAGAATTTTTTTGTTGGTATTGGCTATCATATGATTAGAACCAAATTTACGGGAAAAGTTTATTAACGGTACCTTTTATATAACGGTTTTTATTTTCGATTGTCTTGGTAACGGCTGATTGGATTTCTCTCAGTTTTCAAAATACTTATTTCATTACTTCATTATTATTTTAGACGTCTGATGGCGTACTCCAATTTTACTAAAAACCGTTAAGTGTTGTGATTTTCATACATTTACTATGTTCATATCGTGTGATTTTTCTTCGTAAATATTACTGGATTTTAACAAAGATCCTGCCTTCCAACGTGACTAGGTACATAACAACAAGTACGTGAGACCCAGTTGTGCACATTTTTTTTAAAGGAGAATGCCCAAAGAAACTTGCGTCGATTAAAGAAACTTAAACATAGGACTGTTAAGCGCAGCGCCGCCGCCGCCTAGAGATTTTTTGGTATTTTAGTTTTTATTGTGCACACGTGATGAGTGATAAACATTGTTTTAATTGTGACCGTCCACAGACCCGAAGACAACAACACATATTGTCTGCAGACTTCTTATAGATTCGTCCTGGGCTTGTGGAGTATTATTATAAGAACATGGATTAACCACAACAAGAATTTGTTTTCTTTCTCACTGCCATCATATTATAATTTTCAATTTTCTTATAAATGACTTAAAATTAAAAAAAGAAAATGTATTCAATAACTATGGCAACGTTTTCTCTGAAAGGTAGAGACTTAAACCTAATTTTGATTTTTAAATCAAGTTATTTTGATCAAAAGTTTTTGGACAAATTGGTTGTCTCTAAAGTCGGTTTACGGACGATAATTTTACGTGATAAAGTCATAAGAAAATACTGATGAAAAATTGCATACTTTTATGAATTTAATTGAATTCTTATCATTGAATTATCATTAATAATTTATAATAATTCTCAAAAAATATCCTAAAAAATATACATACGTCATTATACGTTTTGTAATTACATGACAATAAGGGAAAAAATCATTAAAATACCCATACCCCCCTTTCACTTTTCTTTCCTTTCATTTCATTACCTATATGTGCAGTATATACAAAAACTCCACCTAACAATTATAAAATGCTAGATTTACAAAAAGGTTGTTGCATTAAATACAATATGCAATACCATCTGTTGGAATAAACAAACCACACATTGTGTTTAGGCCGATCCGCGGAACGTCAGCATGAGTCATGCTTTTTCGTGTTGACAGCCCAGTGTCATCGACTTACGATATAAAACGTTATCACGTCAAAAATAACTTCAAATAAAAAAAAAACATGTTCACTCCTGTAAGCATTTATGCAGTTTTTTTTAAATTTAAATCATTGTATCGTATAACCACAGTGACCATATTTTTAAATTCCAAATAATGAACATAAAAAATTAAAATAATTAAACCCAGTTTTTGTTTTAAACTACAACTCAAGTCAAAAATATGATACAAGGATAACAGAATATTACAGAAGGAACTCTTAACATACATATATGTACTTATATGTTAGACAAAAAAAAATAAATAGATAAATTAAATGCAGTCTTTACTTTAACTAGATAATGTTAGAGTAAAATAATTGCTTAAAAACTAAATACGTATCTTTATTACTTAAAATCAGGACCTAATTCAAGTAACATTTATTTGTTTACATATTTAAATATCTACTTCCCTAAAGTAAAGATTTGTTTAATTAAATAAAATGTTTGTTTTTAAAATTCTATAAACTCTAAACAGATCATTTCATAGTTAAATTTAGCAATTTAAATTGATTTCATAGTTTAGACTTTAGTTCTGAACAAATTTTTTTTCTGTTGGAGCATTCAACCCCGGAAGATAAAATTCAAGTTCTACAATTCTTATAAAAAAAATAGTTTTGAAATTTCTACGAAATATTTAAAAAATTGCATCCATCTATCTATTCAATTTTAAAAAGCTTTTGACTTGATTATTATCTGAATTATAGACATCATTGTATATACTTTGCTATAGTACTATCATGGCGACAACTGGACCGTGGCGTTCCAAGCGTCTCGTGCATTTATTAACTGGGTAAGTTGAGAGAGGCGAATAAAGAGCAAGGTTTTTAGTGTTACGCTTTGTGCTTACTTTACTGCGCATGTGCAGGAAAAATAAATTGCACGACTGGATCGCACGTACTTGCTCATATGTGCGGTCACATTTTTGAATAAAATTAAAAATAAATTGCACGACTGGATCGCACGTACTTGCTCATATGTGCGGTCACATTGTAGAATAAAATTAAAAAAATTAAAGTGAACATCAAAGCATTTATTCGATTGATGTGACTTTTGATTGTTCGAATAAAGTACGTTATAATGTATTGGGTGAAATAATTTAAACGCCATTTTATTTCTTTAGGAAATGTAAAAAAGTGTGATTTTTTTTCCAAATTGTAGGAGCCGTTTTTAAATAAAACGGTTTTTTAACAACTTTTTTTAAAAAATTAAAAAAAAATAATTCAAGAATACAAACTTAAGCACAAAAATAACGTTCGTTTAAAAACAAAATTAAAAAAAAATTCACTTCCCGTTTTCAAAATATTGATTTTGATTGAAAAAATTATTTAAAATTTTATAATCACATGTATATTAATAAACTCTAAAAAACTGTATACCAAAATTTCAAAAACATTTTTTTTTCAAAAAAATTCTTGAAATTTAAACACTAACTTACTTCTTGCTGTATTTATACAAACGTCCTTGCAGATATGGATTTTTGTTTTGAATTTTGCTTTCCATTCAGATAGGTACCTATACAAATTAAGTGCAAACTATGTGTAGAAATGCATTCAAAAAATTGTGTGTAAATTGATTGTAGATTTGTAGAAACAAAGTTCTTTTGTTGGTTTGAGGTTTATACATATAATACTAATTCACCTATCCAGCTTTTGTTTTTCATTTGCAATACCTAATTGCTTAATTTTTACTTGCGATTATAGCAGGTACTACATAAGTACAAGTTATGCATTCGTGCAGAAAAAAAATTGGTATAACAATCAAATATAACATTAAGATGATAGAGAAAACAAAAATTTGTGACGGTTGGCTAAAACCGGTGCCCCCCAAAGGAGCTTTTTTTAGTCATCCACTTCCATGAGAACTACAACCAAAATTGATTTTGCGGAAGGATCTTGGTTTGCGGGCTTAGAAAAACCATAAAATTAAATTATATGCGTTTTAATTCTTCGTGAAAACCACACGTCTAAAAAAAACACCTTTTATAAGGCAAGTTTAGGATTCATGAACATGACAAATTTGAGTTAACAATCAAACATGACATTACGAGGCAAGAGTACTTTGGCGCCGCGATTCAATAACGGATTCATGTAGAGGGACGAAATACAAAAAAAATTAATTTTTCATTTTTTTATGTATGTAAGTACACTGCGTGAGCAGGATAATAGGGAGGGGAAGGACAGAAGGTGTCGATTAACATTGGTTTTGAATGCTTGCAAATGAAAATGACAAGGGAAAATATCGCCGGTTAACCTGTTCGGCTAAAAAAAGAATCCCTGTATTTCACGGTACGTCCGAAATTGCGCTCAAAGGTGAACTAATGAGAATTCCTTGCAAGACGAGTATTATGGGAGAAACTTTTAAGGGAGGAATGCAGCTAGCTACTTCAGGTTAACATTTTTTATTAAAGAAACGATAATATAAGGAAAGACATAAAACATTGCGTCGGTGTTCAAGAGGGGCTATTGTTTCAGCGGCCGTCCTATTTCCTTTCAATCATAACGCTCGATTTTATATTCTATCAAGCAGGTGAAGCGATGTTTGCGAAACTCCTGCCCAGAGGTGGGAGTTATAATCGAGTTTAGGGCATATAAACGCTTTATTAATTATTTATTATTATTTAAAAATTATTATTATTATTATGATTATTATTATTATTATTATTATTATTATTTATTTAAAAATTATTTTAAAAATAAAAATTCTTCGAGCCGTTTTCGAGAAAATAAGATTTTACTTAACGGTTATATGACAAGTACCGTTAATATTTGAGCTAAAAAAATTAAAAAAAGTCCCCTGTAGAATGTCAAAATAACCTTAAGTTCTAAATTTGAAGCCGATTGGCACAACCGTTAAGGCTGTAGCCAAAAATACATACGAACAGACAGACAGAATTTTGCCAGTAACTGAAATATGTTTCTCTACCATCGTAATACCATGTTTGTATGTTATCTCAAAGTTTGTAATATGAACGAATGCATAACTTGTAACTATTATAGTAATTATAATCGCAAGTAAAAATGGGTTTGATGAATTTCATTTTTTCGAAAACTGAAATTCATAATATTATCTAGTTTTTAGCGCTCATTTACATACATATGAAAGCACACAAATGCACTTGCATAAGTATCTACCTATACATCATTATAATACCCATAATTACGAAAGAAAACTTTGGGAAAACCCTCCGAAAAAGTCTGATTTTTTTATGAAATTTTGTGAGTACCTACCTAATTCTTCCTATAATTCTAAAAAAAAAACGTTTTAACAAGTTTAGATGAACAAATCAAAAGAATTTAAAGAACTGCAGGATGACATCTGCCGGGCCGCTAGTAATATATATTCTTAACAAAAACACTCCTACACAACTAGACATACAAATTAACGCAAATAATAGTCTCCATCTTTTCTTATATTTCCACATTGTATAGGTATGAACTGTCTACTTACTACTTACTATACAAATCTACAATCAATTTACAAACTATTTTTGTAAATGAATTTCTACCCATAGTTTGCACTTAATTTTTACCTATCTGAATGAAAAGCGATATTCAAAACAAAAATCCATGTCATCAAGGACGTTTACATATCGATATCCAGCAAGAAGCAACTTTGTCTCTAAATTCCAAGAATGTACTTATGTGTATATTTTTCAAAACGCCAACCTTCATAATAGTAAACAAAAATTGAAAATCCTAAGGTGTGCTTCTACACGTTGACTGTTAAGTCTTGAGTCACATAAGTGCAAATTCGAAAGTTGAGACGAAAAAACATTTTACCCTGTGAGCCGACGGTAATTGTTTCATTGAATTTTTTGGCGTTTTTCTTTTCACTTCTTCTTTTTATCATTATGTTGCTTCATTATGTTTTCGGTGCTTGTAGAGTCGTTTTCGCTGTGAGCGATTTCTCTCATATCTGTTTATGCTTTTTCTTACATATTTCCTTGCAAAAAATATTTGTTAAACAGAGAACGTAAAAGACTATTATTTTATTATTATTATTTAAGCAGAAAAAAGAGCAGAGAGGAATACCAAATTTGAGTCAAGCCAGTCAAGCGAAAAAGTCGAAGTTAGAAGCGCGAGACTCATGGAAAGAAAACAACAAAGAGAACTTCGAAAACAGTAATGACTGGCCAGTCAACATGTAAAAGCACACTTAAGAACCAGTTCTCGTACATAAAAATAATGTAAGCAATCAAAATGCTGGATCGTGTATAAATCCCAACAAAAAATATTCGCCTCAGCTAAGCGAAACCAGATACTCAATTATTTCGTGTTCGCTGTCTTTTCTTCCTGCCTCACATTGCACATGCGCAGTAAAGTAAACACAAAGCATAACACTAAAAACCATAGAGTAACTATACTATAAAGAGGGAAATCTACTGCCTTCTTTAGACAATGCCTACAAGCTGGTTAAATAAGTATTGGTGTAGAACTGTCAAATAATTGACGCCGTTGAGAGTTGGGTGATGTTTTGTGAAATTCTCACAAATTGTTTGAAGTGAAGGAACTTCGTGAATTATTGTGTTCTTTTTACAAAATTAAACTGCTTATCCTTTTTATTAATGATAATAAGATCAAATCTGGAAATTAAAAAACAATTTGACATTAGTTCACAAAAAGGAAAAAGACTTAAAAAAAGGAATTGCATTTCCAACCTGTGTATCAGTCAACAAGTAAGATGTTGTAAAAATAATTTGGTGCCCATAATAATGGATTTATTGCTGTTGTAGCACACACCCGTCGTTGAAACATCGAGTGATAACATTGAACATTGAAGCAAATTGTTTAACGAAGAAACTGGACGTGTATTGAGAATTGGTGATGGTGTTGCTCGTGTCTACGGTTTAAACAAAATCCAAGCCGATGAGATGGTGCAATTCTCTTCGGGTTTGAAGGTAAACATTATTCATGATATACATCTTTACAGCATTTATTTGACTTTTTTTATTCCACAGGATAGGGCCTTGTATTTGGAACCCGACAATGTCAATGTTGTCATCTGCAGTAACGACAAGCTGATCAAACAAAAAGATATTGTCAAGCGTACTGTAAAACAAGCTCTACCGTAAGTCCACAAACAAAAAAATTAAATAATTTATTAAATTCGTTGCTTATTTCCAGTGCAATGAAAGCTAAAGGTTTTAAGGTTTTTTTTGACGTGCAACTTCTTTAGAATGGTTGTGGTTTGAAGCTCGAACGCACATGCTTCACGACAAAGGGATATTAATAATATAAATGACATAAATATATAGGTTTGTTAGCTTTTGCAGTTCTTACGTGTATTATCTCTCCTTTTGTTGTTTACTGTTTATAATATAATTTGCTAATAGAAAGATATAAAGGACTTTTTTCAGTTTAATTTTCATTTTGGTATGGACAAAATTTGAACAACTGGCATAAGGATTCGATGTAGGGCAATAATGCTAGGTATAGGGACCTATATAACAATCATCTATTTTTTTGAAATCAAATTAATTAAAACAGCTTAATTATGTTTGATGGATCGATAAAGGTATGGTGTGGAAATTAATGGAATTTATTAACAAGTTGACTGCCGCCATAGAAAACAAAACATTTCCTGAGTGCCAAAAGTGTTTTTTTTTAAACTGTGTCTTTAGTTTTAAATTTGTGTTGTTTTTATGTGTTTTAAGAGCGTGAGCACCGGTATGTCACATGGCCCCTCACACAAACTTACTTCAACGTAGTGCCACGTGACCCACCGGTGGTCACAAGCTAATTTTGTGTGTTTCTGTTTGATTAGTTTATTTTTTTCAAATTTTTTGTTCATCATATTGTTTCAGATTTTGATTATTTAGAAACATAATGGATAATTCTGGTATAAACCCGACAATTTTGTATTGGAGTAGAGAATAAAGATGAAGATTTTTAAGCTTTAGATTCGGACGAATATGTTCCAACTAAATCTGATTCCAGCGATTCAAATTGAAATATAATGCTAGATAGCTCTGATTTAGAGTCTGAAGATGATGACCTACCCTCAACTTCTACAGCAGCTTTTTAAAATGAGTGAGTTAGTGTTACCAAAATTTCACTAAAAGAATTTATTTTTGAGCCGCCCGCCACTTCCTCTACATCTCACAAAAATTTTTAAACTTTGAAGCCTATTGATTTTTTTTCATTTATGGTAACCGAAGATGTGTATTTTTTAGGCTTGGTCATGTATATGGGTATAGTGAAATACCCTTCCATATCACAGTATTGGAGTACTGACAAGTTCTATAGAAACTCTTTTCTCCCTGAAATAATGTCCCGAAACCGATTTCAATTGTTGTTGAAGTTCATTCATTTTGCTTACAACTCAAGCCTTGGAACTGACCGGCTTGGACGGTTACAATTTCGTCAATACAATCCGGGGAAATCACATAAATACGGGTTAAAGATCTACAAGCTTTGTGACCTAGTTGTTACACGTACACAAGTTCTATTTATACAGGAAAAAATTACTCCTACAACCAAAGAGGAAAACCAACCCCTTCAACTTCTCACATCACTCAAATAGTAATAGATGTGGCAGAAAAATATTTGGATAAAGGTAGAACAATTGCGACGGAAAATTTTCGCTTGCGAAATTTCTAATCAATCGCCAAACCCATCTTATCGGAAGGGTTCGGAAAAACCGAACTGAAAATCCCAAAAAGGTTACTGTTGCTAAGCTCAGAAGAAATGAAATTATTGAGCGCATGTTTTCTGGTATTGTCTCAAAATGGAAAGACAAGCGAGAAGTATTGATGCTGAGTACAAAACATGAACTAGAAGAAGTATTGTGGTTAAGGTTTCGAAAGAAAGAAAAAGAAAAAAACCACTTTTGAAAATTAATTGTTTAATCAAATTTATCTTATTAAAAAGGTAGTTCAAACGTTTGACTTTTTTGATCCTCGCTGTTGGCTGTTGGTTCCTTCAGCTCGTCTTCCTTCTATGGCGCTCGTCAAGAGAATGAAGTTCCTCGCTTCGCTCCAATATCATTCGAGACAAAATGAAATCACGCGATTAATGTACTTTATGTAATATATGAATTGGCATTCGATGCCATTTAATTGGAAAGAGATAATTTTGTTCCGTTGCTTTGGTATATAGAAGATGTTTGCTGTCATCAGTTTGAGAAGCTGTTTTTGTTTTGAGAAATTCTTTTCCATTGGTTTTGTGCAAGCGTTGCCGTTGAGTAAGGAAATCACCACAGTATCAACAGGAAAAAGGAATAGAAATGGTGAGGAAATGAAAAAGCTTCAGGTAATCAGGGAATATAACCATGCCAAACAAGGCATTGATATTTCTGACCAATGGCATGTTACTTTACACCACTGCACAAAACAATCCGCTGGTACCACAAAATAGCATTTGAATATCTTCTTTCAACTTCTGTAGTAAATGCGTTATCATCATCATCATCATCGGCGCAACAACCGGGATCCGGTCCGGGCCTCCTTCAACAAATTCTTCCATACATCCCGATTGCTGGCCGAAGCCATCCAATTGCGCACCCCAAAGCTTCGGGCGTCCTGGCCTACTCCATCCTTCCAACGTAAGCAAGGTCTGCCACGTTGTCTTCTACCATAAAAAGTACCGCAAAAGACTTTCCGAGTTGGTTCCTCTTCGCTCATGCGAGCTAGGTGTCCAGCTAGCGTCTACCGAGCTTTATTTTTTTAACAACATCTGCTTCGAGATAGATTTCATACTATTCTTCTCCGGAATCGTCCTTCCTCACACACGGGGCCAACAATTCTCCGTAAGACTTTTCTCTCGAACGCGGATAAGAGATCAGAGTGCCTTTTTGTAAGCACCCAAGTCTCGGATCCGTATGTGAGTACTGGTAAGACCATAGTCTTGTACAGCAGCAGTTTGGTTTTTATGGTAAGGTTTCTGGATTTAAAGAGCCTTGGCAGACTATAGTAGGTTTTGTTGGATTTCAGCAGCCGCCCGCCTATTTCTTCCTCCATATTGTTATCGGCTGCTACTTTTGACCCAAGATAGTTAAAGGACTGCACTACTTCAAGTTCGTGCTCCGCTACCCTGATGGTTGTACCAACATTTCTCGCAGACGTTGCCGCCATGTACTTAGTCTTCCCTTCATTTATGTGCAGCCCCAGGTATTTTGCCGCCTGCTCGACCTGGGTAAAGGAGTCTTGTACAGCTTGTTGGCTTCTGCCGATAATGTCGATGTCGTCTGCGTAAGCTAGTATCTGGCTGGACTTGGTGACAATAGTCCCTCTTGTTGACGTGCCAGAGTCATGGATGGCTTTCTCCAACGCCAGGTTGAAGAGGATGCAAGCCAGACCATCCCCTTGTCGGAGTCCATTAAAGATGTTGATTGGTCTGGATAGCAAACCGACTACTTTTACTTGGCTTGTGATGTTGGTCATGGTCAGCCTACATAGTCGTGTCAATTTATTTGGGATGCCGAGTTCTCTCATGGCCTTATAAAGTTCTACCCTGGCTATGCTATCGTAGGCGGCTTTAAAGTCTATAAAAAGATGGTATGTTGGGATATTAAATTCCAGACTTTTTTCCATCACATGCCTAAGGGTAAAGATCTGTTCAATTGTTGATTTGCCTGGTATAAAACCACATTGATATTTGCCGATTATGGTATTAGCGTATGGGGCTATCCGTTCTTGTAGGATAGAGGAGAATATCTTATAGGATGTACTCAACAATGATATACCCCTATAGTTGCTGCATTTTGTGATATCTCCCTTCTTATGTATGGGACATATGATGCCTTTAAGCCAGTCTTCTGGCATCTCTTCGTGTTCTAATACGTGTACTATGATTTCATGAATTGCTTGATGTAGTGTTGGCCCTCCATGTTTGATCAGCTCGGCAGGTATACCATCGGCTCCTGAGGCCTTATTATTTTTGAGCCGATTAATCGCCTGTTTTATCTCCTCAATGCTTGGTGGATGCAGCATGAGATCTTCTTCTTGAAATGTTGGAGACTCCATTTCTTCCGTGAGCTGACCGTTCAGCAGTTCATTAAAGTACACTTCCCATCGCACCAGAATGCCTTCAGGATCGGTGATCAGGCATTGAGGATCCTCTCTACAAGTTCGTAGTAGGAATCTTTTTCTTCTTCTTCGGACTCCTCAGTAGGTGCGTGAACGTTTATGAGGCTGATGTTATTGAATTTGCCTCGCACGCGAAGGGTGCATAGCCTTTCATTTATTGCGTTAAAGTCGTTGACGGTAGGCTTCATTTTTTGGCTGACTAGGAAGCCTACCCCGAGCACATGGTGTTTTGAGTGACCGCTAAAATATATGTTGTATTCTTTTTTCTGCAAAACACCATTCCCTGGCCATGTCACTTCCTGAAGTGCTGGTTTTTCAGCTTTATACATGGACAGGACATCAGCTAGCTGTTGTGCAGCTCGAGCTCTATAGAGCGTTCTGACGTTCCATGCGAAAATTCTTAAATCGTTTAGCCGTTGTCGTTGCTTGGTTCGTCGTTGAGAAATCAGTATATTTCCAAGGCTTGTTGTCGGGTTCTGAGTAATATTTTTTTACGGGAGAGGTTACTAGCCCCTCGCCAACCGTTAGGAGGTACTTGCAATTTTTGCTAATTTGTGTACAAAAATATCCACGGGGACCACCACGTGGATGTAAAGCAAGCGTTAGCTATTTACAAAATGCACAAAAATATGCCAATACTGCAAGTTAGGCAGTCCATTTGCGAGAGTCTTTGTGGCCTTCGATCGATACGCCAACACCCTCTAACAAGCATGAACTAAAGGAGTTTGAAACTAGAGACCCCACCAATCGAAGGGCTCGGGAACGGTGTCACAATTGATGAAATATCCAAAAGCGAAGGACGAAACGCGGCTATGAAAAAAGGAAAAAAGTGTCAACTTATTGTGGTTCCTGCGAAGGAAATCCCTCTTTTTGTTTGAAATGCTTCAACAAAAAACAGTAACTTTTTTACTCTATAAGTATATCATTTATTTTTGAATTCATAAGTCCATTTTTAGGTACCTATAATAAGGTTGGAAGGAAGGTAGGTACTAAAATTAAGATACACATTCCAACTACTGTTAAGCGACTGGGTATAGACAGTATTAAAAGTTAACAACAAAAGTTTGTTTATTTATAAGCAGGTGTAAACTTTTGTTTTCTTGATTGAAATTTTTGCATTCAGTAGTAATCGAATAGTTTTTTATTTGTTAGTTGTTTTTCTATGTTTATCATAGGCTTCCTTATTTATTATGTGTGCTTTTATGATGATGGAATGCTTTAAAATAAAAATAGGTTGTCAGCTACTTTTATTTGACTAATGGCTTGGGCTCAGCCGAGCAATATGAAATAAAATTTTGGGGAAAATATTAAACAAATAAAATTTTTATGAAATCAAAAAAACACCATTCATAACGTTTTTTGGAAAAAATGTTGTAAGCCATCTTATTTCTTTTTCTGTTTTCTATTTTTTTTTGAAAACCTTTTTGAAAACATATTTTAAATTTTTTTTTGAGTATGTAAATTTAAAGAAATCTATAGTTTATACTAGGAGAAAAATTAAAAAAAAAATCTATAGATTCGTTTTCAAAATATTCAAAAAACTAAATAAGTTTTTTAAGAAATTATAAAAAATTAAAAAAATTTTTTTTTAAATTTCAATAAGCAATGTTATTTAAATCATAAAACACTACATATTTTAAAAATTTCATCAAAATCCGTTAATTAGTCTGATTTTAAAAAACCGCTCATATGGGAGGTACCGTTATAAAACTTTTTCTGAAAAATCCATTAAAACTAAAAGATAGATTTTGCATAGAAAACACCATTCAGAAAGTTTTATCAAAATAGTAGGAGCCGTTTTCGAGAAAAATAAGTTTTTCATTAAAAGTTATATGGCAGGTACCGTTAGTTTTGGAGATATAATGCCAATTCGAAAAACTGTCGGGTAGAGTACTCTAACAATACTATATTCCAGGTTTGAATCAAATCGGCCAAACCGTTTAGGCTGTAGGAATCAATACGGACAGACAGACAGACAGACAGACAGACGGACGGAATTTCCGGACCCACTTTTTTTGACTTCTTTATCATCGTAATGTCATGTTTGATTGTTAGATTTTTTTTTTTTACTAATGCATAACTTGCCTTATAGTCCCTATAAATCGCAAGTAAAAAGATGAAAAAGAACTGGCCGAAGAGAAAGAGTTGTCAGATAAAATCAAAGCCCAAACCAAGAGGCTTTTCAAGTTGCGCGATCACATCAAAGACGACATGAAAAAAACGGAAATGATAAAACTTCTCGAAGCCAACAATCAGGTGCCGTCCACTGATATGTTGGTTTTTGGTGTAATTTAAAAATGTCCAATTTGTAAGGAAATCAGTTGCTTTTACAGAAATTTGGTTACATTTGCAACTTATACGTTCCTAAAAGATGTCAAGAAGAAGGTTGAAGTGCGTGCCATCCAGTGTATTGCCCTAGTGCAGCAACTATTGCCAAAAATGTTCCCGTATGAAGAAAGTCAGAGAGTTAGGGATTCATGTGATTCCCGTTGAATATTTGAAATTCGTTGAAGAGGACCATAGCGGAGCAGTTCGCTATACCACAAGTACAAATATTTGTGAATGGATAACAGATCCATCAACTCGTGTGCCGCAAGAAGAACAAAAAAAGCAAGCAGAACTCTACAGGTTTAATGTTACTGTCTGAAGTTGCGCTGGGTGATATGTATGAGTGTACAGCTACTAATTACGTGATTAACAACAAGCATAGTATGTTTGGTAAGGGTCGCACTATGCCTAATCCAACTGAATCGAATATGAGAGACGATGGAGTGGAGATTCCTTTGGGCAAGGCCATGACAGACAATAAATTGCAGTCTTCGTTGTTGTACAATGAATTCATTGTCTATGACATTGCTCAGGTTAATATTCAGTATTTGCTTCAAATGAGCATCAAGTACAAATTTTAAAACTTATTGGGGTTAAAGTTTTTTTGTTAAAAAAATCCCTTTTCTTATTAAAAAAAACTTGTTGTTTATTTGTTCGCCAATGTTATGTATATTTGTATATAACACCCTGCAAGCAGATATTTGATTTTTTTTCCAGTTTAATGTTATTTCACTTTCTGTTAATTAATAAATGGTTGTGTTATTATCAAAGTGTTAATCTCGATTAATTTATTTGACTTTTTTTTATTCCACAGGGTATGGCCTCTAATTTGGAACCCGACAACGTCGGTGTTGTCATCTTCAGTAACTACTCGATCTTCTCAATTTTAAAATTTGACTGATATCCAAATAGCCGTTAAGGAGGAAGCCCAAAATTAAAAAAAACGTTATATTAAAGGTACCGTTAATAGACTTTTCCCGTAAATTTGGTTCTAATCAAATAATAGCCAATACCAACAAAAAAATTCTCAAAATTTTTTATCGAAATCGTTGAAGCCGTTTTCGAAAAATATAAGATTTTCCTAAACGGTCATATGGCAGGTACCGTTATTTGTAGGCCTAAAAATAAAATGTCAATTCCCCCTCTGGGAATGCCAAAAGAATCTCACACCAATTTTGAAGAATCGAAACAAGTTACATTTGTTCCACGTTCATGTTCATATAACACCAACTCTCTAAGAAGCTTCTGTATCCACCAGATAGATTAGCAATAGAAGATAGTGACTCTGGGACCAGTTAGTGGTTTTTCATTACCATTTCAATCTAGATTTGACTTCAATAAAAACAAAAGAAATAGAAGAAGCTTGAAACTACTTACGACTCTTTTTGGCAGAATCTCTGATAATAGATCTCAGGGATTCGCACCAGATTTTTTTGTTTTTGTGTACCCAATTGATGGGTTTTGTTGCTGCAACTGGCTTCCATTCTTTGCCTCGGAGAGTCCACTCAGATCGGAGAAATCAGAGTCGTCCGATATGTTATCATAACTCGTCAACTGCGGCGGCAACAATTGTATTGTCTGCTTGTCTTTCGGAACAGCAGCCGAAACAAAAACATTACCTTCCAACATTTGTTTATCTGGTGATTCTACTTGCTTGCGGCTCTGGTCCATTTATATCATCAGCAAGGGGTGAGTGTCGATCTTAAGCTCGTAGAGGCAGTCGAGGTGCGCGCACAAATAATTAAGCAAAAGTCAAAAAAAAAATTATTGCGCATTGTTATCGCGAGTGTTTAAAAAAAAAATTAATACACACTCATTAGAGAATTCGAAAAAAAAACCTTCGCGTGTGCTGTAAAGAATAAAATAATATCCACTCGCGTCGTTGGAGGAAAGATCCCCACTCCCGCTGTGAAAAAAATAAATAAAACGAGTTCGCATAGCAAATTATCCTCTTATCTGTCCCAAGACCTTTGTGCTTAACTGCCTCTTTCTTATCTACTGTAGGCATCGTATGACCATCTAATGCTTGCGGTAAATGGATAAGGGCATCTGAGTTTGTCCTATTGTGCTGAATACTTAAATTCATTTTTTGTATGCAAGCTGTCTTATGGGCATAACACCTAAGACAGTTTGTTTATTACAGAAATTAATTTGGATTTTCACTGCATGGTTCGACTTAGTCAGAATTGTGTTTTGTATGTAAGTATGTATTTTTAAATGGTAAGTGATTTTCGTGTCGTATATTCTAATGTTCGCGGCCTAAGAAAGAATTTCTTTCACGTGTGCGTCTACACTGTTCAATCCAGGCCAGCTGTTTTGGCATTAAGTGAAACCCAGGTTGGAGTAAATACTGATTTATCAGAATTTGCCTACATGGGTATAGCTTGGTGCCATTACTCTTTTCCCATCATGGTCTCGTGGTCTATGTAAGGAATGATATTGCTTGCCAGAGCCTTCCCCAAAATGAGCAATGGTCCAACACGGACTTTAACTTATTATGGCTCAAATTCACTGTCCGCAAGCATATCATTCATTATTGTTTTATTTACAGGAGTCCAAATCTTGACAGTAATTCAACTTGTAACGAGTTTGATGCACTGTCTGATTCCATCTCGAAAATTGTTTCCTTTTGTCCTCGCACTGAAATCGTTATTGCGGGCGATTTCAATGTACACAATTCCAATTGGCTCCGCTATTCTAGTCAGACAACACCATCACATCAGTTTACCCAACTGATCGATGTGCCAACGCGAGCACCGGATGTTGCTGGGCAAGCCGCCATACTCTTGACTTGTTTCTTACTTCTCACCCTGATAAATATACCATTAGTGTAACTTCTCAATTTGGCACTTCAGACCATTGTATCATTTCAGCTAATTTCTCATTTCCCATCCAGTTAAAGAAAAACTTCCCACCAGAACCGTTTGGCAATACGAGAAAGCCAACTGGGACGACCTGAATATTTTTTTCCGAAACTTTAACTGGTCACTATGCTTGCTCGATAGTGACATTGATGCCAGTGCTGAAATGATCTCAAATGTGATTCTTCTAGGGATGCGTGCTTTTATTCCTAACAGAGTAAAAACATCAAGCCTAAAGAAAAGTCCTGGTTTAATTCTGAGTGTAAAGAAGCTATCAGGCTCAAAGAAGTAAGTTTCCGATCCTACAAAGCCAACCCTACAGAGGAAAATCGGAAAAAGCACAAACAATCAAGGAACTCATGCAACTCTGTTATTGAAAGAACCAACTTTTTGCCTGGCAAAAAATTCTGCAGTGTCCCAAAGGCAGTAAAAATTGTTGGTCATTTGTAAAAAAATATTAAAAACTCCTCGACATGTTCGGTTCCAACGCTCATCGACATTAGCAAGCCAATTGTTTACTCTTCAGAGAAGGCAAACTTGATCTCCGCCCATTTCGCTGCCACCTCCACGCTGCCTCACAGCAACGTTGCCCCTCCTGTACTTGAGAATGTAAATTTTTCCATGGGACAGATTTTTTTCCGCACTCGTACAGTAGCAAGAGTTTTAAAAGATCTCGATATACACAAATCCGTTGGCCCGGATGGTATACCCCCGATTCTTCTGAAGAGGTGTTCTTCCATACTGGCAAAGCCACTGCGTAAGCTTTTCCATCGCTCCTACTCTTCTGAAATCTTTCCTAGAAGATGGAAAACAGCATTTGTACAGCCTGTCCCTAAGAAAGGTGACCCATCCTCCCCCTCCTTCTATATATATATATATATACATATGTGTACAAGTTGTATTGGACGGTATGAAGTATGATTCCCACAAAATATATGCTGGTGTGCCCCAGGGCTCTGTTCTATCTCTGACTCTTTTCCTCATTTTTATAAATGACCTTCTGTCTGTTAATTCTCATCCACTTAACTGTTTTGCTGGCGACTCTACCCTCAGCTTTTCATATTCGTTCGATTATTCATGTTTCATGTCTTTCCTTATTTTATCGTTTCTTTTACAAAAAAATTTCACTCGAAGTAGCCAGTTGCATTCCTCCCCTTAAAAGTTTCTCCCGTAATACTCGTCTCGCAAGGAACGCTCATCAGTTCACCCTTGAGCCTAATTTCGGACGTACCGTGAAATATAGGGATTTTTTTTAGCCGAACCACACGAATTTGGAATAGTTTACCCGGCGAGATTTCCCCTTGACATTTTGATCTGCAAACATTCAAAACCAATGTTAATCGACACCTCCTATCTCTCCCCTCCCTATCTTCTTAATGCCCGCGCAGTGTGTTACATTAAAAGTGAAACAAGTAGTCCCTTGTGCGCGCGTAAATTATAAAAAAAAAAAAAATCTATAGATGTTTGGTTGTTGATACCATTGATATCAATAAAACGTTCATCCGACAGTCTGTATATGACAGCGATGAAGATGAAGATTAAGGAAGATGATTACAAAATCGTACATTTTTTTTTATTTTATTTTTTAAGCTAAATCTGTGAATTTTTGTACCTAATAGAATAAAATTTTGATTCTTTTGTTATTACAACATTCTTTGTTATTATTCAACACTTTGATCTATTGTTGATTTTTACTCGCGATTATAGGTACTATAATACAAGTTATGCATTCGTGCAGATTAAAAAATTTTAGATAACAATCAAACATGACATTACGAGAAACATATTTGAGTTACTGGCAAAATTCTTTCCGTCTGTCTGTATTTCTGTCTGTCTGTACGGATGTATATTGGACTGCAGCCTAAACGGTTGGGCCAATCGTCTTCAAATTTTGAACTAAAGGTTATTTTGACATTCTACAGAGGAATTTTTTTAAATTTTTTTTTTAGCTCAAAAATTAACGATACCTGTCATATAACCGTTATGTAAAAGCTTATTTTTCTCGAAAACGGCTCCAAGAATTTTTATAAAAAAAAATCAGTGTTCTATTGTGGTATGCATTATATTTTAGTGAAAAAAAAAATTAATATGGTGGGCTAAAAACGGTACCTCCCATAGGACCGGTTTTTTTTCTTCGACTTTCTCGAAAATTGGAGATCCGATTACAATCAAAATTGATATTCAAGAAGATATAGGTAGCTTGAGTAATTTTGCATTAATTTTTTTCGAAAACTTTTTTTTGTATTTTTAATAATTTAAATTTTTTTTTTTTTTTTGAAAATCAATATTTTGAAAACGGGTAAGTGCATTTTTTTTTAAATTTTGTTTTTAAATGTACGTTATTTTTGTGCTTAAGTTTGTATTCTTGAATAATTTTTTTAATATTTTAAAAAAAGTTGTTAAGAAAACCGTTTTATTTAAAAACGGCTCCTACAATTTTGAAAAAAAAAATTCACACTTTCTTACATTTCCTAAAGAAATAAAATTGCGTTTAAATTATTTCACCCAATACATTTTAACGTACTTTATTCGAACAATCAAAAGTCACAAAAATCGAATAAATGCTTTGATGTTCACTTTAATTTTTTTTAATTTTATTCTACAATGTGACCGCACATATGAGCAAGTACGTGCGATCCAGTCGTGCAATTTATTTATAACTATTATGAAAAAGAAGCAAGGCTGTGTCTTTTAGTGGCTGCATTGAATGTACGTAATTATTTTTATCCTTTTACAATATTGACTAATTTTTGCAATTTCAACAATTTGTTTTGGAAAAGGAGTTAAGTCAATTTATGTTAGTGTATTATCTTATTTTGTGTTTGGAAAAATTACAGAACTTAACTTAAACAAAATTATTTCATTGTAATCATTTTGGAAAAAGGCACAAGTCGACTTAACCGACAGCTTAGTTAAAGTTTAAATAAGGAACAACGAAATAAATAAATGACATAAAATTTATTGTTATTAAATTCAATTAAAATCTTACAGTAATTTCAGTAATTTTCGCGTTTAAACTTTGTCCATAAGTTTTGTACCTGATTTGTAATTGCAAACCAAACATTCAAATCGCTCTCCTGAAAAGCAGCAAAAACTGACATGTCATTTTTCCTTGATGCCACAGATATCAAAGATTAGCATTTAGCAGATAAAAATATAGCAAAATTAGCAGATAGAAATATAAAGGTATTTGTATACGTCTGAGCCCTAAACAGAAATTGAATAGTTATATTTAAGTAAGGATAACACCGAAATGCAGACGAACAAGATGAAGAATAATTTAGAGCTGGTATTTACGATTATAAGTACTATAATGCAAGTTATGCATTCGTGCAGATTAAAAATTTTGAGATTGTTATAACATGACATAACGATGATATAGAAATATATTTGAGTTACTGGCAAAATTCTGTCTGTAAACATTAGGTTGTTTTGACATTCTACAGAGGATTTTTTACAATTTTTTTTACCTACAAAATTAACGGCACCTGTCATATAATGTAAAGCTTATTTTTTGTCGAAAACGTCTCCAAGAATTTTTGTGAAAAATATCAGTGCGCTTTTGTAGATAAGCGTTATATTTTGGTATGTTATACTTTAGTTAAGGGTTAACTAAAGTCGTTAAAATTTCCTTCGCTTCTGCAGTCGTACCCAAGCTGTTTGATATGGCAGTAAAAATAAAAATATAATATATTTTATATATTTTTTTACTAAACTTTATACTTAAACAATAACAAAACAACTTTTTTAAAAAATTAACAACAGGAATTTTCATTTTTATTTAAAATGTGCCTTTTTGTCAAGCAGTCATAATTTATATAGCTAAAATGTATGGTTCTTAAGAAAATATATTATTAAATATTTAAAAAATTAAATCCATCTATATATTTTTTACAATTTCAAAACGTACTCTTTAAAATTGTTGAAACGTCAAATAAAAATTTTGTTGTGGAATTTTTTTGACAATGATCAAAGTCAAGCAAACTACTAACACGAAACACAGTTGTTTTGAAGAAGTCATACAATTTGGCGGCGTAATGAACGTAAGAGAAATAAATTGCGGGACTGGATCGCATGTACTTGCTCTTATGTGCGGTCACAGCTTCGAATAAAATTTGAAAAATATTAAGGGTTCAAAGTTTTTTTTTTCAATTTTCTGACATTTGATTGTTTGAAAAAAAGTAGGTAACATAGTTTTCAATAGAAAATTTACACGCCATTTTGTGGCTTTAAAATATGTGAGAGTTTGATTTTTTTCCAAAATCGAAGGAGCGGTTTTTTAATAAAACGATTTTATTTTAATAACATTTTACAAAATAACATTTTACACTTGTTATTCTTTGATGTAGTAAGTTTAGAGCAAGCTTTTTTACTACAATCAGAGGCTCATCATAAATGCATGTGTTAGTTGTTAGTAAAATTAAAATAAAATAAAATATTGATATCCTAACACATGCACACAATTTAAAAACTAACTAAAATGTAATCAAAACAATCACGACAGTGGAGCACTGGTTCGAAATAAAGATTTTAATCCCACTTTAGTTAAGTTGAAGTCTATAGAAGAAGCGTTTAGATTAAAAAGTCTGTTCATACGGCTTAGAGCTTCATGTATGCTATAGTTTGTACTGAGAGTCAACATGCAAAAGTTCCGATCCACGCAGGTGATAAGATCCTCCACGGTAATTTAATCCAATACAAGCTAATAAATAAGGAGCATCAATTTCGCCCTTAATAAGTTGATGAAAAAATATTAAATCGTTATTAACACGCCTTTGGTGAAAGGTTTGCATCTGCAGAAGCTTGATTCGCCGTTCATACGGTGGCAAATTGAATGGATCGTTCTAAGGTAGAGCTTTAGGGGCAAAACGAATGAAATTGTGTTGGATTGCTTCAATACGGTTCTTATGAATTAAGTAATAAGGAGTCCATACCTGTGAAACATACTCAAGGTGGGGCGTACATAGCAATAGTACAAGGAAAGAGTCACATATGGATCATTAAATTCCTTTGCCCAGCGTTTTATGAATCCTAGCATAGAGCTAGCTTTATTGACGATAAAATTAACGTGTTGAGTAAATTCAAAGTTGGAGGTAAAATGGACACCCAAATCCTTAAAATTAAAGACGCGACAGAGTTTGTGCTGCGAAATATGATAATCGAATGCACTTACGATACGTTTTCTAGAAAAGGTAATCGTCTGGCATTTTACAGGGTTAAGGGATATACCACTTTTTCTGCACCAAATAATAAAGCTATCAATATCTGCCTGCTGAAGACTGCAGTCAACGCTAGACTTTAATGTCTTAAATATCTTCATATCATCAGCGAATATAAGAATGTCACTTGATTGTTTGCATGAAGTAACATCATTTAGTGCCAAAATGAATAGCTGTGGACCAAGGTGGCTTCTCTAGCCACGAAGGGGTCAGACAATTTCTAAATTTTACTTGGTAGGATCTATTATCTAGGTATGATTTGATCCAAGCTAAGAAATAAGGAGGAAAACCAAAAGCTTTTAACTTGAACAAGATTATTTCGTGACTCAGTTGGTCAAATGCTCTGTAAATGCAGTGTAAATGCAGTCAACTTCATAACCTTTTTCTAATGCATTTGAACATTTGTAGGTGAATGTTAGAAGATTTGTAACAGTTGATCTATGCTTCATAAATCCATGTTGTTACTCACAAATAAGATTTTAACTAAAAAATACCATACTCTCACAGACAACTTGTTCAAAAAATTTTGGAATGCAAGATAATTTAGAAATGGGCCTATAGTTATATATAGTATAGTAATATATGGTATAGTTATATATAGTTACACTTTTACACTTTTTTAATGCTTTCGGGGGAATTCCATCGGGACAAAATCGGAACAATCATCGTTTAACGAAGAAAGAAGGTTACTCTGCAGTACAGGGATACGGTTACAGAACAGGTATGTAGATTGTGAAAAAATGTCCATCAACTTCAATTGTTTTTTAACAAAAGAATCACGAAAATTTGCTGCAAATGCGTTAGAAATATCGACAGTTTTTTTCTAACTGAATGGCATTATATCACTTTTTCTTTAAATTAACAAGCTTCCAAAATCTCTTAGGGTCATCTTTTAAAGTAACACCCATATCATTTACGTAGCTAGTATAAAATCGTCAAAAGTTTGTTCATAATTAGTGTAATCCGTTGGAGAAAGAGTTTTAATGTAAAACTTCCATGCTTTATTTCTTTTATTACGTAGAGTCCGTAGCTCTTTCGTGTAATATGGGTGAATAGTGTTTGTATTATTCGATTTTTTTAAAGTCAGATTGTTACTTAAGCAGTTGTTAAGAATATGATAAAATTTTGTGACTGCTTCGTCAATATTCGAAGAATCTAATACATTATCTATTTCAGAACTAATTAAATCTTCAGACAATACCTTGGAAAATATTTTAAAATAAAATTACTGAGGCTACCGATAGCTTCCTGAATATCAATTTTGATTGAAATCGAGTGACCAGTTTTCGAGAAATTCGAAGAAAAAAAACCGTTCTATAGGAGGTGCTGTTTTCAACCCACCATCTTCAATAATTTTTTCACCAAAACATAACCTACACCTACAATAGTACACTGATTTTTGTCATAAAAAATTTAGAGCCGTTTTCGAGAATAATAAGCTTTTACTTAACGGTTATATGAGAGGTACCGTTAATTTTGAGCTAAAAAAAAGTTTTTTTAAAATTCCTCTGTAGAATGTCAAATTATAATGTACCAATTATTATGTGTAAGGCGATTGGCCAAACCGTTTAGGCTGTAGTTCAATATACATCCGTACAGACGGACAGACAGACAGAATTTTGCCAGTAACTCAAATATGTTTTTCTATCATCGTAATGTCATGTCTGATTGTTAGAATTTTTTTTTCGGATGCATAACTTGCGTTTGTTTATTTACATATCTATTTATGTTTTTTGTGTAGTTTTTGGACTTTTTTACACGCATTGTAAGACAAGTTTAGGATTCCTGAATATAAAAAACATTGAGCTAACAATCAAAACCGACATAAGATCATAGAGAAGTCAAAAAAAGTTAGTGACAAAAATATCTGTCTGTCCATCTGTGTGTATAACGATCTGTAAAGTAAACGACTAAAGTGATTTGATTACTTTAAAATTTGGCTTGTGTTGTTCTTTTTAAATTTTATTTTAGGAGCAAAATTGACGGTACATACCATATAAGATATAACCATAAAGAAAATGGTTATTTTCTCTCGAAAACGGCAAAGCTGAATTTCGGCTGAGAGCTATTATATAATTTTACGTCCTAGGTCCTAAATATTTAATTAAAAGTACCCAAAATTTGGAGCGGCGCAACAAATTTTAAGGGCGTAAAGGAGTTATTTTTTTTTAAATTACTTGAAAACTATAGGTTCTTTTGAAAAAAACCTAACCAAATACAAAATAATTCACCATTCGAAAACATAAATTTAATTACAATTGTCTTGCCTAAATGTACCTACATCTGTTTACTTACGATTAAAGGTACTTACTATAATGCAAGTTATGCATTCGTTAATATATGATTATAAATTCTTAGATAACAATCAAACATGACATTACGATGATAGGGAAAAATATTTGAGTTACTGGCAAAATTCTTTCCGTCTGTCTATACGTATGTATTTTGAACTACAGCCTGAACGGTTACGCAATCGTCTTCAAATGCGGAACACAAAGTTGTTTTAACATTCGACAGAGAGAATGAATTCTCCATGATTAGCCATCGAGCGGCTCCATTCGGACTATCAAAATTATAGACAGTGGTGCTGGTGGTGTCTGGCGTGGTGCTATTGATTCTGTTGAATACCAAGCCATGTACATTTATGAAGGAAAATTAATTTCCAGTTCATTTGATTCAACGTTTTTGTACGTGGATTTTCATAAGCTTGGTGCCCCGAAATCATGTGAACACCTTAAAGTTAATTTGTCGATACTTTGAATGGAAGTTGGAATTGGAACTTTTTCTAAAAGTTGTTCTAAATTATTTTTATTTATTTTGTAGATTAAATATCCAAAACAAAAGAAAAAGAAGATAATAGTATTTTGATTGGGTTCAACTGAAAAATTAAGATTTTAGTAGGTAGGGTGTGCGGTGAGCACCTGCGCACCTTCGAGTGAACGTCACTGACGGTATATGTCATATAACCGTTATGTAAAGGCCTATTTTTCTCGAAAACGGCTACAAAAAATTTTATGAAAAAAAATCAGTGCACTTTTGTAAGTATGGTATATGTACTGGTGGAAATAAAATTATGTTGGTGGTCCAAAAATGGTACACCCCATTTTTCCACTGAAAACTATTTTACGTAATTTTTTCAAACAATCAAAAGTCAGAAAATCGAAAAAAAAACTTTGAAGCTCCCTTAATATCTTCCAAACTTTATTCGAAGCTGTGACCGGGCATTAGAGCAAGTACGTGCGATCCACTCGTGCAATTTATTTTCTAGTTGCTAAAAAAATAAATGATTAGTGTGTCTAACTGATAAGCAAAAGGTCGCGGTTCGAAGCCTCCTTTTTCCGGGGTAGTGCCTCTTGCGAGGAAGTGACAAATCCTTCAAGAGTATTTGCCAAGAAAAAATGCATCTCATCTAGCCTTTCGGACCCGGCCGTAAATTAAAGTTCCCCTCCTTTCCTGCAGATTCACAACACAAACACACAGAAGTGGTTGCCAATAAAAAAAAATTACTGGTCCTAAATTATTCATTTATTTAGTTCGATTTCATTTAACTTATAAATATTGTAATTGTAAACGAAAAATAAAAATGAAATGAGTTGAATTTTCGATATAATACAGTTTAAATAGATATTAAAACATCCTGTTACTCTTACGTTTGTAATTTTGATTAACCTACCTTCGGAAATCAGGTGAGGAATTGTTCATTTCGGAAATGCTTGTCGATGTATTTCGCGTCTCCGTAAAAACGTCACTAGAATAATCATTTCTTACGTCCTCCACAAAATCAATCTCACCGCTAACAATAACAGCATTAACAACAAAAGTGTTGGTCGCTTCTGGCTCATGCCTTCTACTTTTTTCCCCGGATAATGGTGGAGTGGATCTAGGAGGCGATGAATCTGGTATTGGTGGTGGAACGTCAGGAGTTGTTTCCGACTTCTTGTCCTCTTCATTATCACTAAACCCATCAAGTTCATCTTCAGTTGCAGCTTCATCAATACTTTGGTTGGCCTCCAATCGCCATCCACTTAACGGTTTAGATGTATTTTTATACGTTGCTGTCTTGAAAATAATCTGCTCCTGACCATTAAGCTCCTCGAATCTCTCTCTTAACGTTTTTACTGGTGTTCGCTGCACATCGTCGAGAGATAATCGTTGAATCTTAAGGAGCGATGGCTCACTTTTTGAATTTAATTCAAGTTTTCGGGCTCGTAAACGTTGTATCTCCTCCTGATGGGATTCTATATTTGCAAAAACATTCTTCTTTTCCGCTAAGGACTCACTTTGGGAATTAACGGAATATGTAAATTGCAAAGATGAAGATGGAGTGGATGTTTGCTGACTGAGGCTATCGGCACTACTATTGCTGTCTATGCTCACACGACGGCCCTTCGAAAAACGACGGCTCTTTCTGCTTTGGCGATCGCGGACAAAAGGTACGGGTGTTTCTTCATCGTCCATTATTCCACTGTTTTCTAGATAATTATCGACCTTAATCAACTTGTTAATAATATATTAGAGTTATATTTTAGAGTTATGAATCATTTAAAAGCGTCATATAAATGAATATTTGCGGAACCGTTCTTAAAGCAAATAATTTATTACTTTTTTTGATAAGGCTTGTTAAATTTTATTCACACATTTCCCGAAACCAAAAGATTCCGATACATTAATTTATAAACTAAAACTACCAGCTGAGTAAAAACAAACTAGAACTTTTCAAACACTTGTCTCTTTATTAAGTGGAAAAAAATATGCGAGATCACTTAGAGATAAGTGCGAGTATCTCACTTACACGCTTACACCTTGAGTTTCAGAAGTCTAAGCACAAACTAGCCCATTCCCTGACGTCTGCTGTCACATTGAATATAGTAGTCTCAAGGTGCACCAGAGCTTTTTGCAATTTGTAAAAAAGCTTATTCAGACTCGTCAAAAATATTTATTTTGAAAAATGTTTTCTTGTTAAAATGAACACTCAAAATTAAACTGAAAATAGTTGTTGTTAGCAACAAAATTTGTTCCGTCTATTTGTATTAAGTCACCGTTCGACACTCTCCACTAAGTAGGTATTTTCTTCTTGACATATCTAATTTTTTCGATAAGGTGCGATAATTAAGTTTAGGTGTTTTTCTTTCGCGATGGTGTTTGTATGTATGTATTCGTACAAATATTATTTTATTTATTATTACTGTCACACTCGCTGTTAGTTTAGTCAGAAGAGAAGCCAATAATATCGCAATTCGCTGTTGTTAAACGTTTCTAACTAGAAACGTTAGCTTCATTAAAGCTCAACTAGCTGAGAAATTCATGTGCTATACATACGACTGCAGGGCCAAATCTTGTAGCATTGAAACATTTAAGTGATGGTATTTTAGTATTCTCTGATACTTAGTTTGTTCTCAGAGGGCCGATTTCATTTGTTTCATTAACTTAAACTATTTCAACACATGCATAAAATAACACTTTTATTTTATTATGTAATTATAGATTATAAAATTATTTTATGCTTTATTAATAAGCAAAGTGCCTTAATGTATGTACATATGTTATGTTTGTAGTTTATATATCGTTCAATCATCATTATGATTAGTGTTTCGTTCTATGAATTGTTCTTCGGCGAAGGTTTTTGAATAAGATGATACTCCTGTCACCATGCAAATGCATTTCGAATTCGGATAGACATTGCCAGTATACAGTATACTCCAACCCTGCGCTGTTTGAAAACTCACCATTAGGAAATGTCGAAAGTACAGATGACTTATCTTCTTAGATTTTTTTTAGATAAGATAAGATTCACTTGCATTCTAAATTTCTTTAAATCAGTGTAGCCTGTAGTTGTAGTAGGTCTTCGTTCAAGCAAAAACATTGAATTGTTTTTGACAACACTGGAATTCAAAAAGAAAGAGTTAGGATAAAACATATTCAAGTTATTAGTTTCTATTGGTGTTATGAATTGTTCAATATCAAATGGAATTTTTTCGGTGAATTAAAACAAAAATTTTTTTTTAAAAACCTTTTTTTTAAACGATTTTGAAAAAAATGTGGGTAATGGTTCAGTTTACGGATCTCACCTTCGACCACCTTGAATTTGAAATATGTTGTACAGTTCGTTATTCTAAACAAGAATAAATATATGTATATATGTACATATGTTGGGCGCGGAAACTTCATTTTTATGTTTGAAAAAAACATGAAAATGAATAAAATTTCTTTAAATTGCAAAGAATGTGTTATTGTTCTCATCAATGAAAGAATGGGTTAATATTGATTCAAATCAGACGTACTAATAATTATAGTAAATTTTACTAAAGACTAGCTGTGCCCGCGGCTTTACTTAGTTAGCCTCGGAAACAAAAATCGTATTTTAATTTTTTTTAAACATGCGTGACATAGGCACTTTTTATTTAATTTTTAATGTTAAGATACAGTATTCACAAAAGAAATAAAACAATAATAAAAGATGATAGTGACGTCAGGAAATACTAAGACGGCGATTTGTATGCATCATATGTATAACGGATTATACAATAAGGACTTGACACCTTTTTTTTTAATAAAACGCAAGTCGTTTGAGAATTTCAAAAACTTTATTATCGGCTTGAAGTACAATCAAAGCATTTATGAATGGAACTCGACTTCGTTCATATGGCCACCGCGGGCACGTTTGCAGCGGTCGATACGTTGGACCCAATTTTCGATGACTCCGCCACACATTTCGCTATTTCGCGTTCAATGTTGGCTCTGAGCTCTTCCAACGTCGCGTCGTCGGCTTGTTGGCATAAGCCAATGACTTAACGTAGCCCCAAAGAAAATAGTCTAGAGGCGTTAAATCGCACCACCTCAATCGACTGGCCCATTTCTTGAGATAACACGCTCATCAAACTTACTCTTCAATAAATCGATTGTAAGGTGTGCTGTGTGGCTTGGCAAATATAAAATATATATATAGTGCATCGTAGATCGTATATACGTTCTGCCATTTTGCGTGATGTGGTAAGCAAATTTTTGTGGACCAATTCAAAAAGATTTAGTTAATTTATTTTAAAAAAATTGTCATATTATGTTACTGGAGGTCTGAATTTTAACAAATCTTTTTTTAATTAAAAGGAATTTTTTAATTAAAAAAAGATTTGTTCAAATTCGTTGTGTCGTGATACGCGCATAGCCGAAACTGCTTCAATTGTATTATTTATAAGTGGTAGCAAATTTAATTTCCTTTCATTTAAGCATAAAAAAACAAACAGTCTGTGAGACCAATTTTCACTAACAATCTCGAAAAAATCAAAGAAGGTAAAATTAGATTTTTGAAGAAATGAGCAAAACAACTATTTATAGTCCAGTCAACAGGTAGTTTTATGTCTAAAAAGGTCGGAACTTAATGAAACCTAAGGATAATTTTAAATGATGATTGACTAACATCTTCTCAAGTTTTGGACATCACGGACCCTGTGCAAAAAATGTTGAGGTGAGGGGACTGCTTTTCAACCTTCACTTGGTTTTTCATTAATAACTTTTGTCGGTTGCGTCTTACGTCATTATTTATTTGTATGTATTTTTTGTAGATCATAAAATTTCCTACAATATTGACTATTCTAACATGTTTGTATGTTAATTCTTTACCAAGAAATTTTTCAAATTTCCCCAAAAAATGCCAAAAATAGCAAATTTTTACCTCATATTTCCTGTTATACTCGAATTATTCGACGCAGTTATTTCTTCGGGAGATTTTTGATGAACGGATCAGATAGCTGGATAAAGTACCTATCTGACAGTGTAAGAACTTACCTAGGACCTCTAAATAACGAGATATACGCGTGTGAAGGCTTGAGTGAAAACATTTTTTTTCTGATCCTCCCCTTGAGATGCAGTTATTTCTTCGGGAATGGTACATGAATTAGTTAGACTTAATACCTATCTGCCAGATTAAAAACAACTCACTTTGGACCTCTTCATAACAAGATATAGGCATATGAAAGCTTAAATGAAAATACGTATTTTCTGACACGCAAACCTTCAATCCGCTCCTGGAGGCACACTTATTTTTTCAAGAGATTTTCGGTACATGGATAGTAGCTGGATTTTATACCTCTCCTCTAGAAATTCTACCCAATGAGATCTAGACATGTAAAAACTTCAGTGAAACGGGCATGCTGCCCCCCTGCAACCCCCCTGCTTGGGCTCACTATAGGATTTGGAGAAGGTGCAAGGTTGGGTATGTGCAACGTTTCTTTTTGATTTAAAGAACTTTTGCATAAACTCAATCTCGCACATACTCCAAATCCTATAGTGAGCCCAAGCAGGGGGCCTCATACCTACCTCATACTGATTTTACCCACACACTCTACCTTAAGTCTGCTTTACAGTCACACAAAAGAAGCAACGCAACCAGCAAGCAACTCGAATCTCATTGATGTTTCTGTAGTCAGAGGTACTTTGCTCTAACTTTTGTGAGCAAAATGTGCTGTGCTGATATACAGTTTGGCAATACGCATCCGGGCAGCAGAACTAAAAAATGTCATTTAGGAAATTTAGGAAAATTAGGAAATTGTATGGACTTCAAGAAAGTAGGTACTTAACTTTGTTTGTCAAAAAGGCATAGTTTATGACTTCTAGAGCAAACAGTAAAACAAATCCCAACATTTTTCAGTTTTTTGCGTGCTGCGCAGCAAGCACGAGTTTTTCGAAATTCCAAATTTGAATTAACATTACTCTAACAGTTCCATACAACATAGCAAAAATTCAGAACTGCATACATTAAGTTTTGCGATTTTAATGTTGATTTCTACTGGGCTTTAATGCGCCGGTATTCAGTGTTTTGCATTAAATGTGATAAAATGCTCTTGTAAAAATCGCAAAAGAGGGTTCATTAAGATAGATACATTAAATAAATGCAATTGGTAATTTTGAAGATTTTGTCAAGGTTGAGGTTAAACATATGGAATTGGAAAAAAATCGCAAAAGAGGGTTCATTTAGATAGATACATTAAATAAATGCAATTGGTAATTTTGAAGATTTTGTCAAGGTTGAGGTTAAACATATGGAATTGGAAAAAAATTCTTTATAGTAAGGAAGCCCACGATGCTAACTGCGGATTAACTCGAGCTTCGTTGGGACTTTTTGGATTTCAAAGATTAGGTGGTAGGAATGAAAGAAAGAACTGGCTTTGGAAAATGTAAAAAATAAATTGCACGAGTGGATCGCACGTTCTTGCTCATATGTGTGGTCACATCGTCGAATAAGATTTAAATAAAATGCACGACCCAGTTGAACTTCTTCTTATGCTAGAAAATTGCTTAGTGGCTGCATATTCTCAGAAAACTCAGTATGCAATAATATTTGAAAACTAAAATATCTATCGAAGAAAAAAAAATTCAAAATCGTTCGACCAGTTTTTTTAAAAGTCGTTTTTTTTAAACTTCGAAAAAATATTAAAATTTTTTTCTTAAGTATGTCATTATAAGAAAATCTGTAGTTTTCATCTGGAAAAATTATTTAAAAAATTTAATCAATTAATAATTCGAAATATTTTGAAAACCAAAAAAAATCGAAAACAAAAGTTTTTGAAAATTTTGATATGCAATATTAATGTATGTAAATATAAATGACTTCCTCATTACATCGTTCCAATATATTTGAACTGCAGCCATTGGCAGCGAGACTTCGATAAGCTACGAGAACTTGTTTGTGAACTAGGACCAGGAAATCTGATGCTAATCGGCGCCTTTAATGGAAGAGTTGGTCTATCACAAAACAACTTTAATAGCGGATTGAACTCAACACATATTTATTATGATCGAAAATCAAAGGGCGAGGTGTGTGACTCTAGAGGAATCAAAATTCTGGAAATGGCTGATGCCTTGGACTGTCACGTTCTAAATGGGAGTTGTGAAGGCGACATTGGTGGCGAATTCACTTTTATTCGTGGAACAGCGTGTTCAGTGATAGACTATTGTTTTCTGTCTGGAGAATTTCAAGTGGCAGTGAAAAGGTTTTCGGACCACATGCCGTTAGAGGTCTCGTTTAAAATAAAAACAGAGCGTGAAGGAGCAGTCGAACACAAGCCTAGTCTTCCTTCGAAAATTGATTTGGATCACAATCGTAGAGAAATTTTCCAGCGGTATCTTAATGGACAGATTGGTATGCGGATAACCTCGGAAGCCCCAAGCAACCCGGATCTAGACACTCTAATAACCTCAATTAAAAATGCAGCACCGCAAAAGATATTGGGAAGAAAGGTAATTCAAAACAGGCAAAAGTGGTTTGACAATGGCAGCAAGAAATTTATCGTTTGCGTACTTAAAAATATTTAAAGCTTCTGACAATATAAACTTCAAAATTCTTTATGCATCAGTAAACAAAAACTACAAGGAGCTTTGCAAAAAAAAAAAAAATTTGGAACCTTAAAAACATAGAATTGGTAAATAAAGCCAATGGATTTCTGGAAAGCAGTTGAACTTGTGAGTGGAAAAACCATTTCAACTTCTTCAGTCCTGGACATAAATATTCTCAAAAATCATTTTTCGGACCTTCTTAATGCAGTGGAATCACCACCTCCAATTCATTATGCTGATCCTTTAATAGTTGGTGAACTTCTTGATGTTCCAATTTCTCAATCCAAAATAGAAATAGTGATAGAAAACGCAAAAAGTAACAAAGCTCCTGGAAAGGACAGAATACCTGTCGAATTTTTTAAAAAATTAACACCCGAGTTTTTAAGACTCCTTAATGTCGAATTCAATAGAATCTTCGAGACATCTGATGCTCCCAATAGTTTCCGGACAGCAATTATGCTTCCGTTCCATAAAAAAAGAAATCTTGAAGATCCAACAAACTACAGGGGCATTTCATTTTTAAACACAGCTACTAAGCTTTTTAGTTCAGTACTTTATACTAGGTTCTGCGATTGGATTGGACTCAAGGGAATTTTGAACGAATTCCAAGCTGGGTTCAGGAAGAATTACGCAACTGTCGACCAAATATTCTCTTTAATAAATATCGCGGAAATTTATAAGAAAAATGGAAAAAAGCTCTACACCTATTTTGTTGACTTTCGGGCAGCGTTTGACTCCATCCCAAGCGAAGCACTTTTTTATAAACTCTTTAATTATGGAATCTCAACAAAAATCATTTCAGTCATTAAAGCAATGTACAAAGATAATATAGCGAGAGTGTGGGACGGGAATCTGCTTTCGGATGAGTTTTGTACTTCGATGGGAGTTAAACAAGGATGTGTCCTGAGTACACTTCTTTTCATTTTATACTTAAATGACATCACTGAATCTGTAAAACGTGGCAAGTGCTGGGTGGAAAAACTATACCAGGTCTCATGTATGCAGACGATATAGTTTTCCTAGCCGTTTCTATAGACGGGATGCAGTTGATGATGAATAGACTTCAACGCTATTGCAAGATCTGGAACTTATCCGTTAACCTTTCAAAGTCAAAAGTGATGATATTTAGAAGAGGCGGCGGGAGATACTCAAGACAGGAAAAGTGGACGTTCGAAGAGGAGGCAGTGGAAATAGTTAGGGAGTATAAATACCTAGGAGTCTTGATCACACCGAACTTGAACTTAGATAAGCACCTCCGTTCAAAAGTAGTTACTACAGTAGAGTAAACCACTTTTTAGACCAAAAGACTTATTTCTTGGCTGACAACACCGCAGACAAAATCAGTTTGATTTTTAAAATAAGAGGCAAACTCATCGGTCTGAACTTTATTCCTCATCGTCCAGATCTTCCTATTTTGTGTGATTTATGTAATCGCAGAGAACGAGAAGACCTTTTCCACTTTTTGGGAGTTTTTCCAATTCTCAAAGAATTCCATAAGCGATACTTTGGAGCGGAAACCCTTAATTTAGAAGAATCGATAAATTTGTTAAATGGAGAACGAGGTTGGGACCTTTGATACAAGTATTGTTTGAACGCATTTCGGTACAGAAGATGCATAGTTCATGAAAGTTTTTGAAGATTCGAAAATTGTTGAATTAAGTTATGAAATATTTTATATTAGTTTTTCTTTAGTGTGTATACACATAATTTATAATGCAAATGTCAGTCTGGTAGACGGCCTCAGGCCAAGCCATTTAAAAACTTATGATATATAATATATACAAGGAAAATTGTGAATTATATTAAAAATATTTTTTGAGGTCAATAAACTAACTAACTAAATGACTTCCTGTGTGCAAAATTTTATTAAAATCGGGATAATGGTTTACAATAAAACCGCATTTGAAAAAAGTGGTTCTATGAGAGGTACCGTTATAGAACAAATTTCGAAGAATTCATTCTAAATGAAAGATGTGTTGTTGTAAAAAATAGCATCCTGAAAGTTTTATCAAAATCGTTAGAGCCGTTTTCAAGAAAATCAAACTTTTTGTTAAAGATTGTATGGCAAGTACCGTTACCTGTCAACCTAGAGCGAAAATCAAAAACACTCCGCGAGATACTATCAAATAAATACTAAATACCAAGTTTGAAGCAAATCGGCTCAACAGTTTAGGCTGTAGAGGTTTGATAACGCAGAGGTGTTAATCTGCCGGTTCGCATTGTGGAAGTGGCTGTACGGTAAGGCAACAAATTAAAACAACAAAAATGTATTCGAGATTTTCAGAGGGGATGTTAAGTGAACCCGAAAGAAGCTTCCATTCAAAAGACTGACGATTTGGACATAACGCAGCTTGTGGCGGCTTTTTGAATATGCAAAAAAAAATCGCCATTTTGAAATACTCGAGCGTCTAAGATTATTATACAGGCGATTCAGCTTAATGTCCTAGTGAGTCGTTCTGGCAATAATCTGAAGATTATTTAATCTGAAAAACAAAAATTTAATTACGAAATGTGACAAATAAATTGCACGGAAAATAGCATTCAAATAAAAAACATATTTCTTTTAATTAAAATATATATTCAGAAAAAAAACACTTCTCTAAAACACTTTTTTTTTTAAATAAAACAGAAGAAGGGATTTCTGGCCTTGCAAAAAAGTTTAAGAAATTGTTTTTGAATAATTGTTGGTTTGTTTTGTCAATTTTTTTTAGAAAATTGGACTTCCTGGCTAAAAAATGGGTGAGAATAGACCCATTTATAAAAATACATGGGTCTATATTATAAAAATACATGCTTCATTGTAGCATCACGCACTTAAATTTATTATTAATTTATTTATTTATTTATTTATTTATTTATTATTTAGTGTTGCTACTTCGGCTTGTGCAAATTATATATTTTCCCTTGTTCTTGAACTATTTTCATTAAAATAAAACAAAATTCGACCGCGCGTCACGATTTTCGTTTGCAAGTTTGTAATCCTCCCACTCTCCTTACCATAATCTGACGCGCTCGAACATTTCGAACAATTAATTTTTTATATTAATCTGACCGGCTGCCCTGTATAAAGGGCTTATATATGTTGGACGTAGTCAACAGTGTGCGAGGTATCCCCCTTTATATTAATATGCCGCTCTTTTTTCTTTTCTTTTTTATTTATACGCGCGCAAAAGGGATTTATGTTGCCTTTTAATGTTAACACACTGCGTGAGCATAAGAAGTTAGGGAAGGAGGGACAGAAGGTGTCGATTAACATAATGCATTCAAATTGTAATGGCCAATAAAAACCTCGGCGGCTAAACCATTCCAAATTCGTGTTGTTCCGCTATAAAAAGAATCTCTATACTTCACAGTACGTCAGAAATTGGACTCAAGGGTGAACTGATGAGCATTCCTTGTGAGACGGGTATTGCGAGAGAAACATTTAAGGGAGGAATCCAACTGGCTACTTCGAGTGAACATTTTTTATAAAAGAAAATGAAACATTGCGTCGGTGTTCGAGAGGAGTAATTGTTTCCGAGACAGTTCTAAATCCTACCAACCTAAGCGCTCTATTTAATGTTCTATCGAGCAGGTGAAGCGATTTTTGCGAAGCACCTGCCCAGAGGTAGAAGTTATATTCGAGTTTAGGGCGTATAAGCCCTTTATAAATTGTAGCCAGATCAGGAGGGGAAAAATACTCCTTAAAGCGATACAGAAAACCTAATAAGCACTTAGTAGCAATGGAGATCGTCATTTATACACATACCGAGTACTGAATGCGTTTCGGTTTCTTCGAAACAAGTGCCATTCATAGATAATGGCATGGGAGGTATGTTTAGCTTTAACGACAGAAGACAGCATTGAGTTTTTGAAGCACTAAACTCCACACGATTTCTATTACCCCATTTGACATTGCTGTGTAAATTGGAGTTTAATGAGATTATCATAATGTACCGTTGCGACGTCCAAAGTCGAGGTGTGTGAATCGTCGAACGAATATGAAAAGCTGATTGTAGAGTCGTCAGCAAAACAGTTAAGTGGATTAGAAGTAACAGATAGAAGATCATTTTTAAAAATGAGGAAAAGAGGTGGAGACAAAACGGAGCCCTGGGGCACACCAGCATTTATTTTTTGGGAATCAGACTTGAAACCGTCCAATACAACTTTTATTGAACTGTTTAGAAGATAGCTTCTTATCTAACGAACAAGGGTGACATCGATCCCAAAAGCACGCATTCGATAAGAGAGCTTCATGCCAAGCTCTATCAAATGCCTTGGAAATATCAAGCGCAATAATCTTACTTTCACCAAAACGATGTAAAGATTTATTCCACTGTTCGGTGAGATATGTCATCAAATCACCAGTGGAATGGCTATTGCGAAAGCCATACTGTCGGTCATGGAGATGCTTTCGATCTTCGAGATATTCCTTAAGCTGACGGTTAATCAGCGTTTCCATGACCTTAGAAAAAAGGGACATAAGTGCTATGGATCGGTAAGATGCAGGAGAGAAGGGGTCACCTTTCTTAGGGACAGGCTGGACAAATGCTGTTATCCATATTCTAGGAAAGATTCCAAAAGAGTAGGAGCGATGAAAAAGCTTACGCAGTGGCTTTGCCAGTGTGGAAGAACACCTCTTCAGAAGAATGGGGGTATACCATTCGGGCCAGCGGATTTGTGTATATCGAGATCTTTGAAAACTCTTGCTACTGTATTAGTACCGGAAAAAAATCGTAGATAAATCTACTTATAAGCACTGGCTACTAAAAAAAATTATTTTTCGTAAAACGAACTTAACCGCTTGTCATCGTGAAATGATGTAAGTGTTAAGTCTCAGTGGTTGTAAATCATGAAATATTTTTTTCAATTCGAGATTCATAAGTTGTAGAAGTAGGATTATTCCTTTGAAGTAGCAAATTAAGCCAGAAAAGTTGTATTTTACAATTTAAGGTGCAAGCTTGTATTATGACTTTTAATCGTAACTTGCGACTTTAAAAATGTTGCAATTTGAGTCGATTTGAAAGCTGAATTACCAATTTTTAGATTAATTTTAAAGCTGATCCCATAAGCTGACAAAGTTTCATTACAATTGGGTGAACAGTATGGCAGCGCATCACATACGAACAAAAAAACATACAAAACAACAAACAAACAAATTTAATTTTTTATATATTATATGTTCAATATTGATGGAAAAAACTGAAAACCGAGTCAAGACTGAATCAAACAATTGTGCAGATGCATAAAAAGCATATGAACATGGTTGACTTTACCATAATCTGCAATACTCATGACTAGTATTTCCTAAAGTCTTGAAGATCATTCCCTCTCTATAGAACAAGTATGATTTTTGTATTTTGTATCCTTTTTTGAGATGTTGACATGCAGATCAATGAAAAGCTTTTTAAGAATGTAAAAACCACGAAAAATGCCCAAACAAAACAACAGAACAAAATAGAACTGAAAATGTTAAGATTCTAATAAGAATACAAAGTTTTTATTAAACCAAATTACGTACATATGAACACTATTATTTTAAGTTCTTAAATTTAAAAATTGAAGCATTGTGAATTATTTATTTGTAATTTCCAAATCAAAAATTCTGCTGAGAACGTCAATCTTAAAATAATTTAATTTAAATGAGAGTAGGTTTTAAGAAATATTTTAAATATTATTTACCATTTACTGTTGCAATCTTGTAGCTTTGAATGTACTTAGCTTCGTTATTAAAATGGATTTTTGTAACAAATCCCAACCACCAAGCACAATTGTCTTTTTAGCAAATACCTGATTCTACGAACAAACCCCGTTGCCTTAAGTAGTCGAGATGTCAATTTTGACATAAGACCGCATGTGGCTGCCTATGCATTTTTTTGGGAAATCCAAACTCACTGCCCGTAGTTTTCCCAAATAAACACGGCTATAACCACAAAAAACATTAACAGAGTATTAGGTAGTTAAGGGTCGGATATCAATTTTTATTGAAATAGATTTACCACTTCTCGAGAAAAAACCGCCCATTGAAAGGTACCGGTTTCAGCTCACCATCTTAAATTTTGCTTTCACCAAATCATTATCCAAAAAATTATTGGCTTACCTGCTGACTTTATGGAGTGCTACGAGACGTAATTTTGGTCCAAAATGAAAAATTTAAAAAAACATATTGTAGGTAAAACGCTCTATAAATTTTATTCAAAACACTTTTTCCATATAAGTTAAAGGGAAAAACACTGTGCAAATATAAACATCCATTTCCCACCAAAAGTGCTGACGATTCGTTTGCCAGAACTCAAATAAACACTACATTCTTTTCCCACCAAAAGTGCTGACGATGCGTCTGGGTAATCGGACTCCCACAACATTCCATCACGTCCGTCTTAGCATAAGAACATTTTGTTAGATTTTAAGTTAGTTCTAAATTAGCATTGAATAAAAGAGGTTCATCCTCAATGAAATATTTTTTAAAAAATAAATTAATAATAATTTAATTTAATTGGCGCCCGAGCAGGGACCGCGGAGTGAGAAAAAGTGCAAAAGAAAAATCGTCGAATAAAAAGCCCTCAAGAAGTGCAAAAGAAAAATCGTCGAATAAAAAGCCCTCAAGAAGTGCAAAAGAAAAATCGTCGAATAAAAAGCCCTCAAGAAATGCAAAAGAAAAATCGTGGGTAATAAGGCCCTTAAAAAAATAAGTGCGAAAATAATATTAATCACTAACTCTCCGCGGTCGCGATCGTGTTGTGGTGAAAAGTGTCAAGGACCAAGGGCCCCGCAGTAGCTCCAGAAGAGGAACAAACCGGAAGCATTTCAAAAGCAAGCCGCACCACCCGATCATAGATGTTTTTAATACTGTAAGTTAGCATTAAGAAACATTAATTATTAGCATTAAGAAACATTAATTATTAGCATTAAGAAACATTAATTATTAGCATTAAGAAACATTAATTATTTGTCCAAATTTATAAGAAGCTAAAGTGTAAAAAGGAAAAAAATAGTAATTTAAGAAATAAAAATAGTTATAGGATTTTGATTTGGAATTATTGGAAAAAGAAGAAAAAAATACAAACAAATTCAGAACGAATAAAAAATTGATAAACTTAAGAGAGACAAATTAAAGTAATTAAGAATTGAACTAAAATAAAAAAAGAAAAAAAAAAGAAAATTTTTTTTTCTAATTAGATTCAAAGTGAGTTTCCCTTTACACTGTGGTTGCTGCTTTTTTCCTTTCCAACAACCCTATATAAATATTAAAAGCAATGACAAATACAAGATCAGGAGCCGGAGCAGACGTTCCACCTGGCCCTGAAGTTCAAAATCAACTCCAGAATTTGCCCCCACTTCAAGTCCACATTCCGCCTCCTATCATACAAAATCCTCCTCTTAATCCCTTACCACAAGGCTCTGGGAATCAACTTCTTTCAATAAATATTCCCCCAAACAATCCCCTTAGTACAGACAGTCACCTTCATTCAAGGAATGTTCGTAATAGTTTTCAGGAAGTCAGGTCTACACCCGAACTAGACATTTTGGTGACTTCCATTGTTAGTCGCGTCCTTGAAAAACAGGGAAAACAAATATTAGAAAGCGTCCTTAACCCGAATGCGCAGCGTTTTCTTGGCGTAGACCAAACGATTTCGCCTCGATTTCAGGATGACTTAGATGGGCTAGACAAAATTCCGGACGTCGTAAGATGTCTACGAACCTTTTCAGGGGAGCCCGGTGAATTCTCCTCCTGGAAGAAGAGCGTAGAGCGAATTTTAAAAATATACCAACAAATAATTGGAACTCCAAAATATTACGGCATTATTAATGTTATACGCAACAAAATTGTTGGGGAAGCGGATGCTGCCCTAGAGTCCTTCAATACACCCTTAAATTGGGAAAGTATAGTACGATGCCTTACAATGCATTATGCGGACAAGCGTGACGTTACTACCTTAGAATGCCAAATGTTTAATCTGGTTCAAGGAAACCAGACTGTGCAGCAATTTTACCAAACGGTAAATTCGCAGCTAACTCTAATTATAAATAAAATATCGTGTATGGATATCGGTCAAGAGGCAATGAGAGTATTAACTCAAACCTACAGAGACAAAGCCCTTGAGACCTTTATAAGAGGGCTAAGGGGCAATTTATCAGATCTCTTGGGAATGAAAGAACCTGTGGACTTACCACAGGCACTGCACCTTTGTCTCAGATATGAGAACCAACACATTCAACCACATCAGGGAGCAGTAAAAAAGAATTTTACTCCAGCACCTCCACGGTTGCAAAATCCTGTCCATCAACATACCTCCTTTCCCCGCAACAATACAAACATGTTTCCTCCTAGACAACAACAACAACTAGGATACTCAAATTACCATACAAACCTTCCTACGTATCGCACCTACCCTACCTTTCCTGCCGAAATTAAACAGACTCCTGCTTTTGGTTATCGCCCAACTAATAATCCCTACCAACAAAACAACACTTAGCATTACAACCAAAATTCTAACCAGGCCATCAGGCAGTTTCCAAATAAAATCAAGACGGAAGCACTAACACAAGGATTCAGTAAGCAGATGAGAAATCTGAACATTGGACAACAAATGCAAAGGCCACCTTATCAACCGCAAACCCAGAGGCCAAATCAAAATAACTTTTATATTAGTCCTAATACAGAACATTCTGAAAGCCCCATATCAGTCCAAAGCAATGAGGAAGGCGCGTATTTCTTGGCTTGTGAGGAAGCCATTAAAGATTTTGATTTCAATATTTACCCAACTGAAGATTCAGGAAATCAACATCCAGTAGAACAACCAGTTGAATACGAGTATAGCGATATACATTTTTTAGGTTAACCGAGTCCTCGTTACCCTACTTCGAGTGCAAAACGGGGACCGGAGAGATATTTAAGTTTCTAATTGATACCGGATCTAGTAAAAATTATATCAAACCCGAGTTGGTAAGAAACCCCTTATGTAACGAACAATTATTTTACGCTAAATCTATAGCTGGAGATGTTGAAATTAGCCAGCACACCTTTTTAAACTTATTTGGCCTAAAGGAAATCAATATAAATTTTTTTGTTTTGCCTACTCTGAAAACTTTCCACGGTATAATAGGTAATGATAGCCTGGAAGATTTAGCCGCGGTTATCCACACCAAAGACAGCTTTATGACAATACTCAATAAGGTTCGTATTAAAATTAAACAGCTAAAGTCACAGTCCGTTAATTCAATAGCCAAAGAGACCGATTCCTTAACGTCTCACCAAAAACACCCCCTAAACTCAATTGTTAAAAATAACACAAATCTTTTTACCGAGCCCGAAGAAAGTCTAACGTACACTACAACAGTCATCGCAGACCCAGTCTACACCCAGTATTATCCTTTTCCTATGTCACTAAAAACAGAAGTAGAAAAACAAGTTCATCAATTACTTGATGACGGGATAATAAGACCTTCACGGTCACCCTATAATCCGCCAGTTTGGATAGTCCCGAAAAAATCTGACTCCACAGGCGCAAAGCAATATAGAATGGTAATTGATTATCGCAAATTGAACACTATCACTATTGCGGATAGATACCCAATACCCGACATAAATGAAGTTATTGCGCAATTAGGAAGAAATAAATTCTTCACTGTACTTGATCTGAAAAGTGGCTTCCACCAAATTCCTTTAAAGGAATCTGATGTGGAGAAGACAGCATTTTCTATTAATAATGGTAAATATGAATTTACAAGATTGCCATTCGGGTTGAAGAACGCTCCCTCGATTTTCCAAAGAGCGCTTGACGATATTCTACGAGAGTATATTGGAAAATCTTGCTACGTGTATATTGACGACATCATCGTTTTCAGCAAAGATGAAACTTAGCATGCCCAGCATATTGAGCAAGTTTTCAATACACTATGTAGAGCAAACATGAAAATTCAACTCGACAAATGTAAATTTTTCAGATCACAAGTAGAGTTTCTTGGCTTTCTCATTTCATCGGAAGGCATAAAGACAAATCCTGAAAAAGTTAAATCCATTTCAGATTTCGCCACTCCAAAAACCCTCAAAGAACTTAGATCCTTCCTCGGATTGTCCGGTTATTACCGTCGTTTTATCAAAGGATATGCTCAACTTGCAAAACCTCTGACAATCCTGTTGAGAGGGGAGGAAGGACGTATGTCCAAAACTCAATCTTCAAAGAAACTCATAAACCTAAACCAAGATGCTTTAGATGCTTTTAAAAAATTAAAAAACTCACTTATATCGGAATACGTAGTGTTATCTTACCCTGACTATGGAAAACCTTTCGACTTAATAACCGATGCTTCGAATTTCGCTATCGGAGCAGTTCTCGAGCAGGAAAATAGACCAATAACCTTTATAAGCAGAACGCTTAACAAGTCAGAAGAGAACTTTGCGGCTAATGAAAAAGAAATGTTGGCCATCGTTTGGGCCCTAGGCTCATTACCAAATTACCTTTACGGTCATGCTAAAGTTCGAATTTTCACTGATCACCAGCCACTCACTTTTGCGTTAAGCAATAAAAATAACAATTCGAAAATGAAAAGGTGGAAGGCTATACACGAAGAGTATAACCATGAAATAAAATACAAACCTGGAAGAACAAACGTCGTAGCCGACGCACTATCCAGGGCTCCACAGTTATCAAATGTTAACAGTTTATCCATAACCCAACATAGTGATGAAAGTTCTGGTCAAGAACTTATCCCAAGTGTCGAAGTACCGATCAACGCTTTTAAAACACAGATATTTCTCAACATTGGTGATTCATCTACTTTAAACTTTTCAATTATCTTTCCGCGATATTATCGCTTTACCATCACGGAACCCCACTATAATATTGAAAATATCGTGCCTATTCTGAAAAGAGTGTTAAACCCATCCGTTATTAATTGCATTAAAACAGAGGAAAGAATAATGGGATTGATACAACAAATTTACCCCCTTCATTTTAGAAATTATCGCGTTAAGTTCACGCAACTTCAAGTCCAAGACATAACCAATGAAACGGAGCAAGAAGAAATAATTATTGATACACATAAACGCGCACACCGCAATGATCGTGAAAACAAGGCACAAATATTAGAAAAATATTATTTCCCAGCAATGACTACTAAAATTAAAAGAGTCATTAGGAATTGTAAGGTTTGTCACGAAAACAAATACGACAGACATCCCAGTAAGTTAGAGTTAAAAGCAACCCCAGTACCACAATACCCAGGACAGATAGTCCACATCGATATATTTTCCACTCAGAATAATCTCGTTTTGACTGCGTTAGATAAATATTCCAAATATGCAATAGTAAGGAATATTAAATCCAAAGCTGTTCAAGATATACTAACACCCTTAAGAGAGATCCTTTTTTCATTCGGCTTGCCTGAAATAATTGTTGTTGATAATGAAAAATCTTTTAATTCATCCACCGTGACCTTTATGATCGAAGACGAGCTTAAAATTAAAATTTTCATAACACCACCATATTGCAGCAGTATTAATGGCCAAGTCGAAAGATTTCATTCGACACTCATTGAGATTATGAGATGCTTAAAGGCCGAAGGCCTTCATCGCTCCTTTACGGAATTGTTAGAACGTGCTGTTCAAGAATACAACTTCTCAATACACTCCACCACTGGAAAAAAAAACGAATTGAGACATTTTTTGGACGAAGAGTTGCCTCAAACCCCGAATTACTAGAAAGAGCACGCATTGATAATATGAAAAAAATCCAAGATAAACAAGCCGCTGATCTTGAGTATCACAACAAGTCAAGACAACCAATCAAAGAATTTGTTCCTGGACAAATAATTTACGTCAAACAAAATAAGCGTATAGGATCAAAATTAAATCGACGTTATAAGAAAGAAATAGTTGCTGAAAATAAAACAACCACTGTTGTAACTCAGGCAGGCAGAACTGTTCATAAATCCCTTATAAAGAATTGAATCCTTATCTTTCTAGGTTTTTCATCGCATCATGTACCGCAGAGGTACAAATCCTGGACTACTCCAACTCTCAGTCTATAGCCATCGACACGGGTACGGCAAAGGTTCAATCAGGAACCTTCAAAATCATTCACAGTATTGATCTCAAGCAATACCAAACAATTATAGAAGAACTGGAGACATTTATAACAGATAAAACTTTAGAAAAAAATCCCCTCCTTCCTTTTTTGAAAAACGAAATAACCCAAATTAAAATGCATTTAAATCGATTAATGCCTACAGCTAAAAGTAAACGCTCTTTGGATTTCCTGGGCAGTGCCTGGAAATTCATTTCAGGAAGCCCTGATAAAAACGACTTTGAAATAATTAAAGAAAAAATTAATAATGTTCTTACTAATAATAATAATCAAGTTGTAATAAATAAAATCTTAATTAAGAAAATTGATGAAATTGTCAACATAACAAATAACTTAAGTAACGAACTAAAAAATGGCGATACATTTAAAGATGAGTTAGTCTTAAACATAGAATTAAAATTAGGAATAATAAAAGAAGAAATTGTCAATTTAGAGTATGCAATACACTGGGCTAAAGCGAATATTGTAAACACTTATATGTATTCTTTCAAATATAGAAATCAATACAATTCAAGAAATTTTAAATAAAGAAGAAATGCCATACTTAAACATCTTAGAAGAATTAGAATTTGCCCAGATTAAGATTGCTTCAAATAATTCACTAATCCTGTATATGATAAGCTTAACTATGACTACTGTAGAAACATGTAGAACAACCCTTGTTAAAGCCATAAAAAAAGGCAAAAATATTATTAAGATCCCACATGAAAAAATATTAGTTTGTAAAAATAACATTTACGGAATTATATCTCCATGTTTATCATTCCATAATTTATCTAACGGGTGATTTTTTTGAGGTTAGGATTTTCATGCATTAGTATTTGACAGATCACGCGGGATTTCAGACATGGTGTCAAAGAGAAAGATGCTCAGTATGCTTTGACATTTTATCATGAATAGACTTACTAACGAGCAACGCTTGCAAATCATTGAATTTTATTACCAAAATCAGTGTTCGGTTCATTCACCGTAACGTTGCGTCCAACAGCATCTTTGAAAAAATACGGTCCAATGATTCCACCAGCGTACAAACCACACCAAACAGTGCATTTTTCGGGATGCATGGGCAGTTCTTGAACGGCTTCTGGTTGCTCTTCACTCCAAATGCGGCAATTTTGCTTATTTACGTAGCCATTCAACCAGAAATGAGCCTCATGGCTGAACAAAATTTGTCGATAAAAAAGCGGATTTTCTGCCAACTTTTCTAGGGCACTGATTTTGGTAATAAAATTTAATGATTTGCAAGCGTTGCTCGTTAGTAAGTCTATTCATGATGAAATGTCAAAGCATACTGAGCATCTTTCTCTTTGACACCATGTCTGAAATCCCGCGTGATCTGTCAAATACTAATGCATGAAAATCCTAACCTCAAAAAAATCACCCGTTATATGCCCTAAAAATAAGATTGTCGATATCACTAATTCATCATGCATCCCACACCTACAGCAGAGCTCCCAATTGCACTAGAGCTAATAATCAACACATACCAGTGCTCACGGAAATCGTACCAGGTATCCTGTTTTTAAATCAATATACCGGACCTAAAGAAGTAAACGGAGAAATAATACCGCTAGATGGAACCTTTCCCATACGTTTCCACAATTCTTCCCTTAGAATACAAAATGAAGTTTTCAAGTCAACCGAATTGTCCTCCTTTAAACCATTACCTGCTGTTTTACAACCTGTCTCTATCAGAAAAAATGCAGAAGAACTATTATCACTGCAAATGGTAAAAGAACTGCATACTAAAAATTCGGAATATATTGATCTGCTGGAAACCAAAAATAAATACAACACAATAGCCGTTATTACCATTTCAATCATCTTGATCGCAATAATCCTATTCTATCTCTTAAAGCTGAAAAATAAACTGAAGTCAAAAATAGAAGAAACAAAAACAACGAACGAGATATCGATGCCTAACTTATCCGCTGCAGAAGATCAAGTACAGGGGAAACCTATTCCAAAACACAGAGTAATAGGATTAGAGGACATTCCCCAACACAAAACAACAACAGCATCAAACCTGGGCGTTCGATTTTGAAAGGTGGAGGAGTTAAAGGGAAAAACACTGTGCAAATATAAACATCCATTTCCCACCAAAAGTGCTGACGATTCGTTTGCCAGAACTCAAATAAACACTACATTCTTTTCCCACCAAAAGTGCTGACGATGCGTCTGCAACAAGTGGAGCAACAACGACGTCGACCAGGGTAATCGGACTCCCACAACATTCCATCACGTCCGTCTTAGCGTAAGAACATTTTGTTAGATTTTAAGTTAGTTCTAAATTAGCATTGAATAAAAGAGGTTCATCCTCAATGAAATATTTTTTAAAAAATAAATTAATAATAATTTAATTTAATTTATATATCAGCAGAAAAAAGAAAACTGAAAAAAGCAAATCTCAATTACTCAATTTTGCACTTTCGCGCTCGATATCTCAACAACGATCAACATTAGGTGAAAAATGCACATGACTTTATTGTAGAACATAAAAAAAGCAACAAAAAAGTTTATCAGCACAATTTTCGTATCTTAACGTAGAGTCGAGTTATAGGGAAAAAAACAAATTTAGCGTTTTTTCCAAGATGGCGGCGAAAGCTCATAGGAAATCTTGGTCGACAATTTCAAGTTAAGCTTTTTTGAGTCCCCTCTACATAATATCCAAAAATCAGCTTTTTCCGTTCACTTGCATTTTCAAATGTATATAATGACCTTTGTATATAAAATCTATAGTACTATCATGGGGAGATTTTTTGTGTAGTCCCTCTATAGAGCTGAAGCAGAACTAATTTCCACAACTTGTGGAATGTAAGAGAATGAAGAGGCATGTTGTACCAAGAGAAAATATAAGTGAATATCACATTAAGAGGGTGAAGAAGGCGTTTAATTTACTTAGGTTAGGGGTGGAAATATGGTATATGCCTATATTGTTTGGTAGGTAATATATGAATGCATCCTTTGAACAAGTTTTGCTGTCAAGTTTTGTTGTGCGGGTAGACAAAATAAGGTAGGGGTGGCAAAATGGTATTATATTGCTGATATTGCTTGAATATATTAGTGTATAAATACATTCTTGAAACAAGTATTGAGTAAGGTAAGTAAATTATCGAGACGATCGTATATGCTTATATTGCTTGGTAGGTAATATATGAATACATCCTTGGAACATGTTATGCTGCCATATTTTGAAGTTATGGTAGAAATAAAAGGTAGGGGTTTTAGGGGAGGAAAAATGGTATTCGGTGATATTGCTTGCATACACATAGGTGTACATATACATTCTTTGAACATGTATTGAGTAAGGTAAGGAAATTATCGAGACGACGAGTAAAATAATGCGTTGCCACTTTTTGAAATGATGGTAGTATTGTACGATAAGGTGTATTTTCGGATATTGTATAATAAGAATACAATCTTGAAACAAGAATCGAGTAAGGTAAGAAAATTATAAAGGGACCTTGAGTAAAACAAGACGTTGTAACTTTTTCAAATGATGGTAGTAAAATAATGTCGTTAAAAGTATAAGGTAAAAATGTAAAAGTTTGTGTTATTTGATTTAATTGTAAAGGAAAAGATAAAAAAACGATTACATATATTGTTTATGCAGTTTGAGAAAATTGTAAAGAAGAAAAAAATTAAGATTTTATTATTTTAAAAAATAATTTTAAAGCAAAAGAATTGTGAAGTAAAAAAAATATATATATTATTTTGTTAGTAAAGTGTATGAAAATTGTAAAGAAGAAAATACAAGAAATGTTTTCACTATTGGATTAGGGGTAGGTGCGTATGCTTAGGAGAATTTATCATTTTTGTGTTTTTTTTTTTGAGTTTGAAGTTATTTTTTTTTTCAAAAAACTGTTAATTAATTTAAAAACTAAAATTAAGTGCAAATTTCTATCTATAAAAAAAATATAACTTTTAATTTTAAGTCTTATCGTTCTTTTACAATTTTATTAAAAAATACTTTTAATAAAAAAAAAACAATTTTTCATTAAAAGTAATGTTTAATAAAATTGTACCTCCCGTCTAAAAGGCGGGTTATAGACCCGCCTCTCATATCAAAAAATACTTGTAATGAGTCCCTCTACTAGAATCTTTTATTATTTTGCAGCGCCAAAGTTATTGTACCTAGGTACTCCACCCGAAATGTGTAGAGGGAAGACCACTTAAATACCAAACAAATTATAAAATAGTGGGTTTGCTAAATTTCAACTTTCTCGAACACTAGAATACATAATATCATCTCGTTTTCAGTGTTCAATTAATTTAATTATTATTTAATTTTTTTGAAAATATTTGTTTCTAATGCAAGTGCTTTTTTAGAAAATTGCACCTGCTGCATAAACGCGAGGAGATAGACCCCTTTTTCTTTAGTATAAAATGTTTGTATCTAGTCCCTCTACAAGATTCCGTTATTAATTTGCGTTGCCAAAGTTATCGATTTTTATAATTCTCCTAAATATTGCCCTTAATGATGGATTTTTGTTTGTATGTTTCCGACTACGAATGTAACTCGTCTTTCCCCCTTTCTCTGTAACGACTCTTTAAATTTCTAATAAGTTTTACCAACATTTTGAATATTTTTTTCTTCTAACTTATATCTTGGTATACCTCTACACCTACCTAACTAATTATTGATTTTTTTTTTTAATTTTAAGTATTTTTTGTAAAACTTATCAATTAATTTTATTTAACATCTTATCTGCATATTATAAGACTGCATTCCAAAATCTGAAAAAAAAAAATTAAAAAGTCCACAAAATTATTATACCTATTTAAGCGCCTTCGGAAAAAAAATAAACCTTAATACTTAAACATAGGTACCTTTACCTATACTATTCAAATACCTTAGGTTGACTTTTAATTAAATTGCTAGATAGGTACACAAATTTGAACTCATTCACAAGTTACAAAATACCTGCCTTGAAATCATTCACAAGTTACCAAATTCCAACAAAAATACCAACAAATATTTTTTTCTCGCAGCAAACATAAAACTATGTAGTTAGTTATAAGAAAGTGTGTGTTGAATCAACGTCAACACAAAAAATTCAACATTTAAAATGTAGGCAAGTGAATAGTGAAGGTAAAAAAGGTACACAAAACAAGGTCAACAACATCAATATCGCTTATAAGGATTTAACTAAGGATATGTATGTATCTATGAAAGAAATAGTTGCTGAAAATAAAACAACCACTGTTGTAACTCAGGCAGGCAGAACTGTTCATAAATCCCTTATAAAGAATTGAATCCTTATCTTTCTAGGTTTTTCATCGCATCATGTACCGCAGAGGTACAAATCCTGGACTACTCCAACTCTCAGTCTATAGCCATCGACACGGGTACGGCAAAGGTTCAATCAGGAACCTTCAAAATCATTCACAGTATTGATCTCAAGCAATACCAAACAATTATAGAAGAACTGGAGACATTTATAACAGATAAAACTTTAGAAAAAAATCCCCTCCTTCCTTTTTTGAAAAACGAAATAACCCAAATTAAAATGCATTTAAATCGATTAATGCCTACAGCTAAAGGTAAACGCTCTTTGGATTTCCTGGGCAGTGCCTGGAAATTCATTTCAGGAAGCCCTGATAAAAACGACTTTGAAATAATTAAAGAAAAAATTAATAATGTTCTTACTAATAATAACAATCAAGTTGTAATAAATAAAATCTTAATTAAGAAAATTGATGAAATTGTCAACATAACAAATAACTTAAGTAACGAACTAAAAAATGGCGATACATTTAAAGATGAGTTAGTCTTAAACATAGAATTAAAATTAGGAATAATAAAAGAAGAAATTGTCAATTTAGAGTATGCAATACACTGGGCTAAAGCGAATATTGTAAACACTTATATGTATTCTTTCAAATATAGAAATCAATACAATTCAAGAAATTTTAAATAAAGAAGAAATGCCATACTTAAACATCTTAGAAGAATTAGAATTTGCCCAGATTAAGATTGCTTCAAATAATTCACTAATCCTGTATATGATAAGCTTAACTATGACTACTGTAGAAACATGTAGAACAACCCTTGTTAAAGCCATAAAAAAAGGCAAAAATATTATTAAGATCCCACATGAAAAAATATTAGTTTGTAAAAATAACATTTACGGAATTATATCTCCATGTTTATCATTCCATAATTTATCTATATGCCCTAAAAATAAGATTGTCGATATCACTAATTCATCATGCATCCCACACCTACAGCAGAGCTCCCAATTGCACTAGAGCTAATAATCAACACATACCAGTGCTCACGGAAATCGTACCAGGTATCCTGTTTTTAAATCAATATACCGGACCTAAAGAAGTAAACGGAGAAATAATACCGCTAGATGGAACCTTTCCCATACGTTTCCACAATACATCCCTTAGAATACAAAATGAAGTTTTCAAGTCAACCGAATTGTCCTCCTTTAAACCATTACCTGCTGTTTTACAACCTGTCTCTATCAGAAAAAATGCAGAAGAACTATTATCACTGCAAATGGTAAAAGAACTGCATACTAAAAATTCGGAATATATTGATCTGCTGGAAACCAAAAATAAATACAACACAATAGCCGTTATTACCATTTCAATCATCTTGATCGCAATAATCCTATTCTATCTCTTAAAGCTGAAAAATAAACTGAAGTCAAAAATAGAAGAAACAAAAACAACGAACGAGATATCGATGCCTAACTTATCCGCTGCAGAAGATCAAGTACAGGGGAAACCTATTCCAAAACACAGAGTAATAGGATTAGAGGACATTCCCCAACACAAAACAACAACAGCATCAAACCTGGGCGTTCGATTTTGAAAGGTGGAGGAGTTAAAGGGAAAAACACTGTGCAAATATAAACATCCATTTCCCACCAAAAGTGCTGACGATTCGTTTGCCAGAACTCAAATAAACACTACATTCTTTTCCCACCAAAAGTGCTGACGATGCGTCTGCAACAAGTGGAGCAACAACGACGTCGACCAGGGTAATCGGACTCCCACAACATTCCATCACGTCCGTCTTAGCGTAAGAACATTTTGTTAGATTTTAAGTTAGTTCTAAATTAGCATTGAATAAAAGAGGTTCATCCTCAATGAAATATTTTTTAAAAAATAAATTAATAATAATTTAATTTAATTTATATATCAGCAGAAAAAAGAAAACTGAAAAAAGCAAATCTCAATTACTCAATTTTGCACTTTCGCGCTCGATATCTCAACAACGATCAACATTAGGTGAAAAATGCACATGACTTTATTGTAGAACATAAAAAAGCAACAAAAAAGTTTATCAGCACAATTTTCGTATCTTAACGTAGAGTCGAGTTATAGGGAAAAAAACAAATTTAGCGTTTTTTCCAAGATGGCGGCGAAAGCTCATAGGAAATCTTGGTCGACAATTTCAAGTTAAGCTTTTTTGAGTCCCCTCTACATAATATCCAAAAATCAGCTTTTTCCGTTCACTTGCATTTTCAAATGTATATAATGACCTTTGTATATAAAATCTATAGTACTATCATGGGGAGATTTTTTGTGTAGTCCCTCTATAGAGCTGAAGCAGAACTAATTTCCACAACTTGTGGAATGTAAGAGAATGAAGAGGCATGTTGTACCAAGAGAAAATATAAGTGAATATCACATTAAGAGGGTGAAGAAGGCGTTTAATTTACTTAGGTTAGGGGTGGAAATATGGTATATGCCTATATTGTTTGGTAGGTAATATATGAATGCATCCTTTGAACAAGTTTTGCTGTCAAGTTTTGTTGTGCGGATAGACAAAATAAGGTAGGGGTGGCAAAATGGTATTATATTGCTGATATTGCTTGAATATATTAGTGTATAAATACATTCTTGAAACAAGTATTGAGTAAGGTAAGTAAATTATCGAGACGATCGTATATGCTTATATTGCTTGGTAGGTAATATATGAATACATCCTTGGAACATGTTATGCTGCCATATTTTGAAGTTATGGTAGAAATAAAAGGTAGGGGTTTTAGGGGAGGAAAAATGGTATTCGGTGATATTGCTTGCATACACATAGGTGTACATATACATTCTTTGAACATGTATTGAGTAAGGTAAGGAAATTATCGAGACGACGAGTAAAATAATGCGTTGCCACTTTTTGAAATGATGGTAGTATTGTACGATAAGGTGTATTTTCGGATATTGTATAATAAGAATACAATCTTGAAACAAGAATCGAGTAAGGTAAGAAAATTATAAAGGGACCTTGAGTAAAACAAGACGTTGTAACTTTTTCAAATGATGGTAGTAAAATAATGTCGTTAAAAGTATAAGGTAAAAATGTAAAAGTTTGTGTTATTTGATTTAATTGTAAAGGAAAAGATAAAAAAACGATTACATATATTGTTTATGCAGTTTGAGAAAATTGTAAAGAAGAAAAAAATTAAGATTTTATTATTTTAAAAAATAATTTTAAAGCAAAAGAATTGTGAAGTAAAAAAAATATATATATTATTTTGTTAGTAAAGTGTATGAAAATTGTAAAGAAGAAAATACAAGAAATGTTTTCACTATTGGATTAGGGGTAGGTGCGTATGCTTAGGAGAATTTATCATTTTTGTGTTTTTTTTTTTGAGTTTGAAGTTATTTTTTTTTCAAAAAACTGTTAATTAATTTAAAAACTAAAATTAAGTGCAAATTTCTATCTATAAAAAAAATATAACTTTTAATTTTAAGTCTTATCGTTCTTTTACAATTTTATTAAAAAATACTTTTAATAAAAAAAAAACAATTTTTCATTAAAAGTAATGTTTAATAAAATTGTACCTCCCGTCTAAAAGGCGGGTTATAGACCCGCCTCTCATATCAAAAAATACTTGTAATGAGTCCCTCTACTAGAATCTTTTATTATTTTGCAGCGCCAAAGTTATTGTACCTAGGTACTCCACCCGAAATGTGTAGAGGGAAGACCACTTAAATACCAAACAAATTATAAAATAGTGGGTTTGCTAAATTTCAACTTTCTCGAACACTAGAATACATAATATCATCTCGTTTTCAGTGTTCAATTAATTTAATTATTATTTAATTTTTTTGAAAATATTTGTTTCTAATGCAAGTGCTTTTTTAGAAAATTGCACCTGCTGCATAAACGCGAGGAGATAGACCCCTTTTTCTTTAGTATAAAATGTTTGTATCTAGTCCCTCTACAAGATTCCGTTATTAATTTGCGTTGCCAAAGTTATCGATTTTTATAATTCTCCTAAATATTGCCCTTAATGATGGATTTTTGTTTGTATGTTTCCGACTACGAATGTAACTCGTCTTTCCCCCTTTCTCTGTAACGACTCTTTAAATTTCTAATAAGTTTTACCAACATTTTGAATATTTTTTTCTTCTAACTTATATCTTGGTATACCTCTACACCTACCTAACTAATTATTGATTTTTTTTTTTAATTTTAAGTATTTTTTGTAAAACTTATCAATTAATTTTATTTAACATCTTATCTGCATATTATAAGACTGCATTCCAAAATCTGAAAAAAAAAAATTAAAAAGTCCACAAAATTATTATACCTATTTAAGCGCCTTCGGAAAAAAAATAAACCTTAATACTTAAACATAGGTACCTTTACCTATACTATTCAAATACCTTAGGTTGACTTTTAATTAAATTGCTAGATAGGTACACAAATTTGAACTCATTCACAAGTTACAAAATACCTGCCTTGAAATCATTCACAAGTTACCAAATTCCAACAAAAATACCAACAAATATTTTTTTCTCGCAGCAAACATAAAACTATGTAGTTAGTTATAAGAAAGTGTGTGTTGAATCAACGTCAACACAAAAAATTCAACATTTAAAATGTAGGCAAGTGAATAGTGAAGGTAAAAAAGGTACACAAAACAAGGTCAACAACATCAATATCGCTTATAAGGATTTAACTAAGGATATGTATGTATCTATGAAAGAAATAGTTGCTGAAAATAAAACAACCACTGTTGTAACTCAGGCAGGCAGAACTGTTCATAAATCCCTTATAAAGAATTGAATCCTTATCTTTCTAGGTTTTTCATCGCATCATGTACCGCAGAGGTACAAATCCTGGACTACTCCAACTCTCAGTCTATAGCCATCGACACGGGTACGGCAAAGGTTCAATCAGGAACCTTCAAAATCATTCACAGTATTGATCTCAAGCAATACCAAACAATTATAGAAGAACTGGAGACATTTATAACAGATAAAACTTTAGAAAAAAATCCCCTCCTTCCTTTTTTGAAAAACGAAATAACCCAAATTAAAATGCATTTAAATCGATTAATGCCTACAGCTAAAGGTAAACGCTCTTTGGATTTCCTGGGCAGTGCCTGGAAATTCATTTCAGGAAGCCCTGATAAAAACGACTTTGAAATAATTAAAGAAAAAATTAATAATGTTCTTACTAATAATAATAATCAAGTTGTAATAAATAAAATCTTAATTAAGAAAATTGATGAAATTGTCAACATAACAAATAACTTAAGTAACGAACTAAAAAATGGCGATACATTTAAAGATGAGTAAGTCTTAAACATAGAATTAAAATTAGGAATAATAAAAGAAGAAATTGTCAATTTAGAGTATGCAATACACTGGGCTAAAGCGAATATTGTAAACACTTATATGTATTCTTTCAAATATAGAAATCAATACAATTCAAGAAATTTTAAATAAAGAAGAAATGCCATACTTAAACATCTTAGAAGAATTAGAATTTGCCCAGATTAAGATTGCTTCAAATAATTCACTAATCCTGTATATGATAAGCTTAACTATGACTACTGTAGAAACATGTAGAACAACCCTTGTTAAAGCCATAAAAAAAGCAAAAATATTATTAAGATCCCACATGAAAAAATATTAGTTTGTAAAAATAACATTTACGGAATTATATCTCCATGTTTATCATTCCATAATTTATCTATATGCCCTAAAAATAAGATTGTCGATATCACTAATTCATCATGCATCCCACACCTACAGCAGAGCTCCCAATTGCACTAGAGCTAATAATCAACACATACCAGTGCTCACGGAAATCGTACCAGGTATCCTGTTTTTAAATCAATATACCGGACCTAAAGAAGTAAACGGAGAAATAATACCGCTAGATGGAACCTTTCCCATACGTTTCCACAATACATCCCTTAGAATACAAAATGAAGTTTTCAAGTCAACCGAATTGTCCTCCTTTAAACCATTACCTGCTGTTTTACAACCTGTCTCTATCAGAAAAAATGCAGAAGAACTATTATCACTGCAAATGGTAAAATAACTGCATACTAAAAATTCGGAATATATTGATCTGCTGGAAACCAAAAATAAATACAACACAATAGCCGTTATTACCATTTCAATCATCTTGATCGCAATAATCCTATTCTATCTCTTAAAGCTGAAAAATAAACTGAAGTCAAAAATAGAAGAAACAAAAACAACGAACGAGATATCGATGCCTAACTTATCCGCTGCAGAAGATCAAGTACAGGGGAAACCTATTCCAAAACACAGAGTAATAGGATTAGAGGACATTCCCCAACACAAAACAACAACAGCATCAAACCTGGGCGTTCGATTTTGAAAGGTGGAGGAGTTAAAGGGAAAAACACTGTGCAAATATAAACATCCATTTCCCACCAAAAGTGCTGACGATTCGTTTGCCAGAACTCAAATAAACACTACATTCTTTTCCCACCAAAAGTGCTGACGATGCGTCTGCAACAAGTGGAGCAACAACGACGTCGACCAGGGTAATCGGACTCCCACAACATTCCATCACGTCCGTCTTAGCGTAAGAACATTTTGTTAGATTTTAAGTTAGTTCTAAATTAGCATTGAATAAAAGAGGTTCATCCTCAATGAAATATTTTTTAAAAAATAAATTAATAATAATTTAATTTAATTTATATATCAGCAGAAAAAAGAAAACTGAAAAAAGCAAATCTCAATTACTCAATTTTGCACTTTCGCGCTCGATATCTCAACAACGATCAACATTAGGTGAAAAATGCACATGACTTTATTGTAGAACATAAAAAAGCAACAAAAAAGTTTATCAGCACAATTTTCGTATCTTAACGTAGAGTCGAGTTATAGGGAAAAAAACAAATTTAGCGTTTTTTCCAAGATGGCGGCGAAAGCTCATAGGAAATCTTGGTCGACAATTTCAAGTTAAGCTTTTTTGAGTCCCCTCTACATAATATCCAAAAATCAGCTTTTTCCGTTCACTTGCATTTTCAAATGTATATAATGACCTTTGTATATAAAATCTATAGTACTATCATGGGGAGATTTTTTGTGTAGTCCCTCTATAGAGCTGAAGCAGAACTAATTTCCACAACTTGTGGAATGTAAGAGAATGAAGAGGCATGTTGTACCAAGAGAAAATATAAGTGAATATCACATTAAGAGGGTGAAGAAGGCGTTTAATTTACTTAGGTTAGGGGTGGAAATATGGTATATGCCTATATTGTTTGGTAGGTAATATATGAATGCATCCTTTGAACAAGTTCATTGTATATAGACTGCTATAGTACTATCATGACGACGGGTGGACGGTGGCGTTCCAAGCGGCTCTAGGGAAAATTAACTTGGTAAATTGAAAGAGGCGAACGAGTCGAACAAAGAGAATTCTAAGAGAAACTCTGTGAACATGTACTTTACTCTTTGCAGTTTGCAGTTTACATATATACAATGATGCGAGTATAGTTTTTTTTTGCACAACTGGATTGCTTCACCCAAGCAGGGTGACGAGATGGCTAGTTAAAAGGATTGACAAAAAAGAAGAAAAACGACTTTTGTAAATGAATGGTGTCTGGGGGGTGGGTATATGTTTAAGCTGGTTGATAAGTTTATTTTGAGTTTTATATTTTTTTCATATAAAACATTCGAGGGTAGGTAGATATTTAGGTATGTACCTACATACATCCCTACATAATGTGTGTATTTACGTAGGTATACTTGTTATATTATCTTTGATAAAATGTTCAGCTAAATTCTGGTCGATCGGTCGGTTGTCGGTGTGGTAGATGGTGTGAGCGAGGGTGAGGGAGATACTAAAAAGGAAAACTTAATAAGCACATGTGTATGTGTATTGTGTATATCCTGTTCTCGGTGACGGTGAACAACGAAGAGGATCGACAATGATTTTATTTTTTGAATTTTTATTTCATTGGCTTCGTTATCGTTGATGTTGAATTTTATGCACAAGTAGCTTTGTGATTATAGGCACTATGAGTCAAGTTTAGGATTCGTGAACATAAACAAATTTTGATAATAATCAAACATTACATTACGATGATAGAGAAACATATTTGAGTTGCTGGCAAAATTCTGTCCGTCTGTCTGTAGGTCTGTCTGTACGGATGTATTTTGGACTATAGCCTAAACCGATGAGCCAATCGACTTCAAATTTAGAACTTAAGGTTATTTTGACATTTTACACAGTTTTTTTTAAATTTTACTTGCGATTATAGGGACTATAAGGTAAAGTTTAGAATTTGTGAATATAAAAAAAAATTTAGATAACAATGAAACATGACATAACGATCATAGAGAAGTCTAAAAAAGTGATCGACAAAAAATGACTGTCTGTCTGTCAGTAGGTATGTATAACGAGCTGCAGCCTAAATGGCTTAAGCGATTATCTTTAAACTTGGTGTGTGTGATTATTTTGGCATTCCCCAGAGGGGACATTGAAATTTAAATTGTAGGCCTAAAAGTAAAGGAAGTGCCATATGACCGTTGAGTTGAGTTGTTTTCTTGATTGAAATTTTTGCATTCAGTAGGTAATCGAGTATTTTTTTTATTTGTTAGTTGTTTTTGCATGTTTATGTGTTTATCATAGGCGTCCTTATTATTTATTCTGTATGCTGTATGCTGTTACGATCATAAAATGCTTTAAAATAAATAACGATAAATAAATAATAATATAAATAACGAAATTTGCTTTCATTAGACTAGTGGCTAGGGCTCAACCGAGCAATATAAAACAAAATTTGGGGGAAAATATTATTTGTTTAATGAAATCAAAAAAAAACTATTCATAACGTTTTTTGGAAAAAATGTTGTAAGCCATCTTATTTCTCTTGCTGTTTTCTATTTTATAAATTTTTCATTTCAAAATCGTTCGACCAGTTTTTTGAAAAAACTTTCGAAAACATATATATACATTTTTTTTGAGTATGTCAATTTAAAGAAATCTATAGTTTATACTAGGAGAAAAAATTAAAAAAATCTTTGTCAAAATATTCAAAAAATAAAATAAGTTAAAAAAAAAATTAAAAATTAAGAAAAAAATGTTTTTAAAATTTTAATAAGCAATATTATTTAAATCATAAAAAACTACATATTTTGAAAATTTTATCAAAATCCGTTAAATAATTAACGAGAGTCTGATTTTAAAAAACCGGTCATATGGGAGGTACCGTTATAAAACTTTTTCTCAAAAATCCATTTAAACTTAAAGATAGATTTTGCATAGAAAACATCATTCTAAAAGTTTTATCAAAATCGTAGGAGCCGTTTTCGAGAAAAATAAGTTTTTCATTAAAAGTTATATGGCAGGTACCGTTAGTTTTGGAGCTAGAATGCCAATTCCAAAAACTGTCGAGTAGAGCACTCTAAAAATACTATGTACCAAGTTTGAATCAAATCGGCCTAACTGTTTAGGCTGTAGATATCGATACGAACAGACAGACAGACAAACAGACAGACGGACGGAATTTCCGTACCCACTTTTTTGACTTCTCTATCATCGTAATGTCATGTTTGATTGTTAGATTTTTTTTTACGAATGCATAACTTGCCTTATAGTCCCTATAAATCGCAAGTAAAAAAACTATTCGATTACTACTGAATGAAAAAATTTCAATCGAGAAAACAAAAGCTTACACCTGCCCCTAAATAAACAAATTAGCACACACGAGCAAGTACGTGCAAACCAGTCGTGCCTTTTATATATTTATTTTTTTCTGAAATTCTTTATTTAAAAAATAATATGATTGAACAGACTTTTTGCTTTAAAAAAGGTAGGTATAGCACATTATTTTAAATGTTGCCGTTATTTTTAAATATACCTATATAAATATATTTTAGTGTAAGATTACTTAGGCTACTTACATTTTCCTTAATATCAATTTTGGTTGTAATCGGTTACCTAACCAGTTCTCAGAAAAGTCGATGCCAAAAAAAAACTCCTATGGGTGGTGCCAGTTTTAGCCCACCGTCATATTTTTTTTAACCATAATTGAATGCACATTGATTTTTTACATACAAAATCCTTGGAGCTGTTTTTGACAAAAATAAGCTTTTACTTGACGGTTATATCGCAAGTATCAGCTAAAAAAGAAATTAAAAAAATCCTATGTCGAATGTCAAAATAAACTTATATTCCAAATTTAAAGACAACTGGCCAAACCGTTTAGTAGACGGACAGAATTTTGCCAAATATGTGTCTCTATCATCGTAATGTTATAGGTATTTGATTGTTATCTCAAATTTTTTTTTCTGCATGAATGCATAACTTGTACTTAGTACCTACCTATAATAATTGCAAGTAAAAATTAAACAATTAGGTGTTACAAATGTAAAAAACCCGTGGTATTTTTAGCAATTCTATAGAAGATTAGTACAAAGAAATATTTTGGTTTAACTATAAATTTCTTTCCCGCGAGCTAAGCTGGGTGGGTCAACTAGTTCCTATTATATAAACCTCAAACAAACAAAAGATCTTTGTTACTATAAATCAATAATATATAATCAATCAATAATAATATAAATCAATTTACAAACAATTTTTGATTGAATATCTGCACATAGTTCATTCAGATAGATACCTACACATACATATCTATGTACCTATATGTATATGTTGGTACCTATCTGAATGGAAAGTAAAATTCAAAACAAAAATCCATCCATTGCAAGGGCCTTTGTATCTTTGTATAAATACAGCAAGAAGTAAGTTTGTGTTTAAATTTCAAGAATGAATGTGTACATTATTTGAAGACGACAACCTTCATAATAGAATAGTAAAAAAATTGAAAATCCTAAAGAATTCGAATCAAAAGTCTGGTCAATGATGTATATATGTACAAATATGACAAATATGTATGTAGGTAGTGCTCATACAAAACTTGAAAATCCTAAAAAACTTAAATCAAAAGTCTCATCAATGACGTACGCATGTATAAATACTTATGTAAGAACCAGTTCTCATATTACATATTCCATATAAAAAAACGTAAACAATGAAAATGTTGGATCTTGTATAAATCCTTACAAAAAACTAAGCCTCAGCTAAGCGAAACCATTGTATATAAACTTTAAAACTGGTAGCAGTTTATACACATATATAGCTACAATGAACAAAACAAGATACTGAATTATTTCATGTTCTCCTTCGGTTTTTTCTTGCCTCACATTGTCACATTGCACATGCGCAGGAAACTAAGCACAAAGCATAACACTAAAAACCATGCTCTTAATTCTCTCTCACTCAAATAAAATGTCCTACACTAGCACTCCAAGCGGCTCTAGGGAAAAAGATTTTTTCTCGTCTCATGATAGTACTATAGGCAATGTATATACAATGAACAAGTTTTGCTGTCAAGTTTTGTTGTGCGGGTAGACAAAATAAGGTAGGGGTGGCAAAATGGTATTATATTGCTGATATTGCTTGAATATATTAGTGTATAAATACATTCTTGAAACAAGTATTGAGTAAGGTAAGTAAATTATCGAGACGATCGTATATGCTTATATTGCTTGGTAGGTAATATCTGAATACATCCTTGGAACATGTTATGCTGTCATATTTTGAAGTTATGGTAGAAATAAAAGGTAGGGGTTTTAGGGGAGGAAAAATGGTATTCGGTGATATTGCTTGCATACACATAGGTGTACATATACATTCTTTGAACATGTATTGAGTAAGGTAAGGAAATTATCGAGACGACGAGTAAAATAATGCGTTGCCACTTTTTGAAATGATGGTAGTATTGTACGATAAGGTGTATTTTCGGATATTGTATAATAAGAATACAATCTTGAAACAAGAATCGAGTAAGGTAAGAAAATTATAAAGGGACCTTGAGTAAAACAAGACGTTGTAACTTTTTCAAATGATGGTAGTAAAATAATGTCGTTAAAAGTATAAGGTAAAAATGTAAAAGTTTGTGTTATTTGATTTAATTGTAAAGGAAAAGATAAAAAAACGATTACATATATTGTTTATGCAGTTTGAGAAAATTGTAAAGAAGAAAAAAATTAAGATTTTATTATTTTAAAAAATAATTTTAAAGCAAAAGAATTGTGAAGTAAAAAAAATATATATATTATTTTGTTAGTAAAGTGTATGAAAATTGTAAAGAAGAAAATACAAGAAATGTTTTCACTATTGGATTAGGGGTAGGTGCGTATGCTTAGGAGAATTTATCATTTTTGTGTTTTTTTTTTGAGTTTGAAGTTATTTTTTTTTTCAAAAAACTGTTAATTAATTTAAAAACTAAAATTAAGTGCAAATTTCTATCTATAAAAAAAATATAACTTTTAATTTTAAGTCTTATCGTTCTTTTACAATTTTATTAAAAAATACTTTTAATAAAAAAAAACAATTTTTCATTAAAAGTAATGTTTAATAAAATTGTACCTCCCGTCTAAAAGGCGGGTTATAGACCCGCCTCTCATATCAAAAAATACTTGTATTTAGTCCCTCTACTAGAATCTTTTATTATTTTGCAGCGCCAAAGTTATTGTACCTAGGTACTCCACCCGAAATGTGTAGAGGGAAGACCACTTAAATACCAAACAAATTATAAAATAGTGGGTTTGCTAAATTTCAACTTTCTCGAACACTAGAATACATAATATCATCTCGTTTTCAGTGTTCAATTAATTTAATTATTATTTAATTTTTTTGAAAATATTTGTTTCTAATGCAAGTGCTTTTTTAGAAAATTGCACCTGCTGCATAAACGCGAGGAGATAGACCCCTTTTTCTTTAGTATAAAATGTTTGTATCTAGTCCCTCTACAAGATTCCGTTATTAATTTGCGTTGCCAAAGTTATCGATTTTTATAATTCTCCTAAATATTGCCCTTAATGATGGATTTTTGTTTGTATGTTTCCGACTACGAATGTAACTCGTCTTTCCCCCTTTCTCTGTAACGACTCTTTAAATTTCTAATAAGTTTTACCAACATTTTGAATATTTTTTTCTTCTAACTTATATCTTGGTATACCTCTACACCTACCTAACTAATTATTGATTTTTTTTTTTAATTTTAAGTATTTTTTTGTAAAACTTATCAATTAATTTTATTTAACATCTTATCTGCATATTATAAGACTGCATTCCAAAATCTGAAAAAAAAAATTAAAAAGTCCACAAAATTATTATACCTATTTAAGCGCCTTCGGAAAAAAAATAAACCTTAATACTTAAACATAGGTACCTTTACCTATACTATTCAAATACCTTAGGTTGACTTTTAATTAAATTGCTAGATAGGTACACAAATTTGAACTCATTCACAAGTTACAAAATACCTGCCTTGAAATCATTCACAAGTTACCAAATTCCAACAAAAATACCAACAAATATTTTTTTCTCGCAGCAAACATAAAACTATGTAGTTAGTTATAAGAAAGTGTGTGTTGAATCAACGTCAACACAAAAAATTCAACATTTAAAATGTAGGCAAGTGAATAGTGAAGGTAAAAAAGGTACACAAAACAAGGTCAACAACATCAATATCGCTTATAAGGATTTAACTAAGGATATGTATGTATCTATGAAAGAAATAGTTGCTGAAAATAAAACAACCACTGTTGTAACTCAGGCAGGCAGAACTGTTCATAAATCCCTTATAAAGAATTGAATCCTTATCTTTCTAGGTTTTTCATCGCATCATGTACCGCAGAGGTACAAATCCTGGACTACTCCAACTCTCAGTCTATAGCCATCGACACGGGTACGGCAAAGGTTCAATCAGGAACCTTCAAAATCATTCACAGTATTGATCTCAAGCAATACCAAACAATTATAGAAGAACTGGAGACATTTATAACAGATAAAACTTTAGAAAAAAATCCCCTCCTTCCTTTTTTGAAAAACGAAATAACCCAAATTAAAATGCATTTAAATCGATTAATGCCTACAGCTAAAGGTAAACGCTCTTTGGATTTCCTGGGCAGTGCCTGGAAATTCATTTCAGGAAGCCCTGATAAAAACGACTTTGAAATAATTAAAGAAAAAATTAATAATGTTCTTACTAATAATAATAATCAAGTTGTAATAAATAAAATCTTAATTAAGAAAATTGATGAAATTGTCAACATAACAAATAACTTAAGTAACGAACTAAAAAATGGCGATACATTTAAAGATGAGTAAGTCTTAAACATAGAATTAAAATTAGGAATAATAAAAGAAGAAATTGTCAATTTAGAGTATGCAATACACTGGGCTAAAGCGAATATTGTAAACACTTATATGTATTCTTTCAAATATAGAAATCAATACAATTCAAGAAATTTTAAATAAAGAAGAAATGCCATACTTAAACATCTTAGAAGAATTAGAATTTGCCCAGATTAAGATTGCTTCAAATAATTCACTAATCCTGTATATGATAAGCTTAACTATGACTACTGTAGAAACATGTAGAACAACCCTTGTTAAAGCCATAAAAAAAGGCAAAAATATTATTAAGATCCCACATGAAAAAATATTAGTTTGTAAAAATAACATTTACGGAATTATATCTCCATGTTTATCATTCCATAATTTATCTATATGCCCTAAAAATAAGATTGTCGATATCACTAATTCATCATGCATCCCACACCTACAGCAGAGCTCCCAATTGCACTAGAGCTAATAATCAACACATACCAGTGCTCACGGAAATCGTACCAGGTATCCTGTTTTTAAATCAATATACCGGACCTAAAGAAGTAAACGGAGAAATAATACCGCTAGATGGAACCTTTCCCATACGTTTCCACAATACATCCCTTAGAATACAAAATGAAGTTTTCAAGTCAACCGAATTGTCCTCCTTTAAACCATTACCTGCTGTTTTACAACCTGTCTCTATCAGAAAAAATGCAGAAGAACTATTATCACTGCAAATGGTAAAAGAACTGCATACTAAAAATTCGGAATATATTGATCTGCTGGAAACCAAAAATAAATACAACACAATAGCCGTTATTACCATTTCAATCATCTTGATCGCAATAATCCTATTCTATCTCTTAAAGCTGAAAAATAAACTGAAGTCAAAAATAGAAGAAACAAAAACAACGAACGAGATATCGATGCCTAACTTATCCGCTGCAGAAGATCAAGTACAGGGGAAACCTATTCCAAAACACAGAGTAATAGGATTAGAGGACATTCCCCAACACAAAACAACAACAGCATCAAACCTGGGCGTTCGATTTTGAAAGGTGGAGGAGTTAAAGGGAAAAACACTGTGCAAATATAAACATCCATTTCCCACCAAAAGTGCTGACGATTCGTTTGCCAGAACTCAAATAAACACTACATTCTTTTCCCACCAAAAGTGCTGACGATGCGTCTGCAACAAGTGGAGCAACAACGACGTCGACCAGGGTAATCGGACTCCCACAACATTCCATCACGTCCGTCTTAGCGTAAGAACATTTTGTTAGATTTTAAGTTAGTTCTAAATTAGCATTGAATAAAAGAGGTTCATCCTCAATGAAATATTTTTTAAAAAATAAATTAATAATAATTTAATTTAATTTATATATCAGCAGAAAAAAGAAAACTGAAAAAAGCAAATCTCAATTACTCAATTTTGCACTTTCGCGCTCGATATCTCAACAACGATCAACATTAGGTGAAAAATGCACATGACTTTATTGTAGAACATAAAAAAGCAACAAAAAAGTTTATCAGCACAATTTTCGTATCTTAACGTAGAGTCGAGTTATAGGGAAAAAAACAAATTTAGCGTTTTTTCCAAGATGGCGGCGAAAGCTCATAGGAAATCTTGGTCGACAATTTCAAGTTAAGCTTTTTTGAGTCCCCTCTACATAATATCCAAAAATCAGCTTTTTCCGTTCACTTGCATTTTCAAATGTATATAATGACCTTTGTATATAAAATCTATAGTACTATCATGGGGAGATTTTTTGTGTAGTCCCTCTATAGAGCTGAAGCAGAACTAATTTCCACAACTTGTGGAATGTAAGAGAATGAAGAGGCATGTTGTACCAAGAGAAAATATAAGTGAATATCACATTAAGAGGGTGAAGAAGGCGTTTAATTTACTTAGGTTAGGGGTGGAAATATGGTATATGCCTATATTGTTTGGTAGGTAATATATGAATGCATCCTTTGAACAAGTTTTGCTGTCAAGTTTTGTTGTGCGGGTAGACAAAATAAGGTAGGGGTGGCAAAATGGTATTATATTGCTGATATTGCTTGAATATATTAGTGTATAAATACATTCTTGAAACAAGTATTGAGTAAGGTAAGTAAATTATCGAGACGATCGTATATGCTTATATTGCTTGGTAGGTAATATATGAATACATCCTTGGAACATGTTATGCTGCCATATTTTGAAGTTATGGTAGAAATAAAAGGTAGGGGTTTTAGGGGAGGAAAAATGGTATTCGGTGATATTGCTTGCATACACATAGGTGTACATATACATTCTTTGAACATGTATTGAGTAAGGTAAGGAAATTATCGAGACGACGAGTAAAATAATGCGTTGCCACTTTTTGAAATGATGGTAGTATTGTACGATAAGGTGTATTTTCGGATATTGTATAATAAGAATACAATCTTGAAACAAGAATCGAGTAAGGTAAGAAAATTATAAAGGGACCTTGAGTAAAACAAGACGTTGTAACTTTTTCAAATGATGGTAGTAAAATAATGTCGTTAAAAGTATAAGGTAAAAATGTAAAAGTTTGTGTTATTTGATTTAATTGTAAAGGAAAAGATAAAAAAACGATTACATATATTGTTTATGCAGTTTGAGAAAATTGTAAAGAAGAAAAAAATTAAGATTTTATTATTTTAAAAAATAATTTTAAAGCAAAAGAATTGTGAAGTAAAAAAAATATATATATTATTTTGTTAGTAAAGTGTATGAAAATTGTAAAGAAGAAAATACAAGAAATGTTTTCACTATTGGATTAGGGGTAGGTGCGTATGCTTAGGAGAATTTATCATTTTTGTGTTTTTTTTTTGAGTTTGAAGTTATTTTTTTTTTCAAAAAACTGTTAATTAATTTAAAAACTAAAATTAAGTGCAAATTTCTATCTATAAAAAAAATATAACTTTTAATTTTAAGTCTTATCGTTCTTTTACAATTTTATTAAAAAATACTTTTAATAAAAAAAAAAACAATTTTTCATTAAAAGTAATGTTTAATAAAATTGTACCTCCCGTCTAAAAGGCGGGTTATAGACCCGCCTCTCATATCAAAAAATACTTGTATTTAGTCCCTCTACTAGAATCTTTTATTATTTTGCAGCGCCAAAGTTATTGTACCTAGGTACTCCACCCGAAATGTGTAGAGGGAAGACCACTTAAATACCAAACAAATTATAAAATAGTGGGTTTGCTAAATTTCAACTTTCTCGAACACTAGAATACATAATATCATCTCGTTTTCAGTGTTCAATTAATTTAATTATTATTTAATTTTTTTGAAAATATTTGTTTCTAATGCAAGTGCTTTTTTAGAAAATTGCACCTGCTGCATAAACGCGAGGAGATAGACCCCTTTTTCTTTAGTATAAAATGTTTGTATCTAGTCCCTCTACAAGATTCCGTTATTAATTTGCGTTGCCAAAGTTATCGATTTTTATAATTCTCCTAAATATTGCCCTTAATGATGGATTTTTGTTTGTATGTTTCCGACTACGAATGTAACTCGTCTTTCCCCCTTTCTCTGTAACGACTCTTTAAATTTCTAATAAGTTTTACCAACATTTTGAATATTTTTTTCTTCTAACTTATATCTTGGTATACCTCTACACCTACCTAACTAATTATTGATTTTTTTTTTTAATTTTAAGTATTTTTTGTAAAACTTATCAATTAATTTTATTTAACATCTTATCTGCATATTATAAGACTGCATTCCAAAATCTGAAAAAAAAAATTAAAAAGTCCACAAAATTATTATACCTATTTAAGCGCCTTCGGAAAAAAAATAAACCTTAATACTTAAACATAGGTACCTTTACCTATACTATTCAAATACCTTAGGTTGACTTTTAATTAAATTGCTAGATAGGTACACAAATTTGAACTCATTCACAAGTTACAAAATACCTGCCTTGAAATCATTCACAAGTTACCAAATTCCAACAAAAATACCAACAAATATTTTTTTCTCGCAGCAAACATAAAACTATGTAGTTAGTTATAAGAAAGTGTGTGTTGAATCAACGTCAACACAAAAAATTCAACATTTAAAATGTAGGCAAGTGAATAGTGAAGGTAAAAAAGGTACACAAAACAAGGTCAACAACATCAATATCGCTTATAAGGATTTAACTAAGGATATGTATGTATCTATGTTTCTCCCTCTGAATTTTCTGTCTGCGATCCCTTTATTGAATCCAAAATAAAGGATTCATATTAACATAGCAACGTAAGAATACTTTCAGTTTCAGTAGTAAGCACACATTTGTTTACCTATATCGGTAGACTTATACTTACTGCATATTCCTAAGAAAAAAAAAACAAAACCAAAACAACTATGAATGTAACTTACTGAACTTGATCAAATGTATCTACAAGCCACATCCTCCAAAAAAGTAAAGAGTTCACTCTCTTACCCAATATATATTTCTTGCTCTTACTTTTTTGCTTCTCTACTCATTTCCACTACTATCCACTTAGGCTACTGTAGCGCCCTCACATGAGCTGAGTTCAAATTAAAAAAATCGTCTTCATGATAGTACTATAGATTTTATATACAAAGGTTCTGACTGTATATAATTTTTATTATTTTATATTTTATTAGATATTTTATTAGATTTTATATACAAAGCCTTTGGTCATTGTATATACATTTTCATTTTCAGTGTAAATACAATGCTTTGTTTTGGTTAAGGACCTATAATTTTGTAAGTGATTTCCTATAATTTTGTAAGTGATTTTTCTATACTTCCTTTTATATTTTTTAATGAAAACTTTATTTATCAATAATCAATATTGTATTAAATAAGATGATTTTTACTATATTTTGTTAAGAAAGTTATTGTTTTACTAATAAAATGGGTGCCAATAATTGGGTAAAACAAAAACTAGAATTATATTATTGGCAGGGGGTGCCAATAATTACATCCAATGTAACTACAATTACTGGCACTGCCAATAGTTGTACTTTTTTGAGTGCCAATAGTTGTATCTTGTAAAGTTTGTTCACAAAAAAAGATCTAAAGTCTTAAATGCCTAAATCTAAAGTCTTATTAGCTACCTATTACTAAAGATAATTTAGTTTGCCTTTTCAAAATGATAATTTTGTACCTACTTAATTAAACTTATAAGATTTGTGATGAATTCAAAACTAGTTTTTGTTTGTTCCTTATTATGGTTATCTTTTACCAATGTAAATATTTATTTATTATTTTTTTGAAGTGCAATGTATTAATGAATTATTTATTGTTTTGTGCGTGATAATCTGTTTTCCTTAAATTAAATAAAAAGCTATGTTCTTTTAAATAGTAAAATAAATAAAAGTGGCCTTAAGAAATATATAGCTATATGTATTTATTACTTTATAAATATTTTATTTATCTATTTATTATTATTTAACAGAAAACGTTCTGAAATCATAAATAAAATAATAAACTTTTGATTAAAATATAACGTTTTTTCTCTTTTAAAGAGTGCCAATTGTTGTAGTTTTTGGATGGCAATAATTATATCAGGCTGCCAATTATTGTAGTTTTTGGTAAACTTTTTTAAAATTGCAATTTTGATTATAGTTTCCATAACTAAATCTTTATTTATAGAACTTAATCAAAGCGAAATTTAATTAATTATACTTCAGTATACAAAAACTTCAAATCACTCTACAAATAAAAAAGTTGTAGTTGATCATATTTGGGATTTCCTTAGGAGTTTCAATAATTGTAGTCGTTACGCAAATTGCATTGTGCAATTATCCGAAAATATTATTATCCGAAAATTTGTATTAATATGAAAAATATTCATATTTTTCAGATATTATCGTCTTAATTATGCCAGAAAGTTCTCAAGGAGAGATTGCAGGACGTCATCAATAGATTATTGCTCAGCTCTGATCCTCTGATCATTTCTCTTAGAATGTCGCAACGGGAAACAAGGAAGCCGTTTTCGAAACAGACATGCGAAATGCTTCTTCCAGAGGATTCAAATACAACAAATGATAGTTATTTTTTAGTTGATGATCAAAATCATGAAGAGCTAGCGGATGAATCTTGCGATTGGTCTTTCTTTCAAAAATATATTCCTTAATTAATAGAACTCAATTAGGAAATGTATTTTATTGAATGAATACTAATTTTAAGCAGAAATAGTGACAAAGGTGACGACAAATAATTTTGGCCAGGTTTTTGATGCCACACAATATAAGAGTAACAAATAAAGCAGAACTAAATTCAATTATATTCAGTTTTCCCTGCTTTATTGTAGAAGATCTTAAGAGATCAGCAAGAGAAATAGCCACCCATACAAATGTTTAAATAATTTTATCGTTGAGCTTTTTAAAAAGCTGTTTTTTGGTTTTACTTTGTATATAAGTTAACACATAATCCATTAAATCCACCAGGCCGCACATCGTCGTCGTCGTCAATCGTCAACAACAAATCATGCTGACACGGCTGGTTCTATAAAGGAAGTAGTTTAGTGCCAGCAACCGACGACGGGAAGAGCGAAATGCGATATCTAGCACAAGCTGCCAGATATCCAAAGCATTATTGCAGATGGTAGGTTAGCATGCTAAGTTAGTCTTAAGCTTTTGTCAGTCTTTTAAGAGTCTCACTATAAACATTAAATTGAATTGATTACGAATAAATTGAATTCTAACGAATTTATTACTTATACACTGCATACTGGTAAATACTGGTAAAATGTCGGTAAATTTTTAGGTCTCCACTATTTGGAGTTAGTTACGGAACAACAAAGAAGATGGCCAGAGGAAAAATGTCACCATGAGAGTACTATAGATAATGTATACACAAAGCCATATGGATGAGACATCCGACATTAGTTTTAAGAAAATGAATAATATAAACTTACTAGAGCGTCTCTTGGGACCAGTAAGACTTAGATGTAAGTATGATAGTTCTTATGAATTGTGGTCTAGATTTAAGTTTAGTTATTATTCATTAAAAATGAAATAAAAAATGCGAAAACTTGTGAATTCGTGCAGTTGAAAAAAATAGAGATTACAATAATACCTTATATTGAAAGGATATAGAAAAAACATACATAATGTAATAGAGCTGGTGAGGTGGATTTTTGTAGAACGGTTTTTGTCGTTGAATTTTGAGAAAATGTTGAACGAGTACGTAAACCTCAATTTGGTGTTTAAAAAGACTAAGAAAGCATGAAAATAACTTCGAATTCTAGTTTTTCATCCTATTATTTTGTTTTTGCATTTTTTGAAAAGAGCTGAATAGTCCGGGAGCCGACAGATTTCCATGACCAAGTTCCTCTCAAACGATAATTGGTGAATAGCACCAGGGAATAATATTACAAAACCTCGTGAACGTCAGCGGCGGTTCCGTTTTTGGGATGGTTCGTGGTAGCCTCCCACGAACGAAGAATATAATTTTTTTGTTAAGTCATTTCCTCCCGACTAAAAATTGGTCAAACCATAGCTTATTAATCATCTTCAAGAAAAAAAATAGTCAGGTGGCTGTAACAAGGCGGATTATGTGTAAATTGCATGCTTCAACTTGCAGCTAAAATTTAGACTGATGGTAGCTAATACGCAACTATAAATGAATATAAATGTCAGCTGGCTGTATCTCGTTCGAAAGACCGTCAGCTGATACTTTGAAAGTTAAGAGGCTCTGGACTGCTCATCCCACACACGGAACCGCAGCTGACGTTCATTAGGTTTTAAAATAATATTCCCTGATGAGTTTCACCAATAATTGCTTGAGAGGAAATGATTGACCACATTTTCCCCTGGCTCCCGGACTATGAATGTTTTTTGTTTTATTTTGTTCTTAAAACCTTTGTATATACACTGCATATAGTACTATCATGGAGCATCATTTTTTAGTTCTGAATCAAGTCGCAATGAGGCGTGCTGAAATTGCCAATCGGTGTGAATATAGAATAAGTACAGACAACAAAAGTTTATTAAATACTGGTAAAATATCGGTAAAGGCTCTATCGTCTTCACTATTTAGAGTTAGTTCTGAATCAACCAGGAAGATGGCCATACGAAAAATGACCACCATGAGAGTACTATAGAAAATGTATATACAATGTTAAAACGTAATGCTTTGATATGTTTCAATAAACATTCCTGATTTTTCCCTTGATATTTAAAAAAAAGTTATTTAAATGATATAAAATGGCGTTCCTTTGATTTCACAGGAAATTAATACTATAGAAAATCTCAATTACATGCTCAGTCTTTGAAACATCATATGAAAACCCCCTGTGTATTAAGTTAATGCATAGTTAGGTAAACATGTTTGTAAATTAATTTAAAAAAATTGCAAATAATATTTAATAAGATAAGAAACCAGTTATCTTATATCTTATTTTAACTCATTCACTCAGAGAAGAACGAGAGAATTTTAACTCACACCAATAAAATGAAAAATTGGTGTGAGTTATTAATCTAATCTTAAAATGTATCTAAACATTTAAAGAAAATACGTAAGAAGGTGTAGGTGAATAACCTCGAAATACAAGTTATTATCAAAATGTTCAATGCATACAAATAGGTCCACAATCTTTCTCTTATCGGCACAATAAACAAAAAAATTTAAGTTATTTCATTTGATAAATAATTTTTTGTTTTTTTCATCGACTTTTTATTCAACCATGTTCAGCTGCCATATTCTTTCTGTTATATTATGTATATTTTTTTGTAGATACATACATACATATATATGTGTAAGTTAGTATAAACTGATTTGATAAGAATTTTAAGTATACAAATTAAACACAATAATTTCCTACACATTTTTCTTTTGAAACATGCAGAAAATAAAGCACCATATATGTATCCTCGCCATGCATGTGAGGATTTTACAGAAGTTTTATTATTTTATTTTATTTTATTTATTATATCCTAAAATGGACAGATTTTAATAGTAGTTGTTTGTAATGGCATCAACACAAAACTTGGTTTACTTCGTTAAAAGTTCAGCTCGGACTTAAGACTAGTTAAGAATCCATAAATTAGCCAATCTTAAATTCAGTTGCAGTACTTGGTATTTCAGTTCGTATTTAAGTGCTCAGCTAAAAAAAAATGACTTTAAACATAAAACATGATTAAAAAACAACGGTTACACTCGCAATGCCACGATATTCTATTTTGTTGTTAAATAAAGGTGTTTTAGGAAATAGTTTTTAAAAAAATAATGTTCAAACTCAAAATTAATTTTTTTTTTAATTTTAAACAAATTTTGCTCAAAATTTTACTTAATTTGGTACTAACTTTGTTTCCGAAATTCAATGCTCTCAATAGTTTTTAGTCAAAAACTGAAAACTGGATCCTCAAAGGTTTGAGAAATTAAAAAATAATTATATAATAATAACACGATTAATCTGATGATGGCTATAGAGGCGAAACGCGTAATTACCAATAAAATAAAAAAGAGTAGGTATAAGTTAGTTTATTGACTTTATCAATTTAATTTAAGTCTTGTTGGTCGAACTTCTTTTAAGCAATTAAAAAATAACGGAAACTACTTTTTTAGTTCTTACGTGACTGTACTTGTAGGTGAATTAATGTATGATGGATTAACCTTTTCTTATTCTGTTTTTTTTTTTTTTAATATTGGCATACAACTCCCAATATTTAAAAAAAAACAGCAAAAGGGTACAGTCGCGTAAGAGCTATAAAAAAGTGGTTTTGGTTATTTTTAAATTTATCAGAAAGTACAATCAATTTTATCATGCAGTTTTCTGTTTTTGACCAAAAACTATTAAAAATTTTGAAAAAAAGTTAGTTTGAATTTTTTTTTTTTTTAATTTTGAGTTTGAAAATATATTTTTCAAAAAAGTATTTCCTAAAACAGCTTTAGGCACGAGTATGATAACTTGGCCGACAAGATTTGATAACGGGTTTTAGTAGAGGGGTCAAAAACAAGCACTTTTTACTTTCACTGACAGATAGCTGATTTTCTAGGAAGTAACTTAGGGGTCAAGATGGGGTCCTTTTTTCGAAAATTCTTATTTATGGACCGATTTTGACGGGACTTTCACAAGCAGATAGCTAATATTGTAAGAAATAGTTAAGGCTATTTTTTTAATAACTAAGTAGGTGGTGCCATATATTTTTATTCATGGACAAATTTTGACAGGGCTTTCGCAGACATATAGCTGATGTTGTTATGAGTAACTAAAGCTTTTTAATGTACGTATTTTCATATCAACAATATAACATTTTGTTTGTGTACTGACACGATTATGTTGATAGTGTTTAGTTACTGTTGGAACTGATTTGTCACGTTGTTTTCGAGTATCAAGAAAATGTATGGTATGCCACAGCAACGCCAGGTGTGTTAGTTAGCTTGTTAGTTTGTACAAATTAAGGTAAAATAAATACAATTAATGGACCTTCGTTATTATAGCTAAATAAATAACGGATCAGACGATCCAGTTGTGGCGTTCATAAAAGCTTTTAAAGGATTTCTAAATCATTGATTTTTTTTATGCAGAAATATATCACACAAATTTATTTAAAACCCCTTTATGTGTATTATGATCAAGTAAACTTCTGCTAATAAATAAATTCAAAATATCAGGTTTATTGTGCCATTAAAAAAAAATAAAAAAACCGTGAGATTTCTACTTATCTCGAAGGTCTTTCCGCAGAAAAAAGTACGAATTACTCCCTGTGGAAGGCTTTTAAAGGTGTTAAAAACCCAATTTACAATTAGCACCAATTCGAACAAACAATGGAGATTGGGCTAAAACAGACAAAGAAAAGGCAGATCTGTTTGCCGATCACCTCGAAGAAACTTTCAAACCCTTTGACGGTGAGGAGTTGTTGAATGAACCCGTTTGTACTTATTGGACCTTTGAAAACTTCCGAATTCGAAATGTCACATTTTCAGAACTTTTCGACGCTATGAGAAAGCAACAAAAAAAAAGCATGATAAATGCACCCATTCTTAAAGAGTTGCGGAGAAAAGCAATCACTAAAATCCAACATCTGATTGATGCCACGTTTAGGCTTGCATACGTTCCACGGCAATGGAAAGTGGCCGAAATCATAATGGTCCCAAAACCAGGGAAAACTCTTAATGAAAAGAAGTCTTACAGACCAATATTGTATTAAATTTCTAAGTTATTCCAGAAATTATTACTTAAGCGCCTACTTCTAATTGTAGAAGACAAACGGCTTATTCCTGAACACCAATTCGGTTTTCAGAGCAAAAAAAAAACATTTTTATTGACAAGATTTGTATTATTTATACGACTGTGCCAACATTATTTTTTGATGTGATTTTTGGTTTCTATCAACGTTTCTTTCTTTCAACGTTTGCTGAAGAATGAGGAATACAGAAAGCACCTTGAATAATTCGATGAATATTTTGAAAGATAACATAAAATGAAAGAAATAAATCAATTTTGTAAAAACAATTCAAAATTGTACTGAAAATGGCAAAGATGTACTTTTGTACTGACGATATCAAATTGTACTGAATTCAGTACAATAGTAAGCCTTTATCCAACTGTGGTTTAACCGTTGTTTTTTTATATTTTTTTTGTTTTAAGTAATTTTTTTTAGAAAAGTGCCCCTCCTGGCTAAACGGGGGGAATAGAATAGACCTCCCACAAGATTTTTTTTTCTTTTCTCGACCCAACCTACACGCTCTAGCTTTTTGTCTCATCTCTCGTGAATTATACTGTACATAAAAAAATATTTTCCTCATAAATATCATAAATATTGTTTAATCAAAAAATTTCTAATTTTGAATAATATAAAAAAAAACTGAATAAAAAAAATATCAAAATCGGAGCTGTTCTTGAGGACTTCCAAAGATTGTCTATTTTTTGTATGTATTCCTTGACGCTACAATTAAAGCAAACACGAACAACACTTAACACACAAAAAAAATGTAAAATTAATTTTTTTTTATAATAATCCAACGCATACCGGGCACTCAAACTTCAAATACAACAAGCCTTAGTTAGTAGGTAAATCATTAATTTCTTCTTTTAAAAAGTTTTTTTTTTCTTTGTCGAATGGCTTTCAAATATCACAATAAAATGTTTGAGCTAGGCCACTATGGACTATGGTCTATGGAGCATAGAGATAAGAAGGTTTGTGTCGATCGAACTGATAATTAAAATTAAAGAATTAGGCTTCATTAAGTGTACCTTCGTCCCACTATCTCCAAGTCTGCAGTACATATAATAATGTATTCTCTCTTTCAAAGTATAAGACTACACTCTAATCAAGAGCTATTGGCAGTTCCTTTCCTACACATGTACATATGCGTATAAGAAAAATGGGTAAGACCATGCATGAGCGCGATCCCCGCGCCGCTTCAGCACATTGATAATCGGTTGCCGAGTATATAAAGTTAAGCAATTGAAATTGGCAGCATAGTCTGTTCAGATTCATTTAAAGGTTCAGAGAGAACGCAATAAGAAAAGGTAAGGCATTTGCAGTGTAAAAACAAAAAAAAAAATAGAAGTTTTTTGTTCTTTCGGCTTCGGTGTTTTAAAAAAAAGTTCGTTTTGATACCTAATATATAAAAAAATTAAACAACAAACATTACTTTTGAGAATAAAATACTACGAGTATTAATATTTGTACAATTCAGAACACTAAGACACTGATTTAGTAATGAGTGATGTAACACGAAAGTGACACAAATGTGCGACAAATTATTCATGTGCGAATGAAATTCGATAGTCAAAAATTAGAATCAATAAAAAAACTTGCGGTTATCGATAGTTTTGCCTATGCAAGTGTGTGGTGCAGGTGTCAATCTATAAGTAGTTACAAAAAGTGTGCCAATATGGGCCTCTGTTAAAGAACCGGCATTAAGTAATGATAATTATTGTTGCGTATTCATTGACTGACTGACTGGGGTTGTTGTTTGGTGATTAGACATACATGTGTATATATTATTATAGTCAACGACAATTTAATCAAGTTTTCTTATACTAGCTATTTATTTTAATGTGATTATAGAAAATATTGAGGTGGAGTATGTGTTTAGAAAAGCAGGTCTAATGTTGCCGTTGTTTTGTCATTTATTTGAATTGTAGTGTCTCGTATTATTTGTAGAAGTATGCATAAAGTATACCTACCTACAGTATTAAAGTGATTTTATAAGCTATCATCGGAATATATTATTATTAGGTTGCGTGTTACTTGTCATCTTAATGCGTGATCGGTTTTGTTTTCAACTCGTGAAGCTTTCGTTGTTCAACCGCCAGTTGGCGCACCCGTACACCTAGACCATGGAACTAATAGAAATGGACTGCCAACTTCACGTTGGTTTTTTATAGCGCTTGAAACCAACTGGTTGTTAAACATGGAAACATTTCAATGAAAAGGCGTGTATTGGTAGGAGGCAGAAGAGCAACTAATCCCTCTTAACCACAAAAGCATACATATATCAAAAAAAAAAAAAAGGTAATAGGTGAATAATAACTAAGGTTTTCTTTTGCCAAATTGCTTATTACTATTTTTGTATTGCAAAACATCATACTTCTGCTTATATTATTCAATTTAAAAAAGTTTAAAAAATCATATTCTAGAGACGCTTATTGAAAATTAATTCTTTTGTTACAAAATATTTCACATCTGGGGCCTGTTTCTCATTTACTACATTACATACATCAACTATATCTGGGTATACTAATATTATAAAGATTAAAGAGGAAAGATTTGATTGTTTGTTAGTTTGTTTGCATTGAATAGGCTCCGAAACTCCTAAACCGATTTGAAAAATTCTTCCAGTTGGGAAGCTACACTATCCCCCGGTGATATTGGCTATATTGTTTTTCAAAAAAAGACAGCTATCCCTCAACTCTGACCTATCTGAATTCCAGTTCAGATAATCCACAAGTTATTGCTAATTTATTTGCTAAGTTCTTTAGTCAGTCGTTTTCTAATAATACCTTCCATCCTGATTTTGAATACTTTTCGTATTTGAAAAACTGCGCCCAAACTTCATTATCTTCCATTGTAATCCCAATCGAAATTGTGGTAGAAAAAATTAATATATTAAAGGATGATTACTCAGCAGGTCCTGATGGAGTACCAGCTATAATACTTAAAAAATGCTTCGCTCACTTTGCCAGACCTTTGTCAGTTCTTTTTCAACGTTCAATCTCACAAGGTGTTTTTCCTTCTTTCTGGAAAAACTCGTTCATCATCTCTATCCATAAAAAAGGCCCAAAAAAAGACATCTCTAACTACCGCCCTATTGCTAAGCTCTCCTGTATCCCTAAGCTTTTCGAGAGTATCGCTTATGACTCGATGATTTTCCATTGCAAACAAATTATCTCCCCAAACCAAAATGGTTTCCTTAAAGGTAGATCAACAACAAACAATGTAGTCAAATTCGTCTCTGGAACCCTATACACTCTTGAAGATGGTAACGAAGTTGATGTAATTGCTACTGATCTCAGTAAAGCCTTTGACAAAATCTCCCATTCTTTGATCCTTGTCAAACTTAAAGCCCTGGGCTTTCAACCAACAATTATTGCATGGGTTGAATCTTATTTGAAAGATCGTTTTTATATGGTTGTATTTAGATCCTCTGAGTCTGACCACATTCATGCAACATCTGGTGTCCCACAGGGTAGTCATCTCGGCCCTCTGATTTTTATTTTAACTATCAACGATGTCGAGTGTATCATTAAGGATTCTTTGATATCCATCTATGCTGACGACAAAAAAATGTATCGGCGGATATCCTCCTCTGAGGACTCTAAACTCCTTCAAGATGATATAAACAGATTTTCCACATCAGTAAGTGTCAATCTATAATATACTCTCGTAAACGTACCTTAATCCCCTCCAGAAAGTATCTTATTAACAACAAACAGATAACCACAGTTGACTCATTACGCGATCTTGGAGTTATCTGCGATAAAGAACTAAACTTTCGTTTCCACATAGATACCTCTATCAAGAGAGCGAACTTTGCTCTCGGATTCGTTAAACGCTGATCCAAGGAATTCTCTGATCCTTATGTGACAAAATCCCTGTTTATAACATTCGTCAGGCCCCTGCTTGAATATGCTAGCCAAGTCTGGTCACCTCATTTCCTCTCGCACTCCCATCGTATCGAAGCTGTCCAACGTAGATTCCTTCGTTTCGCCCTTCGCACACTTCCTTGGAATGATCGACATAATATCCCACCCTATGAAGACCGTCTTCAATTGATTGATTTACAAACTCTTGAACAGAGACGTCAAGTAGCTGATATTGTCTTTACCCATCAGCTCTTGAACGGAAATATAGACTGTCCTTTCCTTCTTTCAAAAAATTGTCTCCAAACTAACAACAATAACCTTCGATCGATCCCACTCATCCAGCTCAGTAAATAGCTTGCGAAGCTCTTTCGACTTCCATTTAACCAAAGAAAGCCTAAAAACCTTACTAAATAGACCCAAAAATCTACCATAGTCCTTCCTCTACAATACCTGCTTTAGAGACATAAGTAAATAGTTTTAAGTTAGTTTAAGTTAGCTTTTAAGTGTTTGCTTGTATTAAGCTAATAAAGTTAAACAAATTCTTAGCGAAGGGAGGGGTTCCACCCCCTCTCTCTGCTGGTGTTTGTTGCTAAATAAATAAAAACCGGTTGAAAATGTTGGGGAGAGCCGTGAAACATAGGGATTCTTTTTTTAGCGAACAACATGAATTTGGAATAGTTTACCCAGCGATATCTCTTGTGCGCGCGTTAATTATGTATAAAAAAAACCTATTCATTAAGACCATTTCATTGAGCCTAAAAATCAAATGTTTGCTGTTAGTAGTGATGCTAAAGATTTTTCCGTGACCAAAAAAATGGCAAAAATACTACAACATCCTAAAGGTAGCAAACATTTTTGGTAAGTAGTAAGAAATATGAGGAATTCTTCCTCGCCTTCGCTTCGATCGCAACATTTGTTTGTTCTCTAGAGAAAGCTAACTTTTTGTTAGGCAGTTCACCGCCAATTCTACTTTGCCAGAGAGTGTCAAGACCCGCCCGAACGGGTTGGTGACATTTTCCCCAAAGACACTTTCCCCAAACCCAAAACCCCCAAAACAAAATGCCCACCAGCAAAATCCACAAAGAAAGAACCCACATGGAACAATGATTCAAATGATTCACTATTCGAACACATTTGTTTTGGAGATATTGCATGAAATATGGGTAATCCAAAGAGAAAATATGTTGTTATAAAATGTAATAATAATAAATGTAATATTTGTAATGTTTTATTAAATTAAAAATTATTTTCAAAATTAGTGTTTTAATAATTTTTAATAAGAAAAAAAAAGGTTTCTCTTAATGTTTTAAATAACAAAACGAAAAGAAAATCTATCAAAAAAAAAGCTTCTCTTAATGTTTTTATATACAAAAAAAAGCGTCTTGAAATAGTTTTGCATAGTATATTCTTACATAGAGATATGTTATATGCTATTCCTTTCAAAAACCTCAGTTTAGATACATTTTTCTTTATTACAATCTTTTTATTTTATTATATTTAATAATGCAGATGTATACGCACACTGGGGATATGGGGATTTTGCAAAAAGGATTGTTTCCATAGAGATTTCGGTCATGTTTATTATGTCTGCAGGGATAATATCCATTCGGATTTAATTTTTTGGGGATATAGTAATACACCCTTAATGTACTAGATATTTTTAAAGCATTTGACATAATCTGACACCTGACACTATTATCGAAAATGCACGCTTTTGAAATAAATGCTTCTTTCCTTTGCTGGATTAGAAACTACCTTTCGGACCATGTATCTGGCTCTAACGTCATGTCTCTCTTTTCTACCGTCATTTCTTCGGTCACAACTTCTAGATAAATAGTAAATTGCATTCTTTCCAATAAGCAATCCTCACTAGCGTTTCCAAGAGTGCCCAATAATTTACCTTCGAGCATAACTTCGGTCGTATTGTTAAGTACAGAGATTCTTTAGCCGTAGAACTCCAATGTGAAAATTTTTGTATAATGATATTCAAAAATACCAAAACGAATACTTTTAAATCCCATACTTTTTACTTGCGATTATATGTACTATAATGCAAGTTATGCATTCGTGCAGATTAAAAAATTTGAGGTAACAATCAATCATGACATTACGATGATAGAGAAACATATTTCAGTTACTGGCTTTTGAAATAAATGCTTCTTTCCTTTGCTGGATTAGAAACTACCTTTCGGACCATGTATCTGGCTCTAACGTCATGTCTCTCTTTTCTACCGTCATTTCTTCGGTCACAACTTCTAGATAAATAGTAAATTGCATTCTTTCCAATAAGCAATCCTCACTAGCGTTTCCAAGAGTGCCCAATAATTTACCTTCGAGCATAACTTCGGTCGTATTGTTAAGTACAGAGATTCTTTAGCCGTAGAACTCCAATGTGAAAATTTTTGTATAATGATATTCAAAAATACCAAAACGAATAATTTTAAATCCCATACTTTTTACTTGCGATTATATGTACTATAATGCAAGTTATGCATTCGTGCAGATTAAAAAATTTGAGGTAACAATCAATCATGACATTACGATGATAGAGAAACATATTTCAGTTACTGGCAAAATTCTGTCCGTCTGTCTGCCTGTATGGATGTATTATTGACTGTAGCCTAAATGGTTGGGTCAATCGTCTTCAAATTTAGAACTTAATTATTTTGACAGAACTTAATGTTATTTTGAAATTCTACATAGGACTTTTTTAATTTTTTTTTAGCTCAAATATTAACGGTACCTGTCATATAACCGTTAAGTAAAATCTTATTTTCTCGAAAACGGCTCGAAGAATTTTTATTTTTTAATAAATAATAATAATAATAATTAATAATTTATAAAGAGTTTATATATATGCCCTAAACTCGTAGGATATAGGAAATAGGACTGCCGTTGAAACAATTGCCCTTCTCGAACAACGAGACCGACGCAATGTTACATGTCTTTCCTTATTTTATCATTTCTTTAATAAAAAATGTTCACTCGAAGTAGCTAGCTACATTCCTCCCTTAAAAGTTTCTCCCGTAATACTCGTCTTGCAAGGAATGCTCATTAGTTCACCTTGGAGCCCAGTTTCGACGTACCGTGAAATGTAGGGATTCTTTCTTTAACCGACCATTACGAATTTCGAATAGGTTACCCGGCGATATTTTTCCTTGTCATTTTTATTTGCAAGCATTCAAATCCAATGTTAATCGACACCTTCTGTCCTTCTTCTCCCTATTATCTTAATGCAGGCGCAGTGTACTTACATACATTAAAAGGGAAACAAATAGTCGCTTGTGCGCGCCAGTTAAGCATCCGTAGCATTATATATTGAGAAAAGAGATAACATTATTTGTATTCAATGATATCTTTAGTCTCTAGTACAGTCTTGCACACAACGCTACACCATTTATGTAACAGAGATAATATTGTTTGTATACAATGTTGCATAGATAATATTGTCTCTTCTTCATTATCAAGCAAGATGATAATGATTCCAAAAAGGTGTCATTGACCTTCTCCCCTTCCATAGCCAACAAAATTCTCGCCTTTAGTCTCTCTATAGAAATCTGTTATTACTCTACCCGAAATATGTAAAGAGAAACCAACGAAATTATTAAAAAGTGGGTTTGGTAAATTTAATTTTTCTCGAAAATTAGAATACGTAATAGCATCTATTTTTTTAGTGATCAATTAGGAATTAGTAGAAGTAATAAATACTAAAAGAAAATTTAGTACATCTCAATTTTGAAAAAAGTCAATATGATTTTTTTTTTATTTTTTTTCGGAAATTCTGAGTTTTTTTAATTGATATTTAGAGGTTTAAAAAATAATATGATAAAAAAGTTGCCGTCTTCGAAAAATGTATGTACACATACATTCTTGAAATTTAAACACAAACTTACTTCTTGCTGTATTTATACAAAAGTCCTTGCAGAAATGGATTTTTGTTTTGAAGTTTGCTTTCCATTCAGATAGGTACCTATGTATATCTACAAATTAAAGGGAAACTATGTGTAGATACCTATTCATTCAAAAAATTGTTTGTAAATTGATTGTAGATTTACAGTAACAAAGATCATTTGTTTGTTTGAGGTTAATATAATACTAGTTGACCTACCCAGCTTTTGTTTTGCATTTGTAATACCTAATTCTTTAATTTTTGCTTGTGATTATAGGTACTAAGTACAAGTTATGCATTCGTGCAGAAAAATAATTGAGATAACAATCAAATGTTATATTTAGAGGTGATAGAGGAACATATTTGAGTCACTGGCGAAATTATGTACGTCTACTAAACGGTTGGGCCAATCGTCCTTAAATTTGGAATAGGTACCTATACGTTTATTTTGACATTCGATAGAGGATTTTTTTTATTTCTTTTTTAGCTGAAATATTAACGGTACCTGCCATATAACCGTTACGTAAAAGCTTATTTTTCTCCAAAACGACCCCAAGATTTTTGTGTTTTTAATATTTTTTTTTTTAAATTATTTTAAGTCATTATTTTGAAAACGGGTAGGTGATTTTTTACTTGCTATTAAGGGTAATATAAGGCAAGTTTTATAATTCTTGAACATAAAAAAATTGAGATAACAATCAATCCTGACATTACGACGCAAGAGTACGATAACTTTGGCGCCGCAAATTAATAACGGATTCATGTAGAGCGACAAAATACAAACATTTTTTTACTAGGAGGGGTTCTATCTGCTCCCGTTTAGGGTGGAGGGACAATTTTCTATACCTTTTTTTAAAGTCAAGAGTCTGTTCTATCATATTATTTTTTAAATCTGTAAATATCTATAGAAAACATTGTAAAAACTTAGGTATTTCAAACTCAGAATTTCAAAAAAATAGTTCAGTGACTTTTTCAAAATTGATATAATATGTACTAAATTTTATTTTAGTATTTGTTACTTCTACTAGTTCCTAATTGATTACTAAAAAATAAAATACAAAAAAATATAAAAATATAATAATAAAAATAAGATGCTATAAATTTTTTCAACCAACTTAATTTTTTTCCACCAAAATATATACCATACCTAGAAAATTACACTGATTTCTTTTTAATAAAATTTCTTCGAGCCGTTTTCGAGAAAAATAAGCTTTTACCTAACGGTTATATTTAAAAAAAAAAGTCCTCTTCAGATGTCAAAATAACCTTAAGTTCTAAACTTGAAGACGAATGGCCCAACCGTTGAGGCTGTAGTCCAAAATACATACAAACGGACATACAGACAGAATTTTGCCAGTAACTGAAGTATTTGTCTCTATCATCGTAATGTCATGTTTGATTGTTATCGCACAGTTTGTAATCTGCACGAATGCAAAATTTGCATTATAGTACCTATAATCGCAAGTTAAAATGGGTTTGGTGAATTTCAAGTTTTTTCGAAAACTGAAATTCATAATATTATCTAGTTTTTAGCGTTCAGTTACATATGAAAGGACACAAATGCAATTGCACAAGTATCTACCTATACATCATTATAGTACCCATAATTACGAAAGAAAAATTATACATCACAAATCAAAGACCTTAGCTCATAACTAAGACTGACTTAAAAATAATGTCATCTTACATCAAAGGCTTATCTATATACAACGGTGATTATATAAAGAGAGGAATATGATTCCAATAAGTTTCTCACTTAAAATATATAAATTTTAATCTTGATTTAGCAGGTTGACTAAGAAGGTCGGTAGCCGTGTTGGCTCTTGATAGTTCGGTTAGCTAGTTCAGGATCAATTAGACTGGATGTCCTTAGGAAGGATATCCTAGTATTCCAATGTGTCTTAACTCGTCAAGTAATATGAGAACAGCGATGAGTAAGCTTGATTAAAATACTTTATTTGAAACGTATAACTTAGTTACTAATACATTAGACAATTTCTTTAATAATAAGAAAGGCTTAGAGGTATTTGTCGCGACTGAACCAAAGTGTAGTACGATGTGCGTGACTGTAGCGGAGTTATAAGAATGTTCGTCTGGTAGTTTATCCAGTGGTATTTATACTGTGTGTGTACATGACTTCTTGTTATCTTCTGGAAGTGGCGTACGTGATATATTGGTAGTTTTTGTGATGTTTGGTTAATCTACTGATTATGTTTTATGGTTCCTCTTGGGTCCGTATGCAAATACTATTATCGTCTAGTGACTTTCCTTGGTGTCAGATGTAAATGCGCTTATCTGGATCGGGCAAACGTTGAAACTCGACTTTTGGCAGATTAATGTTTGTTGTGGTTGTTTTTGGCCTTCGTAGTCTTAATAATATAATGGTTACAATAATGATTATTATAAGTATTACAATATTGGATATGCCGTAATGAAAAGGTAATAAAATATAACGGTTTTGTAAGTGTTTAGCGATTTTTGACTCTGTTTGAATATATCTGGTATTTGTTTAAATTGTTCGTTAAATTGGTTGTTTATTGTTATTTGTTTATGATTATTCTGTACTAATTCTTTAGTATTGTCTTCTAAAGCGTCAAGTTTGCTTTCTATAGTTTGTCTATCGTTGTCATCTTATGTTCCAAAAACTACTTTAAATGCTGTTCCTATTATGTTGATCCATCCTCTTTTATTTATTATATGATGGGGAACTATGGTTTCTATTCTTATCTTTAGAGTTCTAACTTCTTCTCTAATGAGGTCATTAGGTTTAGTCATTTGTGTTACTTGTCCTTCTAATTGTGATATAAGTTTCTGACAGTGGGTTAAATTTATTACGTGTAATAATATCTCATAATCTTGAATTAATTTGATTGGCTTAGATTGGAGTACTACTATTTCTTGTTCTATTCTAAGTATCTATTTTTATGTTTTGGCTACTTATTAATGGTAAAGTTAAGAGTATAACTATTAGTTTTGTCATTTTTTAAAATTTTTTAAATTTCTTTTTCCTCCTAAATTGGTCTTTGTGTAAGATTTGTTGTCTGACATGTGGTTTTATTATTATCTTCTTGTCTGTTTGTTTTATTATTTTAACCTTTTTATGTTTTGTTTTTAATTTATCAAATTTTTCTGGGTTATTTATTTTTGTATAATTAGGGTAAATTTCTAAATCCTTACGATTCTTATATCTTTTTTCTAATATTTTTTCTTTTCTCTCCTCAATTCTTTTAAATATTATTTCATTGGATATTTTACCTAAGTGGATATCAATGGGTTTTTCCTTGGTAGTTAAATGTATAGTCCTATTTTATACGCCTAAGGCTTTGTTTGCTAGTTCTAGCAATCTTTCTGTTTTTCCTCAGATCCTTTTGTGCTCGTTCAGGGTACTATGTAGTCGTTCGATATCTGAGTTTCCTGTGTGTCTGTAAGGGGTAGAAAAATGTATGTTTATTTTTCTTTCTCTTAGATAGTTGGTAATTGAATATGTTTGAAATGTTGGATCGTTATCCATAGTTATTACTTTTGGTGTCTTTAGATACGTGAACATTTTTTCGAGGGCATTTATTAAATCTTTTTGATTTTGTGTCTTTAACTTCTCTATGGAAGCGAACTTGCTAAATTTATCAATACATGTTAGATATTTTTCGTTTCTTGAAGGTATCCAAATGTGTATGTGATAATGTTCGTGAGGTCCCGTAGGGGTCTTTGTTTTCTCGAATGTTACTTTTATGGGGTTTCTTTCTATCTTTAAACTAAATATCTCACAGTTGTTTATTATCTTTGTTATATCTGTTTTAAGGTGCGGGTAATATATTTCTCTTCTTAGTTCTAGTTTAATTTTTCTATACCTACGTGGTTTGGTTCTAAATGTTTTTTATTGATTAGATCGTCGATCTCTGTTTGTTCTTCAATATCTTTTAGGATTATTTTGCTCCTTAATAGTTTTGTTTTTGTTTCCAATAGTTTTGGAATTCTAGGAATGTTTTTTCATCTTCTACATAGATAGCGTTTTGTTTGTTGTGAAATATTTCTACTAGTATTTGTTTAAAGTCCTCCCTATTATAATTAGGTTTTTCCAAGTGAATTTTCCTATTTCCTTTATAGAATGTTATTTTGTTATCTTCGTTATTTCCTGTTTTTACTATTATTTGATTCTTAAAATAATTGAAGGGTTTTTCGGTAATAAAGATTAGATTTTCACTACTTGAATGTATTAATTTCGGGTATTTTTACTCTGGATAGTGCGTCTGCTACTTTGTTTTCTTTTCCTTGTAAGTGTTCTATATCAAAATCGAATTCTTCTAACTTTATTTTCCATCTTTGTAGTTTGGAATTGGGTTCTTTTAAGTTATGTAACCATATTAATGGTCTATGATCGGTTAATATTTTGAATCTTCTACCGTAGAGGTTATATCTGAATTGTTTGGTTGCCCAAACTATGGCTTATAGTTCCTTTTCAATAGTTAGATTCATGGCTATTAAGAGTTCTTGATGCGAAACTAAGTGGTCCATGTGATTGGCTTAATACAGCGCCTATTGCGTAATTGGATGCGTCTGTTGTCAGTACAAAGGGTTTACTAAGATCTGGGTGTCTGTTTAGTAGGTTATCTGACATAGCTTTTTTTAATTTTTCAAAGATTCTTTATATTCTTGATCGTTCAGATCTATTTTTGTGTTTTTCTTTAAGAATTTTGTCGTAGGTTTAATGATTTTTGCGTAATCTAATATAAATTTCCTATAATATGCTGTTAGTCCTAGAAAGGATTGTATTTCCTTAATACTTTTTGGTATTGGGAATTTTTGTATTGTTTGTATTTTGTTAGGATTTGGTTTTATTCCTTCAGGTGTTATTATATGTCCTAGAAAATCACTTTCTTTCTTTAAAAAGTCACATTTATTTAATGATACTAAGTGTTGAGAATATTTTATTTAATGAATCTATGTGTTCTTGTAATGACGTGGAAAAAACTATTACGTCATCGAAATATACGTAACATGACTTTCCTATGTAATTTTTTAGAATTTTGTTCATCATTCTTTGGAACGTTGCAGGGGCATTTTTTAGTCCAAATGGCATCCTTAACCATTCATAATGTTCTGTTAAAGTAGAAAAGGCTGTTTTTTCTCTATCTTGTGGGGCTATTTCTATTTGGTAAAATCCTTTTGTCAGATCTAGAGTTGTAAAATAGTTTGCTTTTCCTAATCTGTCTAATATGTCGTCTATTAGTGGTATGGGGAATTTGTCTTCTTTCGTTATATTATTTAGTTTCCTATAATCTATGACTATCCTCCATTCTTTATTTCCTTCCTTGTCCTCTTTTTTGGGTACTACCCATATTGGGGCATTGTAAGGAGAAGTGCTTGGTTGTATTATTTTTTGTTCTAATAGTTCTGATATCTGTTTGTCTACTTCTTTCTTGTGTATTTCTGGGTATCTATAAATTCTTGTCAAGATTGGGTCTTCGTTTTGTGAAGGTATTTTATGTTTTACGTGGTTGGTAAACGTTAAGTCGTTTCCTTTTCTGTAAAATACGTTTCTATTTTGTTTTAACAAATTTTTTAATTCTTTACTTTCCTCGATATTTAAGTAGCTGAGTCGTGAACTATCCAAATTTTCGATATGATAAGTCTCTTGGTAATCTAAAGAATGTAATGAATTTATTTCTTTGTAATATTCATGTTCATCTTCCTCGGAAAAGAACAGTGGAATTATTTCGTTATTTAATTTCAATGTTTTGTTCTTGAAATTAATTTTGGTATTATTTGGATATAATATATTATTTCCAATTAAACCGTCAAATTGAGTATTGACATTATAAATCTGGAATACGCAATCTATTTGGGTTGGAAAAATAAATTTTCCTTTAGGGATAATTAGTTCCTCGTTTATAAATATGGGTGTTCCTACGGTTTTGATTTTTAAAGTGGTAGTTCTTTTGGTTATTAATTCTTTTGGTACTTTTTCCTTGCTTATCAAACTATTGGTTGCATCAGTGTCTATTAATAGTTTGAGTGTTTGATTTGCTTTTCTTAGCACAATAAAGGGAAGTTGTGAGTTTGGTCCGAGGCTACTTCCCGAAAACCCTGGTCCTCTTTGTCATTATTATGGTGTACTTGGTGTTTTTTGAGTTGACTTGAAGTGGGGTCTACTTTCATTGGTACAGGTCTATAATTTCTTGAGGGTGGTTTGTAATTCGGATTGAAATTGTTTCCTTTGTAGTTAGGATTGTGGTTGAAAGGGGGTCTAATATGGATTGGATTATTAGGCTTGAAATGTTGTTGTTGGGGGTTGTTTGTTTTTTGTTGTAGCTTTTGGTTTTCGAAATTAGGCTTTTTGTCGAAAGTTTTACTACTTTCAGAATGTATTTCTTCGTTTATGAAGCCTGCTTGTGTTAACTCGTGTAGGGCTTCATGAAGGGCGAATAGGATTGTTCGCATATAAACTGGTAGTTTTTCTTTAAATATGTTTAGGGCGGCTACATTATTATTTTCTATCTCGTGGTTTTTTGATTTAGTTCACATAGATTCTTTTGTATTCCGTTATAAAATTGTATGACACTATTTTTGTAAGTTGCCTGTCTTAGTTTGTTTGAAATTATTTATTAATAAGTTTTTTATGTCTAACCACATATTTAAATGAGCGTGTATCTCGATGCATCTTTTCACTCGGCCTATTAGTTTAGATTTTAAGATATTTAAAATGGTTGTAATTTTTCTATATATTTTAGTGGATCTAACGTCAGTGTTAGTACCTGTGGTAGTGGTTGCGTCATCTTTGTTATATCACAATTTGTTTCACTTACACTTTTAAAATAAATTCTACTTAATCTAATACTAGATAGATCTATTACCTCTGAATCTGATGATTCTTCTTCGTCCGTGAATCTCGGATAGGGTTGATTTGATGACTTCTTTGTTTTTTTGAACAAATTTTCTTCATGGGGTTTGTTTTGCTGATCTTTCCTTCTACAGGATTCTCGTCATTACCATTTGCGCTGGAGTTGGGCGATAGATTAGCTAGTGTTGAAGAAGTGGTGTTGAATTAGTCCTCATATGCAGTGATTACTTTTTCAAATGCAGCTGTTAGTTCAACAGGTTTGTTAGTTTTACTTCTGGTCTTGCGGATCCTCGTTTGATTGGAGATGGTTTCTCAGAAGGTCCTTCAATAGATTCTCTCGTTTTCAGCGATGTCCTCCGTTGATGGTTGTATGCAGGTTTTTATTTACGGATACACTTTTAGTTTGTGTATCCTACCGACTGCGCCAATTTTAATCTTGATTTAGCAGGTTGACTAAGAAGGTCGGTAGCCGTGTTGGCTCTTGATAGTTCGGTTGCCTAGTTCAGGATCAATTAGAGTGGATGTCCTTAGGAAGGATATCCTAGTATTCCAATGTGACTTAACTCGTCAAGTTATATGAGAACAGCGATGAGTAAGCTTGATTAAAATACTTTATTTGAAACGTATAACTTAGTTACTTATACATTAGACAATTTCTTTATTAATAAGAAAGGCTTAGAGGTATTTGTCGCGACTGAACCAAAGTGTAGTACGATGTGCGTGACTGTAGCGGAGTTATAAGAATGTTCGTCTGGTAGTTTATCCAGTGGTATTTATACTGTGTGTGTACATGACTTCTTGTTATCTTCTGGAAGTGGCGTACGTGATATATTAGTAGTTTTTTGTGGTGTTTGGTTAATCTACTGATTATGTTTTATGGTTCCTCTTGGGTCCGAATGCAAATACTCTTATCGTCTTGTGACTTTCCTTGGTGTCGGATGTAAATGTGCTTATTTGGTTGGTGCCGTTATCTTTGTTTAAAGATGACCTCATCCAGTTTTGGGTGTTGTGTTGTGTGTTATTCTCGCGAGAATACTCCTCTTTGGGAAGTTGTTGTAGTGGGATCATAACCTATATATATATATCCGGGACCCTCTGAAAATGTCTGATTTTTTTGAATTTTTTTGATTAATTCTTTCAATAATTATAATAAAACGTTTTAACAAGTTTAGGTGAACAAATCAAAAGAATTTAATTAACGCAAATAATAGTCTTTTTGAATGAATTTCTACGCATAGTTTGCACTTAATTTGTACCTATTCGAATGGAAAGCATAATTCAAAACAAAAATCCATGTCATCAAGGCATTTGTATGTATCGATATCCATCAAGATTCAAGAAGCAAGTTTGTGTCTAAATTTCAAGAATGTATGTGTATATTTTTTCTAAACGCCAACCTTAATAATAGTAAACAAAAATTGAAAATCCTAACAGGCCGACTCCACATGATATCTTTATTGCTAACCAGATCTCTGACTTAAATATCAGACCATTTTCTTTTTTCTTCGCTGGGCAGTTCATGTATTAATATTTCATTAAAGCAAGAGAAGCTAATGTGTTTGTATCTCTGACAAAAGTCAATAGATAGAAATTTTTCTTCTTATATTTGCTAATTTGATCATTTTCAAACATTTATTCCATTAAAAAAATGTAGATGTTGTCCCGTTTACTCTTGTTAATACACATAAACTAATAAAAATACTGTATTCAGGCTTTTTCATTGCAAACTAAATTTTTAAAGCGCACAAAAAGAGCAACTACCCGCATAATGAGATGAAACGTCATCAGACCCCAAAAGAAGAAAAAAAAAACACAATCCTAAAGAATTCGAATCAAAAGTCTGGTCAATGACGTACGTATGTATAAAAATACGAATGTAAGAACCAGTTCTCGTCCATATAAAAAAATTAAACAATGAAAATCTTGAATCGTGTATAATTTTCCCAACAAAAAATATTCGCCACAGCTAACCGAAACCAGATACTCAATTATTTCATGTTCGCCGTCTTTTTTTTCCTGCCTCACATTGCAGTAAAGTAAGCACAAAGCATAACACTAAAAACCATGCTCTTTATTCGTCTCTCTCAACTTACCCAGTTAGTAAACGCACAAGCCGCTTGGAGCGCCACGGTCCATATGTCGCCATAATAGTACTATAGCAATGTATATACAATGACAATGGATAAATCAAAAGAAAGGGAGACAGAAAAAAATCGATTTTAAAAATAGGGTCGATATCAGTATTGTTTGGATATTTACCGCAAGGAATTTGTGTTTGACGTCTGTTGTCTAGGCAACAGTTTGTTTTGTATAAACAAAAATATAAGAAAATATTTGTTGATACAAAATAATAATTTTTGAGAAAAAAAGACATCCGAGACTGCTTCGAATTTAAAGTTTTGAATAATTCTGTGCGGAAGGTTACCGACAAGTCAGGAGATGAACATAAGATCGATATACATTCGGTAAAGCGGTAAATACCGACTACAGATACCGCACCGACAAATGACGAACCGGCCTTTGTTTCAAGTGGAAAGCACATGACGTTTATTTTTTAAATACCTTTTCAATTTTAAAGAGCTTTCTGAAAATTGCGAGTTGTTTTTCGAAAACTCCTGTACAAAATGCTAACGTGGAAAATGTTTTCTCTTATTTTCTATCATTGGAGAAGGAAAAAGTCAATTCTTTGAGATATTACCTTTCAAGAGATTTGAATAAGTATTTTAAAAGATAAAGCAATATTAGATAAGACAAATATGAAGAAAATGATGAGGATTAGGATTTAGCTGAAACTATCTTCAAATTTCGATTAAAATCATATCTTAACAATTTGATTTTAATGAATTAATTCCGAATGTTTTTTTATGGTTAATTATATATTTTATTAAGTTTCCTTTTTAATAATATTTTTTTCTGAATAAAAATATGCTTGTGAAATGTTTTTTTTTATGTATCTTTTTGTCTTAAAAGTTCACTATTTTTATTCGTTTTGAAAGCAAAATGTTCTGTTTTATTTAAGGTCGTAGATGGACAATCTACGCCCATACATATCTCACTGTACCTTAAACTGAGTAATTAGTCTAATACTAATAATTAAGTTATGCATTCGTAAAAAAAAATTCTTACAATCAAACATGTCATTACGATGATAGAGAAGTCAAAAAAAGTGGACCCACAAATTCCGTCCGTCTGTCTGTCTGTCTGTCTGTCTGTCTGTCTGTCTGTCCGTATCGATTCCTACAGTTTAAACGGTTGGGCCGATTTGATTCAAACCATTGTATATACATTTTCTATAGTACTCTTATGGTGGTAATTTTTCGTCTGGCCATCTTCCTGGTTGATTCGAAATTAACTCTAAATAGTGAAGACGAGAACCTTAACCGATATTTTACCAGTATTTAATATACTTTCATTGTCTGTCTTATTCTATATTCACACCAATTGGCAATTTCAGCACGCCTCATTGTGACTTGATTCAGAACTAAAAAATGATGCTTCATGATAGTACTATAGGCAGTGTATATACAATGTTCAAACCAATTGGGGAATTCGCAACCTATCGGATTGGATGGTGGGAAAAGGTCCCCCCTGCATCAACACCAGCAGGGCGTCCCGGATGTGGTCCTACCATTGGTGGATACAAAGAATGGCATGATCTATGTATTTTGGAATAAGTGAGGTCTGTCTGTGGAGGCAAGATCGCCCCCGAATCCGGCGAGCTTAGCCGCGCTGCGCCAGCATGCCATCGCCTCCACAGCAGACATTCTTCCCCCTCCTCTACCCCCTCTCCGCTTCCTATCCTTCCCATAACACTAACCTTCGCCTTATTCTTTTCCCAAGTTCCAGTACCATGGCCATCCTACGATCTACATCCCAGCTCCTACGAATCAGCAAAGGATATGTCTGCATTGTTTTCTTATCTGATACTCGCAATAATGAATTTCGAAAGATTGCAGGAAATTTTGTTAGATGTTCTCTTGGATCTCAAACATTCAAAAATAAACCCACAAATAGTGACCCCAAAACAAGTATCATAGAACAATTGACATTCATAAGAAGCTACATTCCAGACTCACTTAGTCTTCCCAAAGGTTCAGCAATAGGTATATATAAAATAGCTACAGTTAAAGAGCGCGTGATGGAAAAAAGCGTAGTTTTCGAAATGCGCTTCCCCTTACTCGGACCTGATGACTATGAACTTTTGAGGCTCATATCACTCCCAATTGTCCATAACGATTCCCTTTATTTAGTGGAAGGTGAAAATCTTTTTTAGTGATTTCTTTAACGCGAGATAAAAACAAATGACGAGCAATATTTTTAAACTAATCACTATCCAACCTTTAGCAAGCATTACAACAATAGTAACTGTGAAGTGTCACTACTAAATCACAAGTCTAAAAATCTTCAAGAGTGCAAGTTAAATGTAATGACTAGTAACCCATATAATTTTTTGAAAAAGACTTAGGAACCCCAATTCTTGGATTTTTTCGCTGACTAACAGTATAACAGGACACCTCATATGTAACGAAATATTCACAAGTCTGAAATGTCAGGATGTGGAGTTTTGACATTTAAATCATCCTGTATATTTAAACTCCCTTCTTTGGAAATAAAAGCTCAACGCGAATATAATAAAACCCTATATAATGCTTTTATTCCTAGCACTAATATTAGTGCATGGGCCCCAGAAAGTAAGACAAGAAAATTGAGTGAACCTCCTAAGGTTTTTAAAATAAATCATACAGAGTTAACTTAATTGAAGGCCGATATAGGGGAAGTGATAGAACAATCAATATTAAATTACTTGTTGCTCGTTAGCGTTATTGTCATTGTTATTATACTTCATAAATATTCGTATTACACGAAAAAACGAAAGGCACATTCAAGGATCCAAACCCAGACCCCGAAAGAAACCTAAGCTCGCTGACACATGCTGTGTTTGAAGTTTCTGACACTTGTTAAATCATTGTTCTTTTTTTTACTAATCATTTGTTTTCTATTTTCTTTTCTTGCTTTTAAATCCATCAAGTAGTTTTTATTTCTTTTATTTTTTTTTTATATATATTATTCTTCTTTTATTACCTGATTATTGATCTTAGCAATAATGTTTATCGCCAAAAAAAATCAATAAATGTTTAATTAAAAAAAACTATCATACGTAAAATGCAAAAAAAAATATATTTAATTATGTAGTAAAAGGTATTGTAAAAATTATGTAAAAAGTATTGTTTCTCTTCTGTTTTGTGTACTCTTACTTTGAATTTGTAATTAAAAGAAATTTAATATTTAAAGTAATAAGATTTATCTTAATTGTTATGTTAAAAAAAATATATATATATATATATACAAAATATGTTTATGTTTAAATGAGAAAACAAATTTGAAAATGTTTAAATTAAAAAAAATTATCAATTGATAACTTTAAGCACTAGTATATGTAATAGTATTAGAATTGAATAATGTAATTTGTTTTTAACATTCAATAATAAAAAAATTCGCATTTTTGTAAGCCACGCGAACATCAAAATTCCTAGTTTCCCACAACTAGTATGTATCGCTCGCATTCTTGAGTCGCGTCGTGCAAGCTTCAAAATTTTATCCAATGTGTCGTCTAAGAATGCGCGGCATGGAATGTAAGAGTACGCAGGGACTATTTGATACAAAAGTCACAGGTAAAAGTGCCAACATTAAAATAAGCACTACATTTTTTGTGCCATCACTCTTTGCATACTGAATATTCAATCCAGTCTTCGATTAAAGGTTCAGAGTAAAGTGTTGGGTAGGACACGAGTTTAAAATGAGTTTGTATGAGTTACTCTTTTTCAGAAGTGTAGTGGTACATTGTCCCACCTCATATGTCCCATGACAAATTATGAGTTTTTTCACGAAAGACTCATAATTTGGATATTGAATTCTAATTTGGATAAAGATATACCTACAATGTATGCCGTTTCTTCTTCTCAAGATTAATTCCATAAGTTTTTTTTTAAATCGTTTGATTTGATTTAGGCAAAATTAATAACAATCGATAATCGTCCAATAAACTGAATTCCATTTTTTCAATTACTTCTTCAAGTAATGCAATGAATTCTGATGAACATAAAAAGGATTTAAATGGAATAAATCAGCGACATATATTTGGTGGATAATCAAGTTCATATTTATTTTTACAAGAACGCGGTTTGAAAACAAAGGCTTGGTAAAAACAATATATTAAAATCTTTATCGATCACCCTGTAAAAGATAACTGATTCAGAACTCATATAAATAATATGAAAAAACAACGCAATGAAACAGCTGAACCGATTTTGATTAAATATGTCTAAGAACGATCGCTAAAAAAAACCAGCTTTACAGTAAAAAAAATGTATTCAAATTTAAAAACGGTTCACCTTCAGACGTTTATGAGCTACGGTTTCACAGACAGAAAGACACAAAGAATATGTAGGTAGATATGTTACCAAAACAAAATATTTTACTAAATTACTTAAGAAAAATCAGTTTGAAGAAACGTTTAAGATTTTTGTCTGCATTTAAAGTTTTAAAATACGTACACAAACTGTGCAACTTTTAAGCCCCCTCCGACAAAGACAGGTAAAAATTCAAGAAAGATAAAGTCAAGTAATAAAAAACAAACAAGAACAAAAAATCATTGCTAATGGCTGAAGCGATTGGCGATTAAAACCGTTACCGTATAGATAACCACTTTGGAAATAAACTATCAACTAACTATTACTTAGCCTTATTAAACTCGGATACATACCTTTCCAAAATGTTCACTTTCACTTATTTATCAAGTACAATAAGTACAATTTACCAAGCAATAAGTCATTCCAGAAAAACACTAGGATATTTAAATTTAAAATAAATTTCTTTGGAAAAACTGCAACATACCGACACCACAAAAGACAATTAGATTTATAATTTCTAGTTGTCCGCAACTAAAATTGTTTGACTTCATTGATCTAACATATATGTATGTACCATTTATGCATACACACGTATTTCAAAACAATACTCTTTTCTCTGTTCGTAGTATATTTGCCTGTGACGCTGGCTCCTGAGACAAAGATTCATTCATTCATTCATTCTTCCCAAAGACAAATGTCCTGTACCTGTGGTGGTTTCAGTAATACATAATGTGTCTCAAACATTCATACCTCTCTCTCTACACTATTATTCATTTGTCCAACCTTTCACGCTTTCAACAGAGATATAGCAGTGAAGTAAGATCGTTTTTTGTAATGTTGTTGACTTTGTTTGGGTGGGTTATTTTTTATTTACTTGAAGAGAATACATTTTTTTTAGATGCGTTGCGTATGAGAAGTATTTTATGTGGTTTTTTTTGAGGTTTGAAGTAATACATATTTTCGGTTTGAAGTGATGGTACATTTCGGAACATTTTGTGTTGCCTCACGTATGAGGTACCCATCACTGCCAGTAAATTTCTTGGCATCCAGGACAGTTCCATTGGCTTCTTGTAGCGGTTTTGATTGGCTTTTTAATTTTCTTGCAGTTTACCTTTGCTTTTTTTTTGTTTGGAAAGTTTTCCTGGAGTTTCTGCTTAAACGGGGAGCTGCTTATTATGTCTGACCTTTTTTTCTTTCTATCTGACCTTTTCAGATCACCACGGGACAAGGGGGCTATATCAAACACTGACAAAAATGAATCATTCAGTGGTTGGGGCTCAACAGTTTTATTTGTAAGGGGGTCAGCCCTATCTAGTTCCAATAGAATTTCCTGTGAAGCACTGTCCAAAGGATCTATGGATAGATACAACACGTGCTCCAGGCCTGTTGGTGTAGCATCAGCTGGAAGGACTGATGAGGAAATTTCCACCTCAGCTGGCTCTAGAATTGATATAAAAGTCTCTGCTAGCTCCAGAATTGGTGACAAACTTCTTGCCTCAGCTGGAAATATTTGTTTAGAGATCCCTGCCCCAACTGGCTCCAAGATTTGTGAAAACGTCGGCGTTTCCGGACTTGGGGAAACGGTTTTTCTGTTACAATAGTCGCTAAGAAATCATCTTCTGTAAAAACATTCGGATTATTTGGACAAATTCCAGTGATTTTGAAATTCTGAATAGCATTGCCTGCATTTGCTGCTCTTAAGTACGCTGCGGTGAATATGGAAACAATTTGATCAGTTGTAATTGGACGACTTGAATGGTTAAGGTGTAAATTTTTGTAACGCTGTTAAAAAAGCAGCGGTCAAGAGGTTGTGTTCTATGGCTACTGTGAGGAGGTAGAGTCAAGGCATGAATGTCATTTTGTCTATAGAACTCAACAGCCTTTAGAGTGCAATGTGACGTATGGTTAACCATTATCAAAAGAAGAGGATTCTCTTTTGTGGGCTTGGCATGTTCTTTAAAATGCTGCAGCGAGTTAGGAAAAATATCTCCATTGATAAAGCTTGTATCAGAAACCATTCCAATAGAAGAAGGTGGATCACCATCCAACAGGCTTTCTTTCATTCTTTTTCGCTTAAAAATAAAAGCAGGTGGAATAAAATGTCCACTTGCGCTCATTGCACATACCACCGTCACGTTCTGTCCCCTTTCAGCACTGGCAATCTTATTAACGCAGCGTTTTCCTCTCGAAGAAACTACTTTAGACGGCTTATTTGGAACCGTTGATATTCCTGTCTCATCCATGCGCTGTCAGCAATTCGGAAAGATTATTGTAAAAGCGATCAATAATAAGCCTCTATTTGCTTATTAAAACCAATGGCCCGAGCTACACTGGTTGAGGTGGGGTGCCTCAGAGAAAGATCAGGATGTCTTTGCATAAAACCTCTCAGCCACTCTCTGCCTGCCATTTTAATGCTGGTGTTGAAACGATGAGAAATATCATTTCTTTCCGCGAAAGAAAACGCCAGAGTCCTGAGACCTTTTGTTGTCAAACCATAAAACATCCCATCAATAGTTTTGATGTAATTGCATAGCTCTTGTTCCATTTCATTTGAAAATGTGATATCAAATCTTCCTAGCGTTGTAGCCGGTTTCGGGCTTTTGTGTCTCTATCTGAGAGTTGAGTCAGCCATTTGAAGTGAGCGAGCCACAGACCTCTGACTTTCCCCATTTTTTATGCGTAACCTGGCCTCTTCGATTATTGATGCAGGACACAGTTTTCGATCAGATGTCCTTTGCCTCATAGACATCCTATAATGTAAAAAAAACTTTTACAATTATTTAAATCAAGTATTTTAAATATGTAGTATAAGAGTGCGCACGAGCTCGTGTGTGCTGCACACTCTTACATTTTAGCACATGTGTTTCAAATACATATATATATATATGGTACGACATCGAAAAACAAACTTACGTATCACTCAAATGATGTGTACTTTACTGTAATTGAAAGTCCTGTTTAACGTTTATCCTTTAATATTGTTCAGTTTTCTGTAAATTCAATATTTTTAATCAATAAAATCTTAAAAAAAAAACAGTTAGAAAATTAAAACACACCCTAGCACCTCGGTCTTTGATCACATTTTCATGAAATTTTGACAGGAACTTTTACTCACTAGGGTGTATCCAAAATGAGCGCATTCAGCCTCCTGTGTCGTTTCAAATTGTAGTAAATCAATGTGGGCACTCTTATCAACCGCGCACTCTTACACCATCCTACCCTACTAATAATGGTAATTGATTCTCCGTATAAGCATCATAAGCAACTTTGGAACAACCCCATATTCGACATCGAGATGTATATGTTCCCTTCGAAGATGCAAGGAATTCTTAACCCGGTATGATCTGGCTACTATCTTTGAAGCGTACATTCGGTCAAAACTTGGTATAGTTCCCATATTTGAGCAGTTGCTCCTGTAACGCACATAAGTTTTTTTTGGATCGAATCCAAATCCAAATCTCTATTGCAATAAATTAAAAATATTTTAATGTTTTTAATGAAAAACCACTTTTCAATGCTATACTATTTTATGCATATGTAAATATGTACTGATTAAAAAAATCATCCTTCAAGCGTTAGTTGAGCGTTTGATTTATAATAAGTGCTTTTTGACGGTTAACCGATAAAATGCTGTAAGTAGTTAAATTCATAAGATATCCTTAACCTAAATAAGTTTCAATTAATATCCAGTTCTAAGATTAATTCGTTTACTTAGACGGTTGTTTGATATTAAGTTATACAATACATTTTGTATACATATAAGTATTTACGATTGTATTATATGTTTATTTAAGATTTTTAGATGATATGTAATAATTTTGAAGACTTAAGCTTAGATCACAGATGCAATTCGTGTAAGTAATTAATATTTGTGGTTCAGAGGATTTGTGTATTTTGATAGAATAACACAAATTTTGTTTGTGTATCGGCATACATAAATTTGGCATACACAAATAACATTGTGTACACAGATTGGTTCAGAGGACTTGTGTATTTCTTCACAAATGATATTTTTGAATACATTTTTGTTTTTTGTTTTCTATAATTCGTTTTGACGTTTGTTGAATATTAAACTTATTTACTTCAAAGAGACGATTTTTCAATATTGTTGAGCTTAAAATTGTATGCCAACATACAGTTTTTTGAAAAAAAAGACATTGTTTGTATGTTTGGATATTTCGACTTTCGATGCTTGGATTTTGTCCCGAAAGCACGCCTAAATGGCCTAACGGAAAAAAAATTGGTAGATAGATGGATGAGGTGCTGGAATTAAAAAAAAAACAACTTTTTATTTAAAAAAATGCACGTTTCCTGTGGGAGAGGATTTAATGAGGAACGGGGGCTACTTGCTCCAAAGACTACAGGAATTTGTGAAGATTGGTATATGGACTACATCGGCTACTTCTGTTCCGATATAATGCACGGATCCTGTCGTAGAAATATAATATTTTTTCAAGCGAACAAGTCGCGGTTAGAAGCTAGTAATATTATAAAGTATTATTAAAAATGCTGGTTTTAGAAAAAAGAAAACTGTAGGAGTTTTGATTAAATTTCCAATTAATTGGAGGCAACGTTCCAATATCCGAAAGAATTAAAAAAGCTGCAAAGTAAAGTAATTGAATGCAAGCTCCTATATTTTTTTAAAATTCGATTTATTGCAGATATCCTAGTTGTTGACTCAAAGAAGAGTTTGACAATGGCTAGCATAAATATTATAAGACCAATTATAATTTGCATACCAAAAGAACATTATTTTTCTCTTATAGTTTTGACTTTAGAAAAGCAAATTTCCAGTGTTGTCTGAAGTTCTGGAATTAATAAAAGCAAGTAAGTAAGCAATTCATTTATTTAAGTTAACAAATTCAAGTACAATTTTTATTATGAAATTGTATTATACATACTAAAATGTGTTACAGTAAAAAAAATAAACTTAATTTAATAAATTTAAAGATCAAACAAATTCTGTCACTAGTAAAATCCTATACTTCAAGATAAATTTTAATTATTTACTCAATCTTTTCCAGTCGTACTCGTTTAAAATATGGATTGAATCTGTCATTGATAAGGTGTTTCTGCCGAAAGAAGCTTGTCTTTATGGAGCCAATATTGGAAATACACGAAATAAGTGATAGCAATCTTCTTTTGATCTTAAATTGCAAAGCGTACAGAATTGGTTAAAGCTTCCTTTGTAAGGGAAGCCCAGAAGTTCACTACTTGCTTTAAAGATTAAGGAAATTTCACGGTAGCTCAATGAATCATGGAAGTAGTTTTTTTACCAAGATTAAAATTGAGCTGACAGTATAACAATCTGCTTTGCGATTTGCGCTTACAAATGTTTGTTAAAATCCAATGTCTGATTCAGCGTGACTCCAAAGTGTTTAACTTCTTTGCGATTTCCAAAATGTTTCCGTCATAGTACCCGCTTCTTCGATTTGGTCTTTGTGAAGATCGTGCAAAAACCATAATTTTTTATTTTTCGGTATTAATTGTCATTGATGAAAAGCGAAAACAGTAATGCACTGATTGGGCAACCTTGTCTAACTCCAGTATTTGTTCCAAACCATTCTGAAAATATCGTACCATCCCATTCAGCAGCCTTAGTTTTAGAGTACATTTCTCTTATAACTTTTATAAACTTTGTTGAAAGACCTACTCGTGAAAGCTTATAAAAGAGAGCACTTCTGTTTTCCAAGTCAAGCTGCTTTGAAGTCTATAAAGAGCGAATAGACTTTCTTATTTCTGGCTTGAAATGCCTTAAGAATAGATGATAGACTGTTGAGAATCCTTTTCTAAAACCACATTGAAAGTCAGTTAGTATTTGGTTAGTTTCAAAACATTTTTTCCAGTCCAGAAGTGTGCCACAGAATATTTTGGCTGAAACACCTCGGTAGTTCTCAGTAATATTTAAAGCTCCTTTTTTTGTGTAAGGGGAAGATAACTGATTTTTTGAATGAAGATGGTATGTCAGCATTTGAAAAAACTTTGTCATACAGTGTTCTAAGTTGGTTTATAAATGTCGGTGGTATATTTTTGTAGTTTCATATGTGATTCCATCTTTAGATAGAGATTTCGACCGATGCCCTGGTCGAAATTGCGCATTGAATAGTCCAATATAAGTTTGACTTAATGTCGGGCCCTTACTATATCATATCCATTGTTCGAATAGTGTTACTTTCTTGGGTTAAAAAAAACTCAGATTACACAAATAATGGGGCATACACAAATAATCATAAATCAATTTGTGTATATACATAAATTCGACTTGTGTATGCCTTACACAAACGATTTGTATATCGTTTGTGTAAGGCATACACAAGTCGCCAAGTGTGCCGTTTGTGTTCCTCAAATTTTGGTTCAGACAGTTTGTGTATTTTTTTGACAAATTTATACATAAATATCTACTCTACATATGTGTGTACATACTTATATACAAATCGTCTGATCTAAGCTTTATTAAAGTTTGGGGCGAGTTTCCATTAGGCGCATTGAGCTAGATATTTTTATTTGTGCTTCAAATAGCATAAAAAACATAAGTATTAAAAAAAAAATTCAAGAAATTAAAAAAAATAGGTACCTACAATTTTTTTTCTTTTTATAATTTTTTGTTGTTAAATTATTTTTTTACATTGGAATTTTTCATGGGATTAACAATTACGTAGTCAAGGGGCACAGCTCCCCACCTTGGGGTCATTATTTGTTTCGCAATTTATTTTTTAATTCAGTATACCTTCCAAACAAATTAATATAGGTAAGAGGGGAATCCTCCCCCCTTGCAAATCCCCTGCTTGTGGTCACTATAGGATTTCGAGTAGGTGCGAGGTTGTATATATGTAAAGTTTTTTTTTAATTCAGTATAGATACGTAACAACAAATTTTTGGTATGTATGGGAAAGCATGCGCCCCCTACAACTACCCTGCTTGGGGTCACTAATGGATTAGGAGTATGTACGAGCACAAGGAGCATCTAGTCCTAATAAAATGTCAAAATAGGTCATTCGTGCAGTTTGTAGCTAAAATAATCACTTTTTCTAGTGAAAATCCAAAACTTTGAAAATAAAAAAATTAGAAAATAAAGTTTCCTCGCGGAATTTTTTTCCAAGCATCTTAAAAAACACAAGTCATATTAAATAATAAAAATTAAACAAATTAATTGGCATAATGCACATAATGGAAACCTGAGTCCACACATATTTCTTAGCATACACAAATAAATTTGTGTATACAGATTTGTGGTTTGTGAATTTCTACACAAATGTGTTAAAATTTGTGATTTTGCTTTTTGTAAATCGGGTTTTGACGTTTATTAAATATTAAAATTAAATTCTTCAAAGAAACGATTTTCAATATTATTAAGTATATCTAGTATATTTTGTAAAAGCTACTTACCTAGCTTCTAACTTTATAGGTACAGTTTTTTTTTATTTAAGGATACTCTGGCGTATTTGTAACATTTAAGGTTGGACATGGAAATATTTGATGTGAGTTTGATTCATTCCTATAATATCCTACTAATATTATAAATGTGAATGTTTGGATCTTTTAATGTTTGTTCCGCAAGCACGCTAATGGCTTAGCATAAAAAAATTCGTAGGTAGATGAATGAGTTTGTGGATTTAAAAATAGGCAACTTTTTATTACAGAAAAATGCATGGTTCCTGTGAGAGGCTGAAATGTAAAATGAAGAATGGCCGGAGGTTTGTTTTTTATACAACCGTGAAGTTTGGTAACAGCATTCACTATAGTATAACATAGGCTATACCAAAAAAAATTATAGGTTCGTGTCTCTCAATAATTTTTCAAACGAAAGAATTCGTGGTAGAATAAATAAAAAAATAAATAAAATAAGCTTTTCTTTAACGGTTAAATGGCAAGTAACGTTAATATTTCAGCTAACAAAAAAATTGAAAAAAGCCCTATATAGAATTTGAAAATAATCTTGTGTTCTTAATTTGAAGACAATTGGCTGTGGTTCAAAACACATACCTACAGACAGACAGAGAGAATTTTGCCACTGTTTCAAATTTAAATTAAATGTAAGATAGCTTAAAGCCCTGGTAGCGTATGCTCTAAAACCTTATTCGTACATTTTAGTACAATAAATAAATAATAATTCTACTCATAATATCAAATTGTATCTGTATGGAAGGAAGTTCACAGACCACCGACTTGTTTAGTGGAGTTCTTTCAAAGAAGAATTTAATTTTACAATCGAGCATGTAAAGGGCATAAATAACAAACTTGGAGATTTGATTATATATTTTTTTTATATTTTAAACTAAGTGTCTGTAAGGCACATTGCCTTTTTGAATGCAACATGAAGTTGCACGACACTAAATAAAAGAATTAGAAAGATAGGAAAGAATTTTTTTTTCGGTGCAGCAGATCGAGAATTAGGTGACTATTTTCTCAATTAAAACTGAGGGACGGCTCTAGCTTGCACTAGAAGTTTGGAAAAAAATTTCTCAACCTGAGTATCGAACTGACGACCTCCGAGTCAGAAGCAAACATCTTATCTACTGCACCAATGCCATTACGGATTTTCGATAAAAGTACTTGATGACAATCTCTATCAAATTCCCCTTAAAAATACCAAAAAATATCAATTTTCAGAATACACAAAGCATGTGATATAAACAAATTATAGCCAAATAGGCAAAAATTAATCTGTGTACCCTATCAAACGATGTGTGGATGTCCACAAATTCGATTGTTGTGTACAATACACAAACGATACACAGATCGTTTGTGTATGCCATTTGTGTTAATCACATTTTTTGTGGTTCAGACGGGTTTTGTATTTTTTTCACAGGAATACAGGAATATTTGTTTATTTATTTGTCGTCTGATCTAAACTTTAGCAAATTTTAAGTTAAAAGCAAACGTTCTATAACCATATAAGAGGGAGTTTCCTTATTCGATTGTTATAATTTCGGAAATGATTTACGTAGGTGTTTATTTTTTTTCTACCAGTGATTAATTTTTCAAAAAAAAATTCTTTTTAATTTTCAATAGTCTTAAGACCAAAAACTGCTGATCAGCTCTTAAAAACTGCATATTGTCTAAAAAAACGCTTGCTTAACTTAAAATAAAAACCACGATATTATCAAAACCGGTCTTACAATTTCGAAATATATGTTTCTATAAATGTACTTCTTTTTTTATAATTGGCCCGGGATTTTGGCTACCCTTATAATGTTGATTTATATTTTTAGTACAGTAAAGATAGGATACTTGCCTTTCGCCCTTACTATTATTGATTTTAATAAGCTATCTCCATTTGAAGCCTCTTACATGGTTGCCGTAGTGAGTATTATAAATGGGCATATTTCTCACACAAATGTTGATAGGGTTACCAACGTTTATTTTGATTTCATGAACAGAAACTGTAAACTAAATCCAAAAAAAATTAAATCTAATCTAAATTAAATTAAATCTATCTTTTTCGACACCACCAATAAGTAAAAGGGTAGGCGCGTTCTTCTCTAAGATTTCTCCAGAAGGCCTTATCTCTTTTAACGTAAAAATAATGTGTATTGCACTGCACAATTTTAAATATTATACACTAAACCCTCTTCTTTTTATTTTTATTTTAACCGTTTTTTTAATCAAAAACGCAGCGACAACACCTTCTTCCTTAAACTTAAAATATATGCTCCTAAAAGCTCTAAGAAAGCTTCAATTCTGAAAGCCCCAAAACCATAATACATAAAAACACATGTACGTGTGTTTTAAATTGTTCTATTAGTTCGGCAAATTTATTCTGTGTTGGGCTTTAAAAAATGTTTTTGTCCTTTTAAGTCCACCCTCACTTACGACGTTTATCCACGTAATGTCAGACTCGTCAGTTCTTTCCCAAAACATCTATATAAACCGTTTTTTTTCCAAAACCACAGAAATAGATACTATAATTTCTATAAACGGACGAATGGTAAATTTTAATCAGTATTTTTTTTTTTTGTTTAAATAAACACAATAAGCGATCAGTCTCCCCTCTCTTCACAGACGAGAGCAGACAGGTCATGGTGGAATGAACGTGGGTTTGTGGAATATTACAAAAATAATTTCAATGTAACTCAGGGGTACTGTTTTTTTTTAATTTCTTAAATTGAGTGCGATGCAAATACAATTAAACATTCACAAAGATCATAAAAGAATTAAATCAAAATAGTTATACTATTAAATAAATAAAAAATAATTTGAAATTGCCGTAGAATGAATCGATACCCCATCATTTTTCATCTTCACAATATTTCACAGTTTCACAGATCGGGAATAGACCCTCAGGTAATGGCAGTTATAAAAAGTGCATTAACCTAGTATTTATAATTAACGAAGATAGAAAATGCGGTTTTTTAAATATTGTGTGGATTTGTTAATATATTTAAATCTAATAAAAAGGAATGCATCATGTGTGCATTTTTATGGTTTATTCTGAGATTTGTACACTAACAAAGTATGCTTTAAAGGATTTTCTGGTACTAAATTCATAGCCTAGGAGTTGGTTTCATGTTTAAGTTTTGATATTTTCTCTCATGACTTGACTCTAACTTCAAAACTAGTTCTAAACCAGTGCTCCAAGTGATAAAATGGTCAATATACAGGTCTAATGTTAAGAAGATTTCTCAGAACTCTACTACTTCTCTATTTCGCACTCTATTGGTGCATTTTCTTGAAAATCAATGCACTTTTTCAAACATCAATTGCTTGAATAAAAATTTAAAAGTCTGTTCAACTCGCTGACTTTTGTGTTATTATGTCGAAACTTGTTTGGTTTATTACAGCTGTAAGCAATGGCAGATGAAGCGAAACCAGCAGAAGAAGCACCCCCAGCAGCGCCTGCCGAGGGAGAGGCTCCTCCGCCGGAAGGTGAACCATCAGCACCAGCAGAGCCAATTAAACACACCTACACACTTTTTTATTTCAATGTAAAAGCGCTCGCTGAACCTTTACGCTACCTCTTCGCACACGGTGGTATTGAGTACGAGGATGTTCGAGTGACGCGTGATGAATGGCCCGCATTAAAACCAAGTGAGTATCCGAATTTATATGTATTAATATCGTTCGGTTAGCCTCCTTTGAGGTGCTAAAGAATGTCAGAGTTCATTGCCAGAGCTGGTATTCGAAAACTTGGCACAGATTTGGTGCTACTAATCGATAAGCTATTAGCTATTTTAATCTATTAAGCATTCTAAATGTATTCAATCGAAAAATGATAAATCTGGGCCATTGCTTAATATAGATTTTATTTGTTTATATGTACATAAATAATTGCATGATCATGTTACAGCAATGCCAATGGGTCAAATGCCCGTATTGGAAGTCGATGGTAAACGAGTACATCAGAGCATTTCGATGGCTAGATTCTTGGCTAAAACAATTGGACTGAGTGGCGCTAATCCGTGGGAGGATTTGCAGATCGATATTGTAGTTGATACAATCAACGACTTCCGCTTAAGTAGCGAACAATGTGTGATGTTGCATGTTCAGTGTTGTTTGATTAATCTTGTTTTTTAATATATAGAAATTGCAGTCGTATCATATGAACCGGAAGACGAAATCAAGGAAAAGAAACTGGTTACTCTCAATACAGAAGTCATTCCATTTTACTTGGAGAAACTGGAACAGACCGTTAAGGATAACGATGGACATTTAGCACTTGGAAAGGTTGGTGGTTATAAATAGTCGATTATCCTTTTTACTTGCGATTATATGTACTATAATGCAAATTATGCATTCGTGCAGATTAAAAATGTTGAGATAACAATCAAACATGATATTACGATGATAGAGAAACATATTTGAGTTACTGGCAAAATTCTGTCCGTCTGTCTGTCTGTCTGTCTGTACGGATGTATTTTGGACTGCAGCCTAAACGGTAACGCTAATCGTTTTCAAATTTTGAACTTAAGGTTATTTTGACATTCTACAGAGGACTTTTTAAATTTTTTTTTTTAGCTCGAAAATTAACGTTACCTGTCATATAACCGTTATGTAAAAGCTTATTTTTCTCGAAAACGGCTCCAAGAATTTTTATAAAAAAAATCAGTGTACTACTTTTTGCATTATATTTTGGTGAAAAAAAAATTAATATGGTGGGCTAAAAACGGTACCTTTCGAAAACTGGTTATGCGATTACAATCACAATTGATATTCAAGAAGATGTAGGTAGCCTGAGTAATTTTGCATACATTTTTTTTCGATGACTTTTTTTTGTATTTTTAATATTTTTTAAAATTTTTTTTTTTTTGAAAAATCAATATTTTGAAAACGGGTAAGTGAATTTTTTTTTTAAATTTTGTTTTTAAATGTACGTTATTTTTCTTCTTAAGTTTGTATTCTTCAATAATTTTTTTTAATTTAAAAAAAAAAAGTTGTTAAAAAAAAACTTTTTATTTAAAAGCGGCTCTAAGGATTTTGAAAAAAAATTCACACTTTTTCACATTTTTTAAAGAAACAAAATGGCGTTTAAATTTTTCCGCTGAAAACTATTTTGCGTACTTTTTTCAAACAATCATTAGTCAGAAAAATCGAATATAATCCTTGAAGTTCCCTTAATATTTTTCAAATCTTATAATATATATAATATATATATATAATATAATATTATATAATTTTTTACATAAGAGCAAGTACGTGCGATTCAGTCGTGCAATTTATTTTAAATATTTATCATATAATTAATTAAGAGAACGATTTGCTTTGGTACTTAAGACAAGACACGAATACGTTTAACATTTTTGAATTGTAGAAGTTTATTTTCAAAATCATTGCTATTTTTATGTTAGGCCATCGTTTGCGTATTGTAGTAAGGTCGGAAAAGCGGTATTCCACAATAGCTGTTATATTATACTGTTGCCCTTCTTTTATGAGCTGCTGCGCCTCTCCATTTTTTCATCTTCTCTCTCGTTATATGTTGTTTTTCATAATATTTTTAAGGTTCGATGAATAGTACAGATACAAACCAAAAAAGGCTGTGCAGAAGATTTTGGTTAATAATTCTTAATATAAATTCGTAGGTTTCGTTTTACTATTCTGTCAAGAAATCTAATGTCATACTTTTCATATAAGGACTGCAGCAAACCAACATTTGGAATTATATTTTCTATTATGATACGTTTAAAAAAATTGTGTTTCTTATTAAATTCTTGGCTCAAAATAGCACAAAAAAGCAGGTACATACATACAAGGTACGAGCAACAACACCCGTGTTTTGTGTTTTCTTTGTTTTGGAGAACTTATATTATGTATATTCTTCTTTATTCTATAAATTTTTGATTTGCAAAAAAGACCCTTTCGAATTAAAATTCAATTATTATTGTTATTTATTATTATGTGGAACCTTCTAGGTTACAGCAAGATTTTGTCTCTAATAATGGACCAACACCATGTGGAAAATGATAACCTATTTGCGATACTAACCTGTTAGATTTATTTAATATCTAATTTAATAGCAGTTCTATGTTCAACTTTTTTTATTAGAAAAGAACAATTTATACAATTCTGTAAATATTAAAAACTTACAGGACCACAAAGTTTAAATAAACTCGATATTTTATTTAATACATTTTAAATTTACTTTATATCTTTTTCAATTGCATTAAATAAAAAAGATATTTGAAAATTTAATTTTTTATAATTTTTTTCAAATAGCTAACATGGGCCGATGTCTATTTTGCTGGCATTTTGGATTACATGAACTATATGGTAAAACGTGATCTACTTGAGACTTATCCTGGATTAAGAGCACTTGTAGAGTCAGTAAACAGCATTGAGTCTATTAAAGCTTGGATAGAGAAACGACCACAGACAGAGGTCTAATCAATGCGCCACTGCAGTTATAGTTAATATTGTTTAAGGCTGGAATTACATCAATTTAGCTTACAAGAAGTTTATATATTATTATATATAATTAAATACTAAAATTACACATTTAAGTACAATATGTTTTCTTATTTTTTTCCTTTTTTGTTATCACACATTTTATCAAGTATTTTCTATTTTGTTTGTTTTTAGTTTATTTTATCTTCTATGGAAAAATTGTATTCAGCTTTATAATTTTTTTTTTATAATTTTAGGAATGTACTTTCAGTTTATTATTTTACCAACCATTTTTTATTAAAACCATTTTTCTGGGTGGAAATAAATTATGGTCATACTTTAAATGAGAAATAAAAAGAGTTTTAAACATATACTGCTACCTACCACATATGTGCTTAATTTTACCACCAGGATGAAGAAATATTTTTATATTTACGATATTATTATTATTATCTGTCAACAAATCACAACGCGTGAATTTTTAGAGTCGGTTCTCGAATGCATCCTAACATAATTTTCTATTTCGTGTAATGCGTTGTATGAAAGACATTTATTTGATATAACTTAATGAAACTCATTACTTTATATGAAATGTTCGAATGTACACTGACCATATAAGTTTCATAGTATGCTATGAAATGCCCTTCACAGACTTTTTCTTTCTTTCTTTGAAAATGACAAATGATATTCTATAAAATAAATATAAACTCACAAACTACCATTTTTACTTGCGATTATAGGTACTATATTGCAAGTTATGCATTCGTGCAGATTAAAAATTTTGAAATAACAATCAAACATGACATTACGATGATAGAGAAACATATTTGAGTTACTGGCAAAATTCTGTCCGTTTGTCTGTCTGTCTGTCTGTCTGTCTGTCTGTACGGATGTATTTTGGACTGCAGCCTAAACGGTTGGGCCAATCGTTTTCAAATTTTGAACTTAAGGTTCTTTTGACATTCTACAGAGGACTTTTTTAATTTTTTTTTTAGCTCAAAAATTAACGGTACCTGTCTTATAACCATTATGTAAAAGCTTATTTTTTTCGAAAACGGCTCCAAGATTTTTTATAAAAAAAAATCAGTGTACTACAGTAGGTATGCATTACATTTTAGTGAAAAAAAATTAATATGGTGGGCTAAAAACGGTACCTCCCATAGGACTGTTTTTTTTTCTTCGACTTTCTCGAAAACTGGAGATCCGATTACAATCAAAATTGATACTCAAGAAGATGTAAGTAGCCTGAGTAATTTTGCATTAATTTTTTTTCTAAAACTTTTTTTTTGTATTTTTAATAATTTTTTTTATTTTTTTTTTTTTTGAAAAATCAATACTTTGAAAACGGGTAAGTGAATTTTTTTTTTAAATTTTGATTTTAAATGTACGTTATTTTTGTGCTTAAGTTTGTATTCTTGAATTATTTTTTTTAATTTTTTAAAAACAGTTGTTAAAAAACCGTTTTATTTAAAAACGGCTCCTACAATTTTGAAAAAAAATCACACTTTTTTACATTTCCTAAAGAAATAAAATGGCGTTTAAATTATTTCACCCAATACATTTTAACGTACTTTATTCGAACAATCAAAAGTCACAAAAATCGAGTAAATGCTTTGATGTTAACTTTAATTTTCTTAAATTTTATTCTACAATGTGACCGCACATGTAAGCAAGTACGTGCGATCCAGTCGTGCAATTTATTTTTATATGGAATACGATAACTGGTCCTTACACGTGTATTTATACATACGTACACATACATTCTTGAAATTTAGACACAAACTTACTTCTTGCTGGATATATAGAAACGTCCTTGATGAAATGGATTTTTGTTTTGAATTTTGCTTTCAATTCAGATAGGAGGTATAAATTAAGGGCAAACTATGCGTAGAAATGCATTCAAAAAAAAATTGTTTGTAAATTCATTGTAGATTTTTATAGTAACAAATATCTTTTGTGGAAATATAAGAAAAGGTGGAGAATATTATTTGCGATAATTTGTATGTCTAGTTGTTAAGTAGTGTTTTTGTTAAAAAATATATATTAATAGCAGGCCCGGCAGATTAAAAAAATGTTGATAACAATCAAACATGGCATTACGATGATAAAGAAACATATTTGAGTTACTGGCAAAATTATGTCTATCAGTCTGCCCGTCTGTCTGTATGTCCATCTGTCTGTCGATACGTATGTATTTTGGACAACAGCATTGTATAAAATAAATTCACAAGTGCCGAATCGAATAAAAAAATATTTTTTCAGGAGCGTAAGCTCTTTATTGTTCAACTGATTATTAGAAACTAAACCTACGACAATATATTTCTTAAAACCTAACTTATCCAACGGGAGCCGCCAGCGTATGTGCAGGAATGCGCTTGGTGTTGTTTTCTGAGTATTTCATCATTTGCTAGACATATCGTCAGCATTTTAATACGAAGCGCTGCATCATTCGTGGAAATCGTGGGAATGATAAAATTGAATATTCCATGCATTGGCAAGATAAGGCGATAGAATATTTGTTGCATTAACTCCTCCCCCTTTAAGTTCAAACGTCCTCGTTTGACCTCTAGAAAAAAGGAATTTGGCTTATCCTTGTTGGCTTGGCTGTTACTAGCTGTTCTGGTGGGCTTGTAATCCTTTCAGGATGAGATGCTTCTTTATCTTCTAACTGAACTTCGGGTGTAAGTACTATTGGAATTGGGTCCTGATTTGTGGTGATATTTATCTGTCCATTTTTCCTACAGATGAGCATTCTTACGACAATTACTACAATTACTAATATTATTATTGTAATCAGGCTGGAGTTGGTTGTCAGATGTAGGTTGTCTTCTTTTTTTATCTGTTCAATATATTCTGTGTTTTTAAGATGCAGTTCTTTCATCATTTCTAATGTTAACACCTCTTCATACTTTTCCGCTTGTGAGTCAGGCTGAACGATTGCCGGTAGTGGTTTTGACCCAGGGATTTCGTTAGAAATGTAACTTTGTTTATCGATGGTGATGGATGCGTTGTGAAATTGGATAATAAAAGATCCTGTTAAATTGATGACTTCGCCATTTGCAAGGACTGATCCGTTGTATTTATTCAAAAAGAGGGTTCCGGGGAGTATTTCTTCGACGCTGGGAATGTGTTGGTTGTTAATTTCTGTGCAGTTGGAGGGGCGGCTCCTTAATAAATTCGGTATACAATTACTTTTACTTATATCTAAAATTTGGTTTTGCTTACAAATTGACAAATTATTATGTGTTTTACAATCTTCTTTTATACCAAATATTTGGTTATTACATTTTAAAATATTATTAAACGGTATTTTAGTTATGACATTTTTTCTTTTAATTGATTTCACCATTAGGTTTTGACACGCTTTTAAATTTGTTATTGGTATACTTATAATATACAGTATGGTTGAGACATTTGTTGCGATCTTTACGTCTGCAAATTCAAATGCCTCTTCTAAATTTACATATGGTATTTCATATTTTTCAAATATTTCTTTTGCTGAATTTATTTCAGCGTTTGATAAAATAAACGAGTTTATTATTCCCGCTTTTGCCCAGTGTAAGGCATAATTAACATTAGTTAATTCTTCTTTTATTATATCTAATTTATATTTAATATTTGTAAAATATTCGTTTTTTAAATTCGAATTTTTCTTAATTAAATTAACAATATTATTTGCAATGTTTGTGATATTATTTAATCTTTCGTTATTCAATTTATTTATAACTATTTGTTTATTGTTGTTTCGTAGAACATTATTAATTTTCGCTTTAATTATTTGAAAATCGGCATGGTCCGGATTTCCGGCTACCCATTTCCATGCACTACCAATAAAATTTAATGATCTCTGTTTTCTTGGTCTAGGTTGTAGTTGGTTGAGGAGGTTCTGGAGGTTTGAAATTTCGTGTGATAGTAAAGGATATAGTTGGTCTTGGTTGGAAACATAACTCTGGATTTTTAAATTGATGTCCTCGATAACCTTGGCATATAATTCTAGGTCTATGTCATGAATAATGTTAAAAGTACCCGTTTGTACTTTTGAGAGCACTAGGCTCAGAGTTGCCACTTTTTAATTTGTGTAATCCAGGATTTGGATATCCGCATAGAGCATAGGCAAGAATAATCTGTTAGGGAATTAATGTTTTATGAGACTTTTGTGAATATTTTTTCCAGATTTTGTAATAATGGTAGTGTTTTTGTTTTCACCTACGACTTCTTTCCTGTATCTAGGAGAAAGTTTATTCCCTATTCTTCTGTTTAATTTCACGTAAATAATATCTCCTACCGAATAATTTTTCGGGGATGATCTATTTTTATTATGGTAATTTAAGTCTGCAGCCTGTTTAGTTTTAATATTTTTAATAATTTCTTTCTTTTCTAATTCGAGCTGTTCGGGGTAATTCAGTTTGTTTTTTCCGAAGAAAACATCTATCGGTTTATTTTTTGTCGTCGAGTGGATAGACCTATTATATTCATAAACGGACATATCTAATAATTCAGAAAAGGTGTTGTGGATGTTTTTTACTTTAAGACAACGCATAAGCTCAGAGAGCGTGGAATGAAATCGTTCCACTTGTCCGTTAGCTGAGCTTGTATAAGGTGGGATTTTATGAATTTTAATTTCAAACAGATTTTTCAACATAAACGAAATAGAACTGGAGCTTAAGGTTTTTTCATTATCCACTACAATTGTTTCCGGGACGCCAAAAGACAAAACAATTTCTCGTAGTGGTTGCTTTACGTCTTCAATAGATCTGGACTTAAGAATTTTTGTTAAGGCATATTTTGAAAACTTGTCCACAGCGGTCAAAATTATTTTCCCATCAGTGAAATAAATATCTATGGCCGGGAAATTGAGGTATAGGGGTTGGCTGAAATTCGGGTTTATCTGGGTGACGGTCGTATTTATTTTCTATACAGACACTACATTTTTTTGTGATTCTTCTAACTTTCCCAATCATGCCCGGAAAATAATGTGTTTTTAATATTTGAGCTTTATTTTCTCTCTCGTTTCTGTGGGCACGTTGATGGGTATCGATCACAATTTTTTCCTGTTCTGATTCCGAAGTGACATCTTCTACCTGTATCTGGGTAAATCTTATTTTATAACCACTAAAATGTAAGGGGTAGATTTGTTGAATCATTCCCATTATGGCTTCTTCGGTTTTAATGCCATTGATAACTGAAGGGTTTAGGTGTTTTTTCATAATTTTTATGAGGTTATCATGAGTGAATTGTGGTTCTATAATTTGATGACGATGGTAAGTTGGGAAGACGATTTTAAAGTTTACGGAGGAGTTTGGACCTATTTCAAGGAGAATTTGGTTTTTATAGACATTGATAGGGGTTTCGACGTTGGGAATTAAGTTTTCGGGCGAACTTTCACAACTGTGTTGCGTTGAAGTGAGTGCGTTTATACTTGATGGGTTTTCTATCCGGGAAAGGGCATCTGCTACAACATTAGTCTTTCCTGGTTTGTATTGAAGCTCATAATCGAATTCTTCCAAGAATGCCTTCCATCGCTTTAACTTATTATTTTGATTTTTGTTGCTTAACGCAAACGTTAAGGGCTGATGATCGGTTATAATCTTCACCTTTGCTGTTCCATAGAGGTAATTTCTAAGAGAGCTCAATGACCAAAATATAGCCAGCATTTCCTTTTCATTTGTGGCATACATTTCTTCCGTCTTATTAAGTGTCCTAGAGATAAAAGTAATAGGCCTGTCGTCTTGCGACAAAACGGCTCCTATTGCGAATTGAGAAGCGTCTGTTGTTAGTTGGAATGGTTTTCCAAAATCGGGGTACATTAATATTAAATCTGTTGAAGTTAATGAATTTTTTAATTTCTGAAATGCTTCTAGTGCTTCTTCATTAAGATAAATATTCTTTTTGCTCGATAGAGCTTTGGACGTACGTCCATCTTCCCCTCTTAAAAGAGCGGTTAGCGGTTTTGCCACTTTGGCATAGTCTCTCACAAAACGACGATAATAGCCGGAAAGGCCAAGGAAGGAACGTAAGTCCTTTAAAGTTCTTGGTACAGGAAAATTCGTTATCGCCTCGACTTTAGTGGGGTTTGTACGAATTCCTTCGGGAGACACCACGAAGCCTAAAAACTCGACCTGCTTTTCAAAAAATCGGCATTTGTCCAACTGGACCTTCATTCTTGCTTTATTCAGCGTGTGAAAAATTTCACGAATGTGTTGAATATGCTGTTCTTCCGTTTGACTGAAGATTATGATGTCATCTATATAGACATAGCATATTTTACCAATGAAATCTCGCAAAATGTCGTCGAGGGCCCGCTGAAAAATGGATGGCGCATTTTTCAGGCCAAACGGAAGTCTTACAAATTCATACTTTCCGTTATTTATTGAGAAGGCTGTTTTTTCTACATCCGATTCCTTTAAGGGGATTTGATGGAAACCGCTTTTTAAGTCAAGGACCGTGAAGAATTTATTCTTTCCCAGTTGAGAGAGAACCTCATTTATTTCTGGGATAGGATAGCGGTCTGCGACTGTGACCGTATTTAGCTTCCGGTAGTCGATTACTACCCTATATTGTTTATTGCCGTTGGAATCGGCTTTTTTAGGTACAACCCAAACAGGTGAGTTGTACGGAGATCTGGACGGTCTTATAATGTTGTCATCGAGTAGTTGACGAATTTGACTCTCAACTTCTTCTTTGAGAGGCATGGGATATGGATAGAACTTGGTGTAGATAGGAGAATCTGTGGTGGTACGAATTTCACCTACAACTGTTGTTGTGTAAGTCAGTTTTTCGTTTGGCTTGGAGAATAACGAAGAGCATTCTTCCTCAAGCGATTCGATAGCGTTTTTCTGGGAATCTGACATATGGTCCGTTTTTATGTCTAAATTATTGATTGCTTGAGATGCTTTTTGCTTCATTCTTATCTTTAAGCCATTTTTAATTTCCATGTAGTTTTGTTTGGTGAAAATTTTGGCAGAAAGTTCTTTGAGGCTATCGTTGCCAAGTATGGCATCAAAAGATTTGAGGGATGGTAACAGGAAGAATTTTATTTTGGTGTCTTTGAGACCAAACAGATTGGTTTCAACATGGTGGCTTATTTTATTGCTGCCGCCAACTGAGTTAGCGTAGAAGCAATTTTCATTGGGAATAGGGTTAGAGACCAGAGAGGGCTGGATATAGTTTCGATTTGACCCTGTGTCTATAAGGATTTCTAAAATTTGGCCACTCTTCGTTTTAACCTCTATGTATGGTAACGAAGAGTTCCCTAATCTAAAAAATAAATGTCAGAAAAATCATTGATGTTCTGGTTACTATATTCGGTTGGTTCCTCTAGTATAAGGTTTTCCAAAGGTTCGTGGAACTTGCTATTTTCGTGTTCTATGTTCTTATTATAGTCGGCAAACTCGTCTTCTGTGTCAATATGAAAGTTTTGTTGGGGTCTTGGTGGAAAGGATCTTTGATTAGAAACCCCTAGTTGTGCCCTCGTTTGGGAACTTTGAGGCTCGTATTTTAATTGTGGCCTTACAAGAGAATTGTTTGGTCTTGTCCAAGGATTTGACCTTATATTAGGTTGTGGAATGGGATTTGGATTATAAGCGGGTGAACGGTATTGATTGTTAATGTTCGTAAAAGGTTGATTATGAAAGGGTGGACGCGGAGCATCATTGTTTATTCTAGGATAATTATTGTTTTGATGAAAATATCGGTTTTGTTGCATGTTTTGTACTGGGAAAGGTCTTGTATGAGGTTGATATTGGTGATGGACGTTTGGTATATGCCTTTGTGGATTTTGTAAAGAGTGTTGGTGTTTTTTCAATGCACCCAAATTATTATACGTATGATTTGACCTGTAACTCTGATTTTCGAGCTTTAAGCAGAGATTTAACGCGTGAGGCAAATCGAGTGGTTCTCGTATTCCGAGCAACCGAGGGAGGTCGCCTTTAAGACCTCGAATAAACGTATCGAGAGCCTTATCTCGATATGTTTGGGTCAACAAGCTCAAAGATTCTGAGCTGACTTCTAAACATGATAATTTATTTAATATCAAAGAGAGGTGAGAATAAACTCTTTGATAAAATTCTTGGATAGAGTTGTTTCCTTGCACCAAGGATATCATTTGGTATTCTAACGTACCTAGATCCCGCTTATCGGCATAGTGCATGCCTAAGCAGCGAGATATGCTTTCCCAATTTAAGGGAATATTGTAGGATTCAAGAGCGGTATCTGCGTTACCGACTATCTTGTTCCTAATGGTACTTAAAATTCCGTAGTATTTCGGGGTGCCTTTAAAAGGCTCATACAATTGTAATACCCGATCTACGCTTTTTTTCCAGGAGCTGAATTCTCCTGGATCTCCCGAAAAATTCCTAAGGCATTTGACCACATCGGGAATTTTATCCATATCGGATAAATTGTTCCGGTGTATAGGATCAATTGCTTGCTCCACACCAGGAAATAAATTGGTGTTGGGATTTAAAACTTTTTGAACTAAGTTATGTCCATTTTGTTCGAACACGAGTTGAACAATAGAGGAAATAAGAGCGTTAAGCTCAGGGGTTGATTGAGGCTCAGTTGGTGGTTCGTTACGAGAATTCATGGACTGAAACGAAGAATTTGGATTCTCATGCGACAATTCTATCGAGGGATTCACTTGAGGAATATTATTATTTGGGAAATTGGGAGGACCATTATTACTGGTAGATGCGCCTGATCTTAAATCTGGCATGGTATTGGTTTTTTTTCTTGTTATATTTTGTCAAACGAATGAGAATTATAGAAAATAGAGTATTATCACTTTTTGTCGTTATTTTTAATATAATTAATAATGAATTTATAACACGTTTAGAAAAAAATAAAAAAAATTATTTCTTAAATAATTGTTAGTGTATCTAATATTTTCCTTTTACCGTTACAGGTTTTAAACTCTCAAATACTAAATTAATTGTCACTCTATTCAACTTCTTAATATTTTACTTTTTTTTTCACTTTTGGCTTAATTAATTGTTACTGTGTCTAATATTTTCCTTTTTCCGTTACTGGTTTCAAACTATCAAATACTAAATTAATTGTAAATCTATTCAATTTCTTATTATGTTACTTTTTTTTCACTTTTGGTTTCTTAAAATTAATTTTTACTGTGTTTTAAACTTTATTTTCTAAATAAATTTTTACTGTATTTAATTTCTTACATTTAATATATCTTAATTAATCTTACATTAAACTCAGGAACTTCATCGTTGGGTTGATGACAAGATGGAGCGGCTAGCTATCGAACTTCCTTTTCCTCTGTTTTTTTACAGCTACTTAGGGGCCTCTTTTCTCCACTTCCTGAAGCACTTGATATTTGTTCGCGTATTTAACACACGCGTGGACTACTGGCCGATTTTAGTACCGCTTGGGGACTTTATTTATCGTATTTATTACCGCACAATTTCGGGTTCGATTTTTTGAATCGATAACACTACTTAAGGGTTTTTCCGAATTTATGCGATGTTACCAGTAGTCCCTGCTGGGGCGCCAAATAAATTCACAAGTGCCGAAACGAATAAAAAAATATTTTTTCAGGAGCGTAAGCTCTTTATTGTTCAACTGATTATTAGAAACTAAACCTACGACAATATATTTCTTAAAACCTAACTTATCCAACGGGAGCCGCCAGCGTATGTGCAGGAATGCGCTTGGTGTTGTTTTCTGAGTATTTCATCATTTGCTAGACATATCGTCAGCATTTTAATACGAAGCGCTGCATCATTCGTGGAAATCGTGGGAATGATGAAATTGAATATTCCATGCATTGGCAAGATAAGGCGATAGAATATTTGTTGCATTAACTTATATACATTTTTTTTTTTTTTTTTTTTTGATTTTATATACAAAGCAGGAAGTCACATCTCATATACATTTTTTTCTTAATTAATTAATGAAATTGTCAACATAACAAATAACTTAAGTAACGAACTACAAAATGGCAATACATTTAATGATGAGTTAGTCTTAAACATAGAATTAAAATTAGGAATAATAAAAGAAGAAATTGTCAATTTAGAGTATGCAATACACTGGGCTAAAGCGATTATTGTAAACACTTATATTCTTTCAAATATAGAAATCAATACAATTCAAGAAATTTTAAATAAAGAAGAAATGCCATACATAAACATCTTAGAAGCATTAGAATTTGCCCAGATTAAGATTGCTTCAAATAATTCACTAATCCTGTATATGATAAGCTTACCTATGACTACTGTAGAAATATGTAGAACAACCCTTGTTAAAGCCATAAAAAAAGGCAAAAATATTATTAAGATCCCACATGAAAAAATATTAGTTTGTAAAAATAACATTTACGGAATTATATCTCCATGTTTATCATTCCATAATTTATCTATATGCCCTAAAAATAAGATTGTCGATATCACTTATTCATCATGCATCCCACACCTACTGAACAGCAGAGCTCCCAATTGCACTAGAGCTAATAATCAACACATACCAGTGCTCACGGAAATCGTACCAGGTATCCTGTTTTTAAATCAATATACCGGAACTATAGAAGTAAACGGAGAAATAATACCGCTAGATGGAACCTTTCTCATACGTTTCCACAATACATCCCTTAGAATACAAAATGAAGTTTTCAAGTCAACCGAATTGTCCTCCTTTAAACCATTACCTGCTGTTTTACAACCTGTCTCTATCAGAAAAAATGCAGAAGAACTATTATCACTGCAAATGGTAAAAGAACTGCATACTAAAAATTCGGAATATATTGATCTGCTGGAAACCAAAAATAAATACAACACAATAGCCGTTATTACCATTTCAATCATCTTTATCGCATTAATCCTATTCTATCTCTTAAAGCTGAAAAATAAACTGAAGTCAAAAATAGAAGAAACAAAAACAACGAACGAGATATCGATGCCTAACTTATCCGCTGCAGAAGATCAAGTACAGGGGAAACCTATCCCAAAACACAGAGTAATAGGATTAGAGGACATTCCCCAACACAAAACAACAACAGCATCGAACGTGGGCGTTCGATTTCGAAAGGTTGAGGAGTGCAAATATAAACATCCATTTCCCACCAAAAGTGCTGACGATTCGTTTGCCAGAACTCAAATAAACACTACATTCTTTTCCCACCAAAAATGCTGACGATGCGTCTGCAACAAGTGGAGCAACAACGACGTCGACCAGGGTAATCGGACTCCCACAACATTCCATCACGTCCGTCTTAGCATAAGAACATTTTGTTAGATTTTAAGTTAGTTCTAAATTAGCATTGAATAAAAGAGGTTCATCCTCAATGAAATATTTTTAAAAAATAAATTAATAATAATTTAATTTAATTTATATCAGCAGAAAAAAGAAAACTGAAAAAAGCAAATCTCAATTACTCAATTTTGCACTTTCGCGCTGGATATCTCAACAACGATCAACATTAGGTGAAAAATGCACATGACTTTATTGTAGAACATAAAAAAAGCAACAAAAAAGTTTATCAGCACAATTTTCGTATCTTAACGTAGAGTCGAGTTATAGGGAAAAAAACAAATTTAGCGTTTTTTCCAAGATGGCGGCGAAAGCTCATAGGAAATCTTGGTCGACAATTTCAAGTTAAGCTTTTTTGAGTCCCCTCTACATAGTTCTCGTCTCCACTATTTAGAGTTAGTTCTGACTTTGTATATAAAATCTAAAGTACTATCATGGGGAGATTTTTTGTGTAGTCCCTCTATAGAGCTGAAGCAGAACTAATGTCCACAACTTGTGGAATGTAAGAGAATGAAGAGGCATGTTGTACCAAGAGAAAATATAAGTGAATATCACATTAAGAGGGTGAAGAAGGCGTTTAATTTACTTAGGTTAGGGATGGAAATATGGTATATGCTTTTATTGTTTGGTAGGTAATATATGAATGTATCCTTGGAACATGTTTTGCTGTCACGTTTTGAATTGATGGTAGACAAATAAGGTAGTGGTGGAAAAATAGTATTTGCTGATATTGCTTGAATATTTAGATGTATTGATACATTCTTGGAACAAGTATTGAGTAAGGTAAGGAAATTATCGAGACGATCGTACATGCTTATATTGCTTGGTAGGTAATATATGAATGTATCCTTGGTACATGTTTTGCTGCCACGTTTTGAAGTGATGGTAGAAAAATAAGGTAGGGGAGGAAAAATGGTATTCGGTGATATTGCTTCAATACACATAGGTGTATATACATATACATTCTTTGAACATGTATTGAGTAAGGTAAGGAAATTATCGAGACGACGAGTAAAATAATACGTTGCCACTTTTTGAAATGATGGTAGTATTGTACGATAAGGTATATTTTCGGATATTGTGTAATAAGAATACAATCTTGAAACATGTATCGTGTAAGGTAAGAAAATTATAAAGGGACCTTGAGTAAAACAAGACTTTGTCACTTTTTCAAATGATGGTAGTTAAATAATGTCGTTAAATGCTTTTAGTAATTTTTACTTATTACTATTATTGTGTTTAAGTGTGAAGTATAAGGTAAATGTAAAAGTTTGTGAGGTGTTTGTAAATACATAGTGTTATTTGATTTAATTGTAAAGGAAAAGATAAAAAAAAGATTACATATATTGTTTATGCAGTTTGAGAAAATTGTAAAGAAGAAAAAAATTAAGATTTTATTATTTTAAAAAATAATTTTAAAGCAAAAGAATTGTGAAGTAAAAAAATATACCTATTATTTTGTTAGTAAAGTGTATGAAAATTGTAAAGAAGAAAATAAAAGAAATGTTTTCTTTATTGGATTAGGGGTAGGTGCGTATGCTTAGGAGAACTTATCATTTTTGTGTTTTTCTTGAGTTTGAAGTTATTTTTTTTTCAAAAAACTGTTAATTGATTTAAAAACTAAAATTAAGTGCAAATTTCTATCTCTCAGAAAAAGTATAACTTTTAATTTTAAGTCTTATCGTTCTTTTACAATTTTATTAAAAATTACTTTTAATGAAAAAAAAATATATGAAAAAAATATTTTGTTCTAATGCAGGTGCTTTTTTAGAAAATTGCACCTCCTGCATAAACGCGAGGAGATAGACCCCTTTTATAATAAAATGTTTTTATCTAGTCCCTCTACAAGATTCCGTTATTAATTTGCGGTGCCAAAGTTATCGATTTTCATAAGTCTCCTAAATATTGCCCTTAATGATGGATTTTTGTTTGTATGTTTCCGACTACGAATATAACTCGTATTTCCCCCTTTCTCTGTAACGAATCTTTGAATTTCTAATAAGTTTTACCAACATGTTGAATATTTTTTTCTTCTAACTTTATCTTGGTAAACCTACACCTACCTAACTAATTATTGATTTTTTTTTTAATTTTAAGTATTTTTTGTAAAACTTATCAATTAATTTTATTTAACATCTTATCTGCATATTATAAGACTGCATTCCAAAATCTGAAAAAAAAATTAAAAAGTCCACAAAATTATTATACCTATTTAAGCGCCTTCGGAAAAAAAATAAACCTTAATACTTAAACATAATATTTACATATACTATTCAAGTACCTTAGGTTGACTTTTAATTAAATTGCTAGATAGGTACATAAATTTGAACTCATTCACAAGTTTCAAAATACCTGCCTTGAAATCATTCACAAGTTACCAAATTCCAACAAAAATACCAACAAATATTTTTTCTCACAGCAAACATAAAACTACGTAGTTAATTATAAGAATGTGGGTGTTAAATCAACGTCAACACAAAAAATTCAACATTTAAAATGTAGGCAAGTGAAGGTAAAAAAGGTACACAAAACAAGGTCAACAACATCAATATCGCTTATAAGGATTTAACTAAGGATATGTATGTATCTATGTTTCTCCCTCTGAATTTTCTGTCTGCGATCCCTTTATTGAATCCAAAATAAAGGATTCATATTAAGATAGCAACGTAAGAATACTTTCAGTAGTAAACACAAATTTGTTTACCTATATCGGTAGACTTGTATCTTACTGCATATTCCTAAGAAAAAAAAAACAAAACCAAAACAACTATGTAACTTACCGAACTTGATCAAATGTATCTACAAGCCACATCCTCCAAAAAAGCAAAGAGCTCACTCTCTTACCCAATATATATTTCTTGCTCTTACTTTTTTGCTTATCTACTCATTTCCACTACAATCCACTTAGGCTACTGTAGCGCCCTCACATGAGCTGAGTTCAAATTAAAAAAATCGTCTTCATGATAGTACTATAGATTTTATATACAAAGAATATATGCAGTGTATATACAAAGATTAAAACATGTTTTTTTCTAGGACGTAGTAACGCGCGCCGGGTACCGCTAGTTAAATATAAAACTGGTGCCGTACTAATCGGCTGGGTTGTTGGTAGAATAGTATTTTTGGTATATATTTTTTTGCTATTAGATTTCGAATTAGATTTAGTATTATATTTAGTGCTTAGTAGTAGATTTAGTACTAGATTATTTTTTTACGTCATAAGTCGAATTTTATATGGTGTGAGTTAACGGGCTGTATGCTGGTGTTGGTTTCATCAGTTTTCTTATGACGTTATCACGTAAAATTATCGTCCGTAAACAGAGTTTACAGACAACCAACTTTTTTCCACAACATCTGCTTGAAGGTAGATTTCATACAATTCATGATTGTATCTTCACCGGAATCGTCCTCCCTCAACAATTCTCCGTAAGACTTTCCTCTCGAACGCGGTTAAGATATCAGAGTGCCTTTTTGTAAGCACCCAAGTCTCGAATCTACGAATGTATAGCAGCAGTTTGGTTTTTAGGCTTATAACATTTTTTTGTACATACTGTTCTGTTTTTACATTTCCACACTACAAATTGTTGTCTTTTTGGGTTTGATCATCTTATTAAACTTGTATGATCATACCGCAAGCGAAAAATAATGTAACTGTTGCCTATTACATTGAAGAAGAGAACTAAACTCGGGGTAGGATATATTCTACATCTGTATATTTCTTTTGTTTGTGGTTCTACTTTGAAATAAAAAAAAAAAACTTTTAATAACCCTAATATACTAATATATTTTTGAGCACCTTCCAATTCCGTTCAAGCCGAAGTAATAATAATAATATTTGTATAATAATATAAGTTACATATTCAAATGCAATTTGAGTAAAGTAAGGAATGTTGAGAGATTAAGTATGACTCCAGTTTGGTTTTCTTTTTTCCAAAAAGCTCCGGAGTCCTTCTTTTCCATCGTTAAAGCCCAGATTTTTAACCATAACCTAAAAAGGAAAAATATAAATTACAGCTTAAAAAACAACTGTAAAAAATTACCTCAGAAGCTTCAGCATAAGCATCGGTTAAATTTAAGCCCAACTGTTTATAGTAAAATTCTTTACCAAGCTGCATCACGGGGCGGCTTTTGCTTTTAATAGAATCGCAAACTTTGGCTACTTCATCATCTAGTTTATCGTTTGGGGTCACAGAACTCACTAGCCCTTCATAGAATATTAATGATTTTTGTAGTGGGAAAATATTTATGTTTTATACCTGAAATATAAGCGTCTTTGGCGCTAATTTGAAATCCCGTAAATAACATGTAGGATGATTTCATACGTGGCATAACTCGTGATATTGCCACTGCAGGAGTATGGCAAAAGATTCCGAAACTAGCTCTGTAAAAATGCTAAACATCTTACTTATAAATATTTAAAAATAAATTACCATCTTACGCAGGAGTAGAAAAAGAACTTTTCTCTGTGCAAATAAGCATATCACAGGATGCAACAAACTGGCATCCTGCAGCTGCAGCTAAACCATCTACTTTTGCAATAATTGGAACTGGAGCTGATTGGATTTTGTGAATAAGCTCCGCACACTTATCGAAAACTTTGCGTTGACAATCAGAGCCTTTTTCAGCTGTCTGGGTAAGTAACAAAATAGCAAATTGGAAACAATTATTTTAAACTGCATACTCACCAGTTCATTTAAATTATGTCCAGCTGAAAAAACTGGTCCCGTGGAGGAAATGACAATACAGCGCAGGGATTCATCACTAACGTTTTCAGTTATTCCTTTTAAAATAGAATCCATCATTGCCATTGAAAGAGAATTTCTTAAACGCAAAATGAAAATATATAAAAAAAAAGATATTTAAATAACCCAGCAACAAAAAAAATAAGCACGAACTGTCTTGCTTTATATCTATACCACCATAACTGTGTCAATTTTGGTGTAGCTGAAATTTTATTACTTGTATTAGGCGCCAGTTATACCCATCAGTAAAAACATCAGTAAATAATGATTTTAAAAAATCCCTTTTTTCCTTCTAGTGCTTTTAGCTTGTCTTAGGCACAAACCAATAAAAAAGGAAGTTGTCCACGATCTAAAAAAAAAACAAGAGGCAAAATACCAAAGATGTCGCACACTTCTATGGATGGAATTCCAAAGTTCAGTTATGTTTTACCGGTAAATGCGACTTTTTGAATTTCTAAAAACAGATGTCGTGAGCTTCTACATATATATACATGCATATGTACATATAAAAAGTAGAAGATAAAATATTTTCCGGGAATCTTTTTCATCAGGAAAAAAATATTTCAAATGAATTGCAATCGATTCGTATCAGTTTTATGTTTTAAATCTTTTTCTAACACATGAAATTATCCAAATTAATTTTTATACTGATCCCATCCCTATAACTGGTAACTAAAATTCAGTATACCAGAGAAAACCCTTTTTGATGCAAAATCCTTCAGTTATGTATATTTTTACTAATAAAAAGAAAAAATAATGGACCATAGGAAACTGTAACGATGTTTCTTTTCCTTTTTTTCATCAGTATAATAAATAAAGTGCCCCGTGGCTTAGTGGTTAGTGTGTCGGACTGCTAAGCGAATGATTTTGGGTTCGAATCCAGCCACCTTCTTTTACGGGGTGCTGCCTCAGGAACTGACAAAAACCTCCAAGAGTAAAATTTGTCTCCAAAAAGTGCATAACATGTAGCCGTTCGGACTCGGCGGTAAACTCTAGGTCCCTTTCATTCTTGCAGATTAACAACACATACACAGGAATGGTTGAGAGTATAAGTCACTAGGCTTTGGCTCCTTAAGGAGCTGTCGCGAGGTTAAGAAATGCAAGATTCCGTTGTTATAAAGCTGACGCCACAGAGAAAATCCGAAAAAAAGAATCAGCAAGCTAGAAAGGCCTGCAACGCTAATATTCGTAAAACGAATGTCCTACATGAACAAAAATACTGGAATGTTTCAAAGGCATCAACAAACTTTTGCGTCATTTGTAATAAAAATCCGAATTTTTCATCATTATCTGTTCCTAAGCTGGTCTTCAACAATATTCCTGCTGTCAGTTCTCAAGGGAGAGCTGATTTGCGTGCAGCCTAATTTGGGGCAAAATCAAGGCGGTCCCATTCCTCTGATTTTTCCGAGTGGATGGAAAACGGCATTTGTCCAGCCTGTCTCTCAAACTATCGACCAACTGCACTATAGTCTGTTCAATTTATATTTTCAGTACAGTAAGTACCCTTACTATTATGGATTTTAAGCTATCTCCGTTTCACAGCTGTCATGTTGTTGCCGTAGTGAGCAATGTAAAATACAAATATGCTCACAAGAAACATGAGTTATGGCAGCCTATTTCAAGCTCTCGGTTACTAATCGGTATCGACCATGTTAAAAACGTATCTTAGAGGATACTAACCACTTCTGTTTTCAGAATAGTTTCAAAGGAATAGTCGAGGAAGAGATGCCGGTGATAAGATTTATAACACGAAATAAACTTCTACACCAAACACTGAATCCGAAAACATAATCTTTACTCGTATTGCGTATACCTGGTTTTAGGTTGATTAAGCTGAATTTCTCGGACACCGTCGGACTCAGATATAATAGTGATTTGCTCACTTCCAACAGGCGTTTTAGTGTGAAGATTTCCACATTTAAGGACCTAAAATACATTCGAATCAATTCATGAATAAACTTCTGTTAGTAGGACCACCTTCATAATTTTAGGCGTATTTTTTGATATGGACTTTAACATTTTATCAAATGTGAATAATTGAACACAAATTAACTAAATAAACAGAAAATTCTAAAAGAAAAAGCAAAATGATTAGTGCGGTATTACGTATTCCTAGCTGAACACAAATTGTACAGCTGAAGCTGAAGTATGAAGTGCTGAAGGGCGTTCTTTTATTAAGTTTCGCTAACTATCGTTGTTTTGTCAAAAATTTTGGTTAGTGTCATTTTTAGACTTTGCTGGTATTGTTACGATTTCATTTTGGAACGATTTTATTGTTAATCTGTCAAACAAATATTGGACAAAAAAATCAACTTACTTCTCCAAATGAATACTAATAAAATACAGATTTTGCAATCGAAAATAATTCTATTTGAATTACTTCAACTTGCGCTTCACGCTTTAGCTTCATCTTGACATTTCACAAAAACAAAATAAGCTAGTTCAAAGTTTCTGAACACTCTGAGATCATTTTTTTCTCAGATCCTTTGGAATTAACTAAGTAAATTCCTTGAAAGCCAAGGAACTGGTTTAATCCATATTCCATGATACAGAGAAACGCAAGGTATGCTCACTTTGGCTGATTATGCGTGTGACGTCCCATTCTTCTCATTATTGTTCTTAAACAGGCATATTAATAAACGTCGAATAGCGAAAGGTTATTCCGTGGACTAAATGCAAAATGTTATTAATAAAACAAAATTCCACTAATCGACGTTTGTTAAGTTAGTCCACCCCAGAAGGTGTATTACCGAAGGATTAAGTATCAGATGTGTCAGATTTATTCTGAAATGAATTATTAGGTGCGTTCAATAATGTGAGTTTTATTATAAGTTTGCGAAACTTGGGGAAAATTTCAAGTTGCTGAACCGGCATCTTGCTTATTGTAGTAGATCTTCTTATGGGATTTTTGGTAAACGTCATTTTACTATGTCTGGTACATTTTGTTTTTGTTAATGAGACATTTTAGACCGCCATATAGTTGGCAGCGCAAAATCACGGATTTCAATTTTTGTTGGTTCTACAACTAGGGAATAATTAGGGGAAATTAAGGAAAAGGGTTTCAGAATTTAGGTAATAGTATTTAATTAGTTATTAACAATTTAAGTTTCGCTTATAGTTAGCAGTGCGTTGTCACAAAAATGGCTTTTTTTGGTGTCAATCGATCAGGGACCCTTTCCTCAAATTAAGGAAATCGTTTTTGCAATTTAGGTAACCGTCGTTTAGTCAATAATTAACAAAATGTTAATAAATTGACAGCTTTATAAACAATTAAAATGTAACGTAACGTTCTCAAAATCTGTCCTAAAAGCACACAAAACTAGCCCATATACACAAAAATTATGTCCTATTATATAATTTGAAGGTTGATATTTTGACGTCTGTGATTTTATTAAGGCACTAGTTATAGCAATCAGTTAGGTGCCTGTTATAGCGATCAAAAAAACCCATCAGGAAAAGTTGAAACAAATAGAAACATGTTTTTTTTTGTAACGAGCATTCAGTAAAATTTCGTTAGTTGACTTTCCAAAAAAAGCAAACCAACCAGCAACATTTTTCTTTCCGGTTGCAAAGTTTATCCGATTTTTTTAGTATTGGTGCGCAAATTTTTTAAACAATTTGTATGAGATGATAATTGGCTTGTCCGAAAAATGAAATTCCATCAGGAAAATAAATAAATAGTTATCTACATACTTAACAAAAAAATATGTTTTAAACTAAAAACATTTTGAGCAAAAAAAAAATAGGTATAATAATTAAAATTAAAATAAACATAATTTGGATTGTTCTTAATTTATATAGATTGCAAGTATAGGTATTAATATATGTATTTCTGCAGATTACATAAAATGGGACAGCAAAACATATCATTAGAATAAAGAGAAAAAAATTTGAAATATATTTGGCGAAATTCAATCTATCTGTATGAATGTATTTTAGCCTACAACCTAAACGGCTGAACCAATACTTTTCAAATTTAGTACGTAAGGTTTTTTGAAATTCTACAAAGATCTTTTTTCATTTTTTTAGATTAAATACACAAGTAACATAACCGTTAAGTAAACAATTATTTTTCTCCAAAATGGGTCCAAGACTCTTAATGAAAAAATTAGTGTAATTTTGTAGGTGGACTATGTTTTGTTGAAAAAATATTAATATGGTGAGCTAAGACGATACCGCCCGTTTTTTTCTGACCCTCTAAAGAAATTATTAACTGATTTCAATCAAAATTGATATGCATGAAGATGTAGGTAGCCAAAGTAATTTGGCATTGTATTATTTTTTATTCGAAAAAACTTTTATTTTTCAATTTTTAATATATTTTTTTTTTGAGAAATCAATATTTTGACAATGGTTTAATAATTTTTTTTAAATTAAGATCGTCACTATGTTCTTGAAAAAAATAGTTTAAAAAAAAACTTTGGCTACGATTTGGAAAAAAACATCGTAACCATTTATATTTTTATGCAGAAAACTATTTTACTTACTTTTTCCAAACAACCAAAATTATTTTAACAAACAAAACATTGCTATAAGTCAATAGTACACTAGCTGACTAAATCAGCGTTGCTCGGACATAAAATACATTTTCTGGATTTCGCCAACACTGCCACATGTCGAGTCAAATAGCATATAAACACCATTAAATTAATTGTAGTAATTAATTGCCAAAGGTTCTCTATTATTTTCATTTTATTATAATAGATACGTTGTGATTCTGAGTCAAATCGGTCCATAAGAATTAAAATAAACTGCACGACTGCATCGCACGTACTTGCTCATAATGTGCGGTCACATCGTCGAATGAACTTGTTCTTATGATAGATAATTGCTGAGTGGATGTATATGTATGTACATATATAATAAAATAAACAAAATAATTTTTTTTTGAAATTTTTTTAATATTTTTAATTAGTTTAAGAGTTTTTTTTTGGAAAAACTAAGTATGCAATAAAATAAAAATAAAATTTAAATATCTATCGAGAAAAAAAAATATTATTCGACCGGTTTTTTAAAAAAAAGTTTTAGAAAATTAAAAAAAAATCGCAAACAAAAGTTTTTGAAAATTTTGAAATGCAATGTTAATTGAATTATAAATGACTTCATGTATGTAACATTTTGTTGAAATCGTTTACGATAAAACCGCATTTAAAAAAAACCGTTCTATGAGAGGTACCGTTATAAAACAAATTTCGAAAAATTCATTCTAACCGAAAGATGTAAAAAATTACCACGCTGAAAGTTTTATCAAAATCGTTAGAGCCGTTTTCAAGAAAATCAAATTTTTTGTTAAAAATTGTATGGCAGGTACCGTTATTTTTCGACCTAGAGCAATATGAAAAACACACCCCGAAATACTACTAAATAAATACTAAATACCAAATTTGAAACAAATCCGCCCATCCGTTAAGGCTGTAGAGCTGCGAACGGACAAACGGACGGAATTTTTCGGATGCACTTTTTTCGAGTTCTCTATCATCGTAATGTCATGTTTGATTGTTAGATTTTTTTTCGCACGAATCCATTACTTGCCTTATAGTACTTATAATCGCAAGTAAAAAAGCGGCCCCAGCGCCACCTACGTGTAATAAAAATGGCCTAAGTTACTTCTTCAAATATCATAGTTATATCCCTTTAAAGTCCCAGCAAAAAAAATACAAGAGTGCACCTATTCAAACTTTATAGTATTACCCACGGACCTAGCATTGAGATTGCCTGAAAATTCCTGCGATTTTTTTCAGATGAGTTACCAGCGATTTGCTGCCTGCTTTTCAGCTGGCTGGACAAACCTCTCCGTTTTCGTCGTTGAATGAGGCTGCACCAGATAAAGGGTCTCATCAACACTGCGGTCAACTTGTGGGTCGTTTTGCCGTCGATGATGAAAGTCATGAGCGACACTTTCATTGATTTTGCCGCTAGCAATGCAATGCATGTTTTCCTGTTCTTAATTTGTAGATATCAACCTTGAATTTTCAAGAAAGGAGTTTTTTTTAATGGTTCCCATTTAAAAAAAAGAACATCTTTTTCGTTATCAATAGATGAGAAAAATTTGAAGAAAAAATATTCTCCAAATGAATATTTAATTAAATACAAATTTTGTCATCTAAAATAGTTCTATTTGCATTAAACAATTATAAAAACACAATTTAATTATCAATGAATGATCTTACATAGTTTGTTAAAAGAAAAGACGTTCATATAATATTCCAATAAAGTTCAATTTCTTCCAAGGTCCATTTTGTTTTTGGTCTAAACAACAAACCAAATCTCTCGTGAATATTGGTAGATATAGTATTCTCATTCAATGACCTAACACAGGGTGGTGAGGATTCCAAATCAACAATTCCAATTCTACGGAGAATTTTTTCCTTTAAAAGAATACAAATTATTAAAGAAACTTACAAGAAATGACATTGATTTACATGTGCTGCGAAACCTTCCAATACAGCATCCTGCCAGGTGGACATAAACCCTTCAACTCTAAACTTCAAACCAGGTTGCAGAATATTAGGAGCTACAATACGAGCTACTTACTAGTTCTTCATTATATTTGAATTTTCCTGGTTTTTAATTAACTGGCTGCGCATAGATTGAAAATAAGCCATCAACAATTTGATTTGGAGCAATACCTTGAAGTGCAGCTATTGTTTTATTTTTGTTAATTTCATCCAGTGCCAAAGAGTGTTCAGTTATTACTCAAAATCAAATTACTTCACAGAATGTTTCTTATGATGCTGAGCATAAACCTAAAATGAACTGAACTTTCGAAACTTATTTGATTTTGAAAAACGAAGTGATTTTGAAAAATTGCTAATATCTTTTTTTCTACCATTACCTAAATTCTCAAACCTGTTTCCTTAATTCCGTTATGTCATTTTCAAATTAAGGAAACAGGTTTGACAATTTAGGTAATTGTGAAAAAAAAGATATTAGCAATATTTTAAATGAAAATGAGTTATTTACAACTTTTTTTCTGCAATTACTTAAATGGCGAAACTTGTTTCCTAAATTTGAAAATGACATCAAGGAATTAAAGAAACAGGTTTGACAATTAAGGTAATGGTAGAAAAAAAGATATAAGCAATTTTTAAAATGAAAATGAGTTATTTAACATTTAAGCTGAATTAAATTGTTTTTAACTTTTTTTCTACAATTACCTAAATTGCGAAACGTGTTTCCTTAATTTGAAAATGACATAAAGGAATTAAGGAAACAGGTTTGAGACTTAAGGTAATGGTAGAAAAAAAGATATTAGCAAATTTTAAAATGAAAATGAGTTATTTAACATTTAAGCTGAATTAAATTGTTTATAACTTTTTTTCTACAATTACCTAAATGGCGAAACTTGTTTCCTTAATTTGAAAATGACATAAAGCAATTAAGGAAACAGGTTTGAGACTTAAGGTAATGGTAGAAAAAAAGATATTAGCAATTTTTAAAATGAAAATGAGTTATTTAACATTTAAGCTGAATTAAATTGTTTATAACTTTTTTTCTGAAATTACCTAAATGGCGAAACTGTCTATGGACTATGGTCTACCATTATCGCGGTAAACGCATATGCGATATAGTAGTCAGTTTGAATGCATAAATGGAAAGTCAGTTTTTGAAATGGATTGTTGGAATCATGTATACGTTGCATAATCACACTAGGCAAGAGCATGGTAATCTATTTTTCGAGGTTTGGGAACTTGCTTTTCTTCGAAAAATGGCTTTTGATTTCTCTTAAAAAAAATCCTTAGAAAACGAAAGGCAAACATGTGGAAAACACCATACAAATTTGTTACTGCGCATGTGTAATGTGAGGCAGAAAAGGAGAACATGAAATAATTGAGTATCTTGTTTCGCTTAGCTAAGACAAATAATTTTTTGTTGGGATCTAACCTCGAGCACACACTAGATGAATTACTCTGGGGGAACAAAATGTATACATGAACTTCTTCCTTATGTGTTAGTTTTTCTTTTGCCTTTTTTCCTCTTCGTTCATCCACTCAAAAGTTGGTTGAAGATGTTAGTCCAATGCACACCACACGTTTCCCTTCCCTTGTCCAGAAAACCGGTTTTCCCCCGGATGAATTCATCTCGTGTGTGCAGGCCCATTGTTTACATTTTTTACTTTTGATTTATAGAGACTAGGCAAGTTATGCATTCGTAAAAAAAAATTCTACCATCAAACATGACATTACGATGATAGAGAAGTCAAAAAAAGTGTCTGTCTGTCAGTCCGTATCGATATCTACAGCCTAAACGGTTGGGCCAATTTGATTCAAACTTGGTATATAGTATTTTTAAAGTGCTCTACACGACGGTTTCTGGAATTGGCATTCTAGCTCCAAAACTAACGGTACCTGCCATATAACTTTTAATGAAAATCTTATTTTTCTAGAAAACGGCTCCTAAGATTTTGATAAAACTTGCAGAATGATGTTTTCTTTGCAAAATCTATCTTTAAGTTTTAATGGATTTTTCAGAAAAAGTTTTATAACGGTACCTCCCATATGACCGGTTTTTTTAAAATCAGACTTTCTCGTTAACTAATTGACGGATTTTGATGAAACTTTTGAAAAATCAATATTTCGAAAACGAGTACGTGATTTTTTTTTAAATTTTTTTTAAAATGTACGTTATTTTTGTGCTTAAGTTTGTATTCTTGAATTATTTTTTTTATTTTTTAAAAAAAAGTTGTTAAAAAACCGTTTTATTTAAAAACGGCTCCTACAATTTTGAAAAAAAATTACACTTTTTTACATTTTCTTAAGAAATAAAATGGCGTTTAAATTATTTCATCCAATACAATTTAACGTACTTTATTCGAACAATCAAAAGTCACAAACATCGAATAAATGCTTTGATGTCCACTTTAATTTTCTTAAATTGTATCCTACAATCTGACGGCACATATGAGCAAGTACGTGCGATCCAGTCAAAGTCAATGATGTATGTATTTATATGTACAAATGTGACAAATATGTATGTTCATAGGTAAGTACCAGTGCTCGTACAACACTTGAAAATTCTATAAAGAATTCGAATCAAAAGTCTGGTCAATGACGCACATATTTAAGAACCATTATTATCTGAAACAACTAATCCTATCAATTATTTCGCTGACGACAGTACTCTCAGCTTCTCATATTCGTTTTCTGATTCACATCCCCCTTCTTCGGATGTGGAACTGGAACGGCAGCGTATGATAAGTTCGTTAAATTCTGATCTTGACAGCATTGTACAATGGGGAATAAGAAACCGCGTAGAATTTAATGCTTCGAAAACCCAATGTTGTCTTTTGTCGTTAAAGTGAAATATACCCCAAATGCCACTATCCATTAGTGGCACTTGCATAGAGGAAACAAATCACCTCTCAGTTCTTGGTATGTGCATTACAGACCACCTTCTTTGGAATGACCACATATTTGACGTTGCCAAAAACGCTGCGAGATGTTTAGGTTTCCTTCGAAAATGCAAGAAATTCTTTACCACGTCTGATCTGGCTACAGTATATAAAGCATATATTCGCCCTTAACTTGAGTATAATTCCCATATTTGGGCAGGTGCTCCTGTAACCCACTTGAGTTTTCTAGATAGAATACAAAAAAGAGCTTTAAAAATGATAGGCGATCGAACAATAACAGAAACATTTACATCTCTAGAGCACAGACGTAATGTCTCCTGCCTTGCCTTGAGCCCGAAAAAAAAATTAATGCAAAATTATTTAGGCTACCTACATCTTCTTGAATATCAATTTTTATTGTAATCGGATCACCAGTTTTCGAGAAAGTCGAAGAAAAAAAACCGGTCCTTTTGGAGGTACCGTTTTTAGCCCACCATATTAAATTTTTTGTTTACCGATATATAATGCATACCTACAGTAGTACACTGATTTTTTTTTATAAAAATTCTTGGAGACGTTTTCGAGAAAATAAGATTTTATATAACGGTTATATGACAGGTACCGTTAATTTTTGAGCTAAAAAAATAGTTGAAAAAACTCCCCTGTAGAATGTCAAACAAACTACAAAAAAAAAATTACCAGGAGTGGGTCTATCACCTCCCGTTTAGGCAGGAGGGGCAATTTTCTAAAAAAGCACTTGCATTGGAAAAAATATATTTAAAAATAACGGCAAAACTCAAAATAATGTGCTATAACTTTTTTAACCAACTTACATTTTTGTTCATCAATACCACACCTATAAAAGTACACAGATTTTTTTAATAAAAATTCTACGAGCTGTTTTCGAGAAAAATAGACTTTTACTTGACGGTTTTATGACAAGTTCCGTTAATATTTGAGCTAAAAAACAAAATAAAAAAAGTCATGTAGAATTTTAAAATCATAAGTTCTAAATTTGAAAACGATTGGCCCAACCGTTTAGGCCGTAGTCCAAAATACATGTGAACAGATAGACATAGACGTATGAATACGTATGGAAGAACCAGTTCTCGTCCATATAAAAAAATGGACACGACTGGGTCGCACGTACTTGCTCATATGGGCCAAATTACATTGGAAAGCAAGATCTTTGACAGAAACAAGTAACATTTACGTTAAAAATAACAAAGTTTGAACTTATAAAAAGTATCAAAACCACAATACTTAACGGTTTTTAGTAAAAATGTAGTATGCCATCACACGTCCTAAATAACAAAGAATTTATGAAAAAATTATTTCGAAAATTGTAGGATTTTTTGTTTTTTGAAATAAAAATAATTTTTTAAATTTTGGTACGCAGTTTTTTTAATTTATTAAAATACAAGTGATTATAAAATTTAAAATAATTTGTTTGATTAGTTTAAAAAATATTGATTTTTCAAAAATTTATTTTAATTAGAAAAAAAAGTTATTCATAATTTTGATATACAGAATTAATTTTGCTAAATATATCTTCTCAAATTTAAAAGAGAAGAGAAAGCTTAAAATTAAAAAAAAAAAACCTTATATGAAAGTTCCCGTTGATAGACTTTTTCCGTATATGTGGTTCTAATAAAATGATAGCCAATACCAACAAAAAAAATTACAAAAAGTTTTCATCAAAATCGTTAGAGCACTTTTCGAGAAAAATAAGGTTTTCCTAAACGGTCATATGGCAGGTACCGTTATTTTTAGGCCTGAAAATAAAATTTCAATTTCCCCTTGGCATCCCCAGCCAAAAGAATCACACACCAAATTTGAAGATAATCGCTTAAGCCGTTTAGGCTGCAGCTCGTTATACATACTGACAGACAGACAGATAATTTTTGTCGATCACTTTTTTAGACTTCTCTATGATCGTAATATCATGTTTCATTGTTATCTCAATTTTTTTTATATTTACGAATCCTAAACTTGCCTTATAGTCCCTATAATCGCAAGTAAAAATGTAAACAATGAAAATGCTGGATCGTGTATAAATCCCAACAACAAATTATTCGCCTCAGCTAACTGAATTGTTTCATGTTCTCCTTCATTTTTTCCTGCCTCACATTGTACATGCGCCGTAAACTAAAAAAATGTTTGATTTATTTATTTATATTTATTTATTACTTCGCACAGGCAACGAAATCATCAATGAAGAAGATGGTGGAAAACATGATTTCAAAGATCAATCCATAGACAACGAAGAAACTCTTCATGACGATAAAATGCTTAACGATTGCAATTCTTGTTAAGCTAGCTCAAGTGATTTCTATGACGAACAAAAAAGTAATGATTCCGCCGACGAATACTACAATGAAGCTCAAATGAGTCGCGAGCAAATAACAGCCAAAATAACTGAATTGGGTGAGCAATGCGATGCAACGACCTCAAAGTGCAATATTCTCAAAAATTCTCAAGAGATTTCTTCATTTCTGAATCTAACTTTAAAACAACATTTGCAGGAAACCTTGAAAACTTATTGAGTCAAATCGTTGAGAAGGAATTGAAAATTTAAAATGATCAAATCATGCTTTAACTGTAAATTGCTCAAAAATTAATATACATTTAAAAGAATTAATATCTTAAAGAAAAAAACCTGAAATCACTGTCATGAGTCGCTCCGACAACCAACAGCTATGAGAAACTGGAAGATCTCTTAGCTTAAGTTGATTTCACAGCTGCAGAAGGAAAGTAATGCTCCACCACCGGTAAGTTCCCTAGAGATCTTGTTACTTTGTTTCTCTATTATCTCTATTATTCCAGATTGAATTGCAAGAATCCATTCGTTTACGCGAGGCTGCCCTGAACCAAACCCCAGTTTCGTTACTGCCACAAGTTAGGTCGTTCCAAACTTTTCCAGTCACCCGTTTTTTTTGCTGCTCTTCGCTTTCTAAAGTATTTACATCACAACACAGCCACCAACCTTATAATAAATAACCTCAATACATTTTTGTAAATGTTATGTATATTGCTCTTTATTGACAGTAAATAATCTATTCAATTTGAAAACCGAATGATCAAAATTAGTTTCTACATTCTTTATTAATTATTATACATTTCATTTCGAGGTCTATATTGAGGACTTAGCTTCATTTAAAAACCTTATTTGTAATATTAAATATTAAAATGTTCTATAAATTTAGAGAACATTTTTTAACTTTAATATCTAATATTTCCTCCAGAAGCCACTTGTTTAGTGTTAGTAGGAGAACCAAATACATTTCCTTAGATGTGGCTGTTGCAAATACTGAAGCAGCTGTTGAAAGAGTAGCAAACACAGGCGGCGCGGATGAAGCTATTTGTCCGGTTGTAATTGAAGCTTGGGTCGTAGATGGGATGCCAAATGTAATTGAATTAGTTGTTGTTGTAAGCTGAAGCCAACAAAACCAGATGATTCCTTACTGACGGCAGTGCTTTCGAAAATCGATGTAGTATCTGCTGATGGGTCATATGTGAAGGAAGCAGTACTATACAGATTCCCATCACCAAAATTTGGTTTGAATGCAACTAAATGTTGAAAATAATATTGTTAGTGGATAGGAATTTAGAGTAATCAGTTGCTTACCATTTTCAGTCGTTGATGGTTTGTAGTTATTCAAGCTACCAAAAAGCGAATCGGTGGGATCTGATGTGGAAGCAGTTGATGTTTTGACAACTGTAACAGATGAACCACTACTTGATTCAGTGGTGGAAACTAATGTTGTCGGAGACAAATTGGGAGTAGCTGGCGGTCCTAGAGTTGCCATGTTCAAGGAATTGAATGTAAATTTACAAACTACCGAAAAACAATTGTTTTTTCAATTGAAACATTGGAACAAAACATACCCAGTTGTATCGCCCGACTTCAAGTTTTCTAATTTTTCGGGTTCACCAGAGAAGACGGTCGCAACTTCAGACCTGATGGCTGTTGGTGTTTGCTTTGCTATGCTATGCATCAGAACCACTATTGAAGGCCGAACCAAATGTAAATGGAGCTTAACTACTTGCTATAGTCTTTGTTAGACTTGCTTGGACTTGAACTTGCAAAATAAAATGCCATTGAAGCTCCTGTTGAAGCTGCATTTTTCCAAAACTAAGAGGTTCAGGTGAACTGGCAGCAGTTGATGATGACTCAGACTTGGTTGGAAGAGGAATAAACAAATCTGGCTTTTTGTTTTGCTTGTCAACTCTTTCTGTCGCCTTTGATGGTGTTACAGCAGTAAATCGGGATGCAAGGTTTGACGTTCTAAATGACTTGCTCTGAAACGATTGGCTTTCAATCGAAAACGAGAGATGTACTTTGATCCTTCTAGATTCAGCGGCAGTTTCTTCTTTTGGTGACTAATTCACAGAAGGTGGCTTAGGAGCACCGAGCGTGATAGATGTATTTGATCCAAAGCCAGTAAAGGAAGGTATTGATGTAGGTGCTAACGAATTCCCGAAAACATTGCCCTTGAATTGGATGAGTTTCCAAATCATGAGAAAGCCGACTGTTTCCCGGTTGCTGAAGTGTTGTTTGTTCCTTTAAGGTACATGGTTCCAGCAGTTAATGCAACCGGTTTAATTATAACTGGCTGTTGTTGTTGCGGCTGCTGATACTGTTGGGGTTGTTCTTTCTTGAAATCTTCAAGTTTGCCAGGTTTGACCAGGCAATTGACTTGCAAATTGCATCTAGCTTTTCTTCTGCTAACTTCGATCGATTTTCTTGTCGGCCCAAGAGTAATCGAGAGAAGTGTCGGTAAGGAATTCTACTGTTCTACAAGATAAAGACTAGATTTACATAAATTAGCTTATGCATGTGCGCCTACTTACGTTACTCCCTTGGAGGCATTGTGATTTGTGACACTTTGATTCATCAACAGACCGTATTATTTCTTTTTAATGGACGATTATGAATAAAGATCATCCTCCAAGCCTGGAACTTTCTTTCATCTCATCAATGTTTCCAATCTAAAAAGTCATCCTTCAAATAAATTAGGCAATAATTTTTGTGTGTATGGGCTAGTTTTGTGTACTTTTAGGACAGATTTTGAGAACGTTACGTTACATTTATAAATAGTTAATAAAGCTGTCAATTTATTAACATTTTGTTAATTATTGACTAAACGACGATTACCTAAATTGCGAAAACGATTTCCTTAATTTGAGGGGAGGGTCCCTGATCGATGGACACCAAAAAATGCCATTTTTGTGACTACGCGCTGCTAACTATACGCGAAACTTAAATTGTTAATAACTAATTAAATACAATTACCTAAATTTTAAAACCCGTTTCCTTAATTTCCCCTAAGTATTCCCGAATTGTAGAACCAAAAAAAATTTAAATCCGTGATTTTGCGCTGCTAACTATATGGCGGTGCATTATTATGCATTTTATGTGCATTTGTGTATTTCTAAGCAATAGAGCGAAAATGCACATTATAATCATATACAAAAATATTCAATATGAAATTGAAGACAGTGAGGATATCTGTAACAAAATAATATCAGGTTATTTGCATTTATTTAAAAATTGTTTCCATATGTACCTACATATATATTTCTTCTTTGAATAAGATGTGTCCTTTGCGGAACAATATTTGCTCCTGAGTGGAGTGCAGTTGCAACCAGGTAAATGGTTCTTAGTTCCTGATTCATTGTAAATCTATATTTTATATTTTTGCTTGATTTAAAAAAAATTTATTCAATTTCCTTTCACTTTGAGCTGAAACGTAAAAGTAAACAATTGGTTTTTTTCTCTGTTTTGACTTTTGACAGAAATGGTTACAAAGGTATTGGGTTTTATGCGTTCACAAACACAGAGTATATTTCAATAGCATTATAACACAAAGCTATACGGCACCGAACGCCCTCATTGTTACCAATTGGGTTTTATGCGTTCACAAACGCCCAGTATATTTTGCAACAATTTATAAGAGCACAGCATTTTCGAACGTAGCAACTCTGAACTAGAAAAGAAAATCGCTTATTGAACACCCCATTGAGCTTGAACAAATCGCTACTAGCTTCGCATCTATTATTTTTTTTATTTGTTTATTCTGTCAACCTGACATCTGACAATCAGAGCCGAGAAGTATGTATTTTTTAAATTATCATTTTTTTCTGTGTGGCTAGATAAACCGTAGATAAATGACTGTTTGTTTCATAATAAATTGCTGCAACTCTTATTTTTCCTTGTACTAACACCTTATTTAACAAAAAGCATAATTTAAATCATCATCAAACTAATTAAGATCAATAAAAAATTCTCATCACAACAGGAACAATTACGCTAAAGTTGTAATAATACTAGCTTTACTGACAAAAAATTGGTAAATAATCTTAGGTTGGAAAAATAACCATTTGAAATCATTTACTGATAGTACCGGAGTGATTAAAAACTGTGTTTATTTTGTACATCCCCACATCTCCAACACAAATCAACCTTTGTAGTTGCAAAAGCCTTTACGAGTTTCCTTGGACGAGGAAGGTGAACCTATTGAGTGGTTTAGGATATATATGTAGAACATTTCGTTGAAATTGAATACAACGTTTCAATGTTAGAAATTAACGATTATACTAAGCTCCTAACACAAGGAATCAATAAAGCATTTGGAAACCGAGAACCATGGCAAATTGCTTCTATAACGGCTACCACTGTTCTAAGCACTGTATGGATATGGAATTTTATAAATCAGGACGAAAGTGAGTATACAATCATTTTATTTCAAATATTTTGTATTTAATTAATTTAAGTGCCCCCATCCCCCAAAAAAGTGTATAACAAATTTAAAAAAAAAAACATTCCGACGCCAATCTAATCTTATCTGGACTAAATGGTTATGCATTATTATTGCCATAAAAAAAATCATTATGGTTATAGTGTTCAAAGTTTAAAAAGATTATTTTATATTTTAAAATTGTAACTACTGAAGATGAAGGTTAACATTATAAATAACTAAATCGTACATACTTATGAATGATTTTAGAATATTATTTTCTCTGTCTTTTAAAGCAGTCATACGCTTTTGTAAAGTAAGTCTTAAATTGAGAAAAAATTGTTTCTGTCGAAATATATATACATTTATATAGGTATAGTCAAGACTCAACTTTATAACATTAACGATTTTTATAAAAGCCGTAATAATTTTGGGCAAAGAGTTCAGTTCACAGTTAAATATTTTTTTATTAAGCCCAATGGTCTATATTTTCCTGACGCGTTGATAAGATGCCTTGTGAGAATTTATAACATAAAAAATTTGATAAAATTTGATTAAAGTTTTATGACTTTGTGTTTAAACCATTGCATATAAATCAATGGTTTGCTCTCATTATACTCTGAATAACAAAATAATTACAACTTTGAAGATTTAAACGCTGGGGTGGGAGCATGAAAAGTACCTCATCTTTGGATAACTCAGACTTTGGTTGATACCATATACCTTCTTAATATATTCAGAAAATAGCGTTGTTATTATAATAACTATGTTCCGGTGAAAATACGTTTATTTAGGAAGCTAACATTCGTAAGGGGACCCCGTGAATTTTTTTTCTTACCCTTTTTTATCCACACTAAAAATTTTGATTAAAATCATGTTTTCGTGATGCACCCCAAACAAGGCAAGGCTATAAAACCCTTACCAAATGCACAAACAAACAAAAATTATACATGGGGACCGTCTCAAAACCAACTGCGTGCTGTTGACATGTGTTATGTGTTTTCGGTTTTTCCGTCCTCTTTCTATCTTCTGTTCTGTCCTGTATCAATGTCGTCTTGTGTGTTGTCTTTGTAATTGTCTGAGCCGATGGCCTCAGCAGCCAGTGCTCATAAGTGTCTCTGCTTCGTAGATTTATCTACGGAGTAGATCAATATGTAATGTAATGTAATGTAAAAATTATACATACTGTTACTTTTTAAATTAATTTTTTTTAAACCATACCACTTTAAATTATTACCAAGCAATTCCTATTTGGTATGTAGGTCGTTTTCCTTTCTTGACGGTGGTTTTTCGATTTTTAAAACCTCTTTCCAACGGGCAAATCTTTTGACCGCTGAAAAAGTCGATTTTTCCGTTTTTCCTTCTTTGCCGTTTTTACTCGAGATTATAGGTACTATAAGGCAAGTTAAGGATTCGTACACAAAAAAAATATTCTAACAATCAAACATGACATTACGATGATGGATAGATACATAGAGATAATTTTATTTCCATAAAAATGGTATAACAAAACGTTATATATGCTGGAGAGGTTTTCGGTTTCTTCGATGAATGTGCCATTCATGGACAGTGGCATGGAGGGTATGTTTAGCTTTAATGACAGAAGGCAGCATTGAGTTTTCGAAGCATTAAACTCCACACGATTTCTATTTCCCCATTTGATAATACTGTGTAAATCGGAGTTTAATGAGCTTATCATAAGGTACCGTTGCAATTGCGCGTCCGAAAGGCGAAGGAAATGAATCGTCGAACGAATACGAAAGGCTGAGGGTAGAGTCGTCAGCAAAACAGTTAAGTAGATTAGAAGTAACAGACAGAAGATCATTTATAAAAATGAGGAAAAGAGTCGGTGACAGAACAGAGCCCTGGGGCACACCAGCATTTATTTTGTGGGATTAGACTTTAAACCGTCTAATACAACATGTATTGAACGGTTCAGAATATAGCATCTAATCTAACGAACAAGAGTTTCATCGATCCCAAAAACACGCATTTTCGATAAGAGAGCTTCATGCCGAACTCTATCAAATGCCTTGGAAATACCAAGCGCAATAATCTTACTTTCACCAAAGCGATGTAAGGATTTGTTCCACTGTTCGGTGAGATATGCCATCAGATCACCAGTGGAATGTTTACTGCGAAAGCCATACTGATGGTCATGAAGAAGATTTCGGTCTTCCAGATATTCCTTAAGCTTACGGTGAATCAGCGTTTCCATGACCTTAGAAAGAAGGGACATAAGTGCAATAGGTCGGTAGCCATCCGGGCCAGCGGATTTGTGTATATCGAGATCTTTGAGAACTCTTGCTACTGTACGAGTGCGGAAAAAAATCTGTCCCATGGAAAAATTTACATTCTCAAGTAGAGGAGGGGAAACGCTACTGTGAGGCAGCGTGGAGCTGGCAGCGAAATGGGCGTCGAGCAAGTTTGCCTTCTCTGAAGAGTAAACAATTGGTTTGCTATTGTCGATTAGGGTTGGGACCGAAGATATTGAGGAGTATTTAATGTTCTTTACAAATGACCAACAATTTTGTACTGCCTTTGGGACATTGCAGAATTTTTTGCCGTAATTTTGGTCATGCAAAAATTTGGTTCTTTCAATAACGGAGTTGCATGAGTTCCTTGCTTGTTTGTGCTTTTTCCAATGTTCCTCTGTAGGGTTGGCTTTATAAGGAAACTTACCTCGTTGACCCTTTTTTATATAATTAACGCGCGCTCAAGGGACTATTTGTTTCCCTTTTACTGTAACACACTGTGCGGTCATTAGGAAGATAGGGAGGGAGAGGATAGGCCACAAGAAGTTAAAGCCCTTGTTGGAACAGTGTCCGTATTGGGGAAGTCTCTGGCAAGCCATATTATTCCTAACTTAAACGACAAGCCCATGGTGGGAAAAAAGTAGTGCCACCAAGGTATAGCACAACCAAATTAAGAATGGTATTTGATGCTTCTATGAAAACTTCAACAAATACCTCTTTATGAGGGATCATTAACTAATCTTGTTGGCTGCGTAGTGACTGAATCCCTTAGGGTATGTTTGTGGTCTGTATCAAAATGAACAAGAATTGAAGGCCATGTGTCAAAAACGTAAGAATTAATGCAAAGATGCTTTGTTTGACTATGTCTAAACGTTTAACTGACGTCAATTTTAAAAAGTGTGGACAAATGATTTTTTTTTTTTTTTTTTATAATTAACGCGCGCACAAGGGACTATTTGTTTCCCTTTTAATGTATTACACTGCGCTGGCATTAGGAAGATAGGGAGGGGAGAGATAGGAGGTGTCGATTAACATTGGTTTTGAATGTTTGCAAATTGAAATGGCAAGGGAAAATCTCGCCGAGTAAACCATTCCAAAGTTGTGTTGTACGGCTAAAAAAAGAATCCCTATATTTCACGGTACGTCCGAAATTGGGCTCAAGGGTGAACTAATGGGCATTCCTAGCAAGACGAGTATTACGGGCGAAACTTTTAAGGGGAGGAATGCAGCTGGCTACCTCGAGTGAACATTTTTTATAAAAGAAACGATAAAATAAGGAAAGACATGAAACATTGCGTCGGTGTTCGAGAGGGGCAATTGTTTCAGCGGCAGTTCTATTTCCTATCAATCTTAACGCTCGATTTTGTATTCTATCAAGCAGGTGAAGCGATGTTTGTGAAGCACCTGCCCACAGGTGGGAGTTATACTCGAGTTTAGGGCGTATAAACGCTTTATAAATTGTAGCCAGATCAGATGGGGAAAAATACTTCTTACACCGATACAGAAAACCTAAGCACTTAGCAGCATTCTTAGCGATTTCAAATATATGGTTGTTCCAACGGAGGTCGTCGTTGACACACATACCGAGTACTGAGAGCTTTTCGGTTTCTTCGATGTAAGTGCCATTCATGGACAATGGCATTGGGGGAATGTTAAGCTTTAACGACAGAAGACAGCATTGAGTTTTCGAAGCATTAAACTCCACACGATTTCTATTACCCCATTTGACAATGCTGTATAAATCGGAGTTTAATGAGCTTGACATACGGCACCGTTGCAATTGTACGTCCGAAGGCGAAGGACGTGAATTATCGAACGAATATGAAAAGCTGAGGGTAGAGTCGTCAGCAAAACAGTTAAGTGGATTAGAAGTAACAGACAGAAGATCATTTATAAAAATGAGGAAAAGAGTCGGAGATAGAACAGAGCCCTGGGGCACACCAGCATTTATTTTATGGGAATCAGACTTGAATCCGTCCAATACAACTTGTATTGAACGGTCCAGAAGATAGCTTCTAATCCAACGAACAAGAGTATTATCGATCCCAAAAGCACGCATTTTCGATAAGAGAGCTTCATGCCAAACTCTATCAAATGCCTTGGAGATATCAAGAGCAATAATCTTACTTTCACCAAAGCGATGTAAAGATTTGTTCCACTGTTCGGTGAGATATGCCATCAGATCACCAGTGGAACGGTTGCTGCGGAAGCCATACTGACGGTCATGGAGAAGCTTACGATCTTCGAGATATTCCTTAAGCTGACGGTTAATCAGTGTTTCCATGACCTTAGAAAGAAGGGATGTCAGTGCTATGGGTCGGTAGGAGGAGGGGGAGGATGGGTCACCTTTCTTAGGGACAGGCTGGACAAATGCTGTTTTCCATCTTCTTGGAAAGATTCCAGAAGAGTAGGAGCGATGGAAAAGCTTACGCAGTGGCTTTGCCAGTGTGGAAGAACACCTCTTCAGAAGAATCTGGGGTATACCATCCGGGCCAGCGGATTTGTGTATATCGAGATCTTTGAGAATTCTTGCTACTGTACGAGTGCGGAAAAAAATCTGTCCCATGGAAAAAATTACATTCTCAAGTACAGGAGGGGCAACGTTGCTATGCGGCAGCGTGGAGCTAGCAGCGAAATGGGCGGCGAGCTTGTTATTGTCGATGAGCGTTGGAACCGAAGATGTTGAGGAGTTTTTAATATTTTTTACAAATGACCAAACATTTTTACTGCCTTTGGGACACTGCAGAATTTTTTGCCGTAATTTTTGGTCATGCAAAAATTTGGTTCTTTCAATAACGGAGTTGCATAAGTTTCTTGCTTGTTTGTGCTTTTTCCGATTTTCCTCTGTAGGGTTGGCTTTGTAAGAACGGAAACTTACTTCTTTGAGCCTGATAGCTTCTTTACACTCAGAATTAAACCAAGACTTTTCTTTAGGTTTGATGCTTTTTACTCTGTTAGGAATAAAAGCACGCATCCCTAGAAGAATCACATTTGTGATCATTTCAGCACTGGCATCAATGTCACTATCGAGGAAGCATAGTGACCAGTTAAAGTTTCGGAAAAAAATATTCAGGCCGTCCCAGTTGGCTTTCTCGTATTGCCAAACGGTCCTGGTGGGAAGTTTTTCTTTAACTGGATGGGTGGAGGATGAGAAATTAGCTGAAACAACACAATGGTCTGAAGTGCCAAATGGAGAAGTTACACTAATGGTATATTTATCAGGGTGAGAAGTAAGAAACAAGTCAAGAGTATGGGCGGCTTGCCCAGCAACATCCGGTATACGCGTTGGCACATCGATCAGTTGGGTAAGGTGATGTAACCCGGCAAAGAGCTCGACATACCTTCCTTCGGGTGTTGTCTGACCAGAATAGCGGAGCCAATTGGAATTGTGTACATTGAAATCGCCCGTAATAACGATTTCAGTGCGAGGACAAAGGGAAACAATTTTCGAGATCAGACAGCGCATCAAACTCGTTACAAGTGGAATTGCTGTAGAGATTTGGACTCCTGTAAATAAAACAATAATGAATGACATGCTTGCGGACAGTGAATTTGAGCCACAAGAAGTTAAAGTCCGTGTTGGAACATTGCTCATATTGGGGAAGGCTCTGGCAAGCAATATCATTCCTAACATAGACCACGAGACCATGATGGGAAAAGAGTAATGGCACCAAGCTATACCCATGTAGAGCAAACTCTGATAAATCAGTATTTACTCCAACCTGGGTTTCACTTAATGCCAAAACAGCTGGCCTGTATTGAACAGAGTAGACGTACAGGTGAAAGAAATTCTTTCTTATACCACGAACATTGGAATACACGACACAAAAATCACTTACCATTTCAAAATACTTACACACAAAACACAATCCTGACTAAGTCGAACCATGCAGTGAAAATCCAAATTAATCTCTGTAATAAACAAACTGTCTTAGGTGTTATGCCCATAAGACAGCTTGCATACAAAAAATCAATTTAAATATTCAGCACAATAGGACAAACTCAGATGCCCTTATCCATTTACCGCAAGCATACGATGCCTACAGTAGATAAGAAAGAGGCAGTTAAGCTAAGCACAAAGGGTTGGGATAGATAGGAGGATAATTTGATTTGTTATGCAAGTGTGTATTTTTTTTTTTTTTTTTCTTCCACAGCGCGAATGGGCATCTTATCGTCTTCCAACGACACGAGTGGATATTGTTTTTTTCTTTACAGCACACGCGAGGGGTTTTTGCCAATTTCTCAAACGAGTGTGTAATATTATTTTTTTATCACTCGCGATAACAATGCGCAATAATTTTTTTTTTTTGGCTTTTGTGAAATTATTTATGCGCACCTTGACCTGACGTCCGGCCTCTATGAGCTTAAGATCGACACTGAAATGGACAAATGATGCACAAATTGAATGCGACATAGTCGTTGCTGCCCATGTTTTCATACCAAGCTATGCATCCTATGTTCTGATCTATCTTTATTTCCCAAGGCCTCCGGAGCCTGGAATCAATTTTCTAAAAATGCGAGGAGTTTGCTGAATTCGGGAAGATTTCATGGTTGACTAAGAGACTATTCAAATAACGTATGGGATTCCTTATCGAGTTTTTTGAGAAAAAAGTGAAGTAACATTAGGTCCCATGACTTCGTATCGACCTTCAATCCTTGAAGTCCCATCAAATATTCTTGTATAATATCATGTTACCCACGAATTGACTTGGAATTTTCTGATTGTACGCTCGGGTAAGAAAACAATTTCGAGATCCAAGATGAAATTAGTGATCTAGTACTGCTACTGCTGCATAGAGATGGTGTATGAATTTTGCAGCATCTCCCGTCAAACTTGATTTAAGATACCATATTTTTTGTGCATCAAATATTTTTCGATTATGTATCATTTCCTTATAAAGATCTGCAAACTGCTGCCATTTAAAGTAATTACCATCGAATTTTTGTATGTCTACCTTGGGCAATTTTATCGATGGTTGAGGTAATTTTAGCACCCTTGTAGAAAATGATGATTCAATAGTGCCATATAATTCCTGCAATAGTTCCGCAATTTTCTCTTTCAACTCGAAATATTCTTTAATGTCGTTTTGAGTTAACTCGCTTTCCATTTTCCGATATATTGTAGTTAACTCTTCCCAGTTTTGTTCTAATGTCTGACTTTTAATTTGACAAAATGATATGCTTTTAAATTGCTCCGATGCAATTTTATCTAGTGAACCTTTAATAATAATAACCTTTTGTAATCGAAAATTCTACCCAACTGGATTTTGGAACCGCTCCCTTCGAAATCTCAAATTCATCCGAGTTATCCACCCCAGGTGCTGTGTTTTCATTTGCTGTGTTAAGTTTTTCTATAATGTGTTTGTGTATGATTTCTTCATAGTAATCCTTTACAATATATGGGTGATTGAGGTCAAGTTGCACTGTCTCCCTGATTTTAAAGTCAGTCATATCAAACTCATTCCATAAAGATTCCAGTTGCTGTAGATCGCTCAAATATGTCATCGTTTTTCGATCTGAAGAGTCCTTCTTGAAGTACCGCCATAAATTGCAGATTTTTTCTCCAAGCTCATTTTGTTGATCGGTCATGGTATCTAAACTCATTTTGTTATCTCGATCTAAAGTCCAGGTAGCAATTGATCAAACGAAAGAATAAATCTGAAGTGTTTGAAATTACAATGAACGACAACTGTGTTTTTACTGTACGCCCACACGTTAAATAATTCTGTTACTGTTTCTGATGAGCTGTATTACAGTCCAGTTAATGCCTTGATTTTTGAGTAGCAAAGTTTTGTCACGGTCGCCAAATGTTTATAGATGAATTTCTTTATTCACCTTTTGGAAATCTAGGTTCATAACCAAGTTTTCAGTGGGAGTGAATCGTAAGCGCATAAACCTAGATTCAAAATGATTTTGAACAACTACTACTCAATCAACTTCAATGAAATACTTCGGCGTGAGTGGTTTTAAGTCAACTCAAAGTTCTTTATTGATTTCTCTTCTTTTATACATAAGATTATTTAGCCTAGCCCAATTACGGAAACAATTATTGATTCAGTAATTAATTATGTATAACTGTGCCACTAACCATTAGGAAATCAGTAAATGCATTCGTTAACAAAATGCTTGATTTACCTTTCCTTGTTGTATGTGCGAATTCAACAACTAAAATCAGTGAACCATTAATGGTATCAAGTGAAAACCAATTATGTCAATGAGCAAAACAAGTGAAAAGAAAAACAAACATTCTCTTATTGAATCTACTTTCCCCTAGGTCCTATCTTCCAGAGCTCTATAAGGTGCCTGATGGGTTTCAATTGACAACAAAAATTGTACCCCTTTATAAGCCGGGGAGCAACCTGGAACGATGGCAAGCCTGGCCCAAAAGTCTTCACTTCACTTCTATACACCAAAAAAAAAAGAAAATACCAATTTAAATATCACACCTAAAAAAAAATGCACATATGATTAGGCAACAAAAATAAGTAATATGTAATTGATATAACGAACAATCAGAAACAAAAAAAACTCTTCCGGTGGCTCTCGTGCAGTGGAGCTCCTCAATTATCTTCGCTCCGGAACATATGTATGTGATGGATTTCAAAGCTTCTAGATGGGATGAATTTTTCTGACTGCATATGCTTCTTTTCTTATATTACCTATATGTGTTATATCGTGGAAAACGTGCATATAATTCTTTTGTTATATTATAGTTGTGCATATTATGGAAAACTTTTTGTTGGGTGAATTTCTACGCGCCATTTTATAGTTTTCGAACCTTTTTTTTAAAGCCCCCTTTTTTATTCTAAGAGGCTATCAGCCCCTCATAGATAAACAACAATTTACTTGGCAGCCCGGGTGTTTTCTTCACGGGTTTTTTCCAGCAGGTATATTGTTTTTCTTCTTTACAATTTAACGTGTCCGTGTCCGACATCCGTCATCCGCTAACCGCTCGTCGAAATTCACCTTTATATAATCTTTGAATAATTTGTTTTCTTAACCTTTTTTATCCACACTAAAAATGTTGCTTAAAATCATGTACTGGTGATGCACCCCAAAAAAGGCAAGGCTATAAAATCCTAACCAAATGCACAAACAAACAAAAATTATACACACTGTTACTTTTTTAAATTTAATTTTTCTAAATGCTAAGACCATACCACTTTAAATTATTGTCAAGCAATTCCTATTTGGTATGTAGGTCTTCCTTTCTTGACGGTGGTTTTTCGATTTTTAAAACCTCTCCAACGGGCAAATCTTTCGATCGCTGAAAAAGACGATTTTTCCGTTTTTTCCGTTTTTTGTCCTATTTACCTGTAGTCTCCGGGTTCAACGACTTGACTTATATATTAATTTGTGATCAGCTGTTCGATATATTGGTTTGTTCCCTTTCCGAAAATCGCACCTTCGGCCTGCAAACACTACTACTTTGCCTACCCTATGTGCCAAACGTCGAATTTCCTAAATGGCTTTTATTTTTATACGATGTGTTGCGTGCCCGACTAATTAGTAAACGTAGTAGTAAACGTAGTAAATCACCTGAAAAAAATGTATTATTATTAAGAATAAAAATAGATGCAATTTTGTTCTAAGAATACGCACAGGAACCTGTGACAACTACGGTATACGCAAGCTCTTGCGACATACATACATACATATAACTCACTATGAATGTTTTCTTACCTTTTTCCTATTTTTAATTCATTTTGTTCTTCCGTCCTTGTTTTTATAGAATCCTGAAAAGAAAAAACATTTTAAAGAGATCAATAAATTATAAAATTAAAAGAACCTATAAGTATAAACAATAGGTTATGAAACTGCGTATATTACAATTATATGTACATACATATTGTATAAGTACCTACACATTTTTATAAAGCTAGTATTAGACGGTCCTTGTAATGTGTCATTGTCGGACACTCTGACGTCATTATGACTTCACGACGTGACACTTTTAGGACAGACAACCTAAAAGTGTCACGTCGTGTGATCGTCATTGTTTTGCATGTCATTGCCGTGACAAAAACAATGTCAGGCACCGTGACACATGCCTGTCGCTGCAAGGACTGTGTCCCAACCGTGACACGGCAGGAATTTCTGCCATGTCATTATTTCTCACTGTTAGGCGTTCGGAGTTGAACAGGCTTTTATCCAATAGCTTTTATGGTGCTATCAGATTTGCAATTTCGTATACCCAAAATACGAGTTGACGGCGAGATGATGAAAAAAACATTTTATTTCAAAGAAATTTGCAAAATTTTAACAAAATCAAGAAAAAAATATGTATTACCACTTAAAAAAAACATGTTTGTGAATTGTTTTCAATTTTTTACGCCACGTTAGAGCCGATTATTTTTTGAAATGTTTTGAGAATTAAAGGCTTCGTCAAACAGAACGGGTTTCTTACGCGGCGTTGAGATTATTTAACGTGACGTTGAGATTATTTTGACGCGGCAATGAAGAACTTTACACAGAGCTGTAAGCAGCGCGTTAAATATTTGAATCTTGGTTTTCATTTTCGCACTAAATATGTATGTATGTATGTACATAGATAAATTGATTTAAATAAATGTCCAATATGATTACCATTTTCATTCGATTCATTTCCGATGTTTTGCCATATCTCGTTCTTCAGAACTATATTCTTACATGATTTATTATTTTCTAACACATTCTATTAGTTTTTTTTTTATGATAAGCTACATATTAAAAATGAAAATGACACAAAATATTTCAAAACAATAATTTAAATGATTTAATTCTCAAAAAATAATCTTTTCTAACGCGGCATAAAAAAATAATTTGGCGCAAAATTATAGACAACCTATTTTTAATACATTAACTTTACACTGCTTAAAATGTTTTGTTCTGCACTAAGTTTTCCTCAATAATAAACAAAAAATCCCCTGCACTAGTTAAAATCAAATTTAAAAGTTTGAGAACCTTAGGGAATTTTGTTGTTATTGGATTTAGGCAGAGTTTGTGTGTATTTTTATTTTCAAAATGGCGTTTTGTGAGAGCGAGCCGTCATTCTCTCTGAGAGTTTTTAGTTTCACACTAAAAAGATAATGTAGGCCATGGACGTATTATATATGGACTACGGTGGGAGGGTATATAGAAAATTCTAGGATTTCTGAGATTGCGGGGGTTAGTGTTAAAGAAAATAGAATTATATAATGAAGGGCAGTCAACGGAACCAGAAAAAAGGCGGTGAATGAAAAGAATATCGGCAACCAATCTTCGTTCATCTAGAGTTCTCAGATTAATAAGTTGGAGACGGGCATGATATGGAGGTAGAATAAATGGATCTTGCCATTGAAGGCCACGAGGAGCGAAAGAACTGCCCATGCATCCCGAAAAATGCACTGTTTGGTGTGGTTTGTACGCTGGTGGAATCATTGGACCGTATTTTTTCAAAGATGCTGTTGGACGCAACGTTACGGTGAATGAACCGAACACTGATTTTGGTAATAAAATTCAATGATTTGCAAGCGTTGCTCGTTAGTAAGTCTATTCATGATGAAATGTCAAAGCATACTGAGCATCTTTTTCTTTGACACCATGTCTGAAATCCCGCGTGATCTGTCAAATACTAATGCATGAAAACCCTAACCTCAAAAAAATCACCCGTTAGATAACAATGGTAAAGATTACTATACAGTTCAGAAAATTGGAAATAAACTCCGAGATAATTAGAATAATCGGTGGTGGATCGAGAACGGAGAAAACGTTCCCACAATTTATTTCTCCTATTTCTCAAAGAACGCAATCTCCGATGATACCAAGGGGGGGGGGGGGTGTAAGTGAGGTTTTGCGTTGTGAAGTTGGTACGTAGAGAGAAATGGAATTGTAAATTTCTCTATAGAATTTACTAATGGCTTTGTTTACAGAAAGATTTACGAAATTAAAATATGTGTTACTGAGATATTCGTTAATTTCTCTGAACTTAGCTTTGTGAAAGTCGAAAGAACGAATTGAAATATGAGAGTTCAGGTTAGGACACTCCTGAAATAACGACAGAAAAATAGGAGGATGATAGTTGTCGATCGTTGAAAGAGAAAGAGTACTTAATGATACACTAGAATTCATGGGGTGTGTTGAGAAAACTAGGTCGAGTTGTCTATTCACAAAGTTACAGACACCACTTACTTGGAAAAGGCTTAAATTAGCTAATCGATCGATGAATAGATATTCTTCATTGGCAGTTGGATTGCATGCGATAAAATGTGATTCATCTTCGGATGCTTTCCATATTAAGTGAGGTAGATTAAAGTCACCAAAAGAAGGATTTGATCTTGGGGTTCACTTAGGGTTATGAGTTCAACAACTGCGTTTAAGCTTGTTCCTATGACTCAATGGGTTGTGCGGGTGGGATGTAGAAGCAGATGACAAAAATTGCTTTACGGGGAAAACTGATTTTTATAGAGACATAGTCTATAATCGATGAGGAAGATTTTGATATGAAAGATGAATCAATTGTGTTTTTAACGGCGAGTAATACACCACGGCTAGGTGAATCATTTGAGCTTCGGTTTAGATCATCACGGTAAACATTAAAATTAGATGGGAACAGTTCTAGGTTATTAATGCTAGGTATAAGATTGGTTTCGGTTAGTGCATAGATTTCGAAAGGTAGAGCATGAGATTTCTGACAGATATTTTGAGTTTTTGAACGAAGACTTCTTACATTTTGATAATAAAATGTTATGGGAAGAATTTGGCTTGGAAGGGGGAGTCAAAACATTGAAGGAAGGAAGGTGGCGGTTGGAGAGAGGTTGGGCAGAGATAGTGTTAGGAGCGATAAAATTTACTAGATTCTGATCTTACTCTTTGAAGGTAGGAAATTCTTTTAGAATGAAGAAACGAAGAAAAGGCTTAGAGGTCTTTGGATATTTGTTTTGAGGATATATTCAGAAGCTCGTGATATTTGTCGTATATCTGCCTTAATGCTATCGGATCAGCAGGCAGACCTTCCTTTTTTATAGACGCTGAGACATAACTTTTCGTTTTACCATCTATGCACAAATCGTCAGGTTTATCCTGGAGATAGGCTAAGAACAGACGAATGTTGTCCAACAGTTTGTTATCTCTGAGTTTGGGGCCTGCTATTGGATTTGGGGCTATTGTTCATTATAAGTTGCATATTTCCAAGCTGAGTGAATCCGTTTGGGTGATGGAACATCTGGATCTTGAAGCACCTTGATGACATCGGTTGACATTCACATAAGTTTAATGGAAATTTACGCATAGGGTAGGAGCGAATACAAGTCACATCAGGAAATCGAGGTGTGAATCCAGTTTGCTGAGTCTTTTATTCCAGTCCGATAAATTCCAAGTATGTCAACATTTAAGACCGTTTCCACTGCCGAAGTTTCTTGAGGTAGTTCAGGAATATCACTGTCCCTGACTTCGGCAGAAAGTATTTCTTCGAAGATTGAAGTATTGTTTCTTTTCAAAATTGGTTGGTTCTGTTCGTGAAGGGCATCATTTAGAAAGAACTCCATATTATTTTCTAAATGATTTTGAATACTAGCTGTTATTTTTTCCTGGTTTCTTACAGCTGCACATACAGTAAAGAGTGTGCAGTTTATGTTTTGAAGCTCAGTGAAAATCTCGGCTAGCGTTTGGTCAGTAATGGGCGTGGGGAGAAGTGGAACGCGGAACGACGAACTTTGCACTTGGATTTTTTTTTTTTTTTTTTATAATTAACGCGCGCACAAGGGATTATGTGTTTCCCTTTTAATGTAGAACACACTGCGCGGGCATTACGAAGATAGGGAGGGGAGAGATAGGAGGAGCCGATTAACATTGGTTTTGAATGTTTGCAGATCAAAATGGCAAGGGAAAATCCCGCCGGGTAAACTATTCCAGATTCGTGTCGTTCGGCTAAAAAAAGAATCCCTATATTTCACCGTACGTCCGAAATTAGGCTCAAGGGTGAACTGATGAGCATTCCTTGCGAGACGAGTATTACGGGAGAAACTTTTAAGGGGAGGAATGCAACTGGCTACTTCGAGTGAACATTTTTTGTAAAAGAAACGATAAAATAAGGAAAGACATGAAACATTGCGTCGTTGTTCGAGAGGGGCAATTGTTTCAGCGGCAGTTCTATTACCTATCAATCTTAACGCTCGATTTTGTATTCTATCAAGCAGGTGAAGCGATGTTTGCGAAGCACCTGCCCAGAGGTGGGAGTTATACTCGAGTTTAGGGCGTATAAACGCTTTATAAATTGTAGCCAGATCAGATGGGGAAAAGTACTTCTTACACCGATACAGAAAACCTAAGCACTTTGCAGCATTCTTAGCGATCTCAAATATATGGTCGTTCCAACGGAGGTCGTCGTTGACACACATACCGAGTACTGAGAGCTTTTCGGTTTCTTCGATGTAAGTGCCATTCATGGACAATGGCATTGGGGGAATGTTTAGCTTTAACGACAGAAGACAGCATTGAGTTTTCGAAGCATTAAACTCCACACGATTTCTATTACCCCATTTGACAATGCTGTATAAATCGGAGTTTAATGAGCTTGACATACGGCACCGTTGCAATTGTACGTCCGAAGGCGAAGGACGTGAATTATCGAACGAATATGAAAAGCTGAGGGTAGAGTCGTCAGCAAAACAGTTAAGTGGATTAGAAGTAACAGACAGAAGATCATTTATAAAAATGAGGAAAAGAGTCGGAGACAGAACAGACCCCTGGGGCACACCAGCATTTATTTTATGGGAATCAGACTTGAATCCGTCCAATACAACTTGTATTGAACGGTCCAGAAGATAGCTTCTAATCCAACGAACAAGAGTATTATCGATCCCAAAAGCACGCATTTTCGATAAGAGAGCTTCATGCCAAACTCTATCAAATGCCTTGGAGATATCAAGAGCAATAATCTTACTTTCACCAAAGCGATGTAAAGATTTGTTCCACTGTTCGGTGAGATATGCCATCAGATCACCAGTGGAACGGTTGCTGCGGAAGCCATACTGACGGTCATGGAGAAGCTTACGATCTTCGAGATATTCCTTAAGCTGACGGTTAATCAGTGTTTCCATGACCTTAGAAAGAAGGGATGTCAGTGCTATGGGTCGGTAGGAGGAGGGGGAGGATGGGTCACCTTTCTTAGGGACAGGCTGGACAAATGCTGTTTTCCATCTTCTAGGAAAGATTCCAGAAGAGTAGGAGCGATGGAAAAGCTTACGCAGTGGCTTTGCCAGTGTGGAAGAACACCTCTTCAGAAGAATCGGGGGTATACCATCCGGGCCAGCGGATTTGTGTATATCGAGATCTTTGAGAACTCTTGCTACTGTACGAGTGCGGAAAAAAATGTGTCCCATGGAAAAATTTACATTCTCAAGTACAGGAGGGGCAACGTTGCTTTGAGGCAGCGTGGAGCTGGCAGCGAAATGGGCGGCGAGCAAGTTTGCCTTCTCTGAAGAGTAAACAATTGGTTTGTTATTGTCGATGAGCGTTGGAACCGAAGATGTCGAGGAGTTTTTTATATTTTTTACAAATGACCAAAAATTTTTACTGCCTTTGGGACACTGCAGAATTTTTTGCCGTAATTTTTGGTCATGCAAAAATTTGGTTCTTTCTATAACGGAGTTACATGAATTCCTTGCTTGTTTGTGCTTTTTCCGATTTTCCTCTGTAGGGTTGGCTTTGTAAGATCGGAAACTTACTTCTTTGAGCCTGATAGCTTCTTTACACTCAGAATTAAACCAAGACTTTTCTTTAGGTTTGATGCTTTTTACTCTGTTAGGAATAAAAGCACGCATCCCTAGAAGAATCACATTTGTGATCATTTCAGCACTGGCATCAATGTCACTATCGAGGAAGCATAGTGACCAGTTAAAGTTTCGGAAAAAGAAATTCAGGCCGTCCCAGTTGGCTTTCTCGTATTGCCAAACGGTCCTGGTGGGAAGTTTTTCTTTAACTGGATGGGTGGGGGATGAGAAATTAGCTGAAATGATTCAATGGTCTGAAGTGCCAAATGGAGAAGTTACACTAATGGTATATTTATCAGGGTGAGAAGTAAGAAACAAGTCAAGAGTATGGGCGGCTTGCCCAGCAACATCCGGTATACGCGTTGGCACATCGATCAGTTGGGTAAGGTGATGTAACCCGGCAAAGAGCTCGACATACCTTCCTTCGGGTGTTGTCTGACCAGAATAGCGGAGCCAGTTGGAATTGTGTACATTGAAATCGCCCGCAATAACGATTTCAGTGCGAGGACAAAGGGAAACAATTTTCGAGATGGAATCAGACAGTGCATCAAACTCGTTACAAGTCGAATTACTGTCAAGATTTGGACTCCTGTAAATAAAACAATAATGAATGACATGCTTGCGGACAGTGAATTTGAGCCATAAGAAGTTAAAGTCCGTGTTGGAACATTGCCCATATTGGGGAAGGCTTTGGCAAGCAATATCATTCCTAACATAGACCACGAGACCATGATGAGAAAAGAGTAATGGCACCAAGCTATACCCATGTAGAGCAAATTCTGATAAATCAGTATTTGCTCCAACCTGAGTTTCACTTAATGCCAAAACAGCTGGCCTGTGTTGAACAGTGTAGACGTACACGTGAAAGAAATTCTTTCTTAAACCACGAACATTTGAATACACGACACAAAAATCACTTACCATTTAAAAATACTTACATACAAAACACAACTCTGATTAAGTCGAACTGCGCAGTGAAAATCAAAATTAACTTCTGTAACTTCTGTTCTGGATCTAAAAATCTGATCGCAATTGATTTAAATTGGTGTTCATAACTTTGGCTGATGCATGTAAGGAATTAAGTTTAGATTCCATGTCAGACCAGAGCGATTTAAAACCCGAGGACAGAGCAATGGACAAGTCGAGCGTAAAATCATGAAGAGGGTTTAAGGATTTGGTGGTACTGAATTGTTTTTCCAGATTAATTATTTTAGACAAACACTGAGCAGAGGATTGTTGTGATTGAGAATTAGACTCCTCAACACTTTTAAATAGGAGATCAAATTTTTTGGAAAGATTTAAAATCTTTTTTTGGGTTAATGAGTTTTCATTAATGAGTGACTCACTAAGGCATTTAATCGCAATCATAATGTCACCGATTGAAATGTTCTTGCACTCATCACAATAAAAAATAAAGTTATTTATGTCTTTCAAGTAAACACTCGCTCTTTTAGTAATACCAATGCAGGAGGGATAAAGGGATTTGCCACAGATACCGTTGCATTTAAGTAACTCCGCGGTTACATCAGCGTTGCTACACATTGAATTGGCACATGACATTATTTCGATAGTTAAGTAATGTGGGTCAGTTATAATTTCAACACTCAGCAATTTATACAGGCCGCGTAAAATGAAACTTAATAATGTAGGCCACGAGCAGTAGGCAAGAAAAATTGAATTTATTATTATTATTTTTTTTATTTTTTTTTGTGTCGTGACGCGAGAAATAGGCAAGAAAAACAATTCTTTTTTTCGGATTATGCAAAAACGAAAATTGCAGGAAAGAAAATTAAGGGAGCAAACTAAAAACACGTCCGATCAGTTCTGAGGGCAATTACAATTGAAGAAGAACTTCTAAGTTTTTATTCGATTTTTGTGACTTTTGATTGTTCGAAAAAAGTACGTAAGGGAGTTTTCAGCGGAAAAGTTTAAACGCCATTTTATTTCTATAAAAAAATGTGGAACAGTGTGATTTTTTTTTCCAAAATAATAGGAAGCTATAAGGTACATTTAACAATAATTTACTTTTTGAAATAAAATTAATTCATTATAATAGGTTAATTATGTTAGGTGGATTGTTGGGGGTATTCATGAAATGTATTTACCATATTATGTACCTACCTATAATAAGGTTGGAAGGAAGGTAGGTACTAAAATTAAGATACCTATTCTAACCACTGTGAAGCGAGTGGATATAGACAATATTAAAACTTAACACAGTGGTTGTTTGTATGCAGGTGTACAATTTTGTTTTCTTTATTGAAATTTTTGCATTCAGTAGGTAATCGAGTATTTTTTTTTGTTAGTTGCTTTTGCGTGTTTATGTGTTTATCATATTTCGACAAAAATAAGTTTTAAAATTTAAAATCGGCCCCGTTTAGGCTGTAGGAATCGATACGGACATACAGACAGACAGACAGACAGACAGACGGACGGAATTTCCGGACCCACTTTTTTTGACTTCTCTATCATCGTAACGCCATGTTGGATTGTTAGAATTCTTTTTTTTACGAATGCATAACTTGCCTTATAGTCCCTATAAATCGCAAGTAAAAAGGGGTTTTAGTTTATGTTCAAATCTCTTCAAATATTGCTGATTTTATTAAGATTTTAAAAGAAACTAATGAATTATGATCAAATCAAACACTTCTAAGGCATAAGATAAGGTGTTTTGACACTTTTTTCCTATCATTCTTATTCTTCAAACTACATACGTCCAAATTCCAGTTGCGTTCTAAAAGGCAATATGTCTAAAGACCAACGTTCCTTTTTATTTCTTTCTTATAACTATTTGTTCATTAATAATGATAAAAGACAAAGTTAATAAAAATCCTGACAAAATGGCCGGAGGTTGAGACCTATTCCTTGTGACGACTGTAAAGGCGTGTCCACACCAAACAAAAAAAAACATTTGTTTAAAAAACATTTCTAAAATGTTTCCCCTTTGCTTAAATATCATTTCAGAAACATTTCTTAAATGTTTGTTTCCCAGTTCTGGACTTCATGATGTAAAAAAGGAGCAATCACAGCGTCGCGTTTTGTGATCATGAACAAAACACAAACAAATAAAAACAACAAAACCTGTCAACTAGACTAAAATGCATGAAAATAAAACAAGATTTCCGTTCGGAAGGGGAAACAGATAGACATTTCAGAAATGTTTCGCGAAGCGTCCAGACTTAAATAAACATTTCAGAAACATTTAAAAAAACATTTCAAAAAGAAAAAAACATTTCTGAAAGGTTTTTTAAAATGCTTCTGAAATGTTTTTAAAAAAATGTTTCTTTGGTGTGGACACACCTTAAGGCTTTTTGTTAAGTTTGCAGTATGACAGTCCAAAATCGCAACAAAGTTTAGGTTCTAAAGATTTTAGGAACTTGTAATTTACCAAGCTAAATCCATGAGTGTTTGTTTTGTATTTATTTCTTGGTGGATTAATTGTGGGATATTCTAAATAACACGGTGAGAAAAAATGGAAATTTTAACATGCCAACGTGGGAAAACCTGCTGCCAAAGTCTGGGATTACTGGATGAAATGTCAAAATTGTATTTTGGGACAACAATGACAGACATGTGTCATTCGTGCGATAGTCACTGTAGCTAGCCTGGACACTAGTGAAGATCTTAGTGGTTATTTTTCGATAACTGTTCTAACAGTTAATGTTATTTTGTAGTAACAGTTATTTTTAATAGTTATTCAGTAACATGTTATTTTGTCGGATAGGCTTTATTTCTACAGTATATTTCTTATCTTTTTTTAAGATATTTCAGGTCTTGAAAAACTCTTACAACACAGATAAACAGTACTATTCATTTCTTATTTCAAAAATAAAAGAACTGAACTCAAACTGAAAAACGAACGCATTTTTTTCCTTGTAAAGAAACATTATACATTTATTCACTTATAGAATATTATATGAAAAGACTGATTTTTATAAAAAAAAATTAATTTTCCAATACTTTTCGTCAAATATTTTAAATAAAATGAATAAAAATAACACAGCTTGAATCTCTCAAAACCCATTACTTAACGGTTTCTAGTTAGAATTAAGTATGCTATTACACGCTTTAAAATTAAAATTATTTATGAAAAGAGTATTTCGAAACTTATAGGACCGATTTAGAAAAAATCATGTTTTTATTTTTTATTAAAAAAAAACAAAAAATTATACGAATATGGTATACGCACTTACATGAAGTGTAAGATTATTATTAGCCAAAATTCAACTATAACATATGACATCTCACACTTATTTGTTTCAAATCGGTTTTTGTACACCTAATAAGCTAAAAAGATTCTTATACCTAAAAAAAGTATTCATATACCTAGGTACTTCAGAAAAAGATACCTCACCTATAGTAAACTGTACGGTTATTTTATAAAAAAAAAAAACAATCACTTTTCTTTTGGCTATGGCACGATATTAGAAATTGGAACTCTAAATTAACTTTTTTATGCACACTTTTAAATTTTTACTTTTTCGGAATTCTTAACACCAAACCACAGAGCGCGAGATGGAGATCTAGACACTGATTGAAATTTGAAAAAGAAATGAATTGTTGAATAACGTATAATTTAATACAAAAAAGCTACCTAGACAAAGGAAAAAAAATATTTCACACCCCTTTTTTTCAAATCATGTCCAACCTTTTTTTTGACACGGTCATTATGTCATCAACCTGTTGCTAATTGCACTTGCACTTTTTTTCAGCCTATATTATCTTCAACAATACAAACCACAAACCTACAACAAAATACATGCATATCAAATATCAATTGACAAAATCTACCTATCTGCCTGCTGCCTCTAAGCTCTTCCGCACTTCCGCAGAGCACATACTTATATATTTAACCTAATAATATGTAATGAGGACACCCTCTACACAAATTAAGCGCTTATTATTACTATTATATATTATAGCAATAGGCAGCACAAAAAAAATACAAAACAAGTAAAAGCAGGTCAAAATTATTCTCATACATCCTTTCGTCTTCGTGACATGGTATATGTTAAAAACTCAAACTAGAAGGAAAAAGGAAATGCAATAGGTTTTCCCAGCACCATCCTTTACATAAAAAATGATCATTCTTTGGCAATATTTTTTAAAAGCGCGTTATTAATGATCTTCGTGTGACCAGATTCACTGACCCTTCGTATCTCCTTAAAAATAAAATAAATTATACTCAGCAATGTATAACAAACAATCTTTTTTTCTTCGTAGGTGCTTTTTAAACAGCAGCTGGTCACACAACAGACATAAACATATCTGTCACCAATTTTTAAATCTATTTTAAATCTAATTTTATTCAGTACCCTTAATTTGTTTCACATATTTTATATTAAAATGTATCCAGCTTCAAAAGTGCCATATGAAAACCCACTTTAAGCATCACAGTCCCATTTGAAATTAAAGTGTGCCAAAAAATTGCACGATAGTGCCAAAATGGCACGCTGCCACTACCATATTATTTTAGAAATCTTACTCTTACTTACTGCAAACAAAAAATTAAAATACCCATATGAATATTGAATACTCAGACTCACTTCAAATTTATCAAGAACTACTAACAGATTGAATACTCAATACTCGTTTGTGTATCTGATATTGAATATCTTGCCTTACATCTACAGTAAGAACAGTTCTTTTCTCTCTAAATATTTTAAAATCTCATATTAGGTATTCGATATTCAGAGCGATACACAAAGTATCTTCTGAATACTGATAACAGAATAACCATATCTCAACATCGATACCAGAATAACCATGGTTATTCTTCCCAATATCGATACCAGAATAACCATGGTTATTCTTCTGAATACTGATACCAGAATAACCATGGTTATTCTTCTCAATATCGATACCAGAATAACCATGGTTATTCTTCCCAATATCGATACCAGAATAACCATGGTTACTCTTCTCAATATCGATACCAGAATAACCATGGTTATTCTTCTCAATATCGATACCAGAATAACCATGGTTATTTTTCTGAATACTTATACCAGAATAACCATGGTTATTCTTCCCAATATCGATACCAGAAAAACCATGGTTATTCTTCTGAATACTGATACCAGAATAACCATGGTTATTTTTCTGAATACTGATACCAGAATAACCATGGTTATTCTTCTCAATATCGATACCAGAATAACCATGGTTACTCTTCTCAATATCGATAATTTTATTTTTTAAGATTTCCTAGAAGATGGATTTAAGATTAACGCGTGCACAAGGGACTATTTGTTTCCCTTTTAATGTAGAACACATTGCGCGGGCATTAGGAAGATAGGGAGGGGAGAGATAGGAGGTGTCGATTAACATTGGTTTTGAATGTTTGCACATCAAAATGGCAAGGGAAAATCTCGCCGGGTAAACTATTCCAAATTCGTGTTGTTCGGCTAAAAAAGAATCCCTATATTTCACAATACGTCCGAAATTGGGCTCAAGGGTGAACTGATGGGCATTCCTTGCGAGACGAGTATTACGGGAGAAACTTTTAAGGGGAGGAATGCAGCTGGCTACTTCGAGTGAACATTTTTATAAAAGAAACGATAAAATAAGGAAAGACATGAAACATTGCGTCGTTGTTCGAGAGGGGCAATTGTTTCAGCGGCAGTTCTATTTCCTATCAATCTTAACGCTCGATTTTGTATTCTATCAAGGGAGTTATACTCGAGTTTGGGGCGTATAAACGCTTTATAGATTGTAGCCAGATCAGATGGAGAAAAATACTTCTTACACCGATACAGAAAACCTAAGCACCTAGCAGCATTCTTAGCGATTTCAAATATATGGTCGTTCCAACGGAGGTCGTCGTTGACACCCATACCGAGTACTGAGAGCTTTTCGGTTTCTTCGATGTAAGTGCCATTCATGGACAATGGCATTGGGGGTATGTTTAGCTTTAACGACAGAAGACAGCATTGAGTTTTCGAAGCATTAAACCACACACGATTCCTATTACCCCATTTAACAATGCTGTATAAATCGGAGTTTAATGAGCTTGACATACTGTACCGTTGCAATTGTACAGTTAAGTGGATTAGAAGTAACAGACAGAAGATCATTTATAAAAATGAGGAAAAGAGTCGGAGACATAACAGAGCCCTGGGGCACACCAGCATTTATTTTGTGGGAATCAGACTTGAATCCGTCCAATACAACTTTTATTGAACGGTCCAGAAGATAGCTTTTAATCCAATGAACAAGAGTATTATCGATCCCAAAAGCACGCATTTTCGATAAGAGAGCTTCATGCCAAACTCTATCAAGTGCATTGGAGATATCAAGAGCAATAATCTTACTTTCACCAAAGCGATGTAAAGATTTGTTCCACTGTTCGGTGAGATATGCCATCAGATCACGAGTGGAACGGTTGCTGCGGAAGCCATCTTGACGGTCATGGAGAAGCTTTCGATCTTCGAGATATTCCTTAAGCTGACGATTTTCATGACCTTAAATTGGTTTGTTATTGTCGATGAGCGTTGGAACCGAAGATGTTGACGAGTTTTTAATATTTTTTACAAATGACCAAACTGCCTTTGGGACACTGCAAAATTTTTTGCCGTAATTTTTGGTCATGGAAAAATTTGGTTCTTTAAATAACGGAGTTGCATGAGTTCGTTGCTTGTTTGTGCTTTTTCCGATTTTCCTCTGTAGGGTTGGCTTTGTAGGATCGGAAACTTTCTTCTTTGAGCCTGATAGCTTCTTTACACTCATTTAATTCTGAGATGACTTTTCTTTAGGCTTGATGCTTTTTACTCTGTTAGGAAGAAAAGCACGCATCCCTAGAAGAATCACATTTGTGATCATTTAAGCACTGGCATCAATGTCACTATCGAGGAAGCATAGTGACCAGTTAAAGTTTCGGAAAAAAAATTTCAGGCCGTCCCAGTTGGCTTTCTCGTATTGCCAAACGGTGGTGGTGGGAAGTTTTTCTTTAACTGGATGGGTGCAGGATGAGAAATTAGCTGAAATGACACAATGGTCTGAAGTGCCAAATGGAGAAGTTACACTAATGGTATATTTATCAGGGTGAGAAGTAAGAAACAAGTCAAGAGTATGGGTGGCTTGCCCAGCAACATCCGGTATACGCGTTGGCACATCGATCAGTTGGGTAAGGTGATGTAAGATAAATTTTTTAAAGATTCATATTCTTTTCAAAAATAAACACTAAACAAAGAGGTCTTTTGAATGCAATAGGTGTTTAAAATGAGTCAAAGCTATTCGATTCCTACTTATTAATTTACTCTTAACAGAAAAGTAGAAATGAAAATATCTAAATGTTATAATTGAACGTCATAACAAAAATATTTTCTAACCTCAGTGGGAAAATAGTGTGCATAGCAGCTTTTCTCGTTTTCTTGCACCTAAAATTCTTGCAGTAATCTGATTTAGCAACCTAGCTTAACCTTACGTTTTCTTTAAATTCTTAAGAACTAACAAATTATAAAACAAAGAAGCACTTTAAGTTGACCCAGTCGTGGAATTCCTTAAAAATTACATACCCTTTTTATATCATATACATAAAATAGTCACTACGCATTTTATTAAAGATATATACATACATACATGTATAATCGAAATCTGAAATATCCGCACAGAACAAAACCACCACCAAGAATAACAAAAATCCGTCCTAAACAAACAATCATGACCTACAGTAACATCACCACCTAATTCTTACTCGTCTCGTTACCTAGACAGAACACCTTCAAAGATTTAACTATAAAAAAAGATACACATTTTACAAATTGATCGTCTTTGTTTGTCTTCTCTTTCCGCCGATTGGTAGATATCTAAAGCGAAAATCCTTAAGAATGTTATTTCATCCTTTGTAAGCAGTGGTTAAGAAATGGAATATGATATGGACGAGATCCAAAAATAAATGATTTGAGCTTCTTAAAAAAACCACAGGGGACCATCGGTCTCAAGAGTCGTTTGAGCAACTTCTTCTATTTGTAATTATTCAATGATCAAAATTATTTTTCCTTGCTACCTTTTTGCCTATCAGATTTTCTCGAGGATCTTTATGAGCGATTTGTAATTTATGTCTTAAATCAATCACATAATCGTCATAGTTGTACACAGGTTTTACCTGTTTAACCAGATTTGATGGTAGGTTACTTTGTTTTCCGAATATTAGTTCGAAAGGTATATACCCGGTTTCTGAGTGCACTGATGTACTATAATTGGAAACGTTGTTCGGTAGCCATGTGGTCCAATCGGTGTTTTTCTGAAATGTAACTTCTTAGTGCCCCGTGGCTTAGTGATTAGTGTGTCGGACTGCTAAGCGAATGAGCCTGGGTTCGAATCCCGCTCATAGCCACCTTCTTTTCCGGGGTACTGCCTCTTGCAAGGAACTGACAAAACCTCCAAGAGTAAAATTTGTCTCGAAAAAGTGCATCTCATGTAGCCGTTCGGACTCGGCGGTAAACTGTAGGTCACTTCCATTCTTGCAGATTAACAACACACACAAGAATGGTTGAGAGTATACATATGTCACTAGGCCTTGGCTCCTTAAGGAGCTGTCGCGCCAATAAATTTATTTATTTATTTATTTTTAACTTCTTAGATATGCCCCTAAAACTTAATTAGAGAGTTCTCTAATAGCGAGTTTTATTGAAGAAAAGATTTGCTCTTTCTGTCAAAAGATTTGATCTTTTTCAGTTTTGAGAGTTTCATTGCAAGAAAAAGAGCAAATCTAGATCAAATCTCAACACAAAAGATTTGATCTCTGAGGGGGTGGCAGATTTGATCTGAATGCACATATACATGTAAATATTCTTCGGTCAAACGTCAAATGGAAAATGTTTTCTTATTTGTTGTTTGTTGTAAACTTGTGCCAGCCTATATTTAGCAATACAATTAACGAATAAACGAATAAAATAACGAATAAAGAAACAAAACAGTAATAAAAAATGTATGTGAAGTCAGAAAATACCAAAATGGGATTTTGAGTGAATTAACAACTGTGCATAAATATTTTTGTGTGCCGTCAAACTACTGTGTGTGCTCGTCAGATAATCACCAATACAACGATTAAATCGTGAAACAAGTTTCATTGAAAAGAGCAAATCTGAATTTTGAGATCTAATCTTTAAAATTTGAATGAAACTCGCTATAAGACTCCTATGCTCTCATGATGATACGGTATGGATTGCAACTGTTCTATTTTTAATAATTTACAAATTTTTTGGGATTCAGAATTTCGATTCCCTGATTGGAGGTTATCGTATGCGGTACTCCGTAATACAAATTTTTCTACTGGAGGTTTTGCCACTGTGCTGGCTTCTTTATTTGAAATGGGTACTGCTTCGATGAATTTCGTTAGTTCATAGTGTACGTAAGTGTATAGTTAATATATATTTAAATCCATCTTCTGATTCTTCTAAAGGTCCTACTAGATTCTACTACTTATGTGTGTATCCTTGAAATTAACTAAATCTTCCTCGAAGTTGTCAACAATCTTCAGCTCTATGACTTTAAATCCATTTTCTGGTAATTTTAATAGTTCAGTTATGCGTTGTTCGTCGGTTTTCGTGTTGTCTATCTATACTTGTTTTTGTTCATGATTTTTGTTTTCCGTTTTTGACTGAGCTCCCGTTACAACAAAGAAACAAAATTGCTTTAAATCCTTGGAATCTATTTTTATGCGTCTTAGCGCGTCGGCTGTACAATTAATCTTACCTGGAGAGTATTTTATGAAGAAATTGTATTCTTCCAGTATTGGTCTAAATTTTGTTACCCTGCTAATAAGTTCTTTAAGTGAGAACAAGTACACTAAAGGTCTATGATCAGCTAAAATTTTAAATTTTCTTCCGAATAAGTCGATAGTGCTTAACTGCCTATACAATAGCAAGTAATTCTGTCTGAATTGTACTATAGCTTTTCTCTGCTTTATTAAGAGTTTTGCTTGCATAAGCAATTGGTCTATCGTCGAAATTGGATGAAACAGCTCCTAGAGCGAAACATGAGGTATCCGTTTGTAGCATGAATTCTTGGTTAAAATTTGGGAACTGTAGAATTTTAGGGCTTGTAAAGGTTTCTTTAAGCAACTCAAAAGATTTCTCGCAATCTTTATTAAAATGAAATTCGACGCCTTTTTCAGTAATCGGTTTAGTGGGATGGAAATGGTAGCGAAATTAGGAATACATTTACGATAGTAGTTTGCGAATGCAACGAATCTTCTTACTTTATCGGAGTTGGTGAGTGTTGGGTACTTTTTCATTGCGGAGGATTCAGTGGGTTCGGGTAGGATACCATTGTCAGAGATAACGTGTCCTACGTATAACACTTCCTTTCGCAAGAAAGAGCATTTTCCAGGGTGAATTTTCAGATTTACTTATCTTATCAACCACTTGTATAAAATTTTTATTGTGGTCTATCAAACTTCTACCAAAAACTATAAGATCATCGAGATAGACAAAACATCGTGAATATGTTAGTCCTGACATTGCTATGGACGTCATTCTGGAAAATTTACTGGGTGAGAAAGGTAGTCGTTTTAACTGGTAGTTAGGATCTTCTGTTGAGAATGCTGTGATTGGTCTACATTTGGTAGGTTTACAGTAGATAATGACGTTAAAAATGTTTTCGCATAATTGTTGCGGGTAAAATACTCAAGCTTCGGTGTGCTTCGCATCTTGGGGCTATTGAAATGTTATATATATTTTCTTGGGAGCGTATGGGCAGATGAATAGTGTTACTTCCCCCTTTGGTTTTTAACAGAAGTTTCTCTAAGTCAAATACGGCGTTGAACTCTAACAGAAAATTTGCTCCAATACCGTCAACTGGTATTGAGAAATTATCGGGTACCACGTGAAATTCTTATGGAATTATAAGAATTTCTAAATGGATTTGAATATTACATGTTCCTATTGTTTCTAAATCTTCTGAAATACCTAGAATTTTTGTGCTATTATTTTTGAATATGGGAATGTTTGTATTTACTGAACTGTTTTTCACTACACAAATTGAAAATCTTATCTGTTGATCATAGTCCAATTTTAACTGAACGGAAATGCCGTTCGATATTCCAGCAGTGCAAATGGCATTTGATTATGGCTTTGTAGTTGGGAATAAATTAGACTGTTCGCATACCGGACAGTTCCTGTGACCAGGGTGGAGCTTTGGTCTACCTCTAGTAAATGCTGTATAGCGTCCTGAAGATTTGAATGATCGTTTACTCCCTTTTTGAGAAAAGCTACACCCTTGCTTGCTTTCGATTCCTCACCATGAAAAGATACTTCTAGTTCGGTCATCCTTTCTTCAAGTGTTTCGATTTCCTTTGTAAATTCTTGCAGGGGGCGGTTTCCCTCATATGTTCTACTTAGTTTGAACTGAATGGTTTCTATAGTTTCTTTTAGTCTTCATTTTTCTACTAAAAGTTTTTTCAATGCTGCGAAATTTTCTGGATATTGACTACCTAATTCTGTAAGAGCTTTCCCTTGGATTTAACATTTCAACAAGAAATTAATTAGAATAGATTTGGAAGCTTCGTAAGGTGTTTCGTGGTAAAATTTGACTCTATTTAGAAAGTCTCGGGTATTTTCTGTTCTTTTGCCGTCTTCTTCGCAGTTTAGAGTCGGAAATTTCTGAGCTATGCTAAAATTAAATACCTCTGCCATATTGTTATTTCGAATGTTTTGAGTTTCCTTTTCCCAATTATCTTTAACTACTGCACCACTATTCTCCTTTTCTAAGCTATCTTTAACTATGGTTTCGGATTTTTTTTTTAATTTTTAGTTTGAGTTACTAAATCTTGCAAGTGTTGTACTTTTGTCTCGGATGTTTTCTCTTGCTCTACATTCAAATATTCTTCCTAAAATGAACTTCACAGGCTATCTATTTCTTCTAACTTCTTTTTTTTATCCCTTCTGCTTTTCTTTTTCTATTAGGGGATTTCTTTAAATTATCATGAAAATCCTTGAGTGCACTCTAATTACTTTTGAAAAATTCAGTTGTATACCTAAAATGGAAGTTGTAAACTTAAAATTAATTAAATTAAATTAAATTAAATAATCATCATATAATAAACTCTTATTAACTGTGTACAAAATAAGTCAGTCTTTTACACATCATCAATCTAGTCGGTCGCCTTCTTTGATTTAATCATCACTCTCTTTCTGTCGCTTGGCTTAATTTCTTTTTTATTATATCCCGGATATATTTATAAGTCAAATAATAACAATTATGATAAGGATAGAGGCTATGTCTATTCCATATTCGTATCTGTCATTGGACTTGTTTGTTTTTATTAACTATGACCTCTTCTACTTTCGACTGGGTTTTTCCCGTAGCAATTATTTTATGAAAATTTAATTGATTGAAGAAAACAAATTAAAGTAGCGGGGTTAATAACAAATATAGTTATAAATAAAATACAAGAAAAAAATATTTTTTAGGTAATTCAATAATGAATGGCATCCCGAGCTGCGGATGCAACCGACGCAAATAGGGTGTTTCAAATACTCCTGTATGGTCAGTGGCTTTGGACCTACTCTAATTTGCTCGATTTTTGGTGGCTCCGTTAGTATAGTCTGGGCTTCCTTAATTAGGTTGGTTCATATGCCCATTTGTGTCTACCTGGACATAACCTGGTATTTGTGTGTACGCTCCTATATTATCCCTTTTATAAGCTAGTCGCCAAGTTCCTTTAGTTTAGTTTTATGGTTACATCCTGGGAAGATCGCCATGTAAAGTTTGGATTCCTTTTGGATCCGCTGAGTGGATGTTCTATATAGTTTTTAATAAGCAGACTTGGCCCGGCGAGTAGCCAAGTAAACCTTAACCCGAAAGCACCGCTGCTCTGTAGGACATCTGAATATCAAAGTGAACTTATCGAACCTCCAGCGAGTTGCTATATAAAGGATACGACACGTTCATTTGTCTTTAGTAATAAAAGTGAAATCATAACATTTTATTTTCCTTTTTTATATAATTTTCGATCTCAATATTTAAAATATATTATCGACATTATTTTAGATATCATTCTATCGGAGTTCCCATGATATGCATAAAGCATAACTGCCCAGTCGCGGGCAAATGACCATACACTTGAAGTGTTTTGCTTATGATGCTTAGTTGACATATTTATTGTCATAAGCCAGCGACCCCTAATAGTACCTTCATTCAGTTATTCCTTGCTTGCATTTTTGTGTACTCTTTAGCTTATGCGCTTAAGGCGCCGGTTGGGCTATGTGTTTCTTATGACTCTTTATAGCTTGTGCACCGAATGTGCCAGCTGAAATACGAGTGTTTTTTAGTTGGTGTTTATGATATAGAGACGTCCGGCACTATTCAAATGTAATATACTGTATGGGAACTTCGAAAGTTAGTTTTCGAAATAAAGTAATTAATTAATTGGTCGCTGGTGCGATCCCTTCAGAGTTGCACCACCATTCCACTTGTATTTCCATGGAGTTGACGCTTTGTCAGCAGAAGTTGTGGTTAATTTGCTAACTGTTGTTTTTTGCATAGATCGCCAAAAATGCTGCTAAGTGCTTAAGTTTTTTATATCGATGTAAGAAGTTTTTTACCCCTTCTGATCTGGCTACAATTTATAAAGCGCATACTGCCAAGACTCGAGTTTAACTGCCACCTCTGGGCATATGCTTCTCAAGTATCGCTACACCTGCTCGATAGAATATAAAACACAGCGCTGAGATTGATAGGAAATAGAACTGTTTCGGAAATAATTGCTCCTCTCGAACACCGATGCAATGTTTCCTTATTTTACAAAAAATGTTCACTCGAAGTAACCAGTTGCATTCCTCCCTTGAAAGTTTCACCCGTAATACCCGCTGCTCATCAGTTCACCCTTGAGCCCAATTTCGAACTTACCGTGAAATATAGAGATTCTTTTTTTAGCCGAATAACACTTTTTTTTTGCCATTTCCATTTGGAAGCCTTCAAGACCAATGTTAATCGACACCTTCTGTCCTTCCTTCCCTAACCTTTCTACGCTAACATGAACAGTTTGTTAACATTATAAGGAAAACACAAATCCTTTGTGCGCGTGCACAGTTAAAAAAAAATAGTTTGCCTTCTTGGGAATATTATGTTTTTTTTTTTTTTTTAGATTTAGATTTTGATTTATTTCATTTCAATTTTTTTTGTACAATAGTTTATAATATAATTTACAAGGTAGTTTTTTTTTTTATTTACAAAAAAGGAAAACAATATTTTTTTTATAAACTTCATATTATTATAATAGTTGTCTTAGAAAATAATTTTTAACATATAATGTATAATGAACCATGAAATATGGATTGAAATGATACTTAAATGCACTTTGTGGTTCGCATACCAGTATTAAGTGCATTATTCAAAAGATAATCTTTGTATTGTAAGAAAAGCCGCGTGGAGAAAAGTAAAAGAAAAAGCTAATTGAGACAAAAATACAAGATCATATATGAAAACTTGTAAGATAATTTAGGAAGAGTTTACATTTGGCAAGAGACGATTATGATTATGTTACGTTGAATGGGCAAGTAAAAAGCATTTATGCGTTGGATTAAGTAACTACTTGAATTAAATCTTCTACACCTGATCTTGATAAGAGCCAGTTTCTGAGGTTTTTCAAGAATTTTTTTATTCCAGCAGCACTGCTGGTAATATCGGCTGGAAGTTTGTTGTATATGCGGTGCTATGACAGTTGTAAAACGTCTAACATGTTCCGTTCTAGCTCTTGGGACTACAACAGTACTATGCGCTCTTAATGCATATTTAAATTGTTAAACCCACCCCGCAGATAAACCAGTCTGAGTACTTTATATACGTACAATTGCCTGAGTGGCGATACACTGATAGATTTAAACAGTGGAAATGATGGTTCCCATCTTGGTTTGAAAAGCATAACTCTGACTATCTTTTTCTGGGCTGTAATGAGAGGTTGCAGATTAGTAACGTATGCATTGCCCCAGGAAGTAATACCATATTCTAAACGAGAGTTGACTAACGCATAGTTAATTGAAGTAAGTAAGTTTGGTGGAACTAACTTACGCAGATGAAATATTTTGTTTAAAGGAAAATAAATACTTTGTTTAATAGTTCCTATGTGTGACTTCCAGTTAAGTTTACTCTCTATAGTTACTCCCAGGTATTTAAATTCTGAAACAGATTCGAGTTGCATACAGGAATCATTGTAGTTGCGACGATCACAGTTTTGGTCATGTAGACCCACCCCTTGGGTGTGGGTCATGTTGTCTCTGAAGCCATATCTGTAGAGTATCTTTAATAACAATTTGTGATCAACTATGTCAAAAGCCTTCGTTAGATCTAGGAACAGGGCAGCCGTTTTGTTACTTTTATCTATTTCCATATGTATATGTTCCAGATAATATGACTTCTTCAGTAGATTTTCCCTTTGTAAATCCAAATTGAGATTTATTAAAAATTTTATATTTATCAAAAAATTTAATCATTCTTTTAGTAATTAATTTTTCGAAAATTTTGAAAAATACTGATAATAATGAAATTGGCCGGTAGTTGTTAGGATCATATTTGTTACCTTTTTTGTATATTGGGATTATTATTGCAGTTTTCAAATACTCGGGGAATACGCCTACTTGAAAGCTAATGTTCACTAGATGTGTCAAAGGTTTAATTATATAGCCAATAACTTTTTTAACGAAAATGCTACTAAAACCATCTATGCCACAAGAGTTCTTAGATCTTAAGTCAGAGATCACTTGAATTATTTCGATTTCGGTCACTTCTCCAAAGAAGAACGACGACAAAGTTTCATTTACAAGAAATGATTCATGATGTGCATTTTCAAAAGAGAAACTTGATCTCTGGCTTTCCACTACATTTTTGAAGAAGTTATTAAAATTATTTGCGATATCGACATCACTTTCTGAAACAATACTGTCAGAAAATCTAATTTTTTTAACACGTTTGTCTTCGTTTTTTTTACCTAACAGATCATTTACAATGTTCCATTGCTGCTTGGGGTTGAACCTATTTTCATTGAATTTTTGATTAAAATAAGTTTCTTTTTGTTTGTTGATAAGCCCATGAATATCCTTTGCATTTTTTTATAAGCATTTTTTTATACGAGGTATATGCAAACTTTTTTTATTCCTAGAATAGTAAGTATTTTTTGCATATATTTTATCACAGAGGGTTTTAGTCATCCATGGTTTAATCAGTTTGTGTTTACTTTTTTGTTTTACGATCTTGCTAGCAGATACATGAGCAGATAGAATATTTATAAAACAACAGAGGTAATCAGATGCTGGGTTTTCTTAAAAGAAACACCAGAGAGTTTAATGATTCCTACACCCTTATAACATTGTATAATTCATTGGTAAGATCCGTGCTAGAGTATTGTTGTACAGTTTGGAATCCATATTATTCAAATTCGTCAAAAAAAAATAGAAAATGTTCAAAGAAATTTTACGAGATATGCTTTCTTTAAATTGAGATGGAGAATCCCTAGACCTTCCTATGAAACTAGGAGCTTATTATTTGGTATGAAATCACTGGAAACTCGCCGGAAATATTGGGATATAACAACTAGGCACATTACATGCCCTCCGCTTATAGATTTATTCTATGAAAGTAAGGCACCCTCGAGAATTACATGCCAACGATTTGTTATATATGAACATTTTCATCACAGAAATTATGGGCGCAATGAGCCCATTTCCCGTTGCATCAGAGAAGCTAATGCAGTATGCTCTATAATTGATTTCAATACGAATTGTACGAGAGATGCTTTTAAATCTTATGTTCTTAACCTTATTTAATTTTAGTAAAAAAATATTTAAAATATGTAACGCATTTATTTATTTATTTTCTTATTGAACAGTTGCGTATAAATTTAAGTGTATTTATTGTATAATATTCATACCCACCTACAAAAATTTACATATTCCTATTTAATAAGTCTGTAAGAGATTATGACTCTCTAATTGATGAAAATAAAAAAAAAACTTGTTATAACCATTTGACGGACAAAAACAACTATATACAGCATACCAAGTTTCCCTGGATAAGCTCTCATTCAACAAAGGGTAATTAATTTCTTGATAGGTTTGAGTACTAAAATGCTCATATCCTCGCTCAGAATTGCTAAATATATCCAAGAGGTTTAAACCAGTAGCATAATGGTCTGTTATGTCTCATTCAAGAAGGATTGGGCGAATATTATTAAGGTTTTTAGTTCGAATACAAATATGGTCAATACATGTTTTACTAACTGGTGTTACTCTCGTTGGTAAGTTTATTAAAGATTCAAAACCCAGTGAGGATAAAAGAAGAAGATAGTCATCGCAACCAGTTGGAAAACCTAAAATATCGATATTAATATCACCAATTATACACACATTGTGACTATTTATTCCACAGAGTAAGTCTTCAATATCTTTTAGGAACATGTCTTTGTGAACAAACTGGAGCCAATACAAACAGACAATGTCAATTAACACATCACCACAAAGTTTTAATTTAACAACTACACTATCGGCACTCCCCAAATCAGGTGTAGAAACTTCGACAACATCAATATAATTTTTTACAAGGATTGCTATTCCACCGGATGGATATTTGCTATTACATTCAGCATATATAGCCCGGAATCGAAAAAATGCATAGTTCATGGTTGAAAATCCATATTTCAGACAAAACTATAATATCAGGCAGTAATTTAAAAGAAGTGTGTATATATGAGCAAAAGCTATCAAAGTTTTTTCTCATACTTCTAATATTTTGATGAATTATAAAAAGATCATTTAGAGAAGACTCATAATTCAACCCAACAACAATATTACTTGCACTATAACAACTACTGCGATCGAATAATTCATTGTGAGGTAGCGGAGTTAAAACTATATATTATAAAATAAAAATAATTTGATTATAAATAGTTAAGGTCTTCGATGCACCTGATGAATTTGAACAGCCTTACGCAACATAACTTAACCATGTCTCACCCATAGGAATTCATATTTTAGATTTTTGTTTGCCATTTTCGCCTCCCTCAACAAAACCTTCGTATCATGAGATAGCCAGTCGTTGACATAGATTTTACCTTTGCAAGAGGAAAAACATTTTTCAGCATCGATTGGAGCTTTCACACATCATTCTCGTCTATTTGCAAATTGACACCCTCTTTGATGACTTGGACCACCGTTGTACGCACATTTTCGTTCTCAAAAACAGGAACGTCACGTAGTTCGATAAAATTTGAGTGACTCATATACTCGGGCTTGTTTAGTCGCTCTTTGGTTTCTCTCAGCTCCTTTTTAATGAGTTCATTTTCTTTTCTTATTTCCGACAGCATTTCAGTTGTCTTTTCAATTGCACTGATTTGTTGTTGCATCAGAAGTAACGATCGTACTGTGTTATCAAGTGTTGTTTTAATTTCTAAAACGTTAAGGTGAATGCCCTCTAGAGTTATTTTGCTTTCGTCTCGAGGTATGTCATTACTGACAATTGAAGAAGACATTTTTCAATTTTATGATAGAATCCACATCCATAGGACTTAAATGAACACACTCCGCATGCATTTGAAGCTTGCAATCAGTGCATTTTATCTTACATGAATCTCTACTGAATCTTGATTTACAAACACGGCAATTAATTTTTTTTTTTTTTTTTTTCTTTATTTATTTGTAGTATAAGACTTAATTCAACAGCGATAAGCAACTGCTCTCACTTTCACGTTTTTACTCGTTGGCGGCTAGACTTAAACATGTGAAAAAATGATGTCCAAATATTTGTTACTTTAACTTATATATTAAAACTTTCTTAAAATCTGGGATTTTTGATCCCTATAAGTTGTATATTATAAGCAAATTTTTTTAATGTCATCAATTCTAATAAATACATCATTTTATTCTTTCTTCAGGTGTCTACAGTCGTAGCAAAAAACATTTTTTCCGACTCATAAAAAAAATACCAATGGTTCAAGAGCGCATTCAAAAAGAAATTGGTAGTACCCGGGACGAATTTCGGAGAGATATGGTTAAGAGGTGTGATGGACTTTTATACTCTTACAAATTGCCTAAAGTGGGGCTTTCAAAAGAACAAATTTTTAAATTAGTTGATCAACACATACAAAAAGGAAATTATGATTGGGAAGATGGGCGTGTTTCTGGTACTGTATATGGCCTTAATCCGGATGTTGTAGATTTAGTTACAAAAGTATATGGAAAAGCTTCATATACAAATCCTCTTCATCCTGATATATTCCCAGGAATTTGTAAAATGGAAGCTGAAGTAGTACGAATGACAAGTTCATTATTCAACGGCGATGAGAAAACATGTGGCACAGTATGAATTGAATGCATATCAAATAAGGTAAATTGTGTTTATTTTATGTTATTTTACTTAGATGACTACTGGAGGAACTGAGTCAATTTTGTTGGCGTGTAAAGCATATAGGGACTATGCACGTGAAGTCAGAGGCATCACGAAACCGAATATGATAGTTCCATTTAGTGCACATGCTGCTTTCGACAAAGCTGGGCAGTTCTTAGGAATTCATGTGCGTTCTATAAAACTCAACCCCAAAACGACGGAAGTGGATCTTAATGCTTTTAAAAATGCCATTAATCGTAATACTATTTTGGTGAGTAAATGAAGCCAAGGAATGAAAAAGAAATTGTGAGATTTGATTTATTATATGTATTTATTTTTATATTCAAATAGTATAGGATCAATAAATTGAGAAATCTTCTTGAGAAGAAAACGGATTTCTTGAGTTAAAAATACTCAGGTTTTAAGCATAGCTCCTCAGCTTACCTTACTGCATTGCAATACGGTTATACATACATACATAATATCTCTTATTATGAGCTCTGACTTAAGAGACGTTTCACTATCCATTACGACTTCGGCTAAACGAAAAAAATAGTACGCCTCTTAAGGTCGTTTTATTTGTTTGACAGATCTTAAAGAAATTATTTTTGCTTTGCTAAATTTAGTAATTTTATCTACTGCAATTAGGACGAGATCAAGCACTTTTTTGTGGAAAAAATATCGATATGCAATTTGTTTCCGTGGCAGTTAAAAAATTAGTGAAGAGCTATGGTTCGTTTCGTATGGCTTCTTGATTTAGTTGAACAAGTTTTTTTCATTGCCATAATTTTGAATATACATGTGCACGTCTTCCCAGCATAAAAGAAATGTCAGGGGTTACAACAGTTTTGCGTAATCTTTAATAAAGTGGCGATAAAATCCTGACACACCAAGTAGTCCAGTCGACAGGTCGGAAAAAACGGGTTTAGGATGACAAAGGTCGGACCTTATTGAAACTTTGGGATAATTTTAAAAGATGTAAAACTGCAAAATGTTCGACCTTTTTTTGGTTTTTCATTAATAACTTTTGTGTTCTTACGTTCTACTTTAAAAAAGTTCAAATATATTTTGTAGAACATACAATTTCCTACAATATTCACGATTGAAATATGTTTGTTCGAAAAAAAGGTATTTTTTCAATTTTCCCTACAAAATGCCAAAAACTGCAGATTTTCAATAATATCTTCAATCAATTGATTGATTGAATTCAATTTCTAATTATACCCCTCCCCACCCCTACAAACCAACTTTAATAAAAGCTAATTTTCTTCTCTGATGAAAGTCAACCATATTCACATCATATTTGTATTGATTTTAGTTACTTTTTGGAACGATTTCTCCCTCTACCACTACATAATTATCACAACGGGTTCTGAGGGAAATATTAATTCATTAATAATACAAAAACAACAACGGAAAACCAATGACCCGATATAAGCGTGTGAAGGCGTCAGTGAAAAATGTATTTTCTTACCGTGACACTTATATCCGCTCCTAGATGCGGAGTTTTTTTTTGAAGATTGGTTTTATATAAATTAGCTAGCTGGCCTCAATACCTATCCGACAGCATACAAAAAACTCAGCTTAAACTTCTACATAACAAGATATAAGCATGTGAAAGCTTGAGTGGAACAAAATTCTGACGCGACCCTTCAATCTGCTCCTGGAGACGCAGTTATTATTATGAAAGATTTTTAGTATACGAATCAGGAAGCTGGACTCAATACCTATCGGACAAAACATGCTCAGCTAGGACTTCTACATATCGATATGTAGGCACTGAAGACTTGAGTGAACAAAAATATTTTTGACACGTAACTTCAATCCGATCCAGTAGACGTATTTACATATTTGTTCAAGAGATTTGTCGTGTATCGATCGGGTAGGTGAACTCAAAACCTATCTGAAAATTGAAGACACACTCAGATAGGATCGTTACATAACGAGGAGTGGTTTGTAGGGTCACGTTTCAGGAAATACATTTTTTTCACTCAAACACTCACATGCCTATACCTCGTTATGTGGAGGTCCAAGCTGAGTATGTTTTGCATTGTCAAATAGGTATACAATACATATCTAAAAATGCAAAACACACTCAGATAGGACCTCTAGATAAAGAGATATAAGTATTTGAAAGCTTGAGTGAAAAAATGTATTTTCGGATTTGCGACCTTTCAATTCGCTCTTGGAGACGCAGTTAAAGGTAAAGGGTGTTTTTTTTTAGAGGTACAGAACTTTGTAATGGAATAAAATAAAGATGATTCTTTTAAATTGAAATGAAATTTACTTTATTCGAAAGATTATCTTCTGGCATTATAATTTATGATTTCTGGCATATGACCGCCACGGCTGGATCGGACGTAGTCTAATCTGAAAGTCCAATTCTCGATGACATTTTCCAACATTTGTGGCCGTATATCGGCAATAACGTGGCGAATGTTGTCCTCCAAGTAGTATATCGTCTCGGGCTTATCGGCGTAGACTAGCGACTACACATATCCCCACAGAAAATAGTCAAGCGACGTTAAATCGCACGATCTTGGAGGCCAATTCACGGGTCCGTAACGTGAAACTATGCGGTTACCAAACGTTTCCTTCAATAAATCAATTGTGGCACGAGCTGTGTGACATGTTGCGCCGTCTTGTTGAAACCACAGCTGCTGCACATCATGGTTGTTCAATTGATGAACGAAGTCAACGAAAGTCAGTAATCATGGCTCTATAGCGGTCACGATTGACTGTAACGTTCTGGCCAGCATCGTTTTTAAAGAAGTACGGAGCAATTATTCCACTGTACCCATAAAGCACACCAAACAGTCAGTTTTTGTGAATTTGCGGGCGGCAGTGGTGCAGTAGATAAGATGTTTGCTTGTTAAGCGAGAGATTCTAAGTTCAACTCTTACCTAGTGCAAGCTAGAGTCGTTCGTGGGTTTTAAGTGAGAAAATAATCACCTAATTCTCGATCTACTGCGACGAAAACAAATCTTTCCTATCTCTCTCATTCTTCTAACTAGTGTCGTTCAAACACCCGGTTGCGTTCTAAAAGGCATTGTGCCTTATAGACACATAGTTAAAATATTATATAAAAAAAAGAAACAGTGTCTCAATATACACTTGAGGATTATCATCATTTCAAATACGGCAGATTTGTTAATTGACGTATCCATACAACCAAAAGTGAGTTTCACCGCTAAACAAAGTTCGCTTATGAACATTGGGATCGACGGCAATATTGTTTTGGGGCCATTCACCGAATCTAGGCCTTGCTATGTGATCCTGTGGCTTCAATTCTTGCACGAGTTGGGTTTTTAAGCACGCAAACCAAGATGTTTCCGCAAAATCTTCCATAAAGTGGATGGACACATATCCAATTCCTGTGCACGATGATGGATAGTCATGGATAGACTGTTTCTGGTCTTCCTCTACGCTACGCTCTGACAGCAATGACTTCTTCTGTACGCACTGTACGATGTGTCTGTGGATGTAGATGTAGAGTAAACATGATGCGAAAACGTTTCATAGTTAATCGAATTAATTGCTCTGATTGACGATTATGTTGATCGTAAAATGGAACAAGTGCGCGATATTTCAAACAGAACCATGATTTTCAAAATAAATATGCACAATTTGAAAGCGTTGTTCAAACGTCAGTATATTTATGATAAAATGTAAAACCAAACTAAAAATAAATCACTTGACAGCTGACAAAAGAACCGCCAGTTAAAATAGTGTTGTCAACTTAAAATTCTATACTTCTAAAAGAATTAACATTGTTGAAGGCTTCTAAGGTGTATTCTTTTTGTTCAAGAGATTTGTCTATAGGACTAAAGACTGCATGTGGGGCAGTTTCAACACTTTTTCCTTTCATGTAAGCATGTTGGTTCTAGTATAAGGTTCCCGGATCGAGCCTGCTACGTATAAATATATCAAGTAGTTTCTCGAATGTTTTAAGCACAATCGATGTTAGGCTTATTGGTCTGAAATCTTTTGGCTTCTTGACTTCTCGCCAAGCGTCGGGTATATATGTGTGTACATAATAGATTACATGAATAGTTCAGTAACACTGGTGAGAGCAGGTGTTTTGCCTTTTGAAGCATGATTGGACTGATATCATAGAATACCCGGTGATTTATATGGGGAGAAGGAGTCAATTGCCCACTCAATTCCCTTTGCACTAATTACTTGTTCCGGGATTATATTTTCGTGAGTATTCTCTTGATTGGTATCTATATCCGGTTCAATCTGTGTCTTAACACACCCAAGGAAGGGTGTATTAAGTAGGAGTTCTATTGTTTCGTTGCAAGATTCAGTCCGATTTTATCTTTAAGATAACCAGGGGCCAAAGGTTCTTTGAGAGGATTTTTTTCAACCTTGCTGATTCTGTATAGCCTTCAATGCCATTGCAGAAAGGACTCCAAGAGGTTCGTTTTGCATTTCGTGTTGCGTTTTTGAACTTTCTTTGACTTTCTTTGTAGTGATCCCAATCGGTCTCTGCATTGCATCTTCGGGCGGCATTGAAGAGTATTCTTGCTTCTTTTCTTAGATGTTGTAGCTCTTTATTCCACGCCATCAATGTGTTGACTTTTTTGTACTTGGAGCTATTACGGGGCATGTGGTTTCGTATGCGCTTTTGAGAACTTTTTTAATGTCTCAACCGTAGTGTCAATATCTTTAAGAGACTCATATTTCAGGCCTTCTAATATGTCTTGTTTTTTTCCCTACCTCTGTAACAAAGCGATCCCACTTAGTTTTCCTGGGATTTCTGTAGGGTTCTGTTTGTACTATTCTATCACTAATTTCGAATTCAATGTTTCTGGGGGCAGAAATTGAAGTTTCGGTAGATACTTTCCAGCCATACAACGAAAACGATTTTGATTTGTTTATAAGGGTTATGTCTAGCACTTCCCTTCTATTTCTAGTAACGAATGTTGGTTCGTTATCTATATTTCCTATAACTAAATTATGTTCTGTAATCAATTCAAGAATTGACTCACCTCGTGGGTTAGTGTTCGTACCTCCCCATTGATCATGATGCGAGTTTGCATCACACCCGAGGATTAGGTCCCATCTTTTATCACGTGCTTCTTTGAGGAGCGCTTTGGCCATCTCATTTGGCGGATCATCCGTCCCATGCGGCATGTAGATTGATGCGATAACGAATGGATTGCCACTCTTTCGGTCGCATTTTAGCACTGTCTGGTCAATATTGCTGTGGGTAGATAAAAGAAGAAAGTTAACCTGACTTTTAGCTACAATGCAAGGTGGAATTGTATTTTTATTATTTTGTGAACTTGTATACGTTACCAGGTCTTTGGATTTTAGCCCTTGAATCTTACCTCAAACAACCCAAGGTTCTCGCACTAGAGCTATGTCAATATTGCCGCTTGTCATAGCATGGATTAGGTTGGCGCTAGCGGCTTTGCTGTGCTGAAGATTAATTTGTCTTATCATCATGCCGGCTAGTTGTTTCCCCACGCTTCTTCTGATAGGTTCTCACAAATGGCCTTATTTTGCAACGTGTAATCCAGGCACGTATCTTGTAGCCACATTTGCGGAGCAGTGGCATGGATCTTTGACTGAGTTTTACCACAATCTCCAAGCCTTGTCGTTGTGCGAACTCATTTCTTCCACCTGCCAGTCCTTGCTTAAGAGTTCTGGGTTGAGGTCTTGGATATTGAGCCGCACTCTTTCTTTTGGTAGGTGTGGGCCAGGTAGGAATAAACGACTCTTGGGTTTGGTGAATTCAAGTAATTCTTGTCTATCTCTAACGCGCAGGTCGGCTTTTGGCCATGGTGCTACAGTGTTAGCGATGAATTTCTTCAACCACCCTAAGTCCTACACCTACTACACTTTTTGGTGCCAAAGGCGAAGGTTGGGCCAACATGCCCTTCCCACTCCCTCCCATCTTCTCTGTGGTTGTCCTGCAGCAGGTCGACACATTTTCCAGGGTTTCCCTTGTTCTAGCTAACGATAATTTTTGCCTTTCCGGTAAAGAGTTCGGTTCTTTACCCCTAAGGCGTTGAAGCGTTCGTCTAGCGTTCCGTACTCTATTCGGGCTGTACTTCAGCGACGCTGTTAGAATATCATCCTGAACAGACCTCCTGCTTTGGTTTCCCTCTGCAAGGAGAGCACTGTACAGACACTGCCTAAAGTTTCGTCCCCGTCTTCCGGTTTCTTCTTTTGGGATCAAGTTTGCCGGTGAACTAGTCTTAGGCCCCGACGTGCTTTTTCGTGTAAGAGACCCAGATTTGCTCACCTTTTGCCTATCTCCCCCTATATTAGCCAGACTAGCCGATGAACTCACTTCAGGTCCCGACAGGCTTATGCCTGTCACAGACTTTGATGAGTCCACCGACTTCTCCACACTACCTACTCTCTTCATTTTATTTGCAGAGGCAGGCAGGTACCCTGTTTGATCCCGACGGGCTCTGGCCTGCCACAGATCTAGGTGCTCCCAGCTTTCTCCCAGAGGTATCCGTTATTTTGAAGTACAATGGTACCACCTTTTTCCCGACGGACTTAAGCTTGTCACAGATTGTGGTTGACAAACTACACTTTTTAAGTTCTTTGGGTGTTACCCCCGACAGGTGAGCAACACGTTGCTCAGTCTGTGGTGGTAATACCTTTAGGTAGTCTCGAACTTTCCTTAGGCTCGCGTTAGCTTCCGTAGTACCGACGGGCTTAAGCTTAAGTCACAGAATCGGATGTCTCCACCTTTCCGCTCTCGCTTATAGTTATAAGCAAGATTAGTTTTTCCCGAAGGGTCACGACTCTTCAGGTAGGCACTAGCAGCTTGGAGCTAAAATCGGTCCCTCTCGGTAAGGTCTTCCCATTTTTTTCTCTCCAGTAACCTTATCGTCTTCTTGTAGCTCTTAGTTTTGCTTCGGTTAGAGGCTACTGACAATGCTGAGATGGACGAGCCAGCAAGGGAAACAGTGGATTGTCACGTAAGAATACATTTCCCAGATTCATGACACTTCTCCAATGCTGCCGTCGGAAGTAGCCTTGAGGGCTGGAGAAGATTCGAGAAGGAAGCTCTCCTCTTCTTCCGTTATTTTGTAGTCGAGTGAATCGGCTGCCGTTAAGAACTTCGTGCCCGATTCTTGCAGGTCGTTCCCATTTGTTTTTGTTTTGTTAATTTGTTTGTTCATTGTTTCTTTTTTCCACGAGTATGGGGGAAGGAAAAGTCCGTCTGTGCGTATTACCCCCGTACACAAAGTAGATCGAAGAGGTACCGTTAGAATACAGCCGATATACCCCTTGGCTGCAAACCATCCAATATGCCTATTGCCAGTTACTTAACACCCTGGATTAAGGGGTGGGCCGTTCTTGGTTCGTTACTCCTCATAATTACTTTAAATCTGGGTTTCCCCAGATTCACAGATCAGATGAATCTTTGAAACTTAAGCCTTCGCACCACAACAAGTGACCCTTCGCGAAGGTGCTCTTAAGCTTAGATATAGCTAGCTATACTTCATCCAGATGTGGTGGCCGGAATTGTTGGTCTACTTCGCCCAGATAAAATGGACCATTCTGCCCGACAACGGAATTCGTTTCGTCATCGCCGTTATACAGTCTGCAGAAATGCGATTCCACTACGATGTTCCCTGGTCGTCTTTGCAAGCTTCAGTTTGAGCTCTGTAGCTCTGACATTTTTTTTTTTAGCTTTTGGTAAAACTTTCGAGCTTCATTCCTGCAATAACAGCTCTCCACTTCCTCTATCGTGCCCTTCTCATGATTCCTTTTTTCTTTCTGAGAAGCCGGTGTCCCTCTTTCCTCTTCTGTTCGTCGAGCGCACAGGCAGTTTTTGTCCTTCTTTGCAGCGCCGCCTTGTATGCTTCTTGTTTAGCTGCGTGTGCTTGCCGACATTCATCAATAAACCAGGTTTCGTTTTAGTGACCGTGTAAAAGCCAGCACTTCAGTGGTGGCATTCCTGATGGCATTTTGGCAATGTTGCCACTGGTTCTCAATACTTAATGCTGGCGGTAAAAGATTCCTTTGAAATTTATTTGAGACTTGATCGGAAAAGGACCTGGCGATTTCTTGCGATTGCAGCCGTCCGACGTTAAACTTCCTCCATCATACTGGAGTAGTGCATTGCATCGATTGCAATGTGGTCAATCTGGTTGACAGTGGATTGATCAGGGGATCTCCATGTCCATTTGTGATTGTTGAGGTGTTGGAAATTGGTACTAGCTATTACAATATTTCGCCCGCAGCAAAGTCAATTAGCCTGAATCCGTTATCGGAGGTGGTGTCGTTGTTTTCCGATTATACCACCAAAGACATCTTCTCTCCCTAGCTTGTCGTTAAAGTCGCCTAGGACAATTTCAATGTCATAGCTAGGGCACTGCTCATATGTTTTGTTCAGGAGCTCAAAAAACATTTCTTTGGTGTCATCATCATTTTCTTCTGTGGGGGCATGCGCGCAAGCGCTGTTTTTGTTGTGTATAGTAGTTGCCATAGTAGATATCGCAGTTTTCATCTTTTTTTGCCCGGCCCGTCCCATCGAATTTCTTAAATGGCGGTTTTGTCTGCCTTACAGCACTCAAAGGCCTCCGCTGGTTGTTCGGCTACAAGTGGTCTGTTAAGGGGCCTAACATTCCACGTACATATCCGAAATTCGTTGTCCTTATTTCGTTTGCAGGGTTCGTCATCAGTGTATCCGTCGGTATCCGAGACTTGTGGTTTTTTTCTCAACTAGTTGTTTTGACATTACCGGGAAGTTACCCCGACAACCCCAACCTGGAGGACCAGGTCCTTATTGTGACTCTAAGGACGAAGAGCCGGATAAACCGCTCTTTATAGACCTGAGCTCCGAAAACGTCGTAGTAGCCCATATAATGTGTTCACTAAGTAGTTCACCCTGACTGGAACTGTAGACGCCACTGTTGATTCCATCTAAAGAATTCTGCCGCTGCCGCCTGGATACAAGGAGTAGTGCCTTAGTAGTAACACTCCTCCCCCCTCTGTCGTTTGCTGCCACCAACAACCTTCCAAAGGGGTTGGAAACCAATCTCGAGTTCAGGTAAGCACCTGATGTTCACCACGTGGAGTTGAGGGTAAAAGTTGATAGACAGGGGTGATTTGTGGGTGCTTGTACCCACACACATATCTACCGTTTAAACATCAGTGCATATGTTAGTTGTTAGTAAAAATAAAATAAAAATGCTAGCTGAGAGAATTAACTAAAATACAAAAAAATATTTAAACAACAATCACGGCAGTGGGTTCGAAATAATGATTTTAGTCCCACTTTAGTTAAATTAAAGTCCATAGACGGAGCATTAAGATTAAACAGTCTGCTCATTCCGTTTAGAGCTTCATATTTGCCATAGTTTGTTCTATGAAAGTGTACATGTAAAAGTTCCGATCCACGCAGGTGATAAGATCCTCCACGGTAATTTAAACCAATATAGGTTAATAGATAAGGAGCATCAATTTCGCCCTAATGCTGCTGTTATCGCATGTGATACAAAACTTGTCGAAGAAGAACGCCATCATCCTGCCTTAACTATTTCATTAAATTTATGTGTTTGCAATGTTTTAAATGTATCTAAAGAACAAATTGAATTTAACTTAAAAAAAATTAATTTCAATCAAGTATTTAATATACTTATTGATAAAAATTGGGATATTTTTTTCAAATTTGAGATTAGATGTTAAGATTATGCGTTTTTATGAAATTTTGTTTGATTGCTTCTTAGAAACTATTTTGTTGTGACAACAACAAAAGCAACAACATTATTATGAGCGGACTAAAATTCCAATTAACACCACGCGACACACGAGACACGAGCAACCAAAATTGTGATGCGAATTCACAAAGTTTTTTTTTTTATAATTAACGCGCGCACAAGGGACTTCTTGTTTCCCTTTTAATGTAACACACTGCGCGGGCATTCGGAAGATAGGGATGGGAGAGATAGGAGGTGTCGATTACCATTGGTTTTGAATGTTTGCAGATGAAAATGGCAAGGGAAAATCTCGCCGGGTAAACTATTCCAAATTCGTGTCGTTCGGCTAAAAAAAGAATCCCTACATTTCACGGTACGTCCGAAGGTCAAGGGTGAACTGATGAGCATTCCTTGCGAGACGAGTATTACGGGAGAAACTTTTAAGGGGAGGAATGCAACTGGCTATTTCGAGTGAACATTTTTTGTAAAAGAAACGATAAAATAAGGAAAGACATGAAACATTGCGTCGGTGTTCGAGAGGGACAATTGATTCAGTGGCAGTTCTATTTCCTATCAATCTTAACGCTCTATTTTGTATTCTATCAAGCAGGTGAAGCGATGTTTGTGAAGCACCTGCCCAGAGGTGGGAGTTATACTCGAGTTTAGGGCGTATAAACGCTTTATAAATTGTAGCCAGATCAGATGGGGAAAAATACTTGGAATCAAATTCTTGAAATGGTCTCACGAAATTATTATGCATACTTGCGTTTACTATGTAAATATTTTAAATTATTATTATGTAGAGTAAGCATTAATTGTGTATAAAAGAGGAGGTATTGTAAATAAAGCTTTACTTGTTGTAAATAAGTCCACACATTCAGTTCTTTTTATTTAGACTTCCCCCACCAGGGGTAAGGGGTCTTTTAATTAGAATAACATATTCCATTGCACAAATTTAGAATAATAATAATAATAACCCGCCATGGTTCGATTTGCATATTAAAGCTTTAAAAAATAAAGAAACAAAGCCTGGTTGAGATTTAATCTATCAAGGACTGAGGAGACAGACGCTTAGAGTTTATCAGGAACTTCAAATTTACTTTATCAACTATTCGAATTATTTATATTCCGAGTTTATTTCGAAAACTGAAAGAAATGAACCCGAACAAATTTTGAAAATACGTTAACAATAAGCGTAAGTGTGACAGTTACCCATCAAAAATTAAATATCAAGATTCTTATAACTATCATCCAGAGACAATATCTAATATGTTTGCGAATTATTTTAATAGTGCCTTTGAAGGTTTTCCTTCACTGAGCACTTCTCCATTTTTGTCTAATATTTAAGAATACACACATCTTAATTGCATAAACTTTTCAATTTCAGTATTTTAAAACTTGACGATCGTTTTTGTCCTGGCCGGATGGTGTACCGTCATATATGTTAAAGAAATATGTATCTTGCCTAATTAATTAATTAAAATTAACTTAATTTTTCTAAATTTCGTTCTTTCGAATCCTTGGTCTGTGACATTCTTTCTTTTAACTGCTCTTCCGTTATATGTGAAAACCTACATGGTTTTGTAAAAAAAGAAGTCAACAGCAACAAATTTTATTGCAATTCACCACATTTTGTTTGAAAAACGTTTGCAAGTGGATTGCATCTTTACTGACTTCAGCAAAGCTTTTGATAAATTAAGTCATGAAATACTTTAAAAAAAATTAAAGAAAATTTGACTTAACGACTGTTTCGTGCTGTGGATTGTTTCATGCCTCAAGGATAGATGCTACAGCGTTGTATTTAGGAATAAGCGCTCATGTCAATTTAAACTTAATTCTGATGTTCCTCAGGGGAGTCATCTTGCTCCTCTTTTATTTGTTTTATTTATTAACGATATTTCTTCTATTTTTAAACATTTAATTATACGGATGACGTAAATATATTTCAGATTGTGAACAATGGCTGAACGGTTTAAATAAATTTAGGGAATGATGCAATAATAATCGTTTGATGTTAAATATTGACAAGTGTAAAACGATTTGTTTTACACGCAAACGTAATATACTTTTTTATGACTATCTGTTGAATTCGTCACATTGTTTTGATTATTGAGTTTTTCCCATCTTGGTATCATATTAAACTCACTTTAATTACATCATAAAAAAAAAAACAAACAAAACAAGATTTCTCGTTTCGTGATCCATATGTTGTGGAATTTTTTTATGTTTTATTTGTATGTTTCCTTGAATACGGTTGCGTTGTATGAGCGCCATACTAATCTATTCATATAAATAGAATAGAAAGTATCCAGTGAAGATTTTTAAGATTTTCTCTTCGTTTTCTTCCCTGGTCAGAAAGAGTAATATTAGGACCATACATTCAAAGACTTCAACTGATAAACCTCACACCTCTATTTGTGCGTAGAGAATATTTGCAGTTTTGTTTCATAACTGGAATAATGAATGGATCATTTCATCTCCATCAGCTCTTTGCGGAATAAATTTCAATTTGAGTCAGACAAGTTAAAGAAGAATTTGCCTATTTACACAATATTTAGCAGATCAAATTATGGCGTTTACAGTCCTATTTAGGCATAAAAATTACGGTACCTGCCATATGACCGTCTAGGAAAAGCTTATTTTTCTCGAAAACGGCTCCAACGATTTTGATGAAAAATTTTAAGAATTTTTTTGTTGGTATTGGCATTTGATAAGAACCAAATTTACGGGAAAAGTCTTATAACGGTACCTTTCATGTAACGGTTTTTTTAGTTTTGGGCTTTCTCGCTAACGGCTCATTGGATTTCTGTTAAATTTTACATTTGAGAAGATCTTAATAGCTTAACTAATTCCGCATATCAAAATTTTTAATAACTTATTTTCTAATAAAAATTAATTTTTGAAATTTTATTTTTGAAAAATCAATATTTTTAAAACTAATCAAAATAAATATTTAAAATTTTATAACATGTATATTAATAAACTCTAATAACTGCATACCAAAATTTAAAATAATTTTTTTCAAAAAACTAAAAATATTATTATTTATTTTATTAAATAGTAAATAAATTACAAATTTAATAAGAGATTAAACTAGACTTAGCTGCCAGGGCTATCTACTAGGTAAATAAATAAAATTAACTAGGAATAGATAATAGGTAGGTTAATATTATTTGTATAGTTTTTTTAAAGTAATTATTATTAATTATATTATTATTATTAATTATATAAATATAAAATTATAATATTGTAAACTAGATTGATATTTTCTATGTTGATGATTGTTAAGAGATGATGGATGTTGTAGGTTGATAATTTAGCGCATGTTGAGGATACCTTTGGGCAGGAAAGAAAATGAGACATTTGAGGGTAGAATTATCTCCACGGAGATTGCATATAGGAGCTGCATCTTTACTGAATAGGTGTTGGTGTGTGATGTAGGAATTTCCCAGTCTGAGCCTGATATATACTTTAAGTTTTTTTATGTGGTTGGGATAGATAGCTCTTTCGCCGTTTGGATTCAAGTTTTTGTATGAGCGGTTGTAATTTGTCCAAGCGTTTTTTTTCTGTATTTCCAGTTTTCAAGAAGTAGGTTGGTAGTATCTTTTTTATTATGTTGGAAGAAAGTTATTAAGGGTTCTTTAATGGCTGATTTGGCTTCCTTGTCAGCAGTCAAGTTACCACCGATACCTATGTGGCCAGGAATCCAGACAATTTTTAAGGTACCGGGGTTCAGGATGAGATGCTTGCGTATTTTTTCTATTATTATAATAGAGTTTGAAATATTTTGTATGGCTTTTAAAGTTGAAAGGCTGTCGGAAAATATAATAGTTTTTCTTTTCTGCGAGCTTGTTATTGCTTTGTATATAGCAAATGCTTCAGCAGTAAAGGTTGATGTGTAGGTTGGTAGTAGTCCTTTGGAAACAATGGAACCAGTTTCGTCAACCACGGCAAAAGAGGTTTATGTTGTATCACCTTTGAATGCATCTGTAAAAACTAAAAAAATAAAAAACAGGATTTTATCAAAACCGGTCCTACAATTTTCGAAATACATTTTTCATAAATTCTTTGTTATTTAAGACGTGTGATGGCGTAATTCATTTTTACTAAAAACCGTTAAGTATTGTGGTTTTGATACTTTTTATAAGTTCAAACTGTGTTATTTTCAACGTAAATGTTACTTGTTTCTGTCAAAGATTTTGCTTTCCAATGTAATTAGTCACATAAGAGCAATTACGTGCGTCCCAGTCGTGCCCATTTTGTCTACTAACGTTAACCTAAAATCCAAAAACTTTAAATTTAATTTCTTTTTTCTAAGCAGATAAAAATTTGTATGTAAATTAAATTTAGAATCAAGTATTTTAAGTATTTAATAGTTATTGTAATGTTAACGATCTCATTTAACGTATTAATAAACAAGTTATGTAGAAGTCCTAGCTGAGTATTTTTTGTACTGTCAGGTATTGAGTCCAGCTACGTAATCTATATTCAAGTAATGGAAGACGTCAAAATTTAGCCGACTGGCTAAAAAATTTAGCCAGCTCCGGAGCAGGTTAAATAATATCCCAATTGTATCCATGGGATCAAATTTAGCCAGTATTTTAACGCCATTGACACACGGCCTTACTTAAATTAATATTTCCCTCAAAACCACCTGTGATAATTATTTAGTGCTGGAGGGGGATATCCATCCGAAAATTAACTAAAATCAATACCAACATGACGTGAATATGGTTTCCTTTCATCAGAGAAGAAAATTAGCTTTTGTAAATTTTGATTTGTAGGGGAGAGGAGGGGTTTCGGGGTAGATTTAAAGGCTTTCAAAAGTTTGTGAATTTATCCAGGAAATATAATAACAACAAAAATTGATCATATTTCGAGTTTACTAGAAGAAATAAGTGGATTGGCATTTTTTAGGGAAATTTGTAAAATTATCTGTTTTCAAAGCGTCATATCTTGGTAATAAATTGACATACAAACATATTTGAATCGTCAATATTGTAGGAAATTTGATACTCTACAAAATACGTTTTTAACGTAGGACGTAAGCAAAAAAAGTTATTCATGTAAAACCAAAAAAGGTTGAAAATTTTGCAGTTCCTACCCCTTCTCCAATATTTTTGCACAGGTCCAAAACTTGAGAAAATTGTAATTTACCATCGCTTAACACTATCCCAAATTATCATTACCGACCTTTTTCGACCTGTTGGCTAGACTAAAGGAAAGATCGAAGTTATTTTAAGTTTTCGGGTAAAGGTCGATCGAATAGCTGTTGCTTGACCTTTTTTTGTGAACAAACTTAAATGCTCTTTTTAATAAATTCAAGTTTATCCGTTTATTTCTAATAGCGCTTCGGAAACGCTGCAAATTTTTCTTTACATTAAATTTGACCCTGGTGGCAAAAGATTTTCTTTGTCATAGGAGTAAAGGTCATAAATGACTCCATCATCATCAAACCATGCGATTTTGATTTTTGGCCAATTTGGGCGATTGGGGCGATCAAATAAACGCAGTAATCCTTCTTTCTTATTTTTATTCGACTATTAGATTTGCACGTATAGCTTGAGAAAACGCTAAAAAGCATCCTTTATAAAATAAAAGACATAGTTAGAAAAACCTATATTGTAATTCTAGCTTGTTGGATCAGCTCCTAACTTCCCATACGGAACGATGGATGATATTGAAGAAATTGGGAAACTTGGAGTACAGCATAACATACCAGTGCACGTTGACGCTTGTCTCGGTAGTTTTATCATTGGATTCATGAAAAGAGCGGGTTACTATGTGAGACCCTTCGACTTTAGTGTCAAAGGTGTCACAAGTATATCAGTTGATACCCATAAGTACGGATTTGCTCCTAAGGGTTCTTCAGTTATTATTTATTCAGAAGAAAAATTCCGTGACCACCAATTTACCGTTACCACGGATTGGCCAGGTGGCGTTTATGGATCACCGACAGTAAATGGATCAAGAGCAGGAGGTATCATCGCTGCTTGTTGGGCTACAATGATGCTTTTCGGCGAGGAAGGTTATTTGGAGGCAACTAAACGCATTGTAGATACATCGCGTTTAATTGAAAACGGGTAAAATTACTGCAGCATTATCTTATATTCACAAATAAAGAATGTTTTTTTTTTTATTTTAGTTTGAGAAAAATAAAGGGAATACACGTTATTGGAAAACCTGCAACTACTGTTATTGCAATAGGATCGGAAGTTTTTGAAATCTTCCGCCTTTCAGACGCCCTCTCAAAAATAGGTTGGAGTTTGAACATTCTACAATTTCCTTCAGGGTACTAAGTATGCTACATTTTCTAAAGGATTTTATTATATTTTTGAATTCTAGTATTCACATCTGCGTCACTGATATGCATACAAAAGATGGGGTCGCTGCTAAATTTCTTGCGGATATATCTTCCAATGTTATGGAAATTCTCAAAGATCCTGGACGGCCAGTGGAGGGCAAACTAGCAATTTATGGTGCCGCACAAACTATATCGGATCGTAGCCTTGTTGGTGATGTAACACGAAATTTCCTTTCTGCTCCCTACTATATTCCTGAAAAATAGAAAATGAAAAATAAAATTAATTCATTAAAACAAAAAGCATACACATACATACTGATTGTTGGGATTTATTCCTACCTTGCTTGTGGTATTGAAAAAAAAAAATTTGCGTTAACTCACATTTATTTAATAATACATTGGTTTTGTATTTTTTTGTTTCTATAAAAACTTTATAAAAAATGTGTTCTCAATAAAATCTGCAAAACTGGGCCGCACTTGTTCTAATGCGTTTTATTTCGGATTAAAAGTTTTCACACGAAAATTCGAATTTGATTTTCAGTGAATAAAACCGTCCACTTATTTTCTTATTAGGGATCTTGGAGATATGAAAATATATCGATGTATGTATATTATTGAAACTAATTCAAATGATATATAAAGATACCTACAAATCCATATCTTTTTTTGTACCTACACATCCTCACCGTGTTTCCCCTAAAAACCTACCCTCTTTTATATACGCACTCAGTTAGTTCAATGAAGAGTTGAGTAGAGTAGAGTAGCGTAAGGCAGCGTATAGCAGAGCAAAACAGCTGGTTAATGTCAGAACAAGTAGAGCACAGATGTCATTCATGAAGTGATAGAAAAAAAAACATTTTGCAGCAGCAATTCACTACTACTTATAAGCCCTCATTAGACCTACATATGTTCAATACGATGCATTTTTCCAATTTAATTCTTAGAATCACAACAATCATCTTTTCTTTTGGCTAATTTAAGCTATTTAAAATTTATTTAAATCCAAACAAACGCACTCGATAAAAAAATGTATCACATATACATTGAAAACATATGATTTTGACACTTCCACTCCAACTTGCTTTCCTTGCTCTACCTCAAAAGCGAGTGTAGAAAATCTTGCTCTTAGTTGCTCTAGAAAAACTCAATGAACAGGAAATCCAAAAAAATGAGAGTAGCTTAGAGGGGAAATTTCCTCAATGTACAGCAAAATCTTGCTTTTTTCTATCTGGAGTGGTTTAGAGCAGACTCATTGAACAGATTGACTAACTGGCCGAACACAATGATGAAGCTGAAACTGAAGTATGAAGAAATATTACTCCACACTTGCGCCTTCTTTTCAATATTCTTATATTTGGGGTTGGTTAAATCCCATAAAATATTAAAATATTCTCTTTTTTAATCACCTCTATAAATAATTCCTTGTTTCTCTCACACATTTTGTTTTCGTTTGATTAAGCTACATAGTTCAAGTTTCTTGAGATTTCGGAGTGATCAAGGAATTAATCAGTCATTTTCAATGGATCTGAGAAAAAAGGTGTTGGATAGTTCAGAAACTTTGAACTAGCCTATTTTTTCCTGTGAAATGTCAAGATGTGTCAAGATGAAGTTGAAGCGTGAAGCACTAGTTGAAGTCATAGACATTGTACATACATTCTCTATAGTACTCTCATGGTGGTCATTTTTCGTCTGGCCATCTTCCTGCTTGATTCGAAACTAACTCTAAATAGTGGAGACGAGAACCTTAATCGATATTTTACCATTTTTTTTTTTTATAATTAACGGGCGCACAAGGGACTATTTGTTTCCCTTTTAATGTAGAACACACTGCGCGGGCATTAGGAAGATAGGGGGGGAGAGATAGGAGGTGTCGATTAACATTGGTTTTTTAATGTTAGCAGATCAAAATGGCAAGGGAAAATCTCATCGCTTCATACTTCATCTTCAGGTTCACCATTGTTTTCAGCCAGTTAAGGGCTCAAGTAACAAAAGTATCGAAGGCCGCGAGTGAATATTTGGAGCTAGAAAGCTCACGTGTACGTGACGCACGTTCTGAGCTCGGGCGGAAAATATGGAAAAGAAATTATGTTGCTTCATCGATCGTTTGTCGGCCGCGTCAACTTCTTTTAAAAATGCTGATGAAAATGTTAAACACCTCGTTAAAGGAGAGCATTTTGATGACGAATTAAAAAAAGTGTCAGAATACGAAGACCTAACGCTATCAACGGTTTCAAAGTTAAATATCAGGCTGTGAAAAGTGCGCGAAATTTTGTATCCCTCATCTGTCGTGTCACATTTTCAGCATGAAACCTCAAACAAAAGCCATACTACTGCTGTGAAATTGCCTTAGTTGCCAAAACATCCCATGAAAAGCCTCGCAGTTTTTTGAGATCAAGGAATGATGTATGGCGAAGGCAAATAATGGAGAGCACTTCCAACGCATTATGATAAGTTTTTATCATTTCACAAATCGGAAATTGACCTCCTGGAAATTTTCTTTTACATTACGTTACATAACCACACACCGCACTAGTTGTCTGGGTTGTTTATCTTGTTTAAAATTGAGAAAATGTTAAACAAGTGCTCGTATCGAAAGAACTTCTTTAACGAGAGTCGGTTCTATTGCTAAAATTAATGATGTTTAAAATTTTGCGCCAATGAATTAAAAAAAAAAAAAACAATTTCTAAAATTAATTAAAAATAGACAAAAAATAATTATTCAAAATTTTACTATGCATAATTAATTTGGCTACTTAGGTCTTTTCAAATATAAAATTTTGTTGAAATCCATTGAGTCGTTACCGAGAAAGTCCAAAATTAAAAAAAACCGTTGCATGAAAGGTATCGTTAATAGAATTTTCCCGTAAATTTGGTTCTAATTAAATGATAACCAATACTAACAAAAAAATCAAAATCGTTAGAGCCGTTTTCGAGAAAAATAAGCTTTTCCTAAACGGTCATATGGCAGTACCGTTATTTAAATTTCATTTTCCCCTCTGGGGAAACCAAATGGAAGATAATCACTTAAGCCGTTTAGTTTGCAGCTCGTTATACCAACTGACAGACAGACAGACAGACATTTGTTGCCACTAACTTTTTAAGACTTCGCTATGATCGTAATGTCATGTTTGATTGTTATCTCAATTTTTTTTATATTCAAGAATCCTAAGCTCACCTTATAGTCCCTATAATCGCAAGTAAAAAGTAAGGAAAGCAGCATGTTATGTAGATTATCCAATAATTCAAAAAGTCTTAGGGCTAGTATTGTCTTCTTTCAACAACGAGTTAGCTATACCGTTGGATTCTATTCAAAGTTTTCTTGAAACCAATCGATCAAAGGGTTCCAAACGAAACGTTTTACAAGCAAGAGTTTACGACTCATTAGGTATTGGTTCTCCTATAATAATAAAGCTTAAATTTATATTTTAAGAAGCCTGGGATTTGATGTTACTATGAAACGAGTGCATCCAAAATGTGCATCCGAAATTCTTTGCAACTAAAAGATATGTCGAGTCGGTCCCTCGAGCAATACAATCAATTTCATCTGCTAGGGTCATTCACTGTCATATATTTGCTGATGCTAGTATTAAAGCTTATGGAGCAGTAGCTTATCTTCAGGTTATAGACGATAAAGAAAATATTACGTCATTTGTATGTGCTAAAAGTCGAGTAGCTTCAATCAAACAAGACAGATTAGATAAACTTTACCCAAATTAGAGCTTAAAGCAGTGTTAATAGTTGCCAGGATATGCCCTTACTTGAAAAAGTCACTTCGAACTCGTATTGAGAAATTCTTCTTATGTACAGTTTACAAAATAACGCCCAGTTTTATTTTCGTCGAACTCAAGCATGGAAGCCATATGTTCAAAGTCGCGTCTCAGAGGTAAGACGTTCTACTACAATTTCTGATTGGAATCATTGCTCAGGCAAATATAATCCTGCGAAAAGAAGAAATAGTGCAGCAATTTTTTTAATTAAAAAAACTTATAGAATTATCTCCATTTTTGGATGATGACGGCATCATGAGAGCTGGAGGACAACTACAAATGCTTGTAAAAGAATTCGATCTCAAACACACTATTGTCTTGTCTTACCCGCCTATCATCATATCACCTCTTTAATTATTGGTAGTCACCGTTTTTCTACTTATCATGGCGGTACTAGTGTAGTCTTTTTATTTAAGAAATAAAACAATCACTTCTGCATAGGTATAAAGAACCTTTATATTTGAATCTTTTCTTAAGACTAACTTATCCAACAAAATCTAAGTCATCAGTAACCCAATAAAAATTACATACATCCATACTCATTATGTGAAATACAGACTTTTCTTTCAATGCAATGAGACGATTCTTCATCTCGAGAGGATGCTAGAGCAGATACTGGATTGAAAAAAGGGTAATAAAGAATACAATTTGTGTTTTAAACAAAATGTATTTTCAGACTGATATGCAATTTAAGTTTTTATTATCTTTCGATGTATACATTCATACATCCGTTTGAGTTTATACATAACACCTCCTCCCTTAAAAGAAAGAAAATTATATTTGTCAAATTAATTTTCTTCAATATCAAAACTATCAACAATACATTTGAATGAGGTCTCCTAACAACTGTTTTAGATTTATTATTATCATAATTATATAAACAATTTTTTCTCTTTCGATGACAGGGTTTTTTTTCTATTAAAACAATTTCGGAAGATAGTAATGCCACATCCCTTTATAATTTTAAGAAAACAATAATTTATCATTAATTAATTAATACTGCACCTTGTCCATGTGGAGGTATATTTTTTAATTTCTTTGCAACATAATTTTGTTGATTTTTAATTTCTATAGATAAATCTTGTAATTCATATATCTTTAACATCTAAATCATTTAGCTTGATCTTAAGCTCGCCAAGGACGGACGTATGAGGTGCGCGCACAAATGAACAAAAATAATAGTAAAAAAAAATATTTGCGCATTGCTGTCGCGAGTGTTTATTAAAAAAAAATACACATTCGTTTGAGAAAATGAAAAAATACCCCTCGCGTGTGTTGTAAAGAATATAATACCCACTCTCTCTAACATTTTCCGAATTAGGAAAGAGCTTCTTGATTTAAATTATCGACCGGAGAACATTTTGTTCATTGTGTAACTTGCAAGAACAGGAAACAGACACACAGTGGGGCAGGTGGCCCAAAAGCTGGCATTAATTAAAAAAACTAAATTGAGGATATCTATATTTTTTTTTATTTTTCGATTAAGTAATGTCCAAATTATTGAAAAATGCAAATGATTTCTTTTTAGACTTATCTGATTCAATCAGCGCAGCTAAGTTGAAGCTTGATTTTTTCTCAGTTCGCTCAGAAAATAAATTGTTGTTTTTTCTTCTATTTGTATTTGATCTGTAAATAATTTTGAAATCCTGGTATGGAGGCTTCAACTTCAGATATGTTTAAATGTGAAAGGCAAAAAAAAAATTGTGTCAAATAGAGGTGATGTCCTGTGATCAGTGTTAAAAAGTGTGTTTTTAAGGATTTCTGAAATTCCGTAGACTTATAGTTGGGTTCCAGGTTTGTCCGAGTGTTTATTTTTGTGTCATTTAATTGTGTTTAATGTATGTTTTGTATTTTCGTCAAAAAACTCTGCTACTTTTCTGCACTTCTCGTGATATTTTTGTGATTTTTTGTGTGGTGCCTGCCTTCGGTTGATAAATTGTTTTCGTTGTTTTAGAACTTTCTTCAAAATCGATTTTTTTACCAAAAACTGAACTTGTTGCTATAATGAGGCGATCTGAGAGGAGAGTATAATTATTGATGAACAGTTTAATTTCTTAAAGGAAGAAATTATCAAAATTACAAGAAGCACCGAAAAGGCCCAAATAGAATGTGTAAACAAAACATTCTTTCATTTCAAAACTGATTTCAAGATAAGATGGAACAAGGCTTGCAGGATCTATGAATTTTTTTTCAAAGCTAATGAAAATTGGCTAAACAGTTCTATTGCATTCTTTAGAACACCAGATTCAGCAAAGAAACGTGGTCGTCCGGAAGTGAATTCTGAGACTTCTTCTGAACGAAGTCAAAACACAAGAACTAAGAGATTCGGTAGCTGTAATTGTCCTCAATTATGCTACCCAAATGAGCTTAAGAGCTTTTGGACAGATTCAAGCCTCCAAGCTCATAAAAGAAGCAACTGTTAGCCCCAATAGAGCTGAAAAATACAGAAAAGCATTTAAAAAATCGAAAGAGTAAAGTTGTATGATTGGAGAAGATGCTCTGGCAGAATTAGTTGCAGCGAAACTATCACGACAGCAATATAACGTACAAAGTTGTGCAGAAAGCTAAGATAGATTGCTATCCCAACAAAGAAGAAATGAAAATTACATCTACTTGTGCCGAAGTGAGTCTTCAAGCTTTGCTTGACATTACATCAAAAAGATTACTTTCGATGCTAGATTGTGTTCTTGAAACAAGATGTAGAGCTTGAAAAATGTTCCTTAATATCAAAGTTGTGTTTTGATGGTAGCTCGGGACATAGTTCATATAAGCTAGCTTTTCACGGATCAGAAGCAGACGAATCTGCTGTTTTCATAACCTGTTTAGTCCTCATTCGACTTATATGTAGTGAACGTATAATCTGGCAAAACTCTCGTCCAGCTTCCACTAATTATTGCAGGCCTTTGAAAATTAAATACATTAAAGAGTCGACTGAAGTTTTGAAAGCTGAAAAAGCCCGAGTTGATGCACAGATTCAGGACTTTCAGAAAACTTCTGTAGTAATTGGCAGCAGATCTATAAAAGTAGACCATACTTTAATTTTTGCCATGATTGATGAAAAAGTTTGTAATGCTTTGACTGAAACAACCTCAACCCAAAAATGTTGTTTGTGCGGAGCAACTTCAAAGGACTTCAACAAGGTGGCAGAGATGATTACACGACCAATAAAAAGAGAACACTTAGCTTTTGGATTGTCTGTTTTACATGGTTGGATAAGAATGTTTGAATATCTTTTGCATTTAGCATACAAACTACCCATTAAAAAATTGGCGAGTTCACTAAAGTGACAAAGAAACCGTGGCAGCAAACAAGACCCGAATTCAAAAGGCTTTCTGGCAACAATGTGAACTAAAAGTCGATAAACCAAAACCTGGATTCGGTAACACAAACGATGGCAACACGGCTAGGCGCTTTTTCCAAAACCCTGAACTCTCAGCCGAAATAACAAATTTAGACATCGAACTTATACAAAAAATTCACACAATTATGGTTGTAGTTGCCAGTGGATTATGATATTGATGCAAACAAGTTTAGGGAATTTGCAGATAGCACAGCAAGATGCTTCGTCAATAAATATCCCTGGTATCATATGCCTCCAACTTGCATTAATATTTCATTCAGGGCCCAGAAATAATATCATCTGCACCGATCGGCAAACTTTCAGGGGAAGCTCAAGAAGCGCGAATCAAAGATTTTAAAAATTTCCGCGAGAACTACTCCAGAAAATCAAGTCATGAAAAAACTAATGAAGACGTATTTAATTTCTTTGTATTGGGCTCGGATCCCATTATATATAACATCCAAGCAAAAATTGGACAAAAAAAAATTACAGTCTTTTCCCAAAGAATCTCTCGAATTGCTGAAATCGCCAAATGTAGGCGTTTTAGTGGGCGTGTCCGGTGGGCGGGATCAAAAATATCTTTAGACTGATCCGAGAAGCTATCGTGCAAAATTTCAGGTTCGTAGCTGTAACGGCTGATTTAATGCCATATTTAAGGGATTTTGCCCCACTGTGAGACGGTTTCTAACCAAGGCCAAACTTTATTTATTCATTATCTATTGTAATTTTAAAATTTGAATTTAACAAAATAAACTTAACTAACTAACTATAACTAACTAACTAATACCCACTCGCGTCGTTGGAAGACAGATAAATATACCCATTCGCACTTTGGAAGAAAAAATAATACGCACTCGCGCCGCAAATACATCCTTTTATCTGTCCCATGAGATAAGCACAAAATCTCTTTCTTGTCTACTGCAGGCAATGTATGACCATCCAATGCTTGCAGTAAATAGATAAGAGCATCTGAATTTGTCCTATTGTGCTGAATGTTTAAATTGATTTTTTGTATGCAAGCTGTCTTAAGGGCATTATACCTAAGACAGTTTGTTTAGTAAGGAAACTGCACAGTTCGACATTGTCAGAGTTGTGTTTGTGAATGTTAATATTTTTTGTAATGGTAAGTAATTTTCTTGTCGTCTGTTCCAATATTCGTGGACTAAGGAAAAAAAATGTTCATGTTTACGTTCGCTCTGTGCAATACAGGGACAGGCCACGTGTTTTGGCATTAAGGAAACGCAGGTTGGGGTGAATACTGATTTATCAGAATTTGTTCTACATGGGCATTGCTTGATTCCACTACTCTTTTCCTATCATGGTCTAATTGTCTATGTTAGGAATGATGTTGCTTGCCAGAGCCTTCCCAAATACAAATTGGCTCCGCTATTCTGGTCAGACAACACCCGAAGGAAGGTATGATGAGCTCTTTGCCGGGTTACATTGCCTTACCCAACTGATCGATGTGCCAAAGCGTATACCGGATGTTGCTGGGCAAGCGCCCATACTATTGACTTGTTTCTTACTTCTCACCCTAATAAGTTTACCATTATTGTAACTTCTCCATTTGGCACTTCGGACCATTGTGTCATTTCAGAAAATTTGTCGTCCTCCACCCATCCAGTTAAAGAAAAACTCCCTACCAGGACCGTTTGGCAATACGAGAAAGCCAACTGAGACGGCTTCCTCGATAGTGACATTGATGCCAATGCTGAATTGATCACAAACGTGATTCTTTTAGGGATGCGTGCTCTTATTCCTAACAGAGTAAAAAGCATCAAGTCTAAAGAAAATCCTGGTTTAATTCTGAGTGTAAAGAAGCTATTAGGCTCAAAGAAGTAAGAATCCGATCTTACAAATCCAACGGTACAGAGAAAAATCGGAAAAGCACAAACAAGAAAGGAAATCATGCAACTCCGTTATTGAAAGAACCAAATTTTTGCATGACCAAAAATTACAGCAAAACATTTTGCAATGTCCCAGAGGCAGTAAAAATGTTTGGTCATTTGTAAGAAAATATTAAAAACTCCTCAAAATCTTCGATACCAACGCTCATCGACAATAACAAACCAATTGTTTACTCTTCAGAGAAGGCAAACTTGCTCGCTGCCCATTTCGCTGCCAGCTCCACGCTGCCTCACAGCAACGTTGCCCCTCCTGTACTTTAGAATGTACATTTTTCCATGGGACATATTTTTTTCCGAACTCGTACAGTAGCGCGAGTTCTCAAAGATCTCGATATCCACAAATCCGCTGGCCCGGATGGTATGCCTCTATTCTTCTGAAGAGGTGTTATTCCACACTGGCAAGACCACTGCGTAAGCTTTTCTATCGCTCCTGCTCTTCTGGAATCTTTCCTTGAAGATGGAAAACAGCATTTGTCCAGCCTGTCCCTAAGAAAGGTGACCCATTATCCCCCTCCTCCTACAGACCCATAGCACTGATATCCCTTCTTTCTAAGGTCATGGAAAACGTCAGCTTAAGGAATATCTCGAAGATCGTAAGCTTCTCCATGACCGTCAGTATGGCTTCCGCAGCAACCGTTCCACTGGTGATCTGATGGCATATCTCACCGAACAGTGGAACAAATCTTTACATCGCTTTGGTGAAAGTAAGATTATTGGTCTTGATATCTCCAAGGCATTTGATAGAGTTTGGCAAGCTCTCTTATCGAAAATGCGTGCTTTTGGGATCAATGATACTCTTCTTCGTTGGATTAGAAACTATCTTCTGGACCGTTCAATAAAAGTTGTATTAGACGGATTCAAGTCTGATTCCCACAAAATAAATGCTGGTGTGCCCCAGGGCTCTGTTCTGTCTCCGACTCTTTTCCTCCTTTTTATAAATGATCTTCTGTCTGTTACTTCTAATCCACTTAATTGTTTTGCTGACCCTCAGCTTTTCATATTCGTTCGATAATTCACGTCCTTCGCCTTTGGACGTACAATTGCAACGGTACCATTTGTCAAGCTCATTAAACTCCGATTTATACAGCATTGTCAAATGGGGTAATAAGAATCGTGTGGGGTTTAATGCTTCGAAAACTCAATGTTGTCTTCTGTCGTTAAAGCTAAACATACCCCCAATGCCATTGTCCATGAATGGCACTTACATCGAAGAAACCGAAAAGCTCTCCGTACTCGGTATGTGTGTAAACGACGACCTCCGTTTGAACGACCATATATTTGAGATCGCAAAGAATGCTCCTAACTGCTTAGGTTTCTGTATTGGTGTAAAAAGTATTTTTCCCCATCTGATCTGGCTACAATTTATAAAGCGTTTATACGCCCTAAACTCGAGTATAGCTCTCTGGGCTGGTGCTTCACAATCATCGCTTCACCTGCTTGATAGAATACAAAATCGAGCGTTAAGATTGATAGCAAATAGAACTGCCGCTGAAACAATTGCCCCTCTCGAACAACGACACAATGTTTCATGTCTTTCCTTATTTTATCGTTTCTTTTTAAAAAAATGTTCACTCGAAGTAGCCAGCTGCATTCCTCCCCTTAAAAGTTTCTCCCGTAATACTCTTCTCGCAAGGAATGCACATCAGTTCACCCTTGAGCCCAATTTCGGATGTACCGTGAAATATATGGATTCTTTTTTTAGCCGAACAACACGAATTTGGAATAGTGTTGGGCGAGATTTTCCCTTGCCATTTTGATCTGCTAACATTCAAAACCAATGTTAATCGACACCTCCTATCTCTCCCCTCCCTATCTTTCTAATGACCGCGCAGTGTGTTCTACATTAAAAGGGAAACAAATAGTCCCTTGTGCGCGCGTTAATTATAAAAAAATTGGTGTTTTTCAAATTGTTTACTTCACCCTATCAATAAACAAAGTACAAAAATAATTAATTAGTTTAATTTATTTAATTAATTTGTCCTTATTTTCACTGGGAGAGCAACCAGATTCGTTCGCCATTTCAATTGTTTGGGTTTTTTATTTGTTTTTTTACTGTCACACAAAACCAATGAAGTGAGACGCACTTAGCTCTTCGTTCGATGTGCTCTGTTAAATTTAGCGAGCTTATCGAGCGAGCCCCGAGCGAGTTCCGGGCTTAAAAAAATATACATAAAAAAAAGGATTCAAGATTTAAATATGATTGATAAATATATATAACTTCAGTATTTATTCGATTTTTGGGACTTGATTGTTTGAAAAAATCACGTAAGAGTTTTCAGCGGGAAAATTTAAACGCCATTTTATTTCTTTAAAAAATATGAAACAGTGCGATTTTTTTAAAAATTTATTTTGTTTGTTAATTTGTTAAAAAATAAAAAAAAAACTAATTAAAGAATGCAAAATTTAGCACAACAATAACCTCAGTTTAAAAACAAAATTAAAAAAAAATCACTTACATGTTTTCAAAATATTAAAATTTTAAAAAAAATATTAAAAACACAAAAAAAAGATTTCGAAAGTGTTTTAAATAGGAATTACTTAAGCTACCTTGCTTGAACTTACAAAAAAAAATTACTTTCAGTGATTTCTTCTCAGCTAAAATTTAGACTGATGTCTAAATTAAATAAAATAAATGTATCCAGGTGGAAAGACCGTCAGCTGATAGTTTGAATGTTATAACGCTCTGGACTTTTCATCACACCCACGGAACCGCAGCTGACGTTCACGAGGTTTTATAATACTATTCCCTGATGCGTTTCACCAATTATCGCTTGAGAGGAAATTATTGACCAAATTTTCACCTGGCTCCCGGACTACTATATCTTCCTGAATATTAATTTGGGTTGTAATCGGTTAACCAGTCCACCAGAAAGTCGAATAAAAAAAAACGATCCTATGGAGGGTACCGTTCTTAGCCCACTATTTTAATTTTTTTTCACGAGAATATAACGCTTATCTACAAAAGCACACTGATTTTTTTTCATAAAAATTCTTGGAGCCGTTTTCGAGAAACAAAGGGCAAATGTCATGAAAAAGTGTTGCCAACAATGCGAAAAGCGTTGACTTGTTTTTATACCAAGGGAGAAGCAAACTAGTAGTAAAACGATAGAAAACTTAAATACTAAAGTTGATCCCAAATATTTTAAAATTTCTAATATTGAAAACACTTACAGTGGAATAATTGTTATTGAAAGTGAAGATGCTGATGCTCGGAATAAAATTCAAATTTTTTTATAGATAATTATCTGATCTACTGTCTCAGCATATTTTATGATAAAACTTACCGTTTTTCTCAAAATCGCGAAAAAACCGTTTTTGTGACCTTTGACCCCGCATAATTTTTTTTTTGCAGGTGTCGGATCAATGAGGACTTTTTAGATTTTATTTATGATGGTGTTGTGAACAATCCTACCAATTTTCAGCTGGGTGTGAATTTATGTAACCTCAGATGTCTAAACTGACCGGACTATAATCATAAGTATATCTTCGGAATGTAAGAAGGAAGAAACGTGTTTAAATTGCTTAGAAAATCATAAGACAAGTGAATGCAAAAATGATCCATTACTGAAATGTATAAATTGTAGAATTGTAATGAGCACGTGAACAATAAGCAGATCATGCCAGTATACTTGAACAAACTCGAAGTAAAAAAAAGGAGAACACTGAGAAGCTTGATATATGATCGAATCTGCGCAAGCCGAAAATATATCGCGCAGTGTTATTGAATGCTACATTAAGCCTCCTTCTACTGATTGCATCACAGTGACAAAAAATTTCACATCCGTACATAAGGATGGGTATAACAAGCATTTTTGCTAACAGCAAACGAGTTTTCAAAGGAGTATAATACTGAGATGACCATAATAAACGAAGTACACCATGAACTTTTCCAACGGTTGTGTTTATATGATTATCCCAAGTAAGTGTATTATTGAAGAACAAAGGTTTTTTGCAGTTGGCACATAGGATATAGGGAGATTGTTCAAATATAAACACGGAAAGTAGTCAATGTTTAAAGCCTTCCTACTGATAACGAGACACTTAGATTTAAGAGGATTAAGGAATAGACCATTACATGATGCCCAATGCGAGATGTCTTTGAGATCTTCGTTAATTGTGTGTGCACAATGAGCCCCAGAGAACAACTATTGTATAGTTGCACATCATCTGTGTCTCGAATTAGTACTTCAAGTTTGATTTAGTACTCAGTTAAAACATATTGCAAATATGTAGCATACTTCTAGAGGCATGGTTGTTGTACACAATAAATGGTGGTTGTTGTACACAATGACTGTTGGTTGTTGTACACAATGAATCCAACAGATGTCGTTTATTTACAAAATGTATCCTCCGAATATCTAAACTTGTTGCCACATCACATTATCCCCCTCTTAGTTTTGTTCGTCCCGAACAAGCACATCATCATTGTTTCCGTGGTAACGATGCAGTCGATCCAAATGGACAATTTTCATTTTTGCTCTTCGTCCTCGTTGTATTCGGAAAACGACGTCATTAATGCGCGTAACTACTTGGTAGGGACCTTCCCAGTCCTGCTGAAGCTTGGGCGATTTTCCCTTTCTGCGATGTGGGTTATAAAGCCATACCAGATTTCCCTCATTGAATCCAGGTGCTCTATTTTCTATCGTGGAACCACAAGCTGCATCTTAAAGGACCTTCCATCTGGCATTTCCCATTTTCTCCGCAAAACACCATCTTGCACATGGAGAGAGTCCCACTGCGCCCAGTATGCTTTTAAAGTAGGACTTCTGTCGGAGATGTCTCTTGCGTTTGGTTTCTCCATAGATTCCTTCCATGCAAGGATTGGCTCGATGTCAGGGTCTTCTTTTTGTGCATTACGAAGTTCTTCGGCTCTCCAACCCTCTACAGGTTCGGCTCTTATTCTCTGGACAGAAATACCTTCGTCCTTTTCCTCTTTTCGCGCACAATGTTTGCAACTGGGTTCACATGGTCTGCGGGAAAGCGCGTCCGCATTGCAGTGCAGTCTTCCTTTCCGATGCTGTACTTCGAAGTCGTAAGTCTGCAATCGTTCGATCCATCTTGCTACTTGTCCCTCAGGATTTTTGAACTGTAGCAACCATTTTAAAGCAGCATGATCGGTCAGGATGAATCTCTGTCCATACAGATATTTATGGAAATGCACTCACCTGACCATTTAAATTGTCTACCCTTCTCAGTTAGCTGGTGCAGACACTTTGCAATTCCAGCAAAATCCTTTACGAACCTCCTGTAATATGTGGCGAGACCGAGAAAGCTCCTCTGTTGGTGTTTGTCTGCGGGATCTGGCCAATTTTTCACGGCTTCGATTTTCTCCGGGTCAGTTTTTACTCCATTTGATGATATCACGTGTCCCAAATATTTCACCTCAGCTTTGAACAGAGCACATTTTTTTGGATTTAGTTTCAAATGTGCTATTCGAAGTCGTGTAAACACCTCCCTCAAGTTGTCGCGATGTTCAGCGAACGTGTTTCCCACAACGATGACGTCATCCAAGTACACCAGGCAGGTTTTCCATGTCAGACCCTGTAACACACGTTCCATTAAACGCTCAAAGGTGGCTGGAGCGTTACACAAGCCAAATGGCATAACGGTAAACTGCCATAGTCCATTTCCCGTTGTGAAAGCGGTCTTTTCTTTGTCTTCTGGATGGATCTGTACCTGCCAGTAGCCACTTTTCAGATCGAGGGTGGAAAACCATTTCGCTCCAGAAAGGGTATCGAAGGTGTCATCTATTCGAGGCAAGGGGTAGCTGTCCTTCTTGGTGACATCGTCGAGCCTCCGGTAATCCACGCAGAATCGAGTGCTGCCGTCCTTCTTTTTCACTAGTACAGCGGGTGATGCCCACGGACTTTTTGAGTTTTCGATTAGACCGTCTTTTTCCATGGTTGATATCATCCCATCGACTTCCGACTGTTTTGCCAATGGATGTCTTCTAGCAGGTTGTCGGATCGGTCTGCTATCGCCGGTGTCTATTCGGTGCTGCACTAGGTGTGTTCGACCATAGTCTCCATCCTGCGATGCAAATATATCAGCAAACTCGCCAATGAGATTTTTGGCCATGGTTTTCTGCTCCTGATTTAGCTCACAGTTTCCAAGGATAGCATTACATACCTCAGCCAATTTTGTTGCAGAAACAGGACTCGCAGATTCACTCCCAGATGTTGTCGATATGGCTGCAATGGGTACGCATCTTCCAATCACCTCTCCTTGTCTGAGCTTGACGGAGTTCGGATTCATCAGCCTTACCGGAACCCTGTTTTTCTTTGGTTCTACTAAAATTTTTCCAACGATATAGCTTGGAAAGTCCTCTTTATTATCTGCTTCAATGAAATAGAATCGGTGGTTCCCAGGATAACCCTCCAAACGCGTCCAAAGAACTGTCTCTGAAGAAGGTGGTAGGACTTCATCTCTGCTTATAACCGCCCGAAGATTCACAGCGTTCTCGTTTCCGTATACCATAGGGATCTCAACGGTTCGATACCTTAACACTTGCATTCGAAGGTCTATGATTACCTCATGTGCCTTCATGAAATCCACTCCAATGATGCATTCGTCGCATATGTCGGCTACCAAGAATGCATGTGAGAAGGTCAAACCTGCCAGTTGTATCTTTAGAAATACCTCCCCGTATACTTTTGCTGCTTCTCCCGTAGCTGTCTTCAGAGTGTAGCAGCTGGTGTTATGTAGCCAGGATGTCTGAACAAGGTCTCTTCTGATTATAGAGGCTGTGGCACCCGTGTCGATAGTGGCCACACATTTTCTGTTTCAGATGACTGTCTCCACTGTCAAGCTCTTGCTGCAGCGTGTAGTTTGCGAAACTTGGATGATGGTCCTGGGGGCCGATTCCATCAACCAACTTCAGCCCCGCGAAGGCGTTTCCCGCCTGCTGTTGATCAGAAGCTTGTCCAGCAGTGTAAGTGTTATTCCTGCCAGATGCTTCGTCATTCTGCCTCCTCCTTGCGCAATGTGGGCAGCTTACCTGTCTAGGTGGAGATCTGCATTGTCGTTGTAGGTGTCCCAGCTTGTTGCAATTCCAGCATCTCATTTGACCTCGAGCAGTGTTCGGGTTTTGTCTTTCAATGTCGACACGTTGACATAAGCACTCTAGCGTAGCCATTTCCCTGACGCGATGGCTACCTTGCGAAGCTTAGTCTGCTGCTTCCATTGTCAGGGCAAATGCTAAGGCCTCAGCGAGCGTTTTCTTACCTGCAATTCTCACAGCCATTTGTAGTTTTCCATCTGCATTAGTGAACGCATCGGTTGCCAGTTCGTTTATGATTTCCCTGCTGGTATTGGGATAAGAAAAATTCGCCAAGCGCTCAATGTCAGCTTGCAATTGTTGTAGCGTTTCACCTCTTGTCTGGACCCTTCGGCGCAACTGGACTCGGTAAACTTGCTGCATGTGGTCGTCGCCAAACCTCATCTCGATTGCCTTGACCATGGCATCATAATCATGATGTTTGTCTTCAGGAATGGTCTGCAGCAATTTGGCAGCTGTTCCTCTGAGCGCAAGCGTAAGAGCAATTGATTTATCTTCGTTGTCACAGTTGTTCGTCAAGGCGGCAGCTTCGAACTGCCTCTTATAAATTGGCCATGATGTTTGACCATCGAAGACAGGGGGCTGCATTTCCTTTCTTCGTGGACCGTCGCTCGAATATTCCCGAACCTTCTGCTTCTTCAAAGAATCAACTTTCTTAGCTAGATGTTCGTATTGTTGCTCTACACTTTCTACTTGCTTTCCGAACTTTTCTTCTAAAATTTCTATTTTCTGGTCTACTATTTGGAGTCTTTTGTCGAGGAAAACATTCTGTGCATCGAGCTTATTTTCGAGAGCATCCCTTTGTTCGCTTAGTTGCTTCTGGAGAACTTCTAAAGAATTCTTTTGCTCATTCTTTTGTTCATCAAATTTACGTTCGAGAACGTTCTTTCGTTCTTTCGAGGAACTTTCCAGAGCATCGAATTTCGACAGAAGCAACTTCATGAAAGCAGGCATTTCATCGGCGGTACTTACTGTGCTTTCTTTCCCTTGTTCTTCAACATCGAGCAACATGGTATCGGGGTCTCCACCATCCTGAGTGATAGCATTCTGAAGTCGGAGCAATAGTTCCTTTTTCAGCCCCGAAGTCTGAAGATTTCGTTTTCCTAATTCTTCTTTCAACTCGGCTGTTGTCAATTGTTCTAATTTGCGACCCATTTTATGTAACTGAAACACAATTTTCGCAATACAGTCAGTTTTGTTTTAATTTCTCTTCTCGAAAAATCTTTTTCAAACACTATTTTTAACAAAAATATTCGCTATTCACAGTTTTATAGCTTAATCAGTTCAATAGTTTCTGGAAAATTCCACTCTCACAATAATATGAGTGACTGAAACTGTTTTAGAAAATGTCACTATGGAATTTTCTAGCACTTTACTGAGTTTTATCCCACTTCTGACACCAATGTGATATTTTGACAAATAAAACTCAATCAAAATTCCAAAATAATACAACAAATCTCTTTATTTTATAAAACACAACGTCTTTCAGTTTAAATAACACCAATTTTAACTTATTTCACTTATTCACAATTCAAATACGTTTTTATAATTCAACACTTTTTATTTAATCTCAATTCAATCACTTTTTACTAACGCTTCCAGTTGTTAACAATTCCACTTTCGAAAATCAACTGAACTTTCAATGCAATCTACTCTTGTATTTATACAAGTTTACAAGCTTCTGGAAGCTTCTGTCTGGTTCTGGTACAATCTAAGCTTTCGGTACTAATTCGAGTCTCGAATTAGTACTTCAAGTTCGATTTAGTACTCAGTTAAAACATATTGCAAATATGTAGCATACTTCTAGGGCCATGGTTGTTGTACACAATGACTGTTGGTTGTTGTACACAATGAATCCAACAGATGTCGTTAATTTACAAAATGTATCCTCCGAATATCTTAACTTGTTGCCACATCACAATACCATAATCAGAAAGTTTTTGGCACAATTTATTATGCTCTACTGTTTCAAATGCTTTTTAGAAGTCAAGAAGTACAAGAAATGTGACATGATCATCATCTAAGGCGAGCCTAATGTCTTCAACTATATTTAAAATAGCAGTAGTGCAACTATGGTTTTTTCGAAACCCTGACTGCTTTGATGAGAGGATGTTTTGAGCACTGAGATAAACATTAAGCTGTTTTTGCATTACTTTCTCGAATACCTTCGACAGAAATGGAAGCACCGAAATGGGCCTGTATTCTTTCCCTCTTCCGGCTTTCGGGATTGGTAAAATTTTAACAAGTTTCCAGTGGTTAGGAAAAATACTTGTCGTGAGAATAGTATTGAAAATATGTGTGATGAATGGCAGGATAATAAGTAAAATAGATTTGACAAAGACAGGATTAATTGCGTCAAATCCTACTGCATTGGATTTAACAGACATGATACTTTCAACAATCACAGAACTATCAACGCATGTAAAATTGAATATAACATCGGACTGGGGGCTCAACTGGCGACTCAATTTCAACGAGTTGGAAAGGGTAAGTTAACAAAGTTATGGTTCATTAAATCAACATCAATATTTTCGTAGCAAGTTTGATTTTGTTTTCCTACACCCATGTCTCTCAGATTCTTCCGTAACTGACGCACTTTCATAAAGGGTTTAGCTTAGTCCTATATATTTGAATTTTTTAATGTCTTATTTTGCGAACTACTTGATTACGTAACCCACGATAAATTTGGCGGTCATTGTCCAGTTTGTAAAGTTTCCATTTATTGTACGCCAAGTCCCGTTCTAATATTAGACTACGAATTTCATTAGAGAACCAATGTCGTTCACCTGCCCTGATTATTCGAGATCGTAAAGGAACATTTCTATTAAATAAGTTAACAATATTAGATAAGATCGTGTTTTGAGAATCCTGATGCTGACAACTGGTCATATAATTGAACATCACTTAAATCACTAACACAAAATAAATCGAGAAGAGTTTGAGAATCCCTGGAAAAATGTGTTGCATACATTGTGTTAACAGGAAATAAATTAAAAATTCTCATACTTTCAATCAGCGTAGTCTGTTCTAAAAGGTTACTGTTGAAGTCACTAAATATGATAATCTTAAAACGACCGAGGGTGATCGTTTGTAAGATGTTTAGTAATGGATTAACGTGAGTGTTATTATTGGGCCTATAAACGAATCCTATTAATAGCGTACCCTCATGGTTAAATATATATAAAAACCAGTAATTCATCTGACTATTGTAGTTAACAATATTAAAATAAATAACAAAAATGCTATGGCAATCAAATTAAATGAATACTTTTTAAATACTGTGAACGAAATAAATGTAAGCACACCTAATTTTTGTTATAGTGATAGCATACAAGAATCTTCACGTACATTTAAATTTTGTCAAATAAATGAAATAGAATAGAAATAATTAAAAGTATAAACAATAAAAATGATTTCAACGGGCTTAATACAAAAATCATAATGGAATGCAAGAACGCGATCCTTTCAGTTTTACTAAGTGTATGAAACACTTAACTGATGGAAGGTGTTTTCCCAAGCCTTTGGAAGGAATCAATTGTTGTACCTGTGGAGAAGGAAAAAAATGCAAACAAGTTGAAACATTTTCGTCCTATAAATATGATGCCTATTTTCGAGGAGCAATCTGGTTTTCTTAATGGACACTCAACAGAAACAGCTTTAGTTTGGGTTAGTGGTTTAGTGGAAAAGAGATCTGGATTCAGGAAATTCGATTATGGCGTGATTTCTTGACTTAAAGTGGGTGGGCATTTGATGCTGTGCAGAGAAATTCTATTTAAATTTGGAATCCGACAAAATGAGCTTAAATGTTTTTTTTTATAATTAACGCGCGCACAAGGAACTCTTTGTTTCCATTTTAATGTAGACACATTGCGCGGGCATTAGGAAGATAGGAAGGTGTCGATTAACATTGGTTTTGAATGTTAGCAGATCAAAATGGCAAGGGAAAATCTCGCCGGGTAAATCATTCCAAATTCGTGTTGGTCGGCTAAAAAAGAATCCCTATATTTCACGGTACGTCCGAAATATACTTCTTACACCAATACAGAAAACCTAAGCAGTTAGGAGCATTCTTAGCGATCTCAAATATATGGTCGTTCCAACGGAGGTCGTCGTTGACACACATACCGAGTACTGAGAGCTTTTCGGTTTCTTTGATGTAAGAGCCATTCATGGACAATGGCATTGGGGGTATGTTTAGCTTTAACGACAGAAGACAGCATTGAGTTTTCGAAGCATTAAACCCCACACGATTCTTATTACCCCATTTGACAATGCTGTATAAATCGGAGTTTAATGAGCTTGACATATGGTACCGTTGCAATTGTACGTCCGAAGGCGAAGGACGTGAATTATCGAACGAATATGAAAAGCTGAGGCTAGAGTCGTCAGCAAAACAATTAAGTGGATTAGAAGTAACAGACAGAAGATCATTTATAAAAAGGAGGAAAAGAGTCAAGAGTCGGAGACAGAACAGAGCCCTGGGGCACACCAGCATTTATTTTGTGGGAATCAGACTTGAATCCGTCTAATACAACTTTTATTGAACGGTCCAGAAGATAGTTTCTAATCCAACGAAGAAGAGTATCATTGATCCCAAAAGCACGCATTTTCGATAAGAGAGCTTGACGAACTCTATCAAATGCCTTGGAGATATCAAGAGCAATAATCTTACTTTCACCAAACCGATGTAAGGATTTGTTTCACAGTTTAGTGAGATATGCCATCAGATCACCAGTGGAACGGTTGCTGCGGAAGCCATACTGACGGTCATGGAGAAGCTTTCGATCTTCGAGATATTCCTTAAGTTGACGGTTAATCAGTGTTTCCAAGACCTTAGAAAGAAAGGATGTCAATGCTATGGATCGGTAGGAGGAGGGGGAGGATGGGTCACCTTTCTTTCTTCAGCTAAAATTTAGACTGATGTCTAAATTAAATAAAATAAATGTATCCAGGTGGAAAGACCGTCAGCTGATAGTTTGAATGTTATAACGCTCTGGACTTTTCATCACACCCACGGAACCGCAGCTGACGTTCACGAGGTTTTATAATACTATTCCCTGATGCGTTTCACCAATTATCGCTTGAGAGGAAATGATTGACCAAATTTTCACCTGGCTCCCGGACTACTATATCTTCCTGAATATTAATTTGGGTTGTAATCGGTTAACCAGTCCACCAGAAAGTCGAATAAAAAAAAACGATCCTATGGAGGGTACCGTTCTTAGCCCACTATTTTAATTTTTTTTCACGAGAATATAACGCTTATCTACAAAAGCACACTGATTTTTTTTCATAAAAATTCTTGGAGCCGTTTTCGAGAAACAAAGGGCAAATGTCATGAAAAAGTGTTGCCAACAATGCGAAAAGCGTTGACTTGTTTTTATACCAAGGGAGAAGCAAACTAGTAGTAAAACGATAGAAAACTTAAATACTAAAGTTGATCCCAAATATTTTAAAATTTCTAATATTGAAAACACTTACAGTGGAATAATTGTTATTGAAAGTGAAGATGCTGATGCTCGGAATAAAATTCAAATTTTTTTATAGATAATTATCTGATCTACTGTCTCAGCATATTTTATGATAAAACTTACCGTTTTTCTCAAAATCGCGAAAAAACCGTTTTTGTGACCTTTGACCCCGCATAATTTTTTTTTTGCAGGTGTCGGATCAATGAGGACTTTTTAGATTTTATTTATGATGGTGTTGTGAACAATCCTACCAATTTTCAGCTGGGTGTGAATTTATGTAACCTCAGATGTCTAAACTGACCGGACTATAATCATAAGTATATCTTCGGAATGTAAGAAGGAAGAAACGTGTTTAAATTGCTTAGAAAATCATAAGACAAGTGAATGCAAAAATGATCCATTACTGAAATGTATAAATTGTAGAATTGTAATGAGCACGTGAACAATAAGCAGATCATGCCAGTATACTTGAACAAACTCGAAGTAAAAAAAAGGAGAACACTGAGAAGCTTGATATATGATCGAATCTGCGCAAGCCGAAAATATATCGCGCAGTGTTATTGAATGCTACATTAAGCCTCCTTCTACTGATTGCATCACAGTGACAAAAAATTTCACATCCGTACATAAGGATGGGTATAACAAGCATTTTTGCTAACAGCAAACGAGTTTTCAAAGGAGTATAATACTGAGATGACCATAATAAACGAAGTACACCATGAACTTTTCCAACGGTTGTGTTTATATGATTATCCCAAGTAAGTGTATTATTGAAGAACAAAGGTTTTTTGCAGTTGGCACATAGGATATAGGGAGATTGTTCAAATATAAACACGGAAAGTAGTCAATGTTTAAAGCCTTCCTACTGATAACGAGACACTTAGATTTAAGAGGATTAAGGAATAGACCATTACATGATGCCCAATGCGAGATGTCTTTGAGATCTTCGTTAATTGTGTGTGCACAATGAGCCCCAGAGAACAACTATTGTATAGTTGTACATCATCTGCGTACATTTGGATTGAATCTTGTAATCGTATTAGGGAGTTCATTAATGTATAATGAGAAAAGAGTGGGTCCCAATATAGAACCCTGAGGGACACCTCTAGTCGTCGGAAGGAAATTAGATGTAGTATTACCAACAGAAACTGCTTGTTTTCTTCCCCGAAGATATGATTAAAACAGACGCACTGCAGAAGATAACATACTGTGATATTTTGGCCTGGGTTTCGACAAATAAAACTCAATCAAAATTCCAAAATAATACAACAAATCTCTTTATTTTATAAAACACAACGTCTTTCAGTTTAAATAACACCAATTTTAACTTATTTCACTTATTCACAATTCAAATACGTTTTTATAATTCAACACTTTTTATTTAATCTCAATTCAATCACTTTTTACTAACGCTTCCAGTTGTTAACAATTCCACTTTCGAAAATCAACTGAACTTTCAATGCAATCTACTCTTGTATTTATACAAGTTTACAAGCTTCTGGAAGCTTCTGTCTGGTTCTGGCACAATCTAAGCTTTCGGTACTAATTCGAGTCTCGAATTAGTACTTCAAGTTCGATTTAGTACTCAGTTAAAACATATTGCAAATATGTAGCATACTTCTAGGGCCATGGTTGTTGTACACAATGACTGTTGGTTGTTGTACACAATGAATCCAACAGATGTCGTTAATTTACAAAATGTATCCTCCGAATATCTTAACTTGTTGCCACATCACAATACCATAATCAGAAAGTTTTTGGCACAATTTATTATGCTCTACTGTGTCAAATGCTTTTTAGAAGTCAAGAAGTACAAGAAATGTGACATGATCATCATCTAAGGCGAGCCTAATGTCTTCAACTATATTTAAAATAGCAGTAGTGCAACTATGGTTTTTTCGAAACCCTGACTGCTTTGATGAGAGGATGTTTTGAACACTGAGATAAACATTAAGCTGTTTTTGCATTACTTTCTCGAATACCTTCGACAGAAATGGAAGCACCGAAATGGGCCTGTATTCTTTCCCTCTTCCGGCTTTCGGGATTGGTAAAATTTTAACAAGTTTCCAGTGGTTAGGAAAAATACTTGTCGTGAGAATAGTATTGAAAATATGTGTGATGAATGGCAGGATAATAAGTAAAATAGATTTGACAAAGACAGGATTAATTGCGTCAAATCCTACTGCATTGGATTTAACAGACATGATACTTTCAACAATCACAGAACTATCAACGCATGTAAAATTGAATATAACATCGGACTGGGGGCTCAACTGGCGACTCAATTTCAACGAGTTGGAAAGGGTAAGTTAACAAAGTTATGGTTCATTAAATCAACATCAATATTTTCGTAGCAAGTTTGATTTTGTTTTCCTACACCCATGTCTCTCAGATTCTTCCGTAACTGACGCACTTTCATAAAGGGTTTAGCTTAGTCCTATATATTTGAATTTTGTAATGTCTTATTTTGCGAACTACTTGATTACGTAACCCACGATAAATTTGGCGGTCATTGTCCAGTTTGTAAAGTTTCCATTTATTGTACGCCAAGTCCCGTTCTAATATTAGACTACGTTTCATTAGAGAACCAATGTCGTTCACCTGCCCTGATTATTCGAGATCGTAAAGGAACATTTCTATTAAATAAGTTAACAATATTAGATAAGATCGTGTTTTGAGAATCCTGATGCTGACAACTGGTCATATAATTGAACATCACTTAAATCACTAACACAAAATAAATCGAGAAGAGTTTGAGAATCCCTGGAAAAATGTGTTGCATACATTGTGTTAACAGGAAATAAATTAAAAATTCTCATACTTTCAATCAGCGTAGTCTGTTCTAAAAGGTTACTGTTGAAGTCACTAAATATGATAATCTTAAAACGACCGAGGGTGATCGTTTGTAAGATGTTTAGTAATGGATTAACGTGAGTGTTATTATTGGGCCTATAAACGAATCCTATTAATAGCGTACCCTCATGGTTAAATATATATAAAAAACAGTAATTCATCTGACTATTGTAGTTAACAATATTAAAATAAATAACAAAAATGCTATGGCAATCAAATTAAATGAATACTTTTTAAATACTGTGAACGAAATAAATGTAAGCACACCTAATTTTTGTTATAGTGATAGCATACAAGAATCTTCACGTACATTTAAATTTTGTCAAATAAATGAAATAGAATAGAAATAATTAAAAGTATAAACAATAAAAATGATTTCAACGGGCTTAATACAAAAATCATAATGGAATGCAAGAACGCGATCCTTTCAGTTTTACTAAGTGTATGAAACACTTAACTGATGGAAGGTGTTTTCCCAAGCCTTTGGAAGGAATCAATTGTTGTACCTGTGGAGAAGGAAAAAAATGCAAACAAGTTGAAACATTTTCGTCCTATAAATATGATGCCTATTTTCGAGGAGCAATCTGGTTTTCTTAATGGACACTCAACAGAAACAGCTTTAGTTTGGGTTAGTGGTTTAGTGGAAAAGAGATCTGGATTCAGGAAATTCGATTATGGCGTGATTTCTTGACTTAAAGTGGGTGGGCATTTGATGCTGTGCAGAGAAATTCTATTTAAATTTGGAATCCGACAAAATGAGCTTAAATGTTTTTTTTTATAATTAACGCGCGCACAAGGAACTCTTTGTTTCCATTTTAATGTAGACACATTGCGCGGGCATTAGGAAGATAGGAAGGTGTCGATTAACATTGGTTTTGAATGTTAGCAGATCAAAATGGCAAGGGAAAATCTCGCCGGGTAAACCATTCCAAATTCGTGTTGGTCGGCTAAAAAAGAATCCCTATATTTCACGGTACGTCCGAAATATACTTCTTACACCAATACAGAAAACCTAAGCAGTTAGGAGCATTCTTAGCGATCTCAAATATATGGTCGTTCCAACGGAGGTCGTCGTTGACACACATACCGAGTACTGAGAGCTTTTCGGTTTCTTTGATGTAAGAGCCATTCATGGACAATGGCATTGGGGGTATGTTTAGCTTTAACGACAGAAGACAGCATTGAGTTTTCGAAGCATTAAACCCCACACGATTCTTATTACCCCATTTGACAATGCTGTATAAATCGGAGTTTAATGAGCTTGACATATGGTACCGTTGCAATTGTACGTCCGAAGGCGAAGGACGTGAATTATCGAACGAATATGAAAAGCTGAGGCTAGAGTCGTCAGCAAAACAATTAAGTGGATTAGAAGTAACAGACAGAAGATCATTTATAAAAAGGAGGAAAAGAGTCAAGAGTCGGAGACAGAACAGAGCCCTGGGGCACACCAGCATTTATTTTGTGGGAATCAGACTTGAATCCGTCTAATACAACTTTTATTGAACGGTCCAGAAGATAGTTTCTAATCCAACGAAGAAGAGTATCATTGATCCCAAAAGCACGCATTTTCGATAAGAGAGCTTGACGAACTCTATCAAATGCCTTGGAGATATCAAGAGCAATAATCTTACTTTCACCAAACCGATGTAAGGATTTGTTTCACAGTTTAGTGAGATATGCCATCAGATCACCAGTGGAACGGTTGCTGCGGAAGCCATACTGACGGTCATGGAGAAGCTTTCGATCTTCGAGATATTCCTTAAGTTGACGGTTAATCAGTGTTTCCAAGACCTTAGAAAGAAAGGATGTCAATGCTATGGATCGGTAGGAGGAGGGGGAGGATGGGTCACCTTTCTTAGGGACAGGCTGGACAAATGCTGTTTTCCATCTGCTAGGAAAGATTCCAAAAGAGTAGGAGCGATGGAAAAGCTTACGCAGTGGCTTTGCCAGTGTGGAAGAATACCTCTTCAGAAGAATCGGGGGTATACCATCGGGGCCAGCGGATTTGTGTATATTGAGATCTTTGAGAACTCTTGCTATTGTACGAGTGCGGAAAAAAATCTGTCCCATGGAAAAATTTACATTCTCAAGTACAGGAGGGGCAACGTTGCTTTAAGGCAGCGTGGAGCTGGCAGCGAAGTGGGCGGCGAGGGAGTTTCCCTTCTCTGAAGAGTTATTTTGTTTTGTTATTGTTGATGAGCGTTGGAACCGAAGATGTCGAGGAGTTTTTTATATTTTTTACAAATGACCAAAAATGTTTACTGCCTTTGGGACACTGCAGAATTTGTTGCCGTAATTTTTGGTCATGTAAAAAATTTGATTCTTTCAATAACGGTGTTGCATGAGTTTGTTGCTTGTTTGTGCTTTTTCCGATTTTCCTCTGTAGGGTTGGATTTGTAAGAACGGAAACTTACTTCTTTGAGCCTGATAGCTTCTTTACACTCAGAATTAAACCAAGACATTTCTTTAGGAATAAAAGCACGCATCCCTAGAAGAATCACATTTGTGATCATTTCAGCACTGGCATCAATGTCACTATCGAGGAAGCATAGTGACCAGTAAAAGTTTCTGAAAAAAATATTCAGTCCGTCCCAGTTCGCTTTCTCGTATTGCCAAACGGGGCTGGTGGGAAGTTTTTCTTTAACTGGATGGGTGGATGATGAGAAATAAGCTGAAATGACACAATGGTCTGAAGTGCCAAATGGAGAAGTTACACTAATGGTATATTTATCGGGGTGAGAAGTAAGAAACAAGTCAAGAGTATGGGCGGCTTGCCCAGCAACATCCGGTAAACGCGTTGGCATATCGATCAGTTGGGTAAGGTGATGTAACCCGGCAAAGAGCTCGACATAACTTCCTTCGGGTGTTGTCTGACCAGAATAGCGGAGCCAATTGGAATTGTGTACATTAAAATCGCTCACAATAACGATTTCAGTGCGAGGACAAAGGGAAACAATTATCGAGATGGAATCAGACAGCGCATCAAAGTCGTTACAAGTCGAATTACTGTCGAGATTTGGACTCCTGTAAATAAAACAATAATGAATGACATGCTTGCGGACAGTGAATTTGAGCCACAAGAAGTTAAGTCCGTGTTGGAACATTGCCCATATTGGGGAAGGCTCTGGCAAGCAATATCATTCCTAACATAGACCACGAGACCATGATGGTAAAAGAGTAATGGCACCAAGCTATACCCATGTAGAGCAAATTCTGATAAATCAGTATTTAATCCAACCAAAGTTTCACTTAATGCCAAAACAGCTGGCCTGTATTGAACAGTGTAGACGTACACGTGAAAGAAATTCTTTCTTAAATCACGAACATTAGAATACACGACACAAAAATCACTTACCATTTAAAAATACTTACATACAAAAACACAACTCTGACTAAGTCGAACTGCGCAGTGAAAATCCAAATTAACTTCTGTAATAATCAAACTGTCTTAGGTGTTATGCCCATAAGACAGCTTGTTTACAAAAAATCAATTTAAACATTCAGCACAATAGGACAAATTCAGATGCCCTTATCTATTTACCGCAAGCATTGTATGGTCATACGATGCCTACAGTTGATAAAAAAGAGGCAGTTAAGCTAAGCACAATGGTCTTGGGACAGATAAGAGGATAATTTGCTGTGCGAATGCGTTTTATTTATTTTTTTCCTCAGCGCGAGTGGGCATCTTTATCATTCATCCTACGACGCCAGTGAATGTTATTATTTTCTTTACAGCACACGCGAGGGGGTTTTCTTCCAATTTCTCTAACGAGTGTGTATTATTATTTTTTAAAACACTCGCGATAACAACACGCAATAATTATTTTTTTTGTCTTTTGTTTAATTATTTGTGCGCGCACCTCGACGTCCGGCCTCTACGAGCTTAAGATCGACACCTTTGACTCCTTCCTTTGTTCAAGGACACAGAAAGTTAGATTGGGTGAACATTATTCAGATACAAAAGAACTTAAATTGGGCGTTCAGCAGGGAACCATTCTAGGAGTTATCCTTTTTTTGCTTTATGTGAATGATATAAAAGGTTTCACTTTTTGCAGACTTGTTAGACTTGTTAATATTGTAGGAAAATATATTTATAAATTGGAGAACAATATAACTGGTGGATACTGATTCATTATGTAAATGGTTGTGTAAAAACAAATTAAAATTAAACGTACTAAAAACAAAACTATGTATATCGGCATTAGAAATTATGATATTAACATAAAGATAGATAATTGCGATATTGATAGTGTTAAAGAAATAAAATATTTAGTTGTTTTAATAGATTGTAAACTTAACTTTAACAATCATGCTGATTTTATAAGTGAAAAAAAATTTGTTTATTAACTTTAATATTTAACCTTATAAATGCATTATATCCTATGTATCTTCAAAGAAATTTGCAATATGTTGGTAATTATTACAATCTTAGAAATGTGGGTGATTTTAGATTACCAGTGTTTAGGAGAACTAGCTCTCAAAATAATATTTTGTATAAAGTGTTACACTTTTTGCCGCGAACAATTTAGTAACCCGAAAAAAAAATTAAAATTTTTATTCAACGCGCACGCGCACGGATTACAACGTCGACGATGACGATGACGCATGCAACTATATTACTATTTGTTAACACGACCACGAACGAATACACAAAAAAAAGAATGCAAAAGTGTAAAAACAGCTTGATTAGACTGTTTTTAAACCTTGCGACTAGAGCACTGCGACTTTCATTGATTCTCTTTTGTTGCCTGTCCTTGTCGCAGAAATACTTTTAAACGTAGCGATTGTGTTTGCAACTCTTCACTATGTCATTTCTTGAATTCCTTTTCATTTCAAGTTTGCAGAGTGAACATTTTCAGCTGCTGTACTGTTCCTACGTGCTACCTGCTACAAAAAACATCACATTACTCGTTCATGGTGAACAAGCAATGAAAGGGATTGACAAAAATGAATTATTTCCCGAATAAGCACAAAGAAGAAAGACCGATAGTCGCGCGACTCGAGCTACTTGTGCGATTCTGTCTACCCCGGCCACCACATACGTCTCTCTCCTAAAAGCTGAAGCTCAGCTGGGATGGGTTCAGTGGAAGAGTTTTGGATTTCTTTTGATAAACTTGATTGATTTATCGAATCAAAATAGTTTATCAAAAGAAAAATATATGTGTACATACATATATTGCTGCACAGTAGAGTGCAGATAAAGTGGGCGCCAGGAATTGTTTTCTTTACCGAATTAGAAAATTCCAAAACTAAATATACAATATGAAGACCGTAATTTATTGAAATAAAAGAGAGTTTAGATTGCTAAGTGATTTTTATTTTGGGAAACCGTGGGATAGAAGACCCCTGGATTAATACCCAAATATGTTTTCAAATAAAAGGGGTGGTTTGAACAATTCAATATGGCCGTATAATAATTATATAATTACAAAAAGAAATGTAATTCAAATCAGATAAAAAAGAAAGCAAATAAAATAAAAGAAAAATGGGTCTTTAACTAAAGCGCGTCCCGAAAATGCAATGGGAATTTCGAATATAAATATATATATATATAATTTTTTTATATATTTTGGGATAAAAGAAAATATGTATATATTTTTATACTCAAAATAGAATACAAACTACTAATCTTTTTGTATCTCCTACATCCTTTTCTCCTTTTTAACCTCTCACGTCCTGAAACCTGATTTGAGTTTAAAAATTCCTCGATCCACAATTTAAAAATAAGAACAAATGTCTCCTCCTCGATTTGTTTTTCCTTCAAAATTCCTCGATTTTCCTTTTTTTCTTTCTTGTCGCTTTTAAGGCTCTCGCAAGAGTGTCCCCCAAGCTCATTTATCACTACTCCCTTCCTCTTTCGTCCATTCCAGTCATTCACTCATACATACAACACAACCATTCGTTTTCGACATACTCAACACGGCATTCTGGCTTCCTGGAACTTAGCGCTAACCAAGAGAGCCACCGTTCTGAGATCTAACGAAACTTTACTCTCACACACACAAACACGGTTTCCACAAGTTGTTGGATGTGTTTACAAAACTTGCCGAAAAATAATAGACTAGTTCAGAACCCTTCCCAACTATCTATTTTCGAGGAAAATTGATAAGATATAAAATCGAGAAGTCTCAACTAGGCCTTTTTCTACTACTAGTAGAGTACACGCGGGATTCGAAACGTGAATTAATTTACCAAAATTATTTTCGGAGATACAGAGAGGAGTGTTACTTTTAAATAATTTTCAACTTTTTTTTAAAACCTAACCTTACACGCGTCAAAAACCCATTTTGTACATTATTAAATTTACAACGTTTAAACTAAAGTTAAAAATTACGTTACGTTAAAATGCATTGAAAATTAGAAAATGATTTGATGCGGGTTGGAGTCCACCTGAATCTTTACTTTAAAGACTCAGCCGCCGGCTCTCTTCTTCGTGCTGGAACTCGAACACCTGCGTTTGTTGCTTTTGCAAAATATTGGCTAGGTATACCAGTGGTTGATGAGACCATGGTTGCCCTCAACTTCGCCAATATTTTGCAGCCGCAACGAAAAAAAAAGAAAAGGGAAAATAACGACCGAAGGGTAGTTTTTGTTGCGGTAAAATTTACCGTAACAAAAGGAACAAAATTGTATAATAGTTTGGATGTAAATATCAAAAGTGAAACCAATACTAATTTATTCAAATTTAAAATGTTACTATTTTACACAAAATTGCAGAAAAAAATTATTTTATTTTTTTATATTGCTATCATTAAATATATTAGCCGTCTTTTATTGGTAAGTGTATACCCAGCGCAGTAAAATTTTATATGGCAAACAACAACAAACAATAAGTGTCGATAATTAGGTTAGTGAAATTAGTGAATATAATAAGCTGAGATAAATCTTGGAAAGAAATGTCAACCAACTGGAATGTAGCAAAAAAGGATATGTTCGTTGAGTATCATGATAGAATATTACAAGACAGCGCCTTCCTGTATTTTGACGTCATCAGTGACCCAAATTGACTAAATTAAATAACTTTTTTGGAAAGGATCCAAAGTTTTAGTTGACTTAAAATGTATATTATCAATCAAATAAGACATTAGACAAAACCTGCATCAATTGAAACTTAAATTACTGCAATTTTTTTTTTTCTAAAACCGAATTTAATTCTGTCATCAAGGGTCACTGATTACGTCATGGTTGGATATTCTATCCGGATGTCTCTGTCCAAGAACTGAGTTGAATTTGGAACACACCCTACTAAATGTATTCGACAATACGTCAGTTGTCACTTCGGGGGTTAAATTAAAAGTGAATTATGGAGTGAATATAGCGTTTTATTGGGACTTCCAATACTGCGCTAGCTATAGATTTAGATTACCAATAAAACACGGCTATTAATGCTTACTTACTTTTGTGATTAACAGTATGTATGTAGGTACTTACGATTTAAAATATCGTCATGTTTGTCTGTAAAATTTTCTTGAAAATAATTTGGTGGGCCCTGGGATATTTCTTCTGGGTTGGAAAACTGTTGTTTTGTTAACACAGTTGTGCACTTTCGTCATAGGAACGGTAACCTTCTGATTCAACCTCTTTTTAAAATTGATAGAAACTAATGTAGAACAGAAAATTCACAGTTTACCGCAATTTGTGATCATCATGACTCATCATGTGGAAGATTTATAGTTTGATTGCTAATTTCAGAAGTTTCCCAAGAAATAAGATTAAAATATGAGGTTAATTTTGGTAACTTTTCTGTTACTTCTATCTGTATTTGGCCAGACAATATGTATTTGGATAGACAATTTCTGTTGATTAGAACGCTACCAAACTACACAGGATGACCACTTCGCTAATTTCGAAGTTTACTGAGTCTTTAGAAACAGTCTTTTAAAGTGAAGAAGAAACATTACATTACAAAATTAAACACCATGATTTTTACACATGTACATACATACGATATACGTATATACAATACATAGATTCATCTTTTTAATAAATGAAATGCTATAATCTTATTTAGATTTTATTTTATTGTTATTTTTTTTTTTGTGATGAACACAAATTCAAAAAACATTTGTGCAAAAATGCTGTTTTGTGCCTTAGTATTCTATGCCTTTATAAAAATTTATGTATTTCTGTTTATATTAACACGAAATAAAGAAAAAAGGTACATTTTATTTTATTTTATTTATGCTTAGTATTTTTTGTCGTTCTTAAGTTATGTATTTAGTAAATTTATATTATTAACCATTTTCATCCATAAAATAGCTTTATTCGTTCTTAAAATCCTTTTTGCACTCACAATATTTTCAAGTCATACTAGCGTTGTATCTGTGCATAAAAAACGACGATAGATTAAATAAAAACTACCATAAAATAAACAATTTGCCAAAGAAATAATAAATATGTATGTATGGTCATCGTTAATGTTTTATTAGTAAACAAAAATAGGTTCAGTCTTGTTAATACAAAAAATATAATAACATATGTAGATGATTATAAATGGTAAGAAAACTACTGTATTAATAAAAAAAAACGTTTGTGTAATATGTATATATTTTACAGTCAATTTTAAAAAAAAGTATTGTTTATTGGTTTTCAGCATTTTGTTAAACATTTTTATATGATACGAGTGCATTAAGTTGTATATGTATACTAATCAACATTTTCACACAAAAAAATAACCAATATTAGAATAGATACAATTATTAATTTAAAGTTTTATTTTATGACTATTCTTCTAACCCCACAATCCATACAGAACTTTGCTTGATCCAGAAGAAACCTGCTTCCACATTCGTGACAGAATTTTGAAGCCTTTACAGTAGCTTTAGTTAGAGTATTTAAATTGTTATTACTGGTGCTGTTGCTGGTGCAAACTGTTTTTTTAATAGTTTGTGTCTTATTTTCCAACGAGGGTGATGATGCAGGTTCGCGATGGAAAGATCGCTTGAATTCCTTCACTTGTGACTGATAATCTTTCCGGGCACCGCTTGGGTTTTTGTTATTGACAACAGGAGGCAAAGAATTATCAGAACCACTACTTGAACTACCAGCAGTAAAGTTGTGACATCGGTATTTTTGATCATCATTTTTGGTGGAAGTGGAATATTTGTAGGGTATAGATGTTGGATATTGGAAGACAGAATGACATGCTCCCGGCGAACCTAGCTGTTCCGATCTCGATCTATTCCGATGTGAAAAACTACTATGATAGTTTGTATCAGTAGAAGGACTTTGGCGGGAAAGGCTGTGTATTTAATAAACAAATTAAAATGTATGAATTAACAATTTATCATAGAGATTCAAAAATAGGGTGAAAAATATTAGATTTTTAGGTTTGCAAAAAAATTTACTTATATTAGATAGACAGCAAAACCATCAAAGCTGTTCCACAACATTGAAAAATAAAAAAAAGATGGAATATTTAAAAGAAAAAGAATAGCTCTGGATTCGGGTCAGTTAGATATTGTTGGTAAAAGCATAGTGTATTAATAAAAGAATCATGTTATTTGCTTGCAAACAACTTATGTAGGTATGAACTATTTACGAAAATGTTGTAAGCCCTTGCATACTTTGAAGCAAGCAAATTACTTGATGAATTTGCTTACTTTTTATGTCGCACACGGTTGTGTGACCACGCTTAAAAAATACATATTTTAAAGAGGAGAAAGAAAAGTCTAAAGTTCATCGAAAAAAGATTATAATTCACAAGGCAAATGCTTTTTTGGCATTATCGTCTTTTTTGTTTTCAATTTTTGAATGCTGAAATTGATTTCTTAACTAAAATTGAATTTTGTACTTATACCTAACGAACGATTTTCAAAATAATTTATTTGGTATTCAATTATTGTGACTTAACTCTAGTCAAATGTGCAATTTAGAGTAATTTGCCTTTGCAAGAAACAAGCGAAGCTGAAAAAATGCGGAATCACAACAGATTTTCGGTCTAAACGTGATCTTGTTTCACGATAATTGCCTAAAAACTCCGTTGACGTTGACTGACGTTGCGTGTAAAATGGGTCGGGGAAAGCGTCTTTCTACAAACCTATCGTAGCTGTTTTGGAAAATATTTGGAATTTTTCGGTAGAAATGTTACCATTAGCATTAGTGGAGTCAATGAGTACATGGATAGATGAGTCTAAAAACCCCGGGCATACACGGGAGGTGCCATTATAGAACAAATTTCGAAAAATTCATTCTAACTGAAAGATGTATTGTTGTAAGCAAATAGCACCCTGAAAGTTTTATCAAAATCGTTAGAGCCGTTTTCAAAAAAATCAAACTTTTTGTTAAAGATTGTTTGGCATCAGGTACCGTTATTTTTCCCCGAGATACTACCAGATAAATACTAAATAACAAGTTTGAAGCAAATCGGCCCATCCGTTTAGGCAGTAGAAATGCGAAAATACAGACAGACAGACAGACGGACGGAATTTCCGTCCCACTTTTTTCGACTTTTCTATCATTGTAATGTCATGCTTGATTGTTAAATTTTTTTTTTCCACGAATCCATAACTTGCCTTATAGTATATATAATCACAAGTAAAATAAATTGCACGACTGGATTTCACGTACTTGCTCATATGTGACGTCACATTGTAGAATAAAATTTAAGAAAATTAAAAATAACATCAAAGCATTTATTCGATTTTTGTGACTTTTGATTGTTCGAATAAAGTACGTTAAATTGTATTGAGTAAAACAATTTAAAGGCCATTTTATTTCTTTAGGAAATGTTTAAAAGTGTGATTTTTTTTTCAAATTGTAGGAACGGTTTTTAAATAAAACGGTTTTTTAACAACTTTTTTTAAGAAATTAAAAAAAAATAATTTAAGAATACAAACATAAGCACAAAAATAACATACATTTAAAAACAAAATTAAAAAAAATTTTCACCTACCCGTTTTCAAAATATTGATTTTTCAGAAAAAAATTTGAAAAAAATAATTAAAAAATACAAAAAAAAAAATTCGAAAAAAATAATGCGAAATTACTTTGGTTACTATCAATCAATTTTGATAGTAATCGAATCACCAGTTTTCGAGAAAGTCGAAGAAAAAAAACCGGTCGTATGGGAGGTACCGTTTTAGACCATCATATTAATTTTTTTTTCACCAAAATATATTGCTTACCTACAGTAGTACACTGATTTTTTTCACAAAAATTCTTGGAGCCGTTTTCGAGAAAAAATAATTTTTTACATAACGGTTATATGACAGGTACCGTGAATTTTTGAGATAAAAAAAAATTGAAAAAACTCCTCTGTAGAATGTCAAAATAACCTTAAGTTATAAATTTGAAGACGATTGGACCAACCGTTTAGGCTACAGTCTAAAATACATCCGTTCAGACAGACAGACAGACGGACAGACGAACGGACAGAATTTTGACAGTAACTCAAATATGCTTCTCTATCATCTTAATGCCATGTTTGATTGTTATCTCAATTTTTTTTTGCACGAATGCATAACTTGTATTATAGTACCTATAATCGCAAATAAAAATGTGTATCGCCCAAACAGAACATTAAATAAAAGGCACGACTAGGTCGCACGTACTTGCTCCTATGTACTAATCCTTTTTAAGTGCAGCCGTCTTTTTGACAAAGATTTAATTTTAATGTTTTTTTTTTTGACGTGCAACTTCCTTAAAATCGTTGTGGGTTGAAGCTCGAACGAACATGCGTCACGACAAAGGGATAAACACATAAATATATAGGATTGTTACATTACATTACATTACATTACATATTGATCTGCTCCGTAGATAAATCTACGAAGTAGAGACACTTATGAGCACTGGCTACTGAGGCCATCGGCTCAGACAATTACAAGACAACACACAAGACGACATTGATACAGGACAGAAGAGAAGACAGAAGGAGAACGGAAAACAGAAAACACATAACACATGTCAACAGCACGCAGTTGGTTTTCGGACGGTCCCCCATCTTTCCACTAACCACGCGCAACCATGCTTGATTTCGCTGATCTCACGAGAAGTGATGCTTTATCGGAGCCAAGGCCGTTGACAAGTATAGGATTGTTAACTTTTGCAGTTCTTAGTGTATTATCTTTCCACTTGTTGTTTACTGTTTATAATATAATTTGCTAATAGAAAGATAGATATAAAAGACTTTTTTAATTTAATTTTCATTTTGGTATGGACAAATTTGAACAACTGACATAAAGATTCGTGGGAATCAGCAGGAGAGCAATAATGCTAGGTATAGGGACATATATAGGTTCCAATAAAAATAATTTACTTTCTTAAATCAAATTAATTAAAATAGCTCAGTTATGTTTGATTTATCGTTAAACGCATGGTGTGGGTATGTATTAAAGGAATTTATTAAGGATATTAGGTACCTATAATAAGGCTGGAAGGAAGGTAGGTACTAAATTAAGATACACATTCCAACTACTGTTAAGTGAGAGGGTATAGGCAATATTAAAAATTAGAACAGTGGTTTTGTTTATTTATAGGCAGGTGTAAACTTTTATTTTCTTGATTGAAATTTTTGCATTCAGTAGTAATCGAATAGTTTTTTGTTTGTTAGTTGTTTTTGTGTGTTTATCATAGGCTTCCTTATTTATTATGTGTGCTTTTATGATGATGAAATGCTTTTTAATACGTAGGTATGTATGTAGGTTGTTCTTTTATTTGACTAATGGCTAGGGCTTAGCCGAGCAATATGAAATAAAATGTTGGGGAAAATATTAAACAAATAATTTTTTTATGGAATCAAAAAAACTCTATTCATAACGTTTTTTGGAAAATAAGTTGTAAGCCATCTTATTTCTTTTGATGTTTTCTATTTTATGAATTTTTCATTTCAAAATCGTTCGACTAGTTTTTTCAAAAAAAAAAATGTTTTTTTTTGAAAAACTTTTCGAAACATATTTTAATTTTTTTTGAGTATGTCAATTTAAAGAAATCTATAGTTTATACCAGGAGAAAAATAAAAAAAAAGTCTATAGATCCGTTTTCAGAATATTCAAAAAACAAAATAATTTTTTAAAAAAATTATTGAAAATTAAAATTTTTTTTGAAAATTTTAATAAGCAGTATTGTTTAAATCATAAAACACTATATATTTTGAAAATTTCATCAAAATCCGTCAATTAGCTAACGAGTAAGTCCGATTTTAAAAAAACCGGTTATATGGGAGGTACCGTTATAAAACTTTCTTCTGAAAAATCCATTAAAACTAAAAGATAGATTTTGCATAAAAAACAACATTCAGAAAGTTTTATCAAAATCGTAGGGCCGTTTTCGAGAAAAATAAGTTTTTCATTAAAAGTATATATGGCAGGTACCATTAGTTTTGGAGCTAGAATGCCAATTCGAAAAACTGTCGGTTAGAGTACTCTAAAAATACTACATTAGATTACATTACATATTGATCTGCTCCGTAGATAAATCTACGAAGCAGAAACACTTAAGAGCACTGGCTACTGAGGCCATCGGCTCAGACAATTACAAGACAACACACAAGACGACATTGATACAGGACAGAACAGAAGATAGAAAGAGGACGGACAAACAGAAAACACATAACACAACACATGTCAACAGCACGCAGTTGGTTTTCGGACGGTCCCCCATCTTTCCACTAACCACGCGCAACGATGTTTGATTTCGCTGATCTCACGGGAAGCGATGCTTTATCGGAGCCAAGGCCGTTGACATAAAAATACTATATACCAAGTTTGAATCAAATCGTCCCAACCGTTTAGGCTGTAGGAATCGATACGGACAGACAGACAGACAGACAGACAGACGGACAAAATTTCCGGACCCACTTTTTTTGACTTCTCTATCATCGTAATGTCATGTTTGATTGTTAGTTGTTTTTTTTTACGAATGCATAACTTTTTTTATAGTCCCTATAAATCGTACAAGTAATTCCGAAATGCGTTGCATTATAAATATTATATAAACTGTGTTAATTTTTTTTTTATTTTTGATTAAAATAATGAAAAACATTTAAAAATTATTTTGTTTTCTTATAATTAAAAATAAATATTGTTCTAACAACTACAGAGTAGGAGACGAACAACATACATAATGAAAAAAGTAAATCTTCTTGGGCGACAGCTCCTTAAGGAGCCAAGGCAAAGTGACTTATACTCTCAACATTCCTGTGTGTGTTTTTGAATCTGCAAGAATGGAAGGGAAAGGAACCTAGGACCGCTGAGTCCGAACGGCTACATGAGATGCACTTTTTCCAGACAAATTTTACTCTTGGAGGATCCGTCAGTTCCTCGCAAGAGGCAGTACCCCGGAAAAAAGGTAGCTCTGACGAGGAGTCGAAACCTTCGAGACCTTTCACTTAGCAATCCTAACACTAACCAAAAAGCCACGGGGCACTCGCACTACTAAATAAATTATATTATGTATCTATAATTTCGAAGAGACGAATAAAAATAATTTTGACGGGGGGGAGTTTCGATTGTCAATTTGCTATGGAAATTATTTTGGGGATCATGTCAAGTAATGATTTGTCGGGGATCTTTTTCAGGGTATCTTATTTAAAGTATTGAAATGATGTTTAAAATATTACTAACCTTCCATAAGCTGAATCGGCGCTGTGCTTAGATTGAACGGTAATGTCGTTTCCTCCAACAGCACCCCCTCTGCGTACTGGATAGGCCTCAATGCTGCTTATCTCGTCTGAATCAACAAGATAGGGAGCGCCACCTGCTATTTGCCTTGTAGTATTCCCATTAACGTCACCTTCAACATTTGGGGCTGAGTCCAGATCCGGGAAGTCCTCGTGCATTCGCTGAATCAAATTTTTAGCATTGTTTAATATAACATTAGGAAAATCGTTCAGCAAATTGATGCGTCTCATTCGCAGTTGCTTATCTTTGTCTCCGTTTTCCACATTAAGATGACAATCTGTAATTTCATCGTCGTCGATTTTTTGAAATTTGTGGTCATTTAGCTTAACCTCTTCAATCTGAGCACTTGGATTTGCGGCAACTAAAGGATCTATTTTTGGATGTGTATAATTTTCGTTCTGATCAGTTTCAATACTAATGAAAATCTCACCGTGATTCTTATTCTCTTCACTGTTACGATTGTGTTCTTCATCTTGCTCGTATTTCCGAGCAGAGTTACAAGGTATATCTTGGGTTGATCTGTAAGATGGCATTCTGTCAGTATTTGAACATTTGTTAAGTGTAGAACGATTCATTAAAAACTCCCGACAGTCTTTAAACAACGATGGAAATTGTTCATCATCATTGTCGAAAGCTGATAAAAAGTCTTCGAAATCAAATTCATCAAAAGTCGAAGGTGAAAACGTTGGTATGTTTAGATTTGTTTCTGTAGCAGTCAATGTGGGAAGTGTCTGTTCTAACAATTTTCGTCTATCAGGCTGCCGAGATCTATTGTTACCCTCATCATCGGCGTCATTGTCACCTGCTTCGGGCGAGTTATCGTAAAGGAATTGGTTTCGACCCATACGTATTTTTCTTTTCAGTTGATTTCTGGCATTTTCATTCGAAGTACGGTTGCTATGCCTACAATTTTTATCAACTGAGGTTGTTTGTGAGAGAGATTCAGTGGATAAATCTTTTGTTATTGAACTCGGATTGGTATTAGCACAGCTCGACTGATAACTCATATTTTCAGTTTGATCCAATTTTTCACTGCCACAATTATTACGCCCTCCTCCTGAATGAGAGGGTGGCGAGGATGAGTTGGATTTCAAATCATTTCCGAATTCTATCGAAAGGTTATCGCAAACATTAATCAGTTTTGGATTTATATAGTCACTATCCACGGTTTTATCAAAGATTGAGTCAAGTTTGACGGGCTGGCTCGTCTTATCTTTATCGACTAATGTTAAACTCTGTCTGGAAGTAATTGAAGGACTTAGTGTATCCGTGACAGACCTAGCAATCGGATCTAGCCTTATAGTATTTAAATTTCCGTGTTTGATATTTAAATTATCAGCTATTGGTGTCTCGGACATGCCATCAGTCGAGTTTACACTTTTTGCAGAATTTTGCTTACTTAAATTATTACTTTTGTCTTTAAGTTCTTTGGTATTTACAACGGAGTTTTCACCTGCCTTCGCTTCGTGTTCGTACTTCAAAAATACTGAAAGGGAATCTGTTTTTAAAAGACTTCTATTACTAACACCTGTTGATGGGGCGGGCGATCCATCTTTGCTTTTTTGAGTCGTGCTGTGAAGATTAGGTCTTAAGTTTTTTCGATTGGCTGCAGCATTTGTATCACGACGAATTACTCTTGGTGTGTTCGATATGGCAAAGTCATTTACACAAGCTGCTCGTACTGGCATCTCATCAAATTCCTCTGGTTTGATAAACTTAGATGAAATTGGACCTTCGTCCGAAAGACCTCGTTGAATAGTTGGTCGTTGGTTTTGGGATGAAGGGAAAAATATTGGTCTTGTCGACATTGGAATTGGCGATCGACGTGGTGCTCGAAGAGACGATGTTCGATGAAAATTTGATTTTGGAGTTGTAACTACTTGCCGCGGATTTGTTAAAGATGTTCTAGATGTAAAAGATGTTGTCATCTTATTCAATGAACTATATATATCTGAATGTGTTGGTGTTTTAGATGGTGGTACAAAGTTACATGGCGAAAATTGCCCATTTGATTGTGATGAAGGGGAGCAAAGCTCTTCTAACTGTCGTTTGGCGAAAATAAACGGATCATAGCTATTAGATAAGCCACTGAAATGTTCAAGTAAGAAAAAATATTTAATTTAATTTTTTGTTTACTGAATGTACACGATACTGTCAGGATTAAGAAGTGCTGAAAATCAAATACATAAGGTAAAAAATTGTTTCCCGAGAAAACTAACTGTGTGAAAACTAAAACAACCTAGGTACCTAAACCATAGTATTGTTAATTAAGTTGGTCTTAAGTTTAAAGAGATCCGCTACAAACCTCACAATGAACGATTTATTCTTAGGCAAACGTCCAGGAACTTGTTCTGCTGCTACTTTTGATTTTAGGTGGCATTGCAGCTGTGGCGGGGACGTGCTTGAACACTTTGAAGCAATGAAAACCGTACTCTTCTTGATTATGCGTCGTGTATTGCTACCACAGGTTTTTGATTTCGATATCTTTTCTGCGGAGAAAGGTTGGCTTTCCCTTTTCGTAGATGCTCTTTGTTTTTTGTGTGATGCTGCATTAAAAATAAATTATGTGACAAGGAAGAAGTTAATAATGTTCAAGTATTAGAGGATTTAAATTTCTGATAGATATATGTACTTGTACATATATGCATGTACATATTTATGTATGTAAGTTTATCACCTTGGAGAAGTGCGTTTAGGTGTGAAGTGCAAAACATTATGTACATTTATAATTTGAGAGAGCATTATATGTTTGTTCCACATAAACCTGGACTAAAATGGACAGCTTTAAAAATTTAAATAGTAACGATGAAAATCTCACGAACACGGAGAAGCTGAAGCTGAAGTATGAAGCGCAGTCAGAGTTAAATATACTCGAACTCTATAAGGCGAACAGAATGAGAAGCTGAAGCTGAAGTTTGAAATTTAGCTGCGCAAGTTCTCTCAACTTCTGAAGCATGAAGCGCAAAAATGAAGCACGTCAAAATTGAAGCTAAGTGATGAAGCTGACTCGAACACAATGGTGAAGTACGGAATGTCAATTTTGCTGCCAAGAATATAAAGCATATACATATGTATATATGTATATATCTTAAATGCTATCGAAATATTTCTCCACACTTGCGCCTTCTTTTCAATATTTTAATAGTTGGGGTTCGTTAAATTCCATAAAATATCTCTTTTAACCAGTTCTGTAAATAATTCCGTGTTTCACTCACACATTTTGTTTTCAATTGATTAAGCTTAATGTTGAACTAGCCTATTTTGTTCCTGTGAAATGTCAAAGATGAAGCTGAAGCGTAAAGCGCAAGTTGAAGTTCAGTGAACTTGAGCTTCAGCTAAATTTCAAACTTCAACTTCAGTTTCTCATTGTGTTCGCTTTATAAAATTTAGTATTAACTTTGACAGCGCTTCATACTTCAGCTTCATCTTCAACATTGTGTTAAGCCAGTTACGATTCAGCTTCATCTTTGACATTTCACAGGAACAAAATCGGCTAGTTCAATATTTCTGAACTATCCGAGATCTCTTTTTTTCTCAGATCCATTGCAAATGACTGAGAAAATTCCTTTATCACTCCGAAATCTCAAGAAACTTGAACTAGCTTAATCAAACGAAAACAAAATGTGTGGGAAAAACACAGAATTATTTATAGAACTGGTTAAAATAGATATTTTATGGAATTTAACCAACCCCAACTATAAAAATATTGAAGTGTGGAGTAGTATTTCGATAGCATTTAAGAGATTTAAATTCTTGAGAGCAAAATTGACATTCCGTACTTCATTATTGTGTTCGAGTCAGCTTCATCACTTAGCTTCAATTTTGAAGTGCTTTATTTTTGCACTTCATACTACAGCTTCAGCTTCACCATTGGGTTCAGCCAGTAAAACTACACAAATCTTCGGGAACGCGTTGAACAAAAAAGTTAACCACTTTTTAAATATCAAAGACACATGATTAAGGCTTTCACAGACGGACGAAAAATGCAGTAACACTTGCGTTTGTGCGTAGTTGCGGAAAACTAGATTCTATTTAAACTTAAAAGCGAAATCGTAGTTGATAAATTTTACTTCCAATAGAAAAAAAATTATCAACTTCTATTTACTTTTCTTTACAGCTGGAATGCGAATCTTCGCCCCCATATCGCAGCAGTGAGCTTCTTTTGCAAAACACACTATATATATGTATATAGATTATCTATGTGTATAAATTGAGATATTTTCAATAAATACATTAATAACCCCAAAAAAACCCTCAATTTATATATATAATTGTTTAGTTTATAAATAATCATCTATATTATATATATATAATAAAATTAGATGAAATGGATAATTATAAATTGAATACATAATATTTATATAAATAATATTGATTATTATTATATTATGGTGGAAGCGAATTTTATTTGCACGAATTAAGCGAAAGTAGTCGAATAGTGGTTCCGGTGCAAGCGAGTTTTACTCGCGCGAAGTTGGCGAATTATTATTTATGTAGATTATTGTGCCAAAAAAAGGCCCTGGCCACGCAATGAGCGGCAAGAGGCAAAGCGGTAAAGCGGCTGAGCGACAAGTTTAAGCGGCAGCTGACCATTTAATGAGCGGTAATTCCTGAGCGGCTGAGTGGTTAGTTGTGAATATGCCATTGTCAAGTGCTGTTCGCGGTAGTTTTTTACTTGAAAGTCGCCTTAAACTAAACCGCATTGAATATCAGAACAAAGCTCACAAAATATTTATGGGATTTTTGTTTTAATTTTTTTTACCGCTCAGCATTTTTGCGCTTGTCGCTCATTGCATGCGACCACAAACGCGACACATACTTGGTCTGATGGCCGATGCAGCGCAATCATTTATGTGGAATTCTATAAGTATCCGCTCATTATGTCATTCGGGCAATGTTTGTGTGTGTTTGTGTGTCAGAAAAATGTTATTTAAACGGTGTCTTTTATAATTTTCATTGCCCATATCATAAAGAAAGGTACAATTTATTATTGCAACTGTTATTATGTTTGTCCATTTTGGACATAAAATTATTTAAATATTTGCCAAAGCTTTTGCGGTTTTTTAAACGCAGACTTAAAACTCGCTCAGTTTAAAAGATCTTTTGTTTGTATTGTTTCCTTCACCACCTTTGCATTTATTTGACATAGGTAGTCCATGTATACATATGCATACCGAGTTTATTAATAAAAAGAAAACAACTTTTGTGTTAATGATAATCATATACCGCCTGTTAATTGCCGCGAAAAAAAGTCAATTAATCGTTTTCCGCTTGCGGAAGCCTTAATATACCAGCTGATTTTTTTTTTAATTTCAAACTGATGTAACATGAAACTCATTTTTCTGTCCAAAGAATTTTCTTGGGCTGAAATTGTCAGGAGAGAGAAATATTTTTCTCTCTCGTTAGCACTCTCCTTTCTAAAAAACTACGAATTTGTCTTGTGGAACAGTATTTGGCAGTTTTTTTCGTAAAAATTGGCTAAAATTCGTAGTTTTGGGGAGCATGTGGAACAAAGCTTATTTTAGATTGTTGTGATTTTGATTTTTATCTAATTAATTTTGAAACACTTAATATGTCCGCAATTACACAATGCGGGGTAAAGAATTGTGCGAACGAGAAGAATAATCAAAAGAAAAAAGATGGAAGAGCTTCCACTTCCAGATTACTTGTGTCTAATTTGAATGCCTCTTTTATAAAGTTCCTCTTGTTTTTTATGTTACTACATCCTTTTATTTCGTTTATACATATATTATTCCAGACTTATAGTAACTACATGAAATTCGTATAGCGTTTCTAAGGCAACGAATTAAATCAATAGCAGAAAATAAATATACGATAAGAACGATAAGATACATAGATAAAATAAATAAAAACTTTTATTAGCATCAGGGAATGAAATTTAAAAAAGGATGATAAAACACGACACTAGGGTTATTCATGCAACGTCGAAAAGTTTACTACGTTGTAAACTAGCTGCAAAATTTTTATGGAAAATCTTTTACTACAAATTTCAAACTTAACCACAAGAATTTTTGTTGTAAACTTGTTCGAAAACTTTTTGCAACAACATGTTGTTTCGAAGCCGAATAATGGATAAACGAAAACTACTTTTCACGATACTTTTCATACGACTTTTTCATTTTACTCAGCAACCTGATTCTCGTTTATTCTGTGAAAAAGTAAGCTGAATAGGGCTAAATACTCATACAGGTTACATATCCCGCACATTCTTCAACCCAATCCATATTTTCCTAATCCATTCCCATAGAACCATAAGTTCATTAACATTCGTTAATATTCTATTTCACTTTATTTCCCACAATGTTTTATGATTTAATTCACCTTCCGTTTCCAGTAACCTGAATCCATGATGAAATGCATAAAGTAAATATGATGATGTTGCATGATGGTTTTGTAAATTAAATTAAATGTATATTATATAATTAACAAAACGTAGTAGTTGAAAAGAAGCTTCCAAACGATAAAGTCTTCGTAAATAATTTCTGGTGTTTTTGTTATGTTTTTTAAAAACTCTATCTGGACATCCAAACATTTTTCTGGTGCAGTCGGTAGGATTCTTATAATACATTAAGAATCCATACGAGAACGAATCTTACTCAAAACGAAAAGTAATTTTTTAAATCGGGAAGTAAATTTTTCGATGAACTTTAAAGTTAGTGGTGAAATTAACAATTGGAAAGTAAATATTTTAATTGAAAACAAAATATAACAATAAATCGACAAGTGAAGTTTTCGGTTAAAGAAAAAAGAAATGGAATTTTCTTTGACGCGAATTAAAACATTTGTTCTGTACTTTTAAAATTAAAAGAATATTTTTTGGAACTAAGGTCCTTTATTTTCTAATATATTTCATAAATCTTAAAAGGAGCTTAAGGCTACTATATAGTTACTATAAGACTGCCGATCCACTCATCATACAGTCGTATTTATATCCTTCCTTATCTCTCTACAAGGAGACCAAAGCGCATACAATCATCTTGCTTGATAATGAAGAAGAGATAATATTATCTATGCAACATTGTATACAAACAATATCATCTCTGTTACATAAATGGTGTAGCGTTGTGTGCAAGACTGTACTAGAGACTAACGATATCATTGAATACGAATAATGTTATCTCTTTTCTAATGCTACGGATGCCTAACTCCCCCTCGTTAAACGAAATCGTCCTGATTTTTCGAGGATATTTTCTCATTTCATAAGTTTTGTTATATGCGTCAATCTTTTTTTGTTTTTGACAATCTGTTATATCGGGTTTTTAAACAGGGACGCTACAGAAATAGAGCGACAGGGACAGCAAACGACGCCATATTTCTTGCCGCTCTTTTGACATTTCTCTTCAGTAAGGTTTGCCATTCTATGATGGAAAGATATACAAGCAAACAACGAGTCGAAATTATTAAAATTTACTACCGAAATTCGGAGTCAGTGGCCTCAACGTTAAGAGCGCTACGTCCAATTTATGGTCGTCATAATCGTCCTAGCAAATCAACAATTGAGCGTGTAGTGGAAAAATTTGAATCCACAGGTACAGTACAAAATGTTTCCGTGCCAGTGAGACAAAGAAGTGCCCATAGTGTCGAGAATATTGCTGCGGCTGAGGCTTCAGTTGTAGAAAGCCCAAATGTGTCTCTCACACGTCGTTCTCAAGCGTTGGACATCTCTGTGACGTCGTTGTGGCGAATTTTGCGAAAAGATCTTGGCCTACATCCTTACAAGATTGAATTGACGCAAGAACTGAAGCCGCTTGACAACCAGAAGCGTCGTATGTTCGTGAATTGGGCTGAGTAACAACTTGAAAATGATTCGGATTCATCGAAAAATCATCTTCAGGCTCATTTCTGGCTGAATGGCTTCGTCAATAAACAAAATATGCGGTATTGGTCAGGCAGCAATCCACACGTACTCCATGAGTCATCATTGCAACCCGAAAAAAATACGGTTTGGTGTGGTTTATGGGCCGGCGGCGTCTTTGGGCCGTACTTCTTCCGTGATGATCAAGACCGGCACGTTACTGTGAATGGGGATCGCTACCGTTCAATGATAACCGAATATTTTTGGCCCCAATTAGATGATATGGACTTCGAGGACATGTGGTTCCAACAGTACGGCGCCACAAGCCACACAGCGAATGTCACAATCAATTTATTGGAAACCAAGTTTGGAGAACGTGTTATCTCACGAAATGGTCCAGTCGCTTGGCCGTCTCGGTCGTGCGATTTGACGCCGTTAGACTATTTCCTGTGGGGCTATGTCACGTTTATGGTCTATGCCAACAAGCCAGCGACGATTGGTGAACTTCGTACGAATATCGAACGTGAAATTGCAGCAGTATCGGCCGATTTATGCTTGAAACCCGTCGAAAATTGGGTTCAGCGTCTGGACTTCTGCAAGCGTGCACGTGGTGGCCATGCAAAAGAAATCGAGATCCATACATAATGGCACCAAACTTTATTCCACAGGAATTTGGATTTCATTGATATCCGAAACCGTTTTTGTTTTATTTAAATTAATATAACTTCTGTAATTTGCTTATGCATGTTTTTCTATATTTTATCGTCTATATTTATAGTATTTTCATAAGTAACTAAGTTTTGTTTTGTTTTTTTTTCTATTAAAAATCTATGACGATTAGATTAGACTTAGATTATGACGGTCAGCAGTTTCCCGATTTATCGCTTAATCGCAAAAAAAACAATCCCCTATTCGTCCCCTAATACCTATTTAAATTAATGAATAATATGGACAATTTATATACCTACGTATATGTCCCAATTACATTTGGTTTGAGTTTAGTGTAGCATATTATCCATTCATTCATTCATAGTTATATTATATCCTTATTATTTTGTTATGTCAACCAATATTTGTAATCACATTGTTTTGTTCTCTTTTTATTATTTTAGATTCTGACGACACCAACATGATAAGAGCGAGGTATGTAAAGGGGAATATTTAATTTTAATGTTTTTTTTGTTGTTCGTTGTGGTTTGAAGCCCGAACGAACATGTGTCACGATAAAGGGATAAACACATAAATATATAAGTAGGATTGTTAGCTTTTGCAGTTTTTTAGTGTATAAGTGTATTATCTTTTTACTTGCTGCTTACTGTTTATAATATAATTTGCTAATAGAAAGATATAAAGAACTTTTTTCAGTTTAATTTTCATTTTGGTATGGAAAATTTGAACAACTGGCATAAAGATTCGTGGGAATCAGCAGTAGGGCAATAATGCTAGGTATAAGAACCTATATAAGTAGGTCCCAATAAGAATAATTTACTTTTTGAAATCAAATTAATTAAAATAGTTTGATGGATCGATAAACGTATGGTGTGGGTAGGTATTAATGGAATTTACTAAGGATATTAGGTACCTCTACATATAATAAGGTTGGAAGGAAGGTGGGTACTAAAATTAAGATACACATTCCAACTACTGTTATGCGAGTGAGTATAGAGAAAATATTAAAAGTTAACACAGTGGTTTTGTTTATTTAAAGGCAGGTGTAAACTTTCGTTTTCTCGATTGAAATTTTTGCATTCAGTAGTACCTAATCGAATAGTTTTTTTTATTTGTTAGTTGTTTTTGTGTGTACAATAGGCTTCCTTATTTATTCTGTGTTCTCTTATGATGATAAAATGCTTTAAAATACGTAGATATGTATGTAGGTTCTCACCTTCTTTTATTTGACTAATGGCTAGGGCTTAGCCGAGCAATATGAAATAAAATTTTTGGGAAATTTTTTTATGAAATGAAAAAAACACTATTCATAACGTTTTTTGGAAAAAATGTTGTAAGCCATCTTATTTCTTTTGCTGTTTTCTATTTTATGAATTTTTCATTTAAAAAACAAAAAAAAATTCGAAAACATATTTTAAATTTTTTTTGAGTATGTCAATTTTAAGAAATCTATAGTTTATACTAGGAAAATTTTTTTTACAAAAATCTATAGATCCGTTTTCAAAATATTCAAAAAACAAAATATTTTTTTTAAAAAAATTATTAAAAACTAAAAAAAAATGTTTTTGAAAATTTTAATAAGCAATATTATTTAAATCATAAAACACTACATTTTTTTACGAATGCATAACTTGCCTTATAGTCTCTATAAATCGCAAGTAAAAATCGCACAAATAAGTTTCCATCAATACCCACCAACGAGAAAAAAAATAACACACCATAGCGAGTAAGCTCCTTCACTTGTTTTTCTTTCCCTATTTCCTTCCTCACAGACGATTTAGTTTAATCATTGGGGTAAGTCCCTATGGTTAAGCTAGATCGTTATCGGATATATTAATTGATGTTCTCTGAGTAACCAGGGGCGGAATAATTCAATTATTATTGAGGCATAACACTAGTAATAATTGTTTTTGTGAAGCTCAAATTGGGACTTATTGGAGCATTAATTATAGTTAATTGTCCGTCTTTGTTTTTCAAGTTTTGTCTTCTTTATGGGGGGTATTTTCGGTGTTGATTATTCCAACATTCGTGGGCTCAGGAAAAATTTCTGTGCTGCATACGTTTATACTTCGTTAAACAAGCCAGCTGTTTTGGCATTAAGTGAAACCAGAGTAGGAGAAAATTCTGATCACTCGGAATTTAACCTTCATGGATATAACTTAGTGCCATTATTCTTTGCCTATCACGGAATCGCCGTATATATTAGGAATGGTGTTGCATACCAACTTCTACCACAATATGGTCTGTGTTCAAATACGGATTTTAACTTCATGCGGTTAAAATTCACGGTAAACAACCGCATCATACATACTTGTTTTATCTATAGAAGCCCTAATTTGGATAGAGTGTCAACTTCCAACGAATTTGATGCTTTGTCAGACTCCATGCAAAGTATTGTTGCCCATTATCCTCACACTGAAATCATTATTACGGGTGATTTCAATGTACACAATTCAAGTTGGCTTCGCTATTCTGGCCAGACAACACCCGAAGGAAGGTATGTTGAAATCTTTGCTGAGTTAAACCAACTAACTCAGCTTGTTGATGAGCCAACGCGAATTCCTGACATCACAGGCCAAGCCGCCAACACACTAGACTTGTTTCTTACCTCCGATCCTGATTAACACAAAATTCGTGTTTTTTCGCCTCTAGGTACATCAGACCATTGTGTCATTTCTGCAAATCTCTCGTGCCAACAAAACTCAGTTGAAGAAAAACCACCTAGGAGAACCGTTTGGCAAAACGAGAAAGCCAACTAAGACGGTCTCAATAATTTCTTCAGGATCTTCAACTGGTCGCTCTGCTTCCTCGGTAGTGACATAGACTCCAGCGCAGTTATGGTAACAAATGTTATCCTCTTAGGTATGCGAAATTTTGTCCCGAATAGGTCAAAAAGTATCAAACCTAAAGATAACTCATGGTTTGATTCGAGCTGTAAAGAGATTATCAGGTTGAAAGAGGTAAGTTTCCGATGTTATAAAGCCAACAAAACCGAGGAAAACCGGAAAAAGTTTCAGCAATCTAGAAAGGCCTGTAATGTTCACATTCGCAAGACTAAATTTTTACATGAACAAAAAATCCGGCAAAAAATACTGCAATGTCCCAAAGGCAGTAAAAATTTTTGGTCATTTGTTAAAAACGTAAAGAACTCCTCGTCATCATCGGTTCCTACGCTTGTCTTCAATGATACTCCTGTTGTCAGTTCTCAAGAAAAAGCAGATCTGCTTGCAGCCCAATTCGCTGCTAACTCAACGCTGCCAGCAGGTGTTTGTACTCCTCCTGTACTCGAGAGCGTAAATGATTTCATGGGACCTATCTTCTTTCGCACTCGTACAGTCGCAAGAGTATTAAAAGATCTTAACATAAACAAATCCGCTGGCCCGGATAAAATCCCCGCTATTGTTCTGAAGAGGTGTTCTTCTACGCTGGCAAAACCATTGCGTAAGCTTTTCCATCTGTCCTATTCCTCTGGTCTCTTTCCGAGTGGATGGAAAACAGCATTTGTCCAGCCAATCCCTAAGAAAGGCGAATCTTCTTCTCCCTCAAACTATCGACCAATTGCACTTACGTCCCTTCTTTCCAAGGTCATGGAAACGTTAATTAATTTTCAGCTTAAGAAATATCTTGAGGATCGAAAGCTTCTTAATGACCGGCAGTACGGCTTTCGTAGCAACAGGTCCACTGGTGATTTGATGGTATATCTCACCGAAAAGTGGAACCAATCTCTCCATCGTTTTGGGGAAAGCAAAATTATTGCACTTGATATTTCTAAGGCATTTGATAGAGTTTGGCATCAAGCTCTTTTATGGAAAATGGGTGCATTTTGACTCGACGAATCTGTTCTTCGTTGGATTAGTAATTACCTTTCGAAACGGTCAATACAAGTTGTATTGGACGGATTCAAGTCTGATTCTCACAAAATAAACGCTGGCGTACCTCAGGGCTCTGTTTTGTCTCCGACTCTCTTCCTTATATTTATCAACGACTTATTATCTGAAACAACTAATCCTATCAATTGTTTCGCTGACGACAGTACTCTCAGCTTCTCGTATTCGTTTCCAGTTTCACATCCTCGTTCTTCGGATGTGGAACTGCAACGGCAGCGTATGATAAGTTCATTAAATTCTGATCTTGACAGCACTGTTCAATGGGAAATAAGAAACCGCGTAGAATGTAATGCTTCGAAAACACAATGTTGTCTTTTGTCGTTAAAGCAAAATATACCCCTAATGCCACTATCCATGAGTGGCACTTGCATAGAGGAAACCAACCACCTCTCAGTTCTGGGTATGTGCATTACAGACCACCTTCTGTGGAATGACCACATATTTGACGTTGTCAAAAATGCTGCGAGATGTTTAGGTTTCCTTCGAAGATGCAAGAAGTTCTTCACCCCGTCTGATCAGGCTACAGTATAAAGCATATATTCGCCCCAAACTTGAGTATAACTCCCACAGTGTGGGCTAATTATAAAAAAAAAATTTAACTTATGTTTAACATAACACCGGATTCAATTTCTAAGTTGTAATCGTATTCTTGTTTAATGTTACATTTTGAAGTTATATTCTTTAAAAGTGGAATAAGACAATTTTCTTCTTCAAAGTTAATTTCACAAATGTTTTTACTTAGATGATTTTGACAATTTTTTGTTCTTATATAAGTTTGGTTACATAAGGCAATTGTTTTTTCTGTAATGATTTTTCCGTGTTTTGAACTTAAACTTTATATAATTTAGATGGTTAATTTAGAATTGGATATTTATATATTGTGATGAAGAATTCATCAGTTTTAGCTAATAATATCTTAGAGTACTCGAGTATATTTTTTATGGGTACTTGAATTATTTCATGTTGAATAATATTTTTAATTTCTTCTAAGTCTAGGCTTTCTGATAAATATTCATTATTTTTTGCTGCATTAGTAGTTCTGGTCAATAGTAATAATTGTTCGTACACTTGTTCTATTATTAAATGTTCTCTAAGGCTCTGACCTTTAAATTGTTGCAAAATTTGTTCAAATCTAGAATTTATAGTTTTTTGTTTATTATTGTTTTCTACGAGATTATTTATACTCGTTTCTATGTTAACTAAGTCTGGATTACCAAACACATATTTGAAAGCTGTTCCTAAAAAGTTAATAGATCTAGTATGCCTAGTATGCTCTTGTAATTGGTCTGCTAGATTCTTGATTTTACTTGACCAAATGTTTTCTTCTTGTGTAGGTGGATATGTACTAGTTATGATATTTACGTAAGGTTGAAATATTGAAGTCAGGTTTGTTGCATGTAACAAATAAGTTTGTTCTTTAAATAGATACACGTCATCTGTTTGTGTAAGTATAAACTTCTTGTTGAGTAACTCAGTTATATGAGTGTTTCTTTGCCCTTCTTGATTCTGTACAATTCCTAGTAATGCTACGAATATTAATATTCTCGTCGTCTGAAAAGTGATAATTTTTTATGTTATCCTTGTGAATTTTTATTTCTTCTTTAGAGACTATACTGTCTCCTTTATCTTCTTCTACTATTCTTTTTATGTATCTGGCATTAAATTTCTCTCTAAGACATTTGATTCTTACCATTATCTTATCTCCTTTTTTATACTCTCTGTGTCGAGTTCATTTATTTAAACTTATTGGATGCTGAGTTTAGTTTATTTATTATAATTTCACTATTGCTATTCAAACCTGTAACTGAGTGTATAAAATTATTTAACTCACGCACTGTTCTAAATATTTCCTCGATGAGTCTTGTTTTATTCTGAATTGTGAATATTCTAGACAGTTCAGTTATTGTACCGTTTACACGTTCGACTTTACCGTTCGCTGTCGATCTGTATACTGGAGTTTCTACTTTAGTTATGTTGTATTTCAAACACATTTGGTTCACCATTTCTGTTTTAAAGCCTTTCTCGTTATCTGTCATGAGTCGTTCACATTTTGGGAAATAATTTGATCAGACCTCTTCCATAACGTAGTACAGTCTGTTTCGAATTTCGATTTCCCGAAGGATTATATATTTAGAATACTTATCTACTGTTACAAGGAAAGTATACTTGTCGTTGAAGTATATGTCCACATGAATGTGTGTTCCCACATGTGTTGGTATTTATGAATTATTCAGAGGTTCTCTGATAGGATTTCTTTCATATATTCCAAACAGACATACTATGAATATTTTGTTAAAACTCTGCTTGTTTATTTAGATCGGGCCAATAATATTTCTCCGAGATTTCTTGTATATTGATGTGCTCTTTCGTGAGTGTTCTTTACAAGTTTTAATTGTTCTTCCAAATTTGTCACGTCTTGAAGTTTTCTTGGTGTGAATATAAATCTTACTAGTGGAAATTCCTTTTTTATGTTTTCACCATATTTGTATATGTTTTCAAATTTTGTTTGTAAAGCTATAATCTTCTGGGGTTGTATAACTTCTTTCATCTGCCGTTGTTTGTGCAGCGTATGTATTAAAAGGCTGATTCACAGTTTTTATTATTTCATTTGAAAAACTTTCAGCTAAATGTGCTGTTTCTATGGTTGAAGTATTTATGCGTTGACGTGATAATGCATCAGCTGATTCCCTTCCAACGTTTCAGCTTTGTGTTGGGATTCTTTTCTGATACAGAATATATAATACTCAGTGTTCTTGACAAGAAGTGTATAGGTTGCTTATTCTGACTTAGTACGGCTCCAATGGCTATGTTGGCTATGCATGCGTATCCTTTTATAAACTTACGATAGTAACCTGTAAGACCTAAAAATCCTCTCAAATCCTTTACCGTTTGTGGGGCTGGAAAATTGTCTCATCAGATATTTTAATGTGGCTTTATTAAGTACGTCGAATACTTGATTTATGTGCTGTATATATTCTTCCTCAGATGAAGAATATATCAATATGTCATCAATGTAAACGTGTACAAATTTACCTACAAAGTCTCTCAAAATGTCGCCCACGCATCTCTGAAATATGCTTGGTGCATTTTTGAGCCCGAAAGGCATTCTATTAAAATAATATTTTGCGCCATTTAAAGCAAAAGCTGTTTTTTCTTTATCTTCTGCTTTGATTTTAATTTAGTGGAAACCTGATTCCAAATCTAACGTTGAATAGTCATGTTGACATCCGGAATGGGGTATCTGTCTGTTACAGTGTGAGCGTTAAGTTTTTGGAAATCGACAACCGGGCGCCATTTTGGTTTTCCTTTTCCGTCCAAACCTTTCTTAGATACTGTCCATATGGGACTGTTATAAGGGCTATGGCTTTTTTCTATTATATCGTCATGTAAGAGTTTCTGTATATCTTTGTTAACGAATTCGTTATCTGCTATGGGATATGGATATTGTTTAACATAAACCGGATTATCATTGGTCGTCCTAATGCTTGCTTCTATAGTATCTGTAAAAGGTAACGGTCCTATGCTGTTATTAGTCTTCATCAGTCTATCTATGTCTGCTTTATAAATATTATTTTCCCCAATTAGGTAATTCATTTTCTGAATAGATTTGACACTGCTTATGGTCGTTAGAGTCATATTCCTGAAATTTATTTCCGCGTTTAAAAATTTAAGTCATTCATATCCCAATATCATATCAAAAGACTGAATATCCTCTAATTTAAAAAATTTAATTAATTTTTTTGCTGGAATCGCATTTTCTACTACCGGTATCAATAAGAATTTTATAAATTTTCTCAGATATAGTACTTGTTAAATTTAAGCAGGGCAACCCGTCTACTAGTTTAAATGATCTATTCTTATGTTATTATTTACCATACATTCGGCTTCATCTGCTTCTGCATATGTTCTGCTGACATCGTCTCTTCGTTGTTGTCGGGAGTTATTTATTCTCTGCTGCTTGAAGTTCTACTGATAAGATTGTTGCGATCTGTTGTGTGTGTTGAAACTTCCGCTGTGTTCACGTTTCACTGGTGGATTATATACATCGGGTTTGTACTGATTCCAATTTTGTCGCTGTGCATGTACAATATGTCTTGAGTTTACCTCCATTGGCTGTGGGCCGTCAATTCTCTTGAATGGGTTTAGGCGTGGTCCTTGATTGTGTTGCTGCATATTATCGTACGGCTTCTGGGGTTGATAATTCGTTGTTTGGCTCGAATAATTTGGTCTTCTCTCGTTTCTGCGTTCATGTGGTGCCTATCTTGAGTAAGATGTAAATGCCTGTGCACATTATCATGTTCTATTCTGCGAGCAATTGCGAATGCGTGTTCTAGATCATTTATTGTAACTGAATACAATGATCCTCTTGTAAAGTTGTCACTCATACCATCAATGAATATACGAACTGCGTCGTCGTTAGCATTTTTAATTAGTCTGTGGATTATATTCGGCGGATCACCTGACATAAAGATTTTTGATATTATTAAGGTCAACGGCCTTGGCTCCGATAAAGCATCGCTTCCCGTGAGATCAGCGAAATCAAGCACCGTTGCGCGTGGTTAGTGGAAAGATGGAGGACCGTCTCGAAACCAACTGCGTGCTGTTGACATGTGTTATGTGTTTTCTGTTTTTCCGTCCTCCCTCTATCTTCTGTTCTGTCCTGTATCAATGTCGTCTTGTGTGTTGTCTTTGTAATTGTCTGAGCCGATGGCCTCAGCAGCCAGTGCTCATAAGTGTCTCTGCTTCGTAGATTTATGTACGGAGCAGATCAATATGTAATGTAATGTAATGATATTATTAAATTGAGATTTTTATTTATCTTGTCGTGGTATTCATACAGTGTGCTTCTTTTTTGCGTGATCGCTTTTATCATGTCTTGTAGCACGTATAGAGGTTCTTGATTAAAGTACGTATAATCTAATCTGTTACGTATCGCCTCAAAATTAAAAATTGTGTTATAATTAGTTAACACATTCGCGGCTGCACCCTGTACTTTATTTTTCACTATAGTCAATGCTGCTGCGTACTTACTGTGTTTTAAAGTTTTTAATGTTGTCCATTAATCTGGAAGCTTCTTCGCGCCACGACCGATAATTTGATTGATCGCCGTTGAAAATAGGTAGACTTTTAAATGCGTCTAACTGTATTTTGATACCATCTGTATGTATGGTTTTTATTTCCTCTAGCACAGGTATGTTTGGTACTATGGCTAATTCAGCCTTCACTTCATTTAGTTTTGTTTGAAAATAAGTGTTTATTTGATTTTGGTTAGTTATTATTGCTGATAACCTTGCATTCTCTGTGCGTGTGTGCTCTAGGGTTTGTGTTACTGTGTTGCACCTGGTTTCTAAGGCTTCTAATCTTGCCATCAATACTGCGAGTTGCTCCATTTTGAACTCTAGTCTGTTGTCGTCGAATTTTTGTGTTTTTTTCCTCCACATATACACTTTCACTGATTTATTTTGCTGCTTCGTACGAAGAAGCTATATTTGTACCTGCTATGCTAGGTAGTTCTTGTAACCGGTAACGCGAGTGTTCTGTTTATACGAGATTTCACTACTTGTTCCCGAGGTCCGCTCGATTGAAGTTAAGAAGTATATTTAACCTGCTGGCAGGATCGCCAATTAAAACATTTGTTTTGTACTTTTAAAATTAAAAGAATATTTTTTGGAACTATGTCCTTTATTTTCTAATATTTTACATTAATCTTAAAAGGAGCTGAAGGCTACTATATAGTTACTATTAGACTGCCGATCCACTCATCATACAGTCTATTTATATCCTCCTTTATCTTTCTACAAGGAGACCAAAGCATAGCATGCTTGATAATGAAGAAGAGATAATATTATCTATGCAACATTGTATACAAACAATATTAACTCTGTTACATAAATGGTGAAGCGTTGTGTGCAAGACTGTACTAGAGACTAAATATATCATTGAGTACAAATAATATTATTTCTTTTCTCAATATATAATGCTACGGATGCTTAACTCGCGCTCTTAACTCAAAACAAAATCTGAAAAAAATTTTTTGTGAGTCACCTCGGTCCTAAGTGAACCGCGGTTTAAATAAAGCACAATTAAGAAATAAGACAGAACTTTGAAGTTTTGGCCAAATTTAACAAATATGGAACTAGATGCAGTAAATCGGTTAGTGGAGGCCATTTAAGCCTTAACATTACGGCCGCGTGATCAGAGCCGGAATGTGAGAATTCTTAAAGAAATATCATACATTCCGGAGTCTGAAGGTCAAAGTCAAAAATTGACCCAATTTATAAACGTGGTCGAAAACCACATAAACGCAACTAGAGAACTAGAAAGACCTGAGTTATGGCAGGCAATCTTCAACACAAAAATAACCGGAAGGGCCAAGGAGCTGCTAATTTATAATCCAGTAACAACGTGTGTTAAATAACCTTGGTACTACAGAGTACTATCGGAAATTCGTAAAGGATTATTCCAAAATTGCTTATCCCATGGTGAAATATCTGAAGAAGGGGACGAAAATAAACCTTAATGATCATGAGTACATACAATCCTTTGAAACACTTAAACGCAATATTATTAGTCATCCGATTCTTAAATTCCCTAACTTTGAAAAAACTTTTACAGTATTCAATGATGCTAGCAATTACGCAATTGGCGCTGTGCTAATGCAAGAAGGCCAACCGGTATGTTACGCATCAAAGTCATTAAACGACCATGAAAAAAGTACTCTGCGACTGACAAAGAATTTTTGGCAATCATTTGGGCTGTAACCTATTATCGACCATATTTATGGGGTCGAAAGTTTAAGATCGTAACAGACCCATTAAATACTTAAATAAAAAATATTCAGGAAAAGAATTCAGTCAGAGAACACAACGATGGTTATTAATACTACAAGAATATCAATATGATATAGAGTACCTGAAAGGAAAATTAAATAATGTAGCAGATTTTCTTAGTAGTATTCGAGAGAAAAATGATAAAACAAATAAAAGTGTTGAAGATCAGTCGGTTAACGATGTTTCAGACATTGAAACGAGACACTCAGGTCAAGAAGAACAACTTGATCACATCCCTATAAAAGAAACGATAATCAATAAATATAAAACACAACTTATACTAACAAATAGTGTAGTTAAAGAAATTGAAATCTTACATAAAAGAAGAATTATTTACATTGATATGATTAGAAATAAAGAATATTGGTCAGATTTATTGAGACGTTTTATAAAACCTGGTCCGACAGGAATTTACACTGAGCCCTCCTATGTAGAATACAATAAAATACAGCAGTTATTAATAGAATTTTTGGCCATGATAACAAGATAAGATTTGTAAAAGCAACTTTGAGGGCAGAAGAAATAGATAGTTTAGAAGAAGTACAAAGCAGATATCACTGTACCACATTCAGTCTCCATAGTGGCATAATTGAAACATACCATAACCTTAAAAATAAAATTTACTATCCCAAAATATTTAGAGAGATTTCTAAAATAATAAATAATTGCAAAACCTGTTTAGAGACCAAATATGAAAGGAAACCGATAAAAAAAGAAGTTTGAAATAAGCGAAACCCCAAGTAGGCCAAATGAAATTTTACATATAGACATCTATTATTTCATGAAACATTCATTCCTTACTCTGATCGATAAGCTAACAAAAAAGGCTTTTGCGTATTATTTGCCTCATCGAAATTGAACAAAAAAAATAGAAACGTTAGAAGAGCATTTTTCCAAATTCGGAAAACCTAGTAAAATAGTCGCCGACAATGAGTTTAATTCTGAAAATCTCAAAGAATTTTTTAATGAACAACATATTAACCTTCTTACTAAGCCTAACACCCACACAGGAAATAGTGACATTGAAAGATTTTACTCCACACTCCAAGAGAAATTAGTTACAATGAAAAATGTAGATATAACACTACTTCAAAAAGTCCATAGAGCAGTGAACAATTATAATAATATATACCATTCAACAACTAAAATGTCACCAGAAAAAGCCATGTTTGCGGACATAGCTACCCTGAAAAATTGTATTCGGGAAGAAAAAGAAAAAAAAAACAGAGAAATTAAACCAAAATCGCGAAAATTATAATGAAAATAGGCAAGTAGCACCAGTAAAAAATTACAAAAGAAATTAGAAAACAAATAGATTCATTAAAAGCTTAACTTAAAAAATTGAACTAAAGAAAAATTGGAGACAAAAAAGGGGATTAGTAAATATTGTAGGAAAAACAAGTAATTTCCTTTTTGGTACAATGGACGACGATGATAGGAAAGATATAACGGAACACATGAACTTATTAGAAACAAACAGTAAAACCACAAATAGAAATGAATCAAAAATTTAATGGAAGTATGACACACCTTAAAAACATTATAGAAGCTGATAGGATAGATTTGATGAAAAGTTTTTCCAAACTAACAGAAAACAAAATCGTTATATGTTTAAGCAAATTAAACTAGAGCAGATTCTGAGACTTAACATATTAGAAGAAAAATTAAATCAGATAATAGCTAACATAGCGTTAGCAAAACATGGGCTAATACACCCTAGTCTACTTACAACAACAGAAATCATAAATACGCAAATTGACTTCTTAAAACTTAAAAACCTTAAAATAGGAGCTCTTAAATATGACAGTGAAACATTAGTCTTAGCAATAAAAATCCCAAATAAGTATGAAGAAGTAGATTTAAAATTGGTAACTCCTATTCCAAATAAATTTAATTTAGAAATTCAACTTGAAGAATTTTTACTTGCGATTTAGGTACTAAAATGCAAGTTATGGATTCGTGAAAAAAAAATCTAACAATCAGACATGACATTACGATAAAAGAGAAGTTGAAAAAAGTGGGTCCGGAAAATCCGTCCGTCTGTCTGTCTGTCTGTTCGCGCCTCTACAGCCTAAACGGATGGGCCGATTTGCTTCAAACTTGGTGTTTAGTATTTATAAGGTAGTATCTCGGGGGGTGTTTTTCATTTTTGCTCTAGGTCGGAAAAAAACGTTACCTGCCATACAATTTTGAACAAAAAGTTTGATTTTCTCGAAAACGGCTATAACGATTTTGATAAAACTTTTAGGGTGCTAATTTTTTACAATAATACATCTTTCAGTTAGAATACATTTTTCGAAATTTGTTCTATACCGGTACCTCTCATATAACTGTTTTTTTCAAGTGCGGTTTTATCGTAAACCATTATCCCGATTTTAATAAAATTTTGCACACAGGAAGTCATTTATAATATAATTAATATCACATTTCAAAATTTTCAAATATTTTTTTTATATTTTTTTAATTTTTTTAAAAAAAAAATTGGTTTTCGAAATATATTGAAAATGGGTTGATTGAATTTTTTTAAATAATTTTCCCAGATGAAAACTACAGATTGCCTTTTAATGACATACTAGAAAAAAATTTTAAATATTTTTTCGAAAAACGACTTTTTAAAAAAACGAACGATTTTCAAAATATTTTTTTTCTTCGATAGACATTTAGTTTTCAAATTTTATTGCATACTTAGTTTTTCCAAGAAAACTGTAAAACTAATTAAAAAAAGTAAGGAATTTTCTAAAAAAAAATATTTTTTTATTTTAATAGACGTGTGGTTTTCATACTGGCAATACTTTTTTCGGAGTCTCTTGATTTATGCTCAGTTTGGTTTGCGATGTCATAATGAAAAGACTTACTCCTGAATAAAGTTTGCAAATTGTGCAAATTTATTACCAAAATAATGGTTCGTTTCGATGGAGCAGAGTATCGAAGAAGACCAAAATGAGTCCATCCGCAATCGCGCGCGGAAGGATCTTGGTTTGAGGCTTACAAAATCCAATTCGTTCAAGAATTGAAGCCGAACGCCCATCAAGTGCGTCACACGTTCGGTGAATGGGCCCAAAACGAAATGGCCACCGATCCCGATTTTCACAAAATTGGGAAAATAGATCCTCGGCTGGAATTTATTCGAGCCAGCCGCGGTGGCCACTTCCCCGAAATAATTTTTAGAACATAATTCAAACCCTTATCTTTATAATAAAGCTAGATTCTTGGCCATAACATTAAACTATATGCGTTTTATTTCTTCTTGATAACCAAACGTCTAAAAAACACCCTTTATATTCATACATATGCAGCCACTAAGCAATTATCTAGCATAAGAACTAGTTCATGCGACCCAGTCGTGCATTTTATTTAAACTTTATTCGACGATGTGACCGCACATATGAGCAAGTACGTGCGATCGAGTCGTGCAATTTATTTTTTATTGAAATTAATAAAACAATGTACCATTTCAAAAAGATATCCAATATTAAAAGAATTTAACTGTTGTAAATAATTGCATTACAAACAAAAACTGTACTTTGGAAGAAAACCATGTACCTGAAATAAAAAGAAATAGATGATAGCACAATACTTTGTAAAAATTAAAAAAAAAAATTAAAATATTGTAAACAAATGTGACGATAGAAAAATTGTACTTGAAGGACATTTTCTAATAACAATTTATATATTTAATGAAACGCTATCTAATAAAAACATGTATTTTATTGAAAGATTTTATTACGATGAGCATTGTATATACATTGCCTATAGTACTATCATGAGACGAGAAAAAATCTTTTTACCTAGAGCCGCTTGGAGTGGTAGTGTAGGGAGGGACATATTATTATTTGAGTAAGAGAGAATTAAGAGCATGGTTTTTAATGTTATGCTTTGTGCTTAGTTTATTACGCATGTGCAATGTGAGGCAAGAAAAAACAGAAGAACAGAAATAATTCAGTATTTTGTTTTGTTCATTGTGTATATGTACACAGCTGGTCGAAAAAATAGGTGTGAAGAAAGAATTTGCTCTTAGATACGCGAACTGGAATGGACCTGAAGGACTAAATAATAATATCCTGTGGAGCGACGAGACTAAAATAAATTTGTTTTATTCGGACTCCGGGCGTAATGTAAGACGCCCAAAAGGAAAAGAATACCATCCCCGCTATACACAAAAAATAACAAAACACGGAGGTGGCAATATTATGGTGTGGGGATGTTTTTCCTGGTACGGTGTCGGTCCTATATTTCTCATTAAAACTATATTAATGAAATATGGGTATAGGGATATCTTGGAAAATGTCATGCTTCCATTTTCTGAAGAAAACATGCCCCTCCGATGGCATTTTCAACAGGATAACGATCCAAAACACACGGCGGGTCTCGTAAAAGATTGGTTCCAAGAGAAGGAAGTATCTCTTATCCCGTGGCCAAGTCAATCCCCTGACCACAATCCCATTGAGAACTTGTGGAATGCACTCAAGCGAAAGTTAGGCGGGCAATATTTCACAAATGGAAACCAATTGTGGGAAGCCGTTCAAAGAGAATGGTATTCTATACCCAACCAGACATTCCAAAAATTGGTGGAATCAATGCCACGCCGACTAAAAAAAGTTCAAGCTAACAATGGAGGATACTCTGGTTATTAGAGTTAGGTAATCGAAAATTTAGTTAACCAACATTAAATGTTAATAAAATCAATATTTTTAATACTTTAGGAAGACGCGCCTATTTTATTGACCAGGCTGAAATGCGTCAATCGACAGTTTCGGCCACTTATTATGAAAATGTTCTATTAATGCAAGATCCTATTAGAGTCTTTTATTTTCTTTGTTATTGAAGTTTTATTAAAAACATAAAAAAATATAATGCAACTGAAAAAATGTAAAAAAAAAAATTAACTAATAAAAAAATAAATAGTCACACCTATTTTTTTGACCAGCTGTGTATATAAACTGTTAGCAGTTTTGAAGTTTATATACAATGGTTTCGCTTAGCTGAGGCGAATAGTTTTTTGTAAGGATTTATACACGGTCCAACATTTTCATTGTTTACGTTTTTTTATAAGGAATATGTAATATGAAAACTGGTTCTTACATAAGTATTTAGTATTTATACATGCGTACGTGATTGACCTGACTTTTGATTTGAGTTTTTTAGGATTTTCAAGTCTTATACGAGCACTACCTACATACATATTTGTCATATTTGTACATACATATATACATCATTGACCAGACTTTTGATTCGAATTCTTTAGGATTTTCAATTTTTTTACTATTATGAAGGTTGTCGTCTTCAAATAATGTACACACATTCATTCTTGAAATTTAAACACAAACTTACTTCTTGCTGTATTTATACAAAAATACAAACGTCCTTGCAGTGGATGGATTTTTGTTTTGAATTCTGCTTTCCATTCAGATAGGTAGCTACTTATACATAAAGGTACATACATATGTATATGTAGGTACCTATCTGAATGAACTATGTATGTGCAGAAATTCAATCAAAAATTGTTTGTAAATTGATTTATATTATTATTGATTGATTATATATTATTGATTTATAGTAACAAAGATCTTTTGTTTGTTTGAGATTTATATGAGGGTACTAGTTGACCTACCCAGCTTTGCTCGCGGGAAAGAAATTTATAGTTAAATAAAAATATTTCTTTCAACTAATCTTCTATAGAAGTGCTAAAAATACCAAGGGTTTCTTAACATTTGTAATACCTAATTGTTTAATTTTTACTTGCAATTATAGGTAGGTACTAAGTACAAGTTATGCATTCTTGCAGAAAAAATAAAAGGCACGACTGGGTCGCACGTACTTGCTCCTGTGTGCTAATCCTTTTTAGGTACAGGCGTCTTTTTGACAAAGATTTAATTTTAATGTTTTTTTGACGTGCAACTTCTTTAAAATCGTTGTGGTTTGAATTTTCGAACGAACATGCGTCATTGTTAGCTTTTGCAGTTTTTTTAGTGTATTATCTTTCCACTTGTTGTTTACTATTTATAATATAATTTGCTAAAAGAAAAATATAAAGGACTTTTTTCAGTTCAATTTTCATTTTGGTATGGAAAAAATTGAACAACTGGCATAAAGATTCGTGGAAATCAGCAGTAGGGCAATGATGCTAGGTATAGGGACCTATATAGGTCCCAATAACAATAATTTACTTTTTGAAATCAAATTAAATAAAATAGCTTTATTATGTTTGATGGATCGATAAACGTATGATGTGGGTAGGTATTAATGGAATTTATTAAGGATATTAGGTACCTATAATAAGGTTGGAAGGAAGGTAGGTACTAAAATTAAGATACACATTCATAAAAGTTAACACAGTGAAATGTTTTAAAATACGTAAGTATGTATGTAAGTTTTCACTTTCTTTCATTTGACTAGATTAGCCGAGCAATATGAAATAAAATTTTAGGGAAATTATTAATCAAATAAATTTTTTATGAAATTAAAAAAACACAATTCATAACCTTTTTTGGCAAAAATGTTGTAAGCCATCTTATTTCTTTTGCCTTTTTCTATTTTATGATTTTTTTATTTCAAAATCGTTCGACCAGTAGTTTAAGAGTACTCTACCCGAATGTTTTTCGAATTGGCATTCTAGCTCCAAAACTAACGGTATAACTTTTAATGAAAAACTTATTTTTCTCGAAAACGGCTCCTACGATTTTGATAAAACTTTCTGAATAGTGTTTTCTATGCAAAATCTAGCTTTTAGTTTTAATTGATTTTTCAGAAAAAGGTTTATAACGGTACCATATGACCGGTTTTTTAAAATCAGACTTTCTCGTTAACTAATTGACGGATTTTGATAAAATTTTTAAAATATGTAGTGTTTTATGATTTAAATAATATTGCCTATTAAAATTTTCAAAAACATTTTTTTTAATTTATAATATTTTTTTTTAAACTTATTTTGTTTTTTGAATATTTTAAAAACGAATCTATAGATTTTTTTAAATTTTTTCTCCTAGTATACACTATAGATTTCTTTAAATTGACATACTAAACAAAAAATTTAAAATATGTTTTCGAAAAGTTTTTTCAAAAAACTGGTCGAACGATTTTGAAATGAAAAAAATAGAAAAGAGCAAAAGAAATAAGATGGCTTAAAACATTTTTTCCAAAAAACGTTATGAATACCTACGTAGTGTTTTTTTTTTTTGATTTCATAAAAAAATGTATTTAATATTTTTCCCCAAATTTTGTTTTATAATGCTCGGTTGAGCCCTAGCCACTAGTCTAATGAAAGCAAACTTCGTTATTTTTATTATTATTTATTAATAGTTATTTATTTTAAAGCATTTCATGATCCTAACAGCATACAGCATACAGAATAAATAATAAGGACGCCTTTGATAAACACATAAACATGCAAAAACAACTAACAAATAACAAAAAACGCTATTACCTACTGAATGCCAAAATTTGAATCAAGAAAACAATTCAACTCAACGGTCATATGGCACTACCGTTACTTTTAGGCTTACAATTTGAATTTCAATGTCCCTCTGAGTAATGCCAAAATAATCACACACACCAAGTTTGAAGATAATCGCTTAGCCGTTTAGGCTGCAGCTCGTTATACATACTGACAGACAGACAGACAGACAGAAGAGAGACAGACAGACATTTTTTGTCGATCACTTTTTTAGACTTCTCTATGATCTCTATGATGAAACGTCATGTTTCATTGTTATCTAAATTTTTTTTATATTCACGAATTCTAAACTTGCCTTATAGTCCCTAAAATCGCAAGTAAAAATTGAAAAAACTCCTCTGTAGAATCTCAAAATAACCTTAAGTTCTAAATTTGAAGACGATTGGCTCAACCGTTTAGGCTATAGTCCAATACATCCGTACAGACAGACCTACAGGCAGACGGACAGAATTTTGCCATAACTCGAATATGTTTCTCTATCATCGTAATGTAATGTTTGATTATTATCACAATTTTTTATGTTCACGAATCCTAAACTTGACTTATAGTCCCTATAATCACAAAGCTACTTGTGCGTTGTGCATGAAAATTAAAAAAATAAAATCATTGTGGATCCTCTTCGTTTTTCACCGTCACCGAGAACAGGATATACACAATACACACACATGTGCTTATTAAGTCTTCCTTGTTAATATCTCCCTCACCCTCGCTCAGACCATCTACCACACCAACGACCTACCGATCGACCTGAATTTAGCTGAAGATTTTATCAAAGATAATATAACAAGTATACCTAAGTAAATACACACTTTATGTAGGTATATATGTAGGTACATACCTAAATATCTACCTACCCTCGAAAGTTTTATATGAAAAAATATAAAACTCAAAATAAACTTATCAACCAGCTTAAACATATACCCACCCCCCAGACACCATTCATTTACAAAAGTCGTTTTTCTTCTTTTTTGTCATTCCTTTTTTTTTTTTTTTAACTAGCCATCTCGTCAACCTGCTTGTGTGAAGCAATCCAGTTGTGCGAAAAAAAACTATACCGCATCATTGTATATAAACTGCAAATTGCAAAGAGCAAAGTACATGTTCACAGAGTTTCTCTTAGAATTCTCTTTGTTCGCCGCTTTCGCCTCTTTCAATTTACCGAGTTAACTTTATCTAGAGCCGCTTGGAGCGCCACGGTCCACATGTCACCATGATAGTACTATAGAAGTTCATATACAATGTTTTACAAGAAAAACTTGAAATCTGATATCAAATCTGGAAATTAAAAACGAATTCGACATTACAGAAAGTTTCCATTTTAGACAAGGTCGAAAAAAAATAAATTGCACGATTGGATCGCACGTACTTGCTCATATGTGCGGTCACATTATAGAATAAAATTTAAAATAATTAAAGTGAACATCAAAGCATATATTCGATTTTTGTGACTTTTGATTGTTCGAATAAAGTACATTAAAATGTATTGGGTGAAATAATTTAAACGCCATTTTATTTCTTTAGGAAATGTAAAAAAGTGTGATTTTTTTTCAAAATTGTAGGAGCCGTTTTGAAATAAAACGGTTTTTTTTACAACTTTTTTAAAAAATTAAAAAAAAAAAAAAATTCAAGAATACAAACTAAAGCACAAAAATAACGTACATTTAAAAACAAAATTTAAAAAAAAAATTCACCTACCCGTTTTCAAAATATTGATTTTTCAAAAAAAAAAATAAAAAAAAAATATTAAAAATACAAAAAAGGCTGCAGTCCAATATACATACGTACAGACAGACAGAGACAGACGGACAGAATTTTGCCAGTAACTCAAATATGTTTCTCTATCATCGTAATGTCATGTTTAATTGTTATCTCAAAATTTTTAATCTGCACGAATGCATAACTTGTATTATAGTACCTATAATCGCAAGTAAAAAACTAGAAATAGAAAGGAAAATGCGAAAAGGTGCAAAATTGATAGATTACTCAAATGTTTGTAGTATTGGTTGTCTTGTGAGTCCCCATAGAAAATAATCCATAATTACGAGAAAAAAAGTCAACTTTAAAAAAAAAAAAAAACAGAACCACATTCAACTATTCTTTGCTTCCATTAAATCCCAAATACCTTGCGTATTGGCATGAAACTTAATCCGCTCCAAAGAAGTCTTGTTTTGGAATTCCTTCGAAAATTGTTCCGATTCAACATCATTTATTGGAAAATTAGCTGCAGTTTTTAAAATTGTGTCGGTAGACAAGCTTTTTAACGTTTCATATGTAGTTTGACCAGATATGTTCCAATTTTCTGAATCTTTGTGTGACCTCATCCTTTTTGAAGATTCCAATTGTTTAAATAGTTTTTTGTTATCATATTTAGTCGAAATATTCTTAAGAGAATCAATCTTCCTGGGGAGTTTAAGGCATGTTGAATTGTTAATGAAAAGATGTGAATTAATGTATTATCCTGACAGTATCTTAAGATGTTTGCTCTGCTTATAGTCTTTGTTACTTACCCATCACTCGTGAAAGATGAATTCATCGAAGACGTCATAAGTGATGTTTTCTGATAGTTCCCACCCACGGAGGTCTGCATGTCATAATGTTCATCATTTTGACAAGAGTATTTATTTCTATTCACAGATCGTTTTGTTCTAGAAAGAAAACAAATATGGTTTTCGAGTTAATGAGATCAAATAATTTTTTAAAACTTACTTCAGACATGGTGCTCTGTATTTAATTCTTGCTTCTAGGCGCTCTTTTGCCGCAACTTGAGAGTTGGTGATATTTTGCTTGATTGATGCAATCAATGCTTTTTCCTTACACCACTCAACGTGGCGGTCATACGCTTTGACACCAAAACAACGATCACAATAAGGACACGGTTCAGCAGGAGGTCGTTGTATTCTCTTCGGTACTGTAGCAACTCGAGGGTGCACTTTCACAACCGAATTGGAATGACCTGCTTGCGTTTCCAATAAAATTGATGTAGACAAGGGACTGGTCATTTTATTTGAGGATAAAGGAGTTGTGGAAATAATTATTGTAGAGGCTTTATTCTGTTCTTCGGGCGGTTTCTTGGGAGAGAGGATTGGAGGAGCCACCTAATAATCGAATGAGAAAGAAATTTTGTAAAATCGATTAGAAAAAATAACAATCTTACCTTAATTGGCTTAGGTGAAATTCCTCTTTCGTGTTTTAATGTTGGGAACCCATAATCTTGAGGTAAGGGATATGAGGCCAATTCAGTACCTTCTCGGCGTTGTCGGGAGGAATCAAAGATTTTTCGTTTCCTTACACTCATTTTTTCGCAAATTCGACCATGTTTTTCGAGAGTTTGTGGCACAAATGTGCGACTGCATGTCGGACAAGGAATCAGCTCAATGCTGATTGGCTCTTCGTTGGCTTCAATTGTGTTGTCTTGAAAGGAAACAAAAATAGTGTTTTATACAACAAAAAATATATAAACATAATATATGTATGTATATTGAAAGTCAAAAAAATTGTATTTGAATACCTACTAAAACTAAAAAAAATCTACCGCTCGGTATTTAAAAAGAAAAAGTAAAAGCTTTGTTCCAAATAAGCTTAGAGTTGGACTAAAACATAGAGTAAAAATACTGACTGAAATAGTCAGCTTGTTGAAGTTGGAATTGAATTGAATTGAATTGATATTTTAAACGTCAAAATCATATGATCATTATTTTCAAACCAACGCAGAACCCGGGAGCACAGGCGGGCGTTTGCGATTTTTTTGTGAAAAGGCTGCGGTGTTGAGTAACTTTCTCTTATTTACACATCATACAAAGTCGAAGTTGATAAATTTTGTTTCCCATGCAGGATTGGGTGCACGTGATTGCTCTTGCGTGCCTTGTCACATTGGAAGTCAAGATCCTTTACAAAGAGAAGTAATGAGTATAAGAACAATAGCACGATATAAACATATGTATTAACATTTTCAAAACGGCAGTACGTAACGGTTACTGATAAAAAATGCACTACGCCACCACACTTTTTTAATAATAATGAATTTACAAATAGAAGAATTTCGATAATTGTGGAACCAAATTTGATAATTTTAATATCATTTTTTATATGTAGTTTCATTATTAATTAATTTTAAAGCTTACAATTATGATTAACATCTTGTAATAAAAGCATAAGATGCGCCATTTAAATTTCGTATTAAGTAAGTATGTAAGAATATACTTATAAAAATAAAGTATAATACAAATTGCAATGAAATTTCAATTTTTAACAATGCTGTTAAATAAAAAGTTAACAGAACCAATATGGGTTTATATATGTATTGTCGCCGATTCACGCCTTAAGGCTGAGTGTACCTCGAAAAAAATGGATGTTTGTTAACAAATTGGCGGATAACTTTTTTATTTAAAAAATATTTTAACGAAATAAGTTTTAATATTTAGCTAACAAAATTGTAAGTTAGAGATCATAAAAAGATATAAATTTATCGTTCTTTTTCTCTAATCTTATTAAATCTTGGGGTTTTTTTCATAGTAATTTAATTTTTTTTTATTTTTTTTTTATTTTTGTTTTAAAATTAAATTGAGTCAAATTAAACTTAATTTTTTATGAAAAAAAAATTCATCAAATCAGACGCATTTTTCTCGATTTTACCGTGTTTGAACAGGTGTCACTTCTTCAATTTTCAATATAATTTATCGAAACAAAAAGAAATTAAAAGGCCAACTCAAATATTTACAACAAAAAAATTTTAAACAAAAAAAAACTTAAAAAATTTGATGTTTGTTTTTTTTTTTAAATCTTTGTGAATGTTTTCTATGGTTTTCGAGGTTCAATTTTATTCTTAATTTTATATGAAAGCTGAGTTTTCAAGCTCGGGAGTAAAACTATAGTTTTTTAAAAAATATTGTTTTTTAACACTCTAATCGCTTATTAAAAAAGGTAAAATATCGATTGACTTTATAAAGAAAGTAACGTTCTAATAATTTTGGTTTTATTTTTTTATTTTTTTTTCAACATTTTATCTTTTTATATCGACTTAGAAAATGTATGTTACAATAATAGTTTTTTTTATATTAATTTTTAAAAAATGGTCTGATATGCGTTTTTTCCATAGAAAGTTCATTGCTAACGCACACAAATAAATTTGTAGTTCGAACGATTTCCGCAGCAGAATTCGGTGCTGTTCAGCCCTTTTAAGTAAAAGAGCTGAACAGCACCGAATTCTGTGTTCTCTTCTTTTTTTTGTTCTTGTTATTACATGTGTTTTGCTTTCTACTCTCTAGTCGCAACCCTGGCTGATTCTGATATTTTTTGTTTTTCAGTCTCTGATTTTGGTTGCCTCATTTGTCATTTCCAATTCTACTGAGGCTGACTAATTGGTAAAGGGATACATATTATTGGTAGGGTGATTGCGGTGGGAAGTATTTTTGTGTGGTTCTGTTTTTTTGGTTTGCCAGTTTTGTTTTTGGTTTATGGACCATTTTACAGAAAAGGAAGGCGTTTGGTGCCACACTCATGCGAGTTGTATTTTTTTTTTTTGGAAAAAAGGAAAGGTGGAAAAAAAGCAATAAACTAAGTTATGATGCAAATTGAATTGTTTCTTTTGTAAAGTTTACGTTCATTTCGTTTTCTATGCAAAAAAAATTATTTTGGTTTGGAGTTTGGAAATAAAATAATTTTTCTGGTGTTTAGTATGAGCGATATACATGTGAAGGTATACATTTACATATGTACATATATGTAAACTAGATCAAAGATCTTTGACAGATACGAGTAGTATACAACATATACGTAGAAGAATAACATGATCTGAATGCGTACGTGAAATTTGGCTCCAATGAAAAAATTATCCATAAAAACGGTCCAATTTTTAAATTGAAAAATGGCTTGAAAGCTAGTGTAAGGAAGCTCCAAAAATAAAACAGATTCGAAATGAATACGAAAAATGGCCACACAAAATTATAAGCAAAATAACAATAGCAACAACATTTTTTTTATTTCAGCGGTTTGGGGCTTTTTTTACACATTTGTGGATAATTATATGTCTACTTTTCTTACGTTTGCTTTTCTATACAGGGTGCCCTTAATTCGTTTTCAAGATTTTAGGACATAATTCTCGGGTATATTCTATTCTCAATTTTTTTATATAATTTATCGGGAATTTAAGAAAAGGTTTACTTTGGTGTACCTTGGCCCATGTTAACGATAATTGCACTGTTATTAATAACGATAGAAACTGTGTATAGGACATTATTTTTAAAAGAAATACTAGCCTTTGTAAATGCGTTTAAATAAATTTGATATTTTATCTTATCTTGATGGCATACTCCATATTTACTAAAAACCGTTGGGTTGTGGTTTTGATACGATTTATAAGTTTAGAACGTGTTATTTTTGTACGTAAATGCTACTTGTTTCAATCAAAGACCTTGCCTTCCAATATGGTTAAGCACATAGGAGCAAGTACGTGCGACCCAGTCGTGCCCATTTTTTTTATTGATAGTGTCTTATTCAGCAATTTAGTTTAGGGTTATATTTCCATTTTCTTTTCTTTTTTTCTTCTTCTTTTTTTTTTCATTTCCCACTATACACTGTCTATACCGGTCTTCTAGACAGACAAAATAAAAAAAATATAGGCCGGCCAACGATGCAATTATCAGATAAAGTTAATAATATGAAAATCGTCCGCGAAAATAAAAACCTAAAATCTCATGATGCAATTATCATATCAACTTGAACTAATTTTGCTCTCCAGATCCAGTTTTTTTTAGGTAGCTAATTGAAAATAAAAAAATACAACAAATTCCTAGACACACCATTATGGACTAGGAGAGCCACAGAAAGGACGAACATCACAAAAAACAAAAAAAGGTCATTTCATTTCTAATTAGGAAGAGAAGGAATATTTACGTTTTATAGTCCATGCTTATCATCTGAAGTCCGAATGAACCTTTGAGCTTAGAGCAAGGAAAAAAGAGAATTTTATTTGTGCACCAATACATACAAGTACGTTTACTTGAGTCGGGTACCGTTGGTTAATTGTATAAAAAAAGAGAAATAGAAGGTAGTTAACTAAAAGTGATTGCAGCAAAACCAATAGAATTCAGAAAAGAAGTTAGTTAGTATCATTGCATCCATAACAATAACAGCAAACAAAAAAGTTGCAAATAATCGGTATCTGACCTTACTCATATTTACTACTTGTTATTGTTTATTGCTCAATTATCCAGTTGAAGTTTCTTAAGATTTCTGTTCTATGCCGTTAGCTTTAAGACTGTTTGAAGAGTTAAAAGCTCTTGCCAAAAGTAAGTGTTTCAGTATTTATTTCCAGTACAGGCTTTATAGGAGAGCTTAATTTTTGTAAATAGTGCCAGTTGGTGGTGGCTGTTTTTTTGTCTAAATACCTACTGAAAGAACTGTGTGTATTGTATTGTTTGTAATGAACGGCGATTCAAAAAGATCAACCGACGATAGGACAAAAGGCTGCATTCCCTAGAAAAAGACGTGTTTAATTTAAATACCGATTTTTTCAAACAATTTTAATATTTGTAGTACGTGACAAAAGTGCCTGAAATGTATGTTATAAAATGCTCTTCTATTATAATATAGACTATGCAATATTGCCATTATGACCTAAAAAATATTCCTTGGAATACAAAACTACTAATTGTTTTGTTGGCCGAGCTGATGTAACAAATAGGCAAAACATTACCCTTGAAATAATAAACAAAACATTTAAAAAAATCGTTTCGCAATCATTGTTAGTTTTCACCAATCTTTTGACATTTAAGTAGTGATGCTTGAACATCCGACAGTTTACCGATAGTATTGATTGTAAAAAGTATCGGGTACATCGATAGTTAAAATACAGTCGAACGAATATCGATAGTGTAAATAATTCAAACTTACCTTCACATTTCCAGCTTAAGCTTATTCAAGAGATAGAAACCTGTTGGAATAGCTCATACTACGTATATGTTTAAACGATTATCAGATTTTCGATGTGAGCTTGTTATAGCTATGAGAGTGTCCAAAATCTCTTGCTGCACTGACAGCCAAACATTTTCAGCTTCCTGAGTGCTTTGAAATTTTGAACACAACATCCAGCGAAAAAAACGTAACAATTTCCTCTTACACGAGGAATTTCCTCAGTTGATAGCGTTATATGTGAAGGTTGTAACTGTTGAAGGCAGGGATGTACTTAAATAGTTTACTGATACTGTTAATAAGCGAACAAAGCCTATTACACAGGAACGCCACTCATGTTGTCTAAAATCTTTTCGATTAAAAGTTTTTACAATTTTATTGAAAGACATTAAGGGTATTCATAAAACGAGGTAAGCTTGACTTTTGTTGTATGGATAGGCGGTCTTAAATCTATAAAATCTGAACAAGCCTATCGAAATTTGTTGATATAATTATCAACCAACCAACCATAATCATGCAGCTTCACTGCATGTTATTTCATTAAACATATATTCACTATATTTTTTTTTTAACTTGCACATTTTGCATTTCTTTTACATTCCTAGCCAATGATCAAAGTAATATACAAACCTGTGTTATTTTTTTAAATTCAGCATGAAAGTATTATTTGTTATTGTTAATTAATTTAATAGAGTATTAGCTTAAACATTGGTGAGCCCGACGTGATTTCTACGTCAACTTCGAGAACGCATATCGTGAGTGCGTTGCACAGAGCATAAATACTGGTTGTCAACAAAAGCGTTACCAGGGCTTGAAAACACTGGTATAAACAATCAGAGTTACGGCTTGCAGTGTAGCAGGGTTCCGGTATAGCACGTTCTAAGTAGCAGCGTTCCAGGTAGCGGCGTTCCAGGTAGCAGAGTTCCAAGTAACAGCGTTCCAGGACCGAAATACTACATTTCTTACCAAGTAGCGAGGGTCTATATAGCACCAGGCAACACTGCAGCTTAATATTAACGGCAGGTAATTGTGTGCGATAATATGGATGAAATTGAGGATTTTAAAATAATTGCCCGACAGAAGGCCTACCTGGGAAGCTTCAAAGGCTGAAAACCAATGTTGGAAAAGACAGTGCTGAGCGCAAAACATTGCCATACAAAGAAAAAAAATACAGGCTCTGGAAGCACTATGGGTAGAATTCCACCAAAATTATGAAGCATTCAAGAGTTTTGTTAAGTATTTCAAAAAATTTACTTTGAGTTAAAGAAAACTCTGCATTTGATTAGGCCCGAGTCCGCATTGTCTGGAGAAGAGGAAAGCAAAAATCCGCCATCCAAAATGACTGCCGCCTCCACTGATTAAAAAACAAGCATCAATGATCGCAATGGCCAAACATTCCATTGATCGCATGATTGATAAAGACCAACATGCTGAGGAGTTTTATTTGATAAGGCTAAAATTGATCGAGCAAGACTGGGCGGCTATACGAAGTTTATGATGCTGATCATTTCTATACTGATGAACGATCAAAGTCAAATTCTGGATTTGGAACAGCTATTACCCAAAATCAGGGGACAAAATTGTCAAAGGTAGTGCTACCAAATTATGATTATTGATTGGTGATTATTCAAAGTGAATCCAATTCCGAGATCTATATACGGAACTGGTCCACAACCAATCAATTTTGAATTGTAAGAAGATGTGGTGTGAAGAGCACGCTCACAGGAGAAGCTGAAAGGCTGATTCAGCACTTTTCCACATCTGATCCCAACTACATTGCTGCTTGGGAAACTATCACAAGCCGATATGAAAATACTCGACTTCTCGTAAGAGCCTAACTCAACAAATTATTGGCACAACCTATAAATTACAACGAGAATTCTTCATCCATAAGGTCACTACATGATACATTGCTGCTTGGGAAACTATCACAAGCCGATATGAAAATACTCGACTTCTCGTAAGAGCCTTACTCAACAAATTATTGGCACAACCTATAAATTACAACGAGAATTCTTCATACATAAGGTCACTACATGATACTACACAAGAATGTCTTCTCAGCCTGCAAAACCTTGGTATAGAAACCACCAATTGGGATCCAATCCTCATGCACATTCTCATCCAGCGCCTGGACCGGAATACCGTCACTCTTTGGGAACAATCATTAAAAACCCCAAAACTTATGCCAACATTTAAGCAGTTTCTATCGTTCTTGGAACTTCGGTTTCAATTTTTGGAGGCATTAGCAAGAACCAAAAGAACAAGTTCAGATGATCAACGAAAAAGATTAATACCAAATACCTGGCGCTTCTATTGGACTCAAATGCATTTCCTGCAAGGGAAATCATCAGCTATACGCTTGCGAAATTTCTGCAATTAGGTCCAAAACACCGGCTGCGCTTAGTACAAAGGGCAAGATACTGCGCAAATTGTCTGAATTCAGGGCACACTGCTAAGGACTGTATACTCGGAGGTTGCTCCAAGTGCCAAAAGGGGTACAATACACTCCTTCATCTGGATTACTTTAGACAACCTGATGGCTCAAAAATATCAACTTTATCAAGTGCTTCCAATTCAGTTGCTGACTCACCAAAGACCTGCACTTCGGCGACAGAGCCTACTCCGATTAACACAAACACGTCAATCAAGGCTAAAAGTGTTCTGTTAAGTACAGCTATCGTTCACCTGAGAAATCATTCAGGGGAACAAATAGCATGCCGAGCATTATTGGACTCTGTTCACAGGTTAATTTAATAACTGAAGGGCTCGCCCGATGTTTGGAGGTGAAACAAATTCAGGAGACATTGCTTGTTGAGGAGATTGGTCAAAGCAAACGGTCATCCTATGGAAGAATTAATTTGGAGATTTCTTCTAAGATAAATGGATTCTCTACCAGAATTGAAGTTCACATAATATCAAAAATTGTCTCGCCACAGCCGTCGCGAGCAATAACAACTACTAATTGGTCGATTCCGAAGAACATCGTTTTGGCTGATTCGCATTTTAATCAGCCAGGGCTAATCAATTTGCTCATTGGTGATGAAATATTTTATGTCACTTAGCTGTTGGTCAAATCAGCCTAGGCAAAGACCTACCAACACTGCAAAATACTGTTTTTGGATGTACAGTAGCAGGAAAGGTGCTCTCAAATAATGATGGACTTTGATCAACAGATTGAGAAATTTTGTCGATTACAAGAAGCTGTCACTACACCAGATAATTTTACCCAATCAGAGAGACGTTGAGAAGCGCATTTTGTACAGACATCAACTAGGGATAATAATGGCCGCTTTGTGGTTCGCTTACCGTTCAAGGAAGCCCCAACTTGCTTAGGAGAGTCCAATTATATCGCGTTTCGGAGGTTCATAGCTCTGGAACGAAGACTAGCCAATTCAAAAGAACTGAAGAAGCACTACACAGAGTTTGGTGGAGTACCAGAAATTGGGTCACATGCAAGAAGTTAATTTCAACCAAATAACAAAACACTACTATTTCTTGCCCTATTATTGCGTCCAAAAGCCTGATAGTAGCACTACAAGGCTAAGGGTAGTTTTCGATGGTTCGGCAAAATCCTCATCAAACATATCATTAAACTACATCCTCTCCACGGAACCAACAATACAAGATGACATTTTTACGATGCTATTTCGATTTCGCATACCAAGATTTGTATTTACCGCTGACATTGAGAACATATACCGTCAAATACTTGTAAGCGATGAGCACCGAAAGTTCCAACTTATATAGTGGAGGAACACCCCAAACGATCCATTGAAGTGCTTCAAGCTCAACACCTACGGCACAACATCAGCATCATATTTTGCAACAAAGTGCCTCAAAGTTTTGGCGCAAGTCAACAAGGATCGTTGCCCTTCCGGATCAAGGGTATTGTCGCGTGACTTCTACGTAGATGATGTATTAACCGGTGCAGATAAATTAACCGAACTTTTGCATACACAAATTGAAATTGAGCTTCAGACTATCCTTCAAAACAGCGGCTAATCGCGAATCCTTATTAAAGGGAATACCATTCGAAGACCGAGAAACAGAATTAGACTTCAATACCAATATTGAAGATCCTGTGAAAACAATTGGTCTTACGTGGATGCCGAAGTCGGAAGGGATCGAGTGACCAAACGTACAGCTTACAGTGACATAGCACATCTATTTGATCCTCTCGGTATCATGGCACCTGTCATTGTAGTGGCAAAAATATTCATCCAAAATGTGTGGGAACTAAAGCTTGATTGGGATGCCGCATTACCTCAAGAAATGCAAACAACTTGTATAAAATTTGGCGAAGGACTGCAGTCACTCAATAATATAAAGATTGCTAGACATGTCTTTTCACATAAGCTTCCAAAGAGCATTCAGTATCGGCATTCGCCGATGCTTCAGAATAGGAGTATGGTGCTGCAGCATACGTGCGATCCATCAGTAGTGACAACGTCATAACGGTGCGACTTTGTGCCAAATCAAGAGTAGCACCATCGAAGAAAACAAAAACATCAATACCGGCAACTCATTCAAAATACTTCAAAGAAGTATTGCGTACGCGTTACGATTCATCAAAAACTTTGCAGAAAAATACCTAAAGTCGAGGAAGGATTTCAAAAGAAAAAGAGGAGTCTTCTGAATTGAATCAATCAAAAATGGCAACTTTCAAGCAAATGCAGCAATTAGAGATGAAAAAAGACATCTTAAATTTAAGAGGCAAGGGTGAGGTTACAGACAAGCGTTTGACTCAAGAGCTCGACTCCATTTCTCGATGCGGAAAACATAATTAGAGTCGGTGGGCGTTTGGAAGCATCGGCATTAGCATACGATGCTAAGCACCCTGTACTCTTACCAAATCGTCACCCTTTTACAAAAAGGATACTACATGGCATTCATATTGAGAACAATCATGCCAGACCGCAAACTTTGCTTTCAATTGCCAGACAGACAATTTAGCCAATAAGAGGGAAAACTTTGGCACGATCTGTGATGTACAGTTGCGTTAAATGCGCTCGTGCCAGCCCAAGACTTTTGAATCAACAAATGGGAAATCTTCCAGCTAACAGAATTCAACCGGCCAGGCAATTCACAGATACAGGCATAGATTTTTGTGGCCCAGTTTTAACCCATTATAAAATTAAAGCAAAGCACCCAGAAATCATACATCGCAATTTTTTGCTGCTTTTCCACAAAGGATTGTCATTTGGAACTCGTACCTGATTTAACATCGCAAGGCTTTTTGGTTTAAATGGTTTATAATTTACCTTTGCCTATTAATTTGATATAATTTATCGATAGTATCGGTACACTAGAGATTTTTTTTTTATATCATCAATAATATCGGAAATAAATCGATGCTTATGCAACACTAGGAAAGAATGCTGCAAATTTTACTTAGAAATCTGACAGCTGTGAATTTTCCGCAAATAATTATCGGGAACACAACTATAATTTAACAAAAGCTACACAACAAGAGAAGAACACGTACTAATTATTTCAAATTACTCAATGTGAATGTGAACTGCCAGACAGAAAAATAAATCAAAACGGTAATTTTTAATGACAGAAGACAAAACACACACGAACTGTCAATGAAAAAGTGAAAAGGTTTGTTCGGCACGTCCATACTTTTTAATTCGGTTCGGGTTTCTGCCATCGGATCCATTTGGTTCGGTTGGAATTCGATTCGGTTTCGGCACGAGGCAATGTCTTGTCCGTACTTATTCGGCTTGACCGATCGGCATAGAGATGGTACAGTGTTGAACCACAACCGTAGCCCGTAGGCAATCATATGCCTAATGAGGACCATGTAGCAATTTGGATTAAAATGTAATGTTAGAAAAAGGGGATTGGCATGTTTCAGAAATGCCAGCGGGAAGGGACACTTCACAATACCTTGCAGTTAAAGAGAGCAAGTCCTTAAAATTAAATGTAAATAATTTTGCGATTCCATAACGAAGAGCTCGCAGTATTGTTTTTGATGTGAGAGGTAACCGATTAAAAGTGGAATATATTGAGAGGTGGTATAAATCTAATAATAGAAACCAAAGTCTGGCAGCATGCAGGCGAGGCCTTAACCCATTATACAACGTTGAAAACACCGTATTTTTTTTTTCAAAAATGGAGAATATTGTTATAACCACTCAAATCTAGCCGAGTTTCACAGAGTATGTTGTGTATTTTATGAAAAAACGCCGGTCCAAGACATTTCGAGTGTGGCAATGTTGCCAGAAGCTTTAAAAATCGCAAAAAAAAAAGAAATTTTTTTTTATTCGACATAACCAATTAGTGTGCTTCAACACGTTGACTGTTAAGTCTTGACTCACAGAAGTGCAAAAGAGATAACAAATTCGAAAGTTGAAAAGAAAAAACATTTTACCCCTTCATTTACTTATTGAACTAGATCATAATTTTATATACATATTTGTCAAAATGTTGCACCTTTGACGCTTGTAAGTGGTATTTTGTCCCTCTAAACGGTTCTAAGCGGTTTTTTCACATTATCTGATGTTAATTGAGTACCCCACCAAAGAACAACGTTTTTTTTGCATGTTTCAAACGCTTCCAGAAAGCATTGTCGCGCTATCTGGTTGTCAGCGGTGCCTTTCGTGATGATCACTTTTATATTGAAGCCCACAGTGTTTTCATCGACGAACAAATAAGACATACAAAACTGTTGCGGGCTCCCGGACTATATGCACTGTGCGATGGACGTATTATATATAGACTGTCTACCTCAAGTTGTTTCTATTTTAGACTATGTAATTTTTGGCGACACTAACCCTCTTCACTGCAACTAGCCGAAAAAAACCTAACCTCAATTTTGACATTTCATCCAGTGATCACAGACTTTGGCAGCAGGTTTTCCAACGTTGGCGTTACCACCAAGTGACAAATAAAAAAAAATCTCACATGTATTTATTGAAATATAGTTACAAGTTGGTAATATCTTTAGAACCTCAACTTTCTTGCGATTTTGGACTGTCATACTGCACACTTAAGAAAAGCCATATAGTCGTCACAAGAAATAGGTCTCAACCTTTGGCCATTTTGTCTGGATTTATATTAACTTTGTCTTTTATCATTATTAAATATTAATGAACAAATAGTTAGAAGGAATAAAAAGGAACGTTGGTTTTATAAAGAACGTTGCCTTTTTGGACGTATGTAGTTTGAAAAATAATACGAGAAACAGATTAGCACATCAACTTCAACAGCAACTTTGACAAACAGATTTCAATTTTAGAGCCGATGGTTTTTAATGGATTAAAACACATCAGCACAGCAACATTGACATCGACTCGACGTAAGTCTTAAATATGATGTCGCTGTGCAAATGCTACCAACGTTTTTCAATGTTATCAACACTTCAAAAAAAAAAAAACGCGAACCGGCTTATTGTATATAATTTTACGGCAACATTTTTTTCCTGTCAAAAGTGCTGTTCGGTGTTCACCTGATCTACTGCCTTAGTAGTGTTTTATTTGATAATAATTGATTAGTTTCTTTTAAAATCTTAATAAAATCTGCGATATTTGAAAAGATTTGAACATAACCTAAAACCACTTTTTTTCTACGAGGTTTTAAAATCCCTTTTTTTTCTTCTAGTGCTTTAAGCTTGTCTTAGGCAAAAAAAAACAGACAAAGTCGGTTTACGGTCGATAATTTTACGTCATAACGTCATAAGAAAACATTGATGACACCAACACCAACATCCAGCCCGTTAACTCACACCATTTACAATTCTACTTACTACACTCCATACAAACGTCTTTATACGTTTTGTACTTACATGGCAATAAGAACAAAAAAATCAGTAAAATACCCATACACCCATTACCATTCATTTCACTTCACATCAGTTTCATTTCACACCGTCTATTTTTTCGCTTGACTGGCTTGACTCAAATTTGGCATTTCTCTTTGCTCTTTTTTCCCCTTGAAAAAGGGATATTTTTTTTATTTTTGACATTAAACAATTAATAATAATAAAATAATAGTCTTTTACGCTCGAAGTGCTCGGTTTAGTTATATTCTTTGTTCAAAAAATATATTTTCCAAAGAAATATATAAGAAAAAGCATAAACAAATAAGTGAGAAATCGCTCACGGCGAAACCGACTCTACAAGCATCGAAAACATGAAGCAACACAATGATAAAAAGAAGAAGAGACAAGAAAAACGGCAAAAAAGTCAATGAAAAAATTACCCACGACTCACAGGGTAAAATGTTTTTTCTTCTCAACTTTCGAATTTACTATCTTTTTTGCTCTTATGTGAATCAAGACTTAGTGTGCTTTTACACGTTGACTGGCCAGTCATAATTTTTTTTGAACTTTTTTTGTTATTTTCTTTCAGTGAGTCTAACGCTTCTACACTGTTGACTTTTACGTTTGACTGCCTTGACTCAAATTTGACATTCCTCTTGCTCTTTTTTTCTGCTTGAAAAAGGGGTATTTATTTCTTTTTGGCATGAAGCAATTAATAATAATAAAATAATATACTTTTACGCTCGAAGTGCTCAGTTAATTCATATTCTCTGTTCCACAAATATTTTTTCCAAGAAAAAATATAATATATATAATGACATCGAAAGCGACTCTACAAGCACCGAAAATATAATAAAGCAACACAATGATAAAAGGAAGAAGAAAGAAAAACACCAAAAAAGTCAATGAAAAAATTACCCTCGACTCACAGGGTAAAATGATTTTTCTTCTCAACTTTCGAATTTGTTATCTCTTTTGCACTTATGTGAGTCAAGACTTAACAGTCAACGTGTAGAAGCACACTATTAGACGATGAAACTGGATGCATGCACCTTGTTCGAATTCTTCTTTGTTATTTCATCCTCTGTCGCAAGCGCTATTACACAATGAATTTAGTTTCATGAAACGATTTTGACAGTTCTCTTTTATTTTCGTTTTTCATAATCATTTGCAATGAATCTGCTCTTTTAACCCTTTGGATGTAATGAATGTGTTTAACCACGTACACATTTTTGCTGGATTCATAAAGACATAAGAACTCCAAATTAAGTTCTTTAGTCCACAAAAATTTACTTTCCACTTTATTTTCACAAATTTGTCTTCGTTTCCTTTGAATCTCATTAAAAGTTTACTCTGAGAAAAACGAAACTAAGTGATAAAGAATTAAAAAAAGCGAACAAGAGACAGAAAAACGTCAAACAGATTTTTCGAACATGCTACCCGTGCGACACAGGACTGTCTCATCTTTTCGATTTCTTTCTCTCTATTGCACTTACTATGTTCGAAGAATTCGAACAAGGTGCATGCATCCAGTTTCATCGTCTAATAGCAGACTTAGAAAACGACATATGTATGTATATAAACGGCTCAGGCGGAATGTGCCCAGGAGTCATGCTTTTTCGTGCGTGCAGTCGATTTATAAAACGTTATCACTTCAAAAGGGAAGTTATCCACAAGCTACAAAAACTAGAGGCAAGATACCAGATGTCCCACACTTCTATGGATGGAATTTAAAAGTGTCAGTTATGTTTTGGCGTCTCAAGAGCTAGCATCCCAATCTCAATTTTGGCGAAATTTGTTTGACAATTGTTGTATGAAGCTGACATTTTTAAACTAGCAGTCCATATATGTATAATAGGTCCATGCATTGTACAATGCACCCATTGTTCATGTGCTCTAAAGTAAGATGGTCAAAATGCGAGACGTTTAATATAATCAAGCATGCAGCGAGAACCAACAAATATGAACATTTCTTGTTTACGCAACTGCCGCTGAATGAACAAACGGTCTATTTATACAAATTATATATGTTGCAGAAGATTAATCTAAACAAGGAGAAACATACCAAGAAAGATTACTTCAGTAAATAGTCATTGGCGTGTTACGGAACAGATTAACTTTTGTTTAATCGCAACGCATGTTTTTCAGCAATCCATTCTCTTGGTTTTAATTTTTCGATTTTTTTAGAATATTTTATTTTTGTTTATTAGGTTGAATGACGCATAAAGCCGAAAACAGATTTGCAGTTGTTCTGCAGTTGTTCGCACCTAAACTAGATGTGCATACTTTTTGACATTCATGTATTGCTGTATTATGGTCAAAACAGATGTGCAGCCTTTTCCCATGCAGCCAAAATAAATTAAATAGGTTCTTATGAGGTAACCCCCATTCCAAGGTATGCATGCAGCCTACTGTGCACGATGTCTCTATTCCTAAAATGGATGCCTAGTTTCATTGCAGCCATAACAACAAACGAAAAAAATGTAAGTAAAATATATCTGGCAATACTGATATATACCACACTTGTCAATCAGCGTTACCGCTGTGACACTTTTGCTACCACTTTTCTTTCTGTGCTACTTTTCTAAAATTTCCTGAAATTAAACAATTCATCATAGTTTTATGGTTATGTTATTTTGTCTTGTAATTATAGGGACTATAAGGCAAGTTTGGGATTCGTGAATATAAAAAAAATTGAGATAACAATCAAAAATGACATTACGATCATAGAGAAGCTTAAAGAAGTCATTGGCAAAAAGTGTCCGTCTGTCTGTCTGTCTGTCTATCCGGTGGTATATCGAGTTGCAGCCTAAACGGGTTAAGCGATTGCCTTCAAATTTGGTATGTGTTTTCTCTTGGCATTCCTCAGAGGGGAAATTAAATTTTTATTTTTAGGGCTTAAAATAACGGTACTTGCCATAGACCGTTTAGGAAAAGCTTATTTTTCTCGAAAACGAATCCAACGATTTTGATGAACATTTTTGAGAAGTTTTTTGTTGGTATTGGCTATCATTTGATCATTTGAAAAATCACATGTATATTAATAAACTCCAAAAAACTGCATTGCAAAAATTAAAAAAAAAAAAATTAAAAAAAATAAAAATAAAAAACAGGATTTTATCAAAATCTGTCCTACAATTTTCGAAATACTTTTTTCATAAATTCTTTGTTATTTAAGACGTGTGGTGGCGTACTTCATTTTTACTAAAAACCGTTAAGTATTGTGGTTTTCATAGTTTTTTATAAGTTCAAACTGTGTTATTTTCAACGTAAATGTTATTTATTTTTGTCAAAGATCTTGCCGTCCAATGTAATTAGGCACATAAGAGCAAGTACGTGCGACCCAGTCGTACCCATTTTTTTCGTTTGTCGTTGAGGCTGCAATGAAACTAGGCATCTATTTTAGGAATAGAGACATTGTGCAGAGCGGGCTAGCGTTACCAGACTTTTTACTTGCGATTATAGGGACTATAAGGCAAGTTTAGGATTCGTGAATATTAAAAAAATATAGATAACAATCAAACATGACATTACGATCATAGAGAAGTCTAAAAAGTGATCGAGAAAAAATTTCTATCTGTCTGTCTGTCTGTCTGTCTGTCAGTATGTATAACGAGCTGCAGCCTAAACGGCTTAAACGATTATCTTCAAATTTGGTGTGTGTGATTCTTTAAGCATTCTCCAGAGGGGAAATTGAAATTTTATTTTTAGCCCTAAAAATAACGGTATCTGCCATATGACCGTTTAGGAAAATCTTATTTTTCTCGAAAACGACTCCAACGATTTTAATTAACATTTTTGAGAATTTTTTTGTTGGTATTGGCTATAATTTGATGAGTACCATATATACGGGAAAAGCCTATTAACGGAACCTTTCATATAACGGTTTTTTTAATTTTTGGCTTTCTCGGTTACGGCTTTTTGGATTTCTGTCAAATTTTATATTTAAGAAGATCTAGGTAGCCCAATTAATTTTGCATATCAAAATTTTTAATTAAATTTTTTTTCTAGTTAAAATTAATTTTTGAATTTTTCTTTTCAAAAATCAATTGTAATAACCAAAACAATACGAACTATACGCCCTCTGTAGTCTCATTGTTGTAACCAAAATAATTATTATATTCTGGCAATGCCATACTAGATTTTTTTTAAAAGGAAAAGAAATAATAAATATGGCGGGATCCGAAAAGGACGGCCATTATTAGGAAACCAAGAAAAAGAGCACATGTGTGTGCCAAGTAGAAAAAAAAGTTAAAATCTTGATATTATTTGGTTGAATAAAGAAAAATTATATAAAACAATATTTTGAAAACTTATCAAACAAAATTTTTTAAATTTTATAATAATATGTATTATAATAAATTCTAAAAAACTGCATACCAAAATTTAAACTTTTTCAAAAAAGTAAAAATAAAAACAGGATTTTATCAAAATCGGTCCTACAATTTTCGAAATAAATTTTTCATAAATTCTTTGTTATTTAGGACGTGTGATGCCACTTCATTTTTACTAAAAACCGTTAAGTATTTTGGTTTTTAATACTTTTTATAAGTTAAAACTGTGTTATTTTCAACGCAAATGTTAATTATTTCTGCCAAAGATCTTGCTTTCCAATGTAATTAGGCACATAAGAGCAGGTACGTGCGACCCAGTCGTGCCCATTTTTTTCTAGAAATGCTAAAGCCAGGGCAAAAAAACTTCAGAAACTGTTAAGCAAAACGGTTAAAAATGTCAAACAAAAACTGCGATCGATTTCTTCACGAATTATTTTTTTAATTGTTAATGCCATTCTAGCTATCTGACCCACCCGGCGTAGCTCCTGTTTATCATTGATTTCTTGAATACCGATGAAACCGATACATATTGGGTTCAATTATAAAAGACCACAAACGCAATTTAATTAATATACACACAAAATGTTTTTAAATCGATCAAGCCTTTCAAAATATATATTGTTGATATTAATATGTATATATAAATGAAAAACTTTATTTTCGTTAATATCTCTACCGAGCGTCGCTTATCGGGTCGAAATCGTACAGGATCACCATCTGGCTTTCGCACGGGAAGCACTTAAGAGCCCGAACCATAGAATCCGTCCGTCCGTTGAGTGGTAATTTTCTACTGAGCACTTTATTAAATACACACATTCTTATGATGGGTGTCCCATAAGAATCGCATACGATGAACGCAACGCAGTAGACGAACTTTTAACTTTTTCACTCCGGAAAACCGTTTGCGAGAACCACTCAAATTCTGAGCATTATATTTGACATTAAACAACCAAATTCAGTATTCTATGGGATATTCCACAAAAAATACCTTTTAATTTATAAAAAAGTACTATTTGGAAATAAAACTAGGCATTTTTTAAGGGTAAATAATTGATATAGAAATCGAGCTAAATGTTCAAAGATATGAAGAATATAAAAAATTCTACAATCTTTTTCGAATTAACACTGATTCAAATTTTGTTGGAAGTTTTGAGTTTTTTTTTCAAGAAAAAATCCCTTCCGTCTATGCACTAAGGGTTGAAATGTGTATTTGAAACAATATATTCATTGGGACATCCCAATCCTGAAACAGTAAAAAGCTCAGGCAATGTAACGCACTACAGGATCGCTGCTTAAGTTCACAGAATCACTCGTTCCTGTCTGTCTGAAAATTACTCCAAGGGGACATAAACGCATAGATTTTTATATATTTTTGATTATGAGCAACTTGTATTTACTAGCGTACACCAAACGTTTCTGGGTCGCGTCAACAGCTGCTCCTACCCGGTCCAACTAAAGCTAAAAACCACCAAGGGAACCATTTCGAACTCCCAAAAAGTGTCTTTAAAATCGGTCAATCCATTAAAATTTAATGTTGCTGTTGCGACAGTTGGTGGCAACCAAAGGCTCTTGTTTCAACAGGTCCAGTTAAATGAAAAGATAGAAAATAATTCCTTTGGACTTGTTGAAACAAGTCTTTGATTGCCACCAACTGTCGCAACATTTTACAAGCTTTATTTCAGGATGCCGCCAAAAAAGTAGAAAAAACCTAGATTCATCGGCCATCCCAAGAAAGTCACCAAGAACTGTGATTCCGGATTCCGCTATGAATGAGAGTTTTAACTGTCGCAGCTGCGGTGATCCAGATTCAGTCGACGATATGGTTCAATGCGAGAAGTGTAATGGATGGAACTATTTTCGATGCGCAGGAGTAACCCACAGCATCCAAGATAGGACTTATATATGTTCATCGTGCACAGGTAGGAGTAGGCATTTGCATAGTATATTAGAAACATCTGTTTTGAGACTTCCCAATAAAGAAGCCACGACCGAAGCACCACCGGTAGTCACTATTAATGAATTATTGTTGCACCTGTCGTTGGCCTCACCCAATTTCGACGTCCACATTAATGTTACACCACCAAATATATTTGAGAGTTTTGACAATCAAGAACTTCCCGCCCTTGAAGATCATCCGAAATTTATTTTACCAATATCTAAATCTAGCCATATATGCACTAAACATACTGCACCAGACGTAACCGTATCTGCTGCCAATGACAATTCACTGCTGCTGAGATCATTGAGTTCAACACTTGCTTCCACGTCTGGAAATCTACAATCAATTGCAGGGTTATCATCTCCATGGACGTCTGTCGCAGTGAAAGCTGCGTATGTTTGGAGCCTTAGGAAAACTTGCGCGCAGTGCAGCCAAAGTCGCTGCCAAGTGTGAACCCTTTGCTTTAGCTCATGGTTTGCTTCATTTATCAACGTATAACGTATGAACTATTCCTTCTGGTTCACCACCCCCATCAACTGCTGTTCCTGGTTTGCCACATCCATCAACTGCTGCTCCTGGTTTGCCTAACGCTTTAACTGCTGCTTCCCCCATCGACGTCTGCCGAATCGGCTGCTATATATTTACGACGCCTTGGGATACATTCTGCGCCCAGTGCGGCCGAAGTTGCCGACAAGTGTGAGCGCTTTGCCCAGCTCCTGGTTATCTACGTCCATCCACGTCCGGGACATCGACTAATGCATATTTTTGAAACCTTGGGATACATTCTGCACCCAGCGCGGCCGAAGTCGCTGCCAAGTGTGAAACCTTTGCTCCAGCTCCTGGTTCTCTACATTCATTCATGTCCGGGGTATCGACTAATGAGTACTCTCGAAACCTTGGGAAGCATTCTATGCTCAGTGCGACTGAAGTCGCTTCTAAGAGTGGACCCTTCGCTATAGCTCCCGAATTTCTACGTCCATTCATGTCTGGCGCATCGACCACTGCATATTATCAGAGCGAAAGAGGGCATCCTGCGCATAGTGCAGCCGCAGTCTCTGGACCAAACCCTACCCTGCGATGCTAGCGCCGCCTTCAACAGCCGTACCAGTACGGAACATGCGGGTCGTTCCTGCCAATGTAAGCGGAGACGCTGTTTCTGCAGCGAATATCGAGAAAGAAAGGAAATTGAGATAGGAACTTGATAAAGAGGAGCTTAGATTGCGAAAACAAAGAAAGGTGGAATACCTTAATAAAAAATGTGCACGACTGTTTCGCACGTACATACTTGCACTTGTGTGCCTAATTACATTGGAACGCAAGACCTTTGACAAAAACAAATAACATTTTCGTTAAAGGTAACACAGTTTGAACTTATAAAAACTATCAAAACCACAATACTTAACGGTTTTTAGTAAAAATGAAGTACGCTATCACACGTCTCAAATAACAAAGAATTTATGAAAAAAAGTATTTCGAAAATTGGCATGCAGTTTTTTAGAGTTTATTAATATACACCTAATTTTAAAATTTTAAATAATTATTTTTCATGTCTTAAAAATAGTGAATTTAAAAAAAAATCTAAAATTAATTATAAATAGAAAAAAATATTTTTCAAAATATTGGTATGCAGAATTTATTTGGCACTCTAGGTCTTTTCAAATATAAAATTTGATTGAAATCTATTGAGCCGATGCCGAGAAAGTCGAAAATTTTAAAACCCGTTATATAAAAGGCACCGTTAATACCTTTACTGGTAAATTTGGTTTCCATAGATAGGTAAGGTCTACAAAAAAATTCTCAAAAATGTTCATCAAAATCGTTGGAGCCGTTTTCGAGAAAAATAAGCTTTTCATATGGCAGATACCGCTATTTTAAGCCCTAAAAATTTAATTTCAATTTCCCCTCTGGGGAATGCCAAAAGAATTACACACATCAAATTTGAAGATAATCGCTTATGCCGTTTAGGCTGCTCGTTATACATACTCACAGATAGATATTTTTTGCCACTAACTTTTTTAGACTTCTCTATGATTGTAATGTCATGTTTGATTGTTATCTCAATTTTTTTTATATTCACTCGCTTTATAGTCCCTACAATCGCAAGTAAAAATATCAGGTTATTAGCCAAATGGAGAAGTCGTCCGATGAGGACGAAGAGGATGCCTGTTTTATCGATTCTAACAACCAAACTAAAGGAAACATGGGTAAATTGATTGCTGGCATCCCCGACAATCACTTCACTAGCAATGCTGGGCTGTTTAAAGAGCTTGTACCAACATACATTACATACATTTATTGGCGCGACAGCTCCTTGCCGATCTTTGACGGCAACCCATCCGAATGGCCCCTCTATATCGCCAGCTATAATCGCAGCACGGAACTAGGTGGATTTAGCAATAAAGAGTAAGATTCTCTACTCTACAACTACATAAAGCTCTCAAAAGCGATGCATTGGAAGCTGTCAAGAGCCTGATTATACAACCCAATTATGTCGGCCGAGTTATAGAGACTTCAAAAATGCTCTACGGCAGACCAGAACTCATTGTAAGTACTCTGATACGAACAATTAATGCAACACCCGCCCTAAAGACTGAAAAATTTGAAACCATCGTTTCTTTTCTCTTGCCGTCTTTGTCCTACATTCGAAGCATTCGGCATAGTAAACAACAGTTATAGGAACTTGTTGTGAAACTCCCTCTAAACTTGCGGCTTAATGCCTGGACCTGGACACATTGACGGAAAGTCGCTATGCTTCACCGCACATATCGTGGCTACACACAAAAATAAAGTTACTTGTTGATGCAAGAAAATTGACAGCAGAAGAACAGTTGGAAAGTAAAACAAATAAAATTTCTTTCGAATGAGTTTATTTTATTTATTATTTTCTCCGTCTCTTAGTAACCATTTTCAATGTGTGAATGAAATGTGAAAAAATTGTAACCAAACGGAGAAAATACAAAAAATTGAACCTGCTTCTCCGACGACAAAATAAGAATGTGAATATCTAAATCTATCAAAAATTAAACGATATAAGAATGAAACTTAAATCAGTGCTCAGAGTTTCATAAAAATTTATGAGATTCGTGTTGATTTTTAATTTTCCAACCCATCTCTTCCCCTCTTTAAAAATCATTTCATATCTTTTACATTTTGATTAAAGATTCATGCGCATTTGCGTCAATGTATCCAGGGACTTAAAGGAGGCTTTACATGCATCTGCATCTGCAAATTTGAAGAAACGTAGAACAGGACCAATATAAATCACTAAAATATAAGATAGAAAGTGTACACCCTAAAGGCTTCCCATAATTTACTTCAACTTTTTGACATTGTTTTTGGGCACATTCGAGTGCTCCAGTTCAATACACTACCTGAAGAAGATTAGAAAAAAACAAAATCTACCAATTACTACCAATTATATAAAAAATAACCAAAATAAGAAGATATATTTAATCCACATTGTGATGCAATAAATTTGCGCTATGTATGTGTCCTTTTTTCGCACAAGGAATTATGTATACTTAATAAAATGCATGTGAGGGCCGCACACATATAATTTGTTTAATGTGTCATATTCAAAGCACGTTATACGATTCTGACAAGCCCACATGGACAAATTTGAGATGCGCAGGTATTTCGAAATGCAAATTAATCAAAACATATTTCGAATTAAATTTAAAAAAAATAAGTAAACAAAATAAACGGATCACAATAAAAACTAACAAAAATAAAATCTGACGAAAATGATAATTTATGTTGTTCAATTTTTTTTTGATTGATTGAAAAATATAAACAAACAAAGTCACTCGAACAAATACAACCATGTTGCAGATGAAATGCTATGATAAAGATGAACATGTTCATCTTCACTATAATCTGCAATCTTCAGATTCATACTTCCTAAAATCTGCATTTTTGGTATCCCCTCTCTATCGAACAAGTATGATTTTTGTATGTTGTGTCCTCCTTTTTTGCAGATGTCGATGCAGATGAAGATGAAGATGCATGTAAAGCCTACTTAATTGGGCAATCCATAAGCAATCGCTGAAGTCGTGTACGTTAAAGGAATTCAGTGTCTGGATATACGCTATAGCTGAAGCCTAGCCCTAGGACTCCTCTCTATGGCACAAGTATGATTTGTGTATTGTGTGTCCTGTGTCCTCTTTTTTTGCAGATGTCGAAGCAGATGAAGATGAAGATGCATGTAAAGCCTACTTAATTGGGCAATCCATAAGCAATCGCTGTAGTCGTGTACGTTAAAGGAATTCAGTGTCTGGATATACGCTATAGCTGAAGCCTAGCCCTAGGACTCCCCTCTCTATGGCACAAGTATGATTTGTGTATTGTGTGTCCTGTGTCCTCTTTTTTTGCAGATGTCGATGCAGATGAAGATGAAAATGCATGTAAAGCCTACTTAATGCACCAAATTTAATTCTTTCCTGGGTACAGAGGTTCCAGGCAGTTGCTTTGGCTATGATCACGCCACGTCCAGCGCCTATTCGATAAACAAGAACTCCCGAAAACAAAATTCTTGTCTTTACTCTGGCAATCTTAACAATTTTTCTAATATATGTGTTTTGTATTCTCTTTTTAAAGTTGTTTAGAAAGCTAAACAAACAAAGATAGGTACTGTGCTAACTGTTGAGGAGTGACTGACTTAAGCACATCAATCAAATTAAGAATAAAATTTAAAAAATTCATCGATGCATTTTCAAAATATTGGCTACAGTTTTATTAGTACATCAGAGCAAAGACATGCGACCCATTTGTGCACTTTTTTTTAAAAATGTAAGTACACAATGGCGATTTAATGGCACGTACCTATACATACATTGGTTTAAAGAGTGATACATACTCAGATAATTTCAGCTCTTTAATTAAACAATAACATTTTAATTATTGGGTGAAAGAGAATGATTGTGGGGTCAAAATACAGATAACTTACATTTGTTGAAATAGGCAGCAGACTTTGTTGATTTGTTATTTATCGCAGTTAATTTGTGTATCTTCCTTCACTTCGAATAGCTAGCTTTGCAGCAATTAACTATGAAAGGTGGACTTGAGTTCTCGTAACCATAACAACTGGGTCTGGGATCTAAGTTTGCGTGACGAATACATACAAGAAGGTATATACAAAAATACCATGTGGATTTATAAGACTGATCTTGTTATCGATGAAGTACAATTTCTTGTTGTTGTGTCGTGTTGCAATCATTGCATTGGTGCTAATTTTAAGTTTTAATAACCCTTGTATTTCATGTATTACGTTAGGTGCTTATGTAGGTAAAGGCGGAATGAAATAGAACTCCTTTAATAATGATATATGTAAATATAGCTTTAAATCATATTTTGTATACAAATTTACGTTCGAAGTAGATGGATCATTTGTTACTATGAAATAAAAGATTTTTCAAAGAAAAATTTAATTTTTGCTTGAAGATTATAAGCGTTTTTCAAGTTTTTTTTGGCCTAGGAAAAACTTGACATTGTAATTTTTTCTGTTGAAAGTTTTTCATGTTTTATTTAGTTTTAAGTATTTTTTTGAGAAAATTGACCCCACCTCGCATGAACACGGGAAATAGACTATTTCGACACAACTTATGCTAAACGTTCGTTATAGTCGATACCAAAAATTAATTATAATGGCCCATGTTCAAAGATATATATTAAACTCTAAACTTATCACACAGGTTAGACACAGACACAACTGCTATTTAAAGAGAATTTGGTAGCTCTTTTTAGTAAGACTCGACCCTAACATGAATTCTACTACAACTCCGCTACAATTTCAGCTTAATGTCCTAGTCGTTCTGACAAATTTTCTTAATCTGACGGTTTGAAAATGAAAAATGTTGAAAAACAAAAATTTTATCACGAAATGTGACAAATAAATTGCACGGAAAATAGCATTCAAATTTCTTTTAATTATAATATATATTCAAAAAAAAATAAAAAAAAAAAACTTTCCCTAAATTCTATAATATAAAAGAAGAGATTTTTGGCATTACAAAAAAGTTAAAGATTGTTTTTTTTAAGGTTTGTTGTTCTGTTTTAAGTCAATTTTTCTAGAAAATTGCCCTTGCTGGCTAAAAGAGGGGTGAGAATAGACCTGCCCTTTCTATAAAAATACATGCATCACTGAAGCAGCACGCACTAAACTTTATTGATTGTTTTGCTACTTTGGCTTGTGCAAATCGGCAGATTATGTATTTTTCGTTATTCTTAAACAATCTCCTTTAAAATAAAAAAAAATCGACCGCGCTCGAGAATGCCAAGGTCACGATTTTTTGTTTGCACTCCCATTCCCTTCCGTCAGGCTTAAATCGTCGATTCTCGATTATTCAATTGTACAGTTTTTAGCTGTATTCGAATTACATTAATCCGACGCGCTCGAGTATTTCGAAAGATCAATTTTTTTACTAATCTGACCGGCTGCCCTACACGCACGTTGCGTATAAAGGGTTAATATATGGGGGGCGTAGCCTACAGTGTCTTTTGTCAAATCAACCTTTTCATAAAATTCCTTGTTGTCAACGGCCTTGGCTCCGATAAAGCATCGCTTCCCGTGAGATCAGCGAAATCAAGCATCGTTGCGCGTAATTAGTGGAAAGATGGAAGACCGTCTGAAAACCAACTGCGTGCTGTTGACATGTGTTATGTATTTCTGTTTTCCGTTCTCCTTCTGTCTTCTCTTCTGTCCTGTCTCAATGTCGTCTTGTGTGTTGTCTTTGTAATTGTCTGAGCCGATGGCCTCAGTAGCCAGTGCTCGTAAATGTGTCTACTTCGTAGATTTATCTACGGAGTAGATTAAAATGTAATGTAATGTAAAATTCCTTGTTAGCCAGTTCAAGGGGGGTCGATTTTTGTCTATAGCGCTTTCGTCTTCTTGTTGGCGGCACCATTTCCACATCTACCAAGATAAATTTTCATCAATTGACATTTAACCTACGTTAGACTCGAGTTTTTATTTAAGAAATAGATTTTAATTATTTATGAATGATAAAAACTCGGGTTTAGTTTAGCTTATCAAAACATTGATGAATATGCGCCAATGAATTTTTAAAATACGAAAACAATATCTGTATTTACCCAATTTTTGTTTTGTGATTTTTCAGAAGGTTTGAAGCGAAAGTGTTCTTGTACTTTGTTCGGCTTCTTTAAAATTACTGATAACTTACTTAAACACAAAATTTGGTTTCGTGTTTCTGACTTTTGTTTGTAAACAGCAGTACAGCGGCGTCACATAGAATCAATCAGTTATTCGCATCTTTCTACGAATATTACTGCCCAACCAATCTAAAATGTTGTCCAAAGGTGCGAGTTATAAGTGGGCATGGTACGGTCAACGGATTTTGTAAAGTCAGGGAGCCTATCGGAATCCGGCTTTTCTTAAATCCTGTTTTTTTTTTAAATTCCGAAAAAAAGTTTTAAGATCCCGTCCGCTAAAATACTGTTTTTTCTTTTAAATCCCCATCTATTATAATCCTGCTTTTTAAAATCCCAAAAATCCCGCCAATACCGTTTTTTTTTAACATTCTTATCAACCTAAATTACAATTGATGTAGACGTTGGTTAACTGCGCAGTTATAACCATATGGGAGTAGGCAAAAGTGCAACTCCTAACTTTTTGTGTATGTATGACAGGGCAGAAAAACAATTCCCGCGAACACAAAATAATGCTGAAGCGTGGCATCGCAGATTGAAAGTTTTGGTTGGACGAAAAAGTGCTAGCTTGTATAAAGTCATTGCAGATTTGAGAAAGGAAGCAATTTTGGTGCAAACTGAAATAGAAAAGATAAAAATGGACAAGAAAACCCATATAAAAAAACTAATGTAATAAAATCACGCGCTATAAAAACAAATTGCACGACTAGATCGCACGTACTTGTTTATATGTGCGGTCACATCGTCGAATAAAATTTAAAAAATAAGTAACATTAACGTAGGAAAATAACACTTTCTGAACTTAAAAAAGTGTAAAAACCACAACACTTATCGGTTTTTAGTAAACATGAAGTGCACTATCACACGTCTTGTATTATAATTAATTTATGTAAAAAGTATTCTGAAAATTGTAGGAAGGATTTTGATAAAATCCTGTTTTTTATTTTTAGTTTATTGAAAAGAATTTGTAAATTTGTGTATGCAGTTTTTAGAGTTTATTAATATAAATGTGATTATAAAATTAAAATAATTTTTTGAGATTAGTTTTAAAAATATTGATTTTTCAAAAAAAAATTCAAAAATTTATTTTGATTAGAAAAAAAATGTTATTGAAAATTTTGATATGCAGAATTAATTTGGCTACCTAGATCTTTTCAAATATAAAATTTCACAGAAATCCAAAAAGCCGTTACCAACAATAAAAAAAACGTTATATGAAAGGTGTCGTTACTAGACTTTTCCCGTAAATTTGATTCTGATCAAATGATAGCTAGTACCAACAAAAAAAATTCTGAAAAATTTTAATCGAAATCGTTGGAGCCGTTTTCTAGCCGTTTTCCTTAATGGTTATATGGCAGGTACCGTTATTTTAATCTCTAAAAATAAAATTTAAACTTTCCCTCTGAGGAATGCCAAAAGAATCACACATACCAAATTTGAAGGTAATGAAGGTAAGCCGTTTAGGCTACACTCAATCTACATACAGACATACAGACTGACAGGCTGATAAACAGGGAGACATTTTTGTCGATCACTTTTTTAGGCTTCTCTATAGTCGTAATGTCATGTTTGATTGCTAGATTTTTTATTATTTTTCTTACAAATTCTTGACTTGCCTATAATCGCAAGTAAAAATAATGAGAAATAGAAAAAAAGTGAGCAAACAGGTTCTTTTGCGTCGTATTGCTTATAGTATACACTCAAATTAATAAAATAAAGAATACTATAACACTACCTTATACTTTTTTTGGAATTTATTGAAGCTTGTCATATTTATTACTTAAAACTTTATTTGATATTATTTATTAATTATTTATTTTGATTCTCTCATATAAATTTTAAATGTTATAATTGTTTGCTCCTCTTTCACGCCGTAGAAAAACTAGATTAAATCAGGCTCAACTACAGCAAATTGAAGCACGGATAGAAGAAAATCCTAATAAAATGCATTTAAAAAATCACTCATTGCTTAATTTATTTTAAATTTTCCTATTATCCCGCTTTTGCAATCAAAACTAAGATTTTAAAAGGCGGTATTTTAATAACGGGATTTTAAGAAACGGGATTATAAAAAGCGAGATATCGAACGCAACCCGGAAAGTCACACCACAAATTTTCCACGGTGGCACGTGCTTTTCTCGCATGTCTTTTTTATTGATTTTTACTTGCGATTATAGGTATTATAACGCAAGTTATGCATTTATGCCAACAAAATTGAGATAACAATCAAACATGACATTACGATGATAGAGAAATATATTTGAGTTACTGGCAAATTCCGTCCGTCTGTCTGTACGGATGTATTTTAAACTGTAGCCTAAACGGTTGGGCCAATCGTCTTCAAATTCAAATTCACGAATCCTAAACTTGCCTTATAGTCCCTATAATAGAGGGTTTACATGGATCATCTTGCTCTTAAAACTACCTATAAATGAACCACTGCGTCTACACGAAAAATGAAGGTTGTTAAACATTGGTAGAGGACGCCAAAAAAATTCCTTCATTTTTCAACCCTTATAATGATAATCCACCACCGTTGTAGCTGTCATCTGTGACTGAAAATGGTTGATGGGCGAAACTTTAACAGGACAGACAGGTTCAGTGCTTCGACCCAACCATCAAGTTTTCAAAAATTTTTGAAAACCGACCAACATGGTTGGGTCAGCGGTTTTTCTCGCGTCTATATGGTGAAACATCAACAATGTTCATAAACAAGTTTATCCATGTAAACCTAATGATAAACACGAAGGAACGGTTGCAGCACCCGACCGAAAATATCAAATTTGTTTGATATTTCTGGCAACGGTTGCAGCAACCCGAAAATCAATGGGTAACACAGCTACACACGAAGCAACGAAAATTAGAAAAACCATTACATGAAAGGTACCGTTAATAGACTTTTCCGGTAAATTTAGTTCTGATTAAATGATAGCTAGTACCAACTCAAAAATGTTCACTAAAATCGTTGGAGTCGTTTTCGAGAAAAATAAGCTTTTCCTTAAAAATAAAATTTCAATTTCCCCTCTGAGGAATGCAAAAAGATATACACATACCAAATTTTAAGGCAATTGCTTAACCTGTTGTTATACATCCAGACGGATATTTTTTGTTATTGACTTTTTTAAGCTTCTGTTTGATTGTTATCTCAATTTTTTTTATAATCAGGAATCCTAAACTTTATCCTAAACTTTATAGTACCTATAATCGCAAGTACAAATTTTATTTTACTAATTTTGAAGAATATGTGTTCAATAAATGAAAACAAAAATGTCAACTTGAATAATAGTTTCATCAATGATTAACAAAATGTTTTCGTAGATATCACCTGCGGCAATTGCATCAGTGTACATAAGTATGTAATTGTGTCTATCACCTACGTAGACAATTTAAACCTACAAAATAAAATTAAAGATACATACATAACCAATAACTACCAACATAAATACATGCAAGTATCATTTCTTCCACTTGCCAGACTGGATCGCGCGTACTTGCTCATATGTGCGGTAACATTGCAGAATAAAAGGAGATGACCCATTTCTGGGCCCAGGGCGTACACCTATGAGACTAGTATCAAATGAAAGCTTGTATTCAGTTCTATCTATCTGCAAAATATTTTTGAATTTGACCTTGGGGATTTCGAGATATTTGAGCTTGAAGTTGAACATAGGAAATGGGAAAGATCGGACTTTTTTGCAAATAATTACGTATTTTTCCGAAAATATCGCGCATAGGATAATGATTCGGGTATCAAATGAAAGATAGCTAGAATATCTTTAATCCTATGTAAGAAACATTTTTCAAAATATCTTATATTTCGAAAAAATCAACCATAAACTTAAAAAAAAAACATTTTTGAATGACATTCGGCAGCCAATATCTCGAAAAAACCAGTGATGACCTATACTTTTTTTCAAACCACTGTAACTGTCAGTTAATAACCTTTAATTTGATGTATAATATAGTAACAAAGCATCATAAAAAGCTTGATTTTAACCACAAAAACACAAAAAAACATGGTAAAACTTGGTTCTGGGCAGACATGGGGTGTGCTCATATTCGTAATGGAGTGTACACATACAAATGTGGTATAAAGTGAAAGGTATTTTAATGATGGTTATGTGTGCAAAATATTGTATCGATATTTTAAGGTTAATCTGAGATTTTTGGATTTGAAGTTGATCTCCAAAAGCAAATACGAAAAATCTGACTTTTTTGCAAATAAATACGTTTATTTCGAAAAGTATAGCACGTAAAATGATGATTGAGGTATCATATGAAAGATCTTGGTTGAGTTTAATCTTGCTGCTGGTCATTTGATGGACGACTTCAAAGTTGCAGCTGCACTTCTTAATAAGTTTCATCCTCCAATTGAAGACAGTACAGATGCGAACGTTCTGTTAGAACTGGCTTTAAATCGTGTAAATGCTCCCAATTATTTAGGTGACTTTGTAAGGGAAAATAATCTTAACAGAATCAGAACCATATTTTGCCGCATGGATGGAAATATCCCGAACTTAAGTAATTTCCCAAGACTTACTTTTCAAGATCTTCGTATGATATCATTGGGGGATTATCAAATTAACCAGGCTCGGTCTTACTGTGACCCTAGTCTTATAGACAATAATAACTTTTTATTACGAGGACGAATAAAATCGAGACATGTGAGTAGAAAAGTGTATCTTACATACATCTTAGTTAATTACGAAAACGCAATAAAAGCTTACTATTGTAACTGTCTCGTTGGAATGAGAACTGTCGGTTGTTGCGCTCATGTAATGAGCATTTTATGGTATTTAGGCTATGCTAGACACCAGGAAACAATAAGCATAACACCGGCTTTATTTTTGGATGGCATTTTAATTGACGTTAACGAGGACTAGCTAATTTTTTTTAATTATTAAAATACATACTTATATATTTTGTTTTTGTATAAAAAAAAAAAAAAAACATTGCAAAAAAATAATAGAAAAAAATGCAATTGCTGTGGAACATTTGTTTTGTTTTAATTTTTTTTATAGAATAGAATGATAGTTAAATTGTATATGAAATTAAAGGTAAGCGATTAAGGATTGCAATGGTGCAAAAAAAAGTATAGGTTATCACTGGTTTCTTTAAGATATTGGCTGTCAAAGTCAATCGAAAATGTTTTTTTCAAACAAGTTCTAGTTTATTCTATTCTTAATACAAGGTATTTTGAAAAAAAGATTTTCACATGAAATGAAAGATATTTTCAAGATTTTTCATATGATACCTCAATCATCATTTTACGTGCTATACTTTTCGAAATAAACGTATTTATTTGCAAAAAAGTCAGATTTTTCGTATTTGCTTTTGGAGATCAACTTCAAATCCAAAAATCTCAGATTAACCTTAAAATATCGATACAATATTTTGCACACATAACCATCATTAAAATACCTTTCACTTTATACCACATTTGTATATGTACACTCCATTACGAATATGAGCACACCCCATGTCTGCCCAGAACCAAGTTTTACCATGTTTTTTTGTGTTTTTGTGGTTAAAATCAAGCTTTTAATGATGCTTTGTTACTATATTATACATCAAATTAAAGGCTATTAACTGACAGTTACAGTGGTTTGAAAAAAAGTATAGGTCATCACTGGTTTTTTCGAGATATTGGCTGCCGAATGTCATTCAAAAAATGTTTTTTTTTTAAGTTTATGGTTGATTTTTTCGAAATATAAGATATTTTGAAAAATGTTTCTTACATAGGATTAAAGATATTCTAACTATCTTTCATTTGATACCCGAATCATTATCCTATGCGCGATATTTTCGGAAAAATACGTAATTATTTGCAAAAAAGTCCGATTTTTCCCATTTCCTATGTTCAACTTCAAGCTCAAATATCTCGAAATCCCCAAGGCCAAATTCAAAATTATTTTGCAGATAGATAGAACTGAATATAAGCTTTCATTTGATACTAGTCTCATAGGTGTTCGCCCTGGGCCCAGGCTCCATACAAAAATGGGTCATCTCCTTTAAAACAAGGCTAGGTATAGGTTACCTAGATATTAACTATAAGGTACAGGTAACAATAATTTACTTTTTGAAATAAAATTAATTAAAATAGCTTAATTATGTTTGGTGGATCGATAAACTCATATTGGGGGTATTCATGGAAATTATTGAGGATATTATGTACCTGGCTATAATAAGGTTGGAAGGAAGGTAGGTACTAAAATTAAGATACCTATTCTAACCACTGTGTGGGTATAGACAATATTAAAACTTAACACAGCGGTTGTTTGTATGCAGGTGTACAATTTTGCTTTCATTAGATTAGTGGCTAGGGCTCAACCGAGCAATATAAAACAAAATTTGGGGGAAAATATTAAACAAATAAAATTTTTATGAAATCAAAAAAACACTATTCTTAACGTTTTTTGGAAAAAAAAGTTGTAAGCCATCTTATTTCTTTTGCTATTTTCTATTTTATGAATTTTTCATTTCAAAATTGTTCGACCACATATATTTCGAAAACATATTTTAAAATTTGTTGAGTATGTCAATTTAAAGAAATCTATAGTTTTTACTAGGCGAAAAATTTAAAAAAAGATCTATAGATTCGTTTTCAAAATATTTTAAAAACAAAATAAGTTTTTTAAAAAAATATTAAAAATAAAAAAAAATGTTTTTGAAAATTTTAATAAGCAATATTATTGAAAATTTCATCAAAATCCGTCAATTAGTTAACGAGAAAGTCTGATTTAAAAAAACCGGTCATATGGGAGGTACCGTTATAAAACTTTTTCTTAAAAACCCATTTAAACTAAAAGATAGCTTTTGCATAGAAAACACCTTTCAGAAAATTTTATCAAAATCGTAGTAGCCGTTTTCGAGAAAAATAAGTTTTTCATTAAAAGTTATATGGCAGGTACCGTTAGTCTTGAAGCTAGAATGTCAATTCGTCGGGTAGAGTACTCTAAAAATACTATGCACCGTTAGAATCAAATCGGCCCATCCGTTTAGGCTGTAGGAATCGATACGGACAGACAGACAGACAGGCAGACAGACGGACGGAATTTCCGGACCCACTTTTTTTACTTCTCTATCATCGTAATGTCATGTTTGATTGTTAGAATTTTTTATTTATTTTTTTACAAATGCATAACTTGCCTTATAGTCCCTATAAACCGCAAGTAAAAATGTAGCGCTTACAAAAATGCAACCCTTTTTATGTATATTTCGATCTGCCAGTATGTCTGCCAAATACCTAAAAAATCAAGAAGCTAAAAACATCTTTCTGTTTGTGCTACAACAACACGTACCTGACGACAACGACGACGGGCGGCGAACTAGAACTACCGACCCGACAACGAACCAAAAAAAAAACAACCCCAATTCCCAATATCGCTCTGCAACAAAAAAGTCTTTCGACACACTTTTTAGCTTCAATTATTTAATTAGGAATCCATAGCACCTATAAACGCAAGTCAAAATGGTATGAAAAATGTATAGTAATTCAACAATTGAGAACGGCTGGGCCGATTTGATTTTAATTTTCTATCAGGTGTTCGCAAATACCAGAAGATTTTTAGGAAAATTGATTTTTTTGAATGGAATTTTATATATTTTCATAAAACCAAAATTCAATTTGAAAGGCTTGGCCGATTTTGAAAATATTTTGTAACCACTGTTACGTTTGTGGTTGTTTAGCTATAATTGGACCGCTTTCGTCGGTATCCAAAAAAAATTAGGTTAACCCAAGCAACGCCGGGTGCGTCAGCTAGTTTATTTGTATGTACAAGGTACTTTGTGAATTTTTAATAATAATTTCAAAATAACGTGTGATTCCTATTATATACATACATATAGAATATAAGCTCAAATAAATGTAATTTGTATATGTTTTGAAGTGGCAACCGTAACTAAAATGCTTTGCAGCATGTATCTGAGCATCAGGTATATTTGGGGATTGTGAACGCACACCACAGTTACATGAAACGAGGTACAGAGGGTGTTCAAATCATTATGGAGATTGGAATTTAAAACATAAAGCCGACGGCAGATTTCCACATTCATTTGTTTTTCCTTCTTCGACCCAGACGGACGTGTCTAGACGAACATCCTATACATTTATTTGATACGCCATTTTTTGTAGTCTTTTAATCTTAATAAATAAAGTTTATATTTTGTTAGATGAAACAAAATATATTATTGTCTTTATTTTTATCGTAGTGGCAAAAGCGACCTTGCTACAACCGCTACATATATTTTCACGGTGGCGCCATCTAGATATTGAGTAGCTTGGAAATGACCATTTTCTTTATATGAAATGCACCATCTAGTAATAATGTGTCTATGGTGTTACGCAATTTTTGCTACACCAAATTAAAAAGCGATCAAGATCTAGATCAAGAGGGCCTAAGTGACTTCCTTGAGGGACACCGGAAGTGACGAGAAATGGATTGGAAAGTGCATTCCTGAAACGCACACTATAGGTACGATTGCTGAGGTAAGAAGATATCCATTTCAAAGAGATCTGTTCAAAGCCAAGATCCTTAAGGTTGAAGGGTATAAGACTATGAGAAATTTTGTCAAAGGCTTTACTAAAGTCAGTAGAGATAACATCGACTTCCATCCCTGCTTCTAGTGCTGAGAGGGCAAAGGAAACAAATTCAATACGGTTAGTGGTGGTGGATCTACATTTGAGGAAGCCATGTTGTCTAGGGGATATAGGCGACTTACAACAAAAACTTATTAGTTCGTATATGAGGCATTCAAATATTTTAATATTTTGGGGATGTAGGATAGTTTGGCAATGGGACGATAATTCTTAATGTTATTTTTTGCGCCTTTTTTGTGAATCAGTGTAACGAATGAAGTTTCCCATACTTCTGGGAATACACCTTCGGATAAAGATAAATTAAAAATTTGAGTAAGGGGAACGGAGAGAGTTTGGGAACATTTTTTTAGAAGAATTTCCGGGATATTATCTGGCCCAAGAGAAAATTCTTCTTCTTCAACAAGATTCTTATCGATTGTGAGAGGGAAAAAAGGGCCAATTGAAAAATTCGGTAAGTACTTAAAATAAGCTTCGTCTGGTTGAAAAGCATCATTGGTAAAGGATTGCTTGAAAGATGAGGCAAACAACTCTGAAATATGTAGAGGATCACTTGAGGTTTCACTGTTAAGAAAAAGAGAGGAAGGATATCCATCAGACTTTTTTTTTATAGTTAAGGAATTGGAAAAATGTCTTGGGATCGTTAATGAGGTTCGCTTGAGTTTCAACTAGATAACAATGGTAAAGATTACTATACAGTTCAGAAAATTGGAAATAAACTCCGAGATAATTAGAATAATCGGTGGTGGATCGAGAACGGAGAAAACGTTCCCACAATTTATTTCTCCTATTTCTCAAAGAACTCAATCTCCGATTATACCAAGGGGGGGGGGGGGGTGTAAGTGAGGTTTTGCGTTGTGAAGTTGGTACGTAGAGAAAAATGGAATTGTAAATTTCTCTATAGAATTTACTAATGGCTTTGTTTACAGAAAGATTTACGAAATTAAAATATGTGTTACTGAGATATTCGTTAATTTCTCTGAACTTAGCTTTGTGAAAGTCGAAAGAACGAATTGAAATATGAGAGTTCAGGTTAGGACACTCCTGAAATAACGACAGAAAAATAGGAGGATGATAGTTGTCGATCGTTGAAAGAGAAAGAGTACTTAATGATACACTAGAATTCATGGGGTGTGTTGAGAAAACTAGGTCGAGTTGTCTATTCACAAAGTTACAGACACCACTTACTTGGAAAAGGCTTAAATTAGCTAATCGATCGATGAATAGATATTCTTCATTGGCAGTTGGATTGCATGCGATAAAATGTGATTCATCTTCGAATGCTTTCCATATTAAGTGAGGAAGATTAAGGTCACCAAAAAGAAGGATTTCATCTTGGGGTTCATTTAGGGTTATGAGTTCATCAACTGCGTTAATAGCTTGTTCGTTTGACTCAATGAAGACTAATTTTTATAGAGACATAGTCTATAATCGATGAGGAAAATTTTGACATGAAAGATGATTCAATTGTGTTTTTAACGGCGAGTAATACACCACGACTAGGTGAATCATTTGAGCTTCGGTTCAGATCATCACGGTAAACATTAAAATTAGATGGGAACAGTTCTGGCTTATTAATGCTAGGTATAAGATTGCTTTCGGTAAGTGCATAGATTTCGAAAGGTAGAGCATGAGATTTCTGAAAGGTACTATGAGTTTTTGAACTTACATTTTGATAATAAAATGGGAAGAATTTGGCTTGGTCAAAACATTAAAGGAAGGAAGGTGGGAGTTGGAGAGAGGTTGGGCAGAGATAGTGTTAGGAACGATAAAATTTACTAGATTCTGATCTTACTCTTTGAAGGTCGGAAATTCTTTTAGAATGAAGAAACGAAGAAAAGGCGTAGAGATCTTTGGATATTTGTTTTGAGGATATATTCAGAAGCTCGTGATATTTGTCGTATATCTGCCTTAATGGTATCGGATCAGCAGGCAGACCTTCCTTTTTTATAGACGCTCAGACATAACTTTTCGTTTTACCGTCTATGCACAAATCGTCAGGTTTATCCTGGAGATAGGCTAAGAACAGACGAATGTTGTCCAACAGTTTGTTATCACTGAGTTTGGAAAGGGCATAGCGGGACTCAGTAGAATCAGCAAGGGTCTGTTGGGTTAGTTTTACATTAGGTGGTAAGAGAGGATCAAAGCAGGGAGGTGGATGTGAATCTGTAGAAGAAAGAGAAGAGTTAGGGTTAAGAATATGGGAGCTTACAAAATTAGAGTATTTTGCCCCTGTAGTGAAGTCTAAGCATGGAAATTGAGGAGATTCAGCAGGAGGAATATATGGGTGAAGATGGACAGTCAGGATTGATATTAAAATACACAGGTTGGTGAGCAAGTTTCGGTGTGATTGGTGTTTGCTGGTCTTTCGCATTGGATTTTAGTAAAGCCTGTCTTGGCCTAGGTTGGGGTATAGATAGGGGCTTAGGTTGGAGCTGAGATTGATGCTTAGTTAGGGGTGTAAATTGGTGCTTTGGTTGGGGTCTATTTTGAGTTTTAGGTTGTGATTTTGGTCGGAATATTGGATGGGGAAAGAAACTCGTTTGGCAGGAGGTTTCACCGATGAAGGTGAAGTCTTTTGCTTGAGAGAAGACAACGGCAAAGCGCCAGAAAAGTTAGGAAAGACACCCATTTTTAAGGACTAGGTGGGGTCTGGATTCTTATTTTTCTTTCTAAAGACTTCCGATTGGGGCTTGCTATTGGATTTTGGTTTAGGAAAAAGTGGGCTATTGTTCATTATAAGTTGCATATTTCCAAGCTGACTGAATCCGTTTAGGTGATGGAACATCCATTCGTATTTGGATGGAATCTGGATCTTGAAGCACCGTGATGACATCGGTTGACATTCACATAAGTTTAATGCAAATTTACGCATAAAGTAGGAGTCTTTTATTCCAGTCCGATAAATTCCAAGCATGTCCACATTTAATGACCGTTTCCACTGCCGAAGTTTCTTGAGGTAGTTCAGGAAGATCACTGTCCATGACTTCGGCAGAAAGTATTTCTTCGAAGATTGAAGTATTGTTCCTTTTCAAAATTGGTTGCTTCTGTTCGTGAAGGGCATCATTTAGAAAGAACTCCATATTATTTTCTAGATGATTTTGAATACCAGCTGTTATTTTTTCTTGGTTTCTTACAGTTGCACAAACAGTAGAGAGTGTGCAGTTTATGTTTTGAAGCTCAGTGAAAAGAAAAACAATTCTTTTTTTTCGGATTATGCAAAAACTGCAGAAAATAAAATTAAGGGAGCAAACTAAAAACACGTCCGATCAGTTCTGAGGGCAATTATACAATGATTATACACACACCGAGTACTGAGAGCTTTTCGGTTTCTTCGATGAAAGTGCCATTCATGAACAGTGGCATGGAGGGTATGTTTAGCTTTAACGACAGAAGGTAGCATTGATTTTTCATTAAATCATTAAACTACAAACGATTTCTATTACCCTATTTGAAAATGCTGTGTAAATCGGAGTTTAATGAGCTTATCATTCGGTACCGTTGCGATTGCACGTCCGAGGGCGAAGGACGTGAATAGTTTCACAGACCGTGAATCGACCCCTGTTGTCATTATGCCGCCATTTTTTTTTAACGCTTATTTCTATTTTCGCACGTAACTCTCGTAGTTTTTATCTAAGATAGGAAAATTATATAGAAAAATTGTATCCAAACTTTTTTCGCTAATTGCTTTTGTTTAAAAGTAATAACATACTTTGTTATAAAACTAGGTGTTGATTTTTATATTCGTCATATTTTTTATATCACTTGTATTTTCGACAAAATCTTTCATTTATAACGATATGACGAATCTGTCAGCAATCGCATTTTTTCATGCCATTAGTGGATTTAACACAACGTCCGCTCTTTTTATCGCCGAAAAAACGAACCCATATGCGGTTCTTGCAAAGAAAATTGATCTGCTTTCTTCTTTCGATATATTTTTTTTTTTCATTTTCATTTCGTCGGATAGTTTCTTATAGCTGTGTACGGAGGCAATCTTTAATGGTCGCATTAGAAAATTAGAACCACAAATCCCTATCAGTTACCTACGACTTTTTAGTTTAAGACTTAAATACATGAGCTACTCGTTATATACTAAAACAACCCTTAAAGCTTAAAACCAAAATGGTTCCCTTTTACCAAAAAATAGTGCTATGGAAAATAAGGGACGTAAATAAAATATGATGAATATAAAAAAATCAATTTCTGGTTTTTAACAAAATATGCTATAACTTTCAAACAAAAGCAATTAGCGAAAAAAGTTATTTAACATATTTTGTGGGAAATTTAATTTTCTACAATTTTGCTATATATATATATAATATATACATATGTATATAGATATAATTTTCGATAAAAACACAATGGCGGCGTAATGAAAATATGTGCAATTGTGCAAAATATGTTTTTGGGTCGTGTGTACTCTTTCGAATTTCGAAGTCAAATGCCGTCCACTTATTTGTTTCCAGAGCTCCATATAATGAAATTTAAATGTACTGTACTAAGTCCACTATCGACGAAATATTAACATTATGGCAGGTCTTGGCAAAAACATAAAAACTTTAAATCGATAACCACCACCTTTTCATCGATTTCAAAGCCGAGACGAGTTATATATACGGTGACCATATTTCTCTGAGCAAATAAATTTGAAAATTGAAAAAATAATAACTTTTATTTGGTAAAAAATCAAAAAATTCTCAAATAGAAAAGAATATAAAATCGTAACACAAAATACGCTTAGAACTGCAACAAAAAACTTTTAATTTAATTTTTTTTTTAATTCTGACCTTCTTGAACAAAATCTATAGAAAATAAAAATAAATAATTTATTAAGGAGATCATTGTTGGTATTTTTTTGCTGAACAAAATTTTTGTTTGATGGTTTTTCGTTTGCTCTTAAAAAACTATTTTTTTTTTAACTTCTGAGGGTTTACATTGTAGTCTAATTTTACCTTTAACATATCTGTGAGAGTTTCACATTAAATTGTTTTTTTTTTTCATTTATCCAAATATTATTTTGGAAAAATACTCTTTCGACTGGTGCATTTGAACCTGGCAGACACAAGCCAGACTCGGCAATTAGTAAGAGATTTTTAATTTTATAATTTTTTTTCAAAAATGCTCAGAAATTTCTTTCCATTTATCGACTACAGTTTATTGTTTTGTTTTTGTTGTAATGTGTAAAGTGTAAGGTTAAAAATGATTTTAGTTTAACAAATTCGTCAAACAAGTTGCAATCATTGTTAGTTGTTTCTCTCCGCTTTTGGATGACAAAAGATAATGAAGATTTTATATCTGGCCAGGTAGAAAGGATTCATAAAACGCTGAAAAAAGGAATTTAGTGGTTCATATGTGACTCTTTCCTCGTACAATTGCTACGTACGCCCCCACCTTGAGTATGCTTCACAGGTATGGACTCCTTATTACATAATTCATAAGAACTGTATTGAAGCAATCCAACACAATTTTATTAGTTTTGCCCCTAAAGGTCTACCTTGGAATGATCCAACAATATTCAATGTTATTCGAATATGTATATGGAAATACGGGACAAACCCGGTACAAAAAATTAAATAAGGACACCTGTACGTCCGGGGGTTTCTCAAACTTTAGCCGAAACAGACGAATTAAATAAGGGACTGTCCCGGGAAATACGCGACGGGTGGTCACCGTAGTTATATAGAGCAATGTACAGTCTTAACATCCCTGCCAAACTAGTTTGCCGGTGTAAAATGACGATGGAAAACTCACGCTGTTCCGTCAAGGTCGGTAAAAACCTCACCCACACCTTTGAAGTCAAAAAAGGATTTAGATAGGGCGATGTGCTGTCATGCGACTTTTTCAACGTCATACTTGAAGGAAAAGTGCATAACTCTCACGCCAACATCAGAGGCACGATCTTTCAAAAGTCCGTCCAATTACTCGCATACGGCGACGATATTGACATAATCGGAAGGTGATATAGATCGGATGGACATCAATGCTCCGGCCCGGAAAATCTTCGATTCCACAAGAACTCGAGGCAGATAGCTGAGGACCGAGCTGGCTGGAGAAAAAAAAATTTTCTCCTACCCGTTTTAAAATATCGATTTTTCAAAAAAAAAAATATAATTATTAAAAATAGAAAAAAAAGTTTTCGAAAATACTTTTATGTTAAATGAGTTAGGCTACCTACATCTTCCTGAATATCAATTTTGTTTGTAATCATTTAACCACTACGGTCCTATGGGGGGTACCGTTTTAAGCCCACCATCTTAAATACAATACATACAATAACACACTGATTTATTTTCGTAAGAATTCTTCGAACCGTTTTCGAAAAAAATAAGCTTTTATATAACAGTTATATGACAGGTACCGTTAATTTTTGAGCTAACAAAAGTCCTCTGTAGAATGTCAAAATAACCCTATATACCGTTTTGCTGTAGTCCAAAATACATACGAACAGACAGACAGAATTTTGCCAGTAACTCAAATTTGTTTCTCTATCATCGTAATGTCATGTTTGATTGTTATCTCAAAATTTTACATATAATCGCAAGTAAAAAACACATTGAAAGGAAAGAATTCTTACAGAAACAAAGATAAATGGGTATGAAAATAACACGAACTCTTAAAAAAGTATCAAAACCACAACCCTTTCAAGGTTTCATTTTCAAAAACAGAGAACGATTGAGTTTTAAATAATCATGAATGTTATAATAACAAATATTTTGAAATAACCGAATTGTGGCTTTTTATTTTCAGTTTATTTTGAAAATAAAAAATCAGGTTTTATTATGCAACTTCTTAGAGTTTGTTTAAGAGGCTGATCATTCAATAAAAAAAAATATAAATAGACAAAAATGTATTTTATGTTATGTTATGTTTGATTGTTTTTTTTTTAGTTGCGATTATATGTAGGTATATACTAGGTATAGGCAAGTTTAGGATTCGTGAATATAAAATGTCTCTTTGTCTATCCGTCTGCATGTACGTATAACGAACTGCAGCCTAAATGGCTCAAGCGATTACCTTCAAACTTGTGTGATTCTTTTGGCATTCCTCAGAGGAGATAAATGTACATACATATGTATGTAGGGTAATGGTACCAATACCCGAACACTTAACGATAAATCAGACGAAAACACGATATCAAAATGTTTGTTTAAAAGAAAAACAAATAATGAAAATTTAATGCGATAGATGTAATGTTTTTTTATCAGAAAAAAAATAAATGTATATTAGTAAATACAATCGTTTATTTATAAAATAAATAAAAACTCGAAAATCCTCATTTTTACCAGTTGTCGAACACAAGTTTCCCAATTCCGAACACTTAGTTCCCTGGGTTCCGAACACCAAAATTGAAGACAGTATTTTATATGATCTTAGAGCTAATTTATTTTAAGTTCAATTTAGACATACAAAAATATACTAAATATTTTTACTGTTAAAATAAAATTGAATATATAAATATATAGGAACTTCATGACACTATATAACTTGCATTTCTTTAGCTTAGCTAAACATAGTTTTTTTAAAGTAAAAAAAAGAAAAAAAGAAATACAATCAAAAACTTTAAATATAAACATATAAATATAAATTAGAAAAATATAAATAAAATCACATAACTTTTAGTTTAAATTTAAATTAATTAAAGTAAATAATAATAATAAATTTCTCAGGCAAAAATATATTAAATATTTTACATAAATATATAAATAACATAAATAAATATGAGTAGGATCTTCATGACAAAACAACTTACATTTTTTTAGCTTAACTAAATTTAAAAAAAAACAATAATTCACTAAACTAACTTTTAGTTAAATCTTATAAAATTAACCTAATACATAATAATAATAAATAGCTTTTTATAAACTCTTGGACCAATCACCGCTCCCGTCTTTAGAGCTAAGCTAAAGGATGTTTCGTCTCCGTTATTAATTCTGCTTGGATCCAACAGAATGTTTACGACCTTGCTCTTCTAAAAAATCGTTTAAGTCATGAAACCATTTTCGAATCGATTCCTCAGTTACAATTACCCTTGCTTTGCTGACGGTCTCCGAAACTCTCAATGAAAGCTCTTTGTGCCGTTTTAGGGATCCATAATACCACTTTTTTCCCGGTCTTCCCTGTTTGAAAGGGGTTTCCTTTTATCGTCCTTAATGATGTCTTGAACTACGTCCAAAAGTTTATTGGGTTTCTGTGGGTAACCTCATTTTGCAATATTAAGGAGCCACTTGTCAACCTTTTTCTCTTCGCTTTCTATTAATACAGTTGCTGAACCTTGTTTTTGAGTTAAATCTTAAACTTTGCCTTTAATTCTATCGTGAAGTGTTGTAACTAGTAGCTCAAATTCTCTGCTAGCTTTTCTTAATCCCATAGCATTGGATCTTATTGCCCTCAAAGCAGCTACTAGGGAACTATCATCGTATTTTTTGAGAGAGCGTTCCATTTTAACTTACCTTATTATGGGTGTGAATCTTTCAGATAAATTATATGATTGAGAAGTAATATGAGAATGTTCGGACAAAGGATCCAAAGAAGTCGTTGATTCCTTTACCCGAATACTTAGGAATATGGGGTTCGGTTACTGGAACATTCAAGCATTATGCAATTTTGTATATAAAATATGAAAGATAATATAGTTTATGTCAATAATTACTCTTAAAATGCTAAAAAAAATATTTTAACCAGTTGCCTATTTCCAAACAGTAGGGTTCGGGAGAGGAAACTCGTGAAATTTGGTTTCCTTTAACCGAACAGTTTACAACAGTAAGGAAATAAAACAAATTTAAGACTAAATTTTGGAAAAACTGCTTACTTTATGTCATTATCAATACATAAAACTATTTAAATTAACATATAATTATTATGTTTTTGCACAAATAAACACTATTTCTACAGACACTTTAACTTTAGTTTACACTTGCGCGTCGTCACACATCAGATACTTGCTGAGCACAGTACACATATCTAAGGTAATATCATAAGAAATTTTATTTTTGCAATCTTCTGCGCATCTGTCAAAATCAAAGAAAAATGGGCCGCCGATACCATGACCTTGTTTATTTGTTTTGAAAAATAATGATAGCCGTGTTTTATTGGTAATCTATAGCTAGCGCAGTATTGGAAGTCCCAATAAAACGCTATATTCACTCCATAATTCACTTTTAATTTAACCCCCAAAGTGACAACTGACGTCTTGTTGAATAAATTTAGAAGGGTGTGTTCCAAATTCAACTCAGTTCTTGGACAGAGACATCCGGATAGAATATCCAACCATGACGTCATCAGTGACCCTTGATGACAGAATTAAATTCGGTTTTAGAAAAAAACTGCAGTAATTTAAGTTTCAATTGATGCAGGTTTTGTCTAATGTCTTATTTGATTGATCCAATATACATTTTAAGTCAACTAACACTTTGGATCCTTTCCAAAAATTTTATTTAATTTAGTTAATTTGGGTCACTGATGACGTCCACTGTCACTGTATCGCCGGCATTACTGGGAAGTAGTGGCGTACGTGACTAAATACACGCTTACACACACACCGATTATTTACCGACCATTTCATTCGACTACTACGTGAAATTGTAGGTATGTATGACGTGTAAATCTAGTTTTGGTAGTGCAATGGGTGAAAAAATCCGGTGAGTGTGCAAGCACTCCAAAATCGGTGTGTGTTCAAATAGCCTAAGATGTCGCATAGATGGATAACCTACTTACATATATACAAACAATGTTGTAATATACCTACATTCCATACATTATACACATGGTATGGAATAGGAAAATCCAAAAATTGTGGTGCTTGTCCAATGTCCAACTTAAAGTGTTACTATTTTACAATAGAGATTAACATCGATTGAAAGTTGTACGGTAAAAGACCTTGTGAGACCTAATGACAGTGTTCGATTTTAAGTGAGAAAAATGTCACCTAAAGTAACTATTCACATGCGAGCCACTAACGAATTTTATTTTTAGTTTAAGGTAGGTTAAGGTAGTAAGTAAGTTTTAGTTTTATATAAAATCATAAAAAAGGTAGTAAGTAAGTTTTAGTTTTATAAAAAATCATACAAAAAAATTGCGACTGTCCTCACTTAGGTTTTTTCTCACATTTTCCTGATATGAAGAAAACTAACAAAATATAAATTTTTAAATCTATTAAATATACAAATAAAATATAAAAGAAAAGATCTAACAATAAGAAAATAGAAATCATATGTAATGAGAACCACAAACGTCATTTACTTAAAATTATATACAAATATGTAATAGCATTTAAGTTTTTTTAGGCTTATCCAATGAAATGTTATTTTGTAGGTAAATAAATAAACATTAAAAAAAAACGAATAAACGAACATAGTCGTTTGACTTTTCTTACACATGGATTTTTACTTGCGATTATAGGTACAACAATGCAAGTTATGCATTCGTGCAGATAAAAAAATTTGAGATAACAATAAAACATGACATTACGATGATAGAGAAACATATTTGAGTTACTAGCAAAATTTTGTCCGTCTGTCTGTCTGTATTTTGGACTGCACCCTAAACGGTTTGCCCAATCGTCTTCAAATTTTGAACTTAAGGTTATTTTGACAAAACTCCTCTGTAGTTTTTTTCAATTTTTTTTTTTAGCTCAAAAACTAACAGTATCTGTCATATAACCGTTATGTAAAAGCTTATTTTTCTCGAAAACGGCTCTTAGAATTTTTATAAAAAAAAAATCAGTGTATATATATCAGTAATAAATGTACGTTATTTTTGTGCTTAAGTTTGTATTTAATTTGTTTGTATTTAATTTGTATTTAAATTTTATTGTTTAAATTATTTCACCCAATACAGTTTAGCGTACTTTATTCAAACAATCAAAAGTCCCAAAAATCGAATAAATACTTCTGATGTTCACTTTAATTTTCTTAAATTTTATTCTACAATGTGACCGCACATATAAGCAAGTACGTGCGATCCCGTCGTGCAATTTATTTTTATTCGTAGCTATCAACCACCAAGGAAACAGACACAAAGGTGGTTTTGAGGTTATTCGCGAGCGAATAATTTGTTCGTGAAGTGTGGAACGCGAACTTGGCAGTTCGTAGCAATCTGATTGGAATTCTCGACGAACATTTTGTTTTCTCAAACTAACATACCTATTTTAGAAACTAAAATGCAAATTTAAGTAGGTATCTAACTAATAACTACATTTATATTTCCATCATTTGGTATTAAGATTGTGAAGAATTCAGGTTTATAAGTTGTTTTAAATCACATTTATTCGTCGTTGGTTGGTCGCTCTAATGCGAATAGTCCTTAATTTACGATCTACTGCGTCGAAAAAATCTTTCCTATCTAACTAATTCTTCCAACTAGTATGTACCGTGCAATAATCAGATTGCTTTCTAAAATGCCATGCGTTCTACAGACGCACAGATAAATTACAATTATTTTCATTATTTATCTAAATATTTCCCTATTTTATGTCAGTTACATATTTAGATAACTTAACAAGTTAAGATAATACCTGGTATGTTACATATAGCAGTCGTAGGTGTATTAATTGTACCCACAACTGCACCATTCTCCTCCGCTGCATAATTATTCCCATTCTGATTTATCGACTCCACTGTTGTCGTCATTGTGTTTTGTTGATTGGACAGATTTTTTTTGGAATTTCGCTTTAATGTAAAAGTATTAACAACTCTGGAAAACTTCGACTGTGCCTTGTGGGAACAACTTTTCGAAGCTGCTACTAAGCTGAGAGATGGTTTTTCCTTATTTGGCGGTTGTTGTTGGCGGCAGTTGTGAAATTCTTCATAATAACTTAACCGATTATCTGCAGACGAAGAAAATGTGAGAGGTGTTTGCATAGGTGTTTTTTTTGAAATGCCCGCGGTTTTGTTGGTTGATTTTGTTTTGAAAATACGATTCCACATTTTTTTACTCATAATTATTTTCTTATAAATGAAACTAATTTGGAAGGTATAGCGCTAACAATTTTAATCACTAAACTGGTTCACACTTCCAGAACAAATGCTACAAAAATAGCGCACCAAATACATATAATTTTAGTAACTCCCGTCCGATACGACTCAGAACGCATTAATAAAATCTTAGAAATAGGATTCCATAAGGCATCGAGCATAGACGAGATGAATTTTACTTCATCACCGGCGAAGTGTGGCACTCAACTAACTGAAAGTCACTACGGATACGGAAGACGTTTTAGCAGAATAATGACTAAAACGAAATCACATTGTGCAAGGGTGGCAGTGGCAGTGGCTTTATTTAAAGCAACGAACAACGATTGACGATTCCACTCCACAGCATTATGTATGATTCTATGAGTTGAGTATGAGGTTGTTGCTTCTTCTGTAGTTTCTTCACGACTTCTCCGGATAGTTCCGACGCCCCGACCCCCGAGCCTCGGCCAATAGTTGTGTCTGGCTGGGTTGTGTTGTCTTAGATTTTAGATATGTATGTATATTTTTAAAATTGAATATTTTGGACCTGCTTTCCGCTGTTTGATTTATAGTTCAACCGTTCAACGTTGAGAAGCGATTAATAGTGATGCTTGATGCACCTTAACTTGTGGTGAGAAAAAGTAGCACACAAATGATAATTAATACGGAATTGATAAGGTTGTACATTAATATGTACATAAACACGAGTATACCTACGATGTCGTAAGCACAAATCAGTTGTTTTGCCTCTAGAAGCTATCATATCATTGTTTATTTTGGAGTTAAACTAACGAACTTGGGAAAACAAAGCGCAAATACATATGTACATAAATCCTTTATATTCGATTCAAACATTTAACTTCATCAATAAATTAAATCGATGACTGGCTAGTTAACACTTTTGTACTAATTCTTAAGGCTTACAAATTTGTATACATTATAAACAATAAATTTAAAAAAAAGCGTATATTGCGACCAACAAATGTGAAAAATTCTGGACTAGATTGTAGAATCACTAAATGTTTTTTAGTACCTACTAATTTAGACTTTAAATAAACGTGTATGGGGAAGTAACTTTATCCCAATTTTCCGGATTAATTTAAAAAAAAATATCAATTAAAGACAAAAAGTTGCAAAGACCAAAGTTATAGAAAATTATTGTTTTCATTAAAAGTTGAAAATAAGAGTTTTTAACAAAATCAATTTCGCATAAATTCAAGTTAGCGGCCAACGCTGAAGTGCTAGGAATTCGAGAATTTAAATTTATAGAAACTCCTTATGAGTCCATGAGTGGCATGCCAGAAAGCACTATTGTAAGACAATTTGGCTTCCCTTCCTCATGTATAATTATAGTTTGACAAATTAAAGACATGAAACTTTATGGAGGTGATATATGTAAATTAGATGTGAATATTTCTATTATCTACCAGATTCTACCAGAAAGCTGACATGGCAAAATTTTTTCCTCGCATGACTTGCCAGACCTTGCGGCACAACCGTTCAATAAATTATACAGTATGCCGTAACTTACGCTTTAAAAATTGTAGCCAGTTCAGTAAAAATTATATTCCCGTTTATCATATTCACAATATTTTCAATGAAACTAAAAAAAGGCGCAAAATTATAGAAAACCTATTTTTAATCCATTGTGTGTAGTTTTATATTTAAAATGGCGTTTTGTGAGAGCAAGCTGTCATTCTCTCAGAGAATTTGCAGTTTCACACTAAAAAGATAATGTGGGGTTTTTAATTTCCAATTATTAAAAATCTAGTTTCACACTAAAAGAAAAACAATTTTTGAGTCGTCTGTAATAAATTGAAGAACTACCTACACTTTTAATGTTAGAGTAAATTTTTTATTTGTTTTAATTTGGTATAAATATTTTAATTAGATTATTTTAATCTAGATAGGTATTCATATAAATACACTGCCGATAATTATTTGTAACAACATTATAAAAAAAATTAACAACATAATGTCTGCAATTAAAAATAAATAAATAAACCAATTCTTTTTGTGCAACAGATTATATTTAACAAGCATCTGCAACAATATACAATATACCTACCTTCTTTTAGATAAAACAAAACTGCCCCCAACATAAATGGTGAATTCATTCAAGTTTATTGCGTAAGATTTACCATTTACGAAACTACGTGGTTGAGGCCAACATACAGTCTGTCATTTCACGCAAAAATTGGTCAAAGATTTTTGGACTCTTGCCAAAGAAAACCATTTCAAAATAGATAATTCTGTTTCGTATATACCTAATGGATGCAGCACATTGCCCTTTCAACTTCATAGTGAATTTAAATTTTTAATGATGGGATACTGTAGCAAGAGTTTCTTCTCAATGCAATACCGTTCGAGAGGCACAACCAATGTACTTAATGTACTAATTGAACAGTACATATTTCACTTACATAAATCTTGATCGATACGAAATTCAAGCAGAATGTCGATGAAGCTGATGAGTATATAATGCATTTCAATTGAAAATAAATTATGTACATGACGAATATTTCTCCAATCATAAAATTAATGAATTGAAATCATTGATGTTTTCCGTTTTACATCACATTTTTGGTAAGAAATAAATTGCATGGCTAAATCGCACGTACTTGCTCATACGTGCGGTAACATTAGCCGTGTTTTTTAGGAAAGCTGCATATGAGCAGTGTTAGATTTCCACAGAAATAAAGGGTATACTCATACTCACTTTAGCTGATTATGCGAGTGAAGTCACATTCTTCTGATTTTTTGTTCTTAGAGAGTGTAAATAAATGTATTAATTTGCCAATTTTGTTATTGTTTTTTTATAATATATTGTTCTTATAATCATAAAAAATCGTTTAAATCTTCAATTAAAAAAAATAATATTCACCTAATAAATAAATAATAATAAAAGAAGAATGTGATGTCATAAAATATCAAGATGGCGATTTGTATGCGTCTACTTGTCTACTACCTTGTATTTCTGTTTATCATGCGTGTTGTCTTTTGTCAAAATTGACATCTCGACTGTTTAAGACAAAGGGATTTGTTCGTTGAATCAGGTATTTGCCATAAAAGTTTATGGATGGTGAAATGACAACTGTACTTGGTGGTTGGGATTTGTTAAGAAAATCCATTTTAATAACTCAACTATGTAAATTACAACAGAAAATATTAAATAACATTTAAATTTTTTTTAAGACTGACGTTCTGAGCAGAATTTTTGATTTGGAAATTACAAATACCTAATTCACTATGCATCAATTTTTAAATTTAAGAACTTAAGAGAGCAGACACGTTTTTGCAAAAATAGTGTACGTAATTTGGTTTTATAATTTTTTTTATTCTTATTAGACTCTTAACTTTTTGCGTTCTATTTTGTTCTTTTGTTTTGATTGTGCATTTTTCGTGATTCCGAATTGCTTTTATTTACTATTTTACTCTGTCTTGAATATCTATATAACTTTTCGATTCTTAAAAGATTTCCATTGATCTGCATGTCAGATGTCAACATCTGAAAATAAGGATACAAAATACAAAAAATTATACTTGTTCAATGATCATACTTGTTCGATGATCTAAAATACTATGAGGTTTGTTAAAACTCAGCGCTGGATGACGATTCCTCATATCAACTTAATGGACTTAAGTGCTTTAAATGCCATGATAGTTTCTTATAATTATTTAATAATTTTAGTCTTTTATATGTAAAATAATCATGATTAACTAAATACAGAAAATGAATCACCCAAACGAATCAAACTATCATGCACACGAAATGCCATGTAATCAAAATGAACATCATCATGATTTCTTCTACTTCCCTTATTCTAGTTTGATTGAGTACCTATAATCACAAAATGTACTCTATGAACGAAGCCTTTCAGATACACAAAAATGCATGATACAAGTCTTATATCATGACAGAAATTATCTATTGTGAATGATTTTTCTTTTTATTCTATCCCCAGCCAAATTCAACATCTACTTTTATGGGCTTGGGCAGCTAAATTTTGGTATTGGCAGGTGGTTGTTGTAATGTGTGTAAAATCCTACTTCCCTTCGGATAGCTTTGCCACAAAAAACACGCCTATTTGTCGATTAAATTTTAAAAATATTAAGAAAAACATCAAAGTATTTATTTTCGATTTTTGTGACTTGTTCGAAAAAAGTTCATAAAATTGTATTGAGCGAAATAATTTAAACGCCATTTTATTTGATTAGGAATTAATTTAATTTTTTTGTTTCAAAATTGTAGGAACGGTTTTTAACTTTTTTTAAAAAATAAAAAAAAAATATTCAAGAATGCGAACATAAGCACACAAATAACCTTCATTTAAAAAAAAATTTATTTACCGGTTTTCAAAATATCGATTAAAACAAAAAATAAAAAATGATTAAAAAATATAAAAAAAAAGTTTTCCAAAATATTTTAACGTGGAATTACTTAGGCTGTCCATATCTTCTTAAATATCAATTTTGATTGTAATCATATAACTATTTTTCGAGAAAGTCGAAAAAACAGGTTTTATGGGAGGTACCGTTTTAAGCCCACTATCTCAATTTTTTGTTCCCCATAATATGTACCGCACCTGCAATAGTATATTGATTTTCTTAATAAAAATTCTCGTTTTACAAAACCTATGACCTATGTGGATATCTTATCTGCCATTGAGCTATATGTGGCATCTGACATTTCAATTTGTGTCGCTTATTAAAATATTGGTGAAACTCAATTTCTTTTTTAAATATGGTTTTCGGCAAGAGTACAATAACCTTGGCGTCAGAAAATTTGGGGGCTTTTCCCCTTCACCACCAATTGAGCACAGTGTCCTCAAGGTCGATAACCTAGGATAGCATTCCTAATGTACCCTTAAATAACCCATTAAAGCTCCATCAACTTCGCAATGCTTTCCAGCTACTACCACTTTTTTCGACATATCGACTGGCCTATATTGGAAGCTATTACAGATGAGTCATCAATCAGCATAGCTTTGCAATTCAATGTTTCCAAACATAAAATTTCTAATGTACTGCATGGAGAAAATCCTTATACATTATATTGATTTGGAAAAAAGACTTGAGTTTTCTACATGGTTGCTAGAGTGTAGCTTGGATGATAACGAGTTTATTAGCAGAATTCTTTTAAAGGATGAATCTCAATTTTCAAGAGATGGACTCACAAATTTTCACAATCATCTTCAACCTAAGCTGAATTCTGAAAACGATCTGGAGTTTTTGAGAGATGATTTACCATTCATATTAGAAGACATTCTATTTATGCAACTAGCATGATCGTATTACCAACAGGCCGGTGCTTTAGCCCACTATGGTACTAAGGTTACGAGGTGGCTAAATGAAAATTAGGTACAGTAATCGTTGGATAGGAAGAAATAGACCGGTTCACTGGCCTGCAAGATATCCTGACCTTACTGTATGGATTTTTTTGTATGGGGAAGAATGAAAGAACTTGTTTATTCGACTGAAGTAGCAACTTTAAATGATTTGGAAGAGCGTATTCTCGAAACGTCTTCAAATGTAGAGCAGCAGCAAGCGTAAGCATTTGCAGTGAAATCCAAAAAAAAAAATTAAAATTGTTGATAGAAATTAATTAATTTAAAAATTATTTACATAAATAGAACAGACATACATATATAAGGCTTTGAAAAAAAGTAAACCATATTTTTGTAAGAATGTCCCTTATTCCAATTTTGGTCAAATGCTTTAGAAAAATCAGTCTATATATGCATCCACATCATTTACATTTTCCAGAGTTTTTGAAAATTTATTGAAAAATGTTACAAGGTTTGAAGTGTTGTTTACAAATTATGTTCTTCGAAAGGAAAGACAGGCTTTGACAAATAACTTTTTAAAAAATCTAAGGAATACAGAAAAGTTTGAAAATTAGTCTGTAGTTAAATATGTCAGTCTTGTCTCCCTTTTTAAAGCCTAAAGACAGGAATGATAAAGGATTTCTTCCAGAAGAATAATCATCGCAATACGCAATGATTTAAGTTCTTGTGTGTACCAACAGCAAGGATGGAAATATTCAGGTTTTTGGATGTTTTAGTTTTGATAGTATTTTGTAACCAGTTTCCTAAGATCGTATAGAACTTAGCAGCTGCATCGTCAATATTAGTAGAGTGTGATATACTATCAATATCAGCGCTACCTAAGCTTGCTTGAGTTCATTACACAGCTCATTAATGCTATCAAAGTAAATAAGTTCTTGCTGTGAGGAAGTTAGAGAAGCTTCTTGATGAGATCCATCTTCAGAAGGAACCCATTCAATATGAGGAACATTAAAGTCTCTTGCAAGTAGAACATTGCTGTTAGAAGAAAGGTCAAAAACGCAATCTAAGACCATAGAAAGTTCGGTATAGACCGTAGCAGAACTTTTGGGAGGAATGTACGTATTAAGCAAATAAACTACCCTAGATTGTGTAAATAATTTTACGTAAACTAATTCAATCGAAAAATTAAAAAGAAATGAATTGCCTATTGACAAAAACTATTAAGTACTTTACTTTTAATATACTTTATATTCTACCACTTGCAAATTAACTACCTCGCAAGTAAAATGTCAATAAGCATACAAATTACATTGCTATAGGTATCTCGACTATTTATATTTTCATATTTTAGAAACTGTTGGCAAAAATTTCAAATTCATAAGATATTTTATTTAAAAAAAGAACGACTGGTGGCCTGTCATTAAACTATAAACTATAACTTTACTTTAACTATAAACAAATATTCAACTTGTATAATAATAAAAACTTACATGTCTCCATTTCATACGTCATCATATCCACATTTCCAGTTGTAGCTGCTCCATATTCATTGTTCATGATTACTGTGCCTCTTTAACAGCAACACGGATTTCAATGAGGATTTTGAAACGACATTTATTAATTTTAATTGATGAACCTGATTTTTGTGAAATTGATTCGATTTATAAATACATATTTTTAGAATTCACATCTTCCACAAATGTGTATGTCTAAGAAACGCTTCCTTCTGAATCACTGGTGCAATATTTGATTCCGCAAGAGAGTTAACATACATTTGAATTATATAGAATTCCTATTCCTGGGGTCGCTTTCGAGTCAGTATTATGACTGCAAAAATATACCTCACTACCATACATAGTGCCAATTGGCACATTAATATTAACAGTTTAAATTCTGGGCTTGGCAAAATTAAATAAAAAAAACTAAACGGCAATATTATTCACATTATGTATTAACATTCTTTAGCCTTTGTTATAGTAAAATCTTTTCGCAAAAAAAACTGGTGGGTGTTAGATTGGAGCCTGATGCATACAAAAAACTGATGCCTGATGAGGTGATGAAACTGAAAATGGATGGATACTCAATTTAGTAGCCGTGCGTCGGTCGTGTCGTCGTTCGCGAAGATTACTAAATTACTATCTGAAAGTGTGCAAAATTTAATTTCATATCTTCACTGCGAATACTCAAATAATTCAACTCGACGTTTTTTTTTATGTAGATAGATATAAACACATTTAACTTCTCTGTAATGTATGTAGGGTAGGTATTAGAACAACGTATTAATGAAGACGCAAACTTTCAGTTATCTAAAACTACTTTAGCTGAGACTGTTAAGCAAACAATATTATTACTGAGCATGTGAGTTTTTTTCATTGCCAGTGACAAACTATTGGATATGTTTTTGTATTGTTGTTCATAAAACTCTAATGAATTAATATTAAAACAACTTCCACCAATTGCTTGTGTTGTAATAATGTGTTTGTATCTAAACTAAGGCTCAGTTATAGCGATCAGTAAAAATCCATCAGCAAAAGTTGAAACCTCTGAAAACTGGAATTTTTTTACGTACGGGTAATTATGGCAAAGTTATGTCAGAAATCAAATGCAAACCACACCTGCTATAACCTCTATTTTGTTTAATAATGCAAAATGCTTCAGTTAAATTTTTTACTGATGAACGGAACAGTAAAAAAATAGACCACAAACACTGGAACAAAATGTTCCTTTTTTTAATGAAATGACAATCAGGAGCCTATTTCACAGATCATAAAACATAAAAAATTGTATGATTTTATCATACTTCATACATCTATTCTGGTTCACAGAACTGTTGTATGATCGCTGTCATACAGCAGTGTAATAGACTGGAATATTTCCAGTAAGATTCTGTTTCACAAAATGTATGACAAATTTTCATATATCACATACAGCTATATAATTTGATGTAGGACATACATATTTTAGTTGCTCAAATTAAACATTTTGCTAAACGAAAATTCGCATTGAGCTAAAATTGTAGAGACCCTTGACAATGAAAAAAATCGGAAACTGGCAAAAAAAGTAATTTTAGAGGAAATAAATAACGGGTGATTTTTTTGAGGTTAGGATTTTCATGCATTAGTATTTGACAGATCACGCGGAATTTCAGACATGGTGTCAAAGAGAAAGATGCTCAGTATGCTTTGACATTTCATCATGAATAGACTTACTAACGAGCAACGCTTGCAAATCATTGAATTTTATTACCAAAATCAGTGTTCGGTTCATTCACCGTAACGTTGCGTCCAACAGCATCTTTGAAAAAATACGGTTCAATGATTCCACCAGCGTACAAACCACACCAAACAGTGCATTTTTCGGGATGCATGGGCAGTTCTTGAACGGCTTCTGGTTGCTCTTCACTCCAAATGCGGCAATTTTGCTTATTTACGTAGCCATTCAACCAGAAATGAGCCTCATCACTGAACAAAATTTGTTGATAAAAAAGCGGATTTTCTGCCAACTTTTCTAGGGCACTGATTTTGGTAATAAAATTCAATGATTTGCAAGCGTTGCTCGTTAGTAAGTCTATTCATGATGAAATGTCAAAGCATACTGAGCATCTTTCTCTTTGACACCATGTTGAAATCCCGCGTGATCTGTCAAATACTAATGCATGAAAATCCTAACCTCAAAAAAATCACCCGTTATTTAGACTATAACTATAAAAGTTCCGATTCATACACGTACAAATATTAAAAACACCAAATTGGTTAGAACTATCTGCCATAATTTTATTTTGCTTATCATTTCATAGAATAGAATATTTAGGTACATTACATAAACACAATCTATGAACCGAAAATATTGTCAAAGAAACAAGAGGGACACAATTATAATTTCACATTCGTTCGGCATGATTTTATTCACATATTCCTTTTAATTTGGTTGAAGTCCCAACTGATGATTATATTAGATTTCTCATCTATTCTTTAGTTATCATCTTTACCTACTTTAAGTTTCTCTTATATTCTCCCCGCTTCGAAATCTAAAGTCGAGAAAAATGTATGACAAGTAAAAATTATTTGAAATTAAACGTATTTTAATCAACAGTAGTAAAAATGGAGTTCGCCATCACAAGTCTTTTATAATAACAAATTTATGAAAAAGGTATTGCGAAAATTGTTGAACGAATTTTGATAAAATCCTGTTTTTTACTTTTAGTTTTTTGAAAAAAAATTTTTTTGGAAATTTGAAATTTTTTAGGGTTTATTTACATACATGTGATTACAAAATTTAAATTATATTTTTTATTAGTTTTCAAAATATTGATTTTTCAAAAAAAAAATTAATTTCAAAAATTAATTTTAATTAGAAGAAAAAAGTTATTCAAAATTTTGATATGCAGAATTCATTTGGCTACCTAGGTCTTTTCAAATATATAATATGACAGAAGTCCAAAAAGCCGTTACCGAGAAAGCCAAAAATTAAAAAAACCGTTATATGAAAGGTATTTTACAATATACTTTTCCCGTAAATTTGGTTCTGATTAAATGATAGCTAAGGCCTTCTCAAAATTGTTCATCAAAATCGTTGGAACCGTTTTCGAGAAAATAAAAAAAATAGGGCAGGTACTGTTGTTTTTAAATAAAATTTCCCTCTGAGGGATGCCAAAAGAAGCCGTTTAGGCTGTAGATCAATATACATACAGACGGACAGACTGAAAGACTGAGACTGAAAGACAGACAGACAGACATTTCTTGTAACTAATTTTTTTAAGCTTCTCTATGATCATAATGTCAAGTTTGATTGTTAGATTTTTTTTTTACGAATCCATAACTTGCTTTATATAGTCCCTATAATCGCAAGTAAAATAATACTGTTTTTCGGGTTTATTTTTTGTCAAAATAAATGGGCACGTTCACGTACATATTTTTCGTATAGGTTACCTTACATATGGAAACAGAGAGAAAATCCAAAGGTAAAGGGCACAACCCATAGAATCCGTTGTCCGTTGAGTCGTAATTTTCGATTGAGCACATATTATATACACACTTTTATGAGGGGCGTCCCATCCATTAGCATCGCATGCGACTACACAACGCACAAAGTAGACGAAAGTAACTTTTTCACTCCGGCGGATTTTAAAACGGATTTAAGCGAACCATTCAAATGTTTCATTATATTTGACATTAAACAACCGAATTCAGTATTCTATGGGAAATTCTACAAAATATTCTTTTAATTCATAAAAAAAGTACTATTTGGAAATAAAACAAGTTATTTTTTTTGAGGGTAAATAATTGATATAAAATTTATCCAAATTTTCGAAGTAACACTGAATTAAATTTTCCATCGAAGTTTAAAATGTTGAACTTTATTTTTTGTCTCAAGAAAAATCCCTTCCGTCTAAGCACTTTAGGTTGAAATGCGTATTTGAAGCAACGTATTCACTCTCTGTCATCGAACTGCTTTGTTTTAATTGTTTTCTCATTACTCAATTCTCTAAGTCTGCACGAATGCATAACTGGCGAATGGTCAAAAGTCCATAATGGACCCTTGGGTGGTCCACAATTCAATTATAACCCACCCAAATGGTTCAAACTTCCTGCATACTTCTGACCAATCGATTGTAAAGTAAACTGTTGGCCAGCTAAGGTGAGCCAAAAGTCCAAATTTGCACCTACTTTAAATCTAATAGAGTTTCTAAGCAAAGAAACTTGTTTTGGCTTGGGTAAAATAGAATCTTTGTTTTATATATATTATACAAAATGTATAGACTTTCGACTCTGTTTCTTTTAAAAATCAAGAATTTATGGCTAATTTTTTGTAGACTTTACGCCTGAGAAGTTGAACCTGCGCTTGCATAACTTTCTTACTTGCTTTATAGTACTTAGTATAATAAGAATGAAACAATTTTTTTTCTGTACGGGGTTTTAAAGCAAAATCCCTTTGCCTTCATATGGGAAATAGACCAATCTCATTTAAATAAAAAATGGGCATGACTGGGTCGCAAGTATTTGCTCTTATGTGCCTATAATTACATTGGAAAGCAAGATCTTTGGAAGAAACAAATAACATTTACGTTGAAAATAACACAGTTTAAACTTATAAATTTATAAATTTTAAATATTTTTTTCTTGTAAGTTTTAAAAATATTGAATTTTCAACAAAAAAAAAATTATTAAAAATAGAAATAAAATAATTATTCAACATTCTGGTGTTTTATTAATTTGGATACTTAGATCTTTTTAAGTATAAATTTGTATTGAAATCAAATAAGCTGTTACCGAGAAAGTCGAGAATTAAAAAGTACGTTATATGAAAGGTACCGTTAATAGACTTTTCCGGTAAATTTGGTTGTGATAAGATGATAGCTAGTACCAACAAAATCATTCTCAAAAAATTTAATCAAAATTGTTGTAGCCGTTTCGAGAAAAATAAGTTTTTCCTTAATCGTTATAGGCAGGTACCGTTAATTTTAGCCTAAAAATTAAATTTCAATTTTCACTCTGAGGAATGCCAAGAGATACACACATACCAAATTTGAAGGCAATTGCTTAACCCGTTAAGGCTGCAGTTCGATATACACCCGGACAGACGGGCAGACAGACAGACAGACATTTTTTGTCAATGACTTTCTTAGGCTCCTCTATGATCGCAATGTCATGTTTGATTGTTATTTCAATTTTGTTTATATTTACGAATCCTAAACTTGCCCTATATTTCCTATAACCGCAAGTAAAAATAACTTCTGTAGATAATAGTTCATGTACTCTCTTCTTGCACATTCCTGCCAATTTTTTTTTATCGAATTCGATTTTTACCATGTATTTCATTAAATGAATTACCACCAGTAAAATCGAATAAATAGTTTTTCTCGAATGTGTATTCTTCGAGCTTAGAATTCCTGCGAACAGATACTAAATATTGCGTAAGAAATTTTATTGATGCGTTTAAATGACCGTTTCTTACGTTAGATACATAAGTTAGAATTGTTTTTATTTCTGGTATGTTCCCATTTTTGGATGATGACTGATGATTTTTTTGAGGTAAGCAAACGGATTTGGAATCAAGTCTATAATTTCTTAGCCATCGTCAACACTTTACTTCAAGAAACATAGCATGATCACCCAAACGCAACAGACTGTCACAATTGTACATCCAATCGGTGTTCATCTGTTAATCGCATTACAACACTTGTTGCTTTAGTTCATAATAAACAACTCATGCTACGATATTTTGCCAATCGCGTAGTGCAAACCAAATCTATGTAATATCCAAGTTAGCAATTGAATTGACGCGACGCGACGCGATGGTTGAACATACCAAGAGCTTTTTTTAATACATAAACTTCACACTACAATGCTTAGTTCTGCACTAAGTTTTTTCTGAATTATGAACAAAAAAAACCCTGCACTAGTTAAAATCAAATTTGAAAGCCTTAGGGAATTTTGTTGTTATTGGACTTAGTTAGGACTTTTTTGAGATTCTCTCTGACAGTTTTTAGTTTCACACTAAAAAGATAATGCAGGGGATTCCTGTTATTAAAAATCTAGTTTCACACTAAGAGAAAATCAATTTTTGAGTCGTCTATAATTGAAGAACTACACTTTTAATATTAGTGCCAAATTTTATGTGTTTTAGTTTGGTATTAAAGCGTCTATGATTTTGCGTCATTTTATATGCCAAGGTATACACTGAGAAATGATATCATTTTTTAATAAGTGTATCTATTGTATCTGAAGACCTACGCCATTAAAAATTGTCCAGAAAACTTTGCTTTAAGCTAACTTCAACTAATTAGCGCCAATGAACTCATCGTTTTATTTTTCTACTACGTCTAACCATATATCTAAGAAACGTGACATTTTAATTAAATAATTCAACAAAATTTTCTTTTAAGCACAGCGGCTGATGTCATATCACACAAGTTTTGGTAAAGTATGTAAATAAATAAGGCTAGCCTTGCCAATTCGTTGAACTTAAAAATAATTTCAAGGTTATACCTACATATATAAATTTGATATGCATAACCAGTTAAATATACACTTTTTTTACAATATATCTATAAGAATTCCAGCTATCTTTTTTAGTTAGAAATAAATGTATACAAATATTAGTAAATATATACGTAGGTACAAACGTTAAGTTCTTCATTTACAATTACATATTTACATACACAACGGCATTCATTAAAATCAATATGTTTACCTAGTTTTCTTTATAAAGCCCACAAATATGTTGCACTTTAATAATAATTTCTACTGTGGCTCATAAAAGAAGACATGGGTTAGTGCCACTTCTGTACTCGATGAGGTTTTATCTATTATACATGTTTAGCTCGGCTTCAGATATATTTTGATTTACATCATAATTCCATATACACGAAATATTGCCTCAGATAAGTATGCATTCTATAGGCTGGTTTGTGTTAGTCATAATATGTAGACAAAAATCTTGACTAAGGTAAATATCTTATCATTTTTTGAAAAAGTAAAATTGACACAAACAATGTTTTAAACAATAATGAGATTCTATGGAAAAACCTATGACTTTACTTATTGCTTTGTAATATTTTAAAAGATATTAATCCAAGATCACGATTTATTAGGCTTACAATATGTTTGTAACAAAATTAACTGCACACAAAGCAAATATGTAAGTATCTTACTTCTAACACAAGTCTAAGAACCGCGCATGCAACACCGTAAAACTAGAGTATGTATCCACTAGTCACAGTTGCTGTTAGTAACAACACCGCCAAATTCTTACTGCGAGCTGCGACACTGCGAGCGAAATGCCTAGCTTTAGGTTGCTCGTTGCTTAGCTAGGTTGGACGCACGAAACAATAACTCGTCATCGCAAACAAACACCAAAACAAAATTGTTATTAAATGTAGTCAAGAAAATATCTCCTGGAGTTGGTTGTGGATATGTATTTTCTGTATCTTGACTTTTCAACCTGTTTTTTTCAGACTAGTCTTTATGTATGATTTCATTATTACCTCCAGTGCTCTATGCTAGTTCCGATTCCGAGACCTATGTCACACATCGTAGATCTTATCGTTGTTCAAATTGACCATCCAAGTAGAGTACATTAGGTAAAGCGCTTCATATTGTGCACATTGTATGATGAATTTTCGACTGCTAGTTCTAGGTACATAAGAGATAGCTATAGTTAGATACAAAATAAAAAACCTCTAAGAAACAGTGAAATACCTGGTGTTATGGACCTATTAAGTATATGGACTGTTATAGTTGGTTGTCATTTCCATACAATATCTTAGAAACATGTGTCGGCCGACACTAACAGCTGAATCAAACCAGGTGTGAAATATATTCATAGTTAAAAAAAAATTTATTTTCATTAAATTGAATAATATAAGTAAAAGTACAAAGTTTTGCAAAACAAAATAGTAATAAATAATTCCGCACAAGAAAACCTTAGTTATCATTTATCATTTTATATTTTTTCGATATGTACATATATACTTTTGTGGTTAAGAGGGATTAGTTGCCCTTCTGTTTCCTACCAATGTACGACTCTTCATTGAAACTTTGTTTCCATATTTGAGAACCAGTTAGTTTCAAGCGCTATAAGAAACCAACACGGTATCGGTCATATTACCGTTATATAAAAGCTTATTTTTCTCGAAAACGGCTCCAAGAATTTTTATAAAAAAAAATCAGTGTTCTCCTGTAGGTATGCATTATATTTTGGTGAAAAAAAGTTAATATGGTGGGCTAAAAACGGTACCTCCCATAGGACCGCTTTTTTTTCTTCGACTTTCTCAAAAACTCGTGATCCGATTACAATCAGAATTGATATTCCAGAAGATGTAGGGAGCTTAAGTAATTTTGCAATAATTTTTTTTCGAAAACTTATTTTTTGTATTTTTAAAAATATAAAAAAAATTTTTTTTTTTGAAAAATCAATATTTTGAAAATGGGTAAATGAATTTTTTTTTTAATTTTGTTTTTAAATGTACGTTATTTGTGTGCTTAAGTTTGTATTCTTGAATTATTTTTTTTTATTTTTTAAAAAATAAACCGTTTTATTGAAAAACGGCTCCTACGATTTTGAAAAAAGATTCACACTTTTTTAAATTTCTTAAAGAAATAAAATGGCGTTTAAATTATTTCACCCAATAAGTACAATTTAACGTGCTTTATTCAAACAATCAAAAGTCACAAAAATGGAATAAATGCTTTGATGTTCACTTTAATTTTCTTTAATTTTATTCAACAATGTATATATTTATTTTTTTATCTTAAAAAATTAAAACAGGATTTTATCAAAATCGGTCCTACAATTTTCTAAATTCTTGTTTTAATAAATTCCTTATTTTAAAGAGCATGTAATGGCTTTCTCCATTTTTTATTGAAAGCCGTTTAGTGTTGTGGGTCAGACCGTGTTATTTTTCTACGTGCATATGTTTCTGTCAGAGATCTTACCTTCCATGTGATTAGTCACATAAGAGTAAGTACGTGCGACCCACTCGTTCCCATTTTTTATTTATAATTAATTTTTAAATATTTAATTTGGATTTTAAATCAATAAATCTTACGATCTAAATAACTGCACACTAAAATCTCAAAAAGAAAAAAAAATTGAATCATGCTCACGTTGAATTTTGCGTTCCACGGAACGGCCTAAGCACAATGTGTGGTTTGTGTGTTCATTGAATACTTTGTATAACAACTGAAAGAGGATATGATAAATGTACCCGAGACTGTATTTGGTGTGCCATTTAATGATATCAAATTATTTTGTAGGTTTTAAGTTATTTGTGTGTTTATAGACAAAATATTGCTTTCGTTTATCATTTAATAAAGAAAGCAAATTTAAAAGAAAAAAATTAAGATGTTACACTTAGCAGTTCAAATCAAATCGAAACCGGAGCAGCTATTCAGTTTTTTGACACTTAGACGCAATGCACTGACATTCCTTAGTGCGCACTGGGGCAGGGAACATCGAACGTAGCATCTAATACAGTGCATTCTCGATTATCGCAACTAATTAAAACAAGGGTGGTTGCGATAACCGAGGTTGTTGCAATAACCGAGTAAATATTTTTTGTAGGCTAAATTCGAGATGAAAAGCGAAAATCAAAGAACCAGCACTTATAAAATGTATTTAATGCAACAAATTTTTATTCAATAACATATAAACAATAAGAAACAAAACAAAAATAAGTTAATTCATTAACTTATGTACATACATACATATTACATAACTTTAGTTCTCTTTATAGCTATTAATCATCAATATTTGTTCAATAGATACTGAATTCTGTTCAGCCCATCGAAGTGCTATTTTGAAAGCTTGTTTTGCAGTTTCAGTCTTTATTTTGGGAGCAGGAATCTCTCTTTTCATTTGATATTTCAACGGTTTCATTGTCTTCATAGATTTTCTCATTGTAATAAATGTTTTCGCGTACCCAATCATACATGTCTTCATTCGAAATGGATTCGTTGATGGAAATTTCATTGAAGAGAGTTGATAAGAATCCTTATCATTGATAATTTGAGCTCTAACTGTGCTCAGAGTTAGCTCATCCTCATCTACCCAATCATTATGAGAAGTCATCAATCATAGTACTTTCATGGGAAATCAAACAATCTTGTGGAATCAGCTCGTGTGATGGCGCTAGTTGTGACCGCTAGATTTGTGAGAGAGAATTAAGAGAACGTAAGGCGGTGTTTTGTTTCGCTTAGCTGAGGTGAATTAATTTTTTTGGAATTTGTACACGATACAAACATTTTCATTGGTTAAATCACTTTGATGTAGCTTTTTAGGCGTTGCTAGGTAGAAATCCTTAGCAACGGGTTTTTTTAAATAAACAATTAATTGTTGTTCGTAGGAATAGGCAGTTAGGAAGGTAGACAAAACTGACAAGCATCTGAATTTTTGTTTATTTTCCTTTTTTTGTAGCTTTTCCTACATTTTTTTAATTCTTTAGATTTACAAATTTTGTTTACTATTTTACTACAACTTGCTTTGTTGCCGTTTGCGAAAAAAATACATATACATTCTTAAAATTTAAGCACAATCTTACTTTTTGTATATATATTAATTTCCTTGAAGAAACAGATTTTGGTTTTGATTTGTAAATTATGAATTTCGCTTCCCAATCCGATAGGCGTTAGGTGCAAATTAAGTGCAAATTGTGTATAGAAATTCGTTAGAAAACTCTTATTGAAAGTTTATAGGTACAAGGACTTGGATTATAATTATAATGGGTAGAAAAGGGAAAAGATGTTATTTTCGTTATTTTGTTGAGCTATGGATTCAAGTTATGGATTCTTAATAATGAAACTAATCAACAATGGCATTATTATGAAAGTAAGGACTTTGAAGTTAGTGACCAAATATGTTTGTAGGTTTGCATGCATATTCATATAAGGGATGTCGATAGATGGCTTGTTGACTTTTTTTTATTAAATATTAAAAATTTTTATAACCAATTACAATTTTAATTTGAGATTATATGCTTATAATATAATATAATATAACGCAAGTAATGCATTCGTGTCACATACTTGCTCTTATACAATAACTTGCAAATGTCTAGTTGCAGAATAACTGGTGCTGCATACTCTTAGGTGTGGGAAAACGCAATTTTTTGGGATATAGAGCCCAAAATTAATTCGTCGACCTAATTGTTCAATATAACGTTTTGTGCTACAGTCTAAACGGTTTTGCCAATAGTCTTCAAATTTAGAACTTAAGGTTATTATGACATTCTACAGAAGACTTTTTATTTTTTTTAGCTCAAATATTAACAGTACCTGTCATATAACCGTTAAATAAAAGCTTATTTTTCTCGGAAACAGCTCCATGAATTTTTATGAACAAAAATCAGTGTACTATTGTAGGTGCGGGATATGTATTGGTGAAAAAATTCAAGATGGTGGGCTAAAAACGGTACCTTCCATAGGAGGTTTTTTTTTTATTCGATTTCCTCGTGAACTGGTAAGCCGATTAGAACCAAAATAGATAGAAATGGGCAGGTGCTTCGCAAACAATTGCCCCTCTCGAACAACGACGCAACGTTTCATGTCTTTCCTTATTTTATCGTTTCTTTTATAAAAAATGTTCATTCGAAGTAGCCAGCTGCATTCCTCCCCTTAAAAGTTTCTCCCGTAATACTCGTCTCGCAAGGAATGCTCATCAGTTCACCCTTGAGCCAAATTTCGGACGTACCGTGAAATATAGGGATTCTTTTTTTAGCCGAACAACACGAATTTGGAATAGTTTACCCGGCGAGATTTTCCCTTGCCATTTTGATCTGCAAGCATTCAAAACCAATGTTAATCGACACCTCCTATCTCTCCCCTCCCTATCTTCCTAATGCCCGCGCAGTGTGTTACATTAAAAGGGAAACCAATAGTCCCTTGTGTCCTCAAACAGCTGATCGTTGGCGGTGAGCCTAAACTGCAATGACATTTATCATTTTCAGGAGTGAGGATCACACGGCGTCAATCAATAGAGTCATTGTGCCTTGGTTGTTTTTGGTTAAATGTTGACGTGAGCTTCTTAAGTGTTTCAATTACCTAAAATAATTTAATTAAAATAAAAAAAAAACAATACGAATCTTGCGGCCAACATCTTGGAAAGCAGCAGTGACGATGACTCCGACAACAACCAAAGGCCACCGCAAAGAATTCGTTCTTTGTGGTCCAAAAATTGGTTGTTGCGGCGTGAGAATGAGGGTTTCTGCGCAAAACTAATGCGAGAATTAAGAGCTGAGGAGCTAGAGCTGAATCGTCTCACTAAGCAGAGCGCGTCTTGACGCCCCGTTATAACCCCAAATTTCAACGCCGCATTCTAATATATCGCAATACATATCCCATGTCAAATTGATCGCGTTTTCAACGCCGCGTCGAGTTCAACAATTGACAAACATTTTTTTTTAGGAAGTGGTAATACATATTTTTTTCTTGATTTTGTTAAAATTTTTCAAATTTCTTTGAAATGAATTTTTTTGTTCATCATCTCGCTGCCAACTCGTATTTTTGGTATATGATATTGCTAATCCGATAGCACCACCAATGCTATTGAATAAAAGGATCAGTTCTTCTTGTGAACGTAACGTGGTTACACCCATTGAATAAGAAGTACAGGAAGACGTGTTGTTGAAAATAAATGAAGCCTCTTTCTTAATAGTGTGAGTTATCACATACACACAAGTATTAACACTGGGGTGGAGTGCAGAAGATTAAAAACAATCGTGGTGCGCCAACTATAATGTTATAAAGCGTGTAATGGAAAAACCAAAAGTTACTTCATCTCCGTGAATATTTTGCATGCCTGAAGAAGGCGATATTTGCATTTCGGCCTCTACTACCTCCATTTCTTTTGCAAAAACATTTGTATTTGGTTGTACAACAACTTTCGCAAATTCGTCATGGAAAATTCTTTTTCTTACGTATTTGCTACAAGTGGGTTCTTCATTTCTTTTAAATAAAAACACAAAATTAAAAAAAAATACTTTTTGTTAATTTTAAAATTATTAACTTACTGAGATTCTACAAAATCGTCAGGCAAATACAGAATCGCGGAGGGGAAAAGTCTCCTAACACCGGTGGCATTGCATATAAAATCACCCTCTTGAAAGTGTTTTGAGCACACGAGTGACCAAGTTTTGACTTCATCTGTATTCAACTGAAGTATTTCTAACCATTTTTCTCTTTTCCACTCGGCTCTCGGAAATCTTTAAAAAAAAATTCCTGAAGTTATTTCTGCTCATTCGTTTCACACTTAAAACATAAACTGCATATTTACATCACTAGACGTAGATATAATATAGATAACACGATACTAACATTTTTACAAAATGACAAATACCTTAAAAAAAAACATTGTTATCAAAAAATATTCACGATTCACAAATGTAAAAAAATTTCAAACATTAATTCATTCTACATGCACTCAGCGTATTGAAGCGCCTTACCAAAAAACAATGAAAACGAATGCGTCCCTGACTTTAACTCTCTCATTTGACAGATAGAAAGTTAATTTTATCCATTGAAGATGTACATTTTTATTTTCAACTAATTTATTATTTTCATTGTTTAATACCACAAAAAAACTGTTCTAAATTGTTCTACAATATTTAAAATTTATTCAAAACACCACTTCACACCGCTTTACGTTCTAAATAAAACAATACTTACCTGTGAAAAGAAATGTGTTCATTCTTCTTAAAAACGCTGGTTTTACATGTTTAAACAATGCAGCTCATCCCAATTCTTGTTTTTTTTTTTAATTATGCAATTGTCTTACTAAATCACTTGTTTAATGAAACTTATAAGGCTTAATATCTTGTTAATTAACAAATATCAAAACTCGAATGATTTTTTTTTACCGCCTTGCGAAAATGACAGGAAGAGCTAGAATTTACTACTACATGTATAACTGATTAGCTTCACTCACGTGCACTGTATATATACACGACACGTCTTCCTGTTTTTCTTATTCAATGGTTACACCACGTTCCGTCGGTACAGTTCCTTCGTACAGAATAAAATATAGTTAAAAATGTATAATCTCTCGCCGCGCTAATAATATTTTTTAGTATGATTCGAATGAAATAAATTATTCTGATAGTCGGATTTTGTAACCACTTTTCCCGACTTGAAAAATTCTGTGTTTTTATTTATATTGAATTTTCTATGAACTTACAGTCCACCGGAACAGACAGGCACCGTGACACGTAATTTTATATCACTGCAGTGACAAACTGCCAAGACCGTGTGATAGCCCTGTCACTGTTGATGGGACACCGTGACATGTAGCCTGTCGCTGCAAGGACTGTGTCCCAACCGTGGCACAGCAGGAATTTCTGCCATGTCATTATTTGTCACGGTTGGGACACAGTCCTTGCAGAAATATTGTAATTTTTTTTTTTTATAATAAAGAATTTATCTATCTATCTCTGTATAATGTATATCTCTCTTTCTATACTATAATCATCTTTAATTTCATATTACATTCAATCAAATTTCTGATTCTCTACTGGAATAATACAAATCTTTTGCACCGGTCGTTTTAGTCTCCCTGTCTCTGTCTGCACGACTACGGATCTGATAACACCATCTTTGCTAGGAATGAGCTCGCAAATTCTACCAAGTGCCCAGTATGCCGGTGGGAAGTTCTCACTTGCTTTGGTGACTAGCTGTCGAATATGGAGCATCTCCTTTTCTCTACGCCACTTCTTACGCTGCTGCAGGATGATTAAGTATTCTGTACTCCATCCATCCAAAAATGATTCAACATTAACTGCCGTTCCTTCCATAGTTTAACGCCTACTGAACTTGGTTGACTGCTCATATCGAACGGAATTGGGAGTATGGTTGGCTCACCCACATGGAAGTGAGCTGGTGTCAATGCCTGTACGTCTGATGGATCGTCACTCAGCGGCGGGATCGGTCTTGAATTTAGAATTGCTTCTACCTGCACCAGAAGTATCAAAAGCTGTTCGTAAGGCAGTACCTGCATTCCAACTATCCCCTAGAGATGACATTTCATCGATTTCCCGGCTGCTTCTTAAATTCCGCCCTGATGGGGCGCAGCTGGTATCATGAACCGCCATTCTGTATCCTTGTTGTTTATATGAGATAGCGTCTTCTCCTTTGTCGATTTCTCTATAGCTCTCTTCAATTCTTTATTGGTACCAACGAAGGTTGTACCGTTATCACTACATATACGTTCGCACCTTCCTCTACGTGCTATGAAGCGCTCATAGCAAACAATAAATGCTAGAGATGTCAGATCAGTAACTAAGTCGATATGTACGGCTCGAGTCTTGAGGCAGACAAAGATCGCTACCCAGCATTCACTCTTAGTTATCTGATCACCTTCCTTGTTTATCATCTTCATTTTCAAGGGACCCGCATAATCTACACCGCAGTGTAGAAACAGTTTCCCACCTGCACTCTATCAGCAGGCAGCTCAGACATGAGCTGATGTTCCAATTTGGCGCTGTACCTCGCACATATATTGCAGTATCATCAGCAAAGGTGGCCATGATAGCGTTGTTCTCCACTGCTAAGAGCAACATCTAAGAATAGAGCCGAACATACTTGTTTTTCTTCAAGTGCTTTTTCCACAATATCCGTAATTCGATGCACTAGTCTATCATGGAATGTTTATTTCTAAATCCAAACTGATAGCTCGGAATTAGTCATCTTTTTTCTATTATTTTGCTAAGCCTTTTCGAAAGCTTTTGAAATGATTGATATAAGCAATATTGGTCTCTAAGGTGTTACTTCTGTTGGTGGCTTACCTTGTTTAGGTATAACAATGACTTCTCCAATTTTTCAATGATGTGGCACATATCTTAGTTTGAGGCATGCGTTAATTATAAATTCGAGTTTTTTGAAGGCTATTGATGGCATTTTTTTCAGAACCTGTGCAGTTATTAGATCGTACCCTGGTGATTTTTTTATTAGACAACTTATGTTGGCACATCCTTCTTACTTCTTTGAGCGTGACAATAGGAATTTCACATTCGTCATTTCCATCAACAAACTGTAAGGGAAATTTGCTGGGAATGGCTTAAAGACATTTGCGAGATGTTTAGCGAAGAGATCAGCCTTTTGTTTCGGGTTTCCGATCCATTTACCATATTGAAACCATTGTATATACATTGCCTATAGTACTATCATGAGACGAGAAAAAATCTTTTTCCCTAGAGCCGCTTGGAGTGCTAGTGTAGGACATTTTATTTGAGTGAGAGAGAATTAAGAGCATGGTTTTTAGTGTTATGCTTTGTGCTTAGTTTCCTGCGCATGTGCAATGTGACAATGTGAGGCAAGAAAAAACCGAAGGAGAACATGAAATAATTCAGTATCTTGTTTTGTTCATTGTATATATGTGTATAAACTGCTGGCAGTTTTGAAGTTAATATATAATGGTTTCGCTTAGCTGAGGCTTAGTTTTTTGTAAGGATTTATACAAGATCCAACATTTTCATTGTTTACGTTTTTTTATATGGAATATGTAATATGAGAACTGGTTCTTACATAAGTATTTATACATGCGTACGTCATTGACGAGACTTTTGATTTGAGTTTTTTAGGATTTTCAAGTTTTGTATGAGCACTACCTACATACATATTTGTCATATTTGTACATATATACATCATTGACCAGACTTTTGATTCGAATTCTTTAGGATTTTCAATTTTTTTACTATTCTATTATGAAGGTTGTCGTCTTCAAATAGTGTACACATTCATTCTTGAAATTTAAACACAAACTTACTTCTTGCTGTATTTATACAAAGATACAAAGGCCCTTGCAATGGATGGATTTTTGTTTTGAATTTTACTTTCCATTCAGATAGGTACCAACATATACATATAGGTACATAGATATGTATGTGTAGGTATCTATCTGAATGAACTATGTGCAGAAATTCAATCAAAAGTTGTTTGTAAATTGATTTATATTATTATTGATTGATTATATATTATTGATTTATAGTAACAAAGATCTTTTTTGTTTGAGGTTTATATAATAGGAACTAGTTGACCCACCCAGCTTAGCTCGCGGGAAAGAAATTTATAGTTAAACCAAAATATTTCTTTGTACTAATCTTCTATAGAATTGCTAAAAATACCACGGGTTTTTTACATTTGTAACACCTAATTGTTTAATTTTTACTTGCAATTATTATAGGTAGGTACTAAGTACAAGTTATGCATTCATGCAGAAAAAAAAATTTGAGATAACAATCAAATACCTATAACATTACGATGATAGAGAAACATATTTGGCAAAATTCTGTCCGTCTACTAAACGGTTTGGCCAGTTGTCTTTAAATTTGGAATATAAGTTTATTTTGACATTCGACATAGGATTTTTTTAATTTCTTTTTTAGCTGATACTTGCGATATAACCGTCAAGTAAAAGCTTATTTTTGTCAAAAACAGCTCCAAGAATTTTGTATGTAAAAAATCAATGTGCATTCAATTATGGTTAAAAAAAATATGACGGTGGGCTAAGACTGGCACCACCCATAGGAGTTTTTTTTTGGCATCGACTTTTCTGAGAACTGGTTAGGTAACCGATTACAAGCAAAATTGATATTAAGGAAAATGTAAGTAGCCTAAGTAATCTTACACTAAAATATATTTATATAGGTATATTTAAAAATAACGGCAACATTTAAAATAATGTGCTATACCTTGTTTAAAGCAAAAAGTCTGTTCAATCATATTATTTTTTAAATAAAGAATTTCAGAAAAAAATAAATATATAAAAGGCACGACTGGTTTGCACGTACTTGCTCGTGTGTGCTAATTTGTTTATTTAGGGGCAGGTGTAAGCTTTTGTTTTCTCGATTGAAATTTTTTCATTCAGTAGTAATCGAATAGTTTTTTACTTGCGATTTATAGGGACTATAAAGCAAGTTATGCATTCGTAAAAAAAAATCTAACAATCAAACACGACATTACGATGATAATAAAATAAAAATAAATAAATAAAAATGATAATGAAATAAAATCATTGTCGATCCTCTTCGTTGTTCATGTGCTTATTAAGTTTTCCTTTTTAGTATCTCCCTCACCCTCGCTCACACCATCTACCACACCGACAACCGACCGATCGACCTGAATTTAGCTGAACATTTTATCAAAGATAATATAACAAGTATACCTACGTAAATACACACATTATGTAGGGATGTATGTAGGTACATACCTAAATATCTACCTACCCTCGAATGTTTTATATGAAAAAAATATAAAACTCAAAATAAACTTATCAACCAGCTTAAACATATACCCACCCCCCAGACACCATTCATTTACAAAAGTCGTTTTTCTTCTTTTTTGTCAATCCTTTTAACTAGCCATCTCGTCGCCCTGCTTGTGTGAAGCAATCCAGTTGTGCAAAACAAAACTATACTCGCATCATTGTATATATGTAAACTGCAAACTGCAAAGAGTAAAGTACATGTTCACACAGTTTCTCTTAGAATTCTCTTTGTTCGACTCGTTCGCCTCTTTCAATGTACCAAGTTAATTTTCCCTAGAGCCGCTTGGAACGCCACCGTCCACCGGTCGTCATGATAGTACTATAGCAGTCTATATACAATGATTGAAACTTTATTGGCGGGTCTTGTGTCTGCGGTCTCTTTAGTCACTTAGCTGCTTTCCAAAAGTCGTGAGACTTTTCAGGAATTTACTAAGTGAATCATTGTTTAACTCACAGATTCTTTTTTTTAGTTGATTGTTAAGATGGTTAAAAACGGCCTTATCATCTGGAAATCTCGTAGCGCGCCATTTACTTCGCGCTCTTCTTTTATCCAATATCATATTTCGATAGGATATTTTATTTATTTTTTCCTCGTCTTCGAAATAGTTGGAGTACTTTCTTCTGCAGCCTGTTGCACATCAGCAATAAATTGTTCTACTTCAATTTGTTTAATTGTTTGCTTAGGAGATCTTAGGTTTATAAAACTTTCAAGTATATCTCTGAATTCATTCCAGTTTGTTAGTTTTTTCTATTATTTCTGCTTCACTCAGTGATAAAATTGCTGGAGTATGATCTGACGATAAATCGTAATTACCTGACACTTATATAAATTTGTTTAATACCTTTAACGACGAAAAAGTCCATTAGGTCTGGTATTTTGTTAGTATCAAATGACCAGTATGTTGGCGAACCAGAGGAATAAAATTCGCAGTTGTATTTGCCGCCTGCTTGGTATAGCAGTTTACCTTTTGTTGTTATAAACCTAGATCCCCAGTGGGTGTGTTTAGCATTGAAGTCGCCACCAACAAGTAAGTTATGTCCCAACAAATTTAGGAGTTCTGCATAGTCTTCTTCAGTTGGAAAGTGCCTCAGAGGGCAGTATATAGCTGCTATTTTAAACTCTTTCTTTTTGTATATCAATACTAATTGTTGTTACTTGCATGTTTTCATTGGTAAACTTAGGTTCTTCATAAAGTTTCAAGCACTTTTTATAAGTAATGCTGATCCTCCTCTAGCTTTATCAGCTGGGTGCGGAGCGTAATAACATGTATAGTTTGGCAATTTATTATCAAGACTTTGTTCTACAGCGAGGTGAGTTTCGGACACCAAACAAATGTCTATATGCTCTATAACTTAAAAGACCGTTTGCATTCCATGTTGCGATTTTAAGTATTATGTCCATCTTTGTTTTTTGAGGGCGACTTCTTCGCTAAGCTGTTTTATGTTTAAATCTTGTTTGTCAATCTTCTTTGGTATGAGTTTGATTGCCTGGACAGTTAACACCTTTCGCTTTCTGTTCTTTGCCGATGGGACAGTTTTTAATTGCATGCTTGCCTTCACATTTAACACAAGCAAACGCGCGATTGCGTGTATGTCCAAAGGCTTGACCACGCTTACATTGTGGAACAATTTTTGACTTTCGCAGTGGGTCATATTGGACAACTATGCCTATAACTGATTCAATACTGTAAATCTTTTCTAGACTTTCTTTATTTTCAAAAGTGAGCATAATAAAAGTAGAGATCTCTATTTTGTCGTTGATATCCCAGTGGGATCGAGAGTTTGAAAGCCTTTTTGTGTAAGGTCTTCCACAATTTCCTTGGCAACACATGAAGAATGAAGGCCTCTTGCAACTACTTTTATCGACCTTGTAGCTTAATTTTCATACGAGTGCATTTGAATTTGCTTTTTGTTCAATTCTTCAGTGACAGATCTATACGCATCGGCTTCTTCAAACAATGACTTTTCAGTTGTCTTTATTGTATGATGTATATTTACATATCTGATTTGTGCATTTTCCAACTATGCTTTTAAAGTCGCCAAACATCACTTGTTAATTCTTGATGTTTTTTTCACTTTAATTTACACAAAACTTTCAAATCAAAAACAAAATCCAAATGAAATGTAAACTTCAGTGACATTTGCGAATTGTCATATAAAGCAGTGTGTACGCAAATCGGTGTAAATCTCGATAAAAATCCAGATTTCCAAAAAGTGATCTAGATAAAAAAAGAAAAGAAGATTGATCTTCTTTTAAAAACGAACATAAAATTTGATCTTAGATCAAAAAAATTGATCTCAGATCAAAAAAAAGATTGATCTTTTTAAAAACGAATTCGACATAAGGTAATATATTGCGCAGGCTGTCAAAATCTGATCTTTCACTTTGTATTAAAAATGGTGGTTGTTAGAGAAATACATCGAAAAAAGTTATGAACAAAACTGCACACCTCACGTTTTTTTACATTTTTTCTTATTTTCTTGTCGATTAAAAAGCTTTTTTTATAAATTAATTACCACAAATACTTTAAAACATAGCCCCGAGATCTATTTTTCAGAACAAATACATAAAAAGACTTTTGAGGTACATCTCCTATTTCTTTATTGGATGTTTTCATTGTAGTAGTGAATTCTGCTGACTTTGTTGAACAGTTTCTGGGCTACCCTCTATTTGTTTTTTTTTATTTGTTTGTTTCTGTTACCATCAGTTTCAAGAAGGAGCTCTTCCTCATCAGTATGAAACTCAATTACGGTTTTTTGTGGGCTTTTCACTGCATGTTTTTTTGGACTTGACTTGGTGTCATTTGAGGTCTTCTTGTCTAGCAAGCAAGCTTTCTTCAAGTCTCTCTTCTTTTTTTGTTTTTATAATTAACGCGCGCACAAGGGACCATTTGTTTCCCTTTTAATGTAACACACTGCGCGGGAATTAGGAAGATAGGGAGGGGAGAGATAGGAGGTGTCGATTAACATTGGTTTTGAATGTTTGCATATTGAAATGGCAAGGGAAAACCTCGCCAGGTAAACCATTCCAAAATCGTTTTGTACGGCTAAAAAAAGAATCTCTATATTTCACGGTACGTCCGAAATTGGGCTCAAGGGTGAACTGAGGAATGCAGCCGGCTACCTCGAGTGAACATTTTTTATAAAAGAAACGATAAAATAAGGAAAGACATGAAACATTGCGTCGGTGTTCGAGAGGGGCAATTGTTTCAGCGACAGTTCTATTTCCTATCAATCTTAACGCTCTATTTTGTATTCTATCAAGCAAGTGAAGCGATGTTTGTGAAGCACATGCCCAGAGGTGGGAGTTATACTCGAGTTTAGGGCGTATAAACGCTTAATAAATTGTAGCCAGATCAGATGGAGAAAAATACTTCTTACACCGATACAGAAAACCTAAGCACTTAGCAGCATTCTTAGCGATTTCAAATATATGGTCGTTCCAACGGAGGTCGTCGTTGATACACATACCGAGTACTGAGAGCTTTTCGGTTTCTTCGATATAAGTGCCATTCATGGGGGTATGTTAAGCTTTAACGACAGAAGACAGCATTGAGTTTTCGAAGCATTAAACTCCACACGATTCCTATTACCCCATTTGACAATGCTGTATAAATCGGAGTTTAATGAGCTTGACATACGGCACCGTTGCAATTGTACGTCCGAAGGCGAAGGACGTGAATTATCGAACGAATATGAAAAGCTGAGGGTAGAGTCGTCAGCAAAACTTTTAAGTGGATTAGAAGTAACAGACAGAAGATCATTTATAAAAATGAGGAAAAGAGTCGGAGACAGAACAGAGCCCTGGGGCACACCAGCATTTATTTTATGGGAATCAGACTTGAATCCGTCCAATACAACTTGTATTGAACGGTCCAGAAGATAGCTTCCAATCCAACGAACAAGAGTATTATCGATCCCAAAAGCACGCATTTTCGATAAGAGAGCTTCATGCCAAACTCTATCAAATGCCTTGGAGATATCAAGAGCAATAATCTTACTTTCACCAAAGCGATGTAAAGATTTGTTCCACTGTTCGGTGAGATATGCCATCAGATCACCAGTGGAACGGTTGCTGCGGAAGCCATACTGACCTGGTCATGGAGAAGCTTTCGATCTTCGAGATATTCCTTAAGCTGACGGTTAATCAGTGTTTCCATGACCTTAGAAAGAAGGGATGTCAGTGCTATGGGTCGGTAGGAGGAGGGGGAGGATGGGTCACCTTTCTTAGGGACAGGCTGGACAAATGCTGTTTTCCATCTTCTAGGAAAGATTCCAGAAGAGTAGGAGCGATGGAAATGCTTACGCAGTGGCTTTGCCAGTGTGGAAGAACACCTCTTCAGAAGAATCGGGGGTATACCATCCGGGCCAGCGGATTTGTGTATATCGAGATCTTTGAGAACTCTTGCTACTGTACGAGTGCGGAAAAAATCTGTCCCATGGAAAAATTTACATTCTCAAGTACAGGAGGAGCAACGTTGCTATGCGGCAGCGTGGAGCTGGCAGCGAAATGGGCGGCGAGCAAGTTTGCCTTCTCTGAAGAGTAAACAATTGGTTTGTTATTGTCGATGAGCGTTGGAACCAAAGATGTCGAGGAGTTTTTAATATTTTTTACAAATGACCAAAAAAATTTACTGCCTTTGGGACACTGCAGAATTTTTTGCCGTAATTTTTGGTCATGCAAAAATTTGGTTTTTTTCAATAACGGAGTTGCATGAGTTTCTTGCTTGTTTGTGCTTTTTCCGATTTTCCTCTGTAGGATTGGCTTTGTAAGAACGGAAACTTACTTTTTTGAGCCTGATAGCTTCTTTACACTCAGAATTTAACCAAGACTTTTCTTTAGGTTTGATGCTTTTTACTCTGTTAGGAATAAAAGCACGCATCGCTAGAAGAATCACATTTGTGATCATTTCAGCACTGGCATCAATGTCACTATCGAGGAAGCATAGTGACCAGTTAAAGTTTCGGAAAAAAATATTCAGGCCGTCCCAGTTGGCTTTCTCGTATTGCCAAACGGTCCTGGTGGGAAGTTTTTCTTTAACTGGATGGGTGGAGGATGAGAAATTAGCTAAAATGACAAAAGTGCCAAATGGAGAAGTTACACTAATGGTATATTTATCAGGGTGAGAAGTAAGAAACAAGTCAAGAGTATGGGCGGCTTGCCTAGCAACATCCGGTGTACGCGTTGGCGCATCGATCAGTTGGGTAAGGTGATGTAACCCGGCAAAGAGCTCGACATACATTCCTTCGGGTGTAGTCTGACCAGAATAGCGGAGCCAATTGGAATTGTGTACATTGAAATCGCCCGCAATAACGATTTCAGTGCGAGGACAAAGGGAAACATTTTTCGAGATAGAATCAGACAGCGCATCAAACTCGTTACAAGTCGAATTGCTGTCGAGATTTGGACTCCTGTAAATAAAACAATAATGAATGACATGCTTGCGGACAGTGAATTTGAGGCATAAGAAGTTAAAGCCCGTGTTGGAACATTGCCCATATTGGGGAAGGCTCTGGCAAGCAATATCATTCCTAACATAGACCACGAGACGCAAGTGGATATTGTTATTTTCTTTACAGCACACGCGAGGGGGTTTTGCCAATTTCTCAAACGAGTGTGTAATATTATTTTTTTAACACTCGCGATAACAATGCGCAATAATTTTTTTTTTTTGTACTTTTGTTTAATTATTTGTGCGCGCACCTCGACCTGACGTTCGGCCTCTATGAGCTTAAGATCGACACTCCTTAACTTTTTGCTGAAGACTTTCCACTAGGACTTCAAGTTGTTTTCTGGGTGAAATTCTTTTTGCCATTCTTCGTAATAATTTTTGAATTCAATTGGTGGATCTCGTTGTTTTCTTTGGAACACTGCTGATCTTTTTTTCGAAACTTTCATAGATATTGGTTCCTTTTTCGTTTACGACTTCTTTGTCATTTTATTTTTGTTTAGAGGTTATTGATGGAACAACCATTGAGGTCAATACATTTAAAGGAGTTCTTGGTATTTTTGAACTCCTTCTATTTCCTATAAGTTATAATTGGTCCTCCCCAGAATTCATAGGACCGATCGCCGAAGAGAGTTACCAGTTTAACTGGATTGCCACCTGGAGTATTATATCAGTTCGTTTTACTCATTGCATGTTTATGTAACTTTTGTTTGTTAACCATAAATAGCTTAGTAAACACTTTTATGGAATATTATTCACAGAATAGCGAACTCGACCGAGTGCCCGTACCGCTGACATGGAATGAGTAAAAAATCACTCAACCACCAACTTCACTCAGTCGAGCTGCAGTGTAGTGCATAAGCAGACCTACTCCTAAACTAACCGATTGATCGGGATTTTATCACTCGCTACAGTAGGTTTCTCGTATTAGCTCATAGTTCATTAATAGACAGTGTGTTACTCATATACGTTCATGTAGGTTAATATTAGTTACTTCAGATCTAGGATCAGACGCTGACCAATGAGCCGCACACTATGCGTCAGACGCTATTCTTCTTGGAGAGCTGTTTCTTCAGAGCGTTTTCTTGTCTTACATTTTGCTCCTAGTTCCTGAGAAGGTAACTCAGGTGTCACAGCTCTTGGATCCAATAGATCCAGCAGTCACCAATTGGAGGTGACGATGAGATTTTGCTCCGCCTAATAATTCTTAATAAAAAAATAATTGTTTCTTATATTCCATCAGGTCTTCAACAAGCCGATTTCTTTACGAAGGGGTTAGCCAAGATGCAGTTCAAGAAATTAAGGGATAGCTAAGGAAAGATATTTATATAATAAGATATTTACATAATAGTTTGGCATCACGCATCCAGCTATGAAACGTACAGAACGACATCTACCGAAATAAACAAATAACTGCAGTCATCTATACTTACTTCCTTTTTTGAAGACACATTATCTTTCTCTTCTTTCTCAGACGTGGACATGGAAGGTTCAACAAACTAATTTTATCTTAATAAACCTTTATACTTTTCACTTGAATTTCTATAAATAACTTATATTAATAATATAAAATAGAAAAATAAATATTATATTAATATATATTTGTCATATTGGTTTGGAGTGGTATAATTTATTATATGGACTTTTGGAAATCTCAACAATAAGTTTCAACTAAAAATAAAATCTGAATTTTTTAAAAAACACATAAAATATTTTATTACAAAATAATAAAAAATTGACGATTGCAGATTTACGTAAATTGCAATTTGTTAGTTTATAAAAAATGAAAGTGGATTTGATTTGGTACATCCTAATGCAGAACTTAGATCCAAATAAGAAAAGTACAAAAGCAATAATTGATCTTTCTTTTTTTTTAAACGAATATGAAATTTGATCCCAGATGAAAAAAAATTCATATAACAGACTGACGTTTTTTAAAATCGAATTCGAAAATAGTTATTGAAAGAACGCACTTGGGATCAGGTAGTGTACGTGTACGTCCTGTTTAAACTGTCAAGCCGAACTGAAAAGTAATAAACAAATCTTTTTGAAACAGGTTTGTAATATACAAATACAATTTAACAATGCGGATATATTTTCTTCACATGCTTTGCATAAGATAAGAAAAAATAATACATCACTGTGGTGGGGGTGGTGGTGGCTGATGAAATGGTGGTGGGAAAAGAGGCTGTTGATATATCTGTGGCGGCGGATAAATTGCATAGGGATTTATGACCATTCCAGCGTTAACTGGTTGTTGGTAAGATGATCCGTAGCCTCCCTGCGAGTGGTTGGGCATTTGGTAGTGCTGGTGGTTATACATTGGGGTTTGGTGCAGGTTCGTATGCCAGCTGTTTCCACCGAAGTTACCTGCAGTTTGGTTATGATGTGGCCTTACTCCATGACCACTGAAATTACTTTTGTACGGTTTTCGTGGAGTGTATGAGCCTCTTCCAGCGTATGTTACACCTTCAGGACATTGCCTCTTCCTATTAGGTCTTCTGGCTGAACGCTCTTCTTCATCGTCTGAGTAATCTATGAATCTCGGTGGGGGCTCAACATCATTTTCCCAACTGGCATCAGAACCTCGAACTTTCATGAGGTTAGCGAGAACTACGAACTGAGTGTGTTCTGTTCTTGGGGCAACGTAAACAGTTTGGCCGACTTCGATGCCCTTTTCTTTAATTTCTTTGTGGGAATTGAAGCGAATGCAGTACAATGGATCCGATACTTGTCCAAGAACATCAAATATCTCACCCAATACTTGCTTACCTTTGTCTCTAAACAACACTGATTCCAAATCCAGAGGAATGGTCCCTGGCAGTGCTTTCACTAAAACTAGCGTTTCAACGATGGAATGAATATTCCCGAGCTCTGTGCATTCTTCCTCGGGAACAGTGATGTGTAAATCTTCGATTGGGGGCAAATCTTCTAGTTGAAGTTCACCTTTTACTTTCGGTTGACGTGTGGTGCGAGTGTTATCTTCATCATCATCTTCGTCAGGATCAACATCCACTATGTCTAAATTAATAGGAGCTCGATTTTGGCTTAGGTATTCAACATCTGATGTTGAAGAGTCTGATTCAATCTCCACGCAACGATTTTGATATGTTTGTGCAAGTGGAACTTCACTAACATCATCATCAGATTCGTTGTCTGTGTCATATTGAGCTATGAGAGCTAACGATGATTGGTTACAATCTGCATCTTTTTCCATTTTCACTGTTGTCAGAGCTGGAGCTGATGTTAAATGTGCTTTTTCATCGCAGATAGCATCCAGTGAAATTGTACCTGATTGACTCTCAGCGTGTTCAATGGTAAAATCATTAGGGGTGACTTCTTCATTTGTACACGTTTGAAAGTTGTTTTCATTATGTTCTTCAGTCAACATATTTGAAGGCATTTGAGATGTTTCTAGTACCTCATACAAAGGATCCTGAATGGCAGCATTTTCGGCATTGACTTTGGAGACAGATGCACAAGACCGTTCGTTGGAACAGTCTCTGTCGGTGCTTTCATCAACCTCAACCTCGACTGACGATTTTACAAGTATCACATGCTCGATAACAATGGCTTTTTTATCAGGGATACCGCCAACACTACCTAGAGCTTCGTTCAATTCGTTCCCATCATTTCTAACATCAGAACCAACCAATTCAACAGAAGGGCTGATTTTTTGTAATTCATTTGTATCGTTTGCCATGCTTGGTTCTTCAATAGGATTTACTATTTAAAAAATAATTAATAGAATGAAAATGAAATATACATATGTACATAATATAAATGTCCATTTACCATGATGAGTACATAAAATAGAGGCGGAATTTTCTGAGATTTCAGATGCTTCAACACATTTTTCACAATTTGTGGTGATATCCATTGTTTTCCAAATCTAAACCTTGCTTTTTATAAAAAAAAACAATAGCTCCACGTGCGTTTTGATTTCAATTTGAAAATATACAAAAAGTTTTGACAACTGAAATCGGAGAAGTAATACAAGGAGAGTGATATACCTGATAATATAAGGTTAGTTCCCGAAAAATAATTGGCAGAAAATTCGCAGCTGTCAGATTTATGAGTAGAGAGGATATTTTCTCTCTTTAAGAGATTTCTACGAAAAAAGTACGGGTACGCTTTAAACCAAAAAAAAACCAGCATTCTTGCCTAGTGTTGCTTAAGTATCGATAGTATTTATTTCCGATATCATCGATAGCTTTGCAAAAAATATCTATATTACTAATACTATCGATACATTTATCAATTGAATAGGCGCAAATTATCAGTCATCAAATTCGATAGGCTTGTTGAAATTTTTAAATTTATGACCACCTATCCATAAAACAAAAGTGAAGCTTACCACTATTTATAAGTACCCTTATGGCTAAAACACAATCACGCTCCAGCTTTGGCTTCGTCACGTTACATTTTACACGCTTTGTGTTTGCTTTAAGTGACATTTTCCAAATGTCGGTTGTTGTTTTTGCTTTTTACTGTCAAAGCTAGCAAAAGTTCAACCAAAAGTTTTACTGTGTTTGAGTCACGTTACCTTATCTTGTACACGAAACAAAAGTAACGTCAAAGCCAAAGCAACATTGTGTTAAAATGTATTTATTTCCTATGGTTGAACTTATAAAGTTAGGCGACGTCACGTTACATTTCACACGCTTTGTGTACGCTTTGAATGACATTTTCTAAATTTCGGTTTTTGTTTTTGCTTTTTTCTGTCAAATCGAGCAAAAGTTCAACCAGTTTCTACTTAAGCTTTACGTTTGAGTCACGTTACCTTTTATTGTACACGAACCAAACGTAACGTCAAAGCCAAAGCGACATTGTGATGAGATGTATTGTGTTGTAAGGTTCAATTAAGATTGAGGATTGGGAAAGGAAGTGATGTGGAACGCCATCTATCGTAGGATATAGGAAGGAGAAGGAATTTGAGTTTAGGATTCAAAGGACGGGCAGGAAACAGGAAAGATGGCGGATCGAAAGGAAATCGTTCAGAATCATGATTCTTTGGTAAGATGTGAAAGGAAATAGATGGGAATTGGGATATGATAGGAAAAGGAAACCTAAAATAGAAGGTAGGAGAAGGGATCAGGAAGATTTGAAAAAAAACCATAAAATATTAAAAAAAAATAGAATTAAAAAAAAAACAAATTGGAAATTATCGATTTTGACGAATGCCAAGAGATCCGAAGGAGAAATGGTAAACCTGAAAAAGGGGGGAAGGAATTGGACGGATCAGGACATCTGCCTTTGGCATTGCCGTACCCCTTCGACCATGAGTCCGTGGCGGGATGTGTCGGACTCTCCGCAGTACGCTTTGGATGCTGTCTTTAGGTCATCTCTTTACCGAGGACACTTAGCCGCCCTCTCGTAGCCCCTGAAAATTTTCCTTAGAAAGACATTAAGCCTCTTTTGGCTCAAGAAAATACCAGATTTGACGTGATATACATTTATCACAAAAAATCAACGTTTATTGAATCGAATTAAAATTAAATTAAATTATCTCTAAAAAAAACAATAAAAAGGAAATATAAATAAATACAAAAAAAACTATCACGCCAAAAAAAAAAAATTTTAAATCTAATCACAAAATAAAAAGTAAAAATATCTGCATCTGCTCCACCGGTTCGATAAACTGCGCTTTTATATATTTTGGAGATTTATTGCATATTTTGCGACAGGAAAGTCTTCTTTGTTGTTATTGTTGTTTTAGTTGTTGTTTTTTATTGCAAATTTAAAATTGCTTGCGGCCCCGACGGAATGATCCTCTTCTGTCGGCGACCGCGATAAAACATCAAATCTCCTCCTATCATAATTTATAAAATTAATTAACAAAAACTATTACAATCCTAAAAGAAAAACTAATATCACTTACCCTTTAAGATTAAGATTATTATGTAGGTATAGCTCTTTATGGATTATCCGTTGGCCTTTCTTTTTAATTTTATTTTTTGCTTTTATCTTTACGAACTAAAGTACTTTGATTCGCGACAACAAAAAAAATATCGCCCGCACTGCCTATTTATATTATAAGACCTTTATTTTTGTCTACACATTTTACTTAAAAAAACCACTATTATGCCACCGGTATACCACTGTTCTTCTTGGCTGGTAATTTTTAATTGTCCAGCCCAACATTTCCAAGTGGTCCATCAAGCTTCACTTTTCATTGTTTTCACCCATACACCCCCAATTACACGGTTTTCTTCTATGGTAATTGTTTCTAAGCTGTAGTTGGGAAATTACAGCATATCTCTTTAATCTTTTTTCCTTTATTAATAACACAAATAACATAAATATTTATTCCAGCTTTACCGCATGTCGCAACCCTTCATCGGATAACATTACTAACCGATTCGTCATATAACTATTTACATAAAACATGAATGGTTGTGCAACGTGCTGACTTCACAAACAAATTTTCTAAACTATAGGTATCCCTATCGGCTATCTCATCTATTCCGCGTACAAATCCGAACCCTCGTTATCGTAGTTTATGCCTAACAACTCCTCTCTCTCTTTCTAATGATAACTCTGTGTCATTTGACAGTTCATTTCATTTAATCAATTATTATTGTGGAATTCCTTTTTTAATTTTGATTTTTGATCCTATTTTCACTTTTATCCACACAAAACTTTCAAATCAATAACAAAATTCAAATGAAATGCAACCTTAGTGGCATTTGCGAATTGTCATATAAGGTAGTGTGTAAATTGGTGTAAATCTCGATAAAAATCCAGATTTCCAAAAAGTGAGATCAAAAAAAGTTGGATCTTTTTCTAAAAAGGAACAAAAATTTGAATGAACCTGCTGAACAGGTAAGTACTACATACAATACATACACCCAGGCTTAACTGAATTGTTTTTATTCTATTTCATTTTCAGGAATTCGTAACAAAACACCGGGTCTTTGTCGGAACTCCAAACAAGAAACGGTGGAAAGGATTCCAGGTTAGAATCCCATGTGGGAAAGTACCCACAAAAACAACGCCGGGCATAAGCTTATGGGTAAGCCGTTACAATATGTACCTCTAGGAAAGAGCCTGCCCGTCCCAAGGTAATGTATCGCATTATATCTAATGTTGTATATTTTATATACCTTTTTCCTATCCTTATCTTTCCTGGGGAATAGATGCAAGATTTGAATGGCCTACAAACGAGCATTGGACATATGACAGGGCAGTTATCCCTTCTACATGACCGTAGTATACCCGTCCAGCAACTCCGTCATATGGGTTTTCAAACATCCAGGGTTCAGCAACTAGCTTTTAGTCCAGGCCTAACCGAGTAATTGCTACGGAATATTATTTCTGAACGTTTTACTTATACATGTGTTTTCTAAGTAGAGGTGTTTCGTTTTCGGGTTAGTGATTAATCTCTTTTTTTATCGTTTTTTGTTTGCAAGTACCTATGTATGTAAATTCTACATATCTTCCGGGAAGATCAGACATCTATACATATTCGAGTCAGTTTATTTGTTTGCTTGGTCATTGTCTAGTGTTGTATGGCTCTATCATACTTGGATTATTGCACTTTACTGTGTGTCACCTAAAGAGAACAGGTTTTCAGTTTGGGTATCCATTGTCACTGTTAGATTGCTGTATTATCATTAAAACGTTGCAATTTGTGGTATTTTGGCCATTAGAGAAGAGGTTATTAATTTGATCAAACACTTTCTTGCATTTTTCGTGTAAAAATATTGCACTTAGATTGTAGTAGTGTCGGTTTGTTCTAGGGTTGGATATTGCACAGCATAAAAACTTATAAATTGGATGGAAGTCCAGTTATTCTATCAGGTGCAGTGTTGGGTTGGTAGGTGTCGTATTTAAAATATGTTTCTTATTACTATTGGTGGGTTGAAAGAGGTTATCAAGGCGGAAGTTGTGCACGGTATTGATATAGCGATATCGAGTTCTACAATTGGTTGTTAGTTTGCATGGTCAAGTGTTCGGATATTTGAATTCGGTCATTTGGCTCAAAAAAAAAAAATATTGCACAAAAATCGAAATGGAAATGGAACCGTGGAAGTTGTACTGATAGTTCGGTCTTAAAATTTGTCGGATATTGCTAGGAATAATAATTCCACGTAATTTTGTTTTATTGCCCAGCAAGTTTGACAGTTGAACTTCGTCATTTTTTCTTCATGCGAAATATATGCACATCAAAATTGTTTGCTATTGCAAAAAAAAAAATATTGCACGTTAGGTAAATATAAATGGTAAATATTGCACATGAAGTTGTAATTTGTGAATTCGTTAAATTATTTTACTATGAAAAGTATTTACTTTGAAAAATTTGGTCAGTTTCTAAATGAAAATCAGGTACAAGGTGTTATCACAGATTTATTGCTTCAGGTCTTTGACCAAAAGAAGTACTGTCTTACGCGATGTAATGTTTTCGCGATTCCCCCATGAGCTGCTCGAGGTGGTTCGTGAGCTTGTCTTATGACACAGTCAGTCAGACCAGAAGGAATCCACAATCGCCATGTACTGTCTACCAAGGTTTCATCACCACCGCTGGGAAGTGAGCGTTTGTAAACATACCCATCTTGGACCTTTAAGTTTTTTGCTTCCTTTCTTATTTGGAAACGCTCCCGTGTTCTTAGAATTTTATTTGTTACATTAATGACTCCCCCCCAAAAATCCTATTCCTTGCCTCTAAATACTCTTTCATTATTATATGTAAAGGTTTGACTTCATACAATTTAACAATCTTCTTCCTTCTAACCATTATTTTCATAGGAAGTTTATCCCTCTATTTTTCTCCCCTCGCAACTTCTAGTTCCCTTGGGGTGTTTGTGTCGAACGTGACTCCCCCTGATGAGCCACGCTTCTCTGCCGGTTTTCCGGATTGCAGGTACGGTACTTAGGAGTGATCACCCCCTCCTGACCGCACCTGAAACAAAATATATTCCTGGTGGAAGCTGGACAGTCCATGAAGGAATGACCTGGAGCTCGACAGTTCCAACTGGTCAACGGTCTCTGCTCTCCTTGGCTTCGGCCATTCGTCGCTCTGACACCTTGTGGTTGGACGGCTGCTAGGAATGGAATCCAGGGACATCTTCCACTTCTAACTCGTAGGCCATTTAACTTGTCGTCGGTCTCTGCTGCCTTGGACCCTCTCTTCGCCGATTCGGAAACATCGTCTCAGAATCTCTGCAGGCCATTCGCAATTGGTCCAACGTGAATATTGGTTTGGGGTACACCAACTTACCTATCCGCTCATTGAGATTTTTCTTCAGCATGCGCACGAGCTCTACCTCCGTTACTGGCATCCTGAGCTGAGACCTTATTTCCCCGATAGCTGCAAAATAGTCGTCGCAGGTCTCCCAGGGACCTTGCCGGCGATCCATTATATCCCTCATGACCTCCTAGTCAGACTTCGGGTTACGGTATTGACTCATTAATGTGTCCCGAAGCATAGGCCAATCTGGGTTATAATGGGTCTGCTGAAACTGCAAGTACCAATCGTTGGCAGCCCCTGAGAGAAGCAGGTGAAAATCTCGCAGCACCTCTCCCCAGGAACACCCGTATTTGTCTCGCAGAATCTCCAACCTGAAGATGAAATCCTCCAAGATCAGCGTACCGGACGTTCCTTCGAATTTTAATCCCCATTTATCAATTTAAATTGACGTCCCATAACCCGTTTGGGGATTATAAACGGGTGGCTGGTAACACTCACCGGGAGGATTTCCCGGGAATCAATCGTACTCCTGCTGACGAGGTGGTTGGTATACCCCGGTTGTTCCATCTTGCACCCAGTTCGCCATTCTGGTTGTTTCTCCATAATTGTTTCCGGTAGGAATATCGCGTCCAGAATTCGGATACCGTTGCGAATGCCCTTGAGTGCTGACTTGCGACCGCTGCATCCTTGATGGTTCACTTTTCCTGGTTAGAGGTCTTGGTGCAGGTCAAGGCTTAGGAGACCTTTCCTCTAAAGTTGGCTCCGGACGAGTAGACCGATTGATATCCCCCATGAACTCCAGGAAGTTGCGTTTGATCTCCACTTTCAGCGACTCTGAGATCTCTGCCCTCATGGTGTTACTGTAGGACTCAGCCACGGCTACGTCAACCGCCGATCTTAACTCGCCCGAAATTCCGGGAACTTCCCGACGACGGTTTTCCAAAGTAGTTCCTTGTTTGGACACTAGTCTGAAGCTTTGGTGAACCGCCGTGACTTCCTCCACCCCAGCATTCGTGGAGTACGATTCACCTAAAATGAAATGAGCTATCGTAAGTGGGTCTAAATCATTATCAGATATTTGACATAAAGGACGTGAATTTAAAAGTGATTCAATTTGTGTTAGTAGGGTATACAATTCTTCAAAACTAAGTATGTCAAAGCCTATTACACGGCGAAGATGTTGTTTCATAGATTTGACCCCTGCCTCCTACAAACCGCCGAAGTGTGGTGAAGAGTTTGCTATTGCAAAAAAAAAAAATATTGCATGATAGGTAAACGGTAAATATTGCACATGAAGTTGTAATTTTGAAATTCGTTAAATTATTTTAATATTGAAAGTACTTGGTTCGAAAAATTTAGTCAGTTTCTAAATGAAAATCAGGTCAAGGTGTTATCACAGATTTATTGCTTCAGGTCTTTTGCGTGGAAAATGCCTATCTTTTTTTCCAACTTTCCAACTCGTACATATTCTTGCCGATCGATTTCGCTATCCGACATCGGACGAACTTTGGGCAAAGCTTGGAGGAGCGGTGCTTTGACTAGTCGCTCAGGATTAAAATTCCGTCGATATACCTCTTGCCCCGGCTGATAGCTAAAATTTCGGCTACGTACTACGTACGTTGTACGTTTTTGCACTTTTCTCATTTGCTTTCAGGACATTCTCTTTAATTTTATCTCTAATGCATTGCAGCCGACTTTGTCGTGGAAGAGCCAATAGTTCTCCATCTTCTACCACGTTCAACCTTTGAACAAGTTCGTAGCTCTTGCCGTGCGTCATCATATTCACCCCAAAAAGAGCAAAGTATGGTGACAAGCCGGTCGAAGAGTGTACGGAACTTCTCAACGCGCATGCATTGTCACTAAGGTGAACATCCCAGTCGCGTTGATCGTCTTTAAGGTATGAACGTATGGCAGCTAAAAGAGTTCTATTAACTCTCTGAGGCGTTGGACTGTGGAGCGTAGTGAGCTGTTTTGAAATGACGAATTCCATACTTTTGAAGTAAATTTTGAAAATCTTTAGCCGTGAATTGCTTTCTGTTGTCCGAATGGATTACCTGTGGTACTCCATATGCGTCAAAGATTTCGGTTTTCAAAAATTTAATAACGTTACCTGTATTTGCGGAATGCAACGGTTTAAAGAAAACGTATTTTGTCAGATGGTCAACGATAAAAAAACAAAACTTTTAGATCTTGGGTCATATTAGTCATATAAATTTTATGAAATGGACGATCTGTACAAAAACTATTGCTAATGGGTGTTCGAAGAGTTTGGTTGGAGGCTTTGCACTGCTTGCAGGTGTCACATTGAATAATACATTGTCGAATTTGTACCGTCATGTTTGGCCAAAAGAAGTACTGTCTTATGCGATGTAATAGTTTCGCGATTCCCCCATGAGCTGCTCGAGGTGGTTCGTGAGCTTGTCTTATGACTCTGTCAGTCAGACCAGAAGGAATCCACAATCGCCATGTACTGTCTACCAGGGTTTCATCACCCCCGCTGGAAAGTGAGCTCTCTATGGTAGATATCAGAGATCTGTACTCTTCTGACTGGAATTGGTCCGACTCCAGATCGACCAAGGATGCTACGTCTTCCATCTCCAAACTTTCTAGGTGTGCCCGAAAAAGGGTGTCTGGCACGACATTCAGTGAACCTTTTCGGTGTTCTATGTCGAAGGTAAAGGCTTGAAGATCCAAACTCCACCGGGCCAGTCTACCGTTAAGGTCTTTCATCCCCATAAGCGATTTAGGGCTGGAGTTATCAGTGATGACTGTGAAGTCCATTCCCTCAACATAGGGCCTAAGCTTTTTCACCGCCATGACCGCTGCCATACACTCTTTCTCGGTAACACTATAATTACGTTGAAACGAGTTGAGCTTTTGGTAAAAATATGCAATAGGGAATTCCTCGTCCTGTTCGTTCTTTTTTAAGAGAACTGCCCCGATTCCAGATTTAGAAACATCGCACTAAATATAAAATTTCTTTTTTAAATCTGTGTGCGAAAGCACTGTAGCGGTTGTTAACGCTAACTTTAACTGTTCAAAACCCAAATATTTTAGCTCTTTAAAGCAAAACTTTGACTTTTTAATGGTGAGATTTCCCTTCTTCAAACACTCAGCTATTTCCCTCAGCACGGTGACATGAGTCTCGAAGTCCGGTGCAATTATGGGTAAATCATCCAGGTAGACAAACACGCGATCCCATAATCGTGCAGGAATTACCTTGTCCATTAGACGACACAACCTTTGAGTTGCATTACACAACCCGAAAGGCATGACCCTAAACTGGTACAAGGGTCTTCCCGGTACCGCAAACGCAGTTTTCTCCCTACTCTCTTTCTCTAACGGTATTTGCCAGAATGCTTTCTTTAGATCCACACTACTAATAAAGTAGGTGTCTGGCAGACGACTGAACAGCCCGTCTATATGAGGAAGGGGATTAGCGTCCTTCGTACTCACCGCATTGACCTTACGTGAATCCAAGCAGAAACGATACTTGGTGGTTCCATTCTCCCCGGGCTTCTTGATAAGTACAACCGGTGAGCACCACGGACTCTCACTCTCCTCGATAATTCCGAGCTCCAACATTTATCCACTTCTTGGTACAAAAGGGCTTGTACCGCTTGAGAAACAGGATAGTGACGCTGCTTTATCGGAATCGCGTCCCCGGTATCTATGACATGCTCCATAAGAGACGTTTTCCTGAGACCGTGGCGATCATAGTTCAGAAATTTCATCTTGACTGCATCCAATCGGGACTGCTGTTCATAAGATAGCTGGTGTGCATTCGATACTTCTCCTGGTTCCTCTGGAATCGAGACAGAACTCACTATATTCGGCGCAGTGTCAAAAGCCTTCCAAAAATCGACCCCGAGATAAAGCTCTTGGTTGAGATTTGGAACTAAATAAATTATTAACTCGCACCTGGTTCTCATAAGTCACACTAGTTTTGATTTTGCCAATAATGGATTGCTTCTTTCCATCGGCCGTTTTAACATCGGAAAGATACGGCAAGACTTTCGCGTTTATCGACTTTATAAAGTTATCACAATTCTTACCCAAAATACTCACGCTCGCCCCACTGTCAAGTAAACCTAGAATTTCTCTGTCAGCGATTTTAATTTTAGCATAAGACCTTGGGTCAGTGTTTGTATCTATCACGGTAGCTACAATATTCTTTCTTGCTTCCTTTCTTATTTGGAAACGCTCCCGTGTTCTTAGAATTTTATTTGTTACATTAATGACCCCCCCCTCCCCCAAAATCCTATTCCTTGCCTCTAAATACTCTTTCATTCTTATATGTAAAGGTTTGATTTCATACAATTTAACAATCTTCTTTTTAGTTTCGTTTTTCTCTTCGGACCCATTCTTCCTTCTAACCATTATTTTCATAGAAAGTTTATCCCTCTATTTTTCTCCCCTTGCAACTTCTAGTTCCCTTGGGGTGTTTGTGTCGAACGTGACTCCCCCTGATGAGCCACGCTTCTCTGCCGGTTTTCCGGATTGCAGGTACGGTACTTAGGAGTGATCACCCCCTCCTGACCGCACCTGAAACAAAATATATTCCGTTCGTCGCTTTGACACCTTGTGGTTGGACGGCTGCTAGGAATGGAATCCAGGGACATCTTCCACTTCTAACTCGTTGGCTATATAACTTGTCATCGGTCTCTGCTGCCTTGGACCCTCTCTTTCCCGATTCGGAAACATCGTCTCAGCATCTCTGCAGGCCATTCGCAATTGGTCCAACGTAAATATTGGTTTGGAGATTGAGATTTTTCTTCAGCATGCGCACGAGCTCTACCTCCGTTACTGGCATCCTGAGCTAAAACCTTATTTTCCCGATAGCTGCAAAAAAGTCGTCGCAGGTTTCCCAGGGACCTTGCCGGCGATCCATTATATCCCTCATGACGTCCCAGTCAGACTTCGGGTTACGGTATTGACTCTTTAATGCGTCCCGAAGCATCGATCGTACTCCTGCTGACGAGGTGGTTGGTATACCCCAGTTGTTCCATCTTGCACCCAGTTCGCCATTCTGGTTGTTTCTCCATAATTGTTTCCGGTAGGAATATCTCGTCCAGAATTCGGATACCGTTGCGAATGCCCTTGAGTGCTGACTTGCGACCGCTGCATCCTTGATGGTTCACTTTTCCTGGTTAGAGGTCTTGGCGCAGGTCTAGGCTTAGGAGACCTTTCCTCTAAAGTTGGCTCCGGACGAGTAGACCGATTGATATCCCCCATGAACTCCAGGAAGTTGCGTTTGATCTCCACTTTCAGCGACTCTGAGATCTCTGCCCTCATGGTGTTGCTGTAGGACTCAGCCACGGCTACGTCAACCGCCGATCTTAACTCGGCCGAAATTCCGGGAACTTCCCGATGACGGTTTTCCAAAGTAGTTCCTTGTTTGGACACTAGTCTGAAGCTTTGGTGAACCGCCGTGACTTCCTCTACCCCAGCATTCGGATTTCCGTCATAATGGCTGGACGGCTTACTGGTCTGCTTCGGCACCGTCCCCGTTCCACATCCTATAACTTCTCCCGGTGTTGACCGCCGGCGAACGCGAGGGTTACCGCGGGTAAATTTCTCCCACCTAATCCACCCAGCTTCCACCAATCGGTGTTCGATTTGGCCTCTGCGACCTCAGAACCCAACCCTATACCAACTATGGTGTTTAAGCCTACATTTGGGGTTGTCCCAATGGCTTCTTCTACGTCACTATCTAGACCCCAGGAGGGTGATGGATGGAGACGATGAGTTTGGTTGTGACTTCCCAACGGACCAACTTGGTTCGTCTTTTTCTTAATTGGAGTTCGTTTGACTGGCGCCATTTCGAGGCCTAAATTTAAAAATTTGTTTTTTATTGAACGAATTATGACTCGGTTCTGAGTCGTATAATATCTTTTCTTAATCCGTATCTCACCTACAGGTTTCATACAAGAGGAAGGCTGAGCCCAATCGCCTCGCTAGCACACCAAAAAAAAAAAGGACAAAGGATACCTCCAATAACGGACACTCGAGGTATAAATCAGTACTTATTCCTTTTAACTATCACTAATGCAAATAACTTTCTTTTTTTCCAGTAGCTATAATGAGAAACTATTTCATTAAATACCACCAATTATCATCAAAAGTCACAAAAACGAATATATAACCTAAATTGTAAATGTAAAAAATGTATCTTATGTTGAAACTTATATTTTAAGTAAAAACAAGAACTGTTAAACAAAAGCTCTTTACTACCTAAGATAAAAAAATAAATCACAAATGTAACTTAAAATCTACCTTTTTTTATCTAAAATCTAAAACTATCATGAGTGTTTAATAATTAATTTAAAAAGTTCTTTTCGAATGACCAGCACAATGAACAGGAAAGGGGACCAGAAAGACCAAAATGTATTGTATATGAGACAAAAATAAATAGGTTTTTAATATACAATTTTAATTACAATTTATGTTACAATATAAGTACTTATCTGATGCAGGTCGTAATCCAAGTGAAAAAAAACACCAGCACAACTTTTACTCATACCCAAACTGTTATACAAACAAAACATACATCACAAAGAGATATACAGTATTGAGTGCAAACATATGAACATCAAATAGGGTACAATTTACAAGTTTGGCCACCAACAACAAATATAACATTAAATGAACACAATTCCAAATAACCAAAACAAAAATCTATATTTTGAATATTCCTATACATTCCGCCGCCCCTGAAACCTAGTTTCAGCTAAAAGGGAGCACAGCCAATTTGTGCACAGGCCGAACAAAATTTCCAGTTGATGTTCTCAGGGTCACCACTCGAACATAACCATCTTTGCCAGGATGAACTTTAATGACTCGACCCAAAACCCATTTGCCTGGTGGTAGGTTGGAATCTTTGATGACTACCAAATCGTTAAGCTGAAGGTTTCGCTGAGGATGCGACCAACGAGGTCGTTGTTGTAATGATGGTAAATACTCCATACTCCAACGCTTCCAATAGCCCTGGACCTTGCTTTGTAGGGATTGCAAAGACGAAAGTCGATTTTGAGAAATTTCAAGCGATGGTTCTGGAACAGCTGAGTACGATTCACCTAAAATGAAATGAGCTATCGTAAGTGGGTCTAAATCATTATCAGATTTTTGACATAAAGGACGTGAATTTAAAAGTGATTTAATTTGTGTTAGTAGGGTATAAAATTCTTCAAAACTAAGTATGTCAGAGCCTATTACACGGCGAAGATGTTGTTTCATAGATTTGACCCCTGGCTCCCACAAACCGCCGAAGTGTGGTGCATAGGGCGGAATAAAATTCCATGTTATAGCATCGCGCGCAAGAGATTCTGCTACTATCGAATTATGGACTTGAGACATGGTAATTTGATGCATATCAGATAATTGCCTCGCGGATCCACGAAAATTTGTACCATTATTAGAATATATGTGCGATGGTCTACCACGGCGTGAAACGAATCGACGAAGAGCTTCAATAAATGCTTCGCTGGTTAAATCGCGGATGCGTTCCAAATGTTTGGCTTTTGTTGCGAGGCAAACAAAAAGCGATATGTACCCTTTGGTAATGTTTGTCTTTCGTCCGATTTTAGTTTTTATTGAAACAGGCCCCGCGTAGTCACACCCGCAATGGGTAAACGGTTTGCTCGGTTGAATCCTTTGCGGCGGTAGATTACCCGATAATTGAGTTCTCTTCATTTTCCTTTGCCTTAAACAGTCCATGCAATCATGTGTGATCTTGCGAAGCAGATTTCTGCAACTAATGATCCGGTACTCCTGGCGTAGTATTGTAAGCAACGTTGAAACTCCTGGATGAGGATAATGTATGTGTGCGTCTTTAGCAATCAAGCTGGCTACATCGCTTCCTTTGGGAATAATCATGTGATGTTTTGCGTTGAACAACATGTTAGATTCTTGAAGTCACCTACCAACACGATGTATCTGGTCACTATCTAGAAATGGATTCAGGTCTGCAATTTTACATTTTTTGCTAACATGACCATGTATCTTGAAATAAGCAATATCTTCTCCAAAATGAACGTTTTGGATCCATTTTATTATGTCACGTTTGGCCCTGTAGATTTATACAGCAGTAAGATGATAAGAATAAGCGTTTGACCGTTTCATAAATTTTAATGCGTATGGACTCGCAAACGCTACAACACATATAAGACGAAACCAGGATGATATGCGAGAGGCGAGGAATTCAATTTAGTGGTTTTCCGTGTTTAATACCAACAACGGGTTTTCAACTTGTTTTTTCTCTTCGCGCTTACAATCTGGGTGCTCTTTAAAATAGTGAATTATAAGCCAACCTTTTTTATCTTTAATAAGCCACTGTGGACCGCTCCACCAAATAGGATGATTCACTAGGATCGAAGGTGCTATACCCCGCGAACCACAATCCGCGGGATTTTGATCCGATCTTACATGCAACCACTTGTTTCTGGGTATAGTATTCAAAATTTCTGAGGTTTGGTTCCCTACAAAAATATCCCAACGACGAGGAGGAGACGACAGCCACGAGAGAACTACCTGCGAGTCACACCACGCGAATATATTCCAAAATGTCATTTTCAAAGACTTCTGAACCGCAACGAGTAATCTTGTGAGCAATAAGGCTCCGCAAATTTCTAAACGTGGAATACTTAATTGTTTAATTGGAGCTATGCGAGTTTTTGCGGCCACAATATTTGTTCTTATATCACCATTGGGTAAAACATAACGCGCGTAAATAACGGCGGCATAGGCAGATGATGACGCATCTGAGAACCCGTGCAACTGAAAATGGGAATCAATAGTTCTAATTGGACGTGGAATATTGATTTGGGTCAGAAGTTGCAATTCTTCTCGAGTTTTGCACCATTGATTTGCTATTGAATTTGGGAGGTAATCGTCCCAACTGAGATTTTGGTGCCATAATTCTTGCAAGATAATTTTAAGTTTAACGACGGAGGGAGAAAGAAAACCAAGGGTTTCGAAAATTCTTGCAACATCACTTACAAATTTTCGTTTTGTAGGTGATTCCTTATTCGTTGTCAAATTAAGGCGAAATGAAAAACAGTATGACTTCAAATTCCAGTTCAACCCGAGAAACTTGACCCACGATTCCGATTCTTTGTCAAATGAAACGTTTTCACTTTGGACACGTTCTTCTTCCAAAAGAAGTTCTGCACAATTGCTTTGCCACTTGCTTAACTTAAAACCTCCTTTTGAAAGTAACTCGATTAAACACTTTTTTCGTATGATTGCATCAGGAAGCGAATCTGCTCCGGTTACGACATCGTCGTCGTAAAAGTCATTAAGAAGGACTTCTGACGCGTCAGGATATTCTTCTCGATAATCATGCGCTAATTGTTCCAAAACACGAACCGACAAATAAGGAGCACAAGAGGTACCGTATGTTACTGTTGATAAACGAAAATGTTCTATGGGATCTGCACTTGCTTTTCGCCAGACGATCCGTTGGTAATCGGTGTCTTCATCCGCTACCCAAATTTGACGGAACATTTTATTCATGTCCGCTGTAAAGACAAAGTTATGACGACGAAATCTGAGACACACGGAAAGAAGGTTACGCTGTATCGGTGGTCCTATCATCAACGAATCATTTACAGAACACCCATTGGTGTCCCTGAAGGAACCGTCAAAAACAACACGAAGCTTTGTTGTCCGGCTTAAACACAGCATGGTGTGGCAAGTAAAAAACATTGGGTTTCGCTACTTCAGAAAATGGAATTTTACGCATGTGCCCTAGCGCTAAATATTTTTCCATAAACAAAGAGTATGACTGAAGTAGAGACGAATCTTTCAAAAAAATTTCTTTCCATTGCCTTTAAACGAGATGCTGCACTACAGATAGTGTCATGAAACTGAGGAGGATTATTAAAAGGGAGTTTAACCACATATTTACCTCGTTGATCTCTACTATGGGTTTTGATAAAATGTTCCTCAATCGCTTGGTGTTCTTTTGAAATAACTGATTTAGCATCAACCTCTTCCAAAATCGCTGTAATGTAGCATCGATGTCAATAGTTGTGTGATGCGACTTAACTGACATAAGTTTCTCAACGCCCGAAAGTTGTTGCCCGGCTAGAACCCAACCGAAAATAGTTTTCTGGGCTATTGGATGCCCATTTCCTCTAACAATTTCACTTTGAAGAACGTCCCAAACCTTATCAGCACCACTGAACTAGATTTGTTAAATGACGGATCAGCTAACTAAAGCTTAGAGATATAATTCCAATCTTTCCTATCAAACGAAATGGTTGGCAATGCTGAAGTAACATTCATGAGAATGTAGGTATCTAAAGAGATGCGAGTAGTGTCATAACATGAAGATATGATCCTGGAAACTAGTCCCTTAGATTGTCCTGCACAGGTTGAGCCAATTCCACTAATGGGTATTCTAGCATTTGTTCGTCTAAGTCCAAGTCTCTGGACACAAGACTCGGTGACGAATGATACCTGTGACCCAGAATCTATCAAAATTCGAACATGCTGATACTTTCTGTTCCTGTCTAAAACTCTACCAACAGCCGTCGGCAATAGTGTCTGAGGTAAGAACTGAGCAACGTTAATTGAGTGATAAGTCATAAGATTTGATGTTATGGTTGATGAGGTTGTAGGCTGATTGAAATTCGATGGTCGAAAACAAGGCACCGAAGGGATTTTTGAAGAAGCGTTGGTATTTAAAGAATTGATGTCACGATGGACAAGTATATGATGTCGCGAGTTACATGACCTACATCACACCTTTGATTTGCACCGAAATGAATTGTGGTTACTTTGAAAGCAATTAAAACAAAGCCGTCTGGATTTTACAAATTCTCTTCTTGACTTGACATCCATTTCTAAAAAACAAGAACGTTGTGGAAGTAAATGGGAAGCGTTACATTTAGGGCACAAACTAGTTGAAGAAACAAACATGCTCTTTAATGATGCCGACTTTCCTTTATTAGGTTCACGAACATAACCACTACACGATTCGAGCGCTTCACATCGGCGCTCCAAAAAATTTAAAGTCATTTATAGTAGGATCTTCTGAATCTTCACTTTCGTTTGACCACGCCTGTCTCGTTTCTGGATATACCTTGCCAATCAGGATGTAAATCATCCAGTGATCCCTTTTTAAAATATTGAAAGAGTCAATACCTCTTAAAACCTCATCCGCGCAATCAGATATTTTGCGCAGGATCTTAGAATTTGTGCCTTGAATAGATGGAATTTGCATAAATGTTTCTAGAAAACTATTGACTATGAAACGCGGCCTGTCTTATCGCTTTGTTAACCGTTCCCAAGCCTGGGCGTAAGTTGCATCGCAAATCGGAATGTGATTTAGCATATCTAATGGCTTATCACGTAGAAACGAACGAAGAAGGTGAAACTTCCGAGTTTGAAAAATGTTTTCTTTTCTATGCACCGTGCCTTCAAACATATTGCGGAAAGATGGCCAATTTTTTTAGTCACCGCAAAAAGATTCAATATGAATATTTGGAAGCGAATCGTTATATTGAAAAACTTGATTAGATATGGGAACCTCTCTCGATAGCATAGGTCCTGACTCCCCATCCGCTCATAACGCAGATACACCTGGAATTTCTTTTTCCTCACATCTTTGTCTTTCCCGCATCGGCTAGGGGTCTATGACTTCGCTCCAATGAACCATTGGCTTGAGGATGGTACGCTGTCGTGTGAAGTTTCTTCACACCTAGTAACTTGCATGTCTGCGAAAAATCTTCGACGTGAAGTTTGCACCATTATCAGTGACGAGTATCTTTGGAATTCTGTATCTTGTTACGATTTTTTTGTAAAAGACTCTAGCCACTGTCGAAGCTTCCATATCTGGAAGAGCCGCAAAGTCCATGAACTTTGTTAAGTCACCCTGAAAAGTCAAAATATATCTGTTTCCCGAATAAGACAGGGGAAGACCACATACAATGTCCATATAAACCATGTCAAAAGGTAGACTTGGAGTGTCAGTTATCACCATGGGCATTTTATTAGTGGGAGTACACTTATTCTGCTGGCATTGTGGACAATTTTTAACGAAACTTTTAACGTCCTTCGACATACCTTTCCATTTAATTGCTTGTGCCCGAGTTATTGCCAGACAATGCTCCTCTTTGTTTATTTGAGGTATACGACTAAAAGCATCCGCATTCGTGTTCACCTTACCTGGTTTGTATTCGATTTTATAATCGTACTCCGAAAGCTTATGATGGAACCTGATCAAACGAGCTGTGGGATCTATCACATGGAAGACTCCCTTAAGCTTTTGATGATCAGTATAAACCGTGAAGGAACGACCTAACAAGTACGAATGAAAGTTCTTAACAGCCCAGACAATAGCTTAAAGTTCCCTTTCTATAGTAGAATACCTTTTTTCAGTTTTACTTAATGAACGACTTGCATAGACTATCGGTCTATTCGAGCCTTTTCCCTGCGACAAGACTGCACCCAGAGCTTCATTACTTGCATCTGTAGTTAAGATAAAAGGTGGTGTTGTAATGGCTTGTTTGAGTTGTTCAAACGCATCTTGCTGCACACCTGCCCACTTGAAGTCTTTTTCTTTTCTTTACAAAGAATTAATTGGAGCGGATATTTTGGCGCAGTTAGGTACAAACTTTCTATAATAGTTAGCAAAACCTAGAAATGATTGAACTTCTCTGATGTTTTTCGGAACAGGAAAATTCTTAACACAATTTGTCTAGGAAGGATCAGGGGTGGCACCGTTCTCTGAACATACATGACCTAAATAAACGACTTCTTTACACACAAAATTACATTTCTCGGTATTGAGTTTCAGTTTATACTCTCTTAGCTTCGCAAAAATTCGCATCAACTTTTCATTGTGATCATGCAAATTCGGGCTATAGATCACGATGTCATGCAAGTACACAAAACAGTCAATTCCTTGAAGACCAGTTAAGATGTAGTTCATTATCCGTTGGAACGTGGCTGGTGCTCCCGTAAGACCAAAAGGCATCCTATTAAACTCATAATGTCCCAAACCTGTGCTAAAAGCAGTTTTTTGTCTATCTTTACTGTCAATTAGCACTTGGTGGTAGCCGCTTGCCAGATCAAGGGTTGAGAAATAACGGCAATTTTCTAACTGGTCAATAATATCTTCTATTCTTGGCAGAGGAAAAGCGTCTTTAATCGTAGCCTCATTCAGTCTTCGAAAATCAACCACAACTCGCCATCTCTTTTGTCCATCAGGCCCGGATTTTTTCGGGACTACCAAAAGAGGTGAGTTCCATGGGGACTTGTTAGGTGAGATTACCTTATCTTTCAGCATTTGGCTTTCCTGATTATTAATCTCATCTCTAGCAATTTAAGGCAAATGATATTGTTTTTGATTAATCGGTCCTTGATCTGACTTTACTGGGATCTTATCAGCTAAAATTTTAGTATGCGTAAGTGGGTCGCTGAATGCATATATTTTCGATTTCCCGTTTTTCGTCCTTATTGAGATCTGAACTAATTTTCAACGTATCCAGGAGCTTAGAGATTCGTTTATGTGGTTCCTGTTCTGTCACGCTAAAAATTGAACGATTTATATTGTCTTGGGTTTGCACCCGAAACTTATTAAAATTTTGGAACTTGGGTATAAAATTGTCAGGTAAATAATAAGATTTTTTGGTAGAGTTAATGATAGAAATAAACAAATGATTTCCTTTCACTTTGGCTATAGTGTTAGCCAAGTAAACTCCTGGTTCTAATTCTTGACTTTGCACAAGAAGTTCACGTAAACCAGTGTTAATTTTTAGCTTCAGAATAGCTTGAGAACGAGGTTTCACTTCCTTATTTTCATCATTTTTTTGTTTGCTTGGGTTTATCAATGGAAATTGTGATACCAGCTTTCTGTTGTTATCCAAACATTTCAATGTTTTGGTAACAGAGTCAATTATACAATGGTTCCAAAGAATATCCCGGCCTATTATACCATCGGCGAGTATGTCTGTCAGACCGCCCACAATGTGCCAATGTTTAAGGAAATATTGTCCAAACTTTTATACAATTGGACTGTACCCAAAGTTGTAGTGTTTCCACCAAATGCTCCACCTTCGTATTTCTTTTGAACAAAATTTGGATTTCCTATTTAAAACGCTATTTTTCAAAAGGCTTAAATCTCCACCTGTATCTACGAGTACAGTAACTTTACCTCATTTTGCCTCAGAAAATGGTAATTCTACAAAAACGTCGTTTTTATTTAACTTATTTATTAGACAAAATCGACTTCGTTTTATGTCACAAATCTATTGTTTTGTTTTGTTTGTTTGCTTTGAAGATACTTTTACATTTATTACATATCTGTATTATATATTCATTTACATAAATGCATGCGAATAAAAATAAATTTAAAAATAGAGCCATAAAGTTCTCGATTTGTTTTTGTAGCATTTTTCCAATTTGGAAGGAAGGTTTCGGAAAGATACGATTTTTGACACTTTTACGAGAAGTTATTGATGATATTTTGTTCCTACTAGAGTAAGACCCTTGATTAGAGACTTCTCGTTGTTATCCAAATTTAGTTTGTTCCTTAAAGTTTTGTCTTCGTAAATAATTTTATTTGGGGAAATAGATTTTTTGGTGACTAAGAGTTTTTGTTTCAAGAGTTTTTGACGTAGTTGGGACACAGCTCACTTGTTTAAGCTGGCCCCTTTTCCGTTTCCCTCCCTTTTTTGCTAGGTAATTCCTTTTACTGTTGCTTTGTGGAAACTGTGATTGGTGCTGTTGTTGTGGTACGCAAATTTGGTCGTACCCCAAAGTTTGTTTAAGAAGCTGGGACTGGGAGTTGTATTGGAAAGAAAGGTTACCGGTATATTGAGGATGAAGGAGCTGAGATGTTTTGGTCGCCGTGTCTCTGCCAGTGTCTGCAAATCTTCCCCGCTAACACTCAGCATAAATTGACGCAAATCTGGATCCAATAGCCCCATCTTGAAGCTGGTAATGATTGAGTTTTTTAGTTCCCGCTTTAGAGCCACTGAATTCGCGGTTTGATAACATGCGTTTATAATATCATGCGCCTTTGTTTGTTTTTTTTTTTGTTTAGTTCTTTTGACCGAGCAAAATTTATTATTCACTTAAATTCACTTTTCGGTTCGCGAACCGGCTGCGCCAATATGTTATAACAACCGTCGCGGTTTGTGGTTACATTAAAACTTAACTCTAGTTCTAGAGACTAACCTTGAACTTCATGAACTTCCAAAATGCATTACTCAGCTTTGACCTACTGAGTTGCATTCTGGAAGTTGGCTTGATCTACTGCATTATGCATTATTCATTATTTTATTAATATAATAAAGTGGAGCGGGTCAGCTTTGGGTGATGCAATATGGGCATAACAGGTGAATGAAGAGAATGTGAAATATTTCTCTTCGAACTTTCAGCGTATTCAGGTTAGATGAGTCAAATTGTATTAGTGACAGCTATTAGGACGCCTCGACAAGGGGAGTCATCAGTGTCGCGGTTTTGATCGTCATCTCGATAAACATCGAAAGTAGATGGGAACAATTCCTGGTTTTTTATGCTAGGGATAAGATTAGTTTCAGTCAGGGCATAGACTTCAAAAGGTAAAGCATGGGATTGTTGAAGGACTGCTCTTGTTTTTGAGCGAAGTCCTTTTACGTTTTGGTAGTAAAACGTAAAAGGTAGGTTTTGAGAGGCTGAATTATCAACGAAAAAACTTTTCATGGTCGGCTCTGCTACGTTGAAGGTGAAAAATCCGTTTTGAGTGGATGTATTGCCCAAAAGCAGATAGATCACTCTCAACTTTTTGAGAAGGCAAATTAAAATACTCATGGTATTTGACATAGAGCTTTTTGAGACTGGTGACGTCAGTGGGCAGTCCTTCCTGTTGAATAGAGACCATAACACTTGTTCTAGTTTTACCTTCATAGCAAACGGAGTCCGATTTGCCATGAAGATAAGATAAAAAGATACGTATGTTCTCAAAAGTTTTTTTGTCTCTTAGCCTAGAGAGAGCGTATCGCGATTCAGTTGAATCAAATTTTTTCTGAGTAAGTTTGATTGTGGGAGGTTAGAGGGGGTCAATGTAAGAGGATGATCCTGGTAGAGACAGGGAAGTGTTTGGATTAAGTGTGTGTGAACTGATTAAATTGGGGTATTTGGCTCCAGACGTTAGCTCGAAGCTTGGTGAAGAGTCAGAGATTTGTGGGTTTGGTGAGAAAGAGGAATTGGAAGGAGTAGTTTCAATATTGAAAGACACCCTTTTGGGAAGAGGCTTGAATGGATAAGTGGCATCTTTGCCTTTGATTTTGTATTGAATTGATTTACGGGGCTTGGGTTGTGGCTTAGGTTGTGGTTTGGGTTGTTGCTTGGGTTGTGGGACTGGGGCATGCTGAGAAGTGCTGGGTATGAGGAAGGGAGGAGCGAAATTGGGCATAATGTGGGTTTTAAAAGACCAGTTAGGATTAGAAATTTGTTTTGAAGGTTTGGGAATAGGTATTTCTAATCTATGCTTAGAGTTACTTTTACAAGTTGATATTAACATCTTTCCAATTTTGATTGAATTTCCAAAAGGGTTAGTGAACAGCCATTCATAGGACGATGGAATGCTTATCAGAAATGAAGTAGTGTTCGAAGTAGAGATCTTTTGGATGTTAGAGATCTTTATGGTGTAGTCCCGAAGGAAAAAAACTGGATAGCCAGACGGTGTCAGCTGATTTTGGTGTATTCCTTACTGTGAAGAACGAAGTGTTGTTGTTGTTCAGTTTCATTATCCTTGTGTTCAATTCAGAAAGAGTCCATGAGGTTCCCAAATGGTTTAGGGTTGGCTCGGTGGGATGGGAAATAGTAAGTTCAAATTCGGCTGCAGAAGAGGCGGTAAAAGTGAGAGAGATGTTGTTGTGGTGAGGTTGGAGTCCATTAGTTCAGCAAGTAAGGACATGTTGAATTCGGAACGGTTTTCCTGGTGCTGATCAGGTATATTGATTTTGTTAGAGGAGAGCGCTCTTACTTCTTCGGACAGATCGGTGATCAATACCCTATATAATGCAAGGTCATTGCTTATGTTTACGAATCTGTTAGATAATTCAGAGAGCAATGGATAATGTTGACACGGCAGGGGAGTAGTGTTACGTGAGCTAGAGATGAGTCTCCACAGAGTTTACGGCAATTTTTAGAGAGCTCAATTGTTGACCTGAAGAAGGGCGTAGGGGGGTTAGATTTTCGCTCAGAGTTTTTTGAATTTCAGCTTTGAATGACTGAAAGCTCTGCTCAATTCGATTGTCGCTAGGAATATCAAAGACCACCTGTGTCAGAGTAACAAGCTGCTTCTCAATTGCAGTAAGCTTGTTCAGGTTCCGCAACTGTACGGTGGTTGTATTGAACTCGTCAGCAATCTTCAAAACTTCATCGAATCTGGCCAATTCTTGCCTACCCTTTTTGTGGTATAACTTCAAATCCGATGACATCTGGTTTAAATTGTCGCTCACCTTATTGCCAGCATTACGTGCGACAGCGAGATCTGCTTACATTCATTACAATAGAATGTAAAGTTATGCAGGTATTCTATAAGTACATTAATGATCGTTTACTAACACCAATACAAAGGGGATGGAAAGATTTTCCGCTCAACCCACCACACACAATCAGATTCGCAGCGCTCTCAGAAACAGCGCATTCCACATTACCGCACTTTTCCATTTTTGCAATTTGTTTATTTTTAATATGTGACGAATATGACGAATGACATACACGGAATATTTTTTTAATTATTTTAATATTTTGTTGGTTTCTTTTCTTTTGCACGAAGAACCGACAGAGGTTGGGAAATATTTTGAAGGAAAAAAGTGATGACAAGGAAAAATTATATTTATTAACAAAAAGGTCACGAGTAGGAGCTGGGCAAAAACACGTCCGATTGGTTTGAAGTATAAATTAAACAAAAAAGTCGTAAAGCTGGTAGATTATGCTGGCATCAATGCCCAGATTTGTAAAGACACCATATAAAGAAAAATAATGATGGAAGAGTCGAAGAGGATTCACGTTGAGTCTTCAAGAGAATCTTTTCATCCACAAAGCGAACTTTCTAGAGCCGGTTTGGAATCAAGTTCTGGTTTCAAATCGTCCTAGAAAAGAAATCAACATTTTAAATTCTTTTTTGTAAAGTAGATTCAATTGTTAAAGTAGTTTCATCATCATCCTCATCGGCGCAACAACCGGGATCCGGTCCAGGCCTCCTTCAACAAACTCTCCATACATCCCGACGCCATCCAATTGCGCACCCCAAGGCTTCAGGCGTCCTGGTCTACGCCATCCTTCCAACGTAAGCACGGTCTGCCACGTTGTCTTCTACCATAAAAAGTACCGCAAAAGACTTTCCGAGTTAGTTGCTCTTCGCTAATGCGAGTTAGGTTTCCAGCCCACCGGAGTCTACCGAGCTTTATTTTTTCAACAACATCTGCTTCGAGATAGATTTCATACAATTCATGATTGTATCTTCTCCGAAATCGTCCTTCCTCACACACGGGTAAAGGTAAAGGAGTCTTGTACAGCTTGTTGGCTTCTGCCGATGATGTCGATGTCGTCTGCGTAAGCTAGTATAGTAAAGTAGTATACCAATTTTATTTTTGTTCTGTTTCCAACATTTCATTCTTTCCTTTCCAGAGTAGTTGATTCTAATTCCAAATTAATAAATGAAAATGTAGTTAATTTTTTATCATTTTTAACATTTTGTTGCCAAATTTCTTCTTTTTTTTGTTAATTTCTTCTATTATTAATTTCAGTTAGCAGGTTTAGATTTTTGTTTGAATTTTTATACTTTATATTTTTTTTAAATAGATTTAATTATTTTTGTATAGTGTAATATAGGATAAGTTTGGTTAGTACTTAATTAAAAAAAATGTAGTTGCTTTTTTTAGTTAGTTTTTTTAAGTTCGTTTTTATTTTCCTTTTTAATTAATTTGTTTTTTTTTATAATCTTAAATTAAAATTTTAGTTTTATAGGTAAGCGTTATTTTTTTTATTTTTTTTTTTATTCGGTTTAAATTATTTAGATATTTTTTAGATTTGATAATTAGCTTTTTTTATAGAAATTTTTTTTATTTTAGTTTTTTTTATAACTTTAATTTTGATTTGTGTTTTATTTTTAATTATTCTATATTTTTTTTCGATAAATTATATTTTATACCTCATTTTTTTAAGTTTTTTTTTAGATATAATTTTTTTTTTAATTTTACCTTTTTAATTAATTTTAGTGTAGTTAGCATTTAGTATTGTTTTAATTTTATTAATTAATTTTAATTTGATTTTGTTTACCTTTTTTCTTTCTGATTCTGTTTTCAATTTTTGATTTTCTTCATATTTTTTCTTTTCTTGATTTTCTCATTTTGTTTTTTTTTTTTTGCTCTTCCTGGTTTCTTTTTCTTATTTTTCGTTGTTGTTCGAGCAAGGGAAGAGTTTTGTTAGTCTTGATAGGTGTTTTTATTTTTTTGTTGTTGTTTGGAGGTGAAGTCTCAGTTGTTTGTTTTTTAATTGTTTTGAGATACATGAGTAGTAGTCCCAATGGTGTCCAATCGAGTGATAGCAATCTGAACGAAGGAATATTGCAAGGGGATTTTGAAAGGTTTTTTGACTTTATAAACCGTTTCAATTTTGAGGATTCATACGATTCGGAGTTTCTATATTATATTATATTTCTATATATTCATAAACATGTCTCACGAGAGTGTCCCTTCTGTCCAGGACGTCAGTGATATAGAGGAAATCGCTGGAACTGCTAACGTGCCAACAATGGAAGGCCTCAAGGGCACAAAGTGTTGTGACTGCACCCGTTAAATGCCGTTTGGATAGGTGGATCATAAAATATGACGGAAGCGGCCACATTTCCGATTTTCTCTTCAAGGTGGAAAGGTTGCAAGCTGCTTTAAATTATAACGAAGAGCAAATTTGCTCACTCGTAAACAGGGATTTAAGGAATCTTTTGATGATTTCTACAGCTCTGTCGTTGGTTTGAATAACCGTTTAGATGAACCATTCGATTCATTAAAGCTGATGGAAATAATCCAAAGTAATACCCGGGACAAGAAGGGAGAGATTTTGTTGGCAGCGAGTGTTACCAATTTGGAGTAAATCCTGAAAGCGGAACGTTTCTTAGCTAGGAAAACAGCTTCCATTGAAACCGTTCTGGATATCCATTTGGAGGAAGAAGCGGAAGTTGAGCCACAGGACGAAGTTGCGGAATTTAGCAGTCACACGAATGAAAGCCTTTCTGTTTTCTCTGTGGTAAAAAAGGCATGAGCAACCCAAAACAGCTACCTCGACCAGAGGAAGTAGAAAAAGCTTGAAGGGAGGAATTATCAGATTGTTAGTGTATCAGGTCATTGTTCTGGGGATGTGTCTGTGGAAGGTTCAAATGATAGGGTCGGAGAGGTTTTAGAAGTTAAAGGCCCTTTCAAAATTCTCCAACGAAAAGTTCCGAGAAGTTGTAAGATCCCAACAACACTTACCGGTATAACGAGGACCATTACTTTTTATGTATTTCCTAACTTGACACAAAAGGTTTATCTTGGTATGAACTGATGTACCGAATTTCACCTAACTCCACAAGTGAGGCAGATAGACAGTAATGATGTGTTTGAGGGAAATAGCGATATTGCAGAGGAAGTCGAATTTATCGATTTAACGACGATTCAGCGAATCAAGTTGGATTCGGTAAAGCGGCTGTCCACTGTCTCCGGTGAAGCAAGCGGTTTACAAGGAATTGGATCGCATGTTAGAGCTTGGGGTGATTGAGGAGAGTAATTCTCCTTGGTGTTCACCGATTGTTGATTCGTAAACCAGGACAAGTACGTATTTGCTTGGAAAGTCGTAAGCTTAACAGCAAAACGATTAATGATGTATATCCGTTGTCACATATCGAAGGTATCATCAGTCGGTTAGAAGACACTCATTTCATAACGGCTCTTGATCTTAAAGATGGATTTTGGCAGATCCCGTTAGATGAAGGGTCAGGTCAAAGCGAAAAACGGCATTCGCAGTTCCCGGAAGGCCGCTGTATAATTTCAATGTGATGCCGTTCGGGTTATGCAACGCCGCACAGAGAATGTGTTGTCTAATGGACCGAGTAATTCCTGCTCGGCTCAGGCAACATGTTTTCATTTATTTAGATGATCTTTTGATATATACACCGGATTTAGAAACTCATATTCAAGTATTGACGGACCTGGCAACCTGCCTTCGACAAGCGAACTTAACCATCAGACCTCGCAGCTCCATTAACCGATTGCCAGAAAAAGCAAAAAGATTTCGAGTTGACATCTGCAGCCAAGAAAACGTTTGACAAATTGAAAGAAGCGCTGGTCTCCGCTCCTGTATTGACTCAGCCAGAGTTTAGCAAAGAGTTCACAATTCAGTGTGATGCTTCGTCTGAGGGAGTCGGAGGAGTGCTTTTCCAACTGGATGCAGATGGTAATGAAAAACCTTTAGTTTTTAACTAGAAAAAGTTTAACAAGGCACAGAAAAATTATATGGTGACAGAGCTCGAATGTCTGGCAGCGGTTCTTAGCATCAGAAAGTTTCGCGCCTATATCGAAGGTTTGCCTTTTCGCGTTATTACTGATTCTGCTGAGTAGGGTGCATTGAGAGAGCAGGTCGAAAAGAATCAATCCTCACTTCCAGATCTAGTTGTATCCGACAAATACATTATACAAAAGAGTTAGATTTAGAAGTGAAGAACTTGAAAGCGAAGACTCTTTGTGGCGCTTATGGATACCAAACACATTGACTCACCAAGTCATTAAAATGGCTCACGACTCGAAACTTTGTTGTCATAGTGGCTTCTCTAAGACATATGTTCGAATTCGTGACAAGTACTATTGGTCAAAGATGGCTACAGACATTAAAACCTATGTGAGTCAGTGCGAGGTATGTAAAACCAAAAAAGCGCCTAATAAGGTTTTTTGTCCTCCAATTACTAAGCAGATAATCTCTGAGCGACCGATGCAGCATTTGTTCGTTGATTTGTAAGGACCATATCCGCTTACAAAATAGGGAAGTGTTTGTATTTTTATCGCTGTTGATAATTTTTTGAAATATGTTTTTCTGAAGGCGCTTCCGAAAGCAACCCCATCGAAAATTATCGCGTTTTTAAAATCAGATGTTTTTTATGCATTTGGAACACCCGAGTTCCTGCATTCTGACAACGGTAAATAATTAACATTGTCTGAGCTTGGCAAGTTTTTGAACAGTTATGGAGTGCAACACATGCGAACAGCTTTTTATTCACCACCGGCAAATATATCAGAGAAGGTGAATTGAAGTGCTTTAAACAAGCTTAGAGTTTTTGTACGAGACGAGCAAAAAAAAATTGGGATTCCCATCTTTCAAGCACAGCTTGTGCTTTGAGATCGGATTCTCATGATTCACTCGGTTGTAAACCACATTTTTCAATGTTTGGACAGAACATGATTAACCACGGAACTTCGTACAAAATTCTTAGAAATTTAAAATCATTTCACGATCCCGAACTAAATGTAATAACTCGCGAAGCAAAAGTTGCAATTGCACGTCAAAAGTTGTTTAAGAACTTGCAGAACGCACACAAAAATCAAAACGTCCTTACAATTTGCGTTCAAAATCAGTTTTGTTCAGTGTAGGCCAGGAAGTTTTCTATAGGAATTTCAACCAAAGTAACTTTGCCAAGGGCATAAACTCGAAGTTGCTTTCAAAGTTTCTGAAGGCCCGCATCCTTTGTACTGTGTGAAACTATACGAGCTAGAAGCTTTGGGTGGAAAACCTATCGGAGTCCTATCCTATCCGACAGTAATGGGGTAGTTGGACATCTATCTCGAATAAGGAGAAAAATAATTCTATGAAGAATCACTTTCAACAATTAATAGCTTTAAAGATACTTATCTGAGGATTTCCAAAATCTTTCTTTTGCCCGGCTTTAAGTGGGTTTGGCCCCACGTTTTATAAAATTATTTCTTCTAACTAGACTAACTTTGCACAAAGATAAGTCCCGTGGGTTCATTTGCAATTTTGTTGACGCCTAAGAGTAAACAAAACGCAAAGCCCAATGTTACGAAAAGCGAGAGCACTGACTTTTTTGTTCTTATCTTTAAAAAAATTGTTACAATATCTATAGCTTAGAGCTTAGATTGAAACAAGTTTTGAAGTGAAAAGTAAATAGCAAGAATGAGAAAAAAGTGCAAAAGTTTAAACTTCGTTGTACGTGTTGTGAGGCTTTTCAAATTTAAACGTAAAATAAGTAAATACATATAATTGTGTAAAGTTCGAATCACGAAAAGTTACTTAATCTGTGAGGAAAACAGGATTTGCTAAAAAAGAAGACAAATCAGAGCAAGGATTAAGTGGGACAGGGAAAGAACAAGAAACAAAGGCTGAAGTGATTTGTCAGTGCCAAATCACAATTAATTAATTTGCAAGGCAATTTAATAGATAGCCGCATTCAATTATTGCAAAGCCGTAGCCTGGAAACATAGTGCCCAACCGGGATCGGGACGAAGCCATTGATCAGCTCATCAATTTCTGGTGGCTTAATCAAAACTGATAATACAGTCGATATCGCTATCGCCTTACTTATGTCTAAGGTATCAAGAATAAATATGTAAAATTTAAAAAAGCTTGCTGTGGCTGTTCTATATTTAAGTATTATAGGTTTATATTAAGTTTTTTTTAAGTTTAGTTTTAGTTTATTTTTAGTAAGTTTTAAGTAGTTTCAGATAGGTTAAGAAAAAATGGATCAGAAACTCAGTTTCAATTTTTCTAGGTGAAACATAAATTTATTATTATTATAATATATATTATATATATATTATTTATTTAAATACAAATTTAATATAAATTTAAGTTATTTTTAGGCCGAAAGGCAATTAAAATTAAGATATAGAATAATTTAGAGCGCATAGGGCCAGTAAGCTAATTAAGTTGATAGATTTAACGAGTTCTTAAGATTTTGGTTCAGATTTAAGTAGTTATATGTAAAATTGAATAATGATTTAAAATAAAGCACCCGCTTGTGGAACGAAGGCCACGAATTCGAAACCCAGCACGGCCGAATCTATCTTTTTTTGTTATTATTTATATTTTTATTTATTTGTTTTTGTTATCAATTTTTATTATTCGTATAGCGCATATATTTATTATTTGTACATACAATTTTAATTAGGTGCTACCAAGCAACTATAAAAGTGGCAATGGGGGAGTAATTGAGTTTCAGAAAAAACAGTAGAATTATAGAATTATAGATTTAAGTATGAATAATCCTTTACCAATCAACAGCACAAGAAACAACGGAACACGACGAAAGACATATTTCCAGCCTAGATGTTGTGGCCACTCCATCGCCAGCTGATATCGTCACAGTATAAATATTACAAGAAAAGGTGAGTGACCTTGAACATATATATGCCACTTTTTCTTTGCGTACATAGGTCTTATCTGTTGATGATTAATTTGTAGGCTTAGATCTAATTCTAATGGGGATCATTGTACCAGCGTAAAAATATTGTAGGCAGTGATGTGCAAGCAAAAGAAATATTCTCCTAAGTAGAATTTTATATATATATGTACATGCGAACAAAAAGCAATAGTGTTAAGTAACTTAACTTAAATAATTTAATTAAATTTATATAATTACATTGCGAATAAATTGGAACGTTGGAAATTAATTATTGTTTACTTAAATATAGAGTAAACTAGTTAAAGAATACATTACTTTTATTACACATAATGATAAGAAAAATGTTAATAAATAGATGAAATTAATAATAAGAAACGAAATGGGTTTTTAATAACATTTTAAAGGAAAATGGATGGGAATCGATGAAGAGGAAAGGAGTGTAAGGATGTTAGGGCGAAGTGGGGGAAACAGAAGATGGTGGGCAAAAGGGGTATTGAGGCGGATAAGATACCATGGTTGGGTGGGTAGAGAGGAGTTCCGCAGACGAGCAAGATCTTCGTCAAAAGTCTGGCATGAAATTTTTTTTTGTGCTCTGAAAGGGGTTAAGACTCCACTTCTTCCGACGAGCGTGAGGCCAGTCCAGTATGCCAGCAACGACCCCGTCGGCAACAATGAAGCTCGTAGCAGTCACCACTGCGTAAAAATGTCAGAAACTGCAGATTTCCCGCTTATATCGTCTGTTATACTTGAGCTATGATCAAATGTTTTTATATTTATGATTCCTGATTAAACTACAAGCTGTTGTCATTTACAACTCCTCTCCTCCCTTACGTCTCCAGGAGTGGATTGAAACGTCACGTGTCAAATTTTTGAAGTAAAACTTCTTTAGGCATTTGACATTTTGCACTTGTGGAGTAAAATGGTGAATGCTTGACGGGAGCGCTACGGAAATTGCAAATGGAAGTTGAGTAAAACCAATGGTTTGTGTCACTGCTCAATTATCTTTGGCCATTTCATTGTATATGAAATTTATAGTACTGCATGTACTTGCAATATAGACTTTAAGCATTGAATCCATATGCAATGTTAGAAAATGGCAGAACGGGAAAGATGTATGGAAAGTGTTAGCAGTCAGAAAAACACAAACCATCGACACTTTTTTGTGTTATTTTTAAATCATTTTCGTGTCGCTGAAAACTGATATTGATCACGAAATATTCACACAGGGAAGGAGCACAAAATGGTTGACATTGTGTTAAGAGCCTTAAAGGGAAAGGTTTTTTTTGCCAAGGAAAATCTGAAAAATATAAACAAAAAGATCAAATTAAATTCCTTTATACCTTCTCAGCATTTGGCAAATTTGTAGAAAGGACTATTCTCAAAATAATTTTTTTTTGAGTTTGTTCATTTTACGCTATAAACGCGACCATTAACTCAACTAAACAACAATATAATTAAAACCGACAAACAAGACAACATTTTATATAGTCTTTCAATATTGAATTTTAAAAAATAAGGGATTAAGAAAAAAAGTCCTTATTACGGGCGCCCTACTTATTGAAAAAGAATGCACTTATGATTTTACTCTGTCAAGAGACAAAAAAGAAACAATGAATATTTTTTATTTTGAATCAATTCGTTATTACGGTCGAAATTCAACAATATACATATAAACTTTAAAAAGTCAAATCCGAATATGGCAACATTGGTATGTGATTTCGGTATTATAAGTTACAGAAATAACAAAATTTCTTGAAAAATGCTAAATCCAAAAAATATTTGAAAACACACAACCCTCGTTTGTTTACGAAAAATCAAACGAAAATCCAATAATTTTTGTTTCCCTTACTCTACCATACCATATTTAGTGTCACTTTTTGAACTTTTCACTCGTACTTATTTTTTATTATTCATGCAAATGCTTGAATTCATTCTAACTCATACCTTTCTGAAAATAAAACATACAACCTACTCTTTCATCATTATATTTCATTCTACTCCAAAACCTATACAAATTTATATCAAGAACTATTGCAGCGCTATTGCGGCAGAATCTAGCTAAACCAGATGCTGCCTAATAGTAGTACTATAGATTTCATATACAATGGTCGTTTGAAATAATTTTAGGTTCTTATCTAATATTACGTTTTCATTAGGCCAAATGAGATAATTTCGTATCAAATTTCAAAATTGTATTCTAAATCATCATACAAAATCACATTTCGAAATTATCTCATTTCATTGCAATTTAAGAAAAATGAAGTCGAAAACAATTGAACAAGGTTCTATAACAACCGTCAAAGTTGACACTATTCAAAGTCAAAGAAGAAAATAAAAAGGTAAGAGGACACGACTGGGTCGCACGTACTTGCTTTATGTACGTACGAATAATAAACTGGCAGGCAGACATCTCTTGCCACCAACTTTCTTGGGCTTCTCTATGATCGTTATTTCATGTTTGATTTTTATCTATTTTTTTTTTTTTTTTTTCAAGAGTCCTAAACTTGCCTTAAGGTACCAGGATTGTCCCCCATGTGCCAACAAACAAAAATAATTGTTAATTTATGTATAGTAATAATTTAATTTAAGTCGAAATGTATATCATTATTCATGTTCAATAAAAAATCTTGAATCTTGAAGTGTACTCACTTCTGACCTTAAAGTAAAAACGAAGTATTCTTTTAGTAAACAACTCGCTTGAGGTTCACAAGTTTTTATTTAGTAATTCAGCCGCCTAGCAGAGCTTATTTGCTTTTCGGTCAAGGTTAATTTGGCTACTCGCTGGACCAGTCTTGTTGACAACCCTGTTCTTCAGACAGTCAGCCAACCTAACAACGATGCTTAACGTCAATGAAAATCACATGCATATTGCACATTTTTTTTAATATGTATATTTCATTAGAGAGGTTAAATTTGCTTAAGCCATTTTAAGAAGTCTTTATAAAAAGTATCTATTGTAAAAACTAAAATTCATATCAGGAATCATACATCATACAGGAATTTTGTAACCCTATCAATAAAAATAAAACACTGAATTCATCCAACCTGGTTTTGTTTCTTTTGGGCTACAAGATCTGAAAGGGTTGCGCTTAAAACGCAACATTTTACAAAATTCCTTTATGGTGCTCATATTTAACAAATTAAAAGGCAATATGCTTAGTAGAACACATGCACCACCCATGCAAACCAGTCTGTTGAACCGACAGCGCCAATCAATGCTACAAAGAAGTATAATTGCAAAGCGTGTAGCGCATCGGATTCGATAGACAATATGGTACTGTGTGAGAACCCAAAATGTGGTTCTTCGTTCCACTATAATTGTGTAGGCGTTGATAGTCTCGTTGCTTTTCGTTCCTGAATGTTTGCGAAGTGCACCAAAACTGATGTTGAGGCTGCAGGACCATCTGCACCAACAGCCAAGTCGTTAAACAGAAGGCCATCGGTGGCATCTCATATTTTCAAGTCTTTGAACTCATCAAGAGACATCTTCAATTTGAACTGCACAAGTTGGACGAAGAAAAACGTTTAGCTGAAAAAAGGACCAAAGCGACAACGAGTACATCAACAAAGTACCAAAATCTGAGTCTAATAGAGGATGCTAATTCCGATTCATAGGAAGAAGACGATGGGCATTCTAGCGTGTCTGTCAGAGGGAGAAATTGTCTCGAAGATGGTAGATCTATCGTAGAGAGCACTAAAATAAACGAGGCAAACACCAGTGAACCACATAGGAAAAAATTACATCCACGCCAAGAACAACTGAAGCCGCAACGACAGCCTATCGTAACCCCGATTTTCACCAGCGACTACTATCAACTTACCCGCAACATCACTTTTCACTCATCGATTTACCATCTAAAGCTACGCATGGTGATGCTACTTATCTAATTATAACGAGAAACAATCTAGCTGCCCGTCATTCGTTATCTAAAGAGCTGAAAAGTTTTAGTGGGGATCCTGATCAATGGCCTCTTTTTATTAGAAGCTTTGAGAGAAGCACAAATTTATGCGCATTCTCCAGTAAGGAAAACGTAATGCGTCTTCAGCAAGCCCTGAAAGGTAAGGCTTTAGAATCTGTTAAGAGTTTGCTGACCCAGCCAGATTGTGTTCCTCGAGTGATTTCTACTCTTAAAATATTATTTGGAAGACCAGAATTTATAATTAAAACACTGTTGAACAAGATACACGCCCCTCGTCCACCGAAGGCTGATAAACTGGACAGTATTGTCAACTTCGCAATCACAGTCCAAAATCTTTGCGGTACTATAGAAGCAACTGGATGTACTCTTTACTTAAGCAACCCTACCTTGCTAAGAGAACTTGTGGACAAGCTACCCCCGGTTATTCGTCTGCTTTGGGCTATGTATAATCAGACTTTTCCCGTCGAGAGAGACACTGTCTCATTTCAGCGAATGGCTTTACAAAATGGCTGAAGCTGTTAGTCGAGTAAGTTTTAAAAGTACACTGAGCAGTGAGAAGCAGATTAAGCCAACTAAAGACAAAGGATTTCTTCATGTGCATTCTCAAGATATTGAAGAGAATAAATATGCTTCAACGCAACGCATTTGTCCTATTTGCAGTGGACAGTTTAAGCTTAAGTCTTTCTTTAAAACGGGCATTTGTTCGCGACCAAAGACTGTCGGCGTTGTCTTGGCAAACATGGGAAGCAGAGATGTAATGTTGAGACCGTGTGCGGAAAAAAGAACTGTACTTCTAAGCATCACCGTTTGCTGCATAACGACGAGAGTTCCAAAATACATAAATCGCAGACAGAGACCCAGAAGCTTGAAGATATATCGACCCATCATGATGACCACTTTTATCACCATAACTCTGAAGCAATACTTTTCAGAGTGGTACCCGATACGCTCTATGACAATGGTTCGACAGTAAATATTTGTGCCCTCTTTGACGAAGGCTCATCTGTGACCCTGCTAGATGAGGAGATAGCTCGCACGCTCAACATTAAAAGAATTGAGTCCCAATTGCGTTTGCGGTGGACTGCAAACGAACATCGATGTGAAAAGGACTTTAAAGTTATTATTATTATTATTAGGTATTTGCCTTCAAAATAAAAGGTATACGATATAAAGAGTATATACGGTTAAAAGTCTTTAACTGCCTCTGCAATCAGTAGACAAGGAAAAACTTTAAAAAGAATTTGATCATCTACCTATAAAATCCTTTGTCAGTCAAAGGCTTCAGTTACTCATCGGCATTAATAACTGAAAGCTAGGTTTACTTTTAAGATACAAAGAGGGTGATGTTGGCCAACCTGTTGCCACCAAGACACGTCGTTATGCGCGAAAGTTTCCCCCCAAAGAACAAGTATCAGCGTTTGTGGTACTTACCTGTATTTCCTGTCACCAACCCGAATAAGCCCGGGAATTTACGGATTGTTTGGGACTCTGCAGCCACAGCAAGAGGTATGTCACTGAATTCATTTCTTCTGAAAGGTTCGGACAGATAACTAGCTTAGTCTCAGTACTTTATAAGTTCAGAGAAAGAATATTGCTCTTTGTGGAGACATCATGGAGATGTTCCACCAAGTAAAGATTCGGCGCGAAGATCAATATTCCCAGCTGTTTTTGTGGTGCCACAAGGAAGATGAATGCCCTGAGACTTACGCAATGACTGTTATGACGTTTGGTGCGACCTGTTCACCTGCTTATGCCCAGTATGTAAAAAATGAAAACTCGAAAGAGTTTGCGGAAATCTACCCTGCGGCTGTAAAGGCCATTCTGGACAACTTCTATGTCGACGATTTGCTTGTTAGTATCGACACTCAAGAAGAGGCGGTAGAGTGAAATATGAGGCAATAGGAGATGAAATATGGGAAGTTAGGGCTGTAGGAGAATAGGACAGGATAGTGGGTAGGTAGTAGGACCGGAATCAGGATAAGAACGGTTAGGATACACATGGGGGGAGATGGTTCTCGGATAGGATAAGGATAGGATAAAGGATAGATTATAGGATAGGATTGGATAGGGGATAGGAGGGGACGGGAAGGGATAGAATGTCCGCTGTAGGAGCAGTGGCATGCTGGCTGGCACGGCTTATCTCGCCGGAATAGGGGGGGATCTTGCCCCCACAAACAGACCTCATTTCAAAAACATAAAACATGCCAATATACCTTAGAGAAAAAACCCCTGGTGGCAGTACCTCGTTGAAAGTTGAAGGAGGCCCTGCTGGTGACGATGTAGGACTATGTTACCTCCCCTCCTGGAATCCGATCAGTCACGGTCGGAATTCCCCTTTATTCAAACAGGAACAGAAGAGCCTAACCGCCTTCAAGCCATACTTACTATTTTCGGCCGAAGGCCTCCGCGCGCCTTACCGCACCCCCTGAGAAAATTTATAAGTTAAGCACCCCATCGTGCTCCGTATGAAGAAACACAAACAACACCTTAATTTCATTTCTCACTTTGGCGTGATTCACATTAGTATACTACTTTATTAAAATTATATAAGTTAACAAAGAGAAAATAAATCAACAAAACCAAAAAAGTTAAAACAAATGGTATGATCAGACTTAAAACTAAAATTAGGGTAGATCTTAACTAAACTAAAATAAATCCAATTAACTGGTTAAAAATTTTGGGTTAAAAGTGTGAGGTCACCCGGCTTAAAAAAAATTATTTAATTACTATCCGGTCCTCGGAGGATGGACCCGGAAAGCACCACCCACAATTCGACCGCCTCTTTGGGGTAGCGATATCTGATCCCCACTTTATCCTACCTACCAAGAGCTCTTAGTAAGTGTTTAAGGGGGATGGGTTGCAAAAGATTGCTCGTCGGGTCGGGGCCTTCGCGAGCCAATGCCTTCCTTGCCTTTTTAAAGGATTCTTGCTTATGGCAAATCAAAATATTTTATTCACTTAAACCCAAAAATCGTTTTAAAAATCAAAAGCCAATACCAGACACTCGAAATAGTGATAAAAAAACGAAATTAAATTAAAATTGTGTATATGTACATAAATATTATAAAAAAAACTATGCATGAGAGGATAAAATAAGAAACAAAAAAAGGAAATATCACGCCTAGTGGGTTTTATTCCTTCCGCTACCTAGCGGGCAGGGGTATCCCGTAAGGCCAGCTTGCGGGATCCTGTCATGGGATTGTGGGTCGACCAGGCTTTCTCTCCACAAGTTCCTTTGCTTGTGGCTTCTTTTTTTTATAATTTCGTTTGATTTTAATAAGGTAAACTTTTAAATCACTGCTTCAAGTTGTAATTAAGGGCGATTCTGGATTACATATATATACATAACTTAATCTTGGTATTTTTACTTGGGGCGTCCGGGAATCCATCGGACGCGGTTCCTGGGCTGATTCTGCTGGGCTGCTTTTCCACTGGAAGCGGTTTCCCGATGGCCGTTTATTTCTCTTCCTCGTGATTTCTGAACAAGATCCTTATGATGGCCCTGAATTCGCCCTTAACACTATCAAAAAAAATGTTTGCACCTACATTAGCAGTTTGCTTAGCTATAAAATCCTATTACGATATTTCACTGTACTCACCGCCTTTTTTTTTTTGATTCTCAACAAATGTCAGCCCCGTCTTCCCGTTTCAATATCTTATATCTTTGTTCGATGTAATTATTTTTTTCCTTTTTTTTTTACAAAAAAAAACTTGCTTTATTTGCCTCACGTCTAATGAATTTTAATGTTCAAATTTAAAATTGAAAATATTACCGTCCGACAGACACATCCGACACTTATGCTTTCTGGCTTTGAAGTATCCAACGAGCGGTAATTCTTATTGGCGGTTAGTTGTTAAAACCGCTTCTTTGGATAGAAAATACCTTTGTTTGCGGAATCTCTCAGAGTTTGAAATCCTGAGTGCTAACCACAACCGCTACAATTCGAATTGCAGCACAGCAACTCTAGGCACAACCTTTCCAATCCTTTTCTACTAAAAACTCCCCAAAGTACCTTCACCAAAGGTGCAAACCGTATTTTGCACAGTTTGGGGGAATTTACTAACGATTCATACCGGTATGTGGTTAAACTTTGTTTTATATTTTACAGATTTCTAGTAATATTTAATAAATGTAATTAAGGGAGCCACATGTTAGGTTCCTTACTCTTGAGGGTGAATGTTGTCATCGTGCTAGTGTTTCTCAGTTGATCGTCCTAGCCTAAAATCTCATAGGTAGTATATTGTTTACGTTAAGGACTCCACAGGAATTCGTACAGAAAATATTGTATAAGTAGGTCGATTTATAGGTTATCACAGGTGAATTTCCAAAATAAAGTTCGAATTATTGCACGTCGTTGGTCGTTTATTCTATATCCCAGTGTTACGGAGAAAACTTGGATATTTATAGTGATGTCCGGCTGGATGTCGTTTAAACCTAGTGTCACAGAAAGGGATTTGAATATTAATATCAGGTACTGCATGGATTAATATATTACACTAGACGGTTAATAACATATCACAGATGTATCGGATAGTTGACTCAAGGTAGGCTGTTTAAAGTCAATTCAATAAAAAAAAACTTCGCATTGTCACATTTCTGGGAACCAAGTTTATCATTCATACGATTCGGGATCGTCTGATATTATTTTCGTTCAGCCAGTCATATATTTCACCTACCGCATTAAACCTCGGGGTTCCTCGACATGATAATCAGCCAAAAAAAGTAAAATGTAGGAATGACGAAACTTCGGAAATTGATACCAATTTCTTATCCCTTCTTTTTCTCCTATCTCATTGCTTTAGGTCTTTGGCATGGAAGATCCCTTTACCTGCTAGGTTCTCTAGCTCGTATAAGTTTTTGCCAACCGCTTTAACAATACGACATTTCGTAAATTTTTGACACAGTTTAGAAGCGATACGTTTTGCGGTGTCGCTAAGGACGAAATTTCGCTTAAAAACTTCTTGACCAGGAATATATCTTATGTTTCTTGCACGAGTATTGTACTTGCGTGCAGTTTTCTCATTCGTCGTTAATATATTTTCTTTAATTTTAGACCTTATAAGTTGCAACCTATCTTTTCTTGGTAGGGTCAACAGATCGCCATCCCCGAGGGCGTTAAGCTTTTTCGCTACCGTGCATCACCATATTGTACCCAAAGAGAACAAAGTATGGTGACACTCCGATAGCCGAATGCACTGAGCTTCTCAATGCTGCTGCGATATCACTTAAGTGCATATCCCAGTCGCGTTGGTCCTCCTTCAAGTATGAGCGTATTGCGGCAAGCAGCGTTCTGTTGACCCTTTCCGACGCGTTGGATTGGGGCGAGTAATTCGCTGTTCGGAAATGTTTAACTCCGTAACTTAGTAGAAGGTTTTGGAACTCTTTGGCAAGAAATTGCTTGCCATTGTCAGAATGTATTATCTGCGGAACTCCGAACTATAATAATGCTGCTTGAGTTGGCCGCTCGCAAAGGTTTCAAAAACACAAACTTTGACAGATGATCTACTACAACAAAACATATGCGTTTCCTGCTTTCGACCTAGGGTATGGACCTATAAAGTCGACATAAAGTTTTTGGAAGGGACGGTCTGTACAAAAATTGTTTTCGATAGTAGGACGAAGAACTTGATTAGACGACTTGCTTTGCTTACAAACTTCACACTTAGACACGAATTGCCTAACCTGAACGGTCATGTTTGGCCAATAAAAGTATTGTCTTAAACGGTGGAGAGTTTTTGCGATTCCTCCATGGGCAACCTGGGGAGGATTATGGGCCTTGGCTATTATGATTTGTTAAGCCGGATGGTATCCACAAGCACCAGGTGTGTTCTACTAAGGATTCGTCAATGCTTTTAGGGATGGTTCGTTTATAGACAAAATCGTCTTTAATCTTAAGATCCGGTAGCTCTCCCTTGTAGTCTCGCACTGTACTCAAGAGGGATTTGTATTCGTCCGATTTAAATTCATCGCTTTCCAGATCAATCAGTGGGGCTACGTTTTTCAAAGTTAAACTGTCCATATGTGCTCGAGAAAGAGTATCTGGCACAACATTAAGTGATCCTTTCCTATGCTTTATATCGAAGGCATAGGACCACAGTTCCAAACTCCACCTTGCCAACCGGCCACTTAAATCTTTCATCGTCATCAACCATTTGATACTAGAGTGATCGGTTATGACGGTGAAATCCATCCCTTCGACGTAGAGCCGGAACTTCTTAACTGCTATCGCCGCTGCCGGTTACACTGTAGTTCTTTTGACAATTGTTGAGTTTTTGTGAAAAGTACACGATCGGCGATTCCTGCCCTTCACTCCTTTGGAAAAGCAGCGCACCGATTCCAGAGTCCGAGGCATCACATTGAATATAAAATTTCTTGGAAAAGTCTGGATGACTAAGTACCGGAGCGGTTGTTAGGGGTTTTTTAAATTTTCAAACGCCGTCTTAGCGTCGCCCGTCATCAAAAACTTCGCGTTCTTTTTCTTTAACGTATCCGTTAAGGGGGCGGTCAAGCTAGAAAAGTCCTTTATAAACCTTCTGACTTGTCTCACGTTTTTGGGTAGAGAAAAGTCAACTACAGCTTCAACCTTTGCTGGATCGGTTTTTAACTTTCCGCCACCAACAATGAATCCTAAATATTTCAACTCCCTAAAACAAAATCGGGATTTTTTTACATTAATCGTGAGGTTTGCTTTCCTCAGGCAGCCGGCCACTTCATCTAGCAAGGCGATATGGGTCTCAAAATCGGGCGCAATGATAAGCAGGTCATTCAAGTACACGAAAACACGATCCCGAAGTCGTGCAGGGATCACCTTGTCCATTAAGCGACATACCCTTTGAGCTGCATTGCACAGTCCAAAGGGCATGACCGTAAATTGGTACAAATGTCTCCCCGGTACCGCAAACGCAGTTTTCTTTCTGCTCTCCTTCTCCAGCGGTATTTGCCAGAATGCTTCCTTTAGGTCGACACTGCTGATAAAGTAAGTATCTGGTAGCCGACTGATAAGCCCTTCGAGATGGGGGAGAGGGCTAGCGTCCTTCTTAGTCAGCGCGTTAACCCTACGAGAATCCAGGCAAAAACGATACTTCGTCGTATTGTTTGGGCCTGGCTTCCTAATGAGGACAACGGGCGAACACCACGGACTCTCGCTCTCCTCGATAACGCCGAGCTTAAGCATCCGGTCTACCTCCTGGTACAAAAGGGCTTGTGCGTCCGGAGAAAGAGGGTAGTGTCTCTGCTTCACCGGAACCGCATCTCCAGTATCGATGACGTGCTCCATAAGCGCCGTCTTCCCGAGCCCGTTCCGATCAAAATCCAGAAATTTCTGCTTGACCGTCTCCAAAGCGGACCGTTGTTCGAACGTCAGGTTATGCGCGCTTAATATTTCAGCCTTTTCCTCCAGAACCGATACGGAGCTAACCACATTAGGAGCGATCTTAAACATTTTCCAAAAATCCACCCCCAAGTACAGCTCCTGATCCAAGCTAGGGACCAAATACAAGGTTAAGGTATTTTCCATGTTTTTATACGCTACTCGGATCTGGATTTTACCAACGATGGCCTGACTTCTTCCATCAGCAGTCTTACACCTGAGTTGTAGGGATGGACTCTTACTTGTTCGTTTTCTACAAATTCCAGGCTATCCCTCCCCAGGATGCTAACGCTGGCCCCGCTGTCTAACAATCCAAGCATTTCACGACCCGCTACAACGACTTTGGCGTAAGGCTCACTACTAATGTCTACAACTGTCGATGCTATACTTCTTTTTAATTGTTTTCGTATTTTAAATCTATTTCGAGTTTTTAATATTCTTTTCGATATGCTGCTTACATTAAAAATTCTATTTCGCGCCTCATTATGTTCTTTAATTCTTACGTGTAAGGGTTTAATATTCGTGATTTTAGTTTTTTCAGTGGGCGGTCTCTGGTTCTCATCTCTTATTAGGATCGATATCTCGTTGTTGGAGCAAGTTTGGGTACTTACAGCTACAGGCTGCTTGGAACCTCTGGGGGAGTTTGCGTCGAACGCGATTCCCCCGCTGGCCTCGCGTTCCTGCCTCGGTTTTCCGGGTTACAATGAGGGCATTTGGGTGTAATCACCCCCTCATGTCCGCATCTGTAACAAAAGATGTTCCTTGTCACCGACGGACAATCCATAAAAGAGTGGCCTAACACTCGGCAATTCCAGCACGCTGATTGTCTAGCCTCGCTCTGCATCCTGTTGTTCTTTGGCCGGGCCCCGGTATGTTGATACGCCGCTATGTATTCTTCCTGGCCGTATCTATCTTCTGGATCGAATTCCAGCTCGTTTGCCGCGTATCGAGCAGGTGGCCGGTGATGTTTCGGACCCTCTCAGTCCCGACCAGGAAAGGCATTTTCGGCGTCCTTACATGCCATCCTCAGCTGGTCAAAAGTAAAAAGTGCTTGGGGGTACACCAGCTTCTGGATCCGGTCGTTCAAATTTTTCTTAAATATCTTGATGAACTCGAAATCGGGAATTGGTGCCCTGAGCTGAGACCGAAAGTTGTTAATGGTAGAGAAAAACTCGTCGCTGGACTCCCAGGAGCCCTGCCGGCGGTCCATAATGTCGCGCATTATTTCGAAATCTGATTTGGCGTTCCGAAATTGCCGCATCAGCGCGTCTTTCAAGGCTGGCCAGTCCGGGCGATAATTTGACCTCTGGTACTGCCAATACCACTCGCTGGCGGCTCCTGAGAGCAGGAGGTGGAAATCCCGCATGATCTCAGCCCAGGAACACTCATACTGTCCTTGTAACATCTCGATTCTAAAAATGAAGTCTTCTACCGAGAGCTGATCCGGTTTGCCTTCGAAAATCACCCCCCATCTATCAATCCGTATCGGTGGTCTTCCTCTGCCTGAGAATCTCGTAGGGGAAAATCGGGATGGGGTTGGTTGAAACCTTGGTGGGGCGTCTCGACCACTGTACCACGGGTCCCTTTGGGGACCTGACTGGTGTACCGCGGAGTCGATAAACTGCCCCCCGCTTGGACGCGCGTTCAGTTGGTATTCTTCGTGGTTACCTACCACTGGAGCGAATGGTCTCGACTGTGCATCCAGATGGGATGGCCTGCAAGGACCCACGGAAGGTGGCTGAACATATGGTGGAGCTGGTTGTGGATCGACCGCCGGTGGTCGCATCCTTTCATCTAAAGAGGGAATCGCCCGATTGTAATGGTTAATCTCCCTTAGAAATTCCACCAAGCCTTTCTGTACCTCCACCCTTACTGACTCGGCTATGTTTTCTTTCATGGAATCCCTGTAGGAATCGAACGCGTTGACGACAGCTAAATTTATTGCGGTACGTACTTGAGCGGAGATGGAATCAGAGTCCGGTCCTTGTTCCCTAGGTCCATGGCTATTGTTGCCTGCGGTACCTGCTGGCCTATATTTCCCTCCTACTAGCACTCCTGTCGTTTGACGATTTTAAACGGCGTCATTACTGCCCGTGACCCCTAATAAGCTCAGATTGCTAAACGGAGGAGCCATAATAGAGTTGGACGAGCTGTCCGATATGCTCGTTCCGACCGAAGGAGGTGGATTGGACTCCGGACGCGAATGGTCTCTTACCTGGCCACTAGCAGTCGCCTGCATCCCTAAAGGATGGGTAAGGGATTTATCCCCGTGAGCATTTGACCTCGCCGTTGGTGAACGGCCTACCGGCATCTCTTCAGAGGGTCTGTTATTAAGATAATGCTTCAGTAAATAAGTCTTTCGTTCTTCTTCCCAGATTAGCTGATGAGACATCCGGGATGCCGACTACTATAAAGCACACGCAAGTAATTACAAATCAAAATAATTTTCTCAACTCCAAGCACAAAAACAAACTGAAAACATAAGTAACCCTATCGTATCCTAACTATTATTAAGGTTTTACGAACTGCATCTACTTATTATATATTTATTCTAATAATTAAGCTTACTCTTAAACTACCATACAAAAAAACATTAGAAAAAAAATCTATATATCTATGTGCTTAGCCTCCTGACTTAACTAATTATAATTTTACCTTAAACTAACTTACTCTCTAGTATATTTTTTTTGTATGGATTTCTTAAGTAATTTTTTTTTTTTTTTTTTTTTTTTTTTTTTTTTTTTTACTATCTAAACTTCTGTATTGAACTTAACCTAAAAACAAAAGAAACTTAAATCAAACGGAACTATTCGAAACGCGAAAAACAACAAAACCTAATTCTTTATTTATTTTATTATTATTATATATTATATTTATTACTCTTATACACCTAAAATAATCTAAACTTACTATGTTTCTCTGAATCTTAAAACGAACAAGTACACTTAATTCAACTACTAACTAAAGACTATTTCCTACGCCTAATCAAAAAAAAAACATAACTTACTTAGTACCTAAGGAAACTACTAACCTAACCTATGCTTAATTTACGCCCAAATTAAAACAAAATATTTCAACTCGTAATCCAATTCTCTTACAAATTCAAAAATAATTGATGACCCTTAACCGAAGAAGAATCAATGACTAAAATCTTAACTATTAAAACTGGCACAAGCAAAACAACACCAAATTATCAAATTATTTATGTTTTTTTTATTAGTATATATTAAACTGTTGACTTCATAACTTTTAAAACAAGAACCTTATGGAGAATAACAAAAAAATTATGGTTAGGTATATTGTATATATCGGTTGTAATTCATAAATGTGCGGGGGTGTTTCTGGCGGCTTATTCGTAAGTCAACTTTTCTTGGCGATTGTCTGTCTTGACGGCTCTCTTCCTTCCGTCTTACTATTCCTTTTCTTTTTTCAAAGGTGCGGTGTTGGTACTGACAACCATCGACAAAATATAACAATTATATTATATAAATATAACAATACAATTTCCAACTGTCGTTGCTGGCAAGCCGGAAGCCCATCGTCGCAATTAACCAGGCGTTCTTACGAGCTATCTTGGTTAAGACTTACGGTTTGTTTCCGACCTGGCTACAACGGCAACTGGAACAGGAAACACATGACTATTATCGCTGGCAGACCTGCTGAATCTTGGCGCGGTTCAAACGCTACGCTGCAACACCTTACATCTGAAGACATCCAAGACCCTCAGGCCTGTCAGTGGCAACAACCTAGGACAACACAACGAATGCATTGATTGTTTCCGTTGATGACTTTCGTGCAACTCGTCGCTATTAGCTGGGCATGCTAAAGAGCCATCCCAGCTAAGACTTACGATTTGCTTCAACTTCACCAACGAAGACAACCATTACATTGGGAAAAACTAGGACACAAAACGTTGGGCGCCATTTGAAATATGAGGCAATAGGAGATGAAATATGGGAAGTTAGGGCTGTAGGAGAATAGGACAGGATAGTGGGTAGGTAGTAGGACCGGAATCAGGATAAGAACGATTAGGATACACATGGGGGGAGATGGTTCTCGGATAGGATAAGGATAGGATAAAGGATAGATTATAGGATAGGATTGGATAGGGGATAGGAGGGGACGAGAAGAGATAGAATATCCGCTGTAGGAGCAGTGGCATGCTGGCTGGCACGGCTTAGCTCGCCGGAATAGGGGGGATCTTGCCCCCACAAACAGACCTCACCTCATTTCAAAAACATAAAACATGCCAATATACCTTAGAGAAAAAACCCCTGGTGGCAGTAACTCAGGTGGAGACACCGCACTTGAAAGTTGAAGGAGGCCCTGCTGGTGACGATGAAGGGCTATGTTCCCTCCCCTCCTGGAATCCGATCAGTCACGGGCGGAATTCCCCTTTATTCGAACAGGAACAGAAGAGCCTAACCGCCTTCAAGCCATACTTACTATTTTCGGCCGAAGGCCTTCGCGCGCCTTACCGCACCCCCTGAAAAAAATTATAAGTTTAGCACCCCATCGTGCTCCGCATGAAACAACAAACAACACCTTAATTTCATTTCTCACTTTGGCGTGATTCACATTAGTATACTACTTTATTAAAATTATATAAGTTAACAAAGAGAAAATAAATCAACAAAACCAAAAAAGTTAAAACAAATGGTGTGATCAGACTTAAAACTAAAATTAGGGTAGATCTTAACTAAACTAAAATAAATCCAATTAACTGGTTCAAAATTTTGGGTTAAAAGTGTGGGGTCACCCGGCTTAAAAAGAATTATTTAATTACCATCCGGTCCTCGGAGGATGGACCCGGAAAGCACCACCCACAATTCGACCGCCTCTTTGGGGTAGCGATATCTGATCCCCACTTTATCCTACCTACCAAGAGCTCTTAGTAAGTGTTTAAGGGTCGGGGCCTTCGCGAGCCAGTGCCTTCCTTGCCTTTTTAAAGGATTCTTGCTTATGGCAAATCAATATTTTATTCACTTAAACCCAAAAATCGTTTTAAAAATCAAAAGCCAATACCAGACACTCGAAATAGTGATAAAAAAACGAAATTAAATTAAAATTGTGTATATGTACATAAATATTATAAAAAAAACTATGCATGAGAGGATAAAATAAGAAACAAAAAAAACGAAATATCACGCCTAGTGGGTTTTATTCCTTCCGCTACCTGGCGGGCAGGGGTATCCCGTAAGGCCGGCTTGCGGGATCCTGTCACGGGATTGTGGGCCGACCAGGCTTTCTCTCCACAAGTTCCTTTGCTTGTGGCTTCTTTTTTTATAATTTCGTTTCATTTTAATAAGCTAAACTTTTAAATCACTGCTTCAAGTTGTAATTAAGGGCGATTCTGGATTACATATATATACATAACTTAATCTTGGTATTTTTACTTGGGGCGTCCGGGAATCCCACGGACGCTGTTCCTGGGCTGATTCTGCTGGGCTGCTTTTCCACTGGGAGCGGTTTCCCGATGGCCGTTTATTTCTCTTCCTCGTGATTTCTGAACAAGATCCTTATGACGGCCCTTGGCTGCCTGAATTCGCCCTTAACACTATCAAAAAAAAATGTTTGCACCTACATTAGTTGTTTGCTTAGCTATAAAATCCTATTACGATATTTCACTGTACTCACCGCCTTTTTTTTTTGATTCTCAACAAATGTCCTCCTTATTCTTTAGCTCCTTAGCGGTGTTGCTCAGCCCCGTCTTCCCGTTTCAATATCTTATATCTTTGTTCGATGTAATTATTTTTTTTCCTTTTTTTTTACAAAAAAAAACTTGCTTTATTTGCCTCGCGACTCATGAATTTTAATGTTCAAATTTAAAATTGAAAATATTACCGTCCGACAGACACATCCGACACTTATGCTTTCTGGCTTTGAAGTATCCAACAAGCGGTAATTCTTATTGGCGGCTAGTTGTTTAAACCGCTTCGTTGGATAGAAAATACCTTTGTTTGCGGAATCTTTCAGAGTTTGAAATCCTGAGTGCTAACCACAACCGCTAAAATTCGAATTGCAGCACAGCAACTCTAGGCATAACCTTTCCAATCCTTTTCTACTAAAAACTCCCCAAAGTACCTTCACCGAAGGTGCAAACCGTATTTTGCACAGTTTGGGGGGCTTTCAGAAGAAGATGCACCTGTGCAACTCAGGCCTTCTCGCTCTTTTTGAGATATCGAAAATGAACTGACATTTCTCAAAATCAATCTAATAAACAATCCGTGTGTTTGTTATTGGTTTTAAATTCCTCTTTGCGTCTCAGGGAGCCGAAACAAGAGCTCGCTAAAAATATCCGATTCGAACACAGCCAAGGCGGTTTTTATATTAGAAACTGGGTATTGAACTCCGCAGAGGTAGTGAAGGCTCTCCGATCCAATAGCACTGATTTGATGAATCTAAACAAGGAACCCGAACTGATGTCAGAGAAAGTGTTGGGTATGTGGTGGTGCACCTCCAATGACATATTTATCTTCAAACCAACAGCTAAGCCCAAATTTTCATCGATTCTTTCTGGAAAATGCCATCCTACTAAGCGAGATGTCCTGCGGCTGTTGATGACCATATTTGACCCTTTGGGGCTGATCGCTCATTTTTTAATGTACCTGAAAGTCGTCATCCAAGAGATCTGGAGATCGGGCATTGGCTGGGATGAAAAATTCAAGATCAAGAATATCATAAATGGATTATCTTGCCAGGGGTCGAAAATCTTCATATACCGAAGTGCTAGATTACTAAAAAGTTTGAAAAACCCACTGTAATGCAACTCCACATATTTGTTGACGCCAGCGAGTCCGGTTATGCAGCTGTAGCGTATTTGAGATGTTCATATGGAGGTTTCTCTCATTGGAGCGAAAGCACGAGTTGCTCCCTTAAAAAATCTATCAATGCCAAGATTGGAACTTCAAGTGGCTACCCCTTGGTGCTCGCACTCTTTACCTTTCAACAGCAAAGTTTTTTGATCTGATTCGAAAAAATGTTCGTTCGTGGCTTGGTTCAAACCATCGACGCTATAAACAGTTTGTGGCGTTTCGTGTTAGCGAGATTCTGGAGCTTTCTGATGTGTCGGAGTGGCGGTGGGTCCCAACCAAAGAAAATGTTCCTGACGAAGCCACAAAATGGACTAAGATTCCAGAATTCTGTTCATCCAGATGATGGTTTGCTGGCCCATCGTTCTTACTTCGCCCTCCAGAAAGTTGGCCAATCGAAAAAGAGCTGCCACATAACACTCCCGAGGAACTAAAGGGCTAATACGTAGGCCTCTATATGGTTTATAAAGAAACTTTATTCACTAAGGATCGATTTTCAAAATGGAAAAAAATTCTTCGGTGCTGTACTTTCCTTCTTCGATTTGTTAAAAAGTCACAGTCAAGAGCTAAGCTGAAGCGAAATTTGTCTGAACAGTTAGTACCAACGGAACAACAGCTCATTGATCTCAAGTTTATGAAACAAACAGCAAGGACTATTGGACCTCTGACTCAGCTTGCAGCATATCAAGATGAAATGGCCTGCTTATCTAGAAACGAACCGGTGAGTAAATCAAGCTCTATTTACAAGCTTTGCTCTTATCTAGATGAACATCAATTAATACGTGCAAGTGAAAGAGTTGAGGATTCTAAAGACGTGGGCCATGACTTTAAGCAACCCATTATTCTCTCGGAAAACATCACATCACAAGAATAATAACCCTGGATTATCGTGAAAAGTACAAGCACCAACACCGTGAAACAGTTTCGAATGAAATTCGCCAGCGATTTCATGTTCCCAATGTGCGAACTGTCTTCAATTCTGTCCGACGGCATTGTAAAAATTGCAAAAATGTTAAGGCAAAACCAAAACCACCATTGATGGCTCAGCTACCACCTGCAAGGCTGGCCTCCTTTAGTCGTCCATTTTCGTTCGTGGGCATAATACTTTGGCCCATTGAGTGTAAAAATTCACCGAAGGACAGAAAAGCGATGGGGAGATCTGCTGACCTGCCTAACTACTCGAGGAATACACATAGAAGTGGCCCACTCCTTATCTACGGACTCGTGTATACTGGCAATTCAAAACTTTACTGCCCGAAGGGGATTGCCTATAGAATTCCATTGCGACAATGGCACCAATTTTCGGTGCCGAACGAGAGTTGAAAGAAGCTTATGCGAACGTCGACAAACAAACTAATGAAAACCTTTACATCACCCATAACAAAATGGGTTTTTATTTCACTAGGTTCTCCACACATGGGAGGAAGCTGGGGAAGATTAGTGAGATCCGTTAAATCGAAATTAGCTCGTAATATGTTTACTCGCCATCCCTCAGATGAGCTTTTACGCAGCTCGTTAATTGAAGTTAAAAGCGTCATCAACTCGCACCCTCTCACATATCATTCTTATAAGCAACGAATTCGAAGATGCGCTGACCCCCAATCATTTTTTGCTTGGATCTTCGAGTGGAGTGAAACCTGTAGCACTGTTTAACGATGATCGATTGGTTCTTAAACAAAATTGGATGACCAGCCAACAATATGCAAATTAATTTTGGGAGCGTTGGGTTCAGGAATATCTCCCAACTATTACACGACGCTCAAAGTGGTTTACTCCTGCTAAGCGAATTGAAGTAGGCGACATTGTCATTGATGATCTCCGTTAGTAGTGGTACATCTAGAAAGTTCATCTTCGGTTATGGGGTAATATTGGTCATGATGAGCACTCACAGCTAAGACATCTGTTGACTGTTGTATGGTTATGTAGCTGTTATTAGTTGCTGCTGGAATGGGAATCAGCTTGTATGCGATGAATTCTTCTAAGCCGAGTAACGGCAGTTCAATGTTGAAAATAATGTGATTTGAACTTGAATTTGTGTGTCCCTCGACATTGATTAGTTTGTAAAGCTGTAGGATTTGGTCAGGTTCTACTGGAATCCGAAGACCTGGTGGAAGATGACTTCTTATTTTACCTACTTCAATTTTAAGTTGTGGATGGGTGATTAACAGGTGATTTACTCGTCCTTGGTGTGTATCTGCCAAAACATCTGTTATGGATGTCTGCACTCTTTGAATATTAATGCCTATAAGAGCAGCGTGGGTGCACTAGGACAGAAATAGTTCTTTCAATTTGGTTTGGTATAATTCTTCATAATTGACTCAGTTGATTATCAAGTGCATGTTGTCTTTTTGGAATGTCGTCTTGACTTAACTTCATAATGTTGACTGTCGAGTCTAGAATGGAATTGTGATTTTTTAAAAGATTCATAAGTCGATCCTCATTCGATTGGATGCCTTCTAATCGTTGAGACATTTCACTGGCGTACTTGGAGTCGAGAACTCCGAAGAGTGAGTTTGATATGTTTCCGACACGTCGATGGCACCTCGTTTAAACCTCACAGAGGGCTTGGTTGAAGGAATAATATTATCGTCAATTAATTCATGTGTTATTAGCCGTAACTATTGTATAATTTGGGAGCAGAGTTCTTTAGATGGAAGTCTATTGCAAATATGCTCCAGTATCGTAGTACTGTTGTCTAATGCTTGGAATTCCTTCTGGTATGGCTCGAGATTATAGTACACAACAAGGTTTCATCTGTTGTGAATCAGACTTATTGTTCCATGACGTTGAAAATGAATTCCAGGGGAAGAATTGTTGAAGTTTATAACCTCTATGTCACTTGGAATTACAATCGGTAAAAATAGACCAATTAGCCACCAGTGTAGTGAAGAAGTTTGGGTTTGTCAAGTTAACCCTAGTTGCTGTCTTTGATGATGATAACGATTCACTAGGATCATAATTTCTTCGCTTTCGTTCGGATGATGGCATGTCTGTTTGAGATTCGGACGAAGCTTCATTGTTTTCTAACAGTGGTGCAAGTTTGTGTATTGGACGACGCAATACGCCAGATTTTGTTCGCACGTCGGCGACAAGCACCAAACCGTCGTTTCCATAATGCACCTTTTCGATTCTACCTAGCGGCCATTTCATTACAGGAGTGTTGTCTTCCTTTATAATGATCACGGTTCCAGATTTTATGTTTTTAGATTGCGTTTTCCATTTTGTTCGAAGTTGGATTTCATTTAAATATTCTTGAGACAATCGATTCCAGAATTCTCGTTTGATGTGAGATACTAGCTTCCATCTGGTTAATAAAGTACTCTTGATCGGTTCAGCCTTGTTATCAACGACTGCCTTTAATGAGTCCTCAATCAAAAAATGACCAGGTGTTAGTACGCTCAGGTCGTTTGGATCACTGGACATTGCTGTTAGAGGTCTCGAGTTTAGAATTGCTTCTATTTCTGCAGTGATAGTACAAATCTCTTCATATGTTAGTGACGCTGTTGCTATTTTGCATTGTAGCAAGTGTTTTGCAGATTTCACAGCTGCCTCCCATAATCCTGCAAAATGCGGAGCTCGTGGTGGAATAAAGTGAAAGTCAATTGCCTTTGAACTGCATGAATCAGAGATTTTTTTTGTGCTTGTTTTGAATATATGCTTGTTTTGAACTCTTCTAGTTGATTTTTGGCTCCGACAAAACTAGTGGCATTATCACAATACAGATTTTTAATATGGCCCCGTCGACTCATAAATCTCCGCAGGGCTCCAAGAAATGCATCTGTAGTTAAATCGCTGACGACTTCGATGTGTACCGCCTTTGTAGCAAAGCAGCAAAATATGGATAAATAACATTTTTGGGCTCGGCTCCCTCTCGTTCGGTAATGAACCCATAGTGGACCGCAAAAATCCACTCCTGTATTCATGAATGGACGTGATGGTTGCACTCTTGTCGCTGGTAAATTTCCCATCATTTGCGAATACATTTGTGGTTTCGCCTTGATGCAAAATATGCATTGCTGAACGATAGAGCGGGCAATATTCTTGCCCTAGATTGGCCAAAAGCGTTGTCTCGTGATTGCTAGTAGGCCTTGGGGTCCAAAATGATTATTATTGAGGTGTATATCCGTCATAAGCATTTTGACTAGTGGGTGAGAATATGGCAACAGTATCGGATGTTTGCCGTCGTATGCTAAATTTGTTGCTTGAAGTCTGCCTCCAACTCGCAGAAGATCGTCTTGGTCTAAAAATACAGCGAGTCCTTTCAATGGACTTTCCTTATCTAGTTCTTTGTGTTTCTTCAGGAAACGTATGTCTTTATGGAAACCGTGATTTTGGACTTCCTTGATGATAAACTGCAGGGATATTTCTAGTTCCGAGGTTGATAATGACCATGCCTTTCTGACGTCCTTTTTTAAGGGTTGTCTGACGGTGACGGATTTAATTGCATCCTTGAGGTTACCTGACTTGCATAATTGGACAAATCGAAAACAGTAGGCTAAGATTACCTTAAGTTTATTGAATGAGTTGGAATGCCTTATTCCTTCAAAAATACTTTGTACATGATTGTCGTCATTAGTGGTCAATAAAGCAACTTCCTTTCTTTCATCTGTCCATGTTTTGCTGAATTTGTATGGGGCTGGCCAAATTGATTCCGATCCATGCAAAAATCTCGGACCATATATCCATAGTGTATGATCCTGCACTTTCTCCGGGGATATGCCTCTGCATAAAACATCAGCTGGATTTTCAGCTGATTGCACATATCGCCATTGATTAGTGCTGGTTAGAGATTGGATGTTGGCAATTCGACGTCCAAAAAAGGTCTGGAAGGATTCTGCATTTGAGTTAATCCAACTCAATACTATTTGGGAGTCAGACCACAGAAAGCTAATGGCGTTGTCCACCTTTAAGTCGCCTTTTACTCGTTTTGAGAGTTCGGCAGCTAATAGTGCAGCACATAGTTCAAGACGTGGAACTTTTAAAAAATGAAACTCAAACGTAGTGTTAAATTTATTTAATTGTAGATTTTTGCAATTGTCATCGATCTCATGCCTGATGATGTTTTAGGAGTTGGTGCAATTCGAGATTTGGAGCACAGCAGTCGTACTACGATTGTACCATCAATTGTTAAGTGATCTGATATACACAGCAGCCCCGTAGGCCTTCTCTGAAGCATCTCTGCAAAGGTATGTTGCAAAGGTAATTTGCATTGATAAGGCAATATGATGATCAAAAACGTGTCTAGGAATTTGGAATTTATCTAATTCTTTTTTCCACCTGGTGTTCATCTCTTCCGGTAAAACAGCAGCCCAGTGGTATTTGAGTTCCCACAATCCTTGCAGAAAAAGCTTTGCGACGATTACTACTGGAGCGACTATTCCAAGTGGGTCAAAAAACGTGCTATATCTGAAGCTACAGATCGCTTTGTAAATCTTTTTGATGTTCTATAATTTGTTTTTATGCAGAAGACATCTGACTTGGGTCGGCAAATTAGCCCAAGGGTTTTGACTGCGCCTTCATTACTGTCGTCGGTGAGAGATATCTCCTGATCTTCTAATGGAACATTATCAATAATTGTTGTTGGTTCGAACACCATTTTTTTAATTGGAGCCCTCCCTCCCGCAGCAACAATGACAATTGTGACTGAATGTCTTTTGCTGTTGTTATGCTGTCTGCACCGGCCATAACGTCATCAACGTAGAAGTCTTTGAGCAAAACTTGCGAGCCCAATGGATACTTTGCGGAGTATTCTTTAGCTAGGATCTGGAGGCATTTTGTTGCGAGATATGGAGCTGACGTGGTTCCATATGTCACGGTATGAAGTTTATAACATTTAATAGACTCAGTTGGTTGGGTCGCCACCATATCAATTAAAAATGTTGATCTTCTTCTCGTATGCGTATTTGCCGATACATTTTTTGAATGTCAGCCTTTATGACAAATGTTGGCAGTCTAAAACGCAATAATATTGAAAACAATTCGTCTTGGATTGTTGGTCCGGAATATAGTAAGTCAGATTACTTGACGTCTTTGCAGAGCCATCAACTTTGTACTACTACTTTCTGGTTTAAGCACGCAATGATGAGGCAGAAAGTAGTGTGGTGTTGGAATTGATTTGAAATCCATCTCTGTCATGTGCCCCAGTTGAATGAACTCGTTCATGAATTCACGGTACTGGTTGTATAATTCCGGGTTTCGGTTTAACATGCGTTCCAATGCACGTAATCGATTTAGAGCAATGTCACTAGATGATCCTAGTTTATTTGAGTCATCAGCAAAGGGTAGACTGGCAACGTATCTTCCAGTTGCGTCTCTTGACGTTGATTGGTTAAAATGTTCTTCACATTTTTCTTATGCAATTGTGCGACTTGATGTCGAACACAAAGGCTCTTCGGTTTGCCAAAACTTGCTTATAGTCTGTTCGAGGGATGATTCCTCAGTAGTGATTCCACAAATTTTTTGTGTTGAGAAACCTTCGTTAACCTTTCCGGTGACTATCACCCCTAGCTGCGTATTTTGCAGTAGTGATAACTCGGTGCCTAGTTTAATCTGGCCAATGCAAAGTAACTGATGGTAAAATTCGGCTCCAATAAGCAGATCAATGTTATTTCTTTTATTGAACTGCGGGTCAGCTAGTATGACATTCCTTGGAATTTTCCACGCAGATATGTCAATTGTTTGTGTTGGCTGAGGAGATACAATCTGAGGTAATACGATTGCTTGAAACCTGGTGGTGAAATTGGTAGTAGTCGACTTTAAACATATGTTGGCTCTTCGATTTGAATCCTTTTTGGAATTTCCTATACCTTGTATGATCATGGGCCGAGAAGATAAGGGTATATTTAGTTTACGAATCATTCTTTCTGTGACGATGTTGATTTCTGAGACGGAATCCAAAATAGTGTGACAGTTGATCGGTGAGCCATTTTGATCCATCAAATTTATGACAACGGTGCTGAGGAATACGTAACCCTCTTTCTTGTTCGAGCTTAACGCTGCTAGTGTTGCCTTATTAATTTCAGATGTAGTGAATTGTTCTGGATCTGGTGGTGCCATGCCTTTAGTAACAGGATTCGAAACTGATGCACTTGATTTTGGTTGATTAAATTTAGGCAAGTGCACTAATGAATTGTGTTTCTTAGCACATTTTGAACAACCTTGTAGTTTACAGTTGAAGGAGGTATGTCCATCAAGGAAACAATTCACACACAAATTATTTTTTCTCACATGGTTTAATCTTTCTGAAGGCGTAAGGTTCAAGAAAGTACGGCAAGAATATAGTTGATGCTGATTCTTGCACAAAGTACAATTTTTAGTCTGAATGGTAATTGAGCTCGTTACTCTTGGGTACCTTTTCCTTCCTTCATCCAGTGAGTTGACTTATCTAGCTTCTTCGTAAGTATGTGAAGCAGTATTGGATATTTAGCAATATCTATTCCAAGGTTGGTCAGGCCATGCATACATTCTTGTGTTGTGTCATGAAGGTCTTTTAATGCCGCAGCGGATGTTGCCTCTGACGACCGAGACGATTGACACAAGAGTCGGTTGAGTAGAGCGGATACTTGTAGTCTAGGATTGCTGTATCTTTCTTGGAGCAACTTCCAAGCTGACAGGTAATTGTCCTCCGACAAAGCCACATGTCTTATGACCCGTTTTGCTTCTCCTGTAATGTTTGTTTTAAGGTAGAACAATTTTTCACAGTTCGATATTTGTTGGTTGTCTATTATTTGGCTAAGCAAATCATGAAATTGGGACCATTTTAAATAATCCCCATCAAACTTCGGTTTCATTATTTTTGGAAGGTTCATTTTTGAATTAGTTCCAACTGGTTGCTGGAGTGGCAGGCTGACTTCAAGCTGTTGCGCTAATGAAATGAGGACTTCATGCACCTCTTCTTCCAGATTCATGAATCTGCTTAGTTTGTATCAAATATTTTCTGGATCTTCCGTTGATTCCCAAGTCGAATTGTGAATACCTTCGATTTGCATCCAATATCTTTGGATTGGTTTTTCTTGGAGGTCATAAAATTGTTTTGACTTCCCGGTGAGTTTTGCGTTAGTTAACGTCCTTCGCAATGAAGAAATTATTGCTTCTTGTTTACGGATGAGCCTCTGCATATCTTTACTCTGGATTGATTGTAAAATTGCATGGCCTTGTGATTTGGTGCAGTCGCCACTTGTATTGGTTTCTTCCTCTCTTGGTGGAAGTTTGGCGGTGCCAACTTAACTCAATTTTTCCAAATCCTTGATTTTTGTAGAGAATTCTTCTCTATACGCACTATACACCCTTTGCACTGAATCATAGTACATGTTGACATGGTATGCATGTGACAACTCGGTCGGGTGCTCAACCTGAATGGTTGCGTCCATGGATACAAACTTTTCCCACAGTTCATCCAGTTTGGCCATCAGCTTTTGGTAGTACGGGAGTGTCTTCCTGTCTTGCCCATCCTTCTTGTAGTTGGTTATTAGGCGCTGGATATTCTCTCCGGTCTCCTTTTGTTGTGCGGCCTTCTTCTCCATGGTTGATGTCTTCGTTGTACGATGCTGATGTCCCTTGATTGTATATTTGGAAATATACCAGTGTCTAAGCCCTGGTAACGCTTAATTTACGATGAAAACTGCCCCTTACCTCTGGTGGGGGGAAGCAGCTATCACGTAATAGAACATTTTCATAATAAGTGGCCGAAACTGTCGATTGACGCATTTTAGCCTGGTCAATAAAATAGGCGCGTCTTCCTAAAGTATTAAAAATATTGATTTTATTAACATTTAATGTTGGTTACCTAAATTTTCGATTACCTAACTCTAATAACCAGAGTATCCTCCATTGTTAGCTTGAACTTTTTGGAGTCGGCGTGGCATTGATTCCACCAATTTTTGGCATGTCTGGTTGGGTATAGAATACCATTCTCTTTGAACGGCTTCCCACAATTGGTTTCCATTTGTGAAATATTGCCCGTCTAACTTTCGCTTGAGTGCATTCCACAAGTTCTCAATGGGATTGAGGTCAGGGAATTGACTTGGCCACGGGATAAGAGATACTTCCTTCTCTTGGAACCAATCTTTTACGAGACCCGCCGTGTGTTTTGGATAGTTATCCTGTTGAAAATGCCATCGGAGGGGCATGTTTTCTTCAGAAAATGGAAGCATGACATTTTCCAAGATATCCCTATACCCATATTTTGTTAATATGGTTTTAATAAGAAATATAGGACCGACACCGTACCAGGAAAAACATCCCCACACCATAATATTGCCACCTCCGTGTTTGATTATTTTTTGTGTATAGCGGGGATGGTATTCTTTTCCTTTTGGGCGTCTTACATTACGCCCGGAGTCCGAAGAAAACAAATTTATTTTAGTCTCGTCGCTCCACAGGATATTACGCCATTTTTTAAGTCCTTCAGGTCCATTCCAGTTCGCGTATCTAAGAGCAAATTCTTTCTTCACACCTATTTTTTCGACCAGCTGTGTATATTTCATTCGAGAGGTTAACTTTGCTTAAGAAGTCTTTATAAAAAGTATCTATTGTAAGAACTAAAAGTATGTATATTAAAAATGTATTTTCTAAAATTAATCAAAAATTCTTACAGGAATTTTGTAAGTCCATCAATAAAAATAAAACACTGAATTCATCCAACCTGGTTTTGTTTCTTTTGGGCTACAAAATCTGAAAGGGTTGCGCTTAAAACGCAACAAGTCTGGTTACTAAGTATACTGAAAATAAAGCCTCCAGCACGAAAATATTGCAGGGAAAGTAATACCATTCCCAACATTCCGACTATATTCGCATCCGCACGCTGTTTTTTTTCCTTTCAGGTTTAATTTTGTGTATGTTCCATATAAGAATAAATAAACTGCATACTGCATTGCAGTATCGATCGTTTTTTAATTTTAATTTAATTTCTTCAGCCAGGGGTACAGATTTTTCATGTACGAGTTGTGATACTTTGCACAGATTGCGACAAAATTATTGACAAGCTCGAGGCGATCAAAATGGGATCGATCGGATACATATTGAATGGAAGCGGATTGAAAGAGCTTTTCAGTGCCATTTACGCAATAAATTCCATTGAAAAACATTATATGTAGCAGCGCTAGAATGCTAAAAACCACTTGTTGAGAAATTTGAGAAGCAATTTACCGCCGTGTCCGAACGGCTACATGACATGCACAAAGACAAATCTTACTCTTGGAGGTTTTGTCAGTTCCTCGCAAGAAGCAATACACCGGCCCCCGGCTCTGTATATATGTTTATAAGATATAAAATATAACGATTGTTTGATATTGAAATATTATAATGCATTGGATGTGGATAAGGCCTAATACCTCAAGGTGGACCGGAAATGAGTTTTTTTTTACCAAAAGGCGTTTTTAGTGTAAATTAATGTCGAATTCGTTTTTAATTTCAAGATTTGATCTCAGATTTCATATTTTTGTTGTAAAAACGAACATGAAACGAGATTGATTTACTACAAAAAAAATTGCAAAAAAAAGTTTATGGAGAAATGCAGTGAGGTCTATAAAACCCTATAAAATATGAGATAAAACCTGAAATTTAAAAATGAGTTCGGCACTACTTTTTATTTGGCCAACTACGTCTTGGTATTGTATTAATATAATTGACTTATTATTAAATGGCATCTGGAATACAGAAATTTTAATGAAAACTCCTATCATTAATAACAAATTTAAAAAACTATATTTTTCAAACCAACTATTATTTACATAAAATTATCGGAATCGTTACCGTCATCGTGATTAGAAGTCATTTTGTCTGCTGTCATCAGAGATTTATAGTTCCAGAGTTCAGCTTCCTCAAGTTTCTTTTTCTCTAATTCTTTCATTTGCTTGGCTTGTTTTCGTAGTAGACGTTTGTTTTCTTCTCGTTCTTCAGCGTCATGTGCTTCCCTTTCAGCCCGAAAGTCTGGATGTTTTTCAGTTTTGGTTTTATTTAGACGATTTACAATTTCATTTATTCGTTTTTCTACACGTATTTTTCGGACTATATTGTTGTTGTGATATGCTACCTGGCCGGGTTCCATATCTTGCGTTTTTTTCAAATTTTCCCACATTGTGTAGACCACATCAATGTTGTTAATTTTGTTTCCTTGGATGCTGTTGGACTTACAAAGCTGAGCCGCATCTTCTAATACGACTAATGGTATATCATCTATTGTTTGGCCCTGCAAAACGTACAAAGGGTATTCATTAACATTATAATTAGAAACACATAATTATATAAGCAGTCAAAATGATAAACACAAGTAATTAGAAAAAATAAATAAAAATACATACGTATTTACCAAAAATATTATTATTTAAACTGTAGGTCCCTTTCATTCTTGCAGATTAACAACACACACACAGGAATGGTTGAGAGTATAAGTCACTAGGCCTTGGCTCCTTAAGGAGCTGTCGCGCCAATAAATTTATTTATTTATTTAAACTAATTAATAAAGACTTTTCAAGCTAAACGCTTTTGGGAGTTGAATAGAGCATGTTTATATATAGAGAAACAAACTTCAAAATAACAATATGCCTTTGTATTTTTTCTAATAGGTAGACTGGTCGACAGTGGTTCACTTTCCATTCGTTCCCAAAAATCCATTTTATATATAAGAGAAAAGTTGTAAAGAATAAAGAGAAGCATTATTACTTCACATTGCAGCTACGCACTCATCAGATCAGTTGTGTGCGATTATTTGAGTTTTATTGTTTCTTGCACCGGTAAGTAATATTTTTTTGTTGTGTTGTATTTTTTTTCTAAAAAAGTATGTAGAAAATTCATTTCTTGATCGTATTAGAAAAAAGTTGATAATTAAACTTTTTAAAACACTATAAAGCATGTAAAATGGTGCAATGGTTTAAGTTTTAAATGTGTTTTTGAAAAATGCCATGATGGTCAACAGTAAATCAATTACAAATTGGTACGAATTGCAACTCACTGTGGACCTATATATCTATATAATATTATCTATCATTGGATAAATATGGGACGCCCAAAACTACCAAGGAAAGTGGGTTCGCATTCTGCGGAGCAAATGCGAGGAGCTCTGAATCTGGTCAAACAAGGAATGAGCATAAGAATATCTGCTAAATCCAAAAGAATAGCCATATCGCTACGGCAAAATAACAGACTTGTTCCAAACTATGAAATAAACAAAATTTTTACTGGAGATCAAGAAAAGACGCTAGTTACCTTAAGAAAGAGTCCTTAAGCTAGTATTAGACCGTCCTTGTAATTATTGGTCACTGCAGGGACACTGTGAGGTCACAACAAAATAGGTCCTATCCCCGTCACTGCCGCGACAAAGGTCATCGTGTCACAGCAAGCTACAGTGACTATCACACGAATGACACATGTCTGTCCTTGTTGTCCCAAAATACAATGAACCTCAAAGTGTGTCACTGTTGTCCCTGTATCTCGGTGTCACTGCAAGGACATGCAAAACAGTGACCATTACACGACGTGACAACTCTCAAACAGCTGATCGTTGGCGGTGAGCCTAAACTGCTATGACATTTAACATTTTCAGCAGTGACGATCACACGGCGTCACTCAAATGAGTCCCTGTGTCTTGGTTGTTTTGGTTAAATATAGACGTGAGTTTCTGAAGTGTTTTAATTACCTAAATTAATTTAATTAAAAAAAGAATAAATAATACATTTCCAATTTCAGTGATTAAAGGCAAAAGTGAAAAGTCAAATTAAGTATGTCCACACGAAATATGGTAGAGGTGGCGATTCTTGCGGCCTATAAGCAGCAGTGACGATGACTCCGCCAACAACCAAAGCTCACCGCAAAGAATTCGTTCATTGTGGTCTACAGATTGGTTGTTGCAACGTGAGAATGAAGGTTTCTGCGCAAAACTAATGCGAGAATTAAGAGCTGAGGAGCCAGAGCTCTGTCGTCTCGTCAAACAGCCGCGTTTTGACGCCGGGTTTTAGCCCCAAATTTCAACGCCACATTGTAATATACCGCAATACATATCCCATGTCACAAAGAGCGCGTTTTCAACGCCGCGTCGAGTTCAAGGCGCCATCAATACGCAGGGTCAAGACGCGGCGTTGAAATAAGTAACAAATTATTTTTTTGACGCCACGTTAGAATTTTTTTTTTTTTGAGAATTAAAGGCTTCGTCAAACAAAACGCGTTTTTTAACGCGGCGTTGAGATTATTATACGGGGCGGGCGTTGAGATTATTTTAAGCGGCGTTGATATTTTTTTGACGCGGCGTTCTAAACGCGGTGTTAGAGAACGTCAAACAGAGAGCTATCCGCAACGCGTTTCATATTTGAATCTTGACTTTCATTTTTTTTACCAAATGCCAATCAGGTTATTTTTTTCCATTTAAAACAATATTAAATGACACAAAATAAGTCAAAAAATTTCTACAACAAATTCAGAATGACTTAATTCACCAAGCACAAAATAATAAAAAAAAAAATTCTAACGCGGCGTTGAAAACGCGCTCTATGTGACTTGGGATATGTATTACTATATATTACATGAAAATGACTTATGTCGAATTCGTTTTTAATTTTCAGATTTGATCTCAGATTTCAGATTTTTCGTCTAAAAACGAACATGACGAACATGAACGAGATTGATTTGATTTAATTGAAGACGACGACGACGTATGTAGATATCGTGCCTGGTGAGAATACTACACATTTATTCAATATTTTGTTGATTCTTGATGTTTTTTTCACTTTAATTTACACAAAACTTTCAAATCAAGAACGAAATCCAAATGAAATGTAAACTTCCGTGACATTTACGAACTGTCATATAAAGTAGTGTGTGCAAATCGATGTAAATCTCGATAAAAATCTAGATTTCCAAAGTGATCTTTTTTTAAAAACGAAGTCGACTTTAAGGCCTCAAACGGAGCGCGTTTTAATGCCGCTTATTGACGTCGCGTTGAACTCGACGCGGCGTTATATGTATTGCTGTATACTATAACGTGGCTTTGAAACGCGGCGTAAAAGCGCGCTCTGTTTGGCCTTTAAACTTTGACGTAACGCGTTTGTCGTTGTTTGAGAATAAAAATTCTAGGAACGAGCTTAAAACATTTTTTTAAAATTGAAAACAATTCAAAAACATGTTTTTTAGTGGTACTGCATATTTTTTTCTTGATTTTGTTTAAATTTTGCAAATTTCTTTGAAATAAAATGTTTTTTTTCATCATCTCGCTAACTCGTATTTTGGGTATACGAAATTACAAATATGATAGCACCATCAAAGCTATTGAATAAAAGTGTGTTCAACTCCATACGCCCAACCAAAACCAACAGTGACCTGGCAGAAATTTCTGCCAGGTCACTGTTGGGACACAGCCCCTGCAGGGACAGGCTACGTGTAACTTGTCCCACCAACAGTGACAGGGCTATTACACGGTCCTTGTAATTTGTCACCGCAGGGACATAAAAGTGACGTGTCACTGTGCGTGCCTGTCACTGTTTTGGTCACTGCAAGGACATGCCAAACAATGACTATTACACGACGTAACACTTTTAGGACAGAAAACTACGTCATAGTGACGTCAGAATCTCACTGCAGTGACCAATTACAAGGACCGTCTAATACTAGCTTTAAGGTACTCTGCCTATCTCTATTACGGGCTACCAAGCATTGACTGTCGAAAGTTGGCCTATGAAACAGCTTTGTTGAACAAAATTACTGTTCCAGAGGCATGGAGACGAGATCATAATAACCGGCGTTGAGTGGTTAAGGGGTTTCCGTTACCGTCACAGAGATTTAACTCTTTGGACACCAGAGAGTTGCAGCTTAGGGCGTGCTTGAGGCTTTAATCGGCACAATATTAAAACGTTTTTTGACAATTTGGAAATAGTACTAAAACGTCACCAAAGCTTCGCATGGATGGGACAAGAATTTAAACTCGGATGAGACGACAACCTCAACAGTTCAAAAACCACTAAAAGTTCTTGCTCCGAAAGGCATAAGGTGCATATCTAAAGTTACTAGCGGAGAAAGAGTCACCCTATCAACAACATGACCTATCTCTTCCACCCGTAATAGTGTTTCCGAGGAAAAATTTCAAAACACATATGATTCACGGTACGAGGAAAAACTTACATTACATTACATTACATATTGATCTGCTCCGTAGATAAATCTACGAAGTAGAGACACTTATGAGCAATGGCTACTGAGGCTATCGGCTCAGACAATTACAAGACAACACACAAGACGACATTGATACAGGACAGAAGAGAAGACAGAAGGAGAACGGAAAACAGAAAACACATAACACATGTCAACAGCACGCAGTTGGTTTTCGGACGGTCCCCCATCTTTCCACTAACCACGCGCAACGATGCTTGATTTCGCTGATCTCACGGGAAGCGATGCTTTATCGCAGCCAAGGCCGTTGACATAGAGGAAAAACTTAACTACCACTATTGTGTCATAGTCATATTTGTTTTTATTATATCGTTAATGTATAGGCACACCACCAGGTACTTTGGGCTTGGCCACACCAAGCATCCTTATCATGATGAGGCATCCAGGACAACCTATTACAATATATGAGGTGGGTGCTTTTGTTGGTGAAACTTATAAAAAAGCTTTGACACCTTTTTCTATCACGTATGCTTTTAAGAAATCTGGCATATTTTCGTTTGACCGTATGGTTTTTACGGATATTGACTTCTTATCAAGCTTAGTCACTGATCGTCCAAATCCTGAGGAGCTTGAAAAATATAAATCCTGTTGATCAGCCTGACTCTGAGACAGTAAGAGAAAGGGAGGAAAATATAAACATTGACTTTTTACCAAACTCAGTCACTGGTCGTCCAAATCCTGAGTAGCCTGAAAATATCAATTCTGTTGATCAGCCTTACTCTGAGACATTGAGAGAAATGGGGGAAAATAAAGATCCAACACAGTTCATAGACCCTGCACATTTCCGACAGCCCTTGAAAGCTTAACCAAGGAAAAACAACAGGCAAAATCGAAAGAAAGGGAGAAGTCGCATCGTCACTGACACTCCAGAAAAAGAAGAGCTTACAAAGAAACCGGCCAAAAAGCTACAGCCACAAAAAAAAAGAAAGGTTTTACAAGACATTGACAGTTCCTCTTCGGAATCGGATACCAATATGATTCTTGAAACGGATGACGTAATGACGTACCAGGACTCTGAAGAAGATGATATTCTTGATGCCAGCCAGGGACTAGAATCTAAAGAAGCTGTCAGAGATGCCGTCGCAGGAGAATTTATTTTAGTGGAGTTTAAAGGAAAAAAAACTTGATTTACTATGTCGCTAAGGTGTTAGCCCTAGTAGATAATGAGTATAAAGTTGCTTTGCTAAGGAAAATATCAGTGACAAAATTCATATTTTCACTACCAGATGTTCTGGACAGAGCCATAGTTTTGAAGTGCGACATAAAAATGGTTTTGACAAAGCCCATAGAACATGGAAGCACTTCAAGGCTCCAGAATCCCAATTTTTCATTTAAAATTCACTTTTGTAACATGGATATATGTACGTTAACTTTAATTTTTTTTTTTTTTATAATTAACGCGCGCACAAGGGATTATGTGTTTCCCTTTTAATGTAGAACACACTGCGCGGGCATTACGAAGATAGGGAGGGGAGAGATAGGAGGTGCCGATTAACATTGGTTTTGAATGTTTGCAGATCAAAATGGCAAGGGAAAATCCCGCCGGGTAAACTATTCCAGATTCGTGTCGTTCGGCTAAAAAAAGAATCCCTATATTTCACGGTACGTCCGAAATTAGGCTCAAGGGTGAACTGATGAGCATTCCTTGCGAGACGAGTATTACGGGAGAAACTTTTAAGGGGAGGAATGCAACTGGCTACTTCGAGTGAACATTTTTTGTAAAAGAAACGATAAAATAAGGAAAGACATGAAACATTGCGTCGGTGTTCGAGTGGGGCAATTGTTTCAGCGGCAGTTCTATTACCTATCAATCTTAACGCTCGATTTTGTATTCTATCAAGCAGGTGAAGCGATGTCTGCGAAGCACCTGCCCAGAGGTGGGAGTTATACTCGAGTTTAGGGCGTATAAACGCTTTATAAATTGTAGCCAGATCAGATGGGGAAAAGTACTTCTTACACCGATACAGAAAACCTAAGCACTTTGCAGCATTCTTAGCGATCTCAAATATATGGTCGTTCCAACGGAGGTCGTCGTTGACACACATACCGAGTACTGAGAGCTTTTTGGTTTCCTCGATGTAAGTGCCATTCATGGACAATGGCATTGGGGGAATGTTTAGCTTTAACGACAGAAGACAGCATTGAGTTTTCGAAGCATTAAACTCCACACGATTTCTATTACCCCATTTGACAATGCTGTATAAATCGGAGTTTAATGAGCTTGACATACGGCACCGTTGCAATTGTACGTCCGAAGGCGAAGGACGTGAATTATCGAACGAATATGAAAAGCTGAGGGTAGAGTCGTCAGCAAAACAGTTAAGTGGATTAGAAGTAACAGACAGAAGATCATTTATAAAAATGAGGAAAAGAGTCGGAGACAGAACAGAGCCCTGGGGCACACCAGCATTTATTTTATGGGAATCAGACTTGAATCCGTCCAATACAACTTGTATTGAACGGTCCAGAAGATAGCTTCTAATCCAACGAACAAGAGTATTATCGATCCCAAAAGCACGCATTTTCGATAAGAGAGCTTCATGCCAAACTCTATCAAATGCCTTGGAGATATCAAGAGCAATAATCTTACTTTCACCAAAGCGATGTAAAGAGTTGTTCCACTGTTCGGTGAGATATGCCATCAGATCACCAGTGGAACGGTTGCTGCGGAAGCCATACTGACGGTCATGGAGAAGCTTACGATCTTCGAGATATTCCTTAAGCTGACGGTTAATCAGTGTTTCCATGACCTTAGAAAGAAGGGATGTCAGTGCTATGGGTCGGTAGGAGGAGGGGGAGGATGGGTCACCTTTCTTAGGGACAGGCTGGACAAATGCTGTTTTCCATCTTCTAGGAAAGATTCCAGAAGAGTAGGAGCGATGGAAAAGCTTACGCAGTGGCTTTGCCAGTGTGGAAGAACACCTCTTCAGAAGAATCGGGGGTATACCATCCGGGCCAGCGGATTTGTGTATATCGAGATCTTTGAGAACTCTTGCTACTGTACGAGTGCGGAAAAAAATGTGTCCCATGGAAAAATTTACATTCTCAAGTACAGGAGGGGCAACGTTGCTTTGAGGCAGCGTGGAGCTGGCAGCAAAATGGGCGGCGAGCAAGTTTGCCTTCTCTGAAGAGTAAACAATTGGTTTGTTATTGTCGATGAGCGTTGGAACCGAAGATGTCGAGGAGTTTTTTATATTTTTTACAAATGACCAAAAATTTTTACTACCTTTGGGACACTGCAGAATTTTTTGCCGTAATTTTTGGTCATGCAAAAATTTGGTTCTTTCTATAACGGAGTTGCATGAATTCCTTGCTTGTTTGTGCTTTTTCCGATTTTCCTCTGTAGGGTTGGCTTTGTAAGATCGGAAACTTACTTCTTTGAGCCTGATAGCTTCTTTACACTCAGAATTAAACCAAGACTTTTCTTTAGGTTTGATGCTTTTTACTCTGTTAGGAATAAAAGCACGCATCCCTAGAAGAATCACATTTGTGATCATTTCAGCACTGGCATCAATGTCACTATCGAGGAAGCATAGTGACCAGTTAAAGTTTCGGAAAAAGAAATTCAGGCCGTCCCAGTTGGCTTTCTCGTATTGCCAAACGGTCCTGGTGGGAAGTTTTTCTTTAACTGGATGGGTGGGGGATGAGAAATTAGCTGAAATGATACAATGGTCTGAAGTGCCAAATGGAGAAGTTACACTAATGGTATATTTATCAGGGTGAGAAGTAAGAAACAAGTCAAGAGTATGGGCTGCTTGCCCAGCAACATCCGGTATACGCGTTGGCACATCGATCAGTTGGGTAAGGTGATGTAACCCGGCAAAGAGCTCGACATACCTTCCTTCGGGTGTTGTCTGACCAGAATAGCGGAGCCAGTTGGAATTGTGTACATTAAAATCGCCCGCAATAACGATTTCAGTGCGAGGACAAAGGGAAACAATTTTCGAGATGGAATCAGACAGTGCATCAAACTCGTTACAAGTCGAATTACTGTCAAGATTTGGACTCCTGTAAATAAAACAATAATGAATGACATGCTTGCGGACAGTGAATTTGAGCCATAAGAAGTTAAAGTCCGTGCTGGAACATTGCCCATATTGGGGAAGGCTCTGGCAAGCAAATTAATTATTATTCCTATTTTTTTAAACAACTGAACTTGCGATTTTTTTATTTTGTTCTTTAGTTTTTTTACTTTTAATTATTCTTATTTCTTTAAACAACTGAACTTGTGATTTTTGTTTTGTTTTTTAGTTATTTTAAATTTTTTTAAAAGAACTGAATTTGTATTCTTTGTTATTGTTATGTTCACTATTGTTAGAATAGTTTTTTTGTATTTTTTTAAAATAAAATGTTATCAAAAAAAATCAATAAAAAATGGGTTTATTTAATATGTACGTATAATCAACTGATTCCTGACTCCTGATTCACTGTGTAATTTAAGCCTATTCATTGTAGAACACCCCGTGTACACAGTGAGTCACTTATAAGGTCTTTTTCAAATATTTTGTTCTCCTTTGGAAACTCGTTCAGCTTTAAAAATTAGTGCTTAAATTAAAGCAAATGCTAAAGGGGTTATCAAAAAAATCGCATACACCTAAGATAATATTTGTGGCAACAGTAGCTCATGAAGCGAAAAATTATCCACTGTCGACCAGTCTACCCTACATATTTCTTAATTTGTTATAATTCTTATTATTATACATATATGTGGGGCAGGCAGCCGGTAGACCACTAACACGAACATACGACTGTTGTGTATGAAATAGCCATTGACTCCCTGTACAATTAATATATATATTATTGAGAAACCATTCGTCCATATACCTACTTAGTGACATCTTTGCACCTATGTTTAAGTTATAAATAAGTCAGTGGTTTAAGTTGCTTTGTGAAATAAAGAACCGATATGAAAGTAAGAGTTACTGTATTTTCATCGAAAGTTTTCCATCGAAAATTGTGCGGGCGGAAGTGTTTCTGAAAATAAAGAAAAAATAAATCCAAAAAATAGTTATCTCTACACATGAAAAAATCTTTATCTTGTTTTAATTCTAACCCCAAATACCTATTCCTTACAATAAGTCATAGAAAAATAAACCATCAAAGATGGAAAAACAACTCCAACCAGTTGGATCAGGGGCTTATGGACAAGTGTGCAAATCAATCGTCAAGGATAGCAATATGAAAGTCGCCATTAAAAAATTAGCCAGGCCATTCCAGTCGGCTGTTCGTGCCAAACGTACTTACCGCGAACTGCGACTCTTAAAACACATGATCATGAAAATGTCATTGGATTGCTAGATGTCTTCCATCCTGTCGACAATCGCTTGATAGCTTTCAACAAGTCTACCTAGTGACACATCTCATGGATGCAGATCTTAATAACATAATACAAACTATTTCTCAATGATATATATATTAATTGTACAGGAAGTCAATGGCTATTTCATACACAACAACGGCAACCAACCGACGATATATATACCACATACCACAATTAAATACAGACGCGACAACACACAAAGAGTACATACTTTTTTTTTTAGATTAAATTATTTTTATTATATTCGTTAGAATTTATGTACAATTGGTCTTTAACTAACTTATAACTAAAATAAATCATGTCGGCCCAACAACAGGGGCCCGACTTACTTCAGCTGACTCTATACTATGCCATATTTTTACTTATATCATATTGTTGTTTGCATAATCTTTTAATTGAAATTCTTAATTATAATTTACTGTCTTTGGTTTTAAAAAATTGGGGTTAGGATGCGGTGTTGCTTATCCTCTGTTGTGTCCGCTGCTGGTTCTCTCTTAGAACGGGGCTCCGTCATTGTTCATTATATCCTCGAATCGATCGTCTGTGATGGCTCGAATGTTGAGGTAGCGATGGCTGGGCTCTAGTTGTTGCTGGAGTAGTTGCTGGATTTCCAAGTTGGGGTAGTCCTCCAAGTTCCTCAAAATATTTTTGGAGAGCTGTGTCATGAACTGATTTATTGGGATCACTTTGCTGTCTTCATATAGCTTCTTGTTTGGGACATATTTCCTTGTAATGGGGTTTCGGTGTAGGCCTGTACAGCTACGGAGTATCTTCCTTTCAAAAACTTCGATCTTCTTCATATATGTTGGTGATATGGTGAACCAAATAGTACAAGCGTACGTCATAACTGGACGGATCAGCTGCTTATAGACGAGGAGCTTTGTATTAGTGTTTAGGCCGTTTCTTCTTCTAAGAAGCGGGTGGACCAGATGTAGGGAGAAGTTGGCTCTCTTAAGCATAAATGAAGCGTGCTTATTGAATTGGAAGCGGTTAGTGAAATTCACTCCAAGGTATTTTGCTGTTGTCTTTGTCCTTATCACTGTGTTGTCTGGTAGCTTGATACTGATATTATCACAGCGTGATGCGAAACGTCTTACATACTTACAGTAATGACATGCCACCAACAACACACACAGACGATAACAGGCCAGACGAAGACAAAGAATTTGCGTCCCTAGTTGTAAAGTAAATAACCACCACCTTTTAGGTATAAAGAAGAAATTGCCTTAAGCATTGCGTTGTGAACCTTTATGCTGATCGGTCGAGTAAGGTAAAGTACAGTCGTATAGTTGAATAGTCGTTGTCGCTTCACCTTTTTACTTTGTTCAATAAAGCTTATTTAAATAATATTCAATAAAGTTGTTTTAAATAATATAAACTCTGGACACGCAAACCAGCGGATTCAACCAAGAACCCTACATATATTATAATCGGATGGTTTATGACGTGTTTTTCGTTCTTGCTTTTTTGTTGGGAGAAGAACTCGATTTCGCCTTTCTTTGCTCCCCGCCATTGAAGCTGGAATATGAGTTGCATACACTTTATTAAAACTTGAAATGCAACCGTACAGGTGACATATTCCATACCGTCCGAATCGTCAGTATTCGGAATCCAAACCCCGAAATAACATTTCGCTATCTTCAACTTTCCCACGGAAATCAAGTTCATTGACATTCCCATTGCACGCGCATCATTGATGTCTACATTCCTTTACCTTTGCTCGCCTCGTAACCCGAACCCCACACAAAATAAAAGAATATGATGAAAAGTTCAGTATTTATTTTATAAGACAAATCTGCTGAAAATGCACTTTTGATTTTATAACTTGCGCAGTCGGTAGGATTCTTATAATACATTGAGAATCCATACGATAACGAATCGTACGCAAAATGAAAAGTATTTTTTTAAATCGGGAATTACATTTTTCGATGAACTTTAAAGTGGTCAAATTAACAATTGAAAAGTAAATATTTTAATTGAACAAGAAAAATAACAATAAATCAAAAAGTGAAGTTTTCGGTTAAAGAAAAACGAAGTGCACAACGGTCAATTGGTTTACATTACCGAAAAAGTGACATCAATTGAAAAAGTAATAAATTCAATCATAAAAAAAAGAAAGTGAATTTTCTTTGACGCGCTCTTAACTCAAAACAAAACCTGAAAAAAAAATTTTTTTGTTGTGTGTTACCTCGGTCCTTAAGTGAACCGTGGTTTAAATAAAGCACAATTAGGAAATTAGACAGAACTTTGAAGTTTTGGCCAAATTTAACAAATATGGAACTAGATGCAGTAAATCGGTTAGTGGAGGCAATTGAAGCCTTTACAGCAGAGCAGGACTGTGAGAATTCTTAAAGAAATATCATACATTCCGGAGTTTTTAGGTCAAAGTCAAAAATTGACATAATTTATAAACGTGGTCGAAAACCACATAAACGCAACTAGAGAACCAGAAAGACCTGAGCTACGGCAGGCAATCTACAACACAAATATAACCGGAAATGCCAAGGAGCTGCTAATTCATAATCCAGTAACAACGTGGGATGCAGCAAGAAATTTTTTTAAGCAGCATTTTCGTCCGACAATAAACTACAAGGAGATCTCTAACAAAATAATTTACTTGAAAGTAAGTTCGGTTTTAGATTTTTTTTATGACAAGGGAAATTTACAAACTGATTTCAAAATAAACTAACAATATAAACAATTCGACCAGAACAACTATTCCGGACGGCAAAATTTTTCAAATCAAGTTAGAAACCCATTCAGACAAAATAATCTCCACACTAACTTCAACCCATCACGACATATTAAGAAATCCATTAAGGCAACAAATAAATAACTTCCAACCTAATTTTCAATCCCCAGACCAGTTTAGAAATCAATCAGGACAATATCAAAATGCTAACTATTCAAGGCAAAATAATGCCCAACCTACCTTTTATCCCTCAGGGCAAATTAGAAACGCGGTGCATTATCCAGCACCGATGTCAGTGAATCAAACCGAAGAAGAAATACATAACGTCGAAAGCCAGGTTTTTCTGATATAGGCCTCGGAAACAAATTTTGTATAGTATGACAATTAATGAAAAAAAAAAAATACAAAGACTCATTGACACGGGGTCAACAATGAGTATCATAAATTTTAATTCCGTAGATTGTAGTCAATTTAAATTATATGATAGAAAAAAAATGGGGCTTCAAACCATAAACAATAAACAATAGAACTAGTAGATAGAATTATAACAAATACACCAAAAGAATTTAACTATGACTCGAAAGTCATGACAAGGTGGTATAAAAGGGACTTAGGAGAAAAACCATACGACATTCTGATCGGTATGGATTTGCTTGGAAAAATAGTAAAAACATTAGATTTCAATAGTAGAACGCTTGTGTTAAATAACGGCACAAGACTCCCAATATACTCCGAAGTCGACAAAACGACTTTCGATTGTTTTGAACTCTTAGGAGAGGGAAAAGAAATGGATTTATTATTATTATTATTATTTATTTATTAACAAGTACTTAAAATTAACCTGGTAATTACAATATAAAAAAGAGCACTAGCTGCGAGGACAATTGGCTCTGAACTGTTTAAAATAAAATAAAATTTTATAATTAAGATTACATATGAGTTGATTTAATAATTCGATATTTTTTGAATTTGGGTTTTTGAGGATATCATAGATAGATAAGTCTTTAGAAATCGATTTTAGTTTTTTCTTTGTTTCTGTACAATTTTGTAATAAGTATTCCAAATTAAGTGTTGCGCTGCAGAACGTGCAAATCGGAGGGTTTTGTTTGGTGAGAAGATGGTCGTGCATGATTGTAGGGTGTCGAAGCCTTAGTCGAACAAAATTTGTTATTTTAGTTTTTTGAATACTAGGGTATCGGGGATGAGTTCTGTCGGCATTGATATCCTTGTAGTGTTGCTAGCAATTACGCAATTGGCGCTGTGCTAATGCAAGAAGCCAACCGGTATGTTACGCATCAAGGTCATTAAACGACCATGAAAAGAAGTACTCTGCGACTGACAAAGAATTTTTGGCAATCATTTGGGCTGTAACCTATTAACGACCATATTTATGGGGTCGAAAGTTTAAGATCGTAACAGACCACCTACCCATTAAATACTTAAATAAAAAATATTCAGGAAAAGAATTCAGTCAGAGAACACAACGATGGTTATTAATACTACAAGAATATCAATATGATATAGAGTACCTGAAAGGCAATTAAATAATGTAGCAGATTTTCTTTGTAGAATTCCAGAGAAAAACGATAAAACAAATAATAGTGTTGAAGATCAGTCGGTTAACGATGTTTCAGACATTTAAACGAGACACTCAGGTCAAGAACAACTTGATCACATCCCTATAAAGGAAACGATAATCAACAAATAGCGTAGTTAAAGAAATTGAAATCTTACATAAAAGAAGAATTATTTACATTGATATGACTAGAAATAAAGAAAAAAATAAAGAAAGAATATTGGTCAGATTTATTGAGACGTTTTATTAAACCTGGTCTGACAGGAATTTACACTGAGCTCTCCTATGCAGAATATAATAAAATACAGCAGTTATTAATAGAATTTTTTGGTCATGATAACAAGATAAGATTTGAAAAACCAACTTTGAGGGCAGAAGAAATAGATAGCTTAGAAGAAGTACAAAAGCAGATATCACTATACCACATTCAAGAAAGTCTCCGTGGTAACATAATTGAAACATACCATAACCTTAAAAATAAAATTTACTATCCGAAAATATTAAGAGAGATTTCAAAAATAATAAATAATTGCAAAAGCTGTTTAGAGACCAAATATGAAAGGAAACCGATAAAAAATAAGTCTGAAATAAGCGAAACCCCATGTAGGCCAAATGAAATTTTACATATAGACATCTATTATTTCATGAAACATTCATTCCTTACTCTGATCGATAAGCTAACAAAAAAGGCTTATGCTTATTATTTGCCTCATCGAAATTGGACAAAAAAATATAGAAACGTTAGAAGAGGATTTTTCCAAATTCGGAAAACCTAGTAAAATAGTCGCCGACAATAAGTTTAATTCTCAAAATCTCAAAGAATTTTTTAATGAACAACAAATTAACCTTCATCTTACTAAACCTAACACCCACACAGGAAATAGCGACATTGAAAGATTTCACTCCACACTCCAAGAGAAATTAGTTACAATGAACAATTTAGATATAACACTACTTCAAAAAGTCCATAGAGCAGTGAACAATTATAATAATAGATACCATTCAACAACTAAAATGTCACCAGAAGAAGCCATGTTTGCGGACATAGCTAGCCTGAAAAATCGTATTCGGGAAGAAAAAAGAAAAAATGAACAGAGAAATTAAACAAAAATCGCGAAAATTATAATGAAAATAGGCATGTAGCACCAGTAAAATATTACAAAAGAAATTATTATAAAAACCAACCATGATATAGAATAAAACAATTAGATAGAGAACATCCAATAAATTTAAAACGTCCACGTTTATTTGCAGATGATAACCTTAGCGTACTTACTAACATCACAAGTAACACCAGTACTAGCCACTCTAGCAATTGATAAAATAACGACAAGAAATGTATATTCTATCATAAACATGGGAACAACAGAAATTATTGAAGATATAAAAACAATCCTTCATATTATTAACATTCAGGACCTAAAAATTATAATCGAAACAATTGAGAAAAATATTCAAAATTTAAAACTAGAAAACGATCTAATTATTAGAAAACAAATAGATTCATCAAAAGCTAAACTTAAAACAATAGAACCAAAGAAAAATTGGAGACAAAAAAGGGGAATAGTAAATATTGTAGGAAAAGCAAGTAACTTCCTTTTTAGAACAATGGACGACGATGATAGGAAAAATATAACGGACCACATGAACTTATTAGAAACAAACAGTAAGACCACAGTTGATACAGTTAACCAACAAATAGAAATAAATCAAAATTTTAATGAAAGTATGACACACCTTAAAAACATTATAGAAGCTGATAGGATAGATTTGATGAAAAGTTTTTCCAAACTAACAGAAAACAAAAAACGTTATATGCTTAAGCAAATTAAACTAGAGCAGATTCTGAGACTTAACATATTAGAAGAAAAATTAAATCAGATAATAGATAACATAGCGTTAGCAAAACATGGGCTTACACCTAGTCTACTTACAACAACAGAAATCATAAATACGCAAATTGACTTCTTAAAACTTTAAAACCTTAAAATAGGAGCCCTTAAATATGACAGTGAAACATTGGTCTTAGCAATAAAAATCCCAAATAAGTATGAAGAAGTAGATTTAAAATTGGTGGAATAGGAATTCCAAATGAATTTAATTTAGAAATTCAACTTGTAGAATTTTTTTTATTGAAATTAATAAAACAATGTACCATTTCAAAAATGATATCCAATATAAAAAGGATTTAACTGTTGTAAATAATTGCATTACAAACAAAAACTGTACTTTGGAAGAAAACCATGTAACTGAAATAAAAAAATAGATGATAGCACAATACTTTGTAAAAAATTCAAAAATGAAAATATTGTAAACAAATGTGACGATAGAAAAATTGTACTTGAAGGACATTTTCTAATAACAATTAATAATTGTACCATTTATATATTTAATGAAACGCTATCTAATAAAAACATGTATTTTTTTGAAAGATGAAACTGAAAATTATAATTTTACAAAACAATTAAGCTTTGAAAAATTATTCTTAAAAACGTTGTCAACTTGAAACCAATAAAATTGCTAAAACAACATAAAAATGTTCAATATGTCATAGGTGCAACAACTATAATTCTTTCATTTATAATAACCTGCATACTTTTCAAAATGTTAAAAAGACATAAAACACTTATTGTTTCAATGAAAAATATGAAAGAAAAATGTACGGAAAATTTAAAAGAAGATTGTAAAGCAACTCCGAAAATTCAGGAGAATTTTAATCTAAAGGGGGGAGAGGTGACATATTCCATACCTTTCGAATCATCAGTATTCGCAATCCAAGACCCGAAATAACATTTCCCTATCTTCAACTTGATTTCCCACGGAAATCAAGTTCATTGACATTCCCATTGCACGAGTTACATACCTCACCTTACACATGCCTCATCGCCGGTCATTGGCACCAACTATCAACATAGCAGCCTTCAGCATTTTCCCACATTTTATTAAACAAGCAACATAACAGTCATCAGCATTTTCCCACATTTTATTATTAACGATCTAATTTCAATTCACTTCCATATTTCTCTTTTTAAATAATAACTTTCATGCTTAGTCATCTAACTGTAATTTTTTATAGAATAAGTTTGAGTTTGTTAATAAACGCAGCACTGAGCTGTTCTTGTAAGAAAATTGTTTTTTTTTTATTTGTCGCGGAGCTTCCAACCTTAACTGGCGCAGTCGTACGGAACGAGTTTTAGATTATATCGAAGGTTTATCGAAATTCAACTCGGAAAAGAACTTAAATACAAACGTGGAAGATCGGTAAAAGTTTCGAAGGTTTATCGGAAAATTATACCAAAGCGAACAATAAATATAATCAATCTAACACAGTCCAGTGCAAGGGATAAAATCATTTTTCGAAGGCAAATCGAAATAATAATGTCAGTGTACGAAATAAAAGATAATTTTTGTTTAAAAGCAAATCAAATATTGTCAAACTAATACACATCAGTACAAAAAACACTTATCAAGACATTTTGGTGCAAGGAACTTGTTATCATAAGCAGCAATAACTTGAAGATAAACGTCTCAACAGTATAAGAACAACATGAAATTCTATGTCACGTAAGTCAAAATAACGAGTTTCATCCTATGCCCACATGTTTAAAATCCCAAAAATTAAAAACAATCCCTATCCAATTCAAAAGAAAAAACTAAACAGCTCCAATAATTTAAGCATAGAAATAAGTAAAGAAATTAACTTTGACAAAATAAATTTAAATATTGAAAAATCTGAAAGAGAAACTTTGACTGAAAATACGAACAAACATTTAGATAGCAACATTAAATTAAATAGTGAAACTTATTTAGATAGTAAAATTAATTTAAGTAGTTGTGAAACAAACAGAATTATAATGCCGACCGATCAAGAAGTTGATGCGACATCAGTCGCAGCTGCATCAGCAGCAGTCGACCTTTTGAACTCACTTAGAGTTCCAGAGATAGTAAAAGATATTCCAACTTTTGATGGAAATCCTAGGCTTTTCTTCGAATTTATAATAAACGTAGAGGAGGTATTATCTCTTCTGAAAGGCATAGATGGCAAGAATTTATGTAGAGCCATAAGAAACAAAGTTGTTGGTTCAGCCAACGAAGTCCTCAATGTATATGGGACTACGTTATCTTGGGCCTCTATTAAAGAGAACCTTATAAACCACTACTCAGACAAAAGGAATGAGACGTCACTTATACGTGACCTTCACAATTTAAGACAAAATAACAAAACTCTAGAAAAATTCTATAGCGAAATGATAGAAATACAAGCAGCTATGAATAATCATATACAGATACATAAAAAAGAAATTAACGTTATAATCGCAAAGAATAGTTTATACCAAGAAATGTGCTTAAATAACTTTCTTACAGGGCTTAGAGAACCTCTTGGTTCCACAGTGAGGGCTATGAAACCTTCAACCCTATCGGAAGCCTTTAGCTATTGCACAAAAGAACAAAATATTTTCTATATGAAACACGAATCGTTATATTTGCAACAACAAAAGAAATTTGTTTCTCCCATTCACCAATTCAACCCACAACTTGATGTCTTTTATAGAAATCCTCAGCAAAACCAAAACCAAATACATTACCCTTTTAACAATCAACCGAGAAAAAATGCACTAACACCAAACTCTTTTAACTACAACTCACATTACAGACCTGGGCAACAAATGCATTTGACCACTTAAACCCTATGACAAGACAAGGCATCCCCTATTTCAACAGACCCTTTAAAACCAACCCCGGTTCTGGTCAATTCTCAAATAGACAACAGTTTGAGAACGACCAAAATCTGGACAGGTACTATAATGAACAATACCAACAGGACCTCGAAACGTTCCACGAAACGAACCATCCACAGGATACTGAAAATTTTCACGAAACAGCCTCTGGGAGCCAATCGGATATATAAACATCAATAAACAGCGAAATATTTTACCATACATAAATATTTCTTCACCATTTGGAAGGCCACTCTGATTCTTAATAGATACTGGTGCGTCTTCATCTTTCATCAATCCCTTCAAACAAAGAACAAACTATTTTCTTGGAACAACCCATGAAAGTCTGTCCATATTCAAATGCTGAGTTCTGCGAAGTTAATATAACAGAAACATACTCAGAATCAGAAGACAGCAAAGTCCCCGACAATGAAATAGTAAATTCATTGAAGCTTAACCATCTGAATGCTGAAGAAAAGAGATCAACAATTAAATTGTGCAAACAGTTCGAAAATATTTTTTTTCAGAAAAACCAACCTCTTACCTTCACTAACGCTGTTAAACATAAAATACTAACCAATGACGATGTTCCAATATATACCCGGTCATACAGATACCCATATGTACATAAAATGGAAGTTCTAAAACAGATACAAGAGCTACTCAGGCAAGGAATAATTCGTCCAAGCCATTCACCGTGGAGTTCCCCGGTATGGGTAGTCCCAAAAGGAAAAGACATACCCCCAAAAAAGTGGCGACTTGTTATTGATTTTCGTCGTCTAAATGAAAAAAACAATTAGCGACAAATATCCACTCTCGAATGTAACGGAGATTCTGGGTAAGTTGGGGAAATGCATGTATTTCTCCACACTTGATTTAGCAAGCGGGTTCCACCAAATAGAGATGGACCCAAAAGATGTTCCTAAAACGGCATTTACAGTCGAAGGAGGTCACTTCGAGTTTGTGCGAATGCCGTTTGGTCTCAAAAATGCTCCATCCACCTTTCAACGTGTGATGGACCATGTACTAAGTGGTCTTGTGGACAAGGTCGGTCTGGTATATTTAGACTATATAGTAATCTTTTCAATTTCCCTACAGGAACACCTTGAAAACCTGAAGAAAGTTTTTTTCAGATTGCAAAAATTTAATTTTGAAGTACAACTAGACAAAACCGAGTTCCTACACAAGGAAACAGCATTTCTCGGACACATTATCTCCAGGGACGGAGTAAAACCCAAGCCTGACAAGATAAAAGCTGTCAAAAATTTTCCAATTCCAAGAACCCAAAAAAGAAATAAAATCGTTTCTAGGCCTCCTTGGATATTACCACAAGTTCATTAAAGACTTCGCGAGGCTGCCAAAACCACTCACAGAATGCCTGAAGAAAGGGAAATCAATAACGCTAGACAAAAAATACGTCACAGCCTTCGAGATGTGTAAAGATCTCTTGATTAACGACCCTATTCTTCAATAACCCGATTTCTCTCGACCCTTCATACTAACAACGGATGCGAGTAACTATGCAATAGGTGCAGTCCTATCTCAAGGCACCATTGGTAGCGACAAGCCAATCTGCTACGCTAGCAGAACCCTAACCGATACAGAATGTAGATACTCTACCACTGAAAAAGAGCTTTTGGCCATTGTTTGGGCAACGAAATATTTCCGCCCCTACCTGTTTGGTCACAAATTCAAGATTGTGATCGATCACAGACCATTGCAATGGATGATGACTTTAAGAGATCCAAATTCTAAACTCGTTAGGTGGCGACTAAAATTAGAAGAGTTCGACTATGAAATCATTTATAAAAAAGGAACAATAAATCTGAACGCTGATGCACTCAGCAGAATAAAAATCGAAAATCAGAATGAGAAAATTGAATTAAACATGAACGAGGTCGACCAAACAATCCCCAATTCTAGTGTATCCACAATCCACTCTGCTCTTGAAAATATGAATGACCACATACACATATCTGAACGTCCTTTCAATGAATTCAGCATTCAACTCATACTAAAAAGAAACAAAAAAGACAAACCAACACAATTACAAATGCCATTTAAAAATAAACAGAGGCGAACATTAGAGAAGCTAAATTTTTCAGAGAACGATATTATTTCCATTTTCAAAAACTACGTACCCCCAAATAAATATTGCGCCATTTATACCGACGATGACACATTTAAAATCGTCCAAAGTGTTTACTCGAATTACTTTTCAAACAACAAAGCATTCAAAATAATTTGCTGTACAGAATTATTAAAAGATGTACTCGAGAACGACGATCAAGATAAACTGATTAACGATTACCACCTGAATAACAACCATAGAGGCATAAATGAAACACTTTTGCATCTAAAGCGTGAATTTTTTTTCCCCTTTATGAAAGGTAAAATCTCCAAAATAATAAATAATTGTGAAGTGTGCCAAACACTTAAGTACGACAGAAAACCCCAAAAATAGAATTCCGAATCCCAGAAAATCCTGAAAGGCCTTTAGATATTGTACATATTGACATATACAGTATTGATAATCAAAAAATCTAACGGTTATTGACAAATTCTCCAAATTCGCAGCAGCATACACAGTTCTAGCTAGAAATAGTCTAACAATAATAAAATCCCTTCTGCATTTCATGAGCCTACACGGCATTCCAAGCAAAATAATTACAGACTAAGGCGCAGAATTTACTTCTTCTATGTTCAAAGATTTCGTCAGTCAGTACAATATAAATCAACATATAACATCGCTACAACAATCAAGTAGCAATTCTCCCGTCGAAAGACTTCACTCTACACTAACTGAAATATACAGAATTATATTTACGAAACATAAAGACAGACCACGACGATATACTCCACGAAACTATGATAACCTATAACAACTCCATTCATTCCGCTACACAATTAACACCCTATGAACTGTTTTATGGTAGAACCTACAAATTCAAGAATATAAAATATAATAACGTCCATGACTACCTCAATAGATTAAACGACTTTCAAGCTGAATTATTTCCATCAATTAAAAATAAAACGGAAAACCAGATAGAGCAAAATTTAACTAAATTGAACCATAATAGGGAAAGGCCATGTAGCATACAGACAGGATCATTTATTTATAGAAAAGAAAATAGAAGGAATAAATTAACCCCAAGATTCAGTAAACATAAAGTCAAAAACAATAGGGAAATAACGATCCTTACTACTAATAACCAAAAATTAAAAGAAGACGTAAATTCCAGATTCACAATCCTCACCCTGCTAATAACGATGACGACAGAACAAACAATCGAGGTACATGATTTGACGACCAATCACGGCCTTCTAACTTTGAAACTAGGAACGGGCAGAATAATTAAAACATACAGGAGTCTAATCCACATCATCAGATTAGAAAAATACCAGGAAAACGTGAACGCTATGGGCAACTCTTTGGCAATTTTCAATAAAATAGACGGCTTTAATGACTCCCTGAAAGTAATTAAAATAAAATTCGAACAGTTGCAAGACAAACTTAAAACACTAACACCTAGCTCCAGAAAAAAAGAGGAATTATTAACGGTTTAGGTACAGTCATAAAGAGTATAACAGGAAATGTAGATGCTGACGATGCTCTGGATATAAATACAAAAATCAAAGAGCTATCCAAGAGACAAAATGATATCGTGACACAGGAAGACGACCAGTTTAGACTTAACAAACAAATGATAAAAAGATTCGACAATATAACTAATCACATAAACACAACAAAATATTATTGAAAAATATTTAATTAATACCGAAAAGTCATTGGGAAACAGGATCAGGTCAGAAGAAAACTCAATTAGATATATTCAATATTTAAATCAAATAAACTTCAATATAGAACTTTTAAACAACCATTTGTCCAACATCGCGGAATCTATTATTCTTGCGAAATTAAATATCATTTCAAAACACATATTAAATCCTGAAGAACTAACATTCATCTACACTGCCTTAAAAAAATCAGTCCGTAGAAATTGAATCAAACGAAGACATATACGAGTTATTGGAGCTTCAGGCTATCTATAACCATTCAGATATAATATTTAATATACAAATTCCCTCTTTAAAAAATGAATCATTTTCCTTTTTCCATTTAATACCCATCCCAGTAAAAAATAAATTTCTCCAAATTAAACCCTTTTGTATCCTTAACCAAAATGAAATTCAATGTTTTGACAAGAAATGTGAACAAATAGAGAAGACGTTCTACTGTAAAGAAAGAACAAGCCAAATTTCTAACGTGGAAACAAGCTGCATTGCCAATTTAATGGAAAACAAACCGGCAAAATGTAAAACCTTAGACGTAAATCAGGAACAACAAATATACCAACCGGAACCTAACTATATTTTGTTCACAAACAGCCCAGAGAGAAATATTACATCAACCTGTGGTCCCAAAATCCAAAACCTGAAGGGTACATTCATTATTCACTTCTCGAACTGCAGTGTTAATGTCAACCAAGTGACATATGAAAGCACGAACAGAGTTTATATTGAAGAAGTCCATATCTATCCCACTTCAATCAGCCAATCGAATATATCTTCGATCCAAACAATCAACCTCCAATCACTACAAAACTTCAACTTCGAAAATAAAGAAGCAATACGTTATCTGGAAAGACGCACCCACAAACACATAATCCTGAACTATACCATCATCTCGACAATATCAACGTTAATCGGACTCGTCATCATAATACACCTCATACAACTTTATAAAAGGGTTAACAAACCCTCAACATCAGCATTCGGCAACAACAGTCAACATGCCCCAGCAATAAACGAAGCATACAGCCTTTTTGACCGTAGCTCTCTCCAGGGGAGGAAGAGTTACATACCTCACCTTTCACATGCCTCATCGCTGGTCATTGGCACCAACTATCAACATAGCAGCCTTCAGCATTTTCCCACATTTTATTAAACAACCAACATAACAGTCATCAGCATTTTCCCACATTTTATTATTAACGATCTAATTTCAATTCACTTCCATATTTCTCTTTTTAAATAATAACTTTAATACTTAGTCATCAATAAACCATTATAAGAACTGTAATTTGTATAGAATAAGTTTGAGTTTGTTAATAAACGCAGCACTCAGCTGTTCTTAGTAAGAAAATTGTTTTTTTTTTTATTTGTCGCGGAGCTTCCAACCTTAACTGACGCGCATCATTGATGTCTACATTTCTTTACCTTTGCTCGCCTCGTAACCGGAACCCCACACAAAATAAAAGAATATGATGAAATAGTTCTGTATTTATTTTGTAAGACAAATCTGCTGAAAATGCAGTTTGGATTGGCATAAGCCAAATGAAATGTATTCTTATAATAAATAAAGTAAATTAGTTAAGAGTGAGCTTTGATTGAATAAACATTAACTTTTTTAAAAACAATTTTGTTCGAAATCATTTTATAACTTACACACGAAAATGGCAGTCATTTCAAAGTGTTGATGAATGCCTTCTTCTTTTTGGTTCAAGACTCCATATTCTAAACAGATTGCATTCAGTAAAAGACAAATATTAAGACAGCTATAGAAATTATTCTATGCCTTAGAACAAAGGTTAATTTATTTGTTGAGGTTGTGGTCGATCAAACATGTTAGATCAAAGATCATGGTATTGGTGTTTTTCTTTCTACGGCGCGTTATTCTTTTATAGCGAGTTTCATTCAAATTTTAAAGATTTGATCTCAAAATCGATATTTGATCTTTTGAATGAAATTTCTTTCATGATTAAATTGTAGTATCGGTGAAGGACTGTCACTCTTCCTTCGTCATTTGCATTTAGGGATGCGACATCGTTCATAAAAACATCGTTGTTTGAACATCGATGTTATGATGATGATATCCATATATTTTCGCGATGTTTAAGAAAAATGTTTATGAACTGATTTTTGATACTCAATAAACGGTTACTTCTTGTGTTAAGATAGTAATGAAATAAAAAAAAAACAATAACTATCCAGCCATTTTTAATTCTTAAGTTTGTGTTTCATAGCATTTGTAAAACATCAAATGCGATTATACTTAGTTAGCAAAACTAAAAAAATGGAAAAAACCGGTTTTTCGCCGATATCTCGTAAGATTTGAGGTTATTTTGAAAGATACCCTGAAGTAAAATTGTAGGTTTTTTTTAGTTATCTTCAACTTTTCTGTAGACTATTTTTCGATCAGAAGTTAAACTTGGCCGGAAATCAGAAAAAAAACATTTTCAACCCTTAAACCCCCACAAACACAAACCACGCCATTCGAATCCACAGTACACATATCTAAGTTAATATCATTAGTTTTTATTTTTGCAATTATTTGCGCATCTGTCAAAATCAAAGTAAAATTGCGGCTTCCAGAGACCATTAGCTTGGTTATTTGTTCTGAAAAATAGATCTCGTGGCTATACTTTAAAGTATTTGTGGTAATTAGTTTATAAAAAAGCTTTTTAATAAACAAGAAAACAAGAAAAATAAGACAAACGTTAGGTGTTCAGTTTAGGTCATACATTTTTTTGATGTAAACAAACAAAATTATATAATAATCAAACATTGTAACCATATATTTGCGAAGCAGCAAATCTAACAAATCCATGCCAATGAAGAAAGATACAGAATACGAGTTGTGTACATAAATATATAAATACATACAGTGTAAGTGATGTATATTGTTTGCGAAGCTGCATAAGAAAAAAAAACATTCATTATTTTCCTTTTGTCTCTTGACAGAGTAAAATCATGAGCGCATTCTTTTTCAATAAGTAGGGTACCAGTAATAAGAACTTATTTTCTTAAGGAGTTTTTGGTCGATCCCTAATTTTTTTTTAATTTAATATTGAAAGACTATATAAAGTGTTGTCTTGTTTGTCGGTTTAAATTATATTTTTGTTTAGTTGATTTAATGATACATATGTCGCGTTTATTGCGTAAAATGAACAAACTCAAACAAATTATTTTGCAAATACTCCCTTCTACAAATTTGCAAAATACTGAGAAGGTATAAATGAATTTAATTTGATCTTTTTGTTTGTATTTTTCATCAATACCAGTTTTCAGCGATACGAAAATGATTTTTAAATAACACGAAAAAGTGTCGATGGTTTGTTTTCTTCTGACTGCTACATCTTTCCCCTTCTTCCATTTTTCTAACATTGCATATATATTCAATGCTAAAGGTCTACATTGCTATCTCCACTCAGAGAAAAAACTTTAGGATGAGATAGCGAAACTAGATGGCGCTAGGTGAAACACCCATCTTCATAGTACCATAGATTTCATATTCAATGCCTTTTCTAATCCCTTTCACCGGCGATTTCGACACTGCCATCCTGTAACTAATTTTTGTTTTCAAAGAAAAATTTACCCTGGAGTAGCTTGAAAATTCTACTATCAATTCTGTTTTAATTATATTTCCTTTCTTTCTTAGAATTTGTGTTTATTTTGTTATTATCTTCCGCAAATAAACAATCACAATTTCATAAATTTAGTAAAGAAATGACATTTCACTATTTTTAATTTTAAACTGTGTCCACGTGCGTGCTTCTGGTTTCAATTCTTCAGTCATCAAATGCCCAACACAAAACTGATGTTCCATGAAATTTCACTAAGAAAACATTGAATTTGAGATCACCACTATGTTTTCCTTTTCAGAGATAGGTTCTTTTGACACACTTGGCACTATTATTAAATATATGTAAATGAGTTAAAGGAGTTGTTTTAGAACGATACATCAATTTTTAAAACATCGATGTATCGCTTCCATCCCTATATTTCATTTGGTTGTTGTCTGTTGTCATTTGACAGAAAAGATTATTTACATGAATGTGTGCATTCTGCATTCAGATCAAATCTTCTACGGCATCAGAGATCAAATCTTTCGTGTTGAGATTTGATCTAGATTTGCTCTTTTTTTTGCAATGAATCTCTCAAAATTTAAAAAGATTAAATCTTTTGACAGTAAGAGCAAATCTATTCTTGAATGAAACTCGCTATTAGTAAGCAACTCGCTGGAGGTTCACTAGTTTTTATTAAGTAATTCAGAGGCCCAGCAGAGCGTATTGGCTTTTCGTTCAAGGTTAATTTGGCTACTCGCTGGACCAGTGTGGTTACTAAGTATATTGAAAATAAAGCCTTCAGCATGAAGATATTGTTGTTTTTTGCCTTTTGGGTTTAATTTTGTTTAATGTTCCATATAGGAATAAATAAACTACATTGCGGTATCTATCGTTAGAATACTGACCTCTTTTTCTAATTTCTTCTTTCAACGGCGCGTTAATCCAATACACAAGATTGATGGCATAATGGATCGAAGTGTGTACGTGGATATCTTAGAATATGTGACTCTACTCTACAGCAAAGAAGAAATGCCGCTGCGATAGACATTTCAGCAAGATGCAATACTCACATTTCTGGAACACATAAATGCAGAGCTAGACAGAGGCAATAAGGGTGGTGCTTTGTTCATTGATTTCACAAAAGCATTTGATTTAGTCGACCACAAATTGCTCTTGTTAAAGCTATACAGATATGGGTTAAGAGATAACATATTAAATTGGTTCTCGTCATATCTCCAAAACAGGTATCAGTTAGTTAAGATTAATTCAATTTTCAGCGATTCGATACCCAGTCAGTGTGGGTATTCCAGGATCAGTTCTTGGACCCTTACTTTTAATAATTTAAATTCAATTATTCAATTGTCTTTGAACGGAAATATTATTTTTTTTTTTTTTTTTTTTTTATAATTAACGCGCGCACAAGGGATTATGTGTTTCCCTTTTAATGTAGAACACACTGCGCGGGCATTACGAAGATAGGGAGGGGAGAGATAGGAGGTGCCGATTAACATTGGTTTTGAATGTTTGCAGATCAAAATGGCAAGGGAAAATCCCGCCGGGTAAACTATTCCAGATTCGTGTCGTTCCAAATTTTTGCATGACCAAAAATTACGGCAACAAATTCTGCAGTGTCCCAAAGGCAGTCAAAATTTTTGGTCATTTGTAAAAAATATAAAAAACTCCTCGACATCTTCGGTTCCAACGCTCATCGACAATAACAAACCAATTGTTTACTCTTCAGAGAAGGCAAACTTGCTCGCCGCCCATTTCGCTGCCAGCTCCACGCTGCCTCAAAGCAACGTTGCCCCTCCTGTACTTGAGAATGTAAATTTTTCCATGGGACACATTTTTTTCCGCACTCGTACAGTAGCAAGAGTTCTCAAAGATCTCGATATACACAAATCCGCTGGCCCGGATGGTATACCCCCGATTCTTCTGAAGAGGTGTTCTTCCACACTGGCAAAGCCACTGCGTAAGCTTTTCCATCGCTCCTACTCTTCTGGAATCTTTCCTAGAAGATGGAAAACAGCATTTGTCCAGCCTGTCCCTAAGAAAGGTGACCCATCCTCCCCCTCCTCCTACCGACCCATAGCACTGACATCCCTTCTTTCTAAGTTCATGGAAACACTGATTAACCGTCAGCTATAGGAATATCTCGAAGATCGTAAGCTTCTCCATGACCGTCAGTATGGCTTCCGCAGCAACCGTTCCACTGGTGATCTGATGGCATATCTCACCGAACAGTGGAACAAATCTTTACATCGCTTTGGTGAAAGTAAGATTATTGCTCTTGATATCTCCAAGGCATTTGATAGAGTTTGGCATGAAGCTCTCTTATCGAAAATGCGTGCTTTTGGGATCGATAATACTCTTGTTCGTTGGATTAGAAGCTATCTTCTGGACCGTTCAATACAAGTTGTATTGGACGGATTCAAGTCTGATACCCATAAAATAAATGCTGGTGTGCCCCAGGGCTCTGTTCTGTCTCCGACTCTTTTCCTCATTTTTATAAATGATCTTCTGTCTGTTACTTCTAATCCACTTAACTGTTTTGCTGACGACTCTACCCTCAGCTTTTCATATTCGTTCGATAATTCACGTCCTTCGCCTTCGGACGTACAATTGCAACGGTGCCGTATGTCAAGCTCATTAAACTCCGATTTATACAGCATTGTCAAATGGGGTAATAGAAATCGTGTGGAGTTTAATGCTTCGAAAACTCAATGCTGTCTTCTGTCGTTAAAGCTAAACATTCCCCCAATGCCATTGTCCATGAATGGCACTTACATCGAAGAAACCGAAAAGCTCTCAGTACTCGGTATGTGTGTCAACGACGACCTCCGTTGGAACGACCATATATTTGAGATCACTAAGAATGCTGCTAGGTGCTTAGGTTTTCTGTATCGGTGTAAGAAGTACTTTTCCCCATCTGATCTGGCTACAATTTATAAAGCGTTTATACGCCCTAAACTCGAGTATAACTCCCACCTCTGGGCAGGTGCTTCGCAAACATTGCTTCACCTGCTTGATAGAATACAAAATCGAGCGTTAAGATTGATAGGTAATAGAACTGCCACTGAAACAATTGCCCCACTCGAACACCGACGCAATGTTTCATGTCTTTCCTTATTTTATCGTTTCTTTTACAAAAAATGTTCACTCGAAGTAGCCAGTTGCATTCCTCCCCTTAAAAGTTTCTCCCGTAATACTCGTCTCGCAAGGAATGCTCATTAGTTCACCCTTGAGCCCAATTTCGGACGTACCGTGAAATATAGGGATTTTCTTGAGCCGAACGACACGAATTAGGAATAGTTTACCCGGCGGGATTTTCCCTTGCCATTTTGATCTGCTAACATTCAAAACCAATGTTAATCGACACCTCCTATCTCTCCCCTCCCTATCTTCCTAATGCCCGCGCAGTGTGTAACATTAAAAGGGAAACAAGTTGTCCCTTGTGCGCGCGTTAATTATAAAAAAAAATATGGCATAACCTGCTGGTGTTATGTTTCCTATGTATTCAATGCGTAACAATATTTTCATTACAAAATATATATAATAATCTTTTTTTCAATAGATGTTTACTTAAAATTTGAATCCAACGATTTATTCTCCGATTGACGTAATGCATTTTAAACCTATATGTATTTAATGCATAACAATATTTTCAAAAGCAGATCTTCAAATACATTTACCAATATTGTTTAAATTTGAATTGAAATTGAAATTTAAAAAAAATCTGACTAATGAAGTTTGTTCTAAAGCTCACATTTTATTCACAAAAAAATTATAAAATAATTTAAAAAAAATGCCAAAAACCATTTTTTTCTTCTAACCGATCGCAACCAAACCTTCACAGGACTAAACTATCTATATATACACCCTGAAATTTCATAAAAATCCGTTCGGCGGTTTAGGAGTCTATACCGGACATACATACAAACATACATCCATTTTTATATAGAGAGATTATACGTATATATATATAGGTCGGTTCCAACATGCGGGCAGACGCATAGAAAAAAGAAATAAATTGCACGACTGGATCGCACGTACTTGCTCATATGTGCGGGCATATCGTCGAATAAAATTTAAATAAAATGCATGAACTAGTTTGTATGCTAGATAATTGCTTAGTGGCTGCATATGTATGTATATAAAGGGTGCTTTTTTAGACGTGTGGTTTTCAAGAAGAATTAAAACGCATATAGTTTAATGTTATGGCCAAGAACCTAGCTTTATTATAAAGATAATGGTTTGCATTATGTTCTAAAAATGATTTCGGGGAAGTGGCCGCCGTGGCTGGCTCGAATAAATTCCAGCCGAGGCCCAATTTTCCCAATTTTGTGAAATTGGGATCGGTGGCCATTTCGTTTTGGGCCCAACGTGTGACGCGCTTGATGGGCGTTCGGCTTCAATTCTTGAACGAGTTCGATTTTGTAAGCCTGCAAACCAAGATTCTTCCGCGCGCGATGGCGGATGGACTCATTTGGATCTTCTTCGATACTCTGCTCCACCGAAACGAACCATTATTTTGGTAATAAATTTGCACAATTTGCAAACTTTGTTCAGGAGTAATTCTATTCATTATGAAATCGCAAACCAAACTGAGCCTGAGCATAAATCAAGAGACAAAGTATTGCCAGATTGAAAACCACACGTCTTTTAAAATAAAAAATATTTTTTTTTAGAAAATTCTTTATTTTTTTTTAACTAGTTTCAGAGTTTTCTTGGAAAAACTAAGTATGCAAAAAAAATTGAAAATTAAATGTCTATCGAAGAAAAAAAAATTTGGAAAATCGTTCGACCAGTTTTTTTTTAAAAAGTCGTTTTTTTGAAAAACTTTTCGAAAAAATATTTTAAATTTTTTTCTAGTATGTCATTATAAGGAAATCTGTAGTTTTCAATTTTCAAAAATATTTCGAAAACCAATTTTTTTTTAATTTCTTCTTTCTTCTTCTTTCTAAGTTCATGGAAACACTGATTAACCGTCAGCTATAGGAATATCTCGAAGATCGAAAGCTTCTCCATGACCGTCAGTATGGCTTCCGGAGCAACCGTTCCACTGGTGATCTGATGGCATATCTCACCGAACAGTGGAACAAATCTTTACATCGCTTTGGTGAAAGTAAGATTATTGCTCTTGATATCTCCAAGTCATTTGATAGAGTTTGGCATGAAGCTCTCTTATCGAAAATGCGTGCTTTTGGGATCGATAATACTCTTGTTCGTTGGATTAAAAGCTATCTTCTGGACCGTTCAATACAAGTTGTATTGGACAGATTCAAATCTGATTCCCACAAAATAAATGCTGGTGTGACCCAGGGCTCGGTTCTGTCTCCGATTCTTTTCCTTATTTTTATAAATGATCTTCTGTCTGTTACTTCTAATCCACTTAATTGTTTTGCTGACGACTCTACCCTCTGCTTTTCATATTCGTTCGATAATTCACGTCCTTCGCCTTCGGACGTACAATTGCAACGGTGCCGTATGTCAAGCTCATTAAACTCAGATTTATACAGCATTGTCAAATGGGGTAATAGGAATCGTGTGGAGTTTAATGCTTCGAAAACTCAATGCTGTCTTCTGTCGTTAAAGCTAAACATTCCCCCAATGCCATTGTCCATGAATGGCACTTACATCGAAGAAATCGAAAAGCTCTCAGTACTCGGTATGTGTGTCAACGACGACCTCCGTTGGAACGACCATATATTTGAGATCACTAAGAATGCTGCTAGGTGCTTAGGTTTTCTGTATCGGTGTAAGAAGTATTTTTCCCCATCTGATCTGGCTACAATTTATAAAGCGTTTATACGCCCTAAACTCGAGCATAACTCCCACCTCTGGGCAGGTGCTTCGCAAACATTGCTTCACCTGCTTGATAGAATACAAAATCGAGCGTTAAGATTGATAGGAAATAGAACTGCCACTGAAACAATTGCCCCACTCGAACACCGACGCAATGTTTCATGTCTTTCCTTATTTTATCGTTTCTTTTACAAAAAATGTTCACTCGAAGTAGCCAGTTGCACTCCTCCGCTTAAAAGTTTCTCCCGTAATACTCGTCTCGCAAGGAATGCTCATTAGTTCACCCTTGAGCCCAATTTCGGACGTACCGTGAAATATAGGGATTTTCTTGAGCCGAACGACACGAATTAGGAATAGTTTACCCGGCGGGATTTTCCCTTGCCATTTTGATCTGCTAACATTCAAAACCAATGTTAATCGACACCTCCTATCTCTCCCCTCCCTATCTTCCTAATGCCCGCGCAGTGTGTAACATTAAAAGGGAAACAAGTTGTCCCTTGTGCGCGCGTTAATTATAAAAAAAAATATGGCATAACCTGCTGGTGTTATGTTTCCTATGTATTCAATGCGTAACAATATTTTCATTACAAAATATATATAATAATCTTTTTTTCAATAGATGTTTACTTAAAATTTGAATCCAACGATTTATTCTCCGATTGACGTAATGCATTTTAAACCTATATGTATTTAATGCATAACAATATTTTCAAAAGCAGATCTTCAAATACATTTACCAATATTGTTTAAATTTGAATTGAAATTGAAATTTAAAAAAAATCTGACTAATGAAGTTTGTTCTAAAGCTCACATTTTATTCACAAAAAAATTATAAAATAATTTAAAAAAAATGCCAAAAACCATTTTTTTCTTCTAACCGATCGCAACCAAACCTTCACAGGACTAAACTATCTATATATACACCCTGAAATTTCATAAAAATCCGTTCGGCGGTTTAGGAGTCTATACCGGACATACATACAAACATACATCCATTTTTATATAGAGAGATTATACGTATATATATATAGGTCGGTTCCAACATGCGGGCAGACGCATAGAAAAAAGAAATAAATTGCACGACTGGATCGCACGTACTTGCTCATATGTGCGGGCATATCGTCGAATAAAATTTAAATAAAATGCATGAACTAGTTTGTATGCTAGATAATTGCTTAGTGGCTGCATATGTATGTATATAAAGGGTGCTTTTTTAGACGTGTGGTTTTCAAGAAGAATTAAAACGCATATAGTTTAATGTTATGGCCAAGAACCTAGCTTTATTATAAAGATAATGGTTTGCATTATGTTCTAAAAATGATTTCGGGGAAGTGGCCGCCGTGGCTGGCTCGAATAAATTCCAGCCGAGGCCCAATTTTCCCAATTTTGTGAAATTGGGATCGGTGGCCATTTCGTTTTGGGCCCAACGTGTGACGCGCTTGATGGGCGTTCGGCTTCAATTCTTGAACGAGTTCGATTTTGTAAGCCTGCAAACCAAGATTCTTCCGCGCGCGATGGCGGATGGACTCATTTGGATCTTCTTCGATACTCTGCTCCACCGAAACGAACCATTATTTTGGTAATAAATTTGCACAATTTGCAAACTTTGTTCAGGAGTAATTCTATTCATTATGAAATCGCAAACCAAACTGAGCCTGAGCATAAATCAAGAGACAAAGTATTGCCAGATTGAAAACCACACGTCTTTTAAAATAAAAAATATTTTTTTTTAGAAAATTCTTTATTTTTTTTTAACTAGTTTCAGAGTTTTCTTGGAAAAACTAAGTATGCAAAAAAAATTGAAAATTAAATGTCTATCGAAGAAAAAAAAATTTGGAAAATCGTTCGACCAGTTTTTTTTTAAAAAGTCGTTTTTTTGAAAAACTTTTCGAAAAAATATTTTAAATTTTTTTCTAGTATGTCATTATAAGGAAATCTGTAGTTTTCAATTTTCAAAAATATTTCGAAAACCAATTTTTTTTTAATTTTTAAAAAATCGAAAAAAAAACTTTTTGAAAATTTTGAAATGCGATATTAATTAAATTATAAATGACTTCCTGTGTGCAAAATTTTACTGAAATCGGGATAATAGTTTACGATAAAACCGCATTTGAAAAAACCGGTTATATGAGGTACCGTTATAGAACAAATTTTGAAAAATTTATTCTAACTGAAAGATGTATTATTGTAAAAAATTAGTTTTCAAGAAAATCTAACTTTTTGTTCAAAATTGTATGGCAGGTACCGTTATTTTTCGACCTAGAGCAAAAATGAAAAACACCCCCCGAGATACTACCTAATAAATACTAAATACCAAGTTTGAAGCAAATCGGCCCATCCGTTTAGGCTGTAGAGGCGCGAACAGACAGACGGACGGAATTTCCGGACCCACTTTTTTCAAATTTTCTATTATCGTAATGTCATGTTTGATTGTTAGATTTCACTAATCCATAACTTGCATTTTAGTACCTAAATCGCAAGTAAAAAGAACTGCGACACGTACCGACCATGCCCTGCCACACGTTTCCTACTTCCCAAAAATGCAGACGTATTAGTAGTCACATAAGAAATATACAGGGACCGGTACGCATATGTCACTGAAGGGATATTTTTTGTAGGCAATGAGAGAATTATCCTCGCAGTTGTCGTTCTTGTATAAATTGAATAAATTTTCTTGAGGCAAAGGTCAATAACCTCAAACAACAACTGCTATCAAACAGTATTGACATTTTCAACGTTGCATCTATGAATTCCGACGTTCCATACACTGATGTAGCCCTTAAAGTTTTTCGTGAAGGTTTGAACTTAAACGTGCATGAAGGTGACATAGACCAGTGTTACATGAAGCAAATAAAATTAACAAAGCCAACAACAAATGGTAATACAACCACCAAAAATATTCTCCATGTAAGACTGGTCTCAAATCTTTGTAAGGAAAAAATATTAAAAGCAAAGAGAGAAAAAAGAGAGCCGACCACGAACCTGCTTAATGCCGATGCCGACGCAGCTATGAAGAAGATGTTCGTCAATGAGTGCTTAACACATGAAAATAGACGTTTATTTAAAACTGCAACAACAATGAAGGCAACAAAGAAATATAAATATGTATGGACGAGAAATGGGTGCAAATATAGTAAGAATTAATTGTGCTGCTGATTTTCATAAACTATGAATGTATCTAGATCTGATTCACCTTCTAAATTAAATGTATGTGAATACCCTGTTGATCTCATTAGTCCTGTAGATTTATGTTTTTCTTTACATCAAAATATTCGTAGTTTGAGAATTTTTTTTTCGATTTTTGTAGCTCATCTCGATTCGTTAATGAACCTACCTGTTGTAATAGTTTTAAGTGAAATTTGGATTTATAGTATATATATATAGTAATTAGATTTATATAATATACAGGGTTATACTCTTTTTTGTAACTGTAATGATTCTTATTCTGCTGGAGGTGTAGCTGTTTATGTAAGAAATGGATATATGTGTGATTGCTCTAGTCTTATTTTATCTAGCGCTGATGTATTAAAATTATCACTTCGCTTTGAAAATGTTGATTGTACTTTGCTGTGCATTTATTGACTCCACGGTTTTTCCAAAAATGTTTTCATTGGTGAATTAAGCAACACTCTGAGTGCAACTTTAGCAAAAAAATTTATTGTTTTAGGTGATATCAATATTGATATTCTTAATGAAATTGACAAATATTCTTCATATGGTCTAAAGAGTTTAATAAACGAACCTATCCGCTTAAAGAGTTGTATTGACCACATTTTTTTAAGATGTCATAAAAACATTAAACATATTTTTATTGGCCAAGTTTTTGATTTAAAACTTTCTAATCATAAAATGATTGCTTTAAATTACTCTTCTGATAATCGTTCCCAAAATATTGAATCCTCATCAGATTCATTTAAACACTGACTATATGTTATTAAAAGAATTATTGACATTCGAATGTCAATTGCATTTGACTTATTTTTAGAAACTTTTAAAAAGCATATTAATTCAAGTACTTTCCAGAAAAAGCAATCGGGTAAAAAAAACACCTTAAACCTTGGATGACTAAGGAGAGTAGTTGATAGCATTTTAGGTAAAAATAGAAATACTATTAAAGTTGATTCAATTGAAATTGAAAGTAACAGAGTCCAATTCGTTTAAAATTTCGAATAAATTTAATGAATATTTTATAGATATTTCAGAAAAATTGAAACCTACTTTCGAGCCTTGTTTAAATTGTGACTGTTCAACTTCATCAGATATTTTTTTGGATGCTATACAACCTAATAGCTTTGTTTTTGATACGATAACAGCAAAAGAAGTTTCCAACGTTATTATGTCCTTAAAAAACAAAAATTCATGTACAAGGCTTCGGGCGTCCTGGTCTACGCCATCCTTCCAACGTAAGCAAGGTCTGCCACGTTGTCTTCTACCATAAAAAGTACCGCAAAAGACTTTCCGAGTTGGTTCCTCTTCGCTCATGCGAGCTAGGTGTCCAGCCCACCGGAGTCTACCGAGCTTTATTTTTTCAACAACATCTGCTTCGAGATAGATTTCATACAATTCATGACTGTATCTTCTCCGGAATCGTCCTTCCTCACACACGGGGCCAACAATTATCCGTAAGACTTTTCTCTCGAACGCGGATAAGAGATCAGAGAGCCTTTTTGTAAGCACCCAAGTCTTGGATCCGTATGTGAGTACTGGTAAGACCATAGTCTTGTACAGCAGCAGTTTGGTTTTTATGGTAAGGTTTCTGGATTTAAAGAGCCTTGACAGACTATAGTAGGTTTTGTTGGATTTCAGCAGCCGCCCGCGTATTTCTTCCTCCATATTGTTATCGGCTGCTACTTTTGACCCAAGATAGTTAAGGGATTGCACTACTTCAAGTTCGTGCTCCGCTACCCTGATGGTTGTACCAACATTTCTCGCAGACGTTGCCGCCATGTACTTAGTCTTCCCTTCATTTATGTGCAGCCCCAGGTATTTTGCCGCTTGCTCGACCTGAGTAAAGGAGTCTTGTACAGCTTGTTGGCTTCTGCCGATGATGTCGATGTCGTCTGCGTAAGCTAGTATCTGGCTGGACTTGGTGATGATAGTCCCTCTTGTTGACGTGCCAGAGTCACGGATTGCTTTCTCCAACGCCAGGTGAAGAGGATGCAAGCCAGACCATCCCCTTGTCGGAGTCCATTAAAGATGTTGATTGGTCTGGATAGCAAACCGGCTACTTTTACTTGGCTTGTGATGTTGGTCATGGTCAGCCTACATAGTCGTGTCAATTTATTTGGGATGCCGAACTCTCTCATGGCCTTATAAAGTTCTACCCTGGCTATGCTATCGTAGGCGGCTTTAAAGTCTATAAAAAGATGGTATGTTGGGATATTAAATTCCAGACTTTTTTCCATCACATGCCTAAGGGTAAAGATCTGTTCAATTGTTGATTTTGTGATATCTCCCTTCTTATGTATGGGACATATGATGCCTTTTCGCCAGTCTTCTGGCATCTCCTCGTGTCCCCATACGTTTGATCAGCTCGGCAGGTATACCATCGGCTCCTGAGGCTTTATTATTTTTGAGCCGATTAATCGCCTGTTTTATCTCCTCAATGCTTGGTGGCTGCAGCATGAGATCTTCTTCTTGAAATGTTGGAGTCTCCATTTCTTCCGTGAGCTGACCGTTCAGCAGTTCATTAAAGTACACTTCCCATCGCTCCAGAATGCCTTCAGGATCGGTGATCAGATTACCCTCTCCGTCTTTACAATATGTACAGCGTGGTGTATATTGCGACATGTTTCTGATTGGTAGAACTTCCTCGCTCTCTATTTCTTTCCATTTCACAGACAATGTTTTTTTCCCAGGCTGCTTTTTTTCGTCTGTGAAGTCTTTTTTCTATTCATCATCAAACCAGTCGCTCCGATCTCTGCGACTACTGCCTAAGATGGATATTCTTACGCGGGAGGCTGGTTCTCGCAACGACCCATTTTGTTGATGCTGCCATTTCTATGACTCGTAGTCCGTTGTCATTAGTGTTCTCATGCAACTAATTTTGCGTTGAAGTCACCAAGGATGATTTTAACATCATACCTTGGCAGGCATTGAGGGTTCTCTCTACAAGTTCGTAGTAGGAATCTTTTTCTTCTTCTTCGGACTCCTCAGTATGTGCGTGAACGTTTATGAGGCTCCCAAATTTGGCTGCACGCAAACTCAAGATCAGTTCTCGGCTCCTTTCATTCTGCCTCGATGACAGGAATGTTTTTCATTTTCTCATTGTATTGCCGACGATCACCAAATTTGGAAGCAAATCAGGAAAACAATTCAAGTAAGTAAAGAATTCCAATTAATTATGAAATAATTGTAACAATTTATTATAGAAAATAAACATCTCAATATCGAAGATCGTTCTATTTTGGTCTATACAAATTTGTAAGATACGTCGACAAATTTTATTTTTTGAATTGCCCTGCCAGCGCAATCAATCCGCCATTTTGCCAGACAAAAAGCACGTAATTCGTGTGATTTTTATTCACATAGCCAGCCGAAATAAAAATTTCATAAAAGACGTGCTTTATTTAGCCAGCCATTTATACGAAAAGCCGACCTTCTTCGCCCCAGCTTTGTACCCTTTCGCCAGCAAAAGGAATTGCCGTCGCCGCCAATTATAAAAATAGTTGCCCAGCCAACATATAGAAATTTCCTCGTGGTGCCGTCATTTTACTAAGAAATTCTGTATAGCTGCCAATTCTTAGCCAGCCTATAAGCAGATTAGTCAACTGCTTTATTAACAGTAGGCATCTGCGGTAAGTTATATTAAATATTGTTCATGCCTATAAACTTGCCGCATAGTAGAGTCCCGAGGAATACGGCCAAGCTTGTGAGTGTTCCAGAAACATCAGAAAACTCAAGAGAGGCAGGAACGCCAGCGATTGGAATGTTTGCTCAACCAATGTCAACAGAAACAACAGGATTTAACCACCACGTCTTCGAACGTCAGCCAAATCATTACGGCAGTTTCTCCAGTCTCTAACGCCGTTAACTCATGTTCTACAACTACAGTTACTACCTCCTCCTCTGAGTGTACAAACACAGTTACGGCCGTCAACACAGCTATCTACTAATTATAGCTTAACAACGGATTTATTTAATTCTCCTATAGGTAGTTCTAGAGGTGTCGCAATGCCATGTACATATGGTAATTACTCCTGGCCAACTAGCAGCCCTTCACCTATGCACCCCTGCACTTCTTCAAGTACAGCTGGTATTCACAGACCAACATCAACTACTCCAACGTTTTTGCCGCCTATTAATGCTATGCAACCTTTCAACCAAATCCTACATGAGCCACAGTCAACGCCCCTTCCAAGTCAAGCAAACCAAGGAGACGAACTTCAAGGTTCTGGTGCCTTTAAAATATTACACGACCTGCCGGAGTTTACTGGTAGACCTGAGGAGTGGCCTACGTTTTGTGTAGCATTTGTAGAATCTAAATTTTTTTTTAAATAGAGTAAGCTAGATAATTTGTTCCGCTTGCAAAAGGCCATCAAAGGTCCGGCAAAAGAAGTTGTCGAGTCTCTTCTTATTCATCCGAATAACGTCAATGATGTGATGGCGACCCTGGAATCACGATTTGGACGCCCAGAATGTCTAATCCAAAGCCAATTAATGAAAGTAAGAGACATTGCAACAATAGCGGAAAAGAAATTCGAACTGCTAATTCCATTTTCGACCAAGGTGCAGAACCTTAAAGTATTTATTGAGGCCAGTGGACTACAACAGCATATGGCTGATCCCACACTTATGGAAGAGTTGATAAATAAATTGCCCATGAGCAAGAGGATGGAATGGGCCCAAGTAAGCGTATTCATTCAACCATATGCAACCCTTAAGCATTTCAGCGAGTGGTTAAATAGAGTGGCTCGAATTGTATGCTTAGCAACAACGTCATCAGCGCTTCAACCAATTCAAGGGAAACCTGAATTAAAGACAAGGGCGGGAAGCATCTTGCACATGGATGATGCTAACCTATCTCAAGCGAACTGCCGATATTGTAACGAAGGCAAACATCTCTTATTAGAATGCGTCAGTTTCAAGAATTTAAATTCTCAAGCTAAATGGGAATCTGTTAAAAGAAATATGCTTTGTTTTAGCTGCCTTAAATATGGCCACGGAATCCGATTATGCCGACGAAAGCAGATTTGTAAAATTCATGGTTGTAACAAAAGGCATCATAGCATCCTTCATGAAGAAGATTCGACGTCTTCTGAGGCAGTAGAGATTGCAAAAGAAAAGGCACCAACGCAAGAACAAAAATCAATTTTAAACTGCAATGATGAAAATGGTTTCAGAATACTCTTTCGAGTTTTACCCGTTCGATTTTACAATGGTTCTGAAGTGGTGCGAACGTTTGCGATGTTGGATGAAGGATCATCCGTCACTATTATGAGCTCCAGCGTAGCCAAGCGTTTAAAAGTTGAAGGAACTGTCCGAGATCTTAACCTGCGTTGGTTTGGAAGTGAATCCACATCGAACAAGACTGCCGTTGTTGATGTGCAGATAAGTAGTGATCACGAAAATTCTGAACGTTTTTGTATGAAAGGTGTATATGCAGTTGATGGTTTGTGCCTAACCTCCTCTCAGACATTTCATACTCAGGCTTCACTTGAGCGTCAGTTTAGTTCCGTTCCTCCAGTTGAGCTTAAAAATGCAGTGCCGGAAATTCTTATTGGACTAGATAATACACATCTTGGACCGCCAATTCGCACAATGCACTCAACGCCCGAAGATCTGCTAGCAATGCAAACTAAGCTTGGTTGGGTATTCTATGGTCGAGCAACACCAGGGCAACAAAGAACGGTGCCGGAGGAATCTGAAGCGATCATGCTTTGTAGTACTCAAACCGAGGAACGAGATCTTCGATTGGAGCAAGCTGGAAAGAGGATATTCCTATAATGCCCCCCGGCTTTAGTCTAGCAAAAAGACGGTTCAATAATCTTAAAAAAAAAATGCTTAAAGACCCCGAATTTTGTGCAACATACAAAGGTATTATAGAAAACTACATCAAAAAGGATTATGCAAGGAAGCTATCCTTTGAAGAGGCTGAAACAAGGACACCACGGACATGGTATTTACCACATTTTGGTGTAAAGAACCCAAATAACCCTGGGAAGGTCCGCCTTGTTTTCGACGCTGCTGCTGAGGTGGATGGCTGTTCCTTAAACACCTTTTTGTTAAAGGGCCCTGATGACTATAGGCCATTATTAGAAGTCCTCTTGAACTTTCGGTTGCGATCTGTAGCAGTAGTGGGAGATATAAAGGAAATGTTCCACCAGGTGCGAATACGCCCTGAAGATCAAGACTCGCAGCGATTTCTCTGGCGAGAACAAAAAGATGGCCCACTTGAAGTTTACGTGATGGAAATTATGACGTTTGGTGCGAAATGCTCACCCTATACTGCGAATTTCATAAAAAATAGCAACGCCGCAACCTTTACTCAGGAGCTGTAGCAGCTATAATGAGAAACCATTACGTAGACGACTACGTCGATAGCTTTGATACAATTGAGGAAGCGTGTGATGTTACAAATGCCTTAAGGTGTGTTAATAAATGTAACCAAGCTGAAATAATAAATTTTAAGCGTGGCCTTGACATGAACATCGATGCAGTGTTACCCATAGAAAAGGTGCTCGGATTGTATTGGGACAGTGTAGAAGATAATTTTGTTTTTCAAGTTAATTTTCCTCGAAACAGCCGAGAGATAATTGCTGATGAGAGATGTCCTACAAAAAGGGAATTTCTTGCAATCACGATGTCTATTTTTGATCCATTTGGTATGATTGCAAACTTCACGCTACATTTGAAACTGCTGTTAAAAGCGATATGGCGTCTTGGAATCGATAGGGATGTAGGTATTCCTGATGAACTATTTGGGAAATGGAAATTATGGAAGCTAGAGTTGCCAAAGCTGACAAATATCAGGGTTCCTCGGTGCCACACTCCTCATCTTTCTACCTGCAATGTGGAGCTGCACACTTTTGTAGATGCCAGCGAGGAAGCTTACAGTGCCGTCTCTTACCTCCGAGTTAAGTTCAATGAAGAAACTTGTATTTCATTTATATGCGGCAAAACAAAAGGAAACCCTTAAAAACTATTATCCATGCCTCGACTGGAGTTATCAGCTGCTATCTTGGGCTCGAGACTTTCAGAATCAACTGTAAACTGTCTTAAAGTGCCATTTGTAAAAATAATGTTTTGGACTGATTCCAAAACTGTGCTTCACTGGCTTCGTACCGATCCTCGACATTGTGGCATTTCGGATAGCAGAGATTCTCGACAGCACAACAGTGGCGGTGGGTCCCATCGAAGTTAAATGCGGCAGATGAAGCTACAAGGGCCAAATATCCGCCACAGTTTAGGGCAGATAATAACTGGTTAAAAGGACCTTCCTTTCTGGAGGAAAATGAATCTGGATGGCCACCAATGCCAGATGATTTGACAGTTCACGAATGCACGGAAGAACTTCGGCAAAATTACGTTCTTTTGGCAGACTTAAACAACAATGGTTTATTTAAAGCTGAAAGGTTTTCATCATACGTGAGGCTTAAGAGGGCAATCGGGTGGGTGATTCGGTTCGTCGATGTCAACATTCTTCATAAATCTCAGGAACGAGGTGAACTGTCATCAAAAGAATTAGACTATGCGGAGCTTATAATATGCAAAGAAGTACAAAAGTCGGTATTTTGGGATGAAATCATCATGTTGAGAAAGGGACTTCCAATTAACAAGAATAGCAGTATTATAAAACTTACACCATATCTAGATGATTTTGGTCTTCTACACGTGAAAGGTCGTATAGACGCAGCTGATACCATTCCAGTCTGGACAAGGCGGCCTATCATAATGCCCAATGTGACGAAGCTGCTCGTAAATTATTATCATCGCCGATTTGCTCACAAAAAGGACGACGTCGTAGTCAACGATCTTCGACAAAAAATTTGGGTGATTGGCCTCCGTAATGCTGTTAAAAAGGTTAGAAATGATTGTCTCTTGTGTCGAATTCGAAGTGCATCGCCGAAGCCGCCAATGATGGGTCAATTACAAGCAGATCGACTTACTTCTTCAGTCAGACCGTTTACATACACCGGAATGGATTACTTTGGCCCCGTGAGCATTACCATTGGCCGTCGAAGAGAAAAACGATGGGTGGCACTTTTTACATGTCTTACTATAAGGGCTGTACACCTGGAAATTGCAGCTGATTTATCGACAGATGCGTGCATCCTCTGCATACGGAATTTTGTCAATCGACGCGGTGTTCCTCTACGTATTCTATGTGACAACGGCACGAATTTTATTGGGGCGAAGAAGAAGATGGCTTCGAACAAAATTTTTGATGTCGATGTTATAAAAGCTGAGTTGTCTCCGAGAAGCATCGACTGGGTATTCTGGGAATGTCTTGTTCAGTCGGTAAAAAGGGTTCTCTCTCGTACGCTCTCTGAGATATCACCGAAAACAGAAGCACTTCAGAGCGCCTTAAAGAAGCAGAAAACATCATTAATAGCAGACCGCTCACACATTTGCTGGTGTCGACTGAAGAAGAAGCACCACTGACACCAAACCATTTTATCCTCGGGGGTTCTAGTTCAACGCAGTCACCGAGAGATATAGATCCAAAAGCACTTTGCCTTCGAAAGCAAAGGAAAATAAGCCAGCAGCTAAAAGATCGATTTTGGAGCAGATGGATACGTGAATACCTTCCCGATCTAATAAGAAGATGTAAATGGTTCGAAGAGGTTCCTCCTATAGCAGTTGGACAGCTAGTCCTAGTTTGTGACGTCGACGTTCCAAGATCGCAGTGGATTCGAGGAAGAGTAACCAGAGGGCCCAGATGGACAAGTCCGTACAGCAGAGGTAAAGACCTCAAAAGGGTTATACCGAAGACCAGCCGTAAAGATAGCAGTCCTAGATGTTGGTGAGACTTCCTATTAAGATCTGTACGCCTCACGGGGGGTGGGATGTCGAAAAGAGATTGTATTTTAAATTATTAAAGTGTAACGTTGTCATTATGTTCCTCTTTGCTCCCAAATTTGGCTGAACGCAAACTCAAGATCAGGTCTCGGCTACTTTCATTCTGCCTCGATGACAGGAATGACAGTTGTATTTTTCATTTTCTCATTGTATTGCCGAAGATCACCAAATTTGGAAACAAAGAAGGAAACCAATTCAAGTAAGTAAAGAATTCCAATTAATTATGAAATAATTGTAACAATTTATTATAGAAAATAAACATCTCAATATCGAAGATCGTTCTATTTTGGTCTATACAAATTTGGAAGATACGTCGACAGTTGAAATTGGTTGTTTTCCTGAACATCTTAAATCTGCAGAAGTTATACCACTGTTGAAAAAAGGAAATAGAAAAAATATTACGAATTATAGGCCTATATCACTTCTTTCAACCTTTTCAAAAATTTTTTGAGAATCTACTTAAGGTTCGAATTGTTTCTTTCTTAGAAAAGTTTGATTTCTTCTGCAACAATGAGTTTGGTTTTAGAGCTGGTTTGTCAACAGAAGATGCAATTTTAAGGGTGTGTAGTCAACTTTATGGAAGTCTAAACAACAACAAATCAATTATGGGTCTGTTTATTGATATGACTAAAGCATTTGATCTGGTTAACCATGATCTTTTGCTAACTAAGCTCTATAATGCATGTTTTCGCGGTAATTTTTTCAATTTGTTGAATTCTTATTTAAATAAAAGGCACGACTATGTCGCACGTAATTGCTCCTATGTGCTAATCCTTTTTAAGTGCAGGCGTCTTTTTGACAAAGATTTTATTTTAATGTTTTTTTTTTTAGTTGCATTTTCTTTAGAATCGTTGTGGTTTGAAGCTCGAACGAACATGCGTCACGACAAGGGGAAGTGTATCATCTTTCCACTTGTTGTTTACTGTTTATAATATAATTTCCTAATAGCAAGACTTTTTTCAGTTTAATTTTCATTTTGATGTGGAAAAATTTGAACAACTGGCATAAAGATTCGTGGGAATCAGCAGTAGGGCAATAATGCTAGGTATAAGTACCTATAGCCTCGGAAAAGGACGGATTTACTGTTGACGACCCGGAAAAACGAATCAAGGACAACGACCTTCGGATCTGCACGTGGAATGTTAGAACTCTTAACAGACCACGTGCATCCAAACAACTAGCGGAGGCCCTAGACTGCTACAGAGCAGGAATTACTGCCATCCAGGAAGTGCGATGGAATGGGCCGGGCAAAAGGAGGATGCAAAACTGTGACGTGTACTACGGTGATTGCGCAAGAATTATGACGAATCCGCACCCAAATAAACGCTGTGGTTATTTGGGTGCGGATTCGTCATAAGCGGTAGACTTAGGCAAGAAGTCTTGGGCTTTCGACACGTAAGTGAGCGACTTGTGACAATCCGTATCAAGGCTAAATTCGCCAACATTAGCCTAATATGCGCTCATGCCCCCACAGAGGACAAAGATGACGCCACCAAGGATGACTTCTATGAGCTCCTCGACAAAACCTATGAGCAATGCCCTAAATACGACGTTAAGATTGTACTAGGCGATTTTAATGCCAAAATAGGTAAAGAGGAAATCTTTGGTAGGACTGTCGGAAAACATAGCCTACACGACACAACGTCTGAAAACGGACTTAGGCTAATTGACTTCGCAGCCGCACATAACGTCACCATTGCAAGCACACGGTTTCCTCATCTCGATATACACAAAGGGACTTGGCGACACCCAGATCAAAGAACCGTCAATCAGATTGATCACGTTGCGATCGATGCAAGACACGCCTCCAGTATCTTGGATGTTCGCACCTTCCGAGCAGCTAACATCGACTCGGATCACTACCTTGTTGCAGCAAAGGTAAGAATGCCAATAACCCGAACTCCACAACAACGGAGTAATACTGTGAGGAAGTATGACGCCAGCATCAAGTGCCGAAGATCAGTGGCAACACTGCCAACAAGCCATCAGAGATGCCGCAACAGATGTGCTAGGTTTCACTAGACCACCACCACGAAACCTCTGGTTTGATGACGAATGCAGGCAGGCCCATGCAGCCAAACAAGAGGCATATAAAGCGACGCTGCAAAGAAAGACGAGAGCTGCTCGCGAGCTTTACGAGCAGAAAAGACGGGAAGAACACCGGCTTCTCCAAAAGAAAAAGAGAGAGCATGAGAAGCGCGCGATCGAGGATATTGAGAGATGCTACTCCAGGAACAACGTGCGGAAGGTTTACCAACAGGTAAAAAGAACATGCCAAGGAAAAAAATCCCGCACAGAAGCCTGTAGAGATAGGAATGGAAACCTCGTAGTAGAGTCACAGTCGGTGCTAAGTACATGGAAGGACCATTTCTGCAGACTGTTAAACGGCGATGAAGGCCAAAATCCCGCTGTCAGGCAGAATGAACCATTCAACATGGATGATGACAGACAAAACTTCCGTCCACCTGACCAAAATGAAGTAAGGATAGCAATATCTAAACTCAAAAACAACAAAGCTGCTGGACCCGACGGACTACCCGCCGAACTTTTTAAAGCGGCCGGAGATGACCTGGTGGAGTGCATACACCAACTCATCTCTAAAGTTTGGTCAGAAGAAAGTATGCCTGATGAATGGAACCTCAGCATCGTTTGCCCGATCCACAAGAAAGGAGATCCTCTAAACTGCGCCAACTATAGAGGAATAAGTCTCCTGAATATCGCCTACAAGATCCTCTCTGCCGTACTATGTGAACGCCTGAAACCTTTCGTCAGCAACCTGATTGGCTCTTATCAGTGTGGTTTCAGACCAGGAAAGTCCACAATCGATCAAATGTTCACTCTACGGCAGATCCTGGAAACCACCCAAGAATTCCAAATCGATACCCACCACCTCTTTATCGATTTTAAGGCCGCGTACGATAGCATTTATAGAGACGAGCTATACAGAGCCATGTCAGGTTTTGGCATTCCCACAAAACTCGTCCGACTGTGCAGGATGACGATGGAGAACTCTCGCTGCTCCGTCAAGGTTGGTTCTGACCTCACAGAAGCTTTTGACGTCAAAAAAAGGATTCCGACAAGGTGATGCGCTATCGTGCGATTTCTTCAACTTAATACTTGAAAAAATTATAAGAAACTCGCAAGTCAATTGTAGTGGGACAATTTTTTTCAAGTCTGTGCAATTGCTAGCATACGCTGACGTATGCAATTGGCAGAACTCGGCGAGCTGTCAGTGGAACGTTTGCTAGCATTGAAGCTGAAGCGGCTAAGATGGGACTAGCAGTCAATGAGGCCAAAACGAAGTACCTGCTGTCCACAAAAAGGGACACACAACACCGGCGGATTGGACAAAACATCACAATAGACAGGTACAACTTTGAGGTAGTTAGGGACTTTGTGTACCTCGGATCCGCTATAACATCTGACAACAACATCTCATCAGAAATAAAGCGAAGAATTACTCTTGCCAATCGCTGTTTCTATGGGCTAGGACGGCAATTGAGTAGCAAAGCCCTCTCTCGAAAGACAAAGGAGACTCTGTATCAGACCCTAATCATCCCAGTCCTGCTCTATGGCGCCGAGGCATGGACTCTATCTAAAGCGGATGAAGATATCCTTAGTCGTTTCGAGCGTAAGATTCTTCGGAAGATTTTTGGCCCTATCTGCGTTAACGGGCTTTGGAGGAGAAGGTTCAACCAAGAACTATACGAGCTGTACAGCGACATTGACCTGGTCAAAAAAATACGCATATCACGTTTAAGATGGCTAGGTCATGTAGAGCGAATGGATAACAATGCTCCGGCTCGCAGGATCTTCGATTCCATCCCAGAGGGTAGACGCAGTCAAGGAAGACCTCGCCTTAGGTGGCGCGCTCAAGTGGAGGACGACCTGAACCAACTTGGAGTGCAAAACTGGAGGCAGCTAGCCAAATACCGAGTTGGCTGGAGAGGCATGTTGGTTGAGGCCCAGGTTCGTCCCGAACTGTAGCGCCACCTAAGTAAGTAAGTAAGTATAAGTACCTATATAGGTCCCAATAAGAATAATTTACTTTTTGAAATCAAATTCATTAAAATAGCTTAATTATGTTTGATAGGTATGGTGTGGGTAGGTATTAATGGAATTTACTAAGGATATTAGTTACCTCTACATATAATAAGGTTGGAAGGAAGGTGGGTACTAAAATTAAGATACACATTCCAACTACTGTTAACCGAGTGGGTATAGAGACAATATTAAAAGTTAGCACAGTGGTTTTGTTTATTTATAGGTAGGTGTAAACTTTTGTTTTCTCGATTGAAATGTTTGCATTCAGTAGTAATCGAATAGTTTTTTTATTTGTTAGTTGTTTTTGAGTGTTAAAAATAGGCTTCCATATTTATTCTGTGGTGCTTTGATGATGATAAAATGCTTTAATATACGTAGGTATGTATGTAGGTTGTCACCTTCTTTTATTTGACTAAAGGCTAGGGCTTAGCCGAGCAATATGAAATACAATTTTGGGGAAAAATGTTTATGAAAGCAAAAAAACACTATTCATAACGCTTTTTGGAAAAAATGTTGTAAGCCATCTTATTTCTTTTGCTGTTTTCTATTTTATGAATATTTCATTTCAAAATCGTTCGACCAGTTTTTTTCAAAAAAATGTTTTTAATGAAAAACTTTTCGAAAATATATTTTAAATTTTTTTTGAGTATGTCAATTAGAAAATCTATAGTTTATGCTAGTAGAAAAAAATTTAAATAAATCTATAGATTCGTTTTCAAAATATTCAAAAAACAAAATAAATTTTTTAAAAAATTATTAAAAATTAAAAAAAAAATGTTTTTGCAAATTTTAACAAGCAGTATTATTTAAATCATAAAACACTACATATTTTGAAAATTTCATCGAAATCCGTCAATAAGTTAACGAGAAAGTCGAATTTTAAAAAACCGGTCATATGAGAGGTACCGTTATAAAACTTTTTTTGAAAAATCCATTAAAACTAAAAGATAGATTTGGCATATAAAACACCATTCAGAAAGTTTTATTAAAATCGTAGGAGCCGTTTTCCAGAAAAATAAGTTTTTCATTAAAAGTTATATGGCAGGTACCGTTAGTTTTGGAGCTAGAATGCCAATTCCAAAAACTGTCGGGTAGAGCACTCTAAAAATACTACATACCAAGTTTGAATCAAATCGGCCCAACCGTTTAGGCTGTAGATATCGATACGGACAGACAGACAGACAGACAGACGGACGGAATTTCCGGACCCACTTTTTTTGACTTCTCTATTATCGTAGTGTCATGTTTGATTGTTAGAATTATTTTTTTGGAAAGCATAACTTGCCTTATAGTCCCTATAAATCGCAAGTAAAAATAGAAATCAAAAAGTTAATATTAACGGTTTTTATAGTGAACCAAGACTATTAAGAAACGGCGTTTCACAGGGATCTGTACTTGGCCCTTTGTTCTTCTTGATTTACATCAATTCCATTTTCAAACTTAAATTAAATGGCATTTCAACTGCTTTTGCTAACGACATAGTTCTTACTAATTCATTTGGGACTGTCTTATCATAAATGTGTTAGAAGTAATTTCAAGACCAATCTACAATGCACAGAAAATTGCTTTAAAATTGAAACCTGCAACAGTTCAAGTACTTAGGAGTAGTCATTGATTTCAATCGAATATTAAAAACATATATGTTATTAGTCACACGAAAAATGTATTTAATTAAGCCATTTTGCTCTCAAAAAGTTCTAAAAATTATATATTATGGACTTGCAAACTCAAAGTTGCAATACGGCATAACCAGCTGGGGTGGTTCGTATTTTAATACTTTTCGACCTTTACTGATAGCATAGAAACATTTAATACGGATTATTTTAAACAAAAATCGTTTGGCTGAAAGTTGGCCCTTATTTAAGATGTTGCATATTCTACCAATGAGACACTTATATGTTTTTAAAGTTTTGAGAGAGTTTTTTAAACAAAGCGGAAATGTTCCTAGTAGGAATTATCAAATGTATAACCTCCGTATTAATAATATGAGCTTTGTTTCTGTACCATTTACAAATAAAACACATTTCTCTCATTTTTATTCATATACAGCTCCTAACATTTTCTATAAGAGAAACCCTTAGCTAATCATGTTTTAGTAAGAAAATAAGACTGGTTGTTCACTTTGAATTTTAATTGTATAGAACCATTTTTTTAGTATTTTTTCATCAGCACCAATAAAATCAATGTAAAAATAAGTATTATATGATGTATATATTGAATTGTTAAGTACCAATAATTATTTTTTCCATTAAGCCTTGCATTTTCTTGTATTTAAAATTACACTGATTGTCACCCCACATTCAGTTACCATTTCAAATTGATGTTTCATTCACAACTAACTTCGTAGTTAAAGATTAAATGAATGAATAAAACTCAATAAACTAAAACTTACTAAACTTTTTTCTATGGTAAAATTGTTTCTCTGTCGTACTAATGAGGGCGTATATATTCAGGTAGATTCACAAATAGCGTGACAGAAAGCTAGAGCCATGATACACATTCACACATGACGTCACATTCTTCTTTTATTATTATTTTATTTATTAAGGGAAGATTATTTTTTAAAACTGAAGGTTTTAAAGGATTATAAGAACTATAAACATAAAAAAACAATAACAAAATCGGCAAATTAACACATTTATATAAAATCAGAAGAATGTGACGTCACCTTGTATTTCTGTGTATCATGGCTAGAGCGAGTAGATTGGGTCAAGACAAGAAAAAAATGTATGGCAGGGGGTGTATTTCCCCGTTTAGCCAGGAGGGGCAATTTTCTAAAAATATGACTTTAAACAGAAAAAATTATTTAAAAACAACTTTTACAATCACAATTCTATGATATACCTTTTTAAAAGCCAGAATTATCTCCTTTTAATTTTTATTTTTAAATAAAACTGTTTTAAGAAATAGTTTTTGAAAAATTAGCTTTGTTCACCGTGAATGTGAAAATATTGAGAGATTACTGTAAAAATTAAAAAAATTCCAATGTCAACGTATTCATTGAGTAAAATGTCAAAACTCGAGCAAAAGTTCAGTCAATTTGAACATTTTTGTATATCACTCGATTTGTTACCTTATGTACGTCAAACAAAGCGTTTGTTGAAAAAGCAGTATTGTGATGAACTTTAAACATTTCCGTATATTTGAACTTTTTCAAACTGTCAAAGTCGGTTGTGAAGCGTGATTGTGCTTCTACTTTAAAGCGTGATTGTGTTTTAGCCATTATGGTCAACTGATGTATTTGAAAGAAACTTTTCTTTCGATTTTGACTCTATTTCGTTCCCGAACTATAGTTGAGCCTAAAGACCCAACCATAATTGAAGAATTGGAACTTATTTTACCATACGAAACAGTGCGAATACATGTGATTTGTATAACCAACCCGAAATGACTGATAGTTTCGTTCAGTTTTATTTCCATTTTGTAATGCACACTTTCAAGCATAGAAAAAAGAAAAGAAGAACAAGGGAGGATAATTCTCTCTCATTTCTTATGGGACTACTAATAAGTTTGCATTTAAGTGGGCACGAAACGTATGCGGATTGGCTGCTTCTCACAAGAATATTACACGTATTCACATACACAAAATAAAAAGTCCGTTGGTCTACTTTTTGGGCCTCCGCACACGGGACTAGTTCTTCCTGGGGTAGAAGTAGTTTTTAGGGGAGAGAAGCGGTGTTGGCAAGCGGGACGGCAGAAAATCTTCTACCTGGTTTGGAGTGGAAGAACGAAGAAGAAAATATGGTTCATGTATAATCATCCAGCATAATTCATCAGTCTGGTTTTCATACCGACAGAACTAGTCTCGTGTGCTAAGGCCCTTTGGGTTGTTTTAGGAAAACTGTCAAACTTGAAGAGTGGAGATGAAAACTCTCAGAAAATAATAAATTCGCTCATAAGTAAAAGAACGCTTTGTGGATCAAAATAGGGAAACTTTTTAAACGTCAAAAATATTTAAATTTAAATAAAGGAAATGGATTAATTAAGTGCAGATGAAATAAAAATTGTGTTTGCCATTGTAAGGTCATTTTATTATTTACTTTGGATTTAACTTTACAATTTTTTTTTTAATTTAAAATTCTTCTAATACGAAGACTTCACATAACGTCAACATTTCAAATGTACTTTTGAGTTTGACAGAACTCACACTTCTCCCACAAGAATTTTTTTTTTGTTTAAAATAGGGAATTAAGGGGAAATGTTTTGCTCTCTCACAACATCTCTCTTCTCACGAAAACTCGAAAATGTAAGTAAACGAACATTTGTGTAAAACTGTTTCAAATAGTCTGTTTTAGGGAGTAGACGAACACAGCTAATGTAAGTAAACGAACATTTCTGTAAAATTGTTCAAAATAGTCCGTTTTAGGGAGTAGACGAACAAAGCTAAAATGTCAGGGCTTGCAGAGCATAATCGGTACGAGTCGCAGTTCTTTTTCTTTTTTCTATGCTTTCAAGCGTACACTCCGTACGGAATGTTTTAAATGTTTGTGTTTTCTTAGGGCTATTATGGTCAATATTGAACAGAAAGGAAAGAAACTTTTCGTTTGGTTTTAACACTAGCTTCCTATTATATTATATTATAGTTGGGCCTAAGTTGGCCACTCAACTCTTACTAAACTTACATTTTTTAAGCGTAAATAAACATGGGCAGAAGAGTAGTTAAGTACATGGAACCAAACATCCTCAGGCCATCCCCAGGCTATTAATTCTTCGTCTAAAATTATATATTGAGATTACTTTCATATTTTATATATATTACTTACTTTCATATTTATCAGAACCCATAAACAAAATAAACGTTGTTGAGGCAACATGACTCTCGAAAAAATATACCATTTTAATTCGTTAATTAGTACTTTGGTTATATGGTTATTTTTTGCCTACAAAATATGTCTGCTTGTCAACTTCTAAAGGATTGGAATTTTAATTTTCAAACTACTGGCACTGGGTGAACTGAAAACAATGAAAAAACCAAGTTGAAATACGGAGCTGGATCTGGCTGTATTAGCTGTCAAACGAGGACGAACGTCCCAACCATAGAAAAAATAAACTAGAACGACAACCAGAGATATTAAAAAGAGAGAAATCTTCGTCCTTCTTTTGACAATGCGTACGTTCAAGTACGTATCTTTTGAATAGGTTACCTTAATTGTGTTTGGTTGTTTTAAGGCAAGGAACAAATCCAACAAGATAAGTTACCTCTCAAAATTCGAAGGAAAAGAGAAACAAAGTCAGCTGTTCACGTGTTGAGAAGAGTGAGTATCCAGCAAATGTTAGGATATCGTTGGATTTTCTCTCTGTTTCCATATGTTCTTCAATCAGCTGGAAAGCAGCTATTTTTAACCATGCTAATTACAATAAAACCAAGGTAACCTATCCGAAAGTTACTTTCGTGAACCTACCAAATGCCTGCTTGAAATGTCATCTCATTTATTTTCGGATAAGTATTACGTTGTGGCCGGGGTAGACATAATCGCACTAGCTGGAGTCGCGCGATTATCGGTCTTTTTTCTTTGTGCTTGTTCGGGAAATAATTCATTTTTGTCAATCCCTTTCATTGCTTGTTCGCCATGAACGAGTAATGTGATGTTTTTTTGTAGCAGGTAGCACGTAGGCACAGTACAGCAGCTGAAAATTTTCACTCTGCAAACTTGAAATGAAAAGTAATTCAAGAAATGTCATAGTGAAAAGTTGCAAACAAAATCGCTACGTTTAAAAGTATCACAGGCAAGAAAAGAGAATCAACGAAAGTCGCAGTGCTCTAGTCGCAAGGTTTAAAAACAGTCTAATTGGTATGTTTAAAAACAGCTGTTTTCCAGCTGATTGAAGAACATATGGAAACAGACTATCTCATAGGTTCGAAATGGAAGTAGCGCATTGTTGTTGTAATACGTGTAAAAAACAGTTGATCAATAGGTGATGACCATAACAAAAAACGAAACATATGACTTCCAAATCGAAACACAAGTAGCGATAAATTTCTGGTATAGCTATAGCTATTGTAGTGAACAGCTGACTAAGAAATCAGCTGTCTTGTCAAAGTTGGTTCTGAAGTTGTGCTGTGTGCTGTCTGGTGTCTATTGTTTTTATTGTGCATTTGTGTATTTCTAAGTAATAAAGCTAAAATGCACATTATAATCATATACGAAAATATTCACTATGAAATTGAAGATAGTGAGGATATCTGTAACAAAATAATATCAGGTAACTTGTATTTGTTTAAAAATTGTTTCCATACGTACCTATATATATATATTTCTTCTTTGAATAAGATGTGTCCTTTGCGGAACAATATTTGCTCCTGAGTGGAGTGCAGTTGCAACCAGGTAAATGTTTATTAGATGTTTTATAAATTGTTTAAATTATTTAGTGGTTGAAAAAGCTGCCCGGGCACGGAGCAAGAAGAATGTGCTGGGTTTTTTTGCAGTCCAAGCAAGCCTTCTGAAGCAGGTTACATTTTATTTAGTTTGCACTGTTGTATATAATTTAACTTGTTCATTATTTTAAGAACCGTTCCAGGAGAACCTTCAACTCTTTAATTATAAAGAAGGTTTAATAGATTCCTCGGCCTCGCCCCTTAAAGAAAACGAAGATATAAAAGGTAATTAGTTTGTAATTTAGTAAATTAAAATTAGATCCAAGACTTTTACCCTTTTTTTTTAACTAGCAGAGTCATTTTGGGACCACAAGAATGTGTTATTATTCTTGGACGAATGTATTAAAAAGAAGACGGTCTTGAGAAACCCCAAAATTCGACGGCGGAAAGTATTTCAAGATATACAGGCAGCTATGGTGGAGAAGGGGGCATTCTTCAAAGTAATCTCTTTGGAAATTAAACTTCGAAATCTAAAAATACGGTACAATAAAATACTCGACAATAATAGAAAAAACAACGACAGGTCGAGGTTGTATACATTGGCCGTATTTTGCGATTTTGGGTGAGAAATATTCTGACGAGGTTAAGGTGAAAGATGCCCCCAATATCAGTTCACTTTCACAGAGTCCATTATCAGCTGCTCCTCATATATCATCTTTCTCTTCTGAATAGGTTGAAACATTCGTGGTTCTTAATTCCTGATTCATTGTAAATCTATATTTTATATTTTTGCTTAATTTATAAAAAATATATTCAATATCCATTCACTTTGAGCTGAAACGTAAAAGCAAACAATTAGTTTTTCTCTGTTTTGACTTTTGACAGAAATTGGGTTTTATGCGTTCACAAACGCACAGTATATTTCAATATCATTATAACACAAAGCTATACGGCACCGACCGCCCCCAATCGAAAGGTTTCCTAAAATTTGCTGGAAACTTTTCTCAACACGTGAACAGCTGATCAACAGCTGACTGTTCTTTTGTAGCTTTGTTCGTTCACAAAAAAAAAACAAACACAAGCAAGGTAACCTATCCAAAAGAAACGTACGTGAACGAACGCCTAAGCCTGGTTAAAAACAGCTGGTTGAAGAACACATGAACGTATTATATGTATATGGACTGCTAGTTGCCTACCTCTAGTTTATTTATTTATTTATTTTTTTTATTTTATTTTTTTACTATAACTACAGATACATAATTGATCACAGTTAATTGGATTATACAAATAATATTACATTTACATAATTAGTGACGATTTAAATTGAATAAAAGTATAATTTGTTTAAATTTCAATGAAGTAAGATTAAAATCTACGAAGGAATTATAATTATTGAACTGTTTCAATAAGAGAGCACGGTTCATTATTTAAGTAGTTTAAAGTAGTTTCATGTGTTCGCAAAATTTTATAATTTCGACTTGGACGGAGTGGCACATTTATTTTTATTAAGGAGAATTTATATCTCCGTTTAAAAGTTTAAATATGAATGCAGCATTGAGTGATGACCTCCTGTCCTCGAGCGTATTTAGATCAATCAGTAAAAGTCGCGAACGATATGGTGGAAGGTGGTGATGATTATCCCAGTTAAGATGACGAAGAGCAAATAATAGAAAATGTTTTTGAATGGTTTCAATGCGGGCAATGTGACAGGAGTAATATGGGCACCAAACTTGGCAACCATATTCCAAGATCGAACGAACCAGTCCAACAAACAGGCTCTTTGTCACATAAGGGTCGTTGAATTCTTTTGACCATCGTGTAATCATTCCCAGACGAACAGAAGAGTATTCATTAAAGAAAACATTTTTAACTCTAGCGAAGGTCATTACTTTGCATTTCTTAGAGTTCAGTGTGAGACCATTCCTGCAAATGATCAATATCAGATTGCAGTTGAAGGTAATCAGCATTATTTTTATATGAATATGAAATTTTCGCATCGTCAGCATAGAGATGTATATCACAGTATTTTATAACAGAGGGTAAATCATTTATAAAAAATACGAATAACAGTGGTCCCAGGTGGCTTTCTTGTGGCACGCCAGACTTGACATCTATTGCGTTGGATATATGAGACTTGAACTTAACATATTGAGTACGAGATGATAAAAAACTTGCAATCCATTGCACAAGTTTTGGGAACCAGCCGAAAAGTGAAAGTTTTCTAACAAGCAGCTGGTGATTAAGTTGATCGAAGGCTTTGGAGAAGTAAGTGTATACCACATCCGTTTGATGACCATTCATGAATCCTTTTGATATGCATGATGTAATTTCCAACAGTTTTGTAATGGTAGATTTGCCCTTGACGAATCCATGCTGTCTGTCCGATAGATGCGACTTTACACCATATATCAACTCATGGACTATTATAGATTCCATCATCTTGAGAATAACGCTGAGTTTTGCTATACCTCGGTAGTCACGCATGTTTCATCGGCTTCCTGATTTAAAAAGTGGAATTATAAATGAAGACTTCCAAGCTTATCAACAATTTTGATGCGGCGAACAGGTATTGTTTTCAAAAAGCTGTTGTACAATATCATAGAAAGTATCAGTTGCTTTACTAGCAACTAGTGTCTACAAAGACACTATGCCAGTGAAATTGAGAAAGTTCCATATTGAGTTTTTCAAAATTAGTTTTCTTGAAGTCAAATTCATAGCCATGATCGTATTGACTAGCACAAACAGACGTCGTCATTTCCATTAAAACTTCAAAGCAAGGGTGAATTCTAACATAATCCAATAAAGGGCAAGATATTTGCACCGTTAAGCCATTAATATCATCCGTAAACACGAGGTCGAGAAAATTACTTATTCATTTTTAAACGGGTTAACTTGATTTAAGGCACATTGAGTCCACAAAAGAAATACTCGTTTCTGATGTCAACGATGTAGGTGACAAAAATTTGTCATCTTCTTGAAGAACGTCCCATTCAATGTCTGGTAAATTAAAATCACCAACAAGTTGTAACCGATCGTTGGGTTTCATCAGGGAAACGATGTACTTAATGTTTATAACACATTGACCTCTTTTTGGCTACAGTAGATCGCTTCCGAAAAGGGTGAACTATTGAGTTTACCGGCCAGAATTTCTCATCATTTAATAATTTAAAAATATCATTATTACGCTTAACATCAATAATGAAAGAGGAGTTGTTCCGATCTGCATTCAGTTTCATTTTGCGAATGTTAAGACAAGATGATTCTAAATTTGGTGATTTTTTAAGTAAATAAGACCATATCATTGACTCACTAGTTGTTTGTGGAAAATTTGAAATAAAAATTGGCAAAGGTCTTTCCATAGATCAAAAAATCTCTGCGGTTGTTTCTCTCCCCACTGCGGAAGTTGAGGCCAAGAGTTCAATACCATCAGATAGATATCCTGCCGGGTCAGAAATCGTCTCATCCGTAATGGAAGCTATTGAGGAAACCGGTTTGCCGCCAGTAAACTCCATTGGATTGAACTGTTGGTTGCTTCTGAGGTTTTTTTTGACACGGCTACCAATTTATCGTTCTCAGCTTGGGGTTTTGAAATAAGCAACTTTTCGGATAGGAATAGGAGGTAAGAAGAGGTAGTAGAAGAAGGTAATAGTAGGATAGGATAGGATAGGCAGGAGGGAAGGTTTCGGTTGGTACTGGGTGTAGGAAGTGGGATAGGACCAAGGAAGAAGAATCCGGGACAAGGGAGGATAGGTATCGAGAAGGATACTGGGATATGGAAGAGGAGAGGGATGTAGGAGCTATAGTGTTGGTAGGGGAAAAGGGCATGGAACTGGTAAATGGGATAACAACAATGTTGGCTAGATTAGTAGGAAGGGGTAGGAATGGAAAGAATGTCCACCGTGGAGGCGAAGGCACGCTGGCGTACGCGGCTAAGCTCGCCGGATGTGGGGGGATCTTGCCCCCATGGATAGACCTCACCTACTTTAAAAAAAAACATAAATCGTGCCATATCTTACCACCACCACCGTAGTAGGACCACACCAGGGATGCCCTGCCGATGTTGTTGCAGAGGGACCTTTTCCCTCCCTCCAGGAATTCCTCGGTCCGAGAAGTTGTGAATTCCCTTAGTTGGTCAACCTGAAAGCTGTCAAGCCATGCTTACCTTTAGGAAACGCTCACCCTATCGCACCCCCCATTCCCAGGATCTATCTCTCCATGATGTCCCTTCACTCTGATCGAAATGATAAAACAAATAAATTCCGCATCAGGGTTTGGCGAGACCCTCACATCAGTTTTTTTATTACCAACTATTTTAAACACTTATACAAAAAAGAATATCAAACACGAGTGACAACCATAAGAAGCGTATTATCTGGACTATAATTAAACAAAAAAAATAAAGAACTAATAGCAAAAAAAAAAACCAAAAATAATAATCTACTTAGAATCAATATTATACATATCTGTATCGGAAAAGTTTTATTTCTGCAATTTTCACCAATTTGTGGATTAATAGCTCGTAAGGTTTTTGTGTATGAAGGTCCCCGAATTTCCCCACCTAACTATGATATAGACGGGTCTGGTTCGTCCGCCCTTATGATTTTTCCACCCCTGGTTGCATACCTACATAGAGCTCTGTGTGGGAGTACGCCAAAGGGGGGGCACAATTCTGCCGAGTATGGTGGACACCTGGAAACTTTTACCGTAACTCTTAAATTTGGCACTCAAAATGGTTTCTTTTCCTACAAAAACATATATAAATGTATTCACAAACTTAAATATTTAGGCCCAGCAAAAAAAAAAATCTCGCCAACAAGTATAACAAAACTATGTATATAAAAAAAAACAACAAAAAAAACAATCAAAAATGAATCCCTCTGGTGCTATCAATGTTTTTTTTTTCTATGGGCACCTTAAGAATTCAAGGACAATTTCTTCCTCCTTTGGTCCTTGTTGACCACCTGGATGATTCTCCTTAATTCACTTTAATTTTATTATATCTTTTTTTTTACTCTCGCTTTTGTACTGTTTAAATCAAAAAAACAAGGGGTGAACTTCACACTTTCTGAAACCTATTTTTATACATAATAATCAGCCCCAAATTAAAACGTATAAATTGTATCCGTTACTTGTTCCCCGGGTTGGTCACGGCTTTTTCCTTCCCCAGCGGGTTTTATTCGTCCTTCACTCCCCTGGCCTTGGATTCATATTACGTGCCACAATAAAAAAAAATAGGTCGGCCTTAAAGTTTACCGTGGAAATTCACCTTTAAGGTTGAAAAGAAAAAAAAAATTCCTTTGTCACGGCCAGTGCTCATGGAACTAAACTTGTCACTTACCCCAATTTCCAAAAAAAACACAGTTTTCCCTTTTTTTCTGTAGGAAATACCGCACCGTAATTTTAATTTTATCTTATAAGGTTATTATTATAGGAGCATCAATATCCTTGATCAATCATAAAAAAAAACAAAATTGAAAAGGTACACTAACACTTAATTAAATAACCAAAAAGAAGGATTCACTTTTTCCTTAGTTCATTACCTTTCAAAAATACCAAAATAATCTACTGATTTTTTTTACTTCCACTGGATTGGCAAACACACGTCTTGACACTACGGTGGTCCGACTTAAATTTGGAATCCGTTTTCAACGGATAAATCCTTCGACCGCCGAAAATGTATTTTTTTCCGTTTTTTTCTGTTCTTTCAGAATATACCTAAGTGCCTTCCAGCCCTCGGGTTCAATGACTTGCTTTTAATCTATTATGCACTTTGAATTCAAATCAGCTGTGCATATAATTGCACTCGAACATGCCTGCATGTCGGTCCTTGAGTATTTTGTTCCCATGACGCAAACCTATTCCTACACACTCCGAAACAAGAAACTGCCTTACCTACCCTTCTTGCAGCTGTCATCAACGCCAAACATCGCATTCAAAATCAAGTATGGCCCCCGAATGTTTTGTTTATTAAATTTTCTAGTCAATTTTGTTTTCGCCACAAATCCGCGTGTTCCTATGTATATTTTTTTCTAAAAATTATGTACATATATCAATAAACCGCGCGGATAAAGTCCTAGAAACTGATATTATTTTAAAACGTGCATTAAAATAATTTTGTTTTCAATCTAGCGTCGGGCGCCTAAAAGGTAAACAAGAAGTTTAATATTTTGATTTATTATCATGTGCCGGGTTTGAAAATTATATTTTGTGCTTATTAAATAAAAAAAATAACAACAAAGCTTTCGTTTTATCTATTAAAACTACGCTTCCGCGCATTCTGATAGGTGTAGTTTATCCTCAAATTTTTGTTCAGTCATCTGGACTAAACAAAGTTCGATGACGCCTGTCGGAGCCGCATGTATCGCGGGCTCGGCAAGGTCGCTCTAGAATGTTTCCATTTTAAAATCCTCATGTCTGTGGGCCGCAACAAGATATTTAAGCAAAGGGGAAACAATTCAGAAATGTTTTTTTTTTGGTGTGGACCCACCTTTATAGTCGTCACATGGAATAGGTCTCAACCTTTGGCCATTTTGTGAGGATTTTTATTAACTTTGTCTTTTATCATAGTTAGAAGAAAGAAATAAAAAGGAACGTTGGTCTTAAAAGACAAATTGCCTTTTAGAACGCAACTGGAATTTGGACGTATGTAGTATGAAGAGTACGAATGATAGTGAGAAATGTCAAAATATCTTATCTACTGCCTTAGTAGTGTTTTTTTTATTATAACTCATTAGTTTCTTTTAAAATCTTAATAAAATCAGCAATATTTGAAGAGATTTGAACATAAACTAAAACCACTTTTTTCTACGAGATTTTAAAATACCCCTTTTTCCTTCTAGTCATTTTAGCTTGTCTTAGGCATAAGCCAATAAAAAAGGAAGTTGTCCACGATCTAAAAAAAAGAGGCAAAATACCAAAGATGTCGCACACTTCTATGGATGGAATTCAAAAGTGTCAGTTATGTTTTACCGGTAAATGCGACTTTTTGAAATTTTAAAACAGATGTCGCGAGCTTCTATGTCAATATTTTAAGTTGTTATTTTTTTTTTCCTGAAGTGGGTTTGGGAGAGCTGGCATCGCATTCTCAATTTTGCCAAATTTTTTTTGACAATTGTTGTATGAAGCTGACACAAGACTAGCAGTCCATATATATTACGTCCATACAAGAACATATGGAAACAGAGAGAAAATCCAGATATCCTAAAAATTGCTGGACACTTTTTTCAACACGTGAACAGCTGACTGTGTTTCTCTTTTACTTCGAATTTTGAGAGGAAACCTATCTGGTTGGATTTGTTCGTTCACAAAAAAAAACCAAACACAAGCAAGAAAACCTATCCAAAAGTTACGTACGTGCAACTACAAAAATTGATGGAGTTGGGGATGGAACGTACGAAAGATTTGTCTCTTTATAGTATTTTTATTTTATTGTCATTGTATATACACTGCCTATAGTACTATTATGAAGCATCATTTTTTACAATGGTATTGTCTTGAGTTATAAAGTTTCACATCAACTTCTCTGATTGGTTAAAAATATTAAGACCCCAAAAATTCAAATTAAATTATTTGTGGGGCCGTGAATTCTTTGAATTGTTATATTTTTGTTATATTTGTAAAATTTCCTCATCAACAAGTTTATTGAAACAATTTTTTTCTAAAACAAACCGTTTTTGAGTAATTTCATTGTATATGAAATCTATAGCACTACCAACAGGCAGCATCTAGTTCAGTGAGATACTGCCGTAATAGCGCTGCAATAGTTTTTGGTGTACATTTGTATGGGTTTTGGAGAGTAGAATGAAATATAATGATGAAAGAGTAGGTTGTATGCATTGAATAAGAAGTACAGGAAGACGTGGTTTTTAAAATAGATGAAGCTTTTTTCGAAATATTGTTAGTGTATCACATACACACAAGTATTAGCACTGGGGCGGAGTGCAGAAGAATAAATTGTATCAATTTTATTAGCAGAATTCCCCTGAAACATATATTTGAAGCATACATTACATACAACGTCCTTTTTCTCGTATGTATTTGCTAAAACTGGGTCCATTTCTTTTTGATAAAAACACAAAATTAAAAAAAAATTACTTGTTAATCTTAAATTATTTAGCTCACTGAGATTTTACAAAATCTTCAGGCAAATACGGCATCACGGGGGCCGCAGTGGGAAGTCTTGACATCATCTTTATTCAATTAAAGTATTTCCAACCATCTTTTTCTCCTCCACTCAGCTTTCAGAAATCTGAATATTTTCCCGAAGTAATTTGTGCTCATTCGCTATATATAATACAGATAAGTTGATAGTTGATGTTGACAAAATGATAAAATACTTAAAAAAAAAATGGATAAATATTCACGAGTCACAAATGTAAAAATTGTTCAAAAAATACTTACAAAGCGCCTTACCAAAAAACAATGAAAACGAATGCGTCCCTGACTTCAACTCTGTCGTTTGAGGTTTGACAGATAGAGAGTGAATCTTATCCATTGAAGTTGTACATTTGTATCTTCAAGAAATGTATTGTTTTCATTATTTAATACTACAAAAAATATTCTTAATTGTTCTACAATATTTAAAATATACTCAAAATACCACTTCACCTTGATTTACGATCTTAATAAGACAATACTTACTTCTGAAAAGAAATGTCTTTATACCTCATAAAAACTCTGTTTTTACAGTTTTTTCTATGAAGATACTAGAATATTCTAATTGATGCACCTAATTTTATCTAAGTTAAACAGTTTAATATGTTCGCAAAACAAAATTATCCAAATTCGAATCACTTTTTTAATTTACCGCCTGGCCAAAATGACAGGTAGGGATGGAAATTACTACTACATGTATAAGTGATTAGCTTCACTCACGTACACTGTATATATACACAACATGTCTTCCTGTACTTCTTATTCAATGGTTGTATGTTATATATTTATAATAATGAGTAAGAATGAATACAAGCATTTGCAGGAGTAATGAATAATAAGTAAGTAAGAGTGAAAGGTTTAAAAAGTGACTGTATATTTCTAATCCATCAGATCGGAATATACCAACATTTAACTTAATTGCAACAGAACTAGCAACAGCTGCTCTGTATGCTTTTTTCCATGCATATAGCACTGTATGCTTTATTTTTGATATACGTACATTTTCATTTCCCACACGAGTAAGCACTTTTTTGCATTTAAGCCAGCGCATACCTTTCTCATATTTATGTATTTTGTTTCGTTAAAGTTATTTTTTGCATGTTTATTCTGTAATTTAATTTTTGTAAAAAGTAAGTAATTTTGATGTATAAATAGGACTTTATGTTAATAAAAATTATCACTTCATGAACACAATTCAACGAGTGTTCTTAATATAATTATTTGCTTCCCCCCACCAGTGGTAAGGGGCAATAATTCAACAATCACAAAATATACATAGGTTCATAGAACCTTCTGTATAAATCAGGGACAGGGCACATAAACCTTGACCAGCTAGGTTTATGTGCCCTGTCCAGCATATCGGTCCATAAGAGTTCCGATAATTTTAAGCTTCGAGCTGGTCAAGGTTTTGCACCCTGTCTAGCATATCGGTGTAAAACAGTTCCAATATAAACATTGGTGACCCCGACGTGATTTAAACACAAAAGAACGCTCGTCATTTGTAGAGCGTTTCAAGGGCTTTAACACTTGAAAGTATAATTCACGTTCGAATAAAGAACGTTGCAGCAAGAGTTACATTCAGTGGCTAGTTCCAGTGATCCAGCGTTCCAGAGTTCCCGCTCATATTGTCATCATATCTAAGAAGTTCAGCAATTCAAAAGCGGTTCAGCTATAGTGTTCCAGAGTTATAGTCTCCAAGGTTTTACCTCAGATTAGAACACCAACATGGATGAAGTTGAGGTGTACAAAATATTGCCGTCAAAAGGCAATATCCGAAGAACTTCAGCGGATCAAAAAAACATCGTGAAGGATGGTTTTGACCGAAAAACGGCAGACTACAAACAAAAAAGATTGCAGCTAATAGAAACTCTTTGGGTGGAATTTCATGAAAACCACGAAAGAGTCAAGGCTTATGTCAAGACGGATACCCCCTACATACAATCCAATAAGGTCCGAAGAATTTATGAAGAAATAAGGCAAACTCTGCAGGCCATCATTCCTGAAGAGATAAAAAAAGACAGTAAGGAAACGGGGACTGTTCCAAAGGCAACCGTTACACAAGCTATGCCGGCAACTGGCCAAGTTCGAGATTCCGTCGAAATATCAAGGCTAATCAACAAACAATCTTCAATGATAAAAATGGTACAAAACTCTCTTAAGCATCTTATTGAAGATGAAGAAACACGGCCAGAAGCGTTTTATTCGATAAGGCTCAAGACAATTGAGCAACACTGGGCGGTTGTAATAGAGGTCCATTACAAGATATGGGACCTATTGGAAGAGCCGCATGCCAGCCTTTACAACATTAATGACTACTTCATTATAGAGAGTGAAGTGCAAGAGGCATAACCCACGCTTTATGGTGGATCACGAGCAAGGTCAACACCCACGTCACAGTCAATTCAACCGTCAAATCTGCCAAAGGTAGTATTACCAAAGTTCGATGGGAACTATTCAAAATGGGTGCAGTTTCGCGACCTCTACGTGGAATTGGTACACAACCAGGCCATTCCACAGTGCCAAAAGATGTGGTATCTGAACATCTAATAATAATCTAATCTAACAGGACAAGCTGAAAGACTAATTCAGCACTTTTCATCATCATCGGGAATCAAGGCCTTTCATGATACGATAAAAGAATGTCTAAGCAGACATCATAATTTGAACGTGAAGACGGAAAATTGGACCCTCTTCTGCTTCATATACTCATAAAACATATAGACAGAAACACACATGCTCTATGGGAGCAATCATTGAAACATCCAAGAAATCTCCCTTCAATCAAGGAATTCTTAGAATCCTTGGAACTCCGTTTTCAATCCCTAGAACCGCTGGGGACAAATCTTAAAAAAGGAGCAGAGGACCAGCGGCGTCAAAACAAAGCATTTACAACAATAGTATCAGCTGCAAGGGTCATCATCAGTTGTTCGCTTGCCAAACATTTTTGCGGATGAGTCCACAACACCGTTTAAACCTAGTACAGAGGGCAAAATATTGTATAAATTGCATGAACCGAGGGCATTATTCGAATGACTGCTCACCCAGGTGCTGTTCAAAACGTGGAAAGAAACACAACACACTACTCCATTGGAATGAGAAAAAAAAAGCCAAAGAGCACAATCTCACCACCATCACCTGGCAAAACAATCTCCGCTGTGGATTCCGCAACTCTTTGTTCCTCTGCTACGGAACCGAATTCGAAGCAACAAGCAAGCGTCATACTTGGAACCGTGATGGATAATGTAAAGAGTCAAGCTGGAAACGAAATAACTTGTCGAGCGCTTTTGGATTCTGGATCGCAGGTCAACCTCATTACTGAAAAGTTATCAAAGTCTTTGGGACTAAAAGAAACTTTTGAGACACTATGTGTTGAAGGCATCGGACAAAACCGACAGGCATCGCAATCAAGAAGCAACTTTGAAATGTTTTCGAGAATAAACGGGTTCTCTTCTAGAGTAGCAGCACACATTCTAAAAAAGATCATTTCACCACAGCCATGACGAACCATTAACACGTCAGAATGGAACATATCAAACAACATTGTACTAGCCGATCCACAGTTTGATCAACCAGGGCCTGTAGATCTGCTCATCGGAGCAGAATTATTCTATTCAACTTTGGTTGTAGGACAGATATCCCTAGGAGATTGCCAACCAACTTTGCAGAATACCGTCTTCGGCTGGATAGTTGTAGGCAAGTTCTCGACAACCAATTGCAATATGATGGCATCATGAGGAATCTGTACAGCAGAAGAAGCTCTGGACAAGCAAATTGAGAAGTTTTGGCGGTAAGAGGAACCAACATCAACCCAGAGTAGTCTCACTCAAGCAGAAGCCCGGTGCGAAACAATCTTCACTCAAACTGCAAGTAGAGATGCCAGCAGTCCGTTTGTACTCCAATTTCCATTCATGGAAAATCCAAACCGCTTTGAGGAACCGAAAGATATTGCATTTAGAAGATTCATCTCACTTGAGCGCTGGCTAGCAAACTCACCAGAGCTTAAAGAACAATACAGGCAGTTCATAAAGGAATATCAGCAACTTGGTCATAAGAAGGAGGTGAATTTGGGCAGCATTACCAAACTATATTATTTCCTGCCCCACCACTGCGTTCTCAAACCTGACAGCAGCACTACTAAACTGAGAGTAGTGTTTGACGCCTCTTCAAAAACATCAACGAACTTGTCACTTAATGATATCCTGCATATTGGTCCGACCATTCAAGCTAACGTATTTACAATGTTACTACGATTTCGTATTCCGAGATATGTCTTCACCGCGGACATTGAGAAGATGTACCGCCAAATACGGATAAGAGATGACGATCAAAAATACCAATTAATCTGGTGGAGAGACAGCTTCAATGAGGCTGTGAAATGTTTTAAATTGCAAAAAGTCACTGAACACATAAAAACCTTAGCTCTTACATGGATGCCAAAATCTGATAAACTCTGTGTCGAAACATCTTAGATTAATAAGGTGCGAATAACCAAGCGCACTGCATATACCGACATCGCTCATCTATTCGATCCACTTGGTATTAAGGCTCCGGTGGTCGTGATCGCAAACATATTTCTCCAGGAACTATGGGAATTGAAGCTCGACTGGCATGCAGCATTACCGCAAGAACTGCAAACAACATGGCTCAATTATCGGGAAGGTCTACAATCACTCAACAACATAAAAACTGATAGACACGTATTTGCTCACAAAATGTCGAAAAGCATACAATACCACGTGTTTGCTGATGCTTCCGAAAAGGCCTATGGGGCAGCAGTTTTCGTTCGATCTATAAGCAGTGACAATATTATCACAGTGCGACTATTATGCTATAAGTCAAGAGTAGCACCATCAAAGCAAACAAAATTAGCCCAACAAGCAACTATTCCTCGTCTGGAGCTTTGTGTAGCAGTCCTCGCCACTGAGCTATTAGTTCGCCTGCAAAGAGACCTGAAGATTAGTAACGATGCGACATTTTTATCTGTGGACTCTCAAATCGTTCTTGCTTGGATTAATTCATCGTCTTCTGCCTCACTTCCCATCTTTGTTGCTAATCGAGTATCGCGTATCCAACAAAATACAATACTTCAACAATGGCACCATGTCCCTTCAAAATAAAACCCAGCTGATGTACTTTCACGTGGTTTGGCACCTGAACGTCTCCAGGATTGTAATATTTGGTTCTATGGGCCAAAGTTCTTACACGGACCCACTTCAATCTGGCCACCTAAGAACAAATCAATTACAGGCATTCACTTCTCTGTGGGAACTGCAGTTCATGATCCACCCTCGCAACAAGTAGAAGTCTTAACATCACTAAATCATACAAATTCTTTTGAAATTGTGGAGAGATTAGTCGCTTACATACTGAGGTACATCCACAATCTTAAACAAAGGGTGGTATTATCCAAAGCTAAAAGGAACACGAAGTTGTCAGTTGAAGAATTGGAAAAGAAAATAGGTAATATCAAGTTCATAAATGGCCCCTTATCGGTTATCGAACTTAACAAAAATAAAGGTATTCCAATTAATACAGCAAAATAAGTTCAAAGAGGAAATCGAGATTTTAAATAATGGAAATGAACTGCCAAATAGAAACCAGCTTAAGAGCCTTGCACCGTTTCTAGATGAAGAAGGCTTGATTCGTGTAGGTGGTCGCTTAGAAGCATCATCATTAACATATGACGCTAAGCACCCCATACTTATGCCGATCATCCTTTCACCAAAATGCTAATGACTAAAATTCACGAAGATAACAATCATGTGGGGCAGCAATTAATGCTTTCTATCACCAGGCAGAGCATTTTGCCAATTAAGGGAAAGATTCTTGCTTGATCAGTTTTGCATAAGTGTGTTAAATGTACTCGCGCAGCACCAAGCCTTTTGTCTCAACAGATGGGAAATTTTCCCGCCAATAGAATCCAGCCAGCCAGACCATTTATCAACACAGGTATTGATTTTTGTGGTCCTGTTTCTACGCACTATAAAATAAGAAGCAAAAAACCCCAAAAATTATACATTGCCGGCTTCTGCTGTTTTTCTACCAAGGCTTGTCATTTGGAACTCGTAACTGATCTGACTGCACAAGGCTTCATAGGGGCTCTTAAGCGTTTTATGGCCAGACGTGGTCATTGTAGAAATACCTATTGTGACAACGCAACTAATTTTGTTGGTGCCAAGAACCAATTATCGGAGATAATGGCCTTCATGGAACCCGAGATAGAAAGAACTCAAATATCGTCATCATGTATAAGCAAGGGATGTGACTTTCACTTTATTCCACCTCGTTCACTCCACTTCGGAGGCTTGTGGGAGGCTGCTGTCATCTTCTACAGCACACTATTGCAGGAGCATCATTAACCTACGAAGAACTGGAAACAGTCGTCACTGAAGTTGAAGCCATACTCAATTCAAGACCCATAACTCCTATGCCATCCTCCCCGAATGACCTCACCGCACTAACTCCTGGACATTTTCTCATTTTCTCGTCAGTAATGTTGATTCCACAGCTGAACCAAAAAAAAAGGGCTTACTTGCCCGTTGGAATCTTGTAACCCATGTTAAAGATGAGTTCTGGCGCCGCTGGTCTCGTGATTATCTTAATCAACTTCAGCACAGGTTTAAATGGAAGGAACGGTGCCAGAATGCAGAGCCCGGAATGATGGTTATAATAAAGGAAGATAACATCTCAAGTTTGAAATGGCCGCTTGGACGTATCACGAACGTTATAACTGGTGATGATGGGTTGGTTCGAGTAGCCGATGTACGGACAGTCAATGGACATTCCGCCGTGCCATACACAGATTGGCTCCGCTTCCAATTTCAAGTCAGGATGATGAAACTAATACGAGAGAAAATAATCCTGTGGCCCATTGCTCATCAACTTTAACACTTCCACGATCCAAGCCTGACGATGAACCAGTTCCAAAAAAGAGGATCAAGCCTTCAATTTTGTCATCAAAGCTTGGTATGTTTTTGATATTCATATTAATACCTATGATAGTAGGTACCCCAGTTAATGTCCAACCATTTCAGTCTCAACCAGGAATCTATTTCGAGAATGCTGGAACATCAGCTTTAACCTCAAGCAACTGGAACATAATCGCGTATTATGACATGGACCCTTATTGGACCGAATATCATTCCATAACAAGTTATAGGAAAAAACTAGCAGACATCTGTCATCTGTTACCAAATAAAAATGAGACTTGCAAGGCAGCAATGCTTCAATTTGACCGGCTTAGTATAGACATTAAAAGGGATAACGACCGTTTGACAATAGATCCAGCTACTAAGAGATCTTGTCGTGGTGCCCTTAACTTCGTTGGCAATGTGGCTAATGTCTTATTTGGGGTTCTTGACGAAGAATACGCCAAAAACATGGCTGCCACAATAAACTCAATTCAACAAGATGAAGGTCACATCATTAACCTTATGAGAAACCAAACCTCAGTAATTGATGCCACTTTTAAATATTATGAAAACAAATGAGCAAGATACAATGTCCCATTTCAAGAAGATTGATGAAAATCTACAGCAGTTTGCAGAGGTTGTGAACGGTATTAGACAAGAGTACCATAAAGAAAGACTACGACAGCTTTCTAATTCCATCGCGCTTCAGCTCATTCTGGTATCTTCACAGTTTCAAAGGACACAAGCTTCTCTAATAGACGTTATGATCGATACACATCATGGCAAAATAAACCTTCAGCTTGTTTCCCCTATTCAAATCAGGCAACAGATCAACAAGATAAGAGCAAATCTGCCTTCCTCAGCCAGACTGCCCGTTAAACCAGACGAAATAACGGAGCTCTACCATCTGATGAGCATTCATGGCAAGGTTTTGAAATCACATATCATCTTCAAGATTGGTTTGCCGCTCCTGAATCTTAAAGAATTCGACCTTTTCAAAATAATTCCCGTTCCAGTCATTGCAGAAAAATTATTTCTTACCATCGAACCATCCACCGAATACATTATGATCAATTTGCATCGTGACCAGTCAGTACTATCCTCTATCAGCAACTGAACTTCAACGATGTTTCTCCTTTGATGAAGAACGATTTTTTGCCCTCTAGAGCACTCGATATACAGACGTGGAGCCAGGGTTAGTTCGTGCGAAGTCAACTTTCTGAACAACGGCCAACAAACTCCCGCATGCAAGGTGGTGAGTGTGGACGATGGCCCTTACTGGATTCCATTACACAAACCAAATGAATGGATTTATGTTCTGAAATTGAAAACCACGTTTAATGTAGTTTGCAATAACACTGCAACACAGATAATTTCGGATGGTTCTGGAATTTTAGAACTTCAACCCAGCTGCGTTCTTAAAGATGACTTTATAACCTTGCGCGGTCTTTTAATACACAAAACCTTCTCGAGAATATCACTCTCTGCTGCAGCTTATTTATCTAACTATACGCTACCAGATAATTCAACATCAGTTCACCTTGGAACTATGCCCTTGATCTACATAAAGCATTTGGAAGAAATAGATTCATTAAAACAAAAGCTTGTCAACATTAGTAATTCGCTACCGTCCTTAAGTTTTCAAAATGATATCCAATAATTCACCGTCAGCTACGTGGGTTTAATCACGTCCCTCATAATACTTATCTGTTTGTTACGATGATCATACAGTCATCATCGCAAGACCAAGAAGAAAACAACTACCAAAAAGGTTCGTGAAAAGAAGACGTCCCAACAGAAAATCCAAACGACATCACCTTCGAGCTGATGGCATAGTTTAGAACATAGTTCAACGGGCGGAGAATGTATATTTCTAATCCATCAGATCGGAATATACCAACATTTAACCTAATTCCAACAGAACTACCACTAGCTTCTCTGTATGCTTTTTTTCATGCATATAGCTTCACTGTATGCTTTATTTTTGATATACGTACATTTTCATTTCCCCCACGAGTAAGCACTTTTTTGCATTTAAGCCAGCGCATACCTTTCTCATATTTATGTATTATGTTCCGTTAAAGTTATTTTTTGCATGTTTATTCTGTAATTTATTTTTTGTAAAAAGTAAGCAATTTTGATGTATAAATAGGATTTTAAGTTAATAAAAATTATCACTTCATGAACACAATTCAACGAGTGTTCTTAATATAATTATTTGCTTCCCCCCACCAGTGGTAAGGGACAATAATTCAACAATCACAAAATATACATATGTACATAGAACCTTCTGTATAAATCATCGAGCTGGTCAAGGATTATGTGCCCTGTCCAGCATATCGGTCCATAAGAGTTCCGATAATTTTAAGCTTCGAGCTGGTCAAGGTTTTGCACCCTGTCTAGCATATCGGTTCAAAACAGTTCCGATATAAACAGTGACATTAGACCATATGGTATGGTAGAGTAATAATACGTTTTCATTAGGCCAAATGAGCTAATTTCGTATCAAATTTCCACATAAGATTCCAAATCATCTCATTTCCCATACAAAATCACATTTCGAAATTATCTCATTTCCACCTAATTTCGACAAAATAAGGTTGCAATTTATGAAATGTGAAGTAAAACAAACCTTATTTGAAAACAGTTGAATCACAATTGAAAAAGATTCTAAAACAAACGTCAAAGTTTACACTTTGTATATAAAATCTATAGTACTATCATGAAGACGATTTTTTTAATTTGAACTCGCCACATGTGAGGGCACTGCAGTAGCCTATGTGGATTGTAGTGGATATGTTGTAAGTAAGTAGTAGGAAAAAAAGTAAGAGCAAGAAATAAATATTGGGTAAGAGAGTGAGCTCTTTGCTTTTTTGGAGGATGTGGCTTGTAGATACATTTGATCAAATTCAGTAAGTTACATAGTTGTTTTGGTTTTGTTTTTTTCTTTGGGATATGCAGTAAGATACAAGTCTACCGATGTAGGTAAACAAATGTGTGTTTACTACTGAAAGTATTCTTACGTTGCTATTGCTATGTTAATATGTATCCTTTAGTTTGGATAGATAGATAGATAGATAGATATATTTATTTGTTTATAAGCTTTGCTTTTACAAATTGATTGGCAGTATAATAATATGTATATGTCATTATCAGATACTCATAAAATATTTTTTTATATTAAAGTTAGTTTTTTTTTGAATTGATATCTTAATAACAAGAAGGAAGGTATGTACATTATGTATGTGTAAATTGATTAGTTAATATGAAACCTGGGTTAGTTATTCATTTAATATAAAGGCTCTTAGTTTGAGCGAGTTAAGTACATATTTATAAATGTCAATTGTAATGTTTTCATTTTCAGAAGCAATTATGCTGTTTAAGTCGAACAATCTGTTAGGAATTAGGTAGTGGTTTCTCATTGCATTGAATATTGGGCATCTTAAGAGGAAGTGTTCTATTGTGTCATCTTCATGCGTGTTACAAATCGTACATATGTTCATTGGATCAAAACTGTGCCTATCACCGTGCAACAAGATCCTATGGGCATACCTGTTGGCGCATCGTATTTGTGCCATGACTTTATGTACAGACGGTTTTAAAAATTTATTCAAGTAGGGAGCCGGCTTATATTCTGGTACCTGATGTATGTTTTCCAAGCAGGAAGCATAATAACAGCAGGAACTTGAGTGAGTTGTTTTCCTTAAATCTTCTTCAAACAGCACTCTTTTTTTGTCTTCTAATATGTTAGCGTAAGATCCTCGTACGACTGTAAGGTTTTGCTGTTCCCAGACATCATTAAAATTTCTCAATAAAAGGTCTTTAAATTGTGTTGCCCAGTTTGGTCGCTGGGTTGAAAGATGAATTTGTAAGATTTCGTTGTAGCATTTTTTTATCAAGCGGTCATCTGATACACTTAAAAGCCTTATCCATAAGTTTAAGCTTCTTTTTGCTATCTCGTATATTAATGGAATCGTTCCAGTTTCAACACGAATTACATTACTTTGAGTGTTGTTTGCTAGACCAAGTAATTTCTTCAATACTGTTGTTTGTACTATTTCAATTTTATCTCCAGCTGCCAAACCCCATATTTCTGCACAGAAAAGAGCAGTTGATTTGATGGTCGATTCAAAAACTTTGACACGTCCATCCCAGTTTTCCATGTAAGAACTCCTCAAAGTTTTATCGGCCATTGCTGCTGCTATCCTTGTTTTGGTTTTAAATATATTTATGGTTTCATTCCAGGATCCAGTGCGAATTAAGTTTACTCCCAGATATTCAAAATTGTCTACAACTTCAATCCACTCTTCTTTATATGAGAATCTTTCTGGGCAAGATACATTTTTCCTTTTGGCAAAGTTCATAATTTTTGATTTCTCTGCATTCAATGTCATATCTTTTGCCGCAAAATATTTATCTAGTGTTTGTAATGTCTTTTTTAGTTCTGATTCTGATTTTGCAAACACAGCAATATCATCTGCATATGCTATCAGAATAACGTTTGTCTGAGAGATTTCTATTCCTGCGAGACCCTCGCTCTTAAGGAATTCTTCAAGGCCATTCATGTACAAATTAAATAGCAGGGCACTCGAAGGATCGCCTTGCAGTACACCTTTTGTGACATTTGACTTTTCAGTTAGGCCATTAGATGTTTTAATAGCAATCCTTGTTTTTGAATAAATATTTTGAAATGCTCGGATTATCTTTCCACTCATTCCAATAGATCTCCAGTGCATCCATAGTTTTTGATGGTTGATGCTATCGAAAGCTCCCTTTAAGTCAACAAATACAACAAAGAAATTTCCCTTCGTTTTTGAAAGAGTAATATCAATAACTGAACGTATGATAAATAAATTATCAGCACATCCCCGTCCTTTCCTGAAACCATTTTGAAATTCTGGTATTAATTTTGCATCTTCTGCCCACTCCTGTATTCTATTTGATAATATTTGTGTGTAAACCTTCATAAGAGTATTTTCAATTGCAATAGGGCGATAGTTTTCTGGCAAATACTTATTTCCTTTTTTAAATATCATCGTTATATCAGCTCTAAGCAGTTCTGAGGATCTTCTTACATCGTTATCGAATAAAGTCTGAAAGAAAGACCGCATATACTTACTTACTTAGGTGGCGCTACAGTTCGGGACGAACCTGGGCCTCAACCAACATGCCTCTCCAGCCAACTCGGTCTTTGGCTAGCTGCCTCTAGTTTTGCACTCCAAGTTGGTTGAGGTCTTCCTCCACTTGAGCGCGCCACCTAAGGCGAGGTCTTCCTTGACTGCGTCTACCCTCTGGGATGGAATCGAAGATCCTGCGAGCCGGAGCATTGTTGTCCATTCGCTCTACATGACCTAGCCATCTTAAACTTGATATGCGTATTTTTTTGACCAGGTCAATGTTGCTGTACAGCCCGTATAGTTCTTGGTTGAACCTTCTCCTCCAAAGCCCGTTAACGCAGATAGGGCCAAAAATCTTCCGAAGAATTTTACGGTCGAAACGACTAAGGATATCTTCATCCGCTTTAGATAGAGTCCATGCCTCGGCGCCATAGAGCAGGACTGGGATGATTAGGGTCTTATACAGAGTCTCCTTTGTCTTTCGAGAGAGGGCTTTGCTACTCAATTGCCTTCCTAGCCCATAGAAACAGCGATTGGCAAGAGTAATTCTTTGCTTTACTTCTGACGAGATGTTGTTGTCAGATGTTATAGCGGATCCGAGGTACACAAAGTCCCTAACTACCTCAAAGTTGTACCTGTCTATTGTGATGTTTTGTCCAATCCGCCAGTGTTGTGTGTCCCTTTTTGTAGACAGCAGGTACTTCGTTTTGGCCTCATTGACTGCTAGTCCCATCTTAGCCGCTTCAGCTTCAATGCTAGCAAACGTTCCAGTGACAGCTCGCCGAGTTCTGCCAATGATGTCTATGTCGTCAGCGTATGCTAGCAATTGCACAGACTTGAAAAAAATTGTCCCACTACAATTGACTTGCGAGTTTCTTATAATTTTTTCAAGTATTAAGTTGAAGAAATCGCACGATAGCGCATCACCTTTTCGGAATCCTTTTTTGACGTCAAAAGCTTCTGTGAGGTCAGAACCAACCTTGACGGAGCAGCGAGAGTTCTCCATCGTCATCCTGCACAGTCGGACGAGTTTTGTGGGAATGCCAAAACCTGACATGGCTCTGTATAGCTCGTCTCTATAAATGCTATCGTACGCGGCCTTAAAATCGATAAAGAGGTGGTGGGTATCGATTTGGAATTCTTGGGTGGTTTCCAGGATCTGCCGTAGCGTGAACATTTGATCGATTGTGGACTTTCCTGGTCTGAAACCACACTGATAGGGGCCAATCAGGTTGCTGACGAAAGGTTTCAGGCGTTCACATAGTACGGCAGAGAGGATCTTGTAGGCGATATTCAGGAGACTTATTCCTCTATAGTTGGCGCAGTTTAGAGGGTCTCCTTTCTTGTGAATCGGGCAAACGATGCTGAGGTTCCATTCATCAGGCATACTTTCTTCTGACCAAACTTTAGAGATGTTAGTTGGTGTATGCACTCCACCAGGTCATCTCCGGCCGCTTTAAAAAGTTCGGCGGGTAATCCGTCGGGTCCAGAAGCTTTGTTGTTTTTGAGTTTAGATATTGCTATCCTTACTTCATTTTGGTCAGGTAGACGGAAGTTTTGTCTGTCATCTTCCATGTTGAATGGTTCATTCTGCCTGACAGCGGGATTTTGGCCTTCATCGCCGTTTAACAGTCTGCAGGAATGGTCCTTCCATGTACTCAGCACCGACTGTGACTCTACTACGAGGTTTCCATTCCTATCTCTACAGGCTTCTGTGCGGGATTTTTTTCCTTGGCATGTTCTTTTTACCTGTTGGTAAAACTTCCGCACGTTGTTCCTGGAGTAGCATCTCTCAATATCTTCGATCGCGCGCTTCTCATGCTCTCTCTTTTTCTTTTGGAGAAGCCGGTGTTCTTCCCGTCTTTTCTGCTCGTAAAGCTCGCGAGCAGCTCTCGTCTTTCTTTGCAGCGTCGCTTTATATGTCTCTTGTTTGGCTGCATGGGCCTGCCTGCATTCGTCATCAAACCAGAGGTTTCGTGGTGGTGGTCTGGTGAAACCTAGCACATCAGTTGCGGCATCTCTGATGGCTTGTTGGCAGTGTTGCCACTGATCTTCGGCACTTGATGCTGGCGGTACTGGATTTCTTGAGAGGTTACGGGATATTCGATCGGCATAGGTTCTGGCGGTTTCTTGCGATTGCAGCTTTCCGACGTCATACTTCCTCACAGTGTTACTCCGTTGTTGTGGAGTTCGGGTTATTCGCATTCTTACCTTTGCTGCAACAAGGTAGTGATCCGAGTCGATGTTAGCTGCTCGGAAGGTGCGAACATCCAAGATACTGGAGGCGTGTCTTGCATCGATCGCAACGTGATCAATCTGATTGACGGTTCTTTGATCTGGGTGTCGCCAAGTCCCTTTGTGTATATCGAGATGAGGAAACCGTGTGCTTGCAATGGTGACGTTATGTGCCGCTGCGAAGTCAATTAGCCTAAGTCCGTTTTCAGACGTTGTGTCGTGTAGGCTATGTTTTCCGACAGTCCTACCAAAGATTTCCTCTTTACCTATTTTGGCATTAAAATCGCCTAGTACGATCTTAACGTCGTATTTAGGGCATTGCTCATAGGTTTTGTCGAGGAGCTCATAGAAGTCATCCTTGGTGGCGTCATCTTTGTCCTCTGTGGGGGCATGAGCGCATATTAGGCTAATGTTGGCGAATTTAGCCTTGATACGGATTGTCACAAGTCGCTCACTTACGTGTCGAAAGCCCAAGACTTCTTGCCTAAGTCTACCGCTTATGACGAATCCGCACCCAAATAAACGCTGTGGTCTTCTTGCGCAATCACCGTAGTACACGTCACAGTTTTTCATCCTCCTTTTGCCCGGCCCATTCCATCGCACTTCCTAGATGGCAGTAATTCCTGCTCTGTAGCAGTCTAGGGCCTCCACTAGTTGTTTGGATGCACGTGGTCTGTTAAGAGTTCTAACATTCCACGTGCAGATCCGAAGGTCGTTGTCCTTGATTCGTTTTTCCGGGTCGTCAACAGTAAATCCGTCCTTTTCCGAGGCTATTGGTCGCTTCGCAACTTTTTCTTTTTTCCGTGGCAGGGTTGTTAACCTCACGCACAACCCCCAACCTGGAGGGCCAGGTCCTTTGTTGGATTCCTTGGACAAAAGGAACCGGAGAATCCGGAGTCAGTAACCCACTTCGGGGATATGAGCGCTGCCGTTGGCCCATTAAGGGTTCATCCGCCACCATCTCTATTTCAATGCCCTGACTTGCATTGAATTGTCCTAATGACCTTATCTCCAAATACGTCGAAGTAGCTCATTAGGGCGTCTGCTTTGTTGACTGTTGACGCCACCGTTGGTCCAATTGGTTGGGCTCATCCGCCGTACGTCCTCTTTCTGAGGGGCTCGTGCAAGACTTCTGCGAATCGATCAGAACAGTCATTAAAGCAGAGCATTATAGTGTTGCTATTTTTTCTGTGTTCAACACTCGCGCTTATAAGTTTAGCAGGAATGTCCGGATGGACAGACCAGTACCCGGTGGTTACCGCGGGGAGGTAAAATAAGCACAATTGATGTGTACGATATAGTTGCAGCGACTGTGCATCACCAGTTTGATGCCTTTCAGTGCCTACCCTATTCATACAGCACCCAACCACCAAAGACCGCATATATTCAACCCAAAGATTTGGAAGGTGCTTCAAGAATTCATTTAGTTTGGATTCAATAAAGGATAAAGGGATCGCAGAATATTCAGAGGGAGAAATATAGGTACATACATATCCTTAGTTAAATCCTTATAAGCGACATTGATGTTGTTGACCTTGTTTTGTGTACCTTTTTTTACCTTCATGTCTACATTTAAAATGTTGAATTTTTTGGGTTGACGTTGATTTAACACACACATTCTTATATTTAACTACATATACTCTTATATTTTATGTGAGAAAAATATTTGTTGGTATTTTTTTTTAATGATTTCAAGGCAGGCATTTTGTAACTTGTGAATGAGTTCAAATTTATGTAAGTACCTACCCAACAATTCAATTAAAAGTCAACCTAAGGTATTTGAATAGTATATGTATAGGTACCTATGCTTTAGTATTAAGGTTTATTTTTTATCTCCGAAGATGCTTAAATATAATAGAAATGGAATTTTTTAAATTTTTTTTCTCAGATTTTGGAATGCAGAGTCTAATAATATGCAAAGTCTAATAATATGCAGATAACATGTTAAATAAAATGTATTGATTAGTTTTACAAAAAAAAAATACTTAAAATTAAAAAAAAAAAATCAAAAACTAATTAGGTAAATGTAGGTATACCAAGATATAAGTTAGAAGCAAAAAAAAAAAATCCATCATTAAGGGCAATATTAAGGAGAATTATGAAAATCGATGACTTTTGAACCGCAAATTTATAACGGATTCTTGTAGAGGGGCTAGGTACAAACATTTAATACTAAAAAATGGGGTCTATCTCCTCGCGTTTAGGTAGGAAGTGCAATTTTCTAAAAAAGCACTTGCATTAAAAAAAAATATTCAAAAATAACTGCATTACATACAGTTAGTGCTACGTCTTTTTTTAAAGCTCAAATTCTGTTCTATCATAAATTTTTTTTGAATCTTTAAATATCTACAAAAACTTTTGTACAAACTTATTTCAAACTCAAAATTTCAGAAAAAAAAATTCAAAATAAATAGTTCATATTATTTTTTTCAAAATTGAGAAAATATATACTAAATTTGCTTTTAATAGTTATTACTCTTATTAATTCTTAATTGAACACTGAAAACGAGATGATATTATGTATTCTAGTTTTCGAAAAAGTTGAAATTTAGCAAACCCACTATTTTATAATTTCTTAAGTATTTAAATGGTCTTTTTACACATTTCGTTTAGAGTAGTACCATAACTTTGGCGCTGCAATATAACAAAGGATTCTTGTAGAGGGAATAAATAAAAGTATTTTTGCTATGAGAGGAGGGTTCTATAACCCACCTTTTAGGCGGGAGGGACAATTTTATTAAAATTACTTGAAATGAAAAAATATATATAATATGTATATGTATTATACTTTTCCTAAGAGATAAAAATTTGTACTTAATTAAATTTTTTTAAAACAGGTTAATTTGATTAACAGTTTTTTGAAAAAAATTGCTTCAAATTAAAAAAAAAACACAAAAACAATACGTTCTCCTAAGCATACGCACCTACCCCTAATCCCATAGTGATGCCAAGGAGGGGTTGTAGAGGGACAGCATGCACCCCTTCACTAACCTCACGTTTTTTAGGCCTTTAGCTTTAGTATATCTACCTATCTAATCTAACTTATCACGTAAATACCAAACAAATTATTTGAAGGAAGGCTTAGAAATTTCGAATTTTCTCAAAAACTTGTAGCCATAGAATCAGTGTTCAGTGTTCGATAAAAAATCAATAGGAGTAATAAATAATGAAAGAAAATTTAGTACATATTTTCCTAATTTCCGATAAAAATTTTAATATTATAGTCTTTAATTTTTTTCCAAAAAAAAATAACACTTACTTTATTTATTTTTTTATTATCTAAACATATGAACTAAATCAATAAATAAATACATTTCTTTTATTTTCTTCTTTACAATTTACAAACAAAATAATATATTTTTTTACTTCACAATTCTTTTGGTTTACAATTATTTTTTTAATTTAATAAAATCTTAATTTTTTTCTTCTTTGCAATTTTCTCAAACTTCATAAACAATATATCTAATCGTTTTTTTAACTTTTCCTTTACAATTAAATCAAATAACGCTAGGTATGTATTTACAAACACTTCACAAACTTTTACATTTTTACCTTATACTTCACAATTAAACACAATAATAGTAATAAGTAAATATTTCTAAAAGCATTTACCGACATTATTTTACTACCACCATTTCAAAAAGTGACAACGTATTGTTTTACTCAAGGTCCCTTTTTAATTTCCTTACCTTACACGATACATATTTCAAGATTGTATTACTCGATGATTTACTTACCTTACTTAACACATGTTCAAAGAATGTATTATTATACCTTTGTATTCAAGCAATATCACCAAAAACCATTTTTCCACCCCTACCTTATTTTTCAACAATCATGTCCCAAGGATGTATTCATATATTATCTACCAAGAAATATAAGCATATAAGATCGTCTCCATAATTTCCTTACCTTACTCAATACTTGTTCCAAGAATGTATTAATACATCTATGTATGCAAGCAATATCAGCAAATACCATTTTTCCACTCCTACCTTATTTGTCTGCCATCACTTCAAAACGTGACAGCAAAACATGTTCCAAGGATGCATTCATATATTACCTACCAAACAATAAAGGCATATACCATATTTCCACACCTAAGTAAATTAAACGCCTCCTACACCCTCTTAATGTGATATTCACTTATAATTTTCTCTTGGTACAACATGCCTCTTCATTCTCTTACATTCCACAAATTGTGCATTTTAATTTGAACTCGCCACGATAGAGGGACTACACAAATAGTGTATGATAATACTATAGATTTTATATACAAAGCCTTTGGTCAAGAGTTTGCATGTAAGCTGGATGTTGATGAATTTAATTTGCAAAAATACATTTTTAGGAACTGGGCGATAAAAAAAAGGAAACTTACGCCTTGTGTATTGTTCGGACGCTGTCATTCGTAAAACTGATTTTCAAAAATACATCCACAGAAAAAAGTTGTGTCTGTGTAATCATAGTTGTTGCGCTGCCACCTTATTGCTAATATAATATTATAATATTGAACATCCTTCTCGGCTTAACAGCTAAGTTCAGAATCAGTCAAGTAGTTTTCACACCTTCTGAATTGGTCGTATGCATTCTCCGGTTGCGTGCTTGATAATAACCACGTGAACTAAACCATCTTGCCCAGGGTGTAACGTAATGATTTTTCCAAGTCGCCAATATGATGTCGGAAGGTTCTCGTCCCGGATTAGTATAATGTCATTAAGCTTTAAATCATGATTGGCGGTGTGCCATTTGGATCTCTGCTGTAGCGTGCTGAAATATTCATCATGCCATCTGTTGCGAACCAGGTTTCCACGGGGGAACTTCTTTGGGACAGTAGAAGGGCGGCGGCACGCTTGTCGGTGCACGGCTAGGCTCGACGGATTGGGGGTGGTTCTTGCCGCTTCCACTGTTCCCTTCTGTTCGGCAAACAAAATTATTGTGCCAAAGGAAAAAAAAAATAAGGATGGAAAAAGGAAGGAAGAGGAGAAGGAAAAATCTACTCTAAAAGGTAAGGAAATTGTAACACAAACGCGAGGATCTTGACGATATCCAAGGGAAAAACGTAAAGTAAGTAAAATGCATTTATTAATATTAATAAAAAACTAACCTAGCTAAACCTACGATAAAATAAAACTAATAAAACTAAAACTAAAAAAAATTAAAATAATACAAAAAAACGCCTTCAGAGGAAAATCGTCCCCTTGAAGTGGCTTTGAGCCGAAGCCGCCAGGTTTCGTTTGCGCACTAAGCGAAAACGTTGGGCGCCATTGTTGAGAAGCAAGTTTCCACGGGGGTACTTTAAAGGATTAGTCGAAGGACGGACAAATACCGGTCTTGCCGAAGGAATGGAGAACTTTGGCAGGCTTCACACACCTGAGCGCCTTCACAATACAAACACACATACATACATTTTTTTTAAGCATAAGTTTTAGTTAACAAGATTTTTTTTATTTTTATTAATTTTTTTTAATTAAAAAATTTTTATTTCAGTTTTAATTTTTTTTATACAATTATTTTTTATAAATACAATTTTTTTGTAATATCCCTTTTTTAAACCTTTTTATAATTTTTTTAAACATTTTTTTTTGGATCATAGCTTTTTTCACATATTTTTTATTAAAACAAATTTAAATTGAATTTTTTTTAGTGTTCTAGGTTTTGGTTTTAATTATAATTTTTGTATTACTTCAGATTAATTTATTTTTTATTTTTTTTAGTTTTAACTACATTTTCTAATAGTTTTTTTTATTATTTTATTTGAATTTTTCTTCTTAGTTTTACATTATAATTTTTTTTGATAGTTATAATTGAATTCGGTTTTCGATTAGTTTACGATTTTTATGAATTTTCTTAGTTTTTAATTAATTGAATTTTTTTTTATTTTACATTAAGTTCTAATTATTTTAACACAATTATAATTTTTTATAATTTTATTTAAGTTTTTTTTAAGGTTCATTTAATTTTTTTTTGTTATTAATATTAGTTTTTTGTAAATTTTAAATAGCTTTTTTTTTTTGTTTCATTAAATTATTTTAAATTTCCAACAGTTTCTTAGCTTTGATATTTTTTATTTACAAATTCTGTGCTCTGGCAAATGTTCTAAACAAATTAAATTTTCCTTTACTACCCTTTACTGGTAGGAGTGTGAGAGGGATTTATTAAACAAGAAATGGCAGAGGGGAGGAAAAACATAGGTTCGGTTCCGAGAGACTCATGCCTGAGTTCTACACTTAACATGGAGAGGAACGAAAACGAAACGAACAGAACATTCTACGACGTAACTAAATCTAAACGGAACATGACATTTATATATACGGACATCTTTAAACAAGATACTAGAGAAAACATGAGACAGGACGCTTACTACCCCGAACGGGCACAAATAGAACATTTAGACAGGACACAAGTTACAGACAAAACCCAAGACAAGACATAACTTTTGAAAACGATACAAGACCAAACCAACGACTAGACGATACTTACTTACAGGCAGACAGACAGACTAACTACTCGAGGAACAATCAGCCGATGTTGATGGTTGATGATCGATGAATCCATCAACCGATCCTTCCTTTAACCGCAGGGTTGATGTTCACAAGTGGGGGATCAAGTTTGATGGATCGGCGAAAAGTTTGTCGGTTGAGAGTTTCCTCTTTAGAGTAGAGACGCAACGAAAGAAAAACAGACTGACAAACAACGACTTGTTTTCAAATTTTCACCATTTAATCGCAGGCCCTGCAGAAAGATGTGATTGGCATTTTATGGAAGAAAATCAGGGCGATGAATTCCTCAATTATTTTGACCTGAAGTCAGAACTTCTTCGGCAATTTAGAGTTAATAAACGGGACCATGAAATCCTCAGAGCAATTATGGAAAGGAAACAGCTACCCCACGAGATATTCGACGAATTTTATTCTGACATTAGGGGTTTAGTTTTACAAATGCAGACAAGACCGAACGAAGGCGACTTAGTTTCAATGATTAGGGCAAACATCAAAGATAGGATAGCGACGTTAGTTTTAGGATGTGCAATAAATAGTATTAGAGATTTAAGAGACGAATGCCGGAGAGCAGAAGATCATTTAGCGTGCGCAAACGAAACCTGACGGCTTCGGCTTAAAGCCACTTCAAGGAGACGATTTTCCTCGGAAGGACTTGCTTTGGCCTTACGCGTTTTTTTTTTCATTATTTTGAATTTTTTTTTACTTTTTTCAACTTTTTTATTTACACAAACCGGGGATACTTTTGGTAGGATCACCAATGGAGAACTGCCAAGAGCCCGTGATCTTGTGAGGTATTTCAAAGTTCGTGATCACACCAAAAGTAGAACAGGGTCGTAGAGCTTTGAGGCTCTGCTTTCCATGGAATTAGGGACTTCCACACTCTTTCTAAGGTAGAGGTTCGGGGTTCGAAAGCCTTGTTTGTGTGGACGTTTATCCTGATTTCATAGCAGCCATTGACTGGGCTATACGCCAGGAAAAATGTAGTGGTTGTGAGAGAAAGATAAGCGGAAGCAAAAGCTAAATTTCAGGATTTGGAAGGACAAACGGTGACGGACCAACGGACATGGAAGTGTGACTGGTTGGTCATTTTAGGGGCTGTCTTCGTTAAATATTGGCCAAGAAGATAGCATTTGGAAGTATCATTCTGATACTTGGCTGGGCTGGCCAGACCTCGTCAACAACATCAGACGAGCGTCTGGAATTCAGCATGCCGTTATCCAGGGGAGAGAATGAGTAGGGTGCATTAGGATTAGGGCTTAGAATAGAGATTTAGATTAAGTATTACTTTTATTGTTTTTGGTGATGGGTTCAGTTAGGTTGGTTATTAATTATAAATGCATTTTACTCACTTGCGTTTTCCCTTGGATGGCGTCAAGATCCCTGTATTTGTATAACCATTTCCTTATCCTTTTAGAGTAGATTTTTCCTTATCCTTCCTTTTCCTTTCCTTATTTTTTTTTTACTTTGGCACGATAATTTTGTTTGCCGAACAGGAAGGAACAGGTGAAGCGGCAAGAACCATCCCCAATCCGTCTAGTCTAGCCGTGCAACGACAAGCGTGCCGCCGCCCTTCTACTACCCCAAAGAAGTTCCCCCGTGGAAACCTGCTTCGCAACACATCTACGCCAAAAATGTTGTTGCATCTGTCTTAGTTGACGCCAATAAGACAAGCGATTTGTAGGTATTTCCATAACGGGTACTGCGATGATTGAACGGCCAAATAAGAAAATCAGCAGGTGTGAGTGTTAGTTGGCCATCTAAGGAATCATGCAAAGCCACAAGAGGTAGTGAATTCATCAAGCACGCCTCCACATGTACTAATAGTGTGTGAAGTTGATCGTAGTTAATTAAATTTCTGCCAATAATGCGTAGTAGATGTTTCTTAGTAGATTTCACTGCTGCCTCCCGCAGTCCACCATAATGTGGTGCCCACGGTGGGATGAAATGTCACTGGGTACCTCTGTTCGCCAACTGCTGTTGAGTATATATATTGCGTATGCCAATGTTGTAATTCTTCTGCCAATAAAGTTCATGACATGGGCCACTTTGATATGTAAAAGGCGTGAGCTCGATATGAACTGCTTTGGTTGCCTTGCTCTCGAAAGTGAAGCCATTCGTTGGGTTGCCATATTGTGTCGATGTCGTTAGCAAACTGCAGAAAAATTATTCCAACGTTTTACACTGCCACGTAAATGAAGAATCCAGTATTTGCGTCTGAGAGTGTGAATCATAAGTTGAATGCCACCATGTAGTTGTCTTGATGCATTTGCGATATGATGATGTCGGCAAGTGTGCCTTTCTTTGCCAAAATAGGTGAATGTCGTTGCTCGTCACTAATGTCTGGGTTGTGTAATCAGCCTGAAATGCGCAATAAGCCAGATGTACTATCCAAAAACGGGGTAAATAAAATAGTGATTTTGCTTGAAGATGAAATAGGTTTGCCTTTGTGGAGTTGCGATAGTTCTGAACAGAAGAACTGTTGTTGTTCCGCCTTAATGTGCCATTGCATCGCCAATTCTTGTTCCTCTGCTGAACTAGATTGATGCCTTTTCCCACAATTAATCTTCTTCCAACGAGATAAAATAGCTGTGGTGCGGAGGAGTTTGCCCAGATTTCTACATCTCTCAACTAAGGGTATTTCAATTAATCACCATCCTTAACATTATACGTCTGTAATGAAAATGTTGGTATTGCCTGAGCCAGTTTAGATTTTGGTTATTTCATTTCAGTTTTAATTGATTCTGCCTCTTGTGCTGTGAGTGTATTTAGCATTGCCATCGGATATTGTTCAGGTAACGGACCTTGCCACCAAAGAAAATGGGTGACCAATGCTGCGAATTTGATTTCAATTGTCCGCATTGGAATGTTCTTCAATAAACGCCACCCTTGAAGCCACATATTATTTGAGTTGTGAAAGGTCCATTTAACCAATGTAAGACGATTCTTGAATCATTCCAAAGTGTGTACGGGAGTCCTTCCAAATGTAATGGCATACGGATATCCTTAATTAAGTTGGTGGGTAGGTGCGCCGCACAAAGTTCAAGCCTAGGTTTTTGGCATATACGACAAAAATTCCATGTGTTTTCCCTCTTTTTTTCTTAATATTGTTTTGTCGTAAGTGTATAGGCTTAAGACATGATCAAAAATCTAAAATAAAACCTTAAAATTGTTTTGTCGTACGTGCATGTAAAACATAGAATGTAGGACTGATCATATACAAATGCAACACAAAAAAAAAATATTGCGGTTTGGTTTGTCGTAAGTGTATAGAGATTTCAACTGTTGGTGCAGAAAGCATAAATACAAAGAGCGATAAAAAAAAATTTCAGTCGTTAGCAGAATCTTGTTCAGTAAGGACGTTTCGTGTGGTTGTAATGAATTCCACGGTGAGACCAATTTCGAAGGCAATACTTTCGTAAGTTCTTTCAAAAATGATATTGTTAATTTTTTTATGAGTAAACATATTATATTTAAACTTTATTTTAATTTACTTCCTTACTTACTTACTTACTTAGGGGGCGCTACAGTTCGGGACGAACCTGGGCCTTAACACACATGCCTCTCCAGCCAGCTCGGTCTTTGGCTAGCTGCCTCCACTTTTGCACTCCAAGTTGGTTAAGGTCGTCCTCCACTTGAGCGCGCCACCTAAGGCGAGGTCTTCCTTGACTGCGTCTACCCTCTGGGATGGAATCGAAGATCCTGCGAGCCGGAGCATTGTTTTCCATTCGCTCTACATGACCTAGCCATCTTAAACATGACATGCGTATTTTTTTCACCAGGTCAATGTCGCTGTACAGCTCGTATAGTTCTTGGTTGAACCTTCTCCTCCAAAGCCCGTTAACGCAGATAGGGCCAAAAATCCTCCGAAGAATCTTACGCTCGAAACGACTAAGGATATCTTCATCCGCGTTAGATAGAGCAGGACTGGAATGATTAGGGTCTTTTTTTTTATTTATTATATCTAAATTTTAGACTCATTGATGATATAACGAAGATGAATTTGCCGAAAACATGGAATCTGAAGATGTTTTATCTGAAAACGATTTCGGTATGTGGATATTATTTAGTATTCTTTTTATTTCCTGATAAGTTATGAGTTTACTTATATTTTATAATGTTTATATTATAGTTTTTAGATAGTGACGACTTTTGTAACGATCCAACTTTCATTCCTCATATAGGCGAAAATGTATCACCCGATAACAATGTAGATTACCTTCCTCTTAATGAAGAGCTAAGAAGTATACCTTCGGAATACTTAGCATTATCAGGTTAATTTAATTTGCACTGAAGCAATGAGCTTTTTCTATTAAATTATTGTTTTTTTTTTATTTTTCTGAAGAAAGTGACGGTTCTCCACACGGAACGAAAAAAAGAGCGAGGCGTCCGGAACTATGGAAAAGTCACATCCGTAAAAAGCTAAGAGAGTCAGGGCAGACATATGAAAACATCAAAGGGGATGTCATGTCCAAAAGGAGTCTCAAACCTCCATGTAAGGCAACTTGTTCCTATTTTTGTTCTAAAAACTTCTCAAACGATGACAGGCAACAAATCCATGATTCCTTTTGGAAATTGGGTAACGCTGAGACACCGGCCTTTTATTGCAAGTATATAAAGAAAAACAACGTTCAAAGGAGGAGACAAGAATCTAGCATTGTTAAAAAAATACATTCCAAGACTATCTTTCAACTGAAGATGACAGAATACTTCAAGTATGCAAGATATTTTTTTCTTAACACCAACGGCTGCCCTTAACCGTAAAAAAGAGGTAAACATTTAAAAAAAAAAGTAATACTTCCTCATCAAATCGAAGGGGTTCGAAATCATAGCCATCTGATTTCTTCCTCAAGTTACCAATCTTCCAAAATCTTGTAGGGTCATATTTTAAGGAACTAGCCATATCATTTACAACGTATCTCGTATATAAAGTATTTGAAAGATTATTATTAAATTCGTCAAAATTTTCCATATTAAAAGAGTAGACCGTTGGAGAAAGTGTTTTTAGGTAAACCTTCCATGCTTTATTTCTTTTATTACGAAGAATGCGCAGCTCTTTAGTGTAGCATAGGTGGTTAAGGCTTGCATTATTTGAAAGAGAGACTATTACTTAAGGAGTTGTTAATGATAGCATAAAATTTGGTTACTGCTTCGTCAATATTCGAACAAGCTAATTACTATCAATTTCAGATCTAATTAAATCATCAGACAGCGCTTTGAAATTTGCTTTTCTGAAGTCATGAGTATAGGAGCAGTCGAAGGAGTTACTTTTTTCAAAAATATAACCACTCAAATCAAGAAAAATATCCAGAGGTGGATGGTAATTATCTATAGTAATTCCAGATTTAGACTCTAGAACGAGTGTACTAATAGCGGCAGAGGAAAATATTAAATTGAGAGTTCGATTTTTTGAATTTTTAATACAGCTTGTTTGCTGTAAGTCTGTAGAAGTAATTTTATCAAGAAAAGAAAGTTCAAATTAAAGTCGCCTAAAACTAGAATAATGCTGTCGGAGCCAAACATATTAATAACGAAATCAATTGCCATGGAAAGTTCAATATAAACGAACAGCAAACTTTTTGATGGAATGTATATGTTTAGAATATACAAAGTCTTTGACTGTATAATAAGCTTTACACAGACTAATTCAATAAATAATTCAAATGGAAATGAGACAGACGAAGAGAAAAATTAGTTTCTTACTGCAATCAAAACACGTCCTACTATTTCTTTTCATTACCTTTATGACCATCTTTTCTATAAACGAGGAACTCTGGGCAAAAGAGTTCTGTGTCCAAGAAACATGAGTTTAGCCAAGTTTCTGTTAAAACAAATATGTCATGTGGAAATACATGAGAGTTTGAAAAAATGTCTTACTGCGAAGCCCACTTACGTTTTGGTAGAAGAGGGTAAACCTGTTAAGTTTTTTGCCATTGTAGATTTAGTTGGATGGCGTTTTTTCCTAACTGAAATGAATTCTAACTAAAATCTCTTGAGGCCAAATATAAGTGTAACAAATAGACTCAAAATATATTGGATTTGTTATTATTTTAAATGAAGAGAGGTAGGGTAGGTAGGGCCTTGCTAGAGACCAAATGTGAAATAACTATCAGTGGTTGTGCCCGAGTCTAAACGAAAAAAAATGAAAATTTATTTTGGCTTTGAGTTGGCTTTGATAGGATTAGAGTTTAGTGAAATATTAGTACCTGTATCTGTAGGGTACAGGTGAGATATTTGGATGGGATTATGTGTTTCCGGAGAGTAATGACTCGAAGCTGTGGAACTACTTCTCAAATTAGTTCGCTTAGAAGGCGGACTATAATTCTTAAGAATCGATGAATCGTCTCGACCTCTGTTATTATTATTTTGTTTAGGACCATCAGATACAATTACCCTGTCGACTTTAGGATCTGGCTGTAAACGAAGATACTCATCAGTAAAAGTGATTGCAGATGGATTACAATCCAGAACTAATTCATCGGTACAAGTCGAACTATCTAATTTGTTATTGGTTGAGGTGTAAGAATTGAGATTTGAAACTGTAGAGTTGAAAACATTCAAAAGATCTTGGAAACTTTTTGAAAGTTTTATAATTTATGCTTTGAAAGAAGAAATTTTGAAAGCTAAATGGGATAAAGAAAGCTTACGCCAATTGGGGTAGTACCAGTAGGCAAAATGAGATTTAGATTTTTTTTTCTATGAATACATTTGTTGAACCAACGCAATTTGAATGCTAAGGGTCCAAAACAGGCAAAAATAGGGATATTGCTCAATTCCTCACTGCAATTTTTATTAGAACAGACATTTCCACCTAGAAGTATGTTAATAACTCTCAAAAAATAATTGAAAAAAAATAATAATAAATTAATAAAAAAATAAAAATATAAGTAACTAGTTGGAATCGAACCGACACCTCAAAGATCGAACTATTGGGAATCGAAGCGACACCTCAAATATCTAACTTCCTGAAAGAACAACGGGTTTTTTTTTCATTTTTATTTTTTATTTACTTATAACTAACTTAATCTTAAGAAAACTAGCTTACATATTAACTTAATTAACTTACTGGCCCCATGCGGGCGCTCTAAATTACTCGCTGTGTTAAGTAATTACATTTCGGCCTAAGAATAACTTATTTTAATATTAATACTAAAATACTGATGGGTTTTATTTTTCCCCAGAAAAAAATTAAAACTAGGCATCTGATCAATTTTTTTCCTTAAAAACTATCTTAATCTACTTATAATAAACTTAAGCTAAAAGATAAACTAAAGCTACTTAAACCTAGAACAGCCACAGCAGCAGTTTTTTATTTCAATTTTGTATTTTTTTTATGTTCTGTATTTTTTTTTGTATTGTATTTTTTGTATTTTTTTTTCTTGGTGCTGCCGTAACTGCATTTCCCTTCCTAATTAAGTCTAACATAGGCAATAAAAGTCGACAGCAATTATCGGTAATTAAGCCACCAAAACTGGTGGACCTGAACAAAATATTCCCTACGGTCCCTATCGGACACAGCCCTACTGAACCGAAGGCGCTCTGCCTCGCTCCTTGCGACAATGTCTCGGTCGTAAAGGAGCCGCCTATCCAAAGTTTTACGCCTGAAGTGGTTGATCAGCGGAATAGCCGAACCATCCTGGCAAGCCTCGGATGGGATAAAAGCGCTCGAACGTGTGCTCTCGAAATATTCATCTTGGGGGTAGTAAACCTCGAAGATTTGTCCATTAGCCGAGGTCATTGCTCTTGGAATGTGACCTCAAATGAGCTTAATTAAAATGTTATCTATGCCGTATATATTGGCCCCGTTGTATAGGACTTCGTTAGCATAGTAATGTTTGTACTTCGACTCTGGTGTTCTGTGAAGTCCAAGGCAAGTACGAAGACACTGTCTCTCAAACACCCGAATCTTTTCCATTAGAGATGGTGCAACGTTGAACCACACATGGCATCCATAGACAATCATCGGCCTAATGAGGGCCATGTAGCAAATCACTTTTACCCTGCTATCAAGGCGGCTGCTATAAAACAACCATCTTGTCAATGCAAAAGCTCCCCTAGCCCTGGCCAGAGCAGCCTTTATATGTCGGTTGAAATATAGAAATTGATCCAGCCAGATGCCAAGGTACTTTACTACACTTTAACTCGCCAGTGGATGTCCATGTGGTCTACCGATCACTAGCTTGCGCCAGTTCTTTCTCGTATCCCTAGAAGCCCTAGACACAGGGGTTCTAAACAGGATAGTTTCAAATTTCTGGAAGTTAATTTTTAGCTTCCAATCATTACAATATTGCTGAATCTTATCGAAGTCACGTTGCAAGAGCATTCTGATAACCTCAATTTTTGGACCTATTTTGTACGCAACTAAATTGTCGGCATACGCAATTGCATGAGGTAGACTCCCAATGAGATCGCTGATGTGAATAGTAGATAGAATGGGCGAGTTCACCGCTCCCTGTTGCAGCTCATTTTTAATATCAAATGTTGTGGTAGAAGTCACATTGCCACTCTTGACAACAAACTTTCTACCATTAAGCATGTCGTAAAGCATATATAACAGTGGTTTACTTATGCCCCATCTGGTTAGCTTCAGATAGAGACCTTCTAACCATACGGTGTCGAAAGCCTTCTCCAAACCAACGAGACAGGCATCCGTGCATTGTTTCTTAGCATTGTTCCATTGGACAGCAGATACTAGTTTAATTGAATGAATTGTGTCATGTCCCGACTTAAAGCCGAACTGGGTGTCTGGAATTATATTTTTGTCCTCGGCGATGGTGGCGTTTGCCAGATTGTCTTAATTGAACCCAGTAAAACCAAGGTTCTCAGATCGCCATTGCGTGATGCTATTTCGCAGGTAGAAGTGATTCAGTAGAGCTCTGTTCTCTAGATCGTGATTTGGGTGAGTGGACTCATTCACCTAATATACTTGCTAAAAAGCAGAACTGTCTCAACCTTCTCCAATGGATCTTTAATCATAAGGAAATCGTCATCCAAGACGGCGTTCCCCAGATCTATTCCTGCGGTCAGGAGTATGTTTTCGCTGTATGTTGTTCTCTGAAGCTTAAGACAAGGAAGATCATTTTGATTATTCTTTCTAAAGATTTTATTTATCTCAGGAAACATACTCGGGTCACTAGAATTAATGGCCCGAATTCTGTGAATATTATTTATTAATTAATAGAATTAATAGACAGCCGATAGTTTTGTTTTATGAGCGAGTTAACATTTTTTATAGACGACTTCAGTGTCCTAATCTCCAGATCGTTTCTATCCGTGAATCGCCTGCACAAGAGTCAGTTGCGTTTTGTTTTTTGTATCGTGGAATTGTTCTATCCATTGTTCGTTTTATAATATCATCCATTCGAAGCAGGTATTCATCGATCTCTACATTCGATATATTCCTGTCGTTTGGAGGCATAATGTCGTTGGAAAGGAGTTCTCTTGTCAGGGTGTTGGAGAAACGTGGCCAGCGTGCCTTACTAAAATTGTAAGAGCGCGCAGGCACAAATTCATCCAACACCACAAGTTCGTTTAGTAGCTGTACGATGGCGGTAAGTCCGCAGTGGTCACTGTCGAATTCTACCGTCTGTAAAGAGTTTCTTGTCTGTTGGCCACAGGGTCAGTTACTGTCAGTCTTGCGTCTAACAGTAGTAGATCGAGAAAAGCACCGCTCCTTGGGAACGATGGTCTATCTGTAGCAAAAAGATCAAAACCATACTCAAAACTATGTCGACCCATCCACTTAAATAGATGATTCCCTCTGAGATTCGGCATTTGGTTCCCCAATCTTTATGTTTGGCGTTCCAATCCCCGGCCATTAGATAATAATTCTCAACAGCGCAGTTTTAAACATTTAAAAAGTTCATCAAGCTCTGCAATAAAATTAGTGGGTTGAGGTGCATCTGGTGCGTACACTGCGATTATATACATTCGCTTCCCATGTTGGAGAGGAATGCATATAATGCAGGTATCTAGCGACCCGAATCTACGCACTTCATTATTATATAAGACTTTAAAACTAATGCCTTTTCGTAAACAGATTGCAACACCACCACATTGAACGGAGTTGGGCCGGTCTCTTCTTACGATATTGTAATTGTTGTGAGTCAATTTGTGTTTCTGGTATAGTTTGGTTTCGCTAGGCAAAAAGACATCTGGACTGTGATCATGCAACAAATGAAACAAATTTGCTCTATGTACAGCCAGGATTTTAAAGGGGTTCTCGTACAGCGCGCCCATTAAGATTTAAACTGCCCTAAGCTGGGAAGATAAGCGTAGACATGGTCCAGTCTTTTCTTCTGCTTTCCGAGCTGTTGTTGTAGGCTGGTTAACTGGGCCTGCATGACCAGCAACACAGACTTAATATCTGCCTGGGCCGTAAGTGCCGTAGGCACGGGGACCTGTTTGGCAACCTTTGGTTTTGGCTGTACCGTTGTTGTTGCCCCCAGTACACATTTTAGCTGGGTCTTGTCTTTGACCCTGTCCTGCCCGAGTTTACACTCCCCTTAATTGTGATTCTCACTGCATTTGACGCAACGAGACTGCATTTCGCAGATCACCGCGGCATGCAGAATCTTTGGCAGCGCATGCATTGGAGCATGTCACCGCGTCTCTTTAGCTTATCCCATGTTACAACTTGGTAGTCTAGGACAGAGATACTCCTAAGGCTATCCAGTTTGCTTCTGGACGACAACTGTACCAGGAAGAACGGTAGTTTCCGTTGCTCCCGTCTGGCTCTAACTGTGGAAAATGGCTTGACCCCGACGAACTCGAGGTTATTAGTCGCGATACTGCGGAGCTTTTCTAAGAGCGCCGTCGGGTCTCTATTATTATCAAGGCCCTTTAGGAGGACTGTTTGGAATTTCTCTTCTTTAGGAGTGAAACTAAAATGTTCTTATGTTGACTCCTTCAGAATTGTTCTTATTTTTTATGCTGCTCCACTGTGAAGCAGTGCTCTTGCTCAACCGTATGTGGTGCCCTTAATTTGGCTGCCTCCTTTTGCTCTTTGGCAAGCCTCTCCATCTGCCTCCGGGCCATTTGTTTGTCCTTGATGGCTATGATTTGAGCCTGCAGCAAAATTAATTTTTTCATCCTCGTCTTCTGACTCGGATGAGGGCGGCTGTGACGTCAAGTCAATTTATTTGTTTGGGGTGTCGTCTGGCGTAGTATAATGCCCCTCTCCTCCGTCAGACACGTACGACACCTCCATGTCTGACGGAACGCAGCTTGCTTAAAACTGTTGGGTTATATTAGCTGCTGCATTTGGTTTTCATCATCATCATCGGCGCAACAACCGGGGTCCGGGCCTCCTTCAAAAAATTCTTCCATACGTCCCGATTGCTGGCTGACTCCATCCAATTGCGCAACCCAAGGCTTCGGGCGTCCTGGTCTACGCCATCCTTCCAACATAAGCAAGGTCTGCCACGTTGTCTTCTACCATAAAAAGTACCGCAAAAGACTTTCCGAGATGGTTCCTCTTCGCTCATGCGAGCTAGGTGTCCAGCCCACCGGAGTCTACCGAGCTTTATTATTTCAACAACATCTGCTTCGAGATAGATTTCATACAATTCATAATTGTATCTTCTCCGGAATCGTCCTTACTCACACACGGGGCCAACAATTATCCGTAAGACTTTTCTCTCGAACGCGGATAAGAGATCAGAGTGCCTTTTTGTAAGCGCCCAAGTCTCGGATCCGTATGTGAGTACTGGTAAGACCATAGTCTTGTACAGCAGCAGTTTGGTTTTTATGGTAAGGTTTCTAGATTTAAAGAGCCTTGACAGACTATAGTAGGTTTTGTTGGATTTCAGCAGCCGCCCGCGTATTTCTTCCTCCATATTGTTATCGGCTGCTACTTTTGACCCAAGATAGTTAAAGGATTGCACTACTTCAAGTTCGTGCTCCGCTACCCTGATGGTTGTACTAACATTTCTCGCAGACGTTGCCGCCATGTACTTAGTCTTCCCTTCATTTATGTGCAGCCCCAGGTATTTTGCCGCTTGCTCGACCTGAGTAAAGGAGTCTTGTACAGCTTGTTGGCTTCTGCCGATGACGTCGATGTCGTCTGCGTAAGCTAGTATCTGGCTAGATTTGGTGATGATAGTCCCTCTTGTTGACGTGCCAGAGTCACGGATTGCTTTCTCCAACGCCAGGTGAAGAGGATGCAAGCCAGACCATCCCCTTGTCGGAGTCCATTAAAGATGTTGATTGGTCTGGATAGCAAACCGGCTACTTTTACTTGGCTTGTGATGTTGGTCATGGTCAGCCTACATAGTCGTGTCAATTAATTTGGGATGCCGAATTCTCTCATGGCCTTATAAAGTTCTACCCTGGCTATGCTATCGTAGGCGGCTTTAAAGTCTATAAAAAGATGGTATGTTGGGATATTAAATTACAGACTTTTTTCCATCGACTGCCTAAGGGTAAAGATCTGTTCAATTGTTGATTTGCCTGGTATAAAACCACATTGATATTTGCCGATTATGGTATTAGCGTATGGGGCTATCCGTTCTTGTAGGATAGAGGAGAATATCTTTTAGGACGTACTCAAGAATGTTATACCCCTATAGTTGCTGCATTTTGTGATATCTCCCTTCTTATGTATGGGACATATGATGCCTTTTCGCCAGTCTTCTGGCATCTCCTCGTGTCCCCATACGTTTGATCAGCTTGGCAGATATACCATCGGCTCCTGAGGCTTTATTATTTTTGAGCCGATTAATTGCCTGTTTTATCTCCTCAATGCTTGGTGGCTGCAGCATGAGATCTTCTTCTTGAAATGTTGGAGTCTCCATTTCTTCCGTGAGCTGACCGTTCAGCAGTTCATTAAAGTACACTTCCCATCGCTCCAGAATGCCTTCAGGATCGGTGATCAGATTACCCTCTCCGTCTTTACAATATGTACAGCGTGGTGTATATTGCGACATGTTTCTGATGGATTGGTAGAACTTCCTCGCTCTCTATTTCTTTCCATTACACAGACAATGTTTTTTTCCCAGGCTGCCTTTTTTCGTCTGTGAAGTATTTTTCCTATTCTTCTGAGCTCTTTATATTCATCTTCGCGTGCCCGCGTTCTATGAGACTGTTACATTGCTCGGTATGCAGCATTCTTACGTTCAGACGCTAGTTTGTATTCATCATCAAACAAGTCGCTCCGTTCTCTGCGACTACTGCCTAAGATGGTATCAGCAGTACTAATGACTTTGTTCTTAAGGCGTGACCATTTTTCCTCTACGCCCGACATTCTGTCCCCAGGACTTACTCTTCCCTCATCGAGCTCTCCGAGGGCGAGCCTTAGTGCGCGACTGTATTGGTTGCTTTTGCATTCATCGCGTAGGGCCTGATTCGAGCCTGACCAGCGAATGCAATACTTCTTCGCATAGCAATCCGCCCTCGGAACACCATACCAACGAGATAGTGGTGGTAGTCGATGTTGGCACCTCGATACGTTCGTATCGTCCTCAGGCTCGAGTAGTGGCGGCGATCTACGTCACTCATTTGTTGTTGTTGTTGTTGATCGCTACTACCACCTTCCAGGCTTTTACGGTTTTCTAGAACAGATTCCCAAAAAATATTTGTGAAGTGCCCCACGCTCGACTCGAACCTCCGATCCGGGATCCTCGTCTCCGTGCTCTGCCACTCTACCACTTGAGCTAATTAGATATTGAAAATAACTCCTCTATTTGCAATAATCAATTACTGGGGCTGATTTGCCCCTGTAATGATGTTCTTCCACCCAAATGTTAAGACGTTTGTACAAAATGTTTCCAAATATCTTACGTATCGTGTTAAGCAGAGAGATCCCTTTGTAATTTTTAACCAGGTTCGGGTTTCCTTTTTGGAAAACTGGGAGAATAACTGACGATTCAAAGCATGCTGGTAAACAATCGTTTTCATACAAGTCATTTAAGTTTTCGAATAGATAGTTGGTAAATTCATCAGAACAGTACCTACTTATAAAATTCGTGTGGTATAAGGTCTTCTCCGGGTGTTTTGGCTTCTTTCATCCCTTTTAACACTGATTTCAAATGTGAATGGTAAAAAGTAAATGGTTGATTCATTTTTTTATCTTGAATATAATTAACGCAATATTGAAAAGGCATCGCTGATTTCTTAACATTTAGAAGTGATTGAAAGTGTGATTTTAGATCTGATGCCGGGATTTTCATACCGATTTTAAGTTTTGTTCCATTTATAAATCGTACAGCTTTCCAAAACTCCTTCGTATTTCTGCTTGCAATGATAATCTGTGCCTTTTCTTCAAAAAACTGGGTTTTCTCTAAGTTAAAAAAATCTATCTAAAACGTGTTTTGTCGCTTGCATATTCCTGCCTTAAATAAGGTGTGTAATTTCTTCTAAATAGCTTTAAAAAAGAAGACTTTTTCTCTCGCTCGAAAACACTCAGCATCAAATCTGTTTTGCTTGAAATTTGTTAGTTTTATTAAAGATCTTTCGTGCTGTTTTGCGTATTACCTCATTTGGATTTTTTCGATAGAGATTATTTCTCCTCTTACCTTTAAGGAATCAAGTTCCTTGTTTAATGCTGCTTGATATTCATTTTAAAATTATGTCTTCATCTTCCATCTGTGTAATGTTAGCTCAGTCAATCCTGTCGACTGATCCGAAAAACTATTATAGCGAGTTTCAATCACGAAAAGATTTCCTATTTCTGTCAAAAGATTTGATCTTTTTCAATTTCGAGAGTTTCATTGCAAGAAAAAGAGCAAATCTAGATCATATCTCAACACGAAAGATTTGATCTCTGATGAGTTGGCAGATTTAATCTGAATGCACACATACATGTAAATAGTCTTTCAGTCAAACGTCAAATGAAAAATATATTGTTATTTGTTGTTTGTTGTGAGCTTGTGTGCTTAAATAAATAAATTTATTGGCGCGACAGCTCCTTAAGGAGCCAAGGCCTAGTGACTTATACTCTCAACCATTCCTGTGTGTGTGTTGTTACTCTGCAAGAATGGAAGGGACCTACAGTTTACCGCCGAGTCCGAACGGCTACATGAGATGCACTTTTTCGAGACAAATTTTACTCTTGGAGGTTTTGTCAGTTCCTCGCAAGAGGCAGTACCCCAGAAAAAAGGTGGCTATGAAGCTGGATTTGAACCCAGGTTCTTTCGCTTAGCAGTCCGACACACTAACCACTAAGCCACGGGGCACTACTTGTAGCTTGTGTGCTTAGGCAAGACAATTAACAAATATCCATTAAATATACAAAATAACAAATAAATGTATTTTGAAGTGAGAAAATACAAATATGGCATTTTTAATATATCAACTGTACATGCCTGGTATATTTGTGTGTGATATCAAATACTGTGTATGCGCTGGGATCATAGGAATCTCCGCAACTACTCCAAAAACATAAAAGAGATTTATTCACGACTCACGGGTAGGCAAGTGATTTTGGGTTTTGGTATTGTTATTCAATACTGAATTCATATAACTATGTAGTTCCGTATATCCCTGCAAATAATTTGATTCGTTTGAGTGACTCGTTTTCTGAGTTCAGTCAATTCTGGTCATTTTACATATAAAAGACTAAAACCATTAATTGATTTAAAGAAACTATAATCGCATTTAGAGCACTTAAGTCCATTAAGTTGATATGATGCATCGTCATCCAGTGCTGAGTTTTAACAAAACTCATAGTATTTTATCCTCTATAAATGAAATGGTTCATGTGTGTAAACATAAGTAGTTAAATCCTTCTAACAAAATTATTCACAATTCTTAATTTCGTAAGGAAACACATGTCTTTCGGTATTTTGAAATTTCTTTCAAATCCACAATACGCGCAATCTACTGGACATTTATTTTGCTTTGCCTATAACCTTCCCATAAGCGGACAAAGTTTCATTAGACTTGGGTGAACAGTATGGGAGTGCATAACATATCTACGAACAAACAAACAAATAAAACAATAAAGAAACAAACAAACAAATTTTAATTTTTATATATTAAATGTTCAATACTAATTTAAAAAACTGAAAACCGAGTCAATACTGAATCAAACAATTGCAATGAAGATGTAATGTTATAATACAGATTAACATCGTTGTCTTTACTATAATCTGCAATCTTCAAGGCTTGTATTTCCAATAATCTTGAAGATCATTCCCTCACTATCGAACAAGTATGATTTTTGTATTTTGTATCCTTTTTACCATTATCTACAGCCTCCAGCTTTAACCCCTAACCATTTCGTACGTCTGTGAAATATAGGAAGGTACTCAACTCTATCGTTTCCAAAATTGATCAGCTAAATGTTTGGTCGCTCGTCAATGCTTCTGATGAAATAAATCAATTTTGCTAAAATTTTCGATGCGCGATGAAGCTGAAGATCGTCCAAGAAGGAAATGATTTGGCGTTAAACCTTTCGGTTCGTGTGGATGAGTATGCACGTCAATCAATGGTCTTTAGTTGATTATTTGTTCTACTTCTGTCATCAATGTATATAAACATACACCAGAAGGGCATTAATCTTTGAGTGTTGTATTTAACGCTATCTTCACGGACCGAACTAAGCACTCCCAGCAACCACCTGTGTAATGTGCTGCAGGTGGAATGGAATTCCATGTGATTCAGAGTGTAGTCAAACGCTTTCTTATCTCGGCTTGATTTGCAAGCAAGTCTGCAAGACTTCTTTGGAGCTCCTTTTCTGCGTTCATGTCCAATGTGTTTCTTTGCAGATGGTAGTGCCGCACAATAAGTTTCACGTAATCGTCATTATTACCATGGAGGATAACAGGATATTTAAACCAGTCGTCACCACCAGGAAGCTAGCACAGTCTCCCGTTCAGTGGAAAAACATCGTCATCTGCCAATTTTGATAAAAGCTTGTACAATAGATTTGTCTTTTTACTTTCTTGTTTATGCACCAGCTCATTATAATCTCTTGCAAACATTCGTCTTTGCAGTTGTCGAATGCAGAAAAGCACTCAGCATCATGTGTTTTAAAGAACTCAGTGAACGCAACCCACAAACAATTAAACGAACAGAACTTCTGAATTTGCCAAATATATTCCTCTCGTACTTGCAGTAATCTGCACTCTTCATCAGATTGTTTTATGGACGGCAATATTGAATAATTTTAATCATGGACGTATTATATATTCGCCAAAATTGAGAATGCAATGCTAGCTCTCCTGAACCCATTTCAGGAAAAAAATAACAACTTAAAATGTTGACATAGAAGCTCGCGACATCTGTTTTTAAAAATTCAAAAAAGTCGCATTTACCGGTAAAACATAACTGACACTTTTGAATTCCATCCATAGAAGTGTGGGATATCTTTGGTATTTTGCCTCTTGTTTTTTTAGATCGTGGACAACTTCCTTTTTTTATTGGTTTGTGCCTAAGACAAGCTAAAAGCACTAGAAGGAAAAAAGGGATTTTTTATTAATTAATTGTGGGATATTCTAAATAACACGGAGAGAAAAAAGAAAATTTTAAAATGCCAACGTGGGAAAACCTGCTGCCCAAGTCTGGGATTACTGGATGAAATGTCAAAATTGAGGTTTAATTTTTTTTCCGCTAGTGTACTCAGGGGTCGCCCAAAATAATTGAAACTAAAATGGAACCAACTTGAGGTAGGCAACTAGCATTCCATATATAATACGTACATGATTTTATTATTCTAATCATTCTTTGTCAAACTTTTATCGAGTGCAGACTGCGATAAGTAGCTAAAATATACTACGTTTTCATTAGAGTCGAAATTACCTCAATTCGAAATTTGCAGAAAAAGTTGTTTCATCTAAGTTTGCTGATTTCGTTTGACACTTTTTTACTTGGTACCTTAGGCAAGTTAAGGATTATTGAAAATAAAAAATTGAGATAAAATCAGAAATGAACTAACGATCATAGAGAAGCCCAAGAAAATTGCTGACAAGAAATGTCTGTCTGCCAGTCTATTATTTCTACGTAAATGTTAATTGTTTTCTTTCAAATAACTAGCCTTCCACTGTCATGAGGCACATAAAGAAAATACGTGCGACCCGGTCGTGCTCTCTTACCTTTTTATTTTCTTCTTTGACTTTTTATAATGTAAACTTTGACGTTTGTTATAGAATCTTTTTCAATTTTCAATAATGTAAACTTTGACGTTTGTTATAGAATCTTTTTCAATTGTGATTCAATTGTTTTCAAATAAGGTGCGTGCGACTTCACATCTCATAAATTGGAACCTTATTTCGTCGAAATTAAGTGGAAATAAGATAATTTCTCAACGAGATGCTCCTACGTCCGATGCCAATGCCGCCGCATCATATTCTTGTTCGTCGTTGGGGGCTCCGATAACCGATGCCAATGCCGCCGCATCTTTTCTTGTTCGTCATTGGGTGCTCCGATGACATATGCCAATGTCGTCGCATCACATTTATGTTCGTCACTGGGTCCTCCGATGGCCGATGCCAATGTCGTCGCATCACAATGTGGATGCATACCAGGTGCTCCTCAGACCGATGCCAATGCCGCTATCGCATCGCAATGTGGTTGCATACCGGGTGCTCCTCAGGCCGATGCCAATGCCGCCGTATCACCAACGGGTCCCTTACTACTTCTCATGCCACCGCATTGTTTCCTTCATCTTCAACTACATTTACTTTGGCCAATGCTAACACAACCACATTGCGATATTATGGTGTTCCTAGAACATCCTTTAAGGTTGCCGCTATGCCCGCAAGGGGATCGTTCCGCAATCCATCACAACATTTTAGTTGTCCATTGCCTGGAGCCACTAAACACGTCACGTTCGCACATACTCCTGCCAAATTTGGACCACAGTCATCGCCAACTACACAATGGTTTTCGCAACATCCACAAGCAACCAATGCTGCTCAGTTTTACTGGAGGTATTACAGGACACTAAAAATGCCAAGATTCAGACAGCTGCGGAACCAAAACGACGTTCGATTCTTCACACCACCGAAGGTCAGCCAGCTGATCAACTGAAGTGCCCAATCAAAAGTTCAAAGGTGGACTCAAGCAAAACGACATCGTTTATGTTTCACGTTCCTTGGGAGTAGGGCATGCTCTTCGGAATTACCGCCGCCGTGGAAGACTATGCGGTTTGGATAGATGCCAAAAAATCGTCATCAGTTGAGTCAAGATCGCGTTTCTCTAAGGATGTACCGATGCCACGTCCGCAACAACATAAAATCAACGAAACGAGGAAAGCAGTTTTTAATTGTACAGCCGGCCAAGTGAAGAATAGCAAGCTACTTTTCCGAGTACTGCGTATCACCCTGTAGGAACCATCGAAGAGAGTTGACACGCACGCTGTTATTTATTTATTTATTTTTTATTTATTTATTTGACTATAACTACAGATACATAATTGATCACAGTTATTTGGATTATACAAATAATATTACATTTACATAATTAGTGACGATTTAAATTGAATAAAAGTATAATTTGTTTAAATTTCAATGAAGTAAGATTAAAATCTACGAAGGAATTATAATTATTGAACTGTTTACATAAGAGAGAGAACGGTTCATTATTTAAGTAGTTTAAAGTAGTTTCATGTGTTCGCAAAATTTTATAATTTCGACTTGGACGGAATGGCACATTTAATTTTATTAAGGAAAGCAAATAAGGAGAATTTATATCACCGTTTAAAAGTTTAAATATGAATGCAGCATTGAGTGATGACCTCCTATCCTCGAGTGTATTAAGACCAATCAGTAAAAGTCGCGAACGATATGGTGGAAGATGGTGATGATTATCCCAGTTAAGATGACGGAGAGCAAATAATAGAAACTGTTTTTGAATGGATTCAATGCGGGCAATGTGACAGGAGTAATATGGGCACCAAACTTGGCAACCATATTCCAAGATCGAACGAACCAGTCCAACAAACAGGCTCTTTGTCACATAAGGGTCGTTGAATTCTTTTGACCATCGTTTAATCATTCCTAGACGAACAGAAGCTTTTGCAGTTATAGAGTCGATGTGCATTCTGAAGTCTAATTTTGAATCAAATATTACTCCCAAGTCTATAAAATAATTAACTCTTTCAAGTTTTGAATTATTTATAGAGTATTCATTAAAGAAAACATTTTTAACTCTAGCGAAGGTCATTACTTTGCATTTCTTAGAGTTCAGTGTGAGATAATTCTTATTACACCATTCCTGCAAATGATCAATATCAGATTGCAGTTGAAGGTAATCAGCATTATTTTTATATGAATATGAAATTTTCGCATCGTCAGCATAGAGATGTATATCACAGTATTTTATCACAGAGGGTAAATCATTTATAAAAATTACGAATAACAGTGGTCCCAGGTGGCTTCCTTGAGGCACGCCAGACTTGACATCTATTGCGTTGGATACATGAGACTTGAACTTAACATATTGAGTACGAGATGATAAATAACTTGCAATCCATTGCACAAGTTTTGGGGACCAGCCGAAAAGTGAAAGTTTTCTAACAAGCAGCTGATGATTAAGTTGATCGAAGGCTTTGGAGAAGTCAGTGTATATTACATCCGTTTGATGACCATTCATGAATCCTTTTGTTATGCATGATGTAATTTCCAACAGATTTGTAATGGTAGATTTGCCCTTGACGAATCCATGCTGTCTGTCCGATAGATGCGATTTTACACCATGTATCAACTCATGGACTATTAAAGATTCCATCATCTTGGGAATAACGCTGAGTTTTGCTATACCTCGGTAGTCACGCATGTTGCATCGGCTTCCTGATTTAAAAAGTGGAATTATAAATGAAGACTTCCAAGCGTGCGGGAAAACGGAAGACGACAAAGATTGGTTAAACAAATAACATAAAGCACTAGCCAAGGAATGACAGCAGTTTATTAAAACACAGGAAGGAACATTATCAGGTCCAGTAGAAAATGAATATGTTAACTTCTTTATTGCACTTGTCACATCGTTTTCTTGAATAAATGGCAAGTCGTTTGTAATGCTCATGTTAGAGGTAATTTGATGCAGCCCAGCCAACCCATTATTACATTTGTAGATGCCTTTAAACATTTCTGCAAACATATCACAGATCATTACCCCATCATTTGAAGAAATTTGATCTAAATTCATATAGGACGGGAATTCAGCTATTTTTCTCTTATTTTTAACAAATTTCCAAAAAGATGAAGGATTCCGTAATAGGTTAGCTTTCATAGATATTATGTAGTTTTTATATGCAGCCCTTGATTTGACTTGGAATTCTCTTCTTATTCTGCTGAACTCTTGAGCAGTGGAAACTGTAAACTTGAATTTGAGCTTGTTGTGGAGTTTGTTTTTTTTGTTTTTAAGCCTTTTAAGGAAAGGTGTGAGCCAAGGAACACAATTATATACAATTTTGATGCGGCGACAAGGTATTGTTTTCAAAAAGCTGTTGTACAATATTTCATAGAAAGTATCAGTTGCTTTACTAGCATCCATATTAAAAAAGACACTATCCCAGTGAAATTGAGAAAGTTCCATATTGAGTTTTTCAAAATCAGTTTTCTTGAAGTCAAATTCATAGCCATGATCGTATTGACTAGCACAAACGGAGGTCGGCATTTCCATTAAAACTTCAAAGCAAGGGTGAAATCTAACATCATCCAATAAAGGGCATGATCTTTGCACCGTTAAGCCATTAACATCATCCGTAAACACGAGGTCGAGAAAATTACCTCTTTCATTTTTAAACGGGTTAACTTGATTTAAGGCTAAAGAGCACATTGAGTCCACAAAAGAAATACTCGTTTCTGATGTCAACGATGTAGGTGACAAAAATTTGTCATCTTCTTGAAGAACGTCCCATTCAATGTCTGGTTAATTAAAATCACCAACAAGTTGTAACCGATCATTGGGATTCATCAGGGAAACGATGTACTTAATGTTTATAACACATTGATCGTAAAGTTCACAATTCATTTTTGGTGGAATGTAGACACAGACTATAAAAAGTTGGAAAGTTTTGAGGAGAGTTGTAACACATACCATTTCTACGCTTATTGAGGGCATAGAGACAATTTTACAGTTGTAGCAATTTCTAATGGCAATTAGAACTCCACCACCAGACTTTTTACTGCTAGTTAAGGAAGACCGATCTGACCGAAATATTTGATACGAACTACATAGTATTTCATTGTCCAAAATAGACTTATCTAACCATGTTTCAGTAAAAAGTATTGCATCATAGTTAAACCCAAGACTTGAAGCAAACATTGATTTTAGTTTTGTCTTCAATCCTCCAATATTTTGGTAGAACATTGAGAAATAACTCATTGAGTATTTCGTACATTTGACCTCTTTTTGGCTACAGTAGGTCGCTTCCGAAAAGGGTGAACTATTGAGTTTACCGGCCAGAATTTCTCATCATTTAATAATTTAAAAATATCATTATTACGCTTTACATCAATAATGAAGGAGGAGTAGTTCCGATCTACATTCAGCTTCATTTTGCGAATGTTAAGACAAGATGAGTCTAAATTTGAAATAAAAATTGGCAAAGGTCTTTCCATACCAACGAGATCAAATTCCTCTGCGGTTCTTTCTCCCCCCACTGCGGAAGTTGAGGGCAACAGTTCAATACCATCAGATAAGGATCCTGCCGGGTCAGAAATCCTCTCATCCGTAATGGAAGCTATTGAGGAAACCGGTGGGCCGCCAGTAAACTCATCATTGGATTGAACTGTTGGTTGTTTCTGAGGTTTTTTTGATACGGCTACCAATTTATCGTTCTCAGCTTGGGGTTTCGGACCTGAACGGAGAGTTCTAGGTTGCAACAAAGATGGTGACGACGAAGATTTCTCCAAGACTTGAGATTCCCGGTGATCATTTTGTTGCTGAAGAATTTTTTCCGTTGAGTTCTTACATCGATCCGATCGACTTTCATTTGAAACCGGTGAAGGCGTAAGCAAAATCAATGGTACTTGAACTTCAGGATTTATTTGCGGACTTTCAATGGCCTTAAAACTTTCACTCATTCTTTCTGACGATAAAACATCGAAATCGAATAACTTTTGAATATCCGAAAATTTTGTGGAGACATTGTTGAATAATTTTTGGAGTTTAAGGACTTTCCAATGTAATTTATCCACCGAGATTTTGTCATGCTTAGTACAAAAGTACCGTAAGCCAGCTACAGAAGTGAATTTATCAGCATCCTTACCTTTAATACCTATGCATTTAGCATGAACTAGTTGCAAGTATACGGCACAAGAAACTGTTACATCACTAGAAGTATTTTTACAGACTAGACAGCTTAAGGAATCCATATTCAAAATACGAAGGGCGTTTTACATGAGCTACACAAAAAAAAATATAATTAACAACAAAAAAAAAGTTGGCAACCCTTTAAATTGGTATTCCACGGGTCGAATTAAATGGGTTTTTCACAAAAATTACTATAACTTAGGAAATACGCTAAGCACAGAAATCGTTAACCACTTATTGAAAAGCTGTTGATACTTCCTTTCAGATTTTAAATTTTGATTGTTTTCAAAACTTAAAATTTTAAAATTAAAAAATCAAAAAAAATAATATTTGATATAACAGTGAATTGTTCACTTAGAGTTCACTTAGAGTATTTGCTTTAAAGGAAATAAGATTTCTTAGAAATTGCAAAAACTAAGCACTGTATCACCACAAATTTCAATTAAAATGAGAAATGCAACAACTATAAATAGATTGTTAGTGTTTATAATATTTAAGATCGGTTTATAACCACATAGAAACGCGAATTACTCGGGAGCAAACTATAGCACTTGAAGATAGGAACAGAGTTACCACACTTATGGATGAAGGATCTTCGATTACGATGATGGATTGTCGCCTCATTGAGGAACTAGGTTTGAATGGCATTCGACGCAAATTGGACCTCCAATAGTTTGGAGGAAGAACTGCCCAGGAAACTGCAAGTGTCGTTAATGTGAACATCAGTGGAGTGCACACAAAGGAAAAACATTTGCTTCGTAATGTGTATGCTGTCACTGACTTATGACAGAACCGTGAAGTCTATCCTGCAGCACCATTACGTGGATGACTTCTGGGATAGCTTCGAATCAATTGTCGAAGCCATCAGTATTTCGAAGCAAGTACGTGAGATACACAAAAGAGCCGGATTTGAGCTGCGAGGTTTTAGTTCAAATTCACCAGAAGTATTACGTGCTTTGGAGAACGATTCAAAATCCTCAAGGATTGTAATTGCGGAAGACCCACTGATTGATGGAAATTTAAAAACGGAAAAGGTACTTGGTATGTTTTGGCAACCCTTGAGCGACACTTTTAGATACCAGCTGAGGTTTCACCAAGTCGACCAGGATATTATTACTGGAAAAAAATGCACTTGTAAAAGAGAGTTTTTGAGTGTCATCATGTCGGTGTTCGACCAACTTGGATTCTTAGCGAACTTTTTGATCAGTGCAAAACTATTGATGCGTGAAGTTTAGAGGTGTGATTTGCGCTGGGATGAGCCGTTAAGCAACATCAATGCAGCCTGGATCAAGTGGTGTCAGAAGCTGAGCGAGTCTGTACAGATTCGTATTCCACGCTATTACTTTATCAACGCTATGCCAAGACAGTAGAGTTTAGCGGAACGAACATGGAACGTTTTATTTTCAAGTCAAGAACTAGTTACGGAACGATTTAGCTTCTTTTTTTAATAAAATCGTTATAGTTCGACCTATGATGATATGAAAGAAAAGATAAGCTTTCAAAAAAGAAGCTACGTCTATGCGGCATGTAAAGTGTAATGAAATTTCTCAAAACCAAGTAATAAAAAATAAATTATGTTTTTATTATCATATAAATTCAAATAAAAAAAAAATAGCACTACAATAAAAAAATAACACAACTTCATGAACAAAAAAACAAAGCAAAAATATTAAAAATTCACTTTTCTTGAGAGAAAAAAGGACTAAATAGTTTTATACATTACAATTAACATATGTAAGTAAAGATAGCATTGCAAAAACGAAAAAAGCTCAATTTATGCATAATTTTTAACTTCATAAACTTTTAAAACAAAACAAAAATATAACAGTCTTTTTTTAAGCAGAACTTAGGAATATAACAAGGAAAAAATAGCATTAAAAACAAAAACAGTTCAGTTTATGCATAAGTTCATAAACTTTTTAAAAAACAATATTACACAGTATCTTTTTTTAAGAAAAAAATAAGGAAAAATTGTATTTATCATAACAATCTCCAAGGATAAGTAATCACCTTGCTGGCTGACAAACGGCTGCGTTTATCGGATAGGATCAACCCGGCCTTATAAAAGGTTCGTTCGCAAGGAACAGATGTTGCTACTAAATTAAGCCTCTTGAGCATATACGGATACAATATCAGGTAAACACATTTTCTGGCATTCCACCAAAGTAAAGGATTTTCCATTCTGTTTAGGCGTGGTTCGTTTAAGTATTTCTCGAGTTCAATTATCCCAGCAGCAACTGTGGTTTGTGGTACTAAACTGGACATCTCTTTATCGAAAGCATCCAAAATAGATGCATTTGTTGATGAAGACGATGCAACTACTTCTTCAACAGGAGAAGTATAGGATGCGGTTCGGATTTACAATGCAGGCTGTTGTTGAGATGCAATTTTATGCTTTAGTTTCTCAAATACTGATGAAAAATTCCAATTGTCTCGGAAACCTTTGTTTTTGAATCTTGGGTTAAATATTGTAGCCTCAGCGTAAAGAAAATTCTTTTCCAAATTGTTAAAGCGGCTTTGAAATTCTTGAATTTTCACTACAAATTTTCGGACAAATTCTGGAATTTGGGGATCGGAAAGCTGTACGGTAAAACGGCTTGCTTCAATTTTAATAGTCGGCAATAAACAATGACCTTCGAAAGCTGACATTTTGTTCGGAGGATATCTCGACAGTGTTGTTCATGAATATTTTTAAAATTGGCAGAATTCTTTCTAAAATATCCCAGTCTTCATTATTTAAGGAAAGCTCGTTTTTTACTATTGCTTATGTAGCAATTACTGCGTTTTTTATTTTTAAAATACGATCCAGCATTTCGTATGTAGAATTGCATCATGTTTGAACGTCTTGTTTTAATTTTAAGGGTGGCATATCCATTTGAGTTTGAATATCTTTGAGCTTGTATAAGGCTTGTGTGCTCCTCTTGAAAAACTCAACGACACTTTTCACTTTTCTAGAGTACCTTCAACGTTTTGAAGTACAGCTTGTACCACTTAGTTCAACAAGTGAGCAAAACAGCCTATGGATCGCCAATTCCCTTTTTGAACCGCAGCAAGAATGTTTTTGGCATTGTCACTAACAATAGCTACAACTTTCCATTTGCAAATCTGGTCCTTTAAAAAAGCGCACATATTTTCGCTGCTGTGGCTCTGGTTGTTTTCTGAGCAACCAAGTAAATTGGAGCATAACATTGCATTTTCCGTATCAATATAATGAGCAGTTACAGCAATAAAGCTCTGAATGTTAATGGATGTCCATGCATCAGTTGTGAGACATATTGCTGGAGCGTTCTCAGTTTTCGGCTGAACTTCCTGTTGTAGCTTAAGAAAAAGCTGAAGTAACAGACTTTGTGACAAAGTTTCGTTACTAACGGTTACAACCTCTGGATTCAATGGTGCCGAAACTGTTTCCGAAGGTGCCGATGCATTCGGTGTTATAAGATGTTGGCGCTCTAATGGGCTAATGAAAATTCCAGCGTGTTTTCTTTTCTGCTTAAATTTCCTAAACTCCCTGAAGACAAACATATCACTTCCTTGCAATAATTGCACTTAGCTTTTTCACGTCCGGTCTCAGAAAAATGGTCGTATAAAATGCTCGCTTTTCTTTTGCGCATAGCCATTTCGAAAAAAATTATTTTAGGTTAAAAAATTATAAAGTGGGAAGGCAAGCAAAAGCATTTAATGCATTAGTGTGCGTTAAAAAATTTAACCTACATACATTATATTTTATTAGGTTGTCCCTTAATTCGTAGGCAATATTTAAAGGCAATAAAACAGTTATGGAAATCAGATGGCTCACTTAATTAAAAAAAAAATATTTTACTAGTGATTTTTAAGTGGATAATATAATTTAATGCGATTTTGTTTATATTTTTTCCAAAATCTCAAGCCCTTAGACCACTGTCACACTAGACCAAGTTTGTGCAACCCAGTCATGCACTTTATTTTATTTGATAGATGATAAATTTTAATTTTGCAAAAACTTAAATAAACCATTGAAAAACACCTCTTGTTGTAAACTGTGTTAGAATTCTTGGTACAAAATTAAAAATCCGTTTTTACCTGCTGCAGGTTTTCACAAGTATCTTTAAACCTATCTGTTTTTCCTGTTTTAGTATACACATTAAATAAACATTATCTAAGCCACCAAAAAAATTGTTTTTATTCATAACATTTGCGGCTTATAGCAATAAGACCCTCTTTTCCTATTTTTACCTGTTGCGGGTTTTTTGAAGTAACTATCATAAAATATGTGGGGTTTTCTGCACACTTGTTAATGATTTTTATTACTTTTATCATAGTAACGTTCATTAAAAAAAAATATTAAGACTTTTATTAGGTACGCATTTTTAAAAGTCAAAAAATTAGCATGGGCCCTTACTGTCAGACGATATTTTTGAATATTGAATTCTTCAAAATGTAGAGAAATTTTAATTTATTTTACAAAAATCATTACTCCATACTTGAAGTTCATCTATAAATGTGTGAGTAGTACCCTCAATATCCAATAACATAAAACAATAAACAATGCAACGCTTGAATACAAGCTATGAAATATAGCTAGATACGGAAAACCTTGTTAACCACATAAACTTTTGTGATGCGTAAACTGAGACAACAACATATAAGAAATATGTATATAAAATGGAAAGTAAGCGGCTATTCACATTTTCACAAGGCGGCATTATTTTTATATTTTCATGCATTTTATTTTGTATGTTTACGTTTTTCTACAAATCAAAGTTAGGTTCTTACTTACGTTTTATGAAAATAAAAAACACACCGGTTGCGTCGTTCAACAATCAAAAAAAAATTCCAAGAAACAAAACAAACAAATGATTTGAAACCACAAAGAAGAATATAACTACTTTAGCTTAAAAGAATTGCTAGTTCTAATTCCGGACCATTTATACACTGCCTATAGTACTATCATGAAGCATCGTTTTTTAGTTCTGAATCAAGTCGCAATGTGGTGTGCTGAAATTGCCAATTGGTGTGAATATAGAAAAAGTACAGACAACACAAGTGTATTAAATACTGGTATAATATCGGTTAAGGTTCTCGTCTTCACTATTTAGAGTTAGTTTCGAATCAACCAGGAAGAGGGCCAGACGAAAAATGACCACCATGAGAGTTTTATAGAAAATGTATATACAATGTACGGACCTAAATAGTTCTAGTTCCAGGAACTATATAACTCACAATATGAACTGGACTAGATGACAAGAAGAATCACGTGTGCAACAAAACAAAAACGAAATTCGCGTATAAGTATAAATATATGTATACTTAAAATAAAATACACATCACAGGTTACAGCGTGTAGCCTTGTATTGTAGCTTACAGGCACACAGACGCAGACACATCAGTTCTTAAAAAAAATTGAATTGGAAAGAGAAATAGTATTTTTATTTTTCTGTATTCATTCGGTGGGACTCGGAACTATGGAACTGTTTAAGTTCAATCGGCGGAACGAGTGGAAATGTATCCGAGGGAGGACATAGTTCCTGGAACTATTTAGGTCCGGAACTACCAAACTCTACAAGACAGCTCCAGCTACACATATTTCTCGACTCAAGCGAAGAGGCATTTGCTGCCGTAGGATATTGGAGGAGTGAAGAGTCTGATCAAAAAGTAGTTCTCACATTTGTTTGTGCCAAGACCAAATGTGCACCATTAAAACCGATGACTATTTCGCGCCTTGAACTCCAAGCTACCGTTCTGGGAAATCGCATGATGCAATCAATTATCGAGGAACACACCACCTTGGATGTCAGTCGGTGTGTTTTGTAGTCTGATTCAAAGACAGTCATCAAGTGGATCGGATCAGAGCATCAACGCCATAAGCAATTCGTTGCACAAAGGGTAGCAGAAATCTTTGCTGCAACTGATTCTGATTGGAAGTTGTTACCCACCCAAGAAAATGCCGCCAATAAAGCCACTCAAACTGCCAAATCGACTTCAGTTCTTCATGCAGATGGTGCCGATATTAGTCGGATCGAAGATGGTCAATGTCTGGACAAAGGAAGTTCTTTGTATAACCTAGTGCCGTACATTGACGAGGAAGGGATTTTACATGTCAGTGGTCGAATTCATGCAGCTAGCTGGCTTTCGTACGACACAAGACCACCAATCATGCTGATATGAAACACCAGAACGTCGAAGCTACTATTTGCGAAGTCCGCCGACGTTATTGGATCTCACGCCAACTCATGCGAAAAGCAATCTCAAGATGTTATGTGTGCGAGATAAGTCGAGTCAAACCAGTTGCACCATTGATGGGACCTTTGCCAGAGGATTGTCTGAAGCCATACGTGAGACCATTTAAATACACGGGCCTTGACTATTTTGGACCCGTCACAATCACTACCGGTCGTCGAATAGAGAATAGATGGGTGGCATTGTTTACATGCCTTGTTGTTCTAACCATTCACCTAAAAGTAGCTTGTGGCTTCTCAACGGATGCTTGTATTCTAACTATTCGCAATTTATAAACCGCCGAGGAGTTCCCAAAATTCGAAGCGATAACGAAAAGAATTTTGTTGGCGCAGATCAGCAGGCGAAACGTTTCAGCGAGGTGTTCGACTGTGATAGAATTCAAGATGCGCTGTCAGCTAAAGGTGTCGAAAGGGTCTTCAGCTGTCCCAGTAACCCATCTGAAGAAGTTGTCTGGGAGCGCATGGTCCAGTGAGTGAAGAAGGTACTTCGGCAAACACTGAAGGAAGTCTCTCCTCAAGATTATACACTACAATGCCTGATATTCGAAGCAGAGAATGTTGTGAACTCACGACCGCTTACACACTTGCCGGTTTCCGTTGACTAGAAGGAACCACTGACGCCGAACCACTTTCTTCTGGGAACTGCACACACCGCTCAAACGCCAATAAGAAGTGAATCACTCCAGGAGCTGTGTAGCCTTGGGAAACAATGGCGGATCGCCCGTTCGTACTTGCCGTAGTCTGCACTCTTCATCAAATTGTTTTATGGACGACCATCTTGAATAATTTTAATATTCTATTCATTCCTTGTCAAAGGATCATCGAGTGCATCTGCGGTAAGTAGCTTAAATACGGTCATAAAAGAATATTTGTATTTTTCTTTTTTTTAGAAATAAAATATATGCCTGCATATTAACAAGGAACAATGTGTTTCATTTGCTGTGTAAGTAGCTAAAATACAGTCATAAAAGAATATTTGTATTTTTCTTTTTTTTAGAAATAAAATATATGTCTGCATATTAACAAGGAACAATGTGTTTCATTTGCCGCTTACATTTCGTCCATTTACAATAAGTTGAAACAACCGAAGTTGAGTTGCTGTTGCTGTGCGTTCTTCTCTGAAATGTTGTGTACTCAGAAAAACTCGTATAAAGCGAAGCATCTAAGCAGTCTTCCAAATCTTTTGAAGTATTATTTTTCCAACAATTACAAAGTTGGAGATGAAACCAAGAGGATCAAAAATTCACATTAATATTTTTAGTGTCTCGCGTTTTGTCGATGTTCGTTCTCCACTTAAAAGACTTGAATCAAAAAATTAGTACTGAAAGTGAAGACGTCTTCTGCTGCATCCTATTCTACTCCCAGCACTCGGCTCAGATGCATACTTTTGTCGAAGTTAATTTTCATATTTTATTGGTGGGCAACAAATGCTGAGGAATAGTTCTATTTACTTCTGTTGACGTAGAATACGAGTTCTTCAGTTCAAAACCACCATAATTGTTAATTCTTTTGATGTCAGCCTCTTCCAAGATAGTCATCCATGTAATTGTTCCATGTGATCGCATTCACTGTTATATTGCAGTGCAAGGTGAACAAGTTGCTCCGAAGTTCATTGATGTCATCTTGTAAATTGTTGGTTCTCCATGTCCTCTGTCTTCGCACCAAAGAATCAGTTGGCTGTAGTAATCATCGTCTGAAATCTGAACACGGTGAACATTTTTTTTTATATCAGCAGGTAATCCGATTGCACCTTGTCGAAAGCGTAAAAGAACACCAGGCATTGATTTAAGCATATCCGGAGCTTGTAGAAGTATGTCATTTAGTAAAGACCCATTGCAATTTGCTTCTGCGTCAAAAACCATTCTTACTTTCCCTGGTTTATTTGGGTTTACAACAGGAAAGTGAACAGGAAAGAAGACACCATTGTCTCTTATCAAGATCCTTAGGAACTGCAATCTCTCGGATATAGTCATTAATTATGTATTTGTATGCTGATTTTAAAATTTCATCTTTATGCAACCTCTTTTCCAAAAGCAGAAGTCTTTTGAAGACCCTAAGATTTGCAGAGCCCTTTCATCATCTCAGCCAGCATTTGTTGATCCTGTCCCATCTAATGCTTTCTTGTCGTGTCGCTAACAGGAGCCGCTTATCGTCCAACCCAACCATGCCTTGCTGGCTATAGGTGAATTCCACTTGTCATGAATAAGTTCTCTTGTTGATGACAATATGCCGTTGTTCTCGCCTCTCAAAGTCGATCTAGCGTAGGTATGGGTACTTTTTCGCAATCAACTTTTTATTAACTGTTTGATGTAAAAGAGGTAATTCCTTTACGGTACTGACATCTCGTAGTTTGTTAATAAGCTTTGCTCGGTTGTAGGTTTCTCCGATTTTCGGCGAAAAGCATTTAGAGTCCAATTCTTCACATAAGTCTCAGTTGAACCATTTAACGCTAAGTGGTGACTGAGTTTCTATTATCTTGATGGTGATGTTCGATTGGAGTGCAACAGTTGATGAAGTTGTTTCTCGCAGTACATTTTTCTATGACACGCCTGCATTGAGTGGTTTTCACTTAAGCAAGAAAAGCAAACTGACCCCGCTGTTACAAACTTCCACCTTTCGTCCACGGTCATTTCAGAAAACTTCTTACACTTCTGAACAGATCTGCTGCCTAATGAACAAACTTTGCATTTTTTACTGTCCATTTTGATTTCTGTATTCACTCTTGGTGCGCGTTTTGTCTCCGCTCTAGGAAAGTTGATGTTGAATCCGGTTGTACAGGAAAAGATGCAGCATGCAACTTTCTTTCTAACCAAAATGCAAAATGTCTTAGATTGTACGATTTCTTGTCATATATATAAAACCAGACCACATTATGTGTAACATTTCTTTTCCAGGTCTTGAATCAGCTGTGGATTACATAAATATTCATTTTTCTTAAGGTGCTCAATCATACCAGTTAGATTCTCTACTGCTGTAGAACATTTGATGATTGTCATTAACTTGTCTTCCTTAGGTGGTAAAATATTTTTTTGTTTTTAGAATGAGGGAGTTTATGATGTAGACTGGTCGTCCAAAACGTCTTTCCAAAATTCTCATTATTTTTTTCGGCACTGTCTGGAAAAATAAGACGCGATCGAACAGCATCCAGTGCTTCATCCTTTAAAGCTGCACGAAATCGGTCACATTTTCGTTACTGGTGAATTTACACATGTTGGTTGTCCGATGGTACTCATTTTTGAAGATTAACCAGTCTACAGGGTTTCCTCCGAATTTAGGAAGTTCCATTTTTGTTTGCTGAAGATATGCTTTTCCTTATGGGATAACGCCTGGGTGGAATTCCCTTGGATTTACGTGAGCTTGGTCTATTTGCAGACATTTTCCAAATGCTTGTTCTTTTGGTTTGAAGGACTACAATGTCTTCAATATTATTTTTCATCTTCAAATTAATTAAAATGCGAAACGCAATCTTAATTTAGGTTTAAATATGTATTCATTACAAACAACTATTTCAAACGAAGTCACAATCCAGAATTATCTAAACTTTTTCAAATTTTCAAAGAAAAAAAAACTCGGCCCAGTGTTTTTCTTGATTAACTCGATTTTAACCTACGATTAAATGGCCTGTCCAACTATCCACGGTTCTGGCAGATGACATTTCATTTACTTACACGTCAAATCCAGATCTTCATTGTGTCCTCCAAATTGAAGTTCCTTGAAGTTCTAAGAACTAGGTTTTCTAACCACAAATTAATTGTAAGTAAAAAAAACTAAGTTCATGACTTTTAAAACAATTGGTCACATAGTTTTAAATACAATTTATTTGTTCATGGTTCGAAGTGTAAACAATTCATGCAATACACAATTGTGCTAAACCATAGTTTTAAATACAATTTATTTTTTCATGATTCAAAGTGTAAACAATTCATCCAATACACAATTGTGCTAAACCAAATTTCCAAGATAAAAACTCATTTTCCGATTCTTGTTTCAAAATAGATTCAGTAAAGAATTTCAAATATTTAGGTGTAACTATTAATGCTAATCTTAATTAGAAAGACCAAGGCAAAAACATGAAAAATTATTTCATGCTCATAGCGCGTAAAATGTATTTTTTGAAACCTTTCTGCTCTAAAAAGAATTTTAACTTCGGTATACTTTACTATGGCCTTACACACTCTAATACGAGTTGTCTAGTTGGGGTGACTCCTATGTAAATACTTTTAGACCTTTATTGATTGCTCAAAAACATCTCATTCGAATAATTTGTAACAAAAATCGTTTTACTGAAAATTTGCAACTATACAAAGAATTACGAATTCTTCCTACGAGGCATCTATATGTTTTTAAAGTATTAAAAGAATTTTTCAAGAAAAGTGGTAATATTCTAAGTAGAAACTCAGAGTTATTATAATTTTCGAATTAACAACATGAACCTTTCTACTTTTTTTCTGTCGCAGTACCAAAGCTCTTTAATAAATTACCCTTACCTACTAGAAAAACTCAAAATTTAAACTCATTAAAAAAAAGTAAGAGACGGGCTGTTCACGATTGACTTACATTCTATGGATAACTTTTTAATTATGTATCTTGCTCTTTTTCCTCTTTTTTAATTTTTATTTTTTTACGAATTTGTATATTTTTTTTTTATAATTGTTTGCTTTAGATATAAATGTTTACGTAACCTCATCAGTTTCTTATAAAGTAAAATGAAATTATCAAATGTGTCATTCAATACTAACTTTTGAGTTAAAGAATGATATCTATTATTTGTTCCTTTTTATATTAATAATTTTACTAGTTTTAAATTGAAATTATAAAGAGAATGAATAAAAATGTTCTAAATCTAATCTAATCTAAAAAAAAAAAATATATATATATAAATAACTAAGTTGGTCGTTTGATCGTGAGGGTTGCTTAAGATACCATACTTTTATCGTCATCATCAGCGAAACAACCAGAATCCGGTTCGGGCCTCTTTCAGCAAAATCTTCCATTAATTCCGATGGCAGACACGTGCATCAAAGTACAGGCCGTTCTACACCGTCAACAAAATGGACCAAAATAGCTGAACACCCATAAGGACTAGCATCTGCATAGAGCCTTATAGGTTTCTTTGGATCGTATACCGCTAAAACTTTTTATTTTAATAGAAATGTTTTGGATTCTTCAAAAACCCTTTGGCAATCTTGAGACCACATGAATCTATTATCTTTTTTTAATAGATTATATAATACAGACAGTTTTGAAGACAAATCGGGAACAAAGTGTGAATAATAATTCACAAGACCCAAATATGCTTGTAGCTGTTGAATATTTGTAGGCACTGGGGCTTCAATTAAAGCTTGTATTTTTTTTGGATTTGGCCTAACTTCATTATATGACAAAATGTGTCCTAAGTAAAAAACTTCAGTCACCAAGAACTCACACTTTTCCAAATTAACTTTTATGCAATGTTTATTTTACCTTGTGATCACTTTCACACAGATGGAAACACATTCTTTAATAGTTGATCCCCCGATTAGCAAGTCGTCAATAAATACGCCTGTATTTTTTATTCCAGTTAAAATTCTTTCAATAACAGATTGAAAAATTGCGGGAGCATTTGCAACGCCCATGGCTAAACGAGTATACTGCAGCAGCCCTTTATGAGTATTAATGGTCAAAAGCTCTCTTGATTCAGGCTCCACCGATAACTGTATATAAGCTCCGGAAAAATCGATTTTAATAAAATATCGACAGTTTACTTGCCCAGCCAAAATATCATCTAAGCGCGCTAATGGGTAATGATTCATCAAAATAAACTGATTTATTGTAACCTTCCCGTCCATACAAATCCAATTTGTTTGTTTTGTTTTTCTACTACCACAATAGGCGTAGCCCAATTACTCGTTTCAACCCGCTCCAATATACCCTCTGAAATTTGTTTCTCTAACACTAAGTCCACTGGTTCCCTTAACGCGTAGGGAAGACTATAAGGCTTACAAAATATTGGTCTTGTATTTTCTTTAAGACGAATTTGAGCTTCATAACCTTTAATAGGAGCTTGTAAACTGGGATCAAAGACCTTTGGAAAGTTACATTTAAGGAATTTAAGAAGTTCCTTAGCCGTGGTTGTATTCTCAAAATCGTTAGAAGATATGTTAAAATGTTCGGAACTTACAAGGCAAGCTTTTACCTCAGAAGGTGGAGAAAGGGACAGGTGAGTCCGCCATGCTGGCATTAAGGCATCCATCCAACTACGACCCATCGACGGCAGAAAATTTTTGTTTGTTGTTTTAATAATAACCAAAGGCAATATTTTGTCCGCATTGCTACAATCACTAACCAATCGGACCGGAACTTGTACTTTCCCTAAAACTGAAATATTTTCACCTGTTACTGAATACAATTTATTAAATGGAATAATACTTAACTTATGAAAATACTTGTTATAATCTGCCTCACTAATGACACTTGTGCAGGCTCCGCAATCCAGTTCCATATATAATCCACATAATCACAAATTTTTTCACCAGAAAATTGCCAATATTATAAAATTTAAAGCGTTCGGCTATGACATTTCCCGTTGGTGAGTAGTGTTTTTTTAATAATCCCAACAGGTCATCCAGGGTTTGATCTTCTGGCTTGCTCCCAGCAGGCACCATGTGGATTAACTTTTCGACCACTTCATCACTAAGCAATGTTAACAACATACCCACTTGACCTGATTCTGGAATCTTGTTTACTTTAATGAACATTTTTAAGCGCATTTCATAGGTGCTGAAATTATTCCCAGGCACAAAAGTTGAGATGTTCCCAATCATATGGCTTTGTACTTGCACGTGTTTTAAAATGTCATCCAATTTTTTATCCTGTTCAGCCATTTTTTTTTTACTTTAGAATTTTTATCCTCGTCGCCAATTTTCTATATCTTAACAATAAGAACACGATCTGGTTTCAGTGGAGGTCAGCATCAAACTGCATCATTATTTTATTCATTTCAGAGTGCTTGTAATGGTGTGTATGTGTATAATATATATGTAGTATATTACAATTAGTATATATATAAGTATATAACAGCGTCCTTAAATTAAATTTTGATAATGTAACTAAACAGATAACCGAATTGAATCAACTTGTATTGGACTCTTTTACTTCTAATGTGTTATTAAGTGACGAGATTAAATTTAAATTAAATAATTTAAACCCCAATCAACTTTTAAACTCCTTGCGCGATGAAATCAATTGTTCGTTGAAAAAAATCATATCCGAAACGGACTTAATCCGCAAAGATCTTGATGTTCACTTCCAAGGTTCATCGCATACAAACTTTAATGTCGGTCTTAATCACATGCTCAACGATATGAGTACTGATATTGCGGCAACAAGAATTTCGGTCGGTGAAATCTCGGATGTTCTGAGAAGAACTTCTTCTAGGATCGACGATCTTCAACTCCAACCATACAACATATAAATTTTAACAGTCCCGCAGCCCCCTACCCTAACTAATCATAGTATGTCCATTCTTGAGGAACTTGAGATTGCTATTAATGACCCTAACCCCAAATCGAGTGCCGGAAAGGAAGCTATTGTGGATAAAAGCAATAATCCTGAAGCGAGCCCCCCTAAAAGTATGGGAATTAACAAATTCGGAGTTTTTTGGTCGAAAGCTGACTGGAATGCCAGATTACAAAGGATAGAAGCAACTAATAACTCGTGGTTCCTGCTAACGAATACACTTTCAGCTGAGTTCATAGTTTTTAGAAAAGATGTCATTCCAGGTAAACCTGGTCGCGGTGTCCTTATTGCCGTTCGAAATAACCTCGACACTACTTCTATAGAAAATCCAAATTTAACTGATCTTGAATACGTTGCACTCAAGGTTAACCTCACAAAAAAACAAATGTATATCCTATGCTGTTACAATCGTCCAGCTCAAAAAATTTCATCCTAGCTTTAAGCAGTTGATTCAATTGACTTTTTCTCTTAAACTGCCCAACCTAATGACGCAATTTTAGTTTTAGGTGATTTCAATCTACCAAACTTATCTTGGATTCCTTGGTTCCCTTAAGCTTTTCTTCCGACATCGAAGTTTTTTTATCTGACCGGGTGTTGGACTGTGGCCTTTTCCAAATCAATGGAACACCAAACTTCATGGGAAGATACCTCGAACTGGTATTTTCTTCCGATGTCCATAATTGTGTAGTCTCTGAAACATCCCACCTTCTCTCGACCGCTTTCACCCCCCTCTAACTGTTTGGTTTTCATATGAAAATCTTAACACCCACGAAGAATCAATTAGTCGCAGTTACAACTTTCATAAAGCAAATTTTGTTAAACTAAACGAGCTCTTAAACTAACTAGATTTTGATTTCATCTCTATGAATTCTGATATCAATGTTACCATTCAAAGGTTTTACACACTACTTTCTTGGTGTATTGATGAATCTGTTCCCCTCTCTTGCAACACAAACTTTATATCCTCTCCGCCTTGGTATAGCAAAGATTTGTGCAAACTGCGAAACAAACGTAATAAACTATGGAAAATCTTTTTTATGACTAGGTCAGTAATTGATTACTCTAATTACATGGGCGTTTATTATGGTTTCTCCGAATTAAGTGAACTTCTTTATAATCAATATCTTCCTAAAGTTGGAAATAATCTTCTCTCCGATCCAAAATGCTTTTTTTAATTTTATTAACTCCAAACGGAAATCCTTTCTGCAACACCACATCGTCTGAACCCACAACAATATCAAATTTCTTTGCCTCCATCTTTTCCCAATCATATAGCAATCATCCGATAACTCCTAACAGTAGTTACTTTAGCTATTTAAATAACTGTCCACAAACTTCTTTGACTTCAATCAATTTTACCATCGATTCAGTTATTGTCAAAATAAATAAACTCAAAGATAATTTGAATCCTGGTCCTGATGGTGTCCCTTCGATTCTTTTAAAAAAATGTGTGCATGCCTTACCCAAACCTCTCACCAATCTTTTCCTTCTGTCTCTCTCACAGTGTTTTTCCCGATTATTGAAAAAACTTCTTTATATATCCAATTCATAAAAAAGGTGCCAAAAATGAAGATGAAAATTATAGACCGGTAGCTAAACTTTCATGCATTCCTAATTTAGATAGAAAATTTAGGTGTTCTATGTGATAAAACACTAAATTTTAGCACCCATATTGACCAGATAATTAACAAAGCTAATCGTTCTCTTGGTTTTATTAAACGTTGGTCTAAAGAATTCAATAATCCCTATGTGACGAAGTCCCTTTATATAACGTACGTTCGACCCACTCTAGAATATTGTAGTCAGGTTTGCTCACCTTACTATGAATGTCATTCACGTAGAATTGAAGACGTTCAACGAAGATTTATCCGTTTTGCCCTTCGGGCCCTTCCTTAGGACGACAGAACCAACTTACCTCCCTACCTTGACCGTCTGAAACTAATCGGGTTACAATCTTTAGGGCAACGGCGGCAAATAGCTGACATTACTTTCGCTCATCAGTTGATCCTTGGTAATATCGATTCTGCCGTCCTTCTATGCGAAGTCAATCTTAACACTAATCCCCGTAATCTCCGTTCCCGACAATTTTTTGTACCTCCCCCATCATCGAACCAATTATGGGCACTCTGAACCAATGTCCAGAATACTACGGTACTCGAATGATGCGATGCACTCTCTCGACCTTAATATAAACAAGTCCGCACTTAAATTAGCCCTTCGAAATACCCTTCAAAATTAATACCTCCTTTCTTTTACCCTTTTAGTTTGTACTTTGTGTTTTTTTTATTATTATTTTGTTATTTTTTTTTTTGTTTTTTTTTTGTAAAAAAGAGCCGTGGGTGGGCCCATTGACCCATTTCAAAAACCCCACTGCTCCGATAACAAGAACCAAAAAAAAAAAAAAAAAAAAAATGTTAGCTCATAAGTCTAAGTTTTTTAAGTTAAAGCTTGTACTAAGCTAAATAAATAAATACTCAAATCCTTCATGGTCCTCAACCACTTGAGACAGGAGTGATCGGTGATAATGGTAAGGTCCATGCCCTCAGCATAGGGCCGCAACTCGTTCCGGTCCGGACGCCGTTCCGGGCTTTCTTCAACAAGTTCTTACATACACATCAGTTGCTGGCCGAAGTTATCTGGCTAGTCGTCCACTCAAATCCTTCATGGTCAGCAACCACTTTAGACGGGAGTGATCGGTGATGATGGTAAAGTCAATGTACTCGACATAGGACCGGAACTCCTTCACTACCATTACCGCTGCCATACACTCCTTCTCGGTAACACTATAGTTCCTCTGTACCTCTGGAGAAACAGGGTAGTATTTAGGCCTCACTGGATCGCATCTCCATAAGCGCTCTTACCATATCTACATCTTCCTCCGGAACCGATTCCGAGCTTACTAGATTTGGCGCGATATATCATAGTGGTTACAACTAAAAAACATTAAAGTTGATACTAAAGCATTAAACATTTAAGTGTAAATGAATTTTAACTCGAAGAAGTGCAAGTCGAATGTAAAGCGTGGAACAGATTGAACCAGCAACAGCACCAGCACCGTCAACAGCGAACAGAACGCTGACCAGCAAAAAAAATTCAAACACACTGTAATTTTTTTTTTCAGTATGGTCTAACGACGCTGTTGACGTTGCTGTTGCTAGTCTATTCTAGCTTGAGCAATTGAAACACATACATAGGTTCTAAAATAATGGCGGCCGCTGTTGCTGGTTCACTGGCTGAACACAATGAAGCCACTGCCGCATACGGGGCCGCAACTGCAACAGCTGTCAAATATTGAATACACACGAATTCAATATTGTGAACAAAATGGAACGCAACTGCATACGGAGCCGCAAAGGTTGGTTAACTTTTAACTTTGTCGTGCGTGTTTATTATTTTTAGTTGTCAAAACAGAAAAAAACCTGATGGACGAAAACGAAAAAATTATAGAAGCCGTGCGGGCTAAAGCAATTTTGTGGAATTTGACCAACAAAAATTCTAAAAATATTCACTTTCCATTTTAATAACTTCTATTGATTTTTAACAACAATTATTTTCAAATTAAAAATGAACACAGACTTCAATTCACTCAGAAAATATCAATAAAATCTCAAGTGTCAAAAATCATACGGCTCCATTGTGGGCTTTTTTAAAAAAACCCGTACGACACATTACGACAGCTCTCTGCGGCTCCGGCTGCGGCTCTCATTGTGTTCAGCCAGTCAATCTGTTTCGCGCATAAGTCGCTTAAGCTTTGTATATACACTGCATATAGTACTATCATGGAGCATCATTTTTTTAGTTCTGAGTCAAGTCGCAATGAGGCGCCCTGAAATCGCCAATTGGTTTGGATATAGAATAAGAAAACAACAAAAGCGTGTGAAATACTGGTAAAATATCGGAAAATGTTCTCGTCTCCACTATTTAGAGTTAGTTCCGAATCAAGGAAGGAAGATGGCCAGACGAAAAAAGACCACCATGAGAGAACTATAGAGAATGTATATACAATGGCTTAAGAGGGAAGTTGAATATCTGACTAGGAAATCTTGTGAAAAGAACCGCATCGTACGCATGGCCAACAGGCATGTTCATATGTACATAGAGATCTCCCACTACCAAAACGTAAGGTACGACAATCGCTGTTTCGAGCAAAGCAAATGTGGAGATGCAAATTAAAGGTGAAACTTTGATGGTGGCGGGGGAAAAGTTATCAAACAAAACAGAAAATACAAATTTAGATGTAAGTAGTTTAAATGCATTATCGTAAATATATTCAAAAAAGGATGGAAAAAGTTATCCATCCTTTTTTGAATATATAAACAGCTTTAATTATTTTTTTCCTTTTTGAGACACAAGTAATGCAAAACAACTATGGGGATTTTGAAAAAAAATTCATAGGGTTTAAATTATTTTGGATCCCAGCGACACGGATACACACGCGTGGGAGAGCAATCAGTTTTTTTTGGTTTCAAATTTATTAATTCTGCGATTGTGCGATGTGTAGGACATCGGCTTTCGCTAACTCTGGATCGCTTGTTCAAAGTTCAAACCCAGCTTGGGACCAAAAAAGATTTTTCGAATTAATTGAACATAAAAGCGATAAAGCACCACTAAAGAAGTCTGATGATTGGGTTGGCCCCCGTGAAATAGCTATTTCTAGCCTTTGAACTTGGTGGTAGTACACAGAAGTTGTTGTTCTTCATTCAAAAAGCTTCTATTGTGTAACAGTATAGACAGCAACCTTGTTGCGACAACAACCTAGTGCTATTGTGAAAAGCAATAAAAACACATTAATTCTAAGAAAATTATTATATTTTCCACATTTATTTAAATTGCAATAATTGGGAGCAAGATTTTTCCAGTTTGAATTGCTTACTTAATTCTTTGGACGGCAACAATATAATGCTTATTGGAGATTTTAATTCACGACTAACAGAACAACAAATAGAAAGTGACACTATATTTTTTGGTGAACAATTTCATTCAAAGGATAAGGTTATTGATGGAAATGGTAGAAAACTATTAGAACTCTTTCAAAATGTTGATATTTTTTTGCTTAATGGATGAACAAGCGGGGATATTTTAGGGGAACTGACTTTAAGGGGTTCAGGTTCATCATTTGCTGATTCTTGTGGTTTCAGTGGTAAATGGTTTGAGAAAATATTGAACTTCAATGTTGGTACATTGACCTTCTCGAATTATATACCAATCTCAGTTGCGCTGCCAATAAACAATCCTCAACCAGATAAAAACATCGCTCTTTAGTCTAGGCTTTTTTTAGGATGAACAGGAAAAAGAAAGATATAAGGCTAAACTTGACCAGTTTACCGTGCAAACTGATTTAGAATAAGCAAACACAAGCCACCATGTTGATTCCCTTGTCGAAGCTATATAAAACTCGACCTCCTATATAGAAAGGTGGAATGTAGTTAAAGGTAAGTAAAAATGGTTTAAAAACAGTGTGAAAAAGCTGGAGCTAAGTCCTTTAAGTTTTTGAAATTAGCAATAATCAGAAACAGGGATTTTTTCGCAAAACATATCTCCGAGCCATTGCAGGATATAAAAAACTGCCAAATAAAACGAAATGAAAGTATTCATTTAAATTCAATAATTCAATAATATCAAAGATTCTTCGGAATTTTGGAAAAAAGTAAAAGAATTAAATTAAATTCAAAATTGGCAACAATTTAGATGCTTATATTATGGCCGCATATTTTAAAACCTTATTAAACTCATTGCAAATTAAAAAATCAATGTAATTTTCTAAACATTTTACGGTCGTTAGCTCTCTAGATCAGGACAACAGCTTAGAAGAGATACGCTCTGTTTTGCACAAAGCTAAAGATAACAAAGCTCCAGGACATGATAGAGTTCCTTATGAATTTTTCAAAAACGCTCCAGACGCTTTTTTGAAAAACTTAACAAGGACTTATTCGTATATATTGCATACAGCAGATACCTGAAGTACCTGATTCCTTTAAAAATTGAATGGTGTTCCTTATACACCAAAAGGGGGATGTTAATAATATAGAAAATTAAAGGAGTATCTTTTTTTTAAATGTGGTGGGAAAAATATTTACAAGCATCATACTTAAAAGGCTTGAATTTTGGGTAAATGAGAATAAATTACTAAACTAATTTCAAGCTGGGTTCAGAGCGGGCTATTTAACGATAAATCACATTTTCTCTATTCAAAATATTGTAGACTATTACGCTGAAAGTGGGAGAAAGTTGTATATTCATTTACTTTAAAGCTGCTTTTGATAGTATAGATCAGAGAGAAATTAAATCAAATGGGCTATTAACGAAGATCTCAGTTGTTATAAAAAAAAACTTTATATAACACTATGGCAGCAGTTTGGGATGGAAAACAAATGTGAAAGTGGTTTGAAACTAAGAGTGGAGTGCGTTAGGGATGTCTTTTATCGCCTTTATGCTGTTCGCATTTTTTATCAACGATCTATTAGATGCATTACCAAATGGTATTAGGAATGCAGGTCTTCTTATACGCTGATGACGTGGTTTTATTCGCAGAATCCACAGAAAGTCTTCAGCTTACAATTAATAAGCTGAATTACTATTGTAAATTATGGAATCTGCTAAAAAAAGTATCAAAATCAAAAGTTATGATTTGCAGAACAGGGCGAGGACGACACAGCAGAAATAAAAAAATGGTTCAGAACGGGAATAACATTGAAGTAGTGAATGAATTCAATTACTTCGGAATGATTTTTACACCCCAGCTCCATTTAAAAAAGCACTTTGAAACCAAATTGAAAATATCACTATCTGCTATACTCAACTGGACACGACTTGATTAGGAACATACATACATCTATACTTGTATACATAAAATTTCAATAATTTTTCGAAAAAAGTGGAGAGCTCCTTGATTTTTATTACATTTTAATTACAGACCATATTTTAAGGAACAAGAACACTCGTATCATTATCTTAAAAGAAATACTATTTGTATACCTACTCTGAAAAAACAATATTAGGTGAATTAGAGCCCATAAGTATCTTCTTAAATGGAAATAATTGGAAACTTCTTACCCAATATTGCATTGAAACCTTAAACAATAGAAACTATATTATGAATTTATAAATAAACTACACAGTCCTAATGTAAAAAAATAAAAAAAAAGAATTTTATGCAATTAATTTCATATTTACAAAACTAAGGTGAAACGACACGACTATCGGAATGAGGGTGATTAATTACTGCGCCTCCAAGGGGCGGGTCGCGTGTCAGAAAATAAACTTTTTTCACTCCATTCTTCACATGTCTATATCTCGTTACTTAGAATTCCTAGCTGAGTATTTTAGGTTTTAGATAGGTATAGATATAGCTAGTATAGATCCAGCTACTTGATCCACAATTATTTTGAAAAAAAAATAACTGCGTGTCCAGGAGAGGGTTGAAGGGTCGCGTGCCAGGAAATAAATTTTTCACTCAAGTCTTCCGCACCTATATCTCGTTATTTTGAGGTCCTAGGTTCTTGTACTTCCAGATAGGTATTAAACCCAGCTACCCGTACACTACACTAGCTACTCATAAACCAGAAATAAGGTGAGAACAAAATAATTATTCCATCTTCAGGAGTGAAATGAATTGAAGGTTCTTGATTCGCCCCGACTCTCTCTCTTTTAATTGCTAATAGCTCCTCAGTCATCGGTGCTATAGGCACTCGAGTCACTCCAGACGACGCGTCTCCTTCCTGGCTTCTATTTTCAATTTAATTTTACAACTTTTATATTAACTACTTCTACATATGATAGAGACCATTTTTGAAAATATTGATAAGTTTAGAACATCCTCATTCCGATAGTCGTTTTACTTGAACGATAAACTGTCGTTTTGGAGTCGTGTCGTTTCACTGTTGTTTTGTAAATGGTATTCCATAACAAAAACGATAGCAATTACCTCGCTCTTAACTCCCCACAACACGATGCACTAAACATCTGTTTTATGAGTTATGTTATGACACATTATTTAGTGTTAAATCTAAAATGAAAAGTCAAATTTCTATGAGAAGGAATGAGGAAGACATATTACACATCATTTTTACAAAAGTACTCGAATGGATGTGTTTAAAGCGGTGAATACACGATACAACGATTGTACCAACTGTTTGACAGAATTGGTGTTGAATGCGACGATTGTATTGTGTGTGTCTAATAACGCTTTCGAAGTACTGCAATTACTGTGTCTGTACTGCTTTTTTCGTTCGTGAACTTTTCCATACAAAATCTTCAAATCATTAATTTTCATTATTACCATACAAAAGCTTCAAATCACAAGATTATTTTAACATGTAAAATTATTTATCAAAAAATTATTTATTTACATTTGTACCTGCAAATAAAAGTAACAATAAAAAGAGCTTTAAGACTCATTTTTATAAATAATTAAGTATTTTATTGACCTCGAAGAAAAAACTAATTGTAAAAATGTACCTAAAGGTATGTCCACACCAAAGAAACATTTTATTTAAACATACGATCTTAAGCTCGTAGAGGCCGAACGCCGAGGTACGCGCACAAATAATTAAACAAAAGTAAAAAAAAATAATTATTGCGCGTTGTTATCGCGAGTGTTTTAAGAAAATAATAATACCCACTCGTTGGAGAAATTGGAAAAAAACCCTCGCGTGTGCTGTAAAGAAAATAATAATATTCACTCGCGTCGTAGGATGAATGATAAAGATGCCCACTCGCGCTGAGGAAGAAAAAATAAATAAAACGCATTCGCATAGCAAATTATCCTCTTATCTGTCCCAAGACCTTTGTGCTTAACTGCCTCTTTCTTATCTACTGTAGGCATCGTATGACCATACAATGCTTGCGGCAAATAGATAAGGGCATCTGAATGTGTCCTATTGTGCTGAATGTTTAAATTGATTTTTTGTAAACAAGCTGTCTTATGGGAATAACACCTAAGACAGTTTGATTATTACAGAGGTTAATTTTGATTTTCACTGCGCAGTTTGACTTAGTGAGAGTTGTGTTTTTGTATGTAAGTATTTTTAAATGGTAAGTGATTTTTGTGTCGTGTATTCTTATGTTCGTGGTTTAAGAAAGAATTTCGTTCACGTGTACGTCTACACTGTTGAATACAAGCCAGCTGTTTTGGCATTAAGTGAAACTCAGGTTGGAGTAAATACTGATTTATCAGAATTTGCTCTACATGGGTATAGCTTGGTTCCATTACTCTTTTCCCATCATGGTCTCGTAGTCTATGTTAGTAATGATATTGCTTGCCAGAGCCTTCCCCAATATGGGCAATGTTCCAACACGGACTTTAACTTCTTGTGGCTCAAATTCAATGTCCGCAAGCATGTCATTCATTATTGCTTTATTTACAGGAGTCCAAATCTCGACAGCAATTCGACTTGTAACGAGTTTGATGCGCTGTCTGATTCCATCTCGAAAATTGTTCCCGTTTGTCCTCGCACTGAAATCGTTATTGCGGGCAATTTTAATGTACACAATTCCAATTGGCTCCGCTATTCTGGTCAGACAACACCCGAAGGAAGGTTTGTCGAACTCTTTGCCGGGTTACATCACCTTACTCAACTGATCAATGTGCCAACGCGTAAACCGGATGTTGCTGGGCAAGCCGACCATACCTACACACATACTTGACTTGTTTCTTACTTCTCACCCACCAGGACCGTTTGGCAATACGAGAAAGCCAACTGGGACGGCCTGAATATTTTTTTCAGAAACATTAACTGGTCACTATGCTTCCTCGATAGTGACATTGATGCCAGTGCTGAAATGATCACAAATGTGATTCTTCTAGGGATGCGTGCTTTTATTCCTAACAGAGTAAAAAGCATCAAACCTAAAGAAAAGTCTTGGTTTAATTCTGAGTGTAAAGAAGCTATCAGGCTCAAAGAAGTAAGTTTCCGATCTTACAAAGCCAACCCTACAGAGGAAAATCGGAAAAACCACAAACAAGCTAGAAACTCATGCAACTCCGTTATTGAAAGAACCAAATTTTTGCATGACCAAAAATTACGGCAAAAAATTCTGCAGTGTCCCAAAGGCAGTAAAAATTTTTGGTCATTTGTAAAAAATATAAAAAACTCCTCGACATCTTCGGTTTCAACGCTCATCGACAATAACAAACCAATTGTTTACTCTTCAGGTAAGACAAACTTGCTCGCCGCCTATTTCGCTACCAGCTCCACACTGCCTCACAGTAACGTTGCCCCTCCTGTACTTGAAAATCTAAATTTTTCCATGGGACAGATTTTTTTCCGCACTCGTACAGTAGCAAGAGTTCTCAAAGATCTCGATATACACAAATCCGCTTGCCCGGATGGTATACCCCCGATTCTTCTCAAGAAGTGTTGTTCCACACTGGCAAAGCCAATGCGTAAGCTTTTCCATCGCTCCTACTCTTCTGAAATCTTTCCTAGAAGATGGAAAACAGCATTTGTCCAGCCTGTCCCTAAGAAAGGTGACCCATCCTCATCCTCCTCCTACAGACCCATAGCACTGACATCCCTTCTTTCTAAGGTCATGGAAACACTGATTAACCGTCAGCTAAAGGAATATCTCGAAGATCGTAAGCTTCTCCATGACCGTCAGTATGGCTTCCGCAGCAACCGTTCCACTGGTGATCTGATGGCATATCTCAACGAACAGTGGAACAAATCTTTACATCGCTTTGGTGAAAGTAAGATTATTGCTCTTGATATCTCCAAGGCATTTGATAGAGTTTGGCATGGAGCTCTCTTATCGAAAATGCGTGCTTTTGGGATCGATGATACTCTTGTTCGTTGGATTAGAAGCTATCTTCTGGACCGTTCAATACAAGTTGTATTGGACGGATTCAAGTCTGATTCCCACAAAATAAATGCTGGTATGCCCCAGAGCTCTGTTCTGTCTCCGACTCTTTTCCTCATATTTATAAATGATCTTCTGTCTGTTACTTCTAATCCACTTAACTGTTTTGCTGACGACTCTACCCTCAGTGAAAGAAGTATTTTTCCCCATCTGATCTGGCTACAATTTATAAAGCGTTTATACGCCCTAAACTCGAGCCCCACTCGAATACCGACGCAATGTTCATGTCTTTCCTTATTTTATCGTTGCTTTTACAAAAAAATTCACTCGAAGTAGCCAGTTGCATTTTTCCCCTTAAAAGTTTCTTCCGTAATACTCGTTTCGCAAGGAATGCTCATCAGTTCACCCTTGAGCCCAATTTCGGACGTACCGTGAAATATAGGGATTCTTTTTTTAGCCGAAGAACACGAATTTGGAATGGTTTACCCGGCGAAATGTGTCCTTGCCATTTTGACCTGCTAACATTCAAAACCAATGTTAATCCGCACCTCCTATCTCTCCAATCCCTATCTTCGTAATGCCCGCGCAGTGTGTTCTACATTAAAAGGGAAACACATAATCCCTTGTGCGCGCAATAATTATAAAAAAAAAATCAGAAATGTTTTTCAAATGTTTCTGAAATGTTAACTTAGGTCTGGACGCGTCGTAAAACATTTCTGACATGCTTTTCTGTTTCCCCTTCCGAAAGGAAAACTTTTTTTTAGGCATTTTAATATAGTTGACACGATTTTTTTCGTTGGTATTGGCTATTATTTGATCAGAACCAAATTTATGGGAAAAGGCTATTAACGGTACCTATATGACTTTTTTTAATTTTACGTACGAAAGATTGTTCTCTCTTTCATAATTTCTCTCTGCGTCAGATAAAATGTCAAATTTACTGTACGTAAAAGTTAAAAGTTAACCAACCGTATTGCGTATTGCAGTTCCGTATGCAGTAACGTACCATTGTGTTCGTAAAATACAGTTCGCGTGTATTCAATGTTTGCAGTTCCGTATGCGTATTCCAGTTCCGTCGTCATTGTGTTCAGCCAGTAAGGATTGTGGTTTTGACACTATTTATAAGTTCAGAACGTGCTATTTTTGTACGTAAATGTTACTTGTTTCGATCAAAGATCTTGCCTTCCAATATGATTAAGCACATAAGTGCAAGTACGTGCGACCCAGTCGTGCCCATTTTTTACAATCCATCTTGACGTACAAAACTGGATAGGTACATACATTAAATGGGAAACAAATAAACATTTAAGAAATACGAAACATTTCAGTAATGTTTTTTAAACAAATGTTTTTTTGGTTGGACACAGCAAAAGAGTAACTTTTACTCAACCATAAATTGAATGTATGTATTAAATTGTATGAATAAGGCCGTGTGTCAAATGCGTTAAAATGCTGGCTAAATGTGATCCCATGAATAAATTTTGACAGGTTAAATTGGGATATTATTTAACCTGCTCCAGAGCAGAATAAATTTTAGCCAGTCTGCTAAATTTTGACGTTTTCTATTGATTGTGTTGGTGTAAAAGAGAACGCGATAAGTATGGATTTGTTTGCCTTAGTTTTTTTTTTAAATAGTTTTTTGTTAGTTTTCTTATAATTTAATAGTTATTAATTTTTATTAATTAATTATTATTTCTCATTGTTTTGTTCTATGTAAGTAATTGATTTTCAAGTCCGGATTTAAGGTACTATAAAAGACATTGTCTTATTTGTACTCCATTTTTTTGAAATAAAATAAAATTGAAATTAGTAAATAAATTATCTGTGATGGGAATTATTTTACAGAGATTTGGGGTTGCTGTTTTAAAAAAATAAAAATTATTAGTGAAAATTCATTCAAAAACAAGTAAATATTGAACTTATGTGAGTTAATTTTTACCTGGCTGTCTTTCGTATAAAAAAGTACACATTTTTATCAAGATACATTTTGTTCTCTAGGAAAAATGCACTATTTATGTGGGAAATAAAGGCGAATAGTGGGTTAAAAATATATTTTTTTAATCAAATTGACAAAGCAAAAAGCTAAAATTGTGTCCATTTCGATGTAAACCTCAAAGTTTAGCCGGAGATCAAATTTGGTCAGCATTTTAACGCGATTGACACACGGCCTTAATCTTTGTTTTAAAGAGGTTGCGCGTTATTACGAGCTTAAGATTTGAATTCAAAGTCTAGCTTAAAATGTTAATTATGGGCCCTATTATGCCTAGCGAGTCGAACGTTCGACTCATGGCGAACTACTCTTGTAGTGGTATTGCGAAAAGCGAACTCTGACGTTCGCCTGTCATAACAAAGCTACCAACATTAAAAACTGAATGTGCTAATGTCAATTTGTTGTTGAACGTCAAAAACTTCAATTTGTGTTTGAAATAGTATACGTTTTTGTTTAATAATAAAGATTTCTTCAAAAAGTATTTAAAAATGATAAGTAGCATCGCTTTGTTTTTTGAAGACGAAGACCAACAGATGAGGGATGAAAAGATTATGATCTCTAGATTGAGGAGGAGTTTGAGAGATAATTTCAACCCACTAGAACTACCGAAACTTTGTAAAGAACAAATTATTTGTTTCCTTTTGCTTAACTAATTGCGTTTTAAATTATTTGTTTAGATTTATTTCATATTTTCGGCTTAACAAACATGCGTTTGAGTTTGTTTTAAATATGATAAGTTCAGAATTTCAAACAACTCAAAGTTGTGCAATTACACCAATCTTAAAACTAGCATCGGCCTTACGGTTCCTCGGTAGTGGCAGCTTCCCTTACGTGAAGGAGACCCTAATGAATTGAGTTCAATGGCAATTCTTTCCCAATATTCCATTTGATTCTTTTTTGAAGACCCAAATGAGCCGATGCCTTTGGCCATATCTTTGCTTTGCAAATTGATTTTCATTTGTTCTTTTCATACTTGATGTTTTAAGGAAAAAAAAATTTATTCATAATATTAATTAATAATTCAAATTAAGATGGTACCTTTTTTATTTTGATCGTTCATTTCGTTAAATTTTTTTTCGTAAAGAAATCCTTTTCAAAATAAACTGCTTTTTCATTCAAAGTCACCAGGATTTATAGTTCGACCGATTCCGACAATTAGTCGACTCGCAACAGTAATGCCAAATATTCGCTTTCGACAAATATTTTTGGCGAATCGCAAGTCATAATAGGGCCCTATATTTCTTAGTTAAGTCTGATGACTACTCATAAAAGAAGTCAAAATTTCCGTCAGTTTTTTTTTATCAATCGATATTTTTTGTTTGGTTTTCATATTTGTTTTCAGAAAGAATTATTATAGACCATGCTAACCATTTTCTATCCACTGAAAACGTTTGTTTCAAACGTGAGCTTGAAGTTTGTATGCCTTTGTGTGCTTCGAACTCTGACGATACAATCGAGGACAAGCGATTGAACCAAATTTTGCCAGTACCCGATTGTATCAAATAAAATCGATTGCATCAAGTTACGTGCGCCTTCCTGCATATTGTCGCTCATACTGTTTTTGTTGGTGATAAGCGATCTTCTGGGCGCAGCCTTGACAGTAAATGTAGATATCGGACGGACTTTGACATCCTACCTAAAACACCTTAATAATGTGACGACGTATGCTTACTCGCTCATATGATTATGGATCTCCATCAAATGACAACACGGGTGGAGAGAGAAGCTGAAATCGTGGAGTTGAAAATCAATACTGGCAAAACAAAGATAATCAACCCCGGGCCGGGAGTTGGGACCCAGTCCACCTCTCTAATAAATATTTCTTAACACCCGACAGAAAAAAATACAGACCTTTCAATATCGAGGGAGTATCAAACAATCAAGAGTTCGAGGGAACATATTTTCGGAAATCGCGCAGGATGTCAGTTGCAGCCATAAAAAGTATTTCGATTTCTGAAACGTTTTTTTTATTTTCTAGTATTGCTATTGCATGTTCTGTGCATTGCACTGCATTAGACCAACTTTTCATCCAATTTAACTTTTTTTTAAATCATGGGTTTAAAATGTAAGGTAAATAACCAAAGCCAAATTTATATATAACACAGGTAATATTATTTGACTTTTATTTGTTTTATATTATATATAGTGTATGCATTTCCATTCTAAAATTATTATTAATAAACGTAGTAAATCTATTAGAATAAAGGTATTTATGCTGAATTATTATATGATACATAAGAATTAAAATTGTAGTTTTATGTATAAATTATTATACGTTTCTTATTTTATGTATTTTGTTCTCAACATTTCCACATCTTTTGTATGACTAATCGAACACTGACAGTACGGAAATCAACATTCAAACCAAACGTATTTGATTAAATCTATATTTAACTCTATTAATTCTTAGCAGTTACCTACATCATTTTCCTACTAAATTTTTCTAGTTTTTTGCATTATTGTTATTTAGTAAATTAATGTTATATAGATTTCTCATCAACAAAATCAGAATATGATTATCCTGTTTGTTGTATTAATATCAATTGTTTCTTTTTGTTGTAAATAAATAATTTATTATTTTTTGTTAACAATAATACTTTATTTTATCGTTGCTATCTATCGTTATATTAATAATAGCTTTTGTTAAATATAATATGTACATAAACAGTTCTATGCATTTACATAATTATTTTGAATGTTTTTTATTGTTCATCAGTGAAATCAGATCAACTAGGTTTTTTAAAGTCTGTGCAAAGATAAGTTTTTTTCTTGTAGTCTCAAAAATGCATTTTAATTTTTTTTGTTCAATATGTATGTATGTTTTGTTCACAAACTAACATGAATATGAGATGAGCTGCAAAAAAATATTTTACATTAATATTTGCTTCGAGAAAAAAATGTTTTACAGTTCCTACCCTTATAATATCAAACAAAATTATGTACATATTTGACCGAATAATGAATGTTAATTGTGAATTTGTAAATTTAGTGCAAAGTGAAATTTTATATGTGGCGATTTTTACTTGCGATTATATTTACTACTAGCTGTGCCCGCGGCTTTGCTTGCGTTTGCCTCGGAAACAAAAATCGTATTTTAATTTTTTAAGCATATAGGTACTTTTCAATTAATCTTCAATTTTAAAATAGTTTTCACTTAAGAAATAAAATAATAATAAAAAATGATAGTGACGTTGGAAATTTTTGTGTGCTTCATAACAGCATCTGGTGTTTCTGTGTATAATTGTATTTCTCTATCAAATACAGACCTTGGAAACCTGGTGTTATCGCAGCTTAAAATAAAAAAAATTCAATATACGTCATCTGTTTTAGAGTAGAAGTACGCAACAACTCAAAGTATGGCGTAATTGTGAAAAAAACACCTAGATCGTACATACGTTGTCATTTTGCGTGATGTGGTAATGGTAAGCAATTTTTTTTCTTTGGCCAATTTGCAGTTTTTGTTAGTTATTTTTTAAAAAAAATGTGTCCTTCATGTTTCTGGAGTAAATTGCCTATTAATTAAAAAAAGGTTTGTTCATTTTCGTTTTGTCGTTCTCGCGTGATGCGGGGACAGAAGTTTCGGCTTCAATTTTATTATATGCTATATATAAGAGTGCTGAAATATTTAAGAAACATATCAGAAATATTTCTGAAATTATAGCGTCGTGTTTTATTATCACGAAAAAAAAATAAAAAAAACATTGTCGACCAGACTAAAATGCTTGAATGATAAAGAAATTTTCCGTTAGGAATGAAAGAGAAGAAATATCTTATACACATTTCAGAAATATTTATTAAATAAATATTAATAAAAGAAAATGAACAATGTAATTTATTGTATACTTTTAATTTATTTTACCCAATAATCACAACTTTTTTTAATTTTCTATTTTACGCGACGCGTTTCGGAAATTGTATTTCCATCCTCAGGCGTATTTATACTGCTTTTGCCAGTTGTTGGCATCTATTTTCTTCGTTTCCGTTGGTTTTTGTTGTTTTCTCTTTTGTTTATGTGGTTGTCTCTTTTTCTCTTATGTTGGACGTGAGTACAGTGTGTGATTTTTGGGAAAAACAAAATAAAAGTACAATAAAATACATTGTTAATTTTCTTTTATTAAATATTTATTACATAAGTATAATCACACAAATTGGAAACAAAAAAAAACTACAATTATGATTTCAGAAATGTTTCGTGAACAGTCGAGACCTTAATAAACATTTCAGAAACATTTAAATAAAATTTCTGAATTGTTTAAGAAATGTTTCCTTAGAGTGGACACACATTTAAAGACAATTAGGAAGAGGTAAATATTTTTTGTTGACGAATCCCTTTGATTTGATTTGTGGGCCTTCAAAGACATTTGAAAATTAAAGTTAATAAAATACATACAAAAAGATATTTGTTTGCTTTTATTTTCTAATTAGTGGAGACGAGAACATTTACCGATATTTTATCAGTAATTGAAACACTTTTGTTGTTTGTTCTTATTCTATATCCACACCAATTGGCGATTTCAGCGAGCCTCATTGCGACTTGATTCACAATTAAAAAAATGGGCACGAATGGGTCGCACGTACTGGCTCTTATGTGCCTTATTGCATTTGAAAGCAAGATCTTTCACCGACACAAATAACATTAACGTTGAAAATAACATAGTTTGAACTTGTAAAAAAAAGTATCAAAACCACAATACTTAACGGTTTTTAGTAAAAATGAAGTATGCCATCACACGTCAGAATTAAAAAAAAGTATTTTGGAAATTGTAGGACTGGTTTTCATAAAATCCTGTTTTTTATTTTAAGTTTTTTGAAACAAATTTTTTTGTTATAAGTTTGTTATGCAGTTTTTTCGAATTTATTAATTTCCATCTGAAAAAATATTGATTTGATTCAAACTTGGTATTGTACGCATATGATAAGGAAACATAAAAAATGCATGTATATCAAAGTTCATTTAATATGTCTATGTCTATGTATTAAACCATATTCACCAATTCACCATGTATTTAGTTTAGTTCATTATTGTGAATACAGAGAGTAGTTGAAGACTGACGCCCGTCGAGTGAAGACGGAAAGTATCCGATGAGTGTGTTTCATTTCTTTGAATGAGTGTTTTAATAATTTATTTAAAATGTAATTTCGGCTTACAATATCAGAAGTGGGATAGAGGATCCACTCCCACACGAGAAAGATCGTCCTAAGTTCAAAAAAAGAAAGAATTTCTGTTTGCCCTTTGCAAAAAAAAATAGTTATTTTTGTATCCCAAACGAGTGTCGCAAGTAGGATACATGCTCACACTTAGTGAAAAAAAGAGAAAAGATTTTTGTATCCCATATGAGTGCTGCAAACGAGTGCCTGTGTGCATATTTATTAAAAATATGTTCTGTGTGCAAATGATTTCTGTGTGCCGAGAAAAACCAGCCCCAAATCACGTGACGCGCAATTTGAAAAAGTAACAGATCATCTGGTTCTGGTTTGATGTACGCATACCAATACCAATACCAACCCGCAACCAACGATATGGCAGCAGACGACAGCACAGACTTAAAAAGGAAAAACGTGTAAGAAGATGACGATGAGAGTATGACAACGAAGTACAAACGACAGCGATGGCGTCATGGCAATGCAACCAAGATCTAACGAGAGCACACAAATGAACAGCGGTCAAACAAATGAGGGGAACAGATGAATTTCACAAATGAACATATAAACGAGCGGCAAAATGATGAACATGAAACTTATAAGAATGACAGTCAACACAAAGGAGAAGGGAGAAGCAGACGGCAGATGATGTCGATAAATTCGCATCTGTCGCTGATGATGAAAGTAAAACGGAATACTAATACACACAAGCCTGAATCAAAAATTGATCGATCCAAGGACAGAGTAGAAGATGGACATACGAACGAGAGAAAGAATAATGAAAGACCTGATCTCCTGAAGAATAATGATGACGAATTATTGAAGATGACATCGAGGTGAACACCAATGACAGAAACCCACCACAAGGAGTTTTTATTTTTAAGCTCAGTGCCCTGATTTGTCTTTGTTTTTTAACTCGGAGCATTCTGAGCGCTCATCTTGTGTTTATTTTTTCAATCAGAGCTCGATCGGAGCGCGCTCTATTAGCTCAGAATAAAATGACCGAGCACATGGAGTAAAAGGCTGAGCGCGGCCAACTTCACTCGTTCTTTGTGTTTTGACAAAAGACTTGTTTTGTTGGAAAGAAAGAACAAACAACAAACATTAAAATGGTGTCATTTTTTGTGATACGTCTTGAATGATTTACTTGAAAATCATCATCTTCCTCATCGGATACAAAAAATAAATTGTAAGCTTCTCGTAGAATAATTGCTCTATCCATTTTTTTTTTCAATTTCTTTTCTTAAAACACTTAAGACTTCAACAACAAGTAAGCAAATTAATTTCATTTGACATTCAACAAAATATGACCATCCAGTGCTCCAGTGTATTTCTTTTTTTGATCGGAGAGCCCTGATCATACTCTGCTCAGAGCGTAATCGATTTGCTCAGGCTCTACTCCGTGCTCTGCTCAGAGCTTAAAAATAAAAACCCCTACAAATGAGACATAGAGTTCCTGATGAAGAAAATTAATTATGGCACAACATTAACTGCTTTGTCCAATGAACTTTATTTTATATCATGTCCTTTTTTAACTTTATTTCAAAATTGTTGTTTATTTTTTTACGAATACTGTAAATATTTTTATTTAGTTCTTTGTAAATTATTGATTTTGCTTACAATTGTGCTTAAAAGGAAAGCTTGCTAACATAAAAATATGCAATTAATTCTTACTTAAGATACAAATGAAAGATACAAAAAAGTTTATTAAAAACAACCGATAAATGACAGCTCCTATATAAAAATAATAGTTTTGTCCTAATGAGTGAAAAATTAAAATTAAAAGAAAATAAGAACGATTTAAAAACCTAATGTGTGTGCTTTGTAAATAATATTTAAACACAAAAATATAGAAAATTTAATAGAATTTAGAATTTAAGATCAATCGGGACGATTGTATGTCAGGATGGCTGAATTGTAGGCAAATTATAAAGAAACATAAAAAATGCATGTATATCAAAGTTTATTTAATATGTCTATGTCTATGTATTAAACCATATTCACCAATTCACCATGTATTTAGTTTAGTTCAATATTGTGAATAAAGAGTAGTTGAAGACTGACCTGACGTCCGTCGAGTGAAGACGGAAAGTATCCGATGAGTGTGTTTAATTTCTTTGAATGAATGTTTTAATAATTTATTTAAAATGTAATTTCGGCTTACAGTATATTATATTTTTAGAGTGCTCTACCCGACTGTTTTTCGAATTGGCATTCGAGCTCCAAAACTAACGGTACCTGCCATATAACTTTTAATGAAAAACTTATTTTTTTCGAAAACGGCACCTACGATTTTGATAAAACTTTATGAATGGTGTTTTCTATGCAAAACCTATCTTTTAGTTTTAATGGATTTTTGAGAAAAAGTTTTATAACGGTACCTCACATATGACCGGTTTTTTAAAATCAGATTTTCTCGTTAACTAATTGACGGATTTTGATGAAATTTTCAAAATATATAGTGTTTTATGATTTAAATAATATTGCTTATTAAATTTTTTAAAAAACATTTTTTTTTTAATTTTTAATATAATATTTTTTTAAAAAACTAATTTTGTTTTTTTAATATTTTGAAAACGAATCTATAGATTTAAAATAGATAGAATAAATAATAAGGACGACTATAATAAACACATAGACAAGCAAAAACAACTAACAAATAAAAAAAAATACTCGATTACACCTACTGAATGCAAAAATGTCAATCCAGAAAACAAAATTTTACACCTGCATAAAAAAAACCACTCGCTTCACAGTGGTTAGAATAGGTATCTTTATTTAAGTACCTACCTTCCTTCCAACCTTATTGTAGGTAGGTACATAATATCCTAAATAAATTCCGTGAATACCCTCCAACATGAGTTTATCGATCCCCCAAACATAATTAAACTACCTATTTTAATTAATTTTATTTCAAAAAGTAAATTATTGCTTCCCTACTGCTGATATCTAAGAATCTTTTTGCCATCTGTACTTTTTTCAAAACAATCAAAAGTCACAAAAATCGAATAAAAACTTTGAAGTTCTTCTAATATTTATCAAATTCTATTCGACGCTGTGACCGCATATACGTAAGCAAGTTCGTGCGATCCAGTCGTGCAATTTATTGAATTGGGAATCAAGTCACAATGAGGCGCCCTGAAATCGCCAATTGGTGTGGATATAGAATAAGACTTTTTTTAATTTTATTATTTACGAATCAACCAGGAAGATGGCCAGACGAGAAATGACACCATGAGAGTACTATATAAAATGTATATACAATGGTCACAATTAAACAAAAGTACTTGAGTTATCACAGCACAATGTGGACACAGTTGATGCTTGATCCTTGATGTGCTTTCAATCGATTGTAAAATCACCGTACGGACAGGCAGATTAAGATATTTTTAGCAACAAATATTTGTGCAAATTGTTTTTTTCTTGTCGAAAAAAGATCTTCGTATTATTTGTGTTATTAATCAAAAGAAAATATGTTAAACATCGGTTTAAAGTTTTTCAATGATGCATTTCAATGATAGCTATAACTGGCCCCTAAAGACTAAAGCTAGCATTAGACGGTCCTTGTAATTGGTCACTGCAGGGACACTGTGACGTCACTATGACGTAGTTTTCTGTCCTAAAAGTGTTACGTCGTTTAATAGTCATTGTTTTGCATGTCCTTGCAGTGACCAAAACAGTGACAGGCACAGTGACACGTCACTTTTATGTTCCTGCAGTGACAAATTACAAGGACCGTGTAATAGCTCTGTCACTGTTGGTGGGACACAGTGACACTTAGCCTGTCCCTGCAGGGACTGTGTCCCAACACTGACATGGCAGGAATTTCTGCCAGGTCACTGTTGGCACTGTTTGGTCTTGGTTGAGCGTTCGGAGTTGAACACACTTTTATTCAATAGCTTTGATGGTGCTATCAGATTAGCATTTTCGTATACCCAAAATACGAGTTGACGGCGAGATGATGAAAAAAACATTTTATTTCAAAGAAATTTGCAAAATTTAAACAAAATCAAGAAAAAAATATGCATTACCACTAAAAAAAAATATCTTTGAATTGTTTTCAAATTTAAAAAACATTTTAAGGTCGTTCCTAGAATTTGTATTCTCAAACGACAAACGTGTTACCTCAAAGTTTAAAGACCTCGTCAAACAGAGCGCGTTTTTACGCCGAGTTTCAACGCCACGTCGTAGTATACAGCAATACATATCCCATATCATAAGGAGCGCGTTTTCAACGCCGCGTCGAGTTCAACTCGGCGGCAATAAGCGTCGTCTAAGCGCGGTGTTGAAATAAATTACAAATTATTATTTTGACGCCGCGTTAGAACAGATTATTTTTGAATTGTTTTGAGAATTAAAGGCTTTGTTAAACAAAGCGCGTTTCTTACGCGGTGTTGAGATTACTTAACGCGATGTTGAGATTATTTTGACGCGGCGCTTTAATGCAACGTTGGAGAAATAGTTCATTACCGATTTTTTGCCATATCTTGTTTTTCAGAACTACATATATTCTTACTTGTTTTCCTATTTTCTTACACAATCTATCAGTTTTTTCCATGATAAGTGATATTAAGAATGAAAATGACACAAACCAAATTTTTAAAACAATAATTTAAGTGACTTAAGGCCTTGTCAAACAGAGCGCGTTTTAACTCCGCGTTTTAATATACAGTAATACATATCCCATGTCACATAGATTGCGTATTCAACCCCGCGTCGAGTTCAACGTGGCGTCAATACACTGGGTCAAGACGCGGCGTTGAAATAAATAACAAATAATTTATTTTTTGACGTTCATTGTATTTTGGGACAACAAGGACAGACATGGGTCATTCGTGTGATAGTCACTGTAGCTAGCTGTGCCACGATGACCTTTGTCGCGGCAGTGACGTCACAGTGTCCCTGCAGTGACCAATTACAAGGACCGTCTAATGCTAGCTTAATAACTTAATAATCACAAAAAAATGATTGTTCTTTTTTCACAAAGGCGTCAGTTATAGCAAATGAAAAAAGGATTTTTTTCCTGATGAGTGTTTATAGCAATTAGTGAAAATACGTCAGTTGACTTCACAAAAAAACAGAACCAACCATCACCTTTCTACTTTCCTGTTGCAAAACATATTCTTTCAATTGAAAAGTTTTTTGGCAAACAAATTCTTTGAGTGATTACCCTTCGATTAGTATAGTAATTGTGTTTCAAATCATATGAAAACATTGTTAAATATCCATTTGAATTTTTTTCCTGATCGCTATAACTGGTGCCAAAGGTAACTAAAATTTAAATTTGCCATTTAAACTTTAACACTTTTCCAGCCTTACATTTGTTGTGACAAATAAAAGTAAATTTCCATGGAAACACTATAATAATACAAATATTTTCAAAACCGTGCAAAATACAAATACATTATTAATTAATCTTTGTTCGAATTTTTAAGGAGTATTTTTTTTTTGTTAATAAATATTAAATATTTTCGAAAAGAAGAAAACATTATAGTATGACTTGCTCATGAAGTCATGAGCATGTCATGCTGAGTTTTTTTTTTTTTTAATATTCATGTTGTACATTTCTGTTGAAAGGTCTCTATTCAATGACAATCGTTTTTTAACAATTTTTTTCAACAAGTATTATTTGCTAGAAATATCAAAACTTTGCTCCACAAATATCAATAATTCAGATGTTCGATTACAAGTTTTTTAACAATTTTTTTCAACAAGTATTATTTGCTAGAAATATCAAAACTTTTCTCCACAAATATCAATAATTCAGATGTTCGATTACAAGATGTGGCGTACACTTATGTATTTGAAAACATTTACATATTTTATTTGAGAAAATAATGTATGGTAACGGATAAGAGAGAAAATGCGTTTGTTTGTTCGAATAGTTTTTGATTACATTATGAAAAATGCATTAAAAGCCAGAAACTTTGAAACGTTTTAGTTAATATTTATGCTTTCTATCTAAAGATTAGTTTTATTACTTGCATAATTATTATGTTTTATATTTCTTAAATATTTAATTTACTTGCTATTTAAATATCTCTTTCATATATCTACTGACTATTTAAGCGGTTTGCTTTTGGCACTGCCCCCACAATTCGAACACGATTTCCAGTTGAATTTGCAACATTAGCTACCCCCGCTCCATTCGTTGTACCACCAGCACTTTTTGGGTGTTTTATATCGTTGCAATCGCAAAATTGTGGTGGTGGTGCTAATACGAGGTTCTCGGGACAGGGTGTATTTTCGCTTTCTCCACTGACTCCGTTAGATGCAGCCATCATTTCTGTATCACTGTCTGCCTCAATAGGTGGAGGTAGTTGAACTAACGACACTGCAGCGCGGTTTGCGCGAGCTATTGCTATGCTTGCTGCTTGTTTTCGTGTAAGCGAGTTATGTCGCTGGAATGCTTTTGCTGGTGGACTGGGACTAAGTTCACCATCGTCTTCACTGCGTTCTTCTTCTTCGGTGTCATGATCATGATTGTTGTTACTACTAAGGCTGATGCAATGTTTTGTGCTCCCAACTGTGGTTATGGGCTCCTCATGCTTTCGCAAATTGGGTCCCATGATCTTAGATGCTATGGCAGGTGAAATAGGGGATGCTATTTGCTTGCTGGTAATAAGTAACGTATTCACTTTGGTTGCCGCTACTGTCGATGGCTGTTTCTGTTGACGTTGTTGGTTGGTCATCGGTGTAAGTTGTTTTGGAGGTGTGATTCCAACCGCTAATGCCAATTGCTTCAGTTTGGGAGTATCTTCATTTGTTCCCGTCTTCGCAGGGTTTGTTGGGATTTCCTGATCACTGCTGACACCTGATGAAGAGTTATCACCTTCTTCATTATGCTCAGCCTGATTAGGCGGGTTGCGTGCGTTGTTGTTGTTGTTAATATTTTGGGAAGCCTCACTATCATTTTGGTTTTCCGGTTTGAGTAAATCGTTGGGGTAAGATTTAGATGTCTTCAAATTGGTGCGTATCCGTTGGATTTCATCAACAGAAAACGAATGCGAAATAGAACCACCTGAGCTGCTTGCACTGAAAATTAATAATGGCAATATTTTAATTTTGATTTTAAATTTGATTTAAAAATAAAATTAAATAAAATTTTGCAAAAATAAATATGATAGCAAATGCAAACAAGTAGGTAGACATTTTTTAAATAAATAATAAGAACTTGTCCTTTTTAAACCACATTGCCTTTTTAGAATCCAACTGGTAAATGCACGACAGCCGTTAGAAGAATTAGAAAGATAGGAAAGATTTTTTTCGGTTAAGTTGATCGGTAATTAGGTGACTATTTTCTCACTTAAAAACCATATATATGTTGGACTTTCTGCAACCAACTTACCTGAAGAAAGTAAAAACACTGCTAAGAACTGCCAAAAGACACTACCAAGGCGAGAAAGAAACATGGTTTGGGAAGCTAAGGCAGTCATAACAAAAAAAATCGCCTTTTAAAACTTGGTAAACATACACCTCTCATAAAATGAATGAAAAAGGACGCCTAAGAGTGGTTTAGAGACGTTCCAAAAGAGGAAGAAAAGACGGTGAGAGCTACTGACTAGAAGTGTTTTGCAAGCGGCCAGTTTTCTTTTTTTTCCAATAATTAAGTTCCCAAACCTGATATTTTTTTGATAATATTTTCTATAAGTGTCAATTTCTATAAAAACAGTATGAACAAAAAACATAGTGACGATTAGAGATGACAACCAGGAACTAGCAAAAAAATATTTAAGTTCAATTTGGTGTCGTAAATAAAAACACATACGATATAAATACGAAAGTTCAACAACTCGAGGGTGCAAACATCAATATTACTACCGAAATCGAATCACATAAATCAGATGTAAGCAAATTGAATTCTTCTTTTTCCGTTCATAATAGCCGTGTTTTTTGGGAAAGCTATGGGCAGCTTTCCAAAAAAAAAGCATAGGCAGCCGCCTGTTGTCTTATGTCCCAGTGCAAACTTTCAAACTTCTGAAACAATAGCCGTGTTTTATTGGGAAATTTAGGGCCCTATTATAGGCGTTTTTCTTTATTCACTCAGAAAAGGTATCTGAGGAGAGACTGAGCATTCTGAGCATACTCTGATAATTCTCTGAACCGAGCGTGATCTGAGCGCTCAGATATAATTTTGAAATACGTTCTAGCACTTGGTTGTCACAAATCGAAACTTCTCATATGGCTTGTTCACAGGCGGCAGTATTATGCACATAATACTATTGTCTCTTTCGTTTTGGCATCTATTTTTCGAAGAGTGGTGTAGGAAATGTGCATGGGACAGTGAAATAGCCTACAACTCTAAAGTGACGTTAATTTCGTTCAGCATTTTCTCAGAATGCTCAGTCAATTTATTCTGAGCGCATACAGCCTTCTCAGAGCACGCTGTGATCATTCTCTGAACGGAAAAAGAAATACAATTTTAAAGATCTGAACGCTCTGAGTGAAAAAAGAAATACAACTTCTTTTTTGACAACTCAGACTCTGCTCTGAACGAATAAAGAAAAACGCCTTATGGCTCGCGATTCGCCAGAAATATTTGGCGAATGCGAATATTTAGTATTACTGTTTTCCAATCGCCTAATTACTTTCGCCTCATATGTCAAAAAATGAGGCGAATTGAAAACTCTTTCTATTATCATCATATAAGAACAATAAACTTAAAAAACAATAACAAAATCGGCAAATTAATACAATTTATTTACACTCCCTAAGAACAAAAATTAGAAGAATGTGACGTCACACGCATAATCAGCCAAAGTGAGCATACCTTGTATTTCTGTGTATCATGATTCGTCTCTATCTGTCAGAATCGGTCGAACTGTAAATCCTGGTGACTTTAAATAATAAAGCAGTTTATTTTGAAAAGCGTGTTATTTTTTAGAACAAAAATCTTTTCCTTTCTGTTTAAATAATGATGCTGAAACTCTGTCCGGGCGATGATTTCAATGTGGGTTCAATGCACATCCAACAATTTCAGGCCGTCTAGATTTCTTAAAGAAATCATTTCTAGCTTGTTGCTTCCCCGAATTGAACATATGTAGCTCTCTATCTTTATCCAAGCCCGGACAACTTTTTGTATCAAGCACTTCAAGAACTTCGATTAAAACAACATATACTGCAGGTTGTGGGAGCTTCAGCTCGAAGTCGTTTCCAACAGAACTTTGGTAGCTGCAACTACCGAGGAACCGCAATAATGATGCTAGTTTTATGATTGGTGAAATTACTTAATTTTGAATTGTTCGAAATTATGAACTCATGATATTTAAAACTAACTCAAACGCATGTTTGTTAATCCAAAAATATAAAATAAATGAATATTGTAAAAGACAATTTGTTGAACAAAGGGAATAAGTAATTTGTTTCTTACAAAGTGTCAGGATCGTGTCAGGTAGTTCAAGTGGGTTGGAATTATGTACTTATCTCTGAAACTCCTCCTCAATCTACCTACAAATCATATTTTTTTATCCCTCATCTGTTGGTCTTCGTCGCCAAAAACAAATCAATTTTACTTTTTTTTTTATAATTTCTGAAATCTTTTTAATAAACAAAACCTAAGGAGCGAGGCTTATCCTGCACCTCTTGGTAAGTCATCCTGTGAGAAACCATTAGCTCCCGCTATGGGTATAACCACAGCCCCTACGAATTCTTCCTCAACTATCAGGCAGTTGCTACCAAGCATTGCTCACGTAATCAACTGGGCTTTCCTGATAACCCGTGGTACCCAACATTTATTCAGCCATGGGTATGACCTAGCTTCAAAGGAAACTTGTTGTCTGACTTACATCACAGAGACCCAGATGCTACACATGATCATGGTTGTCCCAGTCAGAGTTGCCTCCACCCGAAGGCTTCTAAGGCGCTCCATCGAACCGGGACAACTACACTATCGCATCATTGTGAGACCGAGCGCTCGGCGCTCAGGAATCACATCGCCTTCTATTCCCTGGATTGGCTTCCTACATCTTAAGACAGAGGTTAGGATGTCTTGAGTTTCAGAAACCAACCCTCTATAACCTCGCTCAAACTGTGTGTAATTAAACACCAAGCAGAGCTCAGCTATCTACACACACTTACTTGGTTGGAACCTACTCGCGCCGACTGGGTGCCTGAAGCACCAGTCAACGGTTCTCAGTTCCAACCATCTTTCCAACTATGGCTTTGTTATGACAGGCAAAAGTCGGAGTTCGCTTTTCGCAATACCACGACAAGCGTAATTCGTTAAACTGTTCGCCATGAGTCGAACGTTCGACTCGCGAGTCATAATAGGGCCCTTATCCGTAGCGAAGCAAGATCTTACACACACTACAAATATAACAATCAGCTGCCGAAAAAAGTAGATGTTGAATTTGGCTGCGGTTTGCATGTTCGACACAACAAGATTCCATTCACAATAGACATGATATAATACTTGTATCATGCTACAGATACTATATTTCCATAGATATTCACGCATAGCAAAATAAAATGTTCGTGCTCGATCCTCTTTTTGGTTTTATCTTGTGTGTTATTTACATGTATGTGTGCATTCAGATCAAATCTGCCAACCCATCAGCGATTAAATCTTTTGTGTTGTGATTTGATCTAGATTTGCTCTTCTTCTTGCAATGAAACTCTCGAAATTGGAAAAAGATCAAATCTTTTGACAGAAAGAGCAATTTTTTTCTTGAATGAAATTCGCTATTAGTCAACTAACTTTTATTCAAAGTGAATCCATTGAACGACAAAACTGACACCAATACATCGTTAACTGTCAGTTGAAAGTTAGTCAAGAAATATTTACTAAAATCGTGTTTTTTTGGTCGTCCAGAACGGTTCGGAAGCATTCCGAATTCTTCTGAAATTGTTCGATTGGCACTCAATGACAGTTGTTGTTCTGAAAACAACAAAAAATCGATTCTTTTTCGTATTCGGAACATTGTACATTACATTCTCTTATTCATTATCATTCTCTTCTCTTATGTAGTGTATATACAAAGGTCGGAATCAAAATCAGAATCACGCACACCTAGACACAATTTAAAATTCAAAATCGTGTAGAAATTTTTTATTTAACCTATGTAATTGTGATCGTTTATTAGAGGGAGATAATAACAAAATAAACACAAATTCTAAGAAAGAAAGCAAATAAAGTGAAAGAGAATATAATTAAAATAGAAATATATTATAATTTCTCCTTTTTCATTGCAAATAGAATGCAATCCTGCAAATTTGTATTGTTATATGTTTACAAATAAATGAAATAAAAAAAAAATATTTGAATCCCATTGGACGTTTTACAAATGCAATGAAACCCAAACTTCAGATTAAAAACTGCTTTAGCAATTCGCTCGTTTGGCATTCCGGAACGGGGTGATTTTGTTACTGATTCCGGATTACCAAAAAAAAATACTTTTTGGCTAAATGTCAACTAAAAGTTGACATTTTTAGGGTCAATTGACCAAACAGATGCGCGTTCACTGACTTAGTCGACATATTGAACGCCACCAATGTGGGATGACAGAGTAGCTTGTATGGTTTATTTGAAAAAAGTCTTTAGTTAGAACGAGTACAAGAAATAATGAATAATAAGTACGAATGAAAGGTTCAAAAAGTGACACTAGACCATATGGTATGGCAGAGTAAGGGAAACAAAACTTAATGGATTTCCCTTTGATTTTTCGTAAACAAACCAAGATTGTGCGTCGTCAATTATTTTTTTGTATTTTGCATTTTTCAAGAAATTTTGTTATTTCTGTATTTTCTGTATTTCTTATACCAAAATCAACTACCAATATTGCCATATTCGGATTCGACTGTTTAAAGTTTTAATATAAATATTTTTCAATCTCGAACGTTAGTTAAATATAAAACTGGTGCCAGTTGGTACTATGTTGTTGGTACAATAGTATTTTCGTACTAGATTTTTAGTACTTAGTACTAGATTTAGTACTTAGTAGTAGATAAAGTACTGTATTTAGTAGTTAGTAGTAGATTAAGTACTATATTTAGTAGTTAGTAGTAGATTTAGTACTAGATATTTGACGTGATAAGTGAAGATACTCTAAAGCAATAACATAGGTTCAAATATCTGCAAACAATGTGTTTTATTTGTAAAATAAGTAACTAGGTAGGTACTTCAACTAATTAAATTTTTTGCAGACTTAAAAAAAATTGATATAATAATCAAACATGGTAACCATTCAAAATTGTACACAAAAAAACCAAACCAAATATCAAATTTAAAAAAAAAATCGTTAAAAAGGTAAATTTCATCCTGTTGCCATATCTATAAAAAAACCCTACCAAAACCAGTGCATTTTCAAGGCAGAAATGAAAACTCCTCACATACCTGTCTAAATTTCTATCTTTCATCATTGTATATAAACTGCTATAGTACTATCATGACGACCGGTGGACGATGGCGTTCCAAGCGGCATGTGTGTTTGCTAACTCGGAAGGATGAGATGAATAAAGAGCATGGTTTTTTGGTGTAATGCTTTGCTTAGTTTCTTGCGCATGTGCAGGAAAAAAAGAAGGCGAACATGAAATAATTGGAAAAGGGGCTTGGCTTAGCTGCGGCGAATACTTTTTTGTTGGGATTTATACACTATCCAACATTTTCATTGTTTATATTTTTTTTTATATGGACATACGTACGTCATTGACCAGTCTTTTGATTCGAATTCTTTAGGATTTTTAATTTTTGTTTATTATTAAGGTCTTCAAAAAATGTAGGTACACATACATATGTATGTACATTCTTGAAGTTTAAACACAAACTTACTTTTTGCTGTATTTATACACACGTCCTTGCAGAAATGGATTTTTATTTTGAATTTTGCTTTCCATTCAGATAGGTACTTACATAAAATATCATATGTATGTGTAGGTACCTATCGAATGAACAATGCGTAGTAATTCATTCAAAAATTCTTTGTAAAGTGATTGTAGATAATTATAGTAACAAAGATATTTTGTTTGTTTGAGGTTTATATAATAGCTACCTACTTGTTGTCCTACCCAGCTTAGCTCGCGGGAAATAAATGTATAGTTTAACCAAAATATTTCTTTCAACTAATCTTCTATAGAATTGCTAAAAATACCCCGGGTTTTTACATTTGTAATACAATACAATTATTTAATTTTAACTTGCGATTATACGTTGGTAAGTAGGTACAAGTTATGCAATCGTACAGAAAAAAAATGAGATAACAATAACAAATAGGTATAATATTACGATGATAGTTGATAGAGAAACATATTTGAGTCACTAGCAAAATTATGTCGGTCTACTCATTGTATATAGACTGCAGTTTATATACAATGGGTCTACTAAACGTTTGACAAATCGTCTTTAAATTTGGAATACCTAGGTAGGTAAGTTTATTTTGACATTCGACAGAGAATTTCTTTTATTTCTTTTTAGCTGAAATATTAACGGTACCTGCCATATAACCGTTACGTGCATTATATTTCCACATTGTATAGGTATGAACTATCTCCTTACTACTTACTATACAAATCTACAATCAATTTACAAACTATATTTTTAAATGAATTTCTACCCATAGTTTGCACTTAATTTGTACCTATCTGAATTAATAGCAAAATTCAAAACAAAAATCCATGTCATCAAGGACGTTTGTATACATATCGATATCCAGCAAGTAGCAAGTTTGTATCTAAATTTCAAGAATGTATGTGTATATTTTTTAAAAACGTCAACCTTCATAATAGTAAACAAAAATTGAAAATCCTAAAGAATTCGAATCTAAAGTCTGGTCAATGATGTATGTATTTATGTACCTATATGTATAAATATGCCAATGTGTATGTACATAAGTAAGTACCAGTGCTCGTAAAAAAACTTGAAAATCCTAAAGAATTCAAATCAAAAGTCTGGTCAATGACGTACATATGTATAAAAATACGTATTTAAGAACCAGTTCTCGTTCATAAAAAAAATGTAAACAATGAAAATGCTGGATCGTGTATAAATCCAAACAAAAAAATATTCGCCTCCGCTAAGCGAAACAAGATACTTAATTATTTCATATTCCCCGTCTTTTTTTTCCTGCCTCACATTGCACATGCGCAGGAAGCGAAGCATAACACTAAAAACCATGCTGTTATTCTCTTTCTCAGAAATAAAATATCCCTACACTAGCACTTCAAGCGGCATGTGTGTTTATGATTTTTTCACGTCTCATGATAGTACTATAGGCAATCTATATAGAATGTCTTTCATTCTGTCATTATCGCTTATTCTAAAGAAAATGGTAATGAAATAACATGTAAATGTGTGCATGGTTTATTTCCTTTTGACTGCTATTACTTTATACTGTCGTTCTGTCTTTTTCTAACATTGCATATGTGTTGAGTACATTTCCCCGACTGAAAGTCTACGTTACGGTCTCCACTCAGAGAAAAGCTTTAGGGAGATGGCGCTAGTTTTCGAACACTGATGGTAGTACTATAGGTTTCATATACAAAGCCGGGAGTAAGCATACAAATTAACTTTTGCTGTACAACACAAATGAGTAACCTTTAATTTTTGTATTTCTGAATTATTCAGAGGTTCTCTGATAGGATTTCTTTCATATTTTCCAAATAGACATGCTATGCATTTTTTTGTTAAAACTCTGCTTGTTTATTTAGATCGGGCCAATAATATTTCTCCGAGATTTCTTGTATACTGTTTCGTAATCCTCGATGTGCTCTTTCATGAGTGTTATTTACAAGTTTTAATTTTTCTTCCAAATTTGTCACGTCTTGAAGTTTTCTTGGTGTGAATAGTGGAAATTCCTTTTTTATGTTTTCACCATATTTGTATGTTTTCAAATTTTGTATGTAAAGCTATAATCTTCTGGGGTTGTATAACTTCTTTCATCTGCCTTAGTAAAGAGTCTTTGTCCTTAAACTTTATTATGAGTCTTATTTAGTTACTAAAATAGATTTGTGTTTCGATATTATTTGTTATATCTTCAATAAGTTCGAATTGTGCAGCGTATGTGTTAAAAGGCTGATTCAAAGTTTTTATTATTTCATTTGAAGAACTTTCAGCTGAATGTGCTGTTTCTATGGTAGAAGTATTTATGCGTTGACGTGATAATGCATCTGCCACAAGATTTAGGTTTCCTGGTTTATGAACTAATTTTGCTCCAAAGTCTTCTATGATTCTCTTCCAACCTTTCAGCTTTGTGTTGGGATTCTTTTCTGATACAGAATATAATGGGTGATTTTTTTGAGGTTAGGATTTTCATGCATTAGTATTTGACAGATCACGCGGGATTTCAGACATGGTGTCAAAGAGAAGGATGCTCAGTATGCTTTGACATTTCATCATGAATAGACTTACTAACGAACAACGCTTGCAAATCATTGAATTTTATTACCAAAATCAGTGCCCTAGAAAAGTTGGCAGAAAATCCGCTTTTTTATCGACAAATTTTGTTCAGCGATGAGGCTCATTTCTGGTTGAATGGCTACGTAAATAAGCAAAATTGCCGAATTGGAGTGAAGAGCAACCAGAAGCCGTTCAAGAACTGCCCATGCATCCCGAAAAATGCACTGTTTGGTGTGGTTTGTACGCTGGTGGAATCATTGGACCGTATTTTTTCAAAGATGCTGTTGGACGCAACGTTACGGTGAATGAACCAAACACTGATTTTGGTAATAAAATTCAATGATTTGCAAGCGTTGCTCGTTAGTAAGTCTATTCATGATGAAATGTCAAAGCATACTGAGCATCTTTCTCTTTGACACCATGTCTGAAATCCCGCGTGATCTGTCAAATACTAATGCATGAAAATCCTTACCTCAAAAAAATCACCCGTTATAAGGCTCTGGTGATCGGTATATATGGTTAAGTCTGTTATACCACATATGTAGTTTCTGAGTTTTTGTGAGGACCATATGATCGCTAATAGCTCTTACTCGTTTGTGCTATAGTTTTCTTCTGTCTTACTCAGTGTTCTTGACAAGAAGTGTATAGGTTGCTTATTCTGACTTAGTACGGCTCCAATAGCTATGTTGGATGCACCAGTAGTAAGTTCGAATGGTTTACTATAGTCCGGTTGAAAAAGTTCGACTTGTCAAATAATTTTTAAAATTCTAACCGCTTCTAATGCTGAGTCATTCAGATTTACCTTAATATTTTTACTTTGTTTTTTGTTTGCTTTACCGTTATCTCCTCGTAAATATAATGTCTTGCATGCTTGGCTATGCATACGTATCCTTTTATAAACTTACGATAGTAACCTGTAAGACCTAAAAATCCTCTCAAATCCTTTAGATAGATAGATAGATAGATAGATATTTTTATTATTTCATTTCACCTTAAAATTATTTAACATAATAATGATATAACATAAAATAAATAGAAATAATATAATGACATTATGTATTTTATAATACCAAGGTATAAAAAATAGTGTTTAATGCCATTTCAAATGGATTTTCCATATTATACAAGATAATTGTAATAGGGTGGAGTGACCCTATGTAAGTACAAAATGTAGATATTACATATTTAATAGAAAAATTAGGTTTTTCAAAAGAAATTTGGACTACAAAGAAAGGAAAATATATTTTCAAGTCTTACTACATATATAAAGTATAAATGAAAGTTTAAATTAATTTATTAAGAAAACTCAAATTAAATAGTTTTGGAACTTAAAGCTCTATAATGATCCAACCAAAACATTAGAGAGAAGTGATTCAATCGTAGCATATTCAATATTTAAGAGCCAATCTTTTACTTGCTTCAAAAACATTCCAGAAATAGTAAGAGATCTTATTGCTTGAGGAAGTTTATTAAAAAAACGAAGCGAGAAAACAGAATAAAAATTACGAAAAGCGGTGGTGCGGAATTGTGGAACAGACACAGAGTTTGACAAGTTTGTACGAATTTTATGGGTGGAAATCAACCTAAAATTAAGATTTCCAGACCTCATATAAAAAGTCTTCAGAACCTTAAAACAATATAAGTGCCTCACCGGAAGTATCTTAAGATGGCTAAAAAGTTCAAAACTTGGATACCTACGATGTTTACGGCATATTTTTCGAACTACAGCCTTTTGAAGAGTAAGCAATGGTTGAATTTTGTTCTGATAAACCCCTCCCCAAGAAGCAATTGCGTGGTGCAACTTTGAATGAAAGATGCCAAAATAAATAGTATTAAGGAGTTTATTCGAGCAAACATTACTAAGATAGTAGAAATTCCTTAAAGTCCAGTTAAAATATTTCCTAACTGACTCAGTATGGCAGAAGAAGTTGACTCTCGAGTCAATAAGATGCCCTAAATATTTGACCCCATTTACTTTTTCTATCTTAAAACAATCATTGCTACAGCTTACACTGTCATTAAAAGTCAAATATGACTGGTTAGCCAAACATGATGTACACTTATTTGTTTTAATTTTTTGATATTCAAGAGCAGGTTCTATACCATGAACCTCAGATTCAAAAGCATTAAGCAAAGATAAATTGAAAAACATAATTTTTGTTTTAGGGCTGATTTTCAACCTGTGTTCAGCAAACCATACTCTTAATATATCAAGATCCCAATTAATATCAGCAACAAGGTCCAAAGCACTTTCAGACCCAAACGAACAACCTATATCGTCAGCAAATGCAGTAATTGAGCTTTTGAATTTCATGGTAAATAATGAATTTATGTATATTAAAAACAAAATAGGACCTAGGACTGACCCTTGCGGCACTCCTATATTAAAGAAAATCATACCACTCTTACAATTGTCAATATTTACTCTTTGAGATCTATTTAGAAGATATGATCTTAACCAGTCTAACATAAAACCACTTTCTTAACAAAATCTTGTGATTGACCAAGTCAAAAGCTTAAGTTATATCTATAAATAAACCACAAGTAAATTTTTTCTTATCAAGGTTAGAGAAGATTCTAGAGCAAAATTGCAATGGAGCATCCTCGATAGACAATCCCTTTTGAAAACCAAATTGGACAGGACTAAAGAATCTAGTATCACTTAAAAAAACTAAAATTCTTTCTTTAACCACTTTTTCAAAGACTTTACCAACTGTTGGAAGGAGTGGTATAGGTCTATAATTCGCCATCTCGTCTGCCAACCCCTTTTTGAAGAGGGGTATGACATCCGGACATTTAAGATCATCAGGGAAAATTCCATACAAAATGCTTCTATTGAATAGCTCAGCCAAAACGTCAACAACAAAACAGGCTATGTTCTTAAGTGTTATACTAGAAATACCATCAAATCCACTTGCATTAGAGTTTTTAAGGCTACCAATAGCTTTCAAAACTTCCCATGCAGTAATTGATTCAAATGCAAAGCTATTCGTCTGAGAAGTTTCCGGACAATGAATATTTAAAGAACAGTCGTTAGTGCAAGGATATTGAAAGTAAGTAGATTCTGAATTATTAGCTACTAAAGCAAAATAGTTATTGAATGCTTCAGCAATCGCAAACTTGTCGGTTAAGTAACAGTTATCAATGCCAGTACGTATAACAGTTGGCTTTGTAGAAAAAGAAGACTTATTTAAAATATCATTAACAACTTTCCACTCACTTTTTAAATTACCCTTAGCTGAGTTCAGTTGCGTACGAAAGTAGTTGTCACGGCAAGTTGGAATTTTTTTTTAGTTCTGAGCATAACTTCTTAATTTAATCTTTAAATACTGATTTGACGGATTCCGCAAACATTTTATGTAGATTTTATTTTTATATTTTACTTTGTTTAATAATTAATTACTAATCCATGGCTTAAGTTTTGTGTTCGTTTTTCTTAAGCGTGAGGTGTAGGAGCATATTTCAATGTGATTTTTAAGTATTTTAATAAACATTGGATAGGATCTAGAAACATCGTTTTCTTCATAAACATCTACCCAGTTCTCAAGCAAGAAATTATATTAAGTTTCGTAAAATCAATTTTAGTAGATTCGCTAAAACTTGGAGGATGTAATACCTTTGTACTTTTATTTATATTTACCAAGAGCACTGTCATAGCGTGATCAGTAATCATAAGGTCAAAAACACCTTTTTCATAGGCACGGGAGAAGTAAGTAAAACGTGCGTAGATATGGTCTACACAAGTTCCTGATACCAGTCGTGTAGGCTCATTTATAATAGAGTCAAGACCATAAGAAGATAACAACGCTCTGTATGAAGAAACAATTTCATTCCCTTCTAAAATGTTTAAGTTAAAATCCCCAACAACTATCAGATTTTTTGACTTCTCCCTATCTAAAAGACCCGAGAACTCATCAATAAAAGTAGAAACACTAAACATGTGCAACCTGTATACGCATACAAAAACATAAACTTCTTTATCTACTTTCAGAGATATTTTCAAAATCTACATCAGAAATTTCACAATCAGTTAATAAATCATTATCATTTTTTATAAAACACCCAACAACACCTGCAGCGTAACTTTCATTAGTTTTTACAAAAAAACTAAATCCAGGTAAAACGTAGTCTGTTTTTTCGTAGTCGTATATCCATATTTCAGATATAAATATTATATCTGGAATGCATTTGAAAGAATAAAAGTGGGCAACTAAAGCTGCAAAGTTTTCGCGAAGGCTTCTAATGTTTTGGTGAGCAATAAAGAGTTTATAATCACAATCAATTGAATCTGAAAAGATATTATAACAACTAGGACTACTATGATCGAGAAAAGAAAAGTCATCAATTAAATCATTGTCACTTTCAAAATTCATTAAAAATAAATAAATAAAAAAGACAAAAACAGAGGACTAAACAAGATCCCTGAAAGATCTAATTGAAATGACCTTTCCACTCTCATCTTTTCTCATAAGAATTTGGTTGTTATTAACTGGCTGAACACAATGACGACGGAACTGGAATACGCATACGGAACTGCAAACATTGAATACACGCGAACTGTATTTTGCGAACACAATGGTACGTTACTGCAGACGGAACTGCAATACGCATACGGAAAGGTTGGTTAACTTTTAACTTTTACGTACAGTAAATTTGACATTTTATCTGATGCAGAGAGAAATTATGAAAGAGAGAACAATCTTTCGTACGTCTGTCCCTACCAAACCCTTTTATTTAGTATACCTGAAATAACACCAGATGATTCCATTCTTCTTAATGATATTTCAATTCGTTGTATAAGAGTTTCTTCTCTTTTTTATCATTTGTTTTTGGTATTCCATCCATGTTTTAATTTAAATTCCTAAGTTACTGTACGTGCATTGTGTTCCGATTGAAATTGGTACGTACGACAAATTTGACAGCTGTTCCGTACTCCGTCTCCGTAATGCAGTTCCGTTTTTGCATTGTGTTCAGCCAGTAAACCATAAGTATTTAAAACCATGTTTTTGTTTATAAACTTTAGCTTGCATGAAAAGAGCCTTTGAAAATTTAGTAAAAGCTTCGTTAATATAAATCTCGTGCCCTTTGCCGCCACAGCTATAATTGCCACTGCTATGACCGCAACCTTCACCGCCACCTCTGCTTTCAGAGAAAAGTTTATTCTTGTTCTTTGTTTTCTCACTCATTATCCGCTGTTTTCTTTTGACATCAGAGAATTTAATGCATATAATAGATTTAGTTGGAGAAGAGATATTGACGTTAGAGTCTTTTTTGCATGAACACTTTTAACATAACAGTTTTCAATGTCGTCATTAAAAAATTCCAAGGCGAGACAATTTAAGAAGATGTTCTTTGCTGCTGTTTGTGCATTCTTATTGTTTACATTTTGAACTCCAACAATTTCAATGCATTTTTTTAAACGGTGCTGCTGCCAATTAAGTTTATTCTCCAGTACTTCAATCTTTGGATTGGGTTGCTCCTGTATCAATAAGAATTTTATAAATTTTCTTAGAAATAGTACTTGTTAAATTTAAGCAGGGCAACCCGTCTACTAATTTAAATGATCTATTCTAATGTTATTATTTACCATACATTCGGCTTCATCTGCTTCTGCATATGTACTGCTGACATCGTCTCTTCGTTGTTGTCGGGAGTTATTTATTCTCTGCTGCTTGAAGTTCTGCTGATAAGATTGTTGCGGTCTGTTGTGTGTGTTGAAACTTCCGCTGTGTTCACGTTTCACTGGTGGATTATATACATCGGGTTTGTACTGATTCCAATTTTGTCGCTGTGCATGTACCGGCTGTGGTCCGTCATTTTTCTTGAATGGGTTTAGGCGTGGTCCTTGATTGTGTTGCTGCATATTATCGTACTGCTTCTGGGGTTGATAATTCGTTGTTTGGCTCGAATAATTTGGTCTTCTCTCATTTCTGCGTTCATGTGGCATATTTTTGTGGCGCCTATCTTGAGTAAGATGATGCCTGTGCACATTATCATGTTCTATTCTGCGAGCCATTGCGAATGCGTGTTCTAGATCATTTCTAAACCTCTTGTAAAATTGTATCTCATACCATCAATGAATATACGAACTGCGTGTTAGCATTTTTAATTAGTCTGTTGATTATATTCGGCGGATCACCTGACATAGTGATTTTTGATATTATTAAATTGAGATTTTTATTTATCTCGTCGTGGTATTCAAACAGTGTGCTTCTTTTTTGCGTGATCGCTTTCATCATGTCTTGTAGCACGTATAGAGGTTCTTGATTAGAGTACGTATAATCTAATCTGTTACGTATCGCCTCAAAATTAAAAAGTGTGTTATAATTAGTTAACACATTCGCGGCTGCACCCTGTACTTTACTTTTCACTATAGCCAATGCTGCTTGTACTTACTGTGTGTTTTAAAGTTTTAAATGCTGTCCATTAATCTGGAAGCTTCTTCGCGCCACGACCGATAATTTGATCGATCGCCGTTGAAAATAGGTAGACTTTTAAATGCGTCTAACTGTATCTAACTATGGCTAATTCAGCCATCACTTCATTTAGTCTTGTTTCTAAATAAGTGTTTATTTGATTTTGGTTAGTTATTATTGCTGCTAACCTTGCATTCTCTGTGCGTGTGTGCTCTAGGATTTGTGTTACTGTGTTGCACCTGGTTTCTAAGGCTTCTAATCTTGCCATCAATACTGCGAGTTGCTCCATTTTGAACTCGTGTCTGTTGTCGTCGAATTTTTGTGTTTTTTTTCTCCACATATACACTTTCACTGATTTATTTTGCTGCTTTGTACGAAGAAGCTATATTTGTACCTGCTATGCTAGGTAGTTCTTGTAACCGGTAACGCGAATGTTCTGTTTATACGAGATTTCACTAATTGTTCCCGAGGTCCGCTCGATTGAAGTTAAAAAGTATATTAAACCTCCTGGCAGGATCGCCAGTACATTCGTTTTGTACTTTGAAAATTAAAAGAATATTTTTTGGAACTATGTCCTAATCGTAAAAGGAGCTTAAGGCTACTATATAGTAGAGTTGGGTAGTTCCAGACTATGTCCTCTCTCGGACACATTTCCTTTCGTTCCACAAACTGATTTTAAATATGTCCAAGTCCGAATTCCGATTTGACTTCATACTTCGTGTTCGTTTTCGTAGATATAAAACAAGAACAACAAATATAGACGAAAGCGAAGAACGAACATGTTCATTGTTCTGTCTTCTGTGACTTACAATACATACGTATATTGTTGCAAGCCTCCCGAGCCAACACACGTAAGAGACCAAGAATAGTTGTGCTTATGCACCTCAGGAAAATCCACAACCAACCCCAAGCCACAACCACCTTGAGAATAAGATATGAGAGAAAGACAGAATAGTAGCTAGATACATACATGAACATAAATAAAAAATACTTTAATCGGCCCGACGTCCGACCCCTTATCATGTTATTAGTTCCATGTCTTTATTCATCTACCTGGACATGGAACTAACTAGATACATTCGGTTCAACCGCTTATCATGTTAATAGTTCCTGTAGTTCCATCTCTATGTCTTTCTTGAATGAAGGAAATATACGTTAATCGGTGCGATCTCTTGTCATGTTAGTAGTTCTAAATTGGATTGAAATTTGAAATTTGATTTTAGGTAATTTTTGGAATTTAGCCAAATTAAGGGCACTCCAGACGGCTCAGCAAGAGCTAAAACAGCAGCAGCAGCAACAACCACCACAACTGCAGCAATTGGAAAAAGTGCTAACGTCCAACAAGTTGGTCCAACCCAAAAACCAAAATGAACAGCCATAGCAACAAAAAAAAGTAAACCAGATACAACAACAGCCACAACAGCAACAACAAAAGCAGATAGAATGGAAGGAAGCTAGCGACTTGGACCAACTGTCCACGTTAAAGCAAATACAGCAACAATAACCATTGCAGCAATAACAAAAAAAAGAAAAGTTCCGCCCATCAACACGTATAAGATGGTGCTTAAGGATACCATCGATATATGTAAGTCCACCATAGGCGATAACTTTTTAACTAAGCGATTAAGTAGCGATAGACATGCTATCCACTGCTTTTCAGTGGAAGAGCACAATAAAGTTGAACATTTTTTTATAAATTCGGCCACTGAGCACTATAGTTTCACGCCAAAATAAAATAAAATTCAACCGGTCCTCTTAAAGGGCCTTGACAGCTCCACCGATACGGTGGCGCTCTTAAATGAAGTCCAAAGTATAGCGACGAAAGATCTCGAGTTCGTAGGGGTCAAGCCTTTTACGACTGTCAGAACCAGACGGGAGCAACGGAAACTACCGTTCTTCCTGGTTCATCTGTCGCCCACCAGCAAGCTGGATAGTCTGAGGAAAATTACTGTCCTAGACTACCAGGTTGTCACATGGGACAAATTAAAGAGGCGCGGTGACATGATCCAATGCATGCTCTACCAGAGATTCGGGCATGCCGCGGCGAACTGCGAAGATAAGACTAAACTAAAATGTGCACTATGCGGTGGCGAGGGGCACCCTGCAAGCTATCAAGGCTGTCCTAAGTTTCAGCACATAAAACAAACAAAAGCTCCGAAGGTGGTGGAGAGGCAACCTGTTTTAATTCTTGCTTCGACAACCTTTGTGTCCCAAGTCTCTTACGCTCAAATGGCGTCAGGGAGGGCAACAACAACGGTACAGCCACAACCAAATGTTGCCAAACAGGCCCCCGTGCCATGCTGCCATGCAGGCCCAGTTAACCAGCCTACAACAACAGCTCGGAAAGCAGGAGGAAAGACTAGACCGTGTCTATACTTTCCTTCCCAACTTAGGGCAATTTAAACCATAATGGACGCGCTGTACGAGAACCCATTTAAGATCCTGGCTGTGAATGTAAATTCACTAATCAGGGCCGAACGTAGAGCAAATTTGTTTCAATTGTTGCATGATCACAGTCCAGATGACTTTTTGGCTAGCGAAACTAAGCTAAACCAGAAACACAAACTGACTCATAATAATTACAGTATCGTAAGAAGGGATCGGCCCGGTCGCTATCTTTTTGCGAAAAGGCATTGATCATATTGAATAGTGAAGTGCGAAGATTCGAGTTGCAAGAAGCTTGCATCAAATGCATTTCTCTCCAACATGAGAAACGAATGTATGTGCTAGCAGTGTACGCACCAGAAGCACCTCAACATGCAAATTTCGTAGAAGAGCTCGAAAAACTTTACGAGTCTTAGTCTGCACTCGGATGAAAATTACTATATTATCTCTGGGGATTTAAATGCCATACACGAAGATTGGGGAAATCAAATCCAAAATCCAAGGGGATCCCATCTTTTTAATTGGATGGGTCGACACCATAATGAGTATAAAATCGACCTCCTTGCTACAGATAGACCATCGTTCCCAGTTCCCACGGAGAGGTGATTTTCTAGATCTACTACTGTTAGACTCAAGACTGACAGTAACCGACTCTGTGGGCCAACAGACAAGAAACTGTTTACAGACGGTAGAATACGACAGTGACCACTGCGAACTTGCCGCCGTCATACAGCTTCCAAACGAGCTTGTGGTGTTGGATGAATTTGTGCCTGCGCGCTCTATCGAACGTAGAGATCGATGGATATCTGCTTCAGATGGATGGTATCATAAAACAAGCGATGAAGAGAACAATCCCACGATACAAAGAACATAACGCAACTGAAATTTACAAGAACGCGACAACAGAAGCACTACACAGACAAAAAAGTGGCCTTTTGACAAGATTAAAACTCTTGCGCAAGCGGTTTAGACAGAAACGATCTGAAGAATAGGACACTGAAGTCGTCAATCAAAACCGTCAACTCGCTCATAAAGCAAAATTATAGATTGTCCATTAACTCGTACTGGGATAACAGAATTCGAGCCGTTAACTCTAGCTACCCGTGTATGTTTCCCGAGATTAATAAAATCTTCAGAAGAAACAATCTAAACGATCTTCCGTGTCTTAAGCTTCCGAGAACGACAGACAACGAAAACATACTCCTGACCGCAGGAATAGATCTGGGGGACGCCGTCTTGAACGACGATTTCTTTGTGATCGAAAATACATTGGAGAAGGTTGAGACAGTGGGTTCTGCTTTTCAGCAAGTGTATAAGGTGAATGAGTCCATTCATCCAAATCACGACCTGGAGAACAGAGCTCTGCTGAATCACTTTTACCTTCGAAATAGCATCACGCAATGGCGATCTGAGAATCTAGGTTTTACCGGGTTCAATGAAGACAATCTGGCAAACGCCACCATCGCCGAGCGAAATGGGCCAAGTTCCCTGCTCATCTCGAAGGTCGAACTGCAAATGATCTTCGCATCATTAAAGAAAAAGAAGTCAGCAGGAGTCGATGGTATACCAAATGTTGTACTACGACATCTTCCTGAAGAAGCAATAGACATATAAACAACACAGTTCAACAACGCGCTGAATAATGCATATTATCCAGTGAGTTGAAAGACAGCTGTTGTTCATCCTCTCCCGAAAAAGGGAAATGACAGTTCCAATCCGGCAAATCTCCGGGCGATAAGTCTTCTTCCGAGTATCAGGCAAGGTATTCGAAAAAGTTTTCAATATAGCTCTGTCCAAGTGGGCTGAGGACAAAAATATAGTTCTAGCCACCACTTCGGCTTTAAGGCGGGACATGACACAATTCATGCCGCGTCCAATATAGTATCTGCTGTCCAATGGAACAATGCTAAGAATCAATGCACGGGTACTTGGTTGATTTGGAGAAGGCTTTCGACACCGTATGGTTAGGGGGTCTTTATCTGAAGCTAACCAGATGGGGTATAAGTAATCCACTGTTGTATATACTTTAAGCATGTCATCTTAATGGTAGATAGTTTGTTGTCAAGAGTGGCAATGTGACGTGAATTCTACCACAACGTTTGATATTAAAAACGGTCTGCAACAGGGAGCGGTGAACTCGCCGATTCTCTTTAGTATTTACACCTGCGATCTCATTGGGAGTCTACCTCATGCAATTGCGTATGCCGACGATTTAATTGCGTAGAGAACAGGTCCAAAAGTTGAGGTTATCAGAATTCTCTTGCAACGTGATTTCGATAAAATTCAGCAACATTGTAATGATTGGAAGCTGAAAGTTAACTTCCAGAAATGTGAAACTATCCTGTTTAGAACCCCTGTGTCTAGGGCTTCTAGGGATACGAGAAAGAACTGGCGCAAGCTAGTGATCGCTGGGCCACATGGACATCAAGTGGCGAGTAAAACTGTAGTAAAGTACCTTGGCATGAGTTTCTGTATTCCAACCGACATGTAGAGGCTGCTCTGGCCAGAGCTGGGGGGATATTGTCCTGACAAGGCCGCTGTTTTATAGCAACCGCCTTGACAATAGGGTGAAATCTCTATTGAAAAAGATTCGGGTGTTTGAGAGACAGTGTCTTCGCACTTTTCTCGAACTTTACAGAACACCAGAGTCGGAGTACAAACACTATTATTCCAACGAGATTATATACAACGGGGCCAATACAAACATGATAGATAATTTTTTAATTAAGCTCATTCGCGGACACATTGCAAGAACGATGACCTCAATTAATGGACAAATCTTCGGGGCTTACTACCCCCAAGATGATTATTTCGAAAGTACACGTTCAAGTGGTTTTATTCCGCCCGAGGCTTTCCTATACCTTGATAGTCCAAGGCTGATTCAGGATAGATTGGCGATTCCGTTGATCTACCACGTCGGCCGTAGAACAGTCGATAGGCGAGGCGGCTCTTTACGACCGAGACATAGTCGCTGGGAGCGAAGCAGAGCGCCTCCGTTTCAGTAGGGCCGTGCCCGACCGGGATCGGAAGGAAGCAATTGATCAGCTCCACAATTTCTGGTGGCTTAGTTAAATCTGATAAAACACTCAACATCGCTATCGCCAATGGTCGACTTGCTTATGTTTAAGGTATCTAGAAGTTAGGTAGGGCAGTTGCGGCGGCACCAAAAAAAAATATATAAAATTCAAAAAAGCTTGATGTGGCTGCTCTAGATTTAAGTATTATAGGTTTATATTAAGTTGTTTTAAGTTTATTTTAAGTTAGTTTTAAGTAGGTTAAGAAAAAATCGATCAGAAACCAAGTTTCAATTTTTCTGGGTGAAAATAAAAACCCCTTTTAATTTTAATATAAATTTATGTTATTTTAAGGCCGAAAGGCAATTTAAATTAAGATATAGAATAATTTAGAGCGCCCGCATAGGGCCAGTAAGTTAATTTGGTTGATAGATTTAACCAGTTTTTAAGAAAAACGTTTATTTGAACAAAAGATAGAATTTTATAAAATGTACTATATGTGAAAAACGTGTGACTTTTTTTTCTCAAATCTTTGAAGAAGATAAGTTTTACATATTGGAAAAGTTATGTGGTATTTGTAATGTATATAAAGCTGAAAAAACATTAGAAAATAATACAAAACATACAAATTTTCAAGGCAAATACACATGACTTCTGTAGATCGGTTTTGAATTTTTTTTACGAAACAAGTCACGGAAATATTCAAATAAAACGAAAACAAAATCAAAAATTAAAAAAAAGGTTTCAGGGGTTTCAAAACCAAAATACCATTAATATTCACTACGGACTTCAAATAGATGGCATTCGTTTGTGTAATTTTTCGCTTAAAAAAAAAAAAAAAAAAAAAAAAAGGGCGAACCCCTCTTAATGCGGTGAATCAGAAGTGGAAAGTAAAAACATAACATACCTGGTATGACTGTTTCCGCTGGTCTCGGGCATATCTAGCAATGCTATTTTTTCATTAAGCTTGGTATTTCTTGCAACCAAAATAGAATTTTCGTCCTCTCCGTCTGATTCGCTCAGACTATAATCTGGTTCTGGGATCGGTGGTGCTGAACCAGTAGGTAGCATTGGACCGTTTTGAGGATGCGAATACTCTTGTTGGAGTTGCTGATGTGTAGACAGTTGCACAACAAATTGCCTTGTGGGCTGGGCATATTGACTTTTTTGCGCTACATTAACTGCTTGTTGCTTTTGTTGCTGCTTTATCTGTTGTGGCTGAGAGACAGTTATCGGTTGTGTAAGTGCTGGTTGAGGTTGCTGTAAAGATGATTGAGAAGTTGTATTTGGTGACTGCGTTAAAAGTTGTCCTTGGCGGTTCTAGGAAAAAAAGAAATTATTTCTGAAAAGAACAACTGTAGAGAAAAATTACATCTTGCGAAGCGGTTCGTCGTAGTTTCCACCCTACAACGTTTCTGAGATCTTGTGGTGATGCATACAACTTGGCATTGGCCGATGGGTTGAAACTAGAGGCAATACCATCTGCTGAACCACAGCTATCTGTTACATCTGCGCGTTTCTGTAATTTTTGTTGCAAGGTAATTGTGCTTTCATACTCTGATGAGCTCCGAGATACATCAACTTTCACTACCTGCCCAACAGGTGGAGGGGGTGGTGGGTGTGTGGGAGGTGGTAGATTTAATCTCTGCATTGATGCGTGAAGTGTTGCCACATCGTCTTGGGAATGATGACCTTTGCCAACGACGTTCCAAATTGAAGACGATGAGCTGTTTAAATGCGAATTCAAGTCAGGAGTCGAATGAAATCTTTTTAATTCACTTCCTCCAGCTCCAACTGTTGGTATTGCACATGGTTTTCCACGTAACGTTCCATTCTTAGTTTTCTTTCTTTTCATTTCAGCTACACTGGCATAAACAAGTGGAGCTTTCATGGGAGAACCACTGCTTGGAGGTGTTGCAGCTCCACTATCTGTGCCTGATTGGAATCTTGAGGTTGTCATCATAGTTGAATAACGATTCATACCATCGGCTGTTTCACCTTGCTGACGTTGGAATAATTCTTCAAGTTCGGCGGCTGTGATACGACTTGACGTCGGTCGAGCTTTGATACTTGCAGTACGAAGTTGGACTGGAGTGCTGGGGTTTTGGGTGGGAGTTGTCGAAATGGATTCAATTGAACTAGATTTTGCTGGAATGTCCTCATCGTCCTTTTCACCTCCGTTCTCAAGTCCAGCCACCATTGATTTGGCACGAGCTCTACCAACACTAAGTGTAGTTTTTGGATCACGACGAGGGGGCATTGGTGCTGGCATTTTTCCACTTCCACTAACACCTGGCTGGCCGAGAGACATTTTACGCGGCAATGTTGAGCATTGTCGCGCTGCTTGTGGTGTACTTGGACCTTGATAATGTTGTACTTGAAATTGTAGATGTTGCTGTTGTGCTGCAGCAGCGGCAACTGCTGCAGATTGCAGTTGATGCGGATATTGCGGTGATATGACGGTCATTGAGACCAATGCTCCTGAGGATCGAATCATGTCAACTACTTTTTCATGAGATGCTGCCCGAACATCTTCACCACTTATAGAGAGGAGGAAGTCTCCAGGTCTCAAACCAGCCATGTCTGCAACGCCACCAGGATCTACATCGTCAAGGTATTGTAAAGCTGGAAATCTATCGGACGGTTTCAGTTGCATAAGCGGTGATGATGCTTTAGCACCGCGCAAAATGAATCCAAAGCCACGTTTCGCTCGATGAAGTACAACAGTTCGAGGCTCACCCATTACACTTGCAGAAAAAGACAAAAAAGTGAATATTAAATCACATGTTACAATACATATAAGTATGTATGTAAGTTTAATTAAATATTATTTATAATAGATGAAACACAATTATATGATATAAAAACATGCTGAAACAAGATCAAAAGTTATAGTTTTAGATGCTGTTTTTTTTGCATTTTTTTATAAAAAAAAATTTAATTTCTTTTTGCAAAACTGGACAGTTTATTTAGTATTGTAAGCAGTGCGATGCCTATAGTAATAATACCAAACTACGTACATGTTTCGCCTATTCAATAAGTAAGAATATATGAGGAAGAGGGCGCCTGTGAACTTCTTTAAAATCGTGTTATAAGGTTTGACAGATTTACTTCAAGAAAGAAAAGAAAAACGTGTTGTACCTTTAAGCTTAGCTTATATTATTATCTCGCAAACAAGAGTTTTGAACTGAAAGACTTGATTAAACATTTAGGGCTGTACCCATACCCATAGAATCCGCTGCGTCCGTCGAAAGGTCGCGTGTTAGAAAATACAATTTTTCACTCAATCCTTAACATGCCTTGCCTATACCTCGTCCTAGCTGAGTATGTTTTACATTTTCAGAAAGGTATTGAGTCTACCACAAATAACTTGAAAAATTAAGATCGCGTATCAAAAAATAAATTTTTCACTAAAGTCTTCCGCGCCTATATCTCGTTATTTTGAGGTCCTAGGCGAGTGGTTCTTGGACTTTCAGATAGGTATTGAATCCAGCTCCCCGTAATCTAGCTATTCTTACACCAGAAATAAGGGGAATAAAACAAAATTATTATGACTTTTGTGTCTCACGCTACTGGCAAAATAAAACTTTTAACATTCAGTTAACAAAATGTGTTTTGTCTGAAAAAAATGTTCCGACTATTGACAACGACACATGTTTTGGTGACGTGTAATAAGACCAAACGAAATATGGCCAAAATTTGTGCTAAATGTAACATACAAAATCAAGCCCAAGCAACTGCTGAAGGTCAAGAAAATTATAATATGTAGACGTCCTTTTTGCAGACAAATTGTGCAGGATTTAATGAAAGTATTTGTATGAATACTTGGGGTATAATTTCATTTTTTGAAAAAAAAAAAACAAATTGGGGTCTTATTTTATTCCAAATAGATTTTTTTTTCATTTTAACTACGCAGCTTTTTTATGGGGCACAATTTCATAATGAAAAACTGTTCCAATGTTGGAACCTTACTTGTTTTTTTTTCAAGCGTAATTAATTGAATTTTAAGAAAAAGAAAGGTAACAAAATCATACAATTTGTTTCGAAACGTAACTTTCTGAATCTGATGAATTTCTGTTTTATATTTTGTAGTATTTAGTTTTCGATATTGTGTGTCCACACCAAAGAAACATGAAAGATTTAAGAAACAAAGAAATATTTCTGATTTTTTTTAATGTTTATTTGGTTAGGACGCTCTGCGAAACATTTCTGAAATGTTTATTACATTTTTCTGTATTTTGCAGTGCGAGTGGAAAACTTTCTTTATTTCTCAAGCATTTTAGTTAAGTCGAAAGATATGAATAAGTGAGGTTAAATGAAAAGGGTGAGGGAGGGAGTATATTGATCCCAAAAATTAACTAATATCAATACCAATATGATTTGAATATGGCTGGCTTCCATCAGAAAAGAAAAAAGCTTGTGTTAATTGAGGTTGGGTGATGGTGAGGTGTGTATTTTGAGGGTGACAAAAGTTGGTGATTTTAACCATTTTATATGTTACCCGTAAAACTGTTTTTTAGGCAAAACTAGTTTTGCGAAATAAAGCCGAACTTCGGTTTTGCAAAACTAGTTTTGCCTGAAAAACAAACGCACATTAATCTATTCCAAATTTATGTTGTTCGGCTAAAAAAAGAATCCCTATATTTCACGGTACGTCAGAAATAGGGCTCAAGGGTGAACTGATGAGCATTCCTTGCGAGACGGGTATTGCGGGAGAAATTTTAAGGAGAGGAACGCAGCTGGCTACTTTGAGTGAACATTTTTTATACAAGAAACGATAAAATAAATAAATTGTAGCCAGATCAGATGGGGAAAAATACTTCTTACACCGATACAGAAAACCTAAGCACTTAGCAGCATTCTTAGCGATCTCAAATATATGGTCGTTCCAACGGAGGTCGTCGTTGATACACATACCGAGTACTGAGAGCTTTTCGGTTTCTTCGATGTAAGTGCCATTCATGGACAATGGCATTGGGCTTGGGGATATGTTAAGCTTTAACGACAGAAGACAGCATTGAGTTTTCGAAGGATTAAACTCCACACGATTCCTATTACCCCATTTGACAACGCTGTATAAATCGGAGTTTAATGGGCTTGACATACGGTACCGCTGCAATTGTACGCCCGAAGGCGAAGGACGTGAATTATCGAACGAATATGAAAAGCTGACGGTGGAGTCGCATTTTTCATATGAGAGCTTCATGCCAACTCTATCAAATGCCTTGGAGATATCAAGAGCAATAATCTTACTTTCACCAAAGCGATGTAAATATTTGTTCCACTGTTCGGTGAGATATGCCATCAGATCACCAGTGGAACGGTTGCTGCGGAAGCCATACTGACGGTCATGGAGAAGCTTTCGATCTTCGAGATATACCTCAAGCTGACGGTTAATCAGTGTTTCCATGACGTTAGAAAGAAGGGATGTCAGTGCTATGGGTCGGTAGGAGGAGGGGGATGATGGGTCACCTTTCTTAGGGACAGGCTGGACAAATGCTGTTTTCCATCTTCTAGGAAAGATTCCAGAAGAGTAGGAGCGATGGAAAAGCTTACGCAGTGGCTTTGCCGGTGTGGAAGATAACCCCTTCAGAAGAATCGGGGCTATACCATCCGGGCCAGCGGATTTGTGTATATCGAGATCTTTGAGAACTCTTGCTACTGTACGAGTGCGGAAAAAAATCTGTCCCATGCAAAAATTTACATTCTCAAGTACAGGAGGGGCAACGTTGCTGTGAGGCAGCGTGGAGCTGGCAGCGAAATGGGCGGCGAGCCAGTTTGCCTTCTCTGAAGAATTAACAATTGGTTTGTTATTGTCGATGAGCTTTGGAACCGAATATGTTGAGGAGTTTTTAATATTTTTTACAAATGACCAAACATTTTTACTGCCTTTGGGACACTGCAGAATTTTTTGCCGTAATTTTTGGTCATGCAAAAATTTGGTTATTTCAATAACGGAGTTGCATCAGTTCCTTGCTTGTTTGTGCTTTTTCCAATTTTCCTCTGTAGGGTTGGCTTTGTAAGATCGGAAACTTACTTCTTTGAGCCTGATAGCTTCTTTACACTCAGAATTAAACCAAGACTTTTTTAGGTTTGATGCTTTTTACTCTGTAAGGAACAAATGCATGCATCCCTAGAAGTATCACATTTGTGATCATTTCAGCACTGGCATCAATGTCACTATCGAGAAAGCATAGTGACCAGTTAAAGTTTCGGTAAAAAAATATTCAGGCCGTCCCAGTTGGCTTTCTCTTATTGCCAAACGGTCCTGGTGGGAAGTTTTTCTTTAACTGGAAGGGTGGAGGATAAGAAATTAGCTGAAATGACACAATGGTCTGAAGTGCCAAATGGAGAATTTACACTAATGGTACATTTATCAGGGTGCGAAGTAAGAAACAAGTCAAGAGTATGGGCGGCTTGCCCAGCAACATCCGGTATACGCGATGGCATATCGATCAGTTGGGTAAGGTGATGTAATCCGGCAAAGAGCTCGACATACCTTCCTTCGAGTGTTGTCTGACCAGAATAGCGGAGCCAATTGCAATTGTGTACATTGAAATCGCCCGCAATAACGATTTCAGTGCGAGGACAAAGGGATCGATGCAAGGCACTACTCCAGTATGATGGATGTCCGAACTTTCCGAGGGGAAACATTGACTCGGACTACTACCTCGTTGTAGCCAAGGTACGACTGAGGATATGCCGACCAAGGCCAAGAAGAAGTAATACTGTGAAGAAGTTTAACGTCGGACGGCTGCAATCGCAAGAAATCTCCAGGTCCAGGTCCTTTTCCGATCGAGTGTCAAATAACCTCCAAAGGATTCCTTTATCGCCAGCATCAAGTATTGAGGACCAATGGCAGCATTGCCAAAATGCCATCAGCGAAGCCGCCACTAAAGTGCTGGGTTTTACACGGCCACCACAACGAAACCCCTGGTTTGATGATAGTATCGGCAAGCACATGCAGCCAACAAAGGAGCATACAAGGCGGCGCTGCAAAGAAGGACCAGAACAACCCTTGCGCTCTACGAGCAGAAGAGAAAAGAGGAATACTGACTTCTCAGAACGAAAAAAATGGATCATGAGAAGCACACGATGGTGTTATTGCAGGAATGAAGTTCGAAAGTTTTACTTTAAGGTAAAAAGAAACTGTCAAGGCTACAGAGTTCGAACTGAAGCTTGCAAAGACGATCAAGGGAACATCGTAGTGGAATCGCAGTCGATGCTGAGAATATGGAAAAACCATTTCTGCAGATTGTATAACGGCGATGACGAAACGAATTCCGCTGTGATAGGTTCATATCAGTGCGGTTTTAAAACCCCAACTTTAAATCGATACCAACCACCTTTTCATCGATTTCAAAGCCGCGTACGACAGCATTTATAGAGACGAATTATATAGAGCAATGTGCAGTTTTAACAAACTCCTCCGCCTATGTAAAATGACGATGGAAAACGCACGCTGTTGCGTCAAGGTCGGTAAAGAACTCACCGACACCTTTGAGGTCAAAAAAGGATTTAGACAGGGTGATGCGCTGTCATGCGACTTTTTCAACATCGTACTTGAAAGAATAGTGCAAAACTCTCACGCTAACACCAGAGGCATGATCTTTCAAAAGTCCGTCCAATTATTCGCATACGCCGACGATATTGACATAATCGGAAGAACACAGCGTAAAGCAGTAGCGCTTTTGTGAGTATTGAGAAGGAAGCGACGAAGATGGATTAGGGCAAAACCAAGTATATGCTGTCATCAAAAAAAAAACACCCAACATCGACGACTGGGGCAAAACATCAACATAGACAGTTTTGACTTTGAGGCTGGCTTGTACCGGCTGTACAGCGACACAGACCCAGCCAAAAGAGTAAAAATTCAACGTCTCAGATGGCTGGGTCATATAGAGCGGAAGGACATCAATGCTAGGGCCCGGAAAATCTTCGAATCCACCCCAGAGGGACGGCGCAGTAGAAGAAGACCGAGACTCAGGTAGCGCACACAAGTGGAAGAGGACCTCAAAAGGACTCTACGTGCGAAACTGGAGGCAGCTAGCTACGGATCGAGCTGGCTGGAGAAGCTTGTTGGTTGAGGCCCAGGTCCATCCCGAACTGTAGTGCCACCTAAGGTAAAGTAAAGTAAGGTAACTATAACAAAATGCATAAAATCGCTAAGCCAATCTCACTCACTTGAAACTCTTCCGATTGAACGAGTGCGAAAAAAGATTGGCTCTATAAAATCCTTCATGTTTTCGAGTACAGGAAGCGCAATAACCCCTGCCTGTAGCGTTGAGTTTGGCGCAAATTGGGCTGCAAACAGATTTATTTTTTCTTGAGAACTCACAGCAGGAATATGGTTGAAAGCCTACTTAGGAGCTAATGATGACGAAGAATTACAAACGACCAAATGTGTTTACTACTTTGGGACATTATACTATTGTTGACGAAGTTTTTGTTCATTTAAAAATAATATATATAATAATATAATACTAATAATATATAATAATACAGTCTACGTCACTACAGAGTATGCTTCCTCTAGTTAAAAGTTCTGAAGAAATTATTGAGATCATCCGAGTTGGCTTTCTCGTTTTACAAAAACGGGTTTTTGTTTAACTGGATATTGTTGGCTGCAGATATGACACAATGGTCAAATTTGCTAAGAGGCAAAAATTGTGTATTTTGGTATCGAAATAAAAAAAAACTAGGGTGTTGGCTATTGGAAGCGCAATATCAGGTATTCGGGTTGGCTCATCAATAACCTTAACTTAGCAAAAATCTAACAAATCTTAGATGGAGTTTGATAAATTATCATATTATATTGGAAGTTCACATTATGTACGAGTTTGGGATGCGATAAATAAAGCAAGTATTAATGATGGGCTTATTTTTATTGGATTTTAATATCATTCAATTTAAATCTGTGTTTGAACTCAGACCGCATTGTGGTTGAATTTGGAATGCAACATAATTCTTTTATGTACGCCGAGACCGTGATAGGCTAAAATAATGACCCTGAGTAAAATTCATGGAAGTAAGATTCCGAGTGATCGTGTTTTTTTCTACTTGAGCTTCACTAAGGTCAAAACAACTGGCCTGTATAAAGCAGTATAAACTAAACGTATGCAACACATGTGTACATACCCTGAAAATACCGCGCATCATAAAAAGAAAATCTAATTAAATAAAAACAAAGAAAAATACTATTAATTGTAGTTTTTGTTTCATTAAGTTCGAATTTAAGCTTTTCAAAATACAAATTTTAAGAGTGTTAGCCTTGGTAATAATTTAATTGATCCGCCCCTATATCAGTGAACAATTTTTAGTTTATTTCCATCAGATAACTATCCAATTTAATCATAGGGATTTACCTCAATTACCAAATTATAAGGCGTCAGTTAAACCTATCACGAAAAAACCATTAGAAAAAGTTGAAACAAATCGAAACGTAAAGATCAAACACAAACTAAAATTGAGCATTTAGGTATGTGTCGACAAAATTAACCTGCGGTGCAAAAACTCCTGCATCAAAAAAATGAATGAAGACATGTAACAATAAAAAACCGTGAGGCCTGCCTACGTTTTTTGAGGTCAACCCACCTAAAGCTTCGCCTATAGGGGTGAAGCAAAGAAGTAAGAAGGAATGTCAGTTATAGAAGATATTCCATATTCAAAGTGCTATGAAATAAGCAGCTGTATAACAATGTTTAAGAAATGTTTCCATCAAAAGTATGATTTTTCACAAAAGGATTGATAGTTTTACTTGCGATTATAGGTGCTATAATACAAATTATGCATTCGTGCAAAAAAAAAATTTGAGATAACAATCAAACATGACATTACGATGATAGAGAAACATTTTTGAGTTACTGGCAAAATTCTGTCCGTCTGTCTGTCTGTCTGTCTGTACGGATGTATATTGGACTGCAGCCTAAACGATTGGGCCAATCGTCTTCAAATTTTGTATTTTGTATTTTTAATATTTTTTTTTAATTTTTTTCTTGAAAAATCAATATTTTGAAAACGGCTAAGTGAATTTTTTTTTAAATTTTGTTTTTAAATGTACGCTATTTTTGTGCTTAAATTTGTATTCTTGAATTATTTTTTTTTATTTAAAAAAAAATTGTTTAAAAAAACCGTTTTATAACGGCACCTACAATTTTGAAAAAAAAAACACACTTTTTTAACATTTCCTAAAGAAATAAAAGGGCGTTTAAATTTTTTCACCCAACACAATTTAACGTACTTTATTCGAACAATCAAAAGTCACAAAAATCGAGTAAATTCTTTGATGTTCACTTTAATTTTCTTAAATCGTGCGATCCAGTCGTGCAATTTATTTTTTACTGCACGTGCCCACAAGGGATTTGTGTTGCGCTTATAATGTTTAACGAACTGCAGAGGAGAGGAGGTAACGATTAACATTGGTTTTGAATGCTTTCAAGTCGAAATGGCAAGGGAAACCTCGCCGGGTAAACCATTGCAAATTCGTGTTGTTCAGTTAAAAATAGAATCACTATATTTCACGGTACGTCCGAAATTGGGCTCAAGGGTGAGCTGATGACCATTCCTTGCGAGGCAAGTATTGCGGGAGAAACTTTTAAGGAAAGGAATTCAGCTGGCTACTTCGAGTGAACATATTTTTTAAAAGAACCGATAAAATAAGGAAGGGCATGAAACATTGCGTCGGTGTTCGAGAGGAGCAATTTTTTTTCGAGACTGTACTATTTCCTATCAATCTTAACGCTCTGTTTTGTATTCTCTCGAGTAGATGTAGTGATGTTTGAGAAGCACCTGCCCAGAGGTGGCAGTTTAACTAGAATCTTGGCCGTATAAACGCTTTGTAAATTGTAGCCAGATCAGAAGGGGAAAAAAACTTCTTGCATCGATACAGAAAACATAAGCACTTATCAACAACGAGTCGAAATTATTAAAATTTACCACCGAAATTCGGAGTCAGTGGCCTCAACGTTAAGAGCGCTACATCCAATTTATGGTCGTCATAATCTTCCTAGCAGATCAATAATTGAGCGTCTAGTGGAAAAATTTGAATCCACAGGCACAGTACAAAATGTTCCCGTGCCAGTGAGACAAAGAAGTGAGAATATTGCTGCCGCTGAGGCTTCAGTTGCAGAAAGCCCAAGTGTGTCTCTCACACGTCGTTCTCAAGCGTTGGGCCTCCCTGTGACGTCGTTGTGGCGAATTTTGCGAAAAGATCTAGGCCTACATCCTTACAAGATTAAATTGACGCAAGAACTGAAGCCGCTTGACCACCAGAAGCGTTGTATGTTCGTGAATTGGGCTGAGCAACAACTTGAAAATGATTCGGATTTTCATCGAAAAATCATCTTCAGCGATGAGGCTCATTTCTGGCTGAATGGCTTCGTCAATAAATAAAATATGCGGTATTGGTATCCACACACATATTGGTATTGTATCCACACTCCCTCCATGAGTCATCATTGCATCCCGAAAAAATTACGGTTTGGTGTGGTTTATGGGCCGGCGGCGTCATTGGGCCGTACTTCTTCCGTGATGATCAAGACCGGCACGTTACTGTGAATGGGGGTCGCTACCGTTTAATGATAACCAAATATTTTTGGCCCCAATTGGATGATATGGGTTAGGAGGTAATGTGGTTCCAACAGGACGGCGCCACAAGCCACACAGCGAATGTCACAATCAATTTATTGGAAACCAAGTTTGGAGAACGTGTTATCTCACGAAATGGTCCAGTCGCTTGGCCGCCTCGGTCGTGCGATTTGATGCCGTTAGACTATTTCCTGTGGGGCTACGGCAAGTCTATGGTCTATGCCAACAAGCCAGCGATGATTGATGAACTTCGTACGAATATCGAACGTGAAATTGCAGCTGTATCGGCCGATTTATGCTTGAAAACCGTCGAAAATTGGGTTCAGCGTCTGGACTTCTGCAAGCGTGCCCGTGGTGGCCATGCAAAAGTATGTTCCATACATAATGGCATCAAACGTACTTTCACAGGAATAAAGAATTTCATTGATTTCCAAAACCGTTTTTGTAGCGCTCTTATTGAAAAACCCGTAATATGGTCGTTCCACCGGAGATCGTCGTTGACGCACATACCGAGTACTGAAAGAGTTTTGGCTTCTTCGATGCAAGTGCCATTCATGGACAATGGCACTGGGATATATTTAGCTTTAACGACAGAAGGCAGTATTGAGATTTCGAAGCATTAAACTCCACACGATTTCTAAATATTACCCCTTATCAAACGGTACCGTTGCTGCGATTGCACGGCAAAGGCGAAGGAGGTGAATCGTCAAACGAATATGAATATTGTGTCTTTTTTACGAGAAATTATATTTAATGAGCACTTATTTTACATGCAAGGAGTAAATCATAAGAGAATTACACGAGAAATACAGTTTGAACAATTGCGCATCATTTTTGGTTATGTATGCATTTAAAAAAATAACTTTTTATTGGCATAACGGTATGGAGTACTGTTCGAACATTTATTTTGCAGCAATATTTTTTATTATGTATGTGATTTGTCTCCTACTGTGTGGTTTTTATATAATATTTATTTTAATTATAAAAAAAACTAAATCAAAATAATATTGGAAAGAATTATTTTAATTAAATTAAAAAAAAAATTTACACAGTAATAATTTAATTACTTTTATGTAATTTATTAATTTCTGATTTTTCGAATTCAGTTCAGAGATTTGTGAAATATTTTGTGTTTTTGAATTGGATTATTTTTAAAGAGTAACTTACGGCTTTTTAACCCTTGGCGCCGTTGAGCTATTATAGTGCCCACCTCCACCATTGCTTGCTGGTGCTTGTGGTCGTTGCTTTCCCGGGGATCCTTTAAAGTGCTGACTTTGTTGCTGTTGCTGTTGGTGATGTGAATTCGAAACAGTAGTCGACGTTGAAACATTTGTAATATTCTTTTGGCGAATATTCACCTCTTGTACACATTCTACGGGGAAAAATCCTGATGCATTTGTTCCTCGCACGTAGCCTTCCAGTAATCCGCAGTCTGTTGAACCAACAACTTCAATCACATCGCCTGGCTTTAAACGAATATGTCCCACCGAGTTGCCTGCATATGGCTCCATACACACCACCGTTGTACTTGGGTGACCGATAGAACAGGCTGCACTATCAGAATTCGTCCCCACGCCAGAGGAGTCACTGATTATATCACTGGTGTCACCAAGACTTTTATCTGGAAGAAAAGATAGAAATATCTTTTATTTGAAGTGTGAAAGAAAGTTAAGATACTCTTTTTTGTTTATTTATTTATTGGAAGAATTTGGATAAAATTAAAAGCAGTCGCTGAATCGGAATGGTAGAAGTAGGAATTACTAAAGTTGCGAGCATAAAAAGCTAAGAGGTAACATTGTATTATCATGCAAAATTATATGAAATCTCAAATTCGAAGAGTGTAAGTGTGAAAATTACTTCAGTAATTAATAGTCGTGTGCTTAAACAAACTCTATGCAGCGTAAGAAAATCAATTAATTAACATTAATTTGAGGATAATTCAATAAAATTCGAGCAAACGTGGATTGTACAATTATACCGCTGATTAATTTTTTACCATCACCGTTGAGAATGATTCATTTTCCAACGATGTGCTGAAGATATTATGAAAAGGTTCGAATCACCATATTATATAGACGAGGGCAATCATAGTTGCCACTTTTTTTGAAAATAAAATTCCCTGACTTTTTCATGGCTTTCCCTGACCAATTTTTTTGAATTTTCCCTAACCAAATGAAAAAAATAAAGTTTAGAGCTTCGCGTTGAGTTATGTAACTTCCACAATTTTTGGTATATTTCAATGAAATAAAAAGTTTTCGACATTAAATTTGTTAACCAAAATATTTTCTTAACTTCAAAAAATTAAAAAAATGGACCTCAAATTCTCAAGAGTAAATAAAACAATCCACAATTTCACGTCAGGAATAACATAACGAGACAATAAGTATCAAAAATGCATTACAATCTTTTTTGTTTAATTCTGTAAAGTAGTTTAAAAAATTAAACTATATTACATAATATAAGGCGAATTTACTAGATGATATTTTTTTTTGGAAATACAATTTTGAGAGATTTTGGTATGCATATTTTTTAGAGTTTATTAATATACAGCTGACTATAAATTTGAAAATATTTTTTTTCATTAGTTTTAAAAATATGTATTTACTTTTCAAATTATAATTTTATTGGACTTGTCCGGTACAGTCGGTTTTGACCAAATGCTAGTTAATACCTGCAAAAATATTCTTAAAAAATTTCATCAAAATCGTTCGAACCGTTTTCGAGAAAAATAAGTTTTTTCTTTAACGGTTATATGGCAGGTACCGTTATCTTTCCCCCTACAAATAAATTTTCGATTTCCCCTCTGAGGAATGCCAAAAGATACACACATAGGTACCAAATTTGGCAATTGCTTGACCCGTTTAGGCTGCAGCTAGTTATACACACGGACAGACAGACACATTTTTTTCAATACATTTTTTTAGGCTCCTCTATGATCGTAATGCCATGTTTAATTGTTATCTCAATTTTTTTTATATTCACGAATCCTAAACTTGCCTTATACACCCTATAATCGCAAATAAAAAGACAAATTTAAAACAATTAAAATGGCGCATGAGGTGAGTCGCTCATTTCAATTTTAAAATGTAATATTTAAATGTTTGTATATTGTGCTTTTTACTTGCGATTAAAGGTAGATACTATAATGCAAGTTATGCATTCGTGTAGATTAAAAATTTTGAGATAACAATCAAACCTGACAATACGATGATAGAGAAACATATTTGAGTTACTGGCGAAATTCTGTCCGTCTGCCTGTCTGTCTGTACGGATGTATTTTGGACTGCAGCCTAAACGGTTGCCAATCGTCTTCAAATTTTAAACTAGGTTATTTTGACATTCTTCTACAGAGGAGTTTTTTCAATTTTTTTTTAGCTCAAAAATTAACGGTACCTGTCATACAGCCGTTCTGTAAAAGATTATTTTTCTAAAAAACGCTCCAAGAATTTTTATAAAAGAAAAATCAGTGTAGGTACTAGTGTAGGTATGCATTATATTTTGGTGAAAAAAAAATTAATATGGTGGGCTAATATGACCGGTTTTTTAATTTGACTTTCTCGAAAACTGGCTATCCGATTACTATTAAAATTGATACTCAAGAAGATGTGGGTAGCCTAAGTAATTTTGCATTCATTTTTTTCGAATTTTTTTTTGTATTTTTAGTAATTAAAACAAATTTTTTTTTTTTGAAAAATCAATATTTTGAAAACGGGTGGGTGATTTTTTTTTTTAATTTTGTTTTTAAAATGTATATTAATTTTGTGCTTAAGTTTGTATTTTTTAATTATTTTTTAAATATTTTAAAAAAAGTTGTTAAAAAACCGTTTTATTTAAAATCCGCTCCTTAGATTTTGAAGAAAAGTTAACACTTTTTAACATTTCCTAAAGAAATAACATGGCGTTTAAATTATTTCACTCAATACAAATTAACGTACTTTACTCGAACAATCAAAAGTCACAAAAATCGAATAAATGCTTTGGTGTTAACTTTAATTTTCTTAAATTGTATTCTACAATGTGACCACACATATGAGCAAGTACGTGCGATTTATTTCGTTAGTGGCTTGGTGAATAACGGAGAAGAGTGAAGTTAATTTCAATGTTTCCTTTATCTTTCAAATAATGTAATAGTATATGTATTTTAAAAAAATAAGTCTGAACGCTCTATTAAAACTAGTAAACCGTTACTTTTGGCGAATAGAAATTTGCAAACGCCGGATTGTTTTACTGGAATAAAAATGTAAGTTTTAATTGTTTTCCTCGTTTTTTCTTAAATAACTATTATTTTTTCCTAATTAAGAGTGAAAATAACAAACCAGGAGCAACTTAAAACACTTATAGAGTTAACCTTAACACTAAAAGCTTTAGCTTCATTTCTGGTAGCTACCTCCAGCAAAAAATCTCAACACAGCTGCACTTTTTAAAATCAGTGGCTACGACAGATCTTTTTTTTTGGAATTATCCTGCAATTTGCGCAGTAAGTAAAGAAAGGCATCTTTATTCAGCCTTAAGTAATTACTTACATATTCGCACACAATGCGTGAAAATTGGATCAAAGCTGTCAATTAAAACTCATAACTACTCGGGCGTGCCACAAGGTAAACTTTGACCCTTGTTGTTCTTAATTTTCATTAATTACCTTCCAAAAGTCATTATTTTTTCAAATTGTCTTATGTTCGCAGACGATGTTAAGATCTACATGTTAGTTAAATCAGTTAGTGACTGTTTAAATTTTCAAAATGAAATTGATAGTTTGAATATTTGGTGTTTTATGAACTTCTTAAGACTTAAATAATAAAAAGTGTTCAATTATGTATGTCGTTTTCAAGATCTGTCTTGCATTTATTATTTGATTATAAAATGGTTGGCGAAATCTTACAATGAGTTGAAAGTCATAAGGATTTGGATGTCAATTTAAATCCACATCTTTTCCTTTAATCTTAATTTTGATTATATTATATCAAGAGCAAATGCGATGTCCGGTTTTCCTTTAGGAATTCTCACGAATTTCGGGACACTTATACATTTTTACTTCCGATTATAGGTACTATAATACAAGTTATGCATTCGTGCAGATTAAAAATTTTGAGATAACAATCAAACATAACATTACGATGATAGAGAAACATATTTGAGTTACTGGCGAAATTCTGTGTGTCTGTCTGTTCGGATGTATTTTGGACTGCAGCCTAAACGGTTGCCCCAATCGTCTTCAAATTTTGAACTTAAGGTTATTTTGACATTCTACAGAGGACTGTTTTCAATTTTTTTTTAGCTCAAAAATTAAAGGTACCTGTCATATAACCGTTATGTAAAAGCTTTTTTTTCTCGAAAACGCCTCCAAGAATTTTTATAAAAAAAAATCAGTGTGCTAATGAAGATATGCATTATATTTTGGTGAACAAAAAATTTAATACTTTGGGCTAAAAACGGTACCTCCCATTGGACCGGTTTTTTTTTTCTTCCAATTTTTCGAGAACTGGTGATCCGATTACAATCAAAATTGATATTCAAGAAGATGTAGGTAGCCTGAGTAATTTTGCATTAATTTTTTTTCGAAAACTTTTTTTTTATAATTTTAATAACTTTTTTTTTTTGAAAAATCAATATTTTGAAAATGGGTAAGTCACTTTTTTTTAAATTTTGTTTTTAGATGTACGTTATTTTTGTGCTTAAGTTTGTATTCTTGAATTATTTTTTTTTATTTTTTAAAAAGAGTTGTTAAAAAATAACCGTTTTATTTAAAAACGGCTCTAACGATTTTGAAAAAAAAATCTTACTTTTTCACATTTTTTAAAGAAATAAAATGGCGTTTAAATTTTTCCGCTGAAGACTATTTTACGTACTTTTCTCAAACAATCAAAATTCAGAAAAATCGAATATAATCTTTGAAGTTCCCTTAATATTTTTCAAATTTTATTCCAAGCCGTGACCGCACATAAGAGCAAGTAAGTGCGATCCAGTAGTGCAATTTATTTATGTTGCCTTAGTTCGTCCTATTTTAAAATATTGTTGCTTAAAAAAAAAAATAATTAAATCATATTGATAAAGTTCAAAAAAGATTTACAAAGTACACGCTTCGTAAATTGAATTGGTCTTCTTCTATGCCATCTTATGATTGTAGAGGTCTACTTATTGGTTTAAAGCCTCTATCTTGCAGAGTAACTTACTATTCTGAAGTATTTGCGAGAGATGTAATATCTAGTCACATTGACTGTCCGCCTCTATTAACCTTGTTCGGTTTAAATGCACCTTCAAGAATCTTAAGACCTAGAAGTAATGTTCTTTGTACAATCCCCTTCATGCAACAAATTATGGTCACAATGAACCTATAACTAATGCATGTGTCAAATTCAATCAATATGCAAATCCATTTTGTTAAGTATTTTGTAAATCTTGTCTGTAAATTTTTAAAAAAAGTCTTATTAAAATAAAAGAAATAAAATTGTACGTAATTTAGCCTAGTCTAAGAGAGTTATAATAATACTTATAGACAATAAACAAATAAATTACAGATAAATAAAGAATTATTGTACATATGTACGTACTATTATTTAAATACTATTTTAAATTTTCAGATTCACTTTCAAGTATGTAGGAAATTTTACGCTCTCCAACTTTGTCATGCAATGTGTTCCACAAAATGTGGTCAGTTTAAAAGCCCCCCCCCCCCCTTACTTAGCACAGTCTTTGAGGTCGATACAGTAGGATAGTATTTCTAATGTACCCCCAAACAATCCATTTAAGTTCCATTAAATTCGCAACACTTTCCAGCAAAATGTACGTGATGTAAATGCTATTTTTCATTTTTTTAAGAAATTTTGCCTAACTTTAATCAGCTGTATCTCCTATAATATTGGACCTTAGACTTTGGTTCACCTACTACTTACTTTTACAAAACTTTATGTTCTTGAACTTTGTCATGCAATGTGTTCCACAAAATGTGCATAGTTTAAGTGATATAAGCAAAAAACTGAAAAAAGTCCGAAAATTTGGGGGGTTTTGATCCCCCCCAAGTTAGCACAAGGTCTGCGAGGTCGATAAACTAGGATAGTATTTCTTATGTACCCCTAAACAACCCATTAAATTTCCATTAACTATGGAATACTTTCCAGCTAAAGGTACATACATAACTGCTGGACTATCTGTCAACAAAAGCTGACCATGTGGAACGTGTGAGATTAAAACTGTTATTACGATTTTTCATGGAAGAAAACCTTAAAAAAACTATAAGACGTCAACGACCTTGGCTCATATAAAGCGCTTCCATGAGATCAGAGAAATCAAGCATCCTTACGTGTGGTTAGTAGTCGGGTGAGTGAAAGTCCGAAAACAAACTGCATTCTGTTGACATTTGTTATGTGTTTTCTGTTTTCCGTTCTCTCCCTTTCTTCTGTTCTGTTCTGTATCAATGTCGTCTTGTGTGTTGTCTTGTCTGAGGCGATGGCCTCAGTAGCCAGTGATCATAAGTGGGTCTACTTCGTAGATTTATCTACGGAGATAATAGCCGTATTTTATTATGATCCATATAGATCAGCTAACGTAAATAAAACAGACGAGATCAACGAAATTTTTTTGTTCTGTGTTGTGGTTGTGGTAGGAGTAGGCGTGTTCATAACTCTGGGGTACAAAATTCTAATTCTTATATATCGGAACTTAATTTTTTTGGAAACAATTTTATATTTTAATGCATTTTTTATTAGGAAGATAAAAATTGGAGACATTGGAGACATTTCTTTAACTGTTTTAAATAATAAAAAAATTAAAAAAAATCGACACATACACATTGAAAATGAAAATATTAGAATTTGCATATGCTTAATACCAAAACGAAATCTCGGATTTCAACAAAGATTTCGAGATTTAAAAACAGCGTTCACACCATCTTTAACATTTCGCATATCATTTCAAAAAATTATGGCGGCAATTAAGAGAATAAACCTTTATCTCTTCTTGAAACTATTTTGTTTTCCGTCTTTACTTTTGTCACCTGCGCTTTGTTGTGTTCACGAAAAAAACTTGATTGCTGATGACAAAAAAAGGTTTGTTAGATTTGACAAACTCGAATTTGCACAAAGAATTCAATTTCAGCGAAATCTCTAATTTCGAAATCACAAAAAAACATTTCCCTAAACTTGTAATTTCCTCTATTTTGGCAACATATTTTGATACTTTATATTTTGTGGGAACATAATGTTGTTCTAAAAGAGCTTTGAAAATAGTGACTTCCCCGTATCTAGTTAAGAATTTCCACTTTATAACTGATTTATGTATGTCAGTTTGACTTTTGAACACATACTTTCAATTATCTTGATTTTTATACAAACTTTAACATCTTTTCTCAAATTCTTGACAGTTGAGCTTAAGAAAGGAATTATATAAATCAGATGATTCTCTTCTCCTTCTTCATACTTCTTGTCTGGGATCTAAAAATTCTGAACACATTTAATAACTCCTGTCATGTGACAGATTGACAGAGAGAATATTTAGGACTTTGAGTAAACGGTGTTGCCATTCAAATGAAATTGTCATTTAATTTTGAATCTTCTTTTTAAGAACCCATTTTAATTTTTTTTAGATAGAAAGATGTGATTCGATTAAAAAAAAACCCCAAATTGGTTTAAAGAAGAATACCTTTATTAATTTAATAGAAAATAAAAATTAACAAGACTTTGTGTTTCTTAATGTGGCAACACATCTGTTTGACAATCAATGAAATTAATACCATCGGTGAACAAAATAAGACGAGTGGTGCACGTCGTGGAGAATAGTAAGAACTTATTTTCAGATCATGAAACATGATCTTGTTATTTTGTTGTTGGAGTTGTTGTTGTTAGCCATGTAAATTAATGATCTAAATGGATTAGAGCTGGTAATAAACAACAGCTAATGTAATGTAAAACTAAAAGACATTGTAGTACCCGCACACCGAAATTTTATATTTAAAGTTGAAATACTGAAAAATTTAAATAAAATCGTATAAGCTCATATTGAGCTGTGGCGCTTTTAAAAGAATGCATCAAAGGCAAATTTTTATTAGATACAGCTAAGGCCAAAATAATAGTAGATAACACTCAATAGCGCAAAATTTTAGTAAGCTCTCGATCAAGGAATATAAAAACCCTCAACTATTTTTCTGAATTTTAAACACTTTAAACATCCCCGGTAACTAATACTGACATGTAACGTAACGTTAGAAAATTTTCTTCGAACATACCCAAATTTGACATGGATATGCAATTATAAAAAAATAAATTAAAAACAATCACAATCTGTAGCTGCATCTCCTGTAATTTTACAGAAAAAAACTCAAAAGCTGCTGTAAATAGCTCAAAGAAGCCGAAATTAATTTCATCTTATCTTTCTTCCTAGCCTGGACTGCTACATGATGTCAAAAAATTCGCTCAGTTCCTTAAGAAATATTTGAAGCGTGAGTGAGTGGTAAGTTATAGCAAACCAAGGACAAATGAACTTCTGGTTCCTTCAAATTGCGTCAAAACCAAAGAACCAAACGCTATTTTGTTGAGAAGTCTTTTGCTAAACCACAGGCTGCCGGTGAAAACAAGTAAATGCTGATGGAAAGAAAGTGAACACAACTAAAAATTTATCGATCTATTATTAATCCATATATTAATACGTGAATATGAATTTGTCGTACGCTTTTCTCCGAACGTAGGTACTTAGCGGAATTTCGTGATATTTCATCAAATGAAAGGTAATTTGCGTAGATATTTGTTTGAATAAAAAAAAAATTAAAGGAACTGTAAATAATTCTTTTATTTCGGAAAAACACTTATTTTTTTATTTCAATCGTACAACGATTTATATTTTGCGTTCAGAAGAACATTCATTTGGTGAACATTGGCCTTTAAAAAATAGAAAATCTTCAAGATTGTCGAATTCTTCATCTTCTGAATACGTTTTTATAATTGTAATTTCGATTAATTTAATTTGAAATGTCAAACGCTAGTGACTGTTAGTATACATTTCCATTTCATATCCATTTAAAATGGAAATAAAGCCAATTCGACCTTATTACCTTCACCTTTATTTTACGGCACTGGAACGAACGTGTCTTAATAATTTTATTAAGAATTTAAGTCGTTTATACACATTTATGGAAAATATTAAACTAAAGAGGAGAGAGAGCTATGCTGTTATTATATTTATAAGTATGTTACCACAAAACAGTTTTTCAGGGGTGCCGTGAAATAAGGTAGATAGTAAAAGGTCGATTCGATCTTATTTCCAAAAAATAAAATAAAGGAGAACTAGGCAAAACGAGTTCAACCTAATACACTTAGGCAAAACTAGTTTTTCCGGCAACACATATAGGTATATGTAATAAGAGCAGCTGTTTGCCTTATATACAATAGCTCTTTAGTTTAATATTTTCAATAAATGTGTATAAGCAGCTTAAATTCTTAATAAAATTATTAAGACACGTTCTTTCCCTAGTTTGTGTGCACAACAAAATGGCCTTACAGATTTATAAAAAAACAAAGAAAAAAACAACATGTTCTTACTTAGGCTATTTTACATTGATGTTTTAGTTTTTTCTGTTGTAAATGCAAAATGTATTTTTTTATCTTAAATATCAGTTTTAAACTTTAATTTTTGAAGAACTTTAAAACCGTCTGGCAGGACAAACGCCAACATGAAAACGTCTTGGACCTACATTTTCCTAATTAGGGCGTAATTTCCAATATTCTTTCATAATCCAATTTTGGTTATACCTATTACTCCCAAAAACGATTTTTTAAAAAAAATTCGAAAACGTCTGGCAGGCCAAAAGCCGCTCTCAAAACGTCTTGGACCTACATATTCGTTATGAGGCATGAATCTTCTATTATTTGCAATCGATAGAAATTTATTATATCGAATATAAAAAATATGTTTTTTTTTGCGATTTTTAAAGCTTCTGCCAACAGACAAACAAACATACTCTTTGCAATTAGGATAGATTTGAGTGGTTATAACAAACATTTGCTATTTTTTAAAAAAAACTGTGTTTTCAACGTAGTATACGGGTTAAAGCCGCCCCTGCATGCTGGCCAGACTTTGGTTCTATTATTAAATTTATACCACCTTTCAATACAACTCACTTTTAATCGGTTACCTCTCACACCCAAAATCATGTTGCGGGCTCTTGGTCTATAACTTGGACATTTGTTTCCAGTTTACATAATATTCAAGGTCTTGGGTTGATATTATTGCCTTTTTTAATATTATGATACCTTTTTTTTAATACACGAGATGAAAATGGCAGGGTGTAGTTTCATGAAGTGGAGAAGGAAATGACTATGATTCTCGGTTTAATTGTATGTGAATAGTCGAATTAGATTGAATTAGGTTACTTTTTCATAATTCTGGATATAAAAAATTAAAATACAATAAAAACATTACATAGATAAATCAAACAGAGGAAAGAAATTTTTAGTTTTGAAGTCCTATTTAAACACATCGAAAACAATCCGCGTAAACATTTTAAAAGAACAACCGATTAAATGTTGTACATCATAAATTGCCTTTGGCAAAAATTAATTTGTTATATACTATTTAATTCGGAAAACTTGGAGTGCGAAACTGGAGACAGCTAGCAAAAGACCGAGCTCGCTGGAGAGGCATGTTGGTTCAGGCCCAGGTTCGTCCCGAACTGTAGCGCTCCCTAAGAAAGTACGTAAGTATTTAATTCGTTAAAGATATTTTCCTAGGATACAGGCTACTACCACCACTTTCTGTAGATCGATTGTTATCAACGCACTAAAATTTGAGTGACAGCTGTCAAATCTGAAGTTTAAAATGGGTTATTACACCCTGTAGATGTTTTATTTTATGAATATATGCTTATCAATAATATTATAACCAAACTCCCGGCAAATTGTGATGGCGGAATGGTACGAAGTCGAAGCGATCGTTAAATTGTTGCAACAACAACACGGTTTGCAACTGAATTAATTTTAATTCTAGGGATATTGCTTTTGATTTTGTACTCGTTACCTTCACCAAGCACATAACATAAAAATAATATTACATAATGATAACCGATACAAAAATTATAGATAATTAAACTAAATAAAAGGCAAATAAAATGAAATACCTGTAACAATGCTGATATCATCTTCATGCGATCGATGGCCTGATGATCCTTCGGATAAACTCGAACTGGCCGAACTGTACGGCATGTGTTCGGAAGGGCATGGAGATGGTGGACCACATAAGCTATTTCTTGTCAGAGTACCCATTAGACTACCGCCGCTTAGACTACCATTGCCTGCCATCCATCCGACTCCAGAACGGCGTTTAGGATTATAACGCGGTGGACCACGGAAGGGTACTGCTTTAAAGTAAGAGAGAGTATGCAAAGATTTTTCGAATTCAATAACTTAAATTAACGAATTGGGGTTGCTTTTCATCTCCTTTCGATATGAATGATATTAGTTTTTTTATTGGATTTGTTTGTCGTTTTCATAAGTCAATTTATTTTATAATAATTGAACATAAACCGAAGCTACAGAAAAAAAAATATGTATGTATATATAAAACATATATTGAAAAAAAAATACAAATCGACAATAAACTCAGAGAAAATAAATAAGTAATAACACTTAACCCACGATTGAATTGCTGTTCGCAGGAAAAATATATTGCCGAGTCTGCAGAAAACTAATTATATGATTTTCGCTTTCCTAAAAGAATTCGTAGAAATATAATTTGTTTATCGATAAATTGGCACATACTGGCCAAAAACAGTGAAGGTCGTTATTAATGTTACGATAGCAATAAATTAATTAAGTGACCATTATCAACAAAATAATATGGGATGCAGGAAAGGTGGCAATTAATATGGATAATCATCGGTCTCCAAAAGTTAACCATTGAAACCATCGTCCATCGAGCAGAACTCAGTAACAAAATAATATAGTGCAGTTTAAAATCATTTTTCTTGGTAGAAACATCATTGTTTAATAATGTTATTTACGTACCAATAAAAATATTTCTCAATGTTGCTGTAGCAGAAATTATTTTAAATTATTTCGATTTCGCTCACTTGTTTTGCCTCTTAAGCTATTTTGCCCAGCTTAACAAAACCAATGATGATAATAAAAAAAAACGGGCACGACTGGGTCGCACGTACTTGCTCTTTTGTGCCAAGTCACAGGCAGCATTTTTGACAGAAACAAGTAATATTTACGAAGAAAAAATCACAAGATATGAACTTATAAAAAGTATCAAAAGTATATGTCATCAACCGTCTGATATAACAATGAATTTATGAAATAAGTATTTCGAAAATTGTAGCACGGATTTTGATAAAATACAAATAAATTATTTTTTTGATATTTTGGTATCCAGTTTGTTAGAGTTTATTCGTATAAAACTAATTATAAAAATTGTAAATAGAAAAAATATAGATATTCAAAATTTTGATACGCAGAAATAATTTGGCGGTTAAGGTCTTTTCAAATATAAAATTTGACAGAAATCCAATGAGCCGTTACCGAGAAAATCGAAAATTAAAAAAACCCTTATGTGAAAGGTACCGTTACTAGAATTTTCGTGGAAATTTGGATTTAATACAAAATTAGGGCCAGTACTTAAAAAAAATCTCAAAAAATTTCATTAAAATTCATTATTATCGTAATGTCATGCTTGATTGTTATCTATTTTTTTTAGATTTACGAATCGTAAGCTTGCTTTATAGTACGCAAAAAAAAATTCACGAATGGATTGCGACGTACTTGCTCTTACGCACGGTCACATCTTCGAATAAAATTTGCAATATACAAAGTTTTTTTCGATTTTTGTGTCTTGATTGTTCGAAAACAGTACGTAAAATTGTTTTCAGCGGAACACCACTATATTTCTACACTATATTACCCATAATCGCAAGCCAAAACAGAGGCACTGAAGCAGGCTAAGATTTTTATCATACAACACACCTAGCTACATGTGAACATACAAGGTTAACGAAATATTTTCACATCTATTCACAAACAAGTAATGAAGTTTCTAAAAAGTCAACTAGTTTTATGACGTGAAAAGAGATTAAAAATCTCCATTTTTAAAAGAGCACAAGATAATTATAAGAACCTTATGACAGGCTTGGATTATGAGTCTACGAAATTGTTTCAAAGTACAGAGTTGTGATCAATTAAGTGAAAACCCCTCAGTTTTGTAGTACAATAGAAAGATGTGTTATTATTGGGAAGAAACCTTAAGGCCTCGTCAAACAGAGCGCATTTTGCGTTTTAACACCGCGCTGTAATATACAGCAATGCATATCCCAACGCCGCGTTGTTATAAATTACAAATAATTTTTTTGACGCCGCGTTAGAAAAGATTTTTTTTAACTATTTTGTATTTGGCGAATGAAGTCTTTTTGAATTTTTGTAGAAGTTTACAAATTACTTTTTTGACTCTCAAAATAAAAAAAATTGACATTGTGTGAAAAAATGAAAATCAAGACTCATATGTACATGTGTATGAATGTATACGTACAAATCTAACTGCTGCTGATTGCTCTTGAGAAAAGAAACACAACAATATCAAATTTAAATGTTACTATGGTGGCTCCAGGAGATAACACCCCAAACAGAAAATGAAATAACCCCCCAAAATTGGGGAATAATTTCGCAATGAAATCGAAGATGAAATAAGTCCCCAAAAAGGTATGAAATAACCTCCAAAATAGATATGAAACAAGCCCCCAAAGAGTTGGGTTCAATATCTCGCTTTTTATATTCCTTTTTTTTTAATCCCACTTTTTATAATCCTATTTTTTATAATCCCGCTTTTTTTAATGCCGCTTTTTGTAATATCGTTTCTTGTTTATAATGCCGTTTTAAAAAATGTTTGTTTTAATAAACCAACTAGATTTGATTGCAAAAGTGGAATAATAAGAAATTTAAAAACAAGTAAAATAAAAAGATATTTTTTAGTCTTACTTTTTTATATTAAATTATTATAAATATTATTACTAGCCTGGGTAAGGGGAGGGGGCACGCTGGGATCACTTTCATTTTGGTTAATTTAGATAAGACCCAGTCGTGCCCACTTTTTCTGTGACGTGGGCAGTGACTTTTGCCACTTTATGTGTTTTGATTTTAGTATTATATCGGCTGCGCTTTAAAATGTTTTAATTTTAGTTCTTGTGCCAATATTTAACGGAAAGGTATTGTTTTATTAAACGGAGATGTGTGCTTTTGTATTAATCATCAAAGTTTCTGTGGTTGTTACCATTTTTTTCACTTAATTTTGCCATCTGAAATGAGGCAATAGGTGGTGGAATAGGAGAGTGGATTTGGGAAATTAACGCTTGAAAGGGATATTATATATAACATGAGAGATTGGATTAGGATAGGATAGAAAGTAGGAGTGGAGCGAATAGGGAAGCGAAGAACAGGATAGGCAGGTAATAACTGGAACTAGTCAATTAAGAAGAGCCTACCTATCAAACGAGGGAACCGGATACTGTAGCAGGAGTTAGGAATGGATACAAGAAAGATGCAGGAGGGGATAGGAAGGGATATAATGTCCGCTGTGGGAGCAGTGGCATGATCACGGGCACGGCTTAGCTCGCCTTCTCATACGGACCTCACCTCTTTCAAAATAACTACGGGTGGCAAAAAAAAACTAAGAAGGCCCTGCTGGTAACGATGCAGGGCAATGTGTTAGATCTTTCGCAAAAAGTCTCATGCGTATATCGCTTCCAAAAAAAAAGAACCATTTCAAATGAATTCATCGACTCTGTATATAATGAGACCAAACAGTTTACAAAAAGTGATTTACCGGCAAGCCACATTGAGGTAAGAAGAATCTTATAAGATGCTTGAAAATGTAGCTGATCTTTAATTTAATTACAGCTTCTGGAACTGACAAGAACCCTGGTAAGACTCAGGTACACGTTTCGAAAAGAACTAAGTCATACACCCTCTCTTTGAATGATGAACAGCAGGAAGTAGTGTAAGGTTGATCATTCAAGACCGTTTCTAATGAGAACTGGGAGCAAACAATTCAAGTAGCCATCATTCGGAGGTCTTTATTTAAAATATATATACCAATAAGTTAATTGTAAATGAAAATCAAACTCCGTGAATAATCAAAGTGCTATAATAAAAAAAAACTCAAAGTAAAAAATTAATTTATCATTTTCTTATATTTCCTTATTTTTCTACATTATTTTCAGATAAACACTCAAATAAATAGCACAAATATGTAAATAAATAAACACAGAATATTTAATTTCTACTCCCACAATTTGATTTGATTTGATTTATTAATTTAATAGCTTAATATTAAGATTTCCATATTTTTTACTATAAAGCTTAAATTGGGACATTTTCAGTTACGTTAAAATAATTTTAAAATAAAAAAAATTATATTAACGTAACTGAAAATGTCCCAATTTAATTGTATTTATATTTTCTATAGTACTTTCATGGTGTCATTTTTCGTCTGGCCATCTTCCTGGTTGATTCGTAACTAAAAACTAACTCTAAATAGTGGGAACGAGAACATTAACCAATATTTCACCAGTATTTCATACACTTTTCTTTGTATATATTATCTATAGTACTATTAAGATGGGTGTTTCACCTAGCGCCATCTAGTTTCGCTACCTAGCTATTTCGCAATGTAGACTTTTAGTCGGGGATATGTATTCAACACATTATGCAATGTTAGAAAAAGACAGAACGGGAAAGGTGTGTATAAAATGTTAGCAGTCAGAAGGAAGCAAATCATCAAGACGTTTTCGTGTTATAACTAATAATGAGAGAATGAAAGATGGAAATTTAGACAGGGATGTGAGGAGTTTTCATTTCTGCCTTGAAAGATACGACAAGAGGATGAAATTTACCATTTTAACAATTTTTTTGCTGAAATTTGATTACTGGTTTGGTTTTTTTGTACAATTTTGAATGGTTACCAATTTTTTTTAGTCTGCAAAAATTTAATGAGTTGAAGCACCTACCTAGTTACTTATTTTACAAATTAAAAACATTGTTTGCAGATGTTTGTACCTATGATAATACTTTTGAGTATCTTAAAAAAAATGGTAAACATTTTTCGAGCCCTAAAATAGAAATTTGAAAAATAAAAAATTATTCTCGGTTATTTTTTTGAAAAGAAATTCACGGAAACATAGGCCGTACCTATGTGCGATTGGATCATAAGCAGTAAAATACCGTTTTGAATAAACATTAGCTTTTACTATTATTTTCTTTAGTAGAAATGTTGATAGGAACCTACATACCTATGTACGTTTAAATACAAAAAAATCAATTCATTATTAAATTCGAAATTGAACAATATACATTAAAACTTTGAACAGTCAAATCCGAATATGGTAACACTGGTATGTGATTTCGGTATCAGCTACAGAAATAACAAAATATTCTTGAAAAATGCGAAATCCAAAAAATTGGTTTGTTTACGAAAAATCAAAGGGAAATCCACAAATTTTTGTTTCCCTCACTCTACCACACCATATGGTCTACTGTCACTTTTTGAACATTTCACTCGTACTTATTATTCATTATTCCTGCAAATGCTTGTATTCATTCTAACTCATACCTTTCTGAAAATATAACATACAACCTACTCTTTCATCATTATATTTCATTCTACTCTCCAAAGCCTATACAAATCCATATCAAGAACTACTGCATGGCTATTACGGCAGTATCTCGCTAAACTAGATGCTGCCTGATGATAGTGCTATAGATTTCATATACAATGGTTTTAGTCCATTCCCACCTCTGTCCGTTACACCTTTGACGTGAAAGCTTTTTTGTCTAGGCTTCTTTCGTCCCTTTCTTGTGGTTTTACTGGCTTCCATGTTCTTTGATTTCTATTTGCTTTTAAGAACGTTGTCAACTTGATTCAACTAAGCCTTTAGATGATCTTTTTCACATATTCTGTGAGCGCGCTAAAAGTGTGAACAACTGTGTAGGGATTGCAGGGGGGCAATATGCCACCTCAACCTATCACACTGTTTATATACCGTTAAAAATTAATACACAATATGGCGTTAGTACCTACACATTTAAGTGAAATTAATTCTCAGAAAAAAGATAAATGTTTTCTCACTCTTGGTGGAAATTTACTTCACCAACAAAAAATATTAGAATTATTTCAAACAAGTGGTGAAGTTAATTCCAATGTGAAATTAGTACAAGCACCAAAAAATATTTTAAGTGTTTTTTTTTCAGAAACTTTTATTTTAAGCGTATACACGCAAAAAAACACGCTTAATAATTGGTTTTAAATAAAAACAATACAAATAAATTAAATTTTTTTGTGCGACTTATACTCTCAACCATTCCTGTGTGGTGTGTTGTGAATCTGCAAGAGCCGAGGGGACAATTGGTGCAGGCAAATAAGTCCCCGGTAACTAACTCCACCGAGGGACCAAGTTGACACTTAAATAAATAATATTAATTTACTGGCGCGACAGCTCCTTAAGGAGCCAAAGCTTAGTGACTTATACTCTCAACCATTCCTGTGTGTGTGTTGTGAACCTGCAAGAATGGAAAGAAGAAGGAAGGACCTACAATTTACCACCGAGTCCGAACGGCTACATGAGATGCACTTTCTCGTGACAAATTTTACTCTTGGAGGTTTTGTCAGTTCCTCCGCGAGAGGCAATACACTGGAAAAATAGGTGGCTCTGACAGGAAGTCGAACCCCTGACACTTAACTTAGCCGTCCAAAATACTAACCACTAAGCCACGGGGTACTTAGTGGAAACTAAATCCATTTTAGTAAAGTGGACTTAGTTTCAATGTAAGGTGGGAGTTTAATCCTAAAAAAAAGGTTTTAATTTCCTCGGTTGACCTAGTTCCCGGGGACTTATTTTCCTGCACCCTGTAATCCTGTTATACAATCTCAGGTCTTCTTGAAGGGCTAAAACCTTATAGCTAAACAAGTGCATTAAGATGGAGTTTTAGAGGAACTATCATCCTTGAGGCTGATTTTTCTACTCTTCCTTCGTTGATGATGGTCGAAATTATAAAAACACGAGTTATTAAAAAGAAGTTTTTTGATTAAATTGAAAACCTTATTTCAATTGTGATCCTGTAACCTGACATGACCGGGGACATATTTGAGTAAGGGTTTTTATCTGTTGCTTTTATTTGGTCCTTAAAAAAGTTTCTTTTAAATATCGTTTTTTTCACAATTGCATACTTTTAATATATTGAACAAAATACAAGCCACACAAGAAGGAAGGACTAGTAGAAATGAAATAAAATAAAATAATTTGATTTATCGGTAAATAAAATCAGGAACACATTTAAGTTTTACTTACACACTTAAAATAATTCACCCTGCTACTTTGTTCAAAATGTTAGATATAAATATGTATGATTATGCATGTTGCTAAAAAAATTTATATCGCATTAAAAGACTAATGTAAAGTATGTACTAAAAAAACAATGAACATTTAACGAGCTTCTAACATTTATGCAAAACATTAAATAAAAAATATTATAACGTACATAAATAGATAAATAGAAGTATTTAACATTTATTTTTACATTACATGTATAAAAACCTTTGAATGATGTTATTATTTATATATACATTTACAGTATACATATAAATATAGAAGCAAATTTTAAATATATAACTTGCATACAAAGATACTAAAGTATAATAATATGTATGTTATATGTAATGGATTAACTTAAAGATGGGTTAAATTAATTTGTTTGAAAAAATAATGAAAATAATGCATTTTATAATAAAATAATGGCTTACTGTTATTTAAATAAATGACACGACTGGATCGCAAGTACTTGCTCATATGTGCGATCACATCGTTTTAAAAATAAGTAATATTAACGTAGAAAAATAACACGATCTGAATTTAAAAAAAAAGTGTCAAAACCACAACACTTAAGGCTGGGTGTAAATGGATGTTTGTTAACAAATTGGCGTATAACTTTTTTATTTTAAAAGATATTTTTTGTTTTAGAATTAAATTGAGTCAATACCGGGAGTAAAAAATTTTTTTTTTAAATTAAACTTATTTTTTTATGAAAAAAAATTCATCGAATCAGACGCATTTTTCTCGATTTTACCGTGTTTGAACAGGTGTCACTTCTTCAATTTTCAATATAATTCATTAAAATGAAAAGAAATAAAAAGACCAACTCAAATATTTACAATAAAAAATATTATAAAAAAAATATTTTTAATTTTCTCGGTTTTAAACAAAAAAAAACTTAAAAAATAGATTTTTGTTGTTATTTTTTAAATCTTTGTGAATGTTTTCTTTGGTTTTCAAATTTCAATTTTATTCTTAATTTTATTTGAAAGCTGAGTTTTCAAGCTCGGGAGTAAAACTATAGTTTTTAAAAAATATTGTTTTTTAACACTCTAATCGCTGTTTAAAAAGCTAAAATATCGATTGACTTTATTTATAGTTAGAAAAGTTTGTTTTATTTTTTTTATTTTTTTTCAACATTTTATCTTTTTACATCAACTAAGAAAATGTATGTAACGATAATAGTTTTTTTTATTTTAATTTTTAAAAAATGGTCTAATTTTTTTTTCCATAGAAATTTCATTGCTAACGCACACAATACATAAATTTGTAGTTCGAACGATCTCCGCAGCAGAATTTGGTGCTGTTATGCTCTTTTACTTTTTTCTCTTCTTTTGTTGTTGTTATTATTACATGTGTTCTGCTTTCTACTCTTTAGTTTCTAACCTGGCTGGTTCTGATATTTTTTTGTGTTTCAGTCTCTGATTTTAGTTGCCTCATTTGTCATTTCCAATTCTACTGAGACTGATGGATGGGATGGGTGAAGGGATACATATTATTGGTGAGGTGATTGCGATGGGAAGAATTTTTTGTGGGTCTGTTTTTTTGGTGTGACAGTTTTTTTTTGGTTTATGGACCATTTTGCAGAAAAGGAAGGCGTTTGGTGCCACACTCATGCGATGAGTTGTATTTGTTTCGCAAAGAAGGGAAGGTGGAAAAGTTCATTTCGTTTTCTATGCAAACAAATTATTTTGGTTTGTATGTATACTAGATCAAAGATCTTTGACAGATACAAGTAGTATACAACATATACATACGTGAAATTTGGCTCTAATGAAAAATTACCCATAAAAACGGTCCAATTTTTAAAGCGACAAATAGCTTCAAAGCTAGGGAAAGGAAGCTCTAAAAATAAAACAGATTCGAATTGAATACGAAAAATGGCCACACAAAATTATAAGCTAAACAACAATAGCAACTAATTTTTTTTTATTTCAGCGGTTTGGGGCTTTTTTTTACACATTTGTGGATAATTATAGGCCTACTTTTCTTACTAATGCTCTTCTATACAGGGTGTCCCTTAATTCTTTTTCAAGATTTTAGGACATAATTCTCGGGTATATTCTAAGAAAAAATATTTCTACAGTAAGGGCCTATCTCAATTTTTTATATAATTTATCGGTAATTTAAGAAAAGGCTTACTTTGGTGTACCTTGGTACATGTTAACGATAATTAACGATTTTGATGAAATTTTATAAAATTTTATTTTATATTTGAGAAGATTTAGATGGCCAAATTAATTCTGCATATCAACATTTTGAACAACTTTTTTTGTTCTTATTTAAATTTATTTTTGATTTTTTGTTTAAATCAATATTTTTAAAACTAATAAAAAAAATTAAAATTTCATAACCACATGTATATTAATAAAGTCTAAAAAATTGCATACCAAAATTAAAAAAAAAATAGTTTAAAAAACTAAAAATAAAAAAACAAGAATTTATCAAAATCCGTCCTAAAAATTTCGAAATATTTTTTCATAAATTCAATATTATACAAACGTGTGATGGCATACTTCATATTTACTAAAAATCGTTAAGGGTTGTGGGTTTGACACTATTTATAGTTTCAGAACGTGTTATTTTTGTACGTAAATGTTATTTGTTTCAATCAAAGATCTTGCCTTCCAATATAGTTAAGCACATAAGAGCAAGTGCGTGCAACACAGTCGTGCCCATTTGTATTGATAGTGTCTTATTCAGCAATGTAGTTTAGGGTTATATTTCTATTTTCACATTGGGTAATTTTTCATAATGAAAAATTGGACATTGTTTTTGGGTGATTTCTTGTAAGTCTAAGAATATGGATTCATTTTCCATTATACAATTTGGCCCCAAATAAATTAAAAAAAATTGTCTAGATATTTTATGAAAATTTACAAAAGATCTTCGTTCAACATCAACAACACGTTGGCAAACGTTAAAATTGATCTAGGCCGGTCTTCTAGACAGACAAAATAAAAAAAAAATATAGGTCGGCCAACGATGCAATTATCAAATCAAATTGAACTAATTTTGCACTCCAGGTCCAGTTTTTTTCTGGTAGCTAATTGAAAATAAAAAAATACAACAAATTCCTAGGCACAACATTATGGACTAGGAGAGCCACAGAAAGGACCAACATCACAAAAAACAAAAAAAGGTCATTTCATTTCTAATTATATCTAGAGCCAGGCCAGAGGCAGGTAGGTTTGTTGTTAGTGTCCATGCCCATGCATTTCATTTTTTCGTTCTCAAATAAATGCAAGGAAAAATAGTACACATTCATATTCTGTGCATACGAAGAGAAGGAATATTTACGTTTTAAAACGTCCATGCTCCTCATCTGAAGTCTGAATGAACCTTTGAGCTTAGAGCACGAAAAAAAACTGAATTTTATTTGTGCACCAATACACAATAGAACGCTTACTTGAGTTTTGAGTTCTGGTCTGAGGTACACCCAGCCTTAATGGTTTTTAGTAAAAATGGGGTACGCCATCACAAGTCTTGTATAATGAAAACAAGTATTTCGAAAATTGTAAGACGGATTTTGATACAATTCTGTTTTTTATTTTTAGTTTTTTTGAATTTTTTTTTTGGAAATTTTGGTATACAGTTTTTTAAAGTTTATTAATATTCATGTGATTATAAAATTTAAAACAATTTTTTTCAATTAGTTTTAAAATATTGATTTTTCCAAAAAAAAATTCAAAAATTAAAATGTTGATATCCAGAATTAATTTGGCTCACTAGTACTTTCAAATATAAAATTGACAGAAATCCAGAGCCGTTACCGAGAAAGCCAAAAATAAAAAAAACCGTAATATGAAATGATAGCCAATACCAACAAAACAAATTCTCAAAAATTTTCATCAAAATCGCTGGAAGCGTTTTCGAAAAAATAAGCTTTTCCTAAACGGTCATATGGCAGGTACCGTTATTTTTAGGCATACAAATAAAATTTCAATTTCCCAGACAACAACTAGACATACAGACATTTTTTGCCACAAATTTTTTTATAATTTATTTATATAATACATATTTATGTATGTATTTATATAATATACTAGCTGACCCAAATACTAAACCATTTTATTCCGGATCGCGACAAAAGCTCTACACTGTCTGAGTTAACTATACCTTAGAACCACCCAGGTTTAAATTTAGACAACAAATACTTCCATCGAGACTACGATTGATCGAGAAAATGACACTTTTATGGGTTTAATTGCTCGTCTTACAAAATCCCATTTAACTTAATTCCGATTCACGAATTCCCGCAAATTTCATAGTTTTTCATAATAATGCGGCAGCGCTGCATGAACTTCGAAAGACTAATGATAAAAATCACGGAGTTCACAAAATCTTACTAAGAAAATCAACAGGAATCCAAAAAAATCAATCTGATAATTTTTGGTGAATTTAAATTCTTCCCTCTTCCTCTTCCCTCCCTGTATTTTTTGGATTTATACATCAAATTATGGAATCCATCAAAATTTCAGGAAAAATAGCACTTTTAATAAAAGTATTGATAGTCGCAAGTATAGCAAAAAAGTGCGGGATTTCGTGATTTCCTCGTTTTTTTTGATAGAAGTGCAAGGAGGAAAAAAGTCGAAAATTTGGAGCATTTTGTTATAAAGGGATATTGTTAGACAACAGTCACCAGATCAATATAACGTTATCACCTTCAAAAGATTTTTGATTTTAGCAAAAGTTTTAAAAAATATTTTAATTAATATTTTCAAGCAAATCTAATTTGTTCCATAAAAGTCAATTTTTATACCATAACAGTCATGTTCTATTCGCTTAGATCAATTTTTTCAAGTCAAGTTTATGTGTGCATTAATATATTCCAAGATTTCCGAGAGCTGAGTGGATAAAAGAAAAGTAGATGGACATTTTTAAATTGAATGAAACTCAAACTTAAAACCTGAAAGTAGAGAACTTTTTCCTTTTGCAATGCTGTATTGGACTAAGTATTTTGCAACCTCAGTTGATAATTTAAACATAAACAAAAGCCTAAGCACGTATTTAAAAAAAAAAATCAAAATATGGCCTTTCACAAAAGTGTAAATTAATTAGAGAGCATACAAGAACTTGTTTTGTCTTTCGATATAGTAGTAACCATTTATGTGAAATAAACGAAAAATGATTACGACACAAAAGATCATCTCGAACATGTCATTTAAAGCTTTCCGCCTAAGCAAAAGTAGTTTCGCGTATGATACTGTTAAGATAATTATTAATCAACATTGAGATCATGTTGAAATGATAGATTAGGTTTCGTTTCAACAGTTGGTATTGAAAACTTAATCTTCATTGTTTCTTAAACATTGTTTACAAAACACTTTTATAAGTCGCACTGAAACACTCAGCTTGTAAACAGAAAATTGTTAACAATTTTTTGTAATGCCATAACATTTAAGTAGCATTCTACCCGGAGAAGCTTACATTTGTTTAACATAAGTCTTTTAAACTATATTTTTATTCAGGAAATTATTATTTTTAACCAACTTCGTAATGGGTCCGCCAAATAACTTCTTTTTTTTTTGAAAATGCTTTATCAACATCGAGTGTAGCTTCGGCTGTGTGGCACGTAGCGCCGTCCTGTTGAAACCAAATGTTGCCAATATCCTCCTCTTCAATTTTTGTGAACAAAAATTCGTTCAACATGCCCGATAACGATCGCCATTGACTGTAACGGCCACTCCTTGCTCATTTTCGAAAAATGGCCCAATTATGCCTCTGGACCAAAACCCGCACCAAACAGTGATTCGTTTTGGGTGTATTCGTGCGGGTTTTCTGTGCCCCAAATGCGACAATTTTGCTTGTTTACATACCCGCCAAGATCAAAATGAGCTTCATCTGAAAAGATGATTTTTTTGGCAAAATCGGCATCGAGCGCAGGCAGTAATGTCGCAATATTTCCCAGCGTTGTTCAAGCGTATACACAACCATATTCGTTCAGCGGAAGGATAAAACTAATTATCTGTCAAATCAGACATGAGCTAAGTGTTACCATTCACGAAATAAGCACTAGTTGAAAAAAAACGTTAGATGGCGGACCCTTAACAAATTTTGTATTTTTTGAAAACAACTCTTCTCATGAGATTTGAAACGTTATATAAATCGTATATTCTCGTTTTTTATAATTTGTTTTTTTTTCTTTAAAAAAAATTATTATTAACAATAATTTTGAAAAAAAAAATATAATAATCAATATTAGAATGAAAGATTCATGAATTTTTGATGAAAACTTATTGATTATAAATGTAGGGATCTAATATTGCATTATATAAAATAGTTGTCAAATATCATCTACAAAAACGACAAACAAATCAAAAAAAGTATGCAAAAAAATATTCATTTCAATAGTATTTTTTTCGATGAAATATTAACAATCAATAATAATTAATTAAAAATGCATTTTATTAAAATACTTAAACGTTCATTATAATATAGTGTGTTATTAGAATAAAAAATGTATTTTACAATAATACAAAATATATACTTAATAAAATATTTTACTTACCAACGTCTTCAGTTTTGAAGTTTTGTATAATTTCGGCCAGCTCTAGGTTACCAGCAATTACTGCAACCTATTTAATAATAAAAAAAATAATCGGTCTTTATTATAAAAACAAAAAAATTTAAATATACACACATACATGTAGGTACCTATTAATTTGCAATAAATGTGTTTACATTATATTATAAAAAAAATATTTATAATACATACATACCTACTCGTACGTAAAATATTCTTATATATTTATTGAAACATAATTAATATTTTTACTTATGACTATTGCATACTGCTTCACTTCACCCATGCACACATAATATGATTTTTTTATGAAAATAAAACAATTCACCCAAATGAAAAAAATATCTTATAATTAAGGAAATAGAAGCTAATCAAGAATACAGAAGTGGCTACAAGTTAGTTTACTTAGAAATGAATAGATAGAAATAAATACCTGATAGGGAGTTTGATTTGCATAATTTAGGGCCTCCCGTTGGGCACCCCGAAAAAGAAGCATTCTAGCGGAAGCTTCCTGGTTGTTAACAGCGCAAACATGCAATGGTGTATTACCGGAAGCGTTACGGCCATCCATGTCCGCACCATAAAACAATAAATGTTCCAAATGGTGGACTAGACCATGTCGGCAAGCCTAATTTTATAATATAAATATTATTTTAATTATATTCCAATGATTATATTTTTTTTATTAAAAACAGGAAAGTGTATTAAAAAAGTTGAAACCAAAGTGGAAAGTTCATATAATTTGAAAACCAAGCATTCTAAACTATATTGAATACAAACTATTGACAATTATTAATTTTATTTATATTAAAAATATTATTGACCATCACCTAGAAGATTTAATATCTTAAATTAGTATTCACACAAGAATATACACCTTACAGCTTTTACCGATCTGAAGGGCAATTATATAAACAATTTATGTTGCTTTTAAATTCCGGAATACAATTTTCAAAAGTATAACTTAATCAAAAAAAACAAGTTCTGTTGAATTTTTAAATATGCTGCACTTTACAAATATAAAAGAAGAATTTGAAGTAAATCTCGCATTAACAAAAACACATGGATCAGTAGGTACCACATCCTCAGGAACAGAAACTGGCAAAGCATTCCACACGTCCGAAGTTGGGCTCAAAGGTAAATTTATGGGCATTCCTAGCAGTGCGAGTATTACAATTAAATTGTTTCAGGGGAGGAATGCAGCTGTACATTACGGCCGTGCTCAAGAGATGAAAGTGTTTCTGTTATTGTAGGGTCGCCTATCATTTGTAATGTTCTTTTTTTAATTATATCTAAGAAACTCAAGTGGGTTATGGGAGAACCAGCCCAAATATGGAAATTATACTCAAGTTTTGGACGAATATACGCTTTATAGACTGTAGCCAAGATCAGATGGGGTGAAGGACTTCTTGCATCTTCGAAGGAAACCTAAACACCTCGTAGCATTCTTAGCGATGTCAAATATGCGGTCACAGAATTGGTTTGTAATGCACATACTGAGAACTGATAGGTGTTCTGTTTCTTCCATGCAAGTGCCAATCATGGATAGTGGCATTGGAGGTATGTTTCACTTTAATGACAAAAGACAACATTGAGTTTTTGAAGCATTAAATTCTACGCGATTTCTTATTTCCCATTGAACTATGCTGTCAAGATCAGAATTTAATGAACTTATCATAGGCTGTCGTCGCAGTTCTAAATTCGAAGAACATGGATGTGAATCTGGAAACGAATAAGCTGAGAATACTGTCGTCTGCAAAACAATTTATTGGATTAGTTGTTTCAGATAGTAAATAATTGATAAATATAAGAAAAAGAGTGGGAGACAAAACAGAGCCTTGGGGCACACTAGCATTTATTTTGTGAATGTCAGACTTGAATCCGTGTTCAACACAACTTCTATTGAGCGGTTCGAAAGGTAATTATTAATCCAACGAAGAGGAGTTTCATCGAATCCAAATTCACGCATTTTCAATAAAAGGCTTGATGCCAAACTCTATTAAATGCCTTTGAAATATCAAGTGCACTAATCTTACTTTCTCCAAAATGATGAAGAGATTGATTCCACTTTTCGGTAAGATATACCATCAAATCATCAGTGGATCTATTGCTGCAAAATCTGTACTGCCGGTCATTAAGAAGCTTTCGGTCAAGATATTTCTTAAGCTGAAAATTAGTTAGCGTTTCCATGACCTCGAAAAGAAGAGATATAAGTGCAATTGGTCGAAAGGGAGAAGAAGATTCGGCTTGAAAAATGCTGTTTTCCATATACCCGGAAAGAGACCAGAGGAATAGGACAGATTGGTCCATTAAATTAATTTACGCTCTCAAGTGCAGGAGAAGTTATAACACATGCTGTAAGCATTGAGTTTGCCGCAAATTGGGCTGCAAGCAGATATGCCTTTTCTTGAGAACTGACAGCAGGGTTATCGTTATGTTTTTTTTACAAATGACCAAAAATCTTTACTGCACTAATTTCTGGCATAAAGCCTCCGCTACTGTGCCTTATGAACGCCTTCCTGTCGGATGCACCACTTTTTCGAGCATATCCGGTCTTATTTCGTCAATAGTGCGTGGAACGTTGGCTTCTAAATGATCAGTCGTTGCTGGTTTATCAGCATAGACCAGATATTTGACGTACCCCCATAAAAGTAGTCCAAAGGTGACAAATCACACGAATGGTGGCCAATTCGCAGGTCCATTTCTTTAGATTATTCAGTTACTAAACGTTTGGCTCAACAAAGTCATGTTTGCATGCGCTGTATGGCATGTTGCGCCGTCTTGTTGGAACCATAGCTCCTCCAAATGATTTCTAATGACATGAGGAATAAAAAAATGCTGAATCATTTGCCTGTAGCGTTCGCCATTCACGATAATATTTGCAGGGATTTAAAAACAAATGGGCCCTGATGACGTCTTCGGTATGTAAACCGCACCATACAGTGATTCTTTTGAAAAAACGACAATTCTGTTTGTATATTTACCCGGGAAGCCAGAAATGGTCTCATCATGATTTGACGATAAAAATCTAGTTCCTCTTCTCAGCCTATTCACCGAACACAATACACAATTGATGGTCTACTGGCTTTCATTCTGTCACCACTTGAATCTTATATGGATGCAGGCCAAGATATTTTCTCAAACTTATCCAAGTAGTGGACTAACAGGGACTGAGTTGCTGACAACGGCGGCGTTGGATCGATAAATTCGGGTCCTTTGCCACTATCACGTCTACACCGGCGATGGCTTCTTCTGTACGCACGGTACGTATTAGCCTAGCTTCTCAAATGGACAATTATGCGCACCGTAAACTTGACGAAGTGTTTTATAAGTTTGGCGAACAAAGCGCGAATTTTCGAAATCCCTGTTATCTTTAGGTTTGATGCTTTTAAACCTATTTGGAACGAAATTTCTCAGTTCTAAAATAATAATATTTGTTACCATGTCTGCACTGGAATCTAAGTCACTATCGAGGAAACATATTGACCAGTTAAATGTCCTGAACAAATTGATGAGACCCACTTGACTTTTTCGTATTGCCAGACGAGGTTTTTCCATTAACTGGGTTTGGTTGGTACGAGAAATTTGCAGAAATGAACCAATTGTCACATGTGCCTAGAGGCGATAAAACACGAATTGTGTATTTATCAGGATCGGAGGTAAGAAAAAAGTCTAAGTTAATGCGCTATTCATCGTAAATTTTAAGCAGATGAAGTTAAAATCTGAGTTTGAACACCGATTGAATTGTGGTTGAAGTTGGTATGCAATATCATTTCTAATGTAAAAAACTTATTAGATTTCTAAGCACACTATTAGAGATTTTGAACGAGTGCAAAAATGTAAAATGCATATTTTATATATCTATTAACGTCCTTAACTGATCGGATTGAAAATCTTATTGAAATTAAAGCAACACAGACATTTAAATCACAAAAGCAACATAACGATGAGTTGTAAGAAAATAAGTTGCTTATATCTTAACTTACTCGGTGGTTAGCAAATGATCAGTATATAAAACACTTTGTATAAACTTTCCGCAAAAAAACTCCTGTTTTATTCTTTTAATGTTGTGGAAAAAAAAAACAAAATCTATAGATAAGATAACTTACCTGATGCACTTCCTGCCAACCTTGATTATCTTGAATGCCAAGTGTTGCATGATCATGCAGAAGACTTTCTGTTATTTTGGGATCACATTTTTTCGTTACAGAGACGTATAACGGAGTTATACCACGACCGTCTTTGTAATTGGGTGACGCACCGAGTTCCAAGAGGGTACTGTAAATACAAAAAAAATAAAAACTCAATGACATTTTTACCAAAATTACTAATGCAGCTATAGGAGGTCTGAAGTTGTTCACTTTTACTTAGAAACATTTTAAAATATTTGCAGCTTTAGCGTCTAATTTATATAATTTATAGTAAGTTAACTTGTAACACAAATAACTTAGCAATTTAATTTTAAGCATTTTGAAAGTATCTGCAGTACACGCATATGCTCAACACTTTTTGGAATTGCTGAAATACAAAACATGCCATTTGGGTGTTGACACAAGTAATGAATGCCTTGTTTCTTCGCACTCAGGTGCGCGTAAGCGTTACACATTAAAAATGGAACAAAATTAGCTTTTATCAAGTTGGCAAATAATTATGATAAAAGTTTTGTATAAGCCAATAAAACTTGTGACCAAGAAGAAGGGCTAAAAAAGAGATAAATAAATATAAATATAAAATACAAATCGATTTGAATGGTGTGGTGTGTGGCGGTGGGGTTTAGGGGTGGAAAATGTTTTTTTTTTGTATGATTTTCAATAAGTTTAACTTCTGAAAACTGAATTAAGTTTTGCTTAATTTCAATTTGTATCTATTCTTATGTATCTTGTGTGTTGAAGCGACGCGGTAGAGGCAGATTCAATGGGTAGAATGGTTTATGGTTAGCGCGATCCTGGATTCCTGGGATATTGGGAAGGAAATTGTGTGTCTAGTATGTGGACGGGAATTCTGATTGTGTATTTTCAGGGATAATTTTTTTTAAGACTTCGTTGGGTAGGTCAAAAATTAAGAAATCAGGTTGTATGGAGATTGAATGATTTTCGTTTGCAGATACATAAGGAAAACGTTTGGAGATTGAACTGAAATATTTTTTTTATTTCTTCTATTTCTATTTAAAGATTCGTTCCACTGTTCGGTGAGATATGCCATCAGATCACCAGTGGAACGATTACAGCGATAGCCATACTGACGGTCATGGAGAAGCTTTCGGCCTTCGAGATATTCCTTAAGCTGACGGTTAATCAGCGTTTCCATGACCTTAGAAAGAAGGGACGTAATAGCTATGGGTCGGTAGGAAGAGGGAGAGGATGGGTCACCTTTCTTAGGGACAGGCTGGACAAATGCTATTTTTCATCTACTAGGAAAGATACCAGAAGAGTAGGAGCGATGGAAAAGCTTACGGATTGTTTTTGCCAGTGTGGAAGAACACCTCTTCAGAAGAATCGGGGGTATACCATCCGGGCCAGCGGATTTGTGTACCGGAGGGGGGAGTACAGGAGGGGCAACGTTGCTGTAAGGCAGCGTAGAGCTGGCAGCGAAATGGGCTGCAAGCAAGTTTGCCTTCTCTGAAGACTAGACAATAGGTTTGTCATTAGCGATGAGCGTTGGAACCGAAGATGTTGAGGAGTTTTTTTTATTTTTTTACAAATGAACAACAATTTGTACTGCCTTTGGGACATTGCAGAATTTTTTGCCGTAATTTTTGGTCATGCAAAAATTTGGTTCTTTCAATAACGGAGTTGCATGAGTTCCTTGCTTGTTCATGCTTTTTCGATTTTCCTCTGCAAAGTTGGCTTTATAAGATCGGAAACTTACTTACTCTTTGCAATCAGAGTTAAGCCAGGACTTTTTTTTAGGCTTGATGCTTTTTACTCTGTTAGGAATAAAAGCACGCATCCCAAGAAGAATCACATTTATGATCATTTCAGCACTGGCATCAATGTCACTATCGAGGAAGCATAGTGACCAGTTAAAGTTACGGAAGAAATTATTCAGGCCGTCTTAGTTGGCTTTCTCGTATTGCCAAACGGTCCTGGTTGGGAGTTTTTCTTTAACTGGATGAGTGGGGGACGAGAAATTAGCTGAAGTGACACAATGATCTGAAGTTTGAAATGGAGAAGTTACACTAATGGTATACTAATCAGGGTGAGAAGTAAGAAACAAGTCAAGAGTATGGGCGGCTTGCCCAGGAACATTCGGTATGCGTAGGCTCATCGACGAGATGGGTAAGATGGTGTAACCCAGAAAAAATCTCGACATACCTTCCTTCGGGTGTTGTCTGGCCAGAATAGCGGAGCCAACTAGAATAATGCGGAATTGTCCGCAATAAATATTTCAGTGCCGGGACAATGGGAAACAATTTTTGAAATTTTGAGTTTGAAATTAGTTTTTCCAAATGTTTTTATTTAGATACTTAAAGATTTAGGTACAAAACCAAACGATAAATCAAACGTTTAGTTAAAAAAAGACAAGACATTCTGGCAAGTGTTGTCGTTATTTTTAAATATATTTTTTTTCCAATGCATGTTTTTTTTTAAGAAAATTGCCTCTCTCACCTAAAGTGAGGAGATAGTCATCGAATATATCTAATCTACTACAACATGTTTGTGTATATAATTAATTGTGCATCAACAAAAAATGCCATAACTGTCCATCCTCAACGTCGTCGCGTCGAATACCGAGAGCAGGATATACAGTTTGCACATACACATGTTCTTGTATTAAGTCGTCCTTGTCAGCCTCACCCTCACCCTCCCCACACCGCTATTCCTCACCGATTAAGTGATATTGGAATTTAGCTGAACATTTTATAATGTAGACCAAAAGTGATAAGTGATGTTTGGCTTTGGCACTGTGTGGTGTGTGGTTTATCATTGGACTGTTTTATGGAAGCTCTGAGAGTATGAATGGAAAATCTCTTGGAAAGTAAAATCAAGAGAGCGGGTCGTGATCGTGATATCACCATCAAAAATGTTTCAACACAAAAATTTATATGAGATGCGACTTCTTGGTAATTCTCTTCTTGGTATTATTTTATTCTTTACAACACACGCGAGGGGTATTTTTTCATTTTCTCAAATGAGTGCGTATTTTTTTTAACACTCGCAACAAGAATGCGCAGATAATAATTTTTCATGTCGGCTGTTGTAAATTTCGATACCAAAATTTGCTATGGGGATGAGATATGTATATAATATTGTCTGTGTTCAATGTTTATGAGATATCAGCAAAAAAATGTTTTTTTACCGATTTTTTTATTTTTTTTTCAAAAAAAAAAATTAGAACACTTAAAATGTTGAACATTTGTACATATTTAAGTACTTAAATAATGCTGATTTGTCGGAAATTTGGGCTCATTTTCATATTTCAAACCCACGGAAGATGATAACTACCTTCCACTCAACCTAAGTTTCTAAATAACAATTTCTGGGTTAGCAAGGAAACATCTTATTTATAACTATCTACTGCACGAATGTGGTCCGTAATTACAGCTTTTTTTATTATAATATAAATGGAGAACATAAATATTTGTAAGACTTACGTCACAGCTTCGAGGGAGTCCTTTTCGACAGCCTTATGGAGAGCAGTTGCACCGTCCTTCGTTCGGTAGTCCAGCAAAGCACCGCCATTAACAAGTGCAATGAGAAGTTTATTTGGTTTTTTAGCTGCAGTAGCCACAGTAAGTGGAGTTTCCCCACTTTCCGCACAGTGAAAATTCGGGTCCAGCCCTTTGGCGCACATTTTTGCAATTTTTTCCACGTGTCCTCCATTAACGCATTCTAAAAATCGTCGAAGATTAGCTCGTGTATGCAGGGCTTTTAACTGGCGTTCATCTAAATTAAGCATCTTGTACACTCTTCGTTTGTATTTTAGCTATAAGTAAAAAAAAATAAAAAAAATTAATAGATAACGAATTACTACAATGCGCACGACTGATAAATTTTTTGGACATTTTGGCACTGTTACTTGCAGTTCTCGACTTGAAGTTTTGTATGCACGATATATACTATTAATAAGACTATTTACTATCTATAGGACTAGATCGCGCGTAATTGTTCTTTTGAAAACTTGTTTTTTTCATTTCAGATTCTTAGCAAGCTTGGAGCGCTTCTTTCTTTCTACAATCAGAGGCGCATCACAAGTGCAAATGTTAATTGTTGATAAAATTAAAATAACACTATTAGCTTAACACATGCACTAGAACTAAATAAAACCATAAACAATTATACACAGATGTATCATGCTTATGGGAAAAAGTGACATATGAAAAAAAATTTCATTTTAAATAGCTTTTCAGATATATACATATGTAGCTCTTCTGATAGAATTATTTAAGAATTCGTATGGGGTGCTTTTTCTCTTTTTTTTTTAGAAAGATCTTTATAATAAAGCAAAATTTGTTACTCTTATTTTGTGTGTGCGGTGGCGCGACGCGACAGACTCATCAGGTATAGAATATCGATATATCGATATCGAGATTTTGATCTTAAGTAGTAAATTAGGCAATTGTTTTTTCTTAAAGAAGTACGTAGCTAATAAAGATTTAAAAGTGGTATAGTTAGATTCTGTGGATTTTATAGGTAGATATGTGTACCAAACCCGTATACGATAATATAGGTAAATTGGTACTTTCCAATATACTTTAGATTTAGATAATAAAACAACTTTTTGGAAAGTCCAGTATTTTTAATTTTGATTTTTTTTTAACAAAATAAATTATACTAATTTTTGGATGTGTACCAATGTCACGCATATGTTAATATACTGCAACAATTTAACATTCTTCAAAACTTGTTTAGGTACATACTTATGTATCTAAGACCATACATTTTTTCTTAAAATCAGGTCTTCATGTCGTTAAAAAATGTTCAGAATATTAAAAATAAACAAAACTGTTTTTCTTCTCAAAGAGGAAAGAACTCTGGTTTCTTTTATTATTTTCTTGGCATTGAGAATAGTCATATTTTACCTTATTTTCATTGAGAAAATGACGGTGTTGTTGTTTTTTTCAACTAAAATTACCACCAGAGATGTGACAAAAAGCTAAAAAAAACTTTTTTTAAGTTCTTACTTTTCTGTACTTTTCGATGAATTAATGTATGTCAACTGACGAGTCTAAGTAAGTCACCGAGACAATTTTCGGTGGACTAAAGGCCGTAAAAAGCTATTTGGAATCAATAATTCAACAAAGTCCAAAATTAGTGCTGAGTCTTCTACTTAGTTGTTTTTTAATTTTATTTTCTTACAACGTAGAGTTTGTATTAAAACCTTCATTTAATTAATGTAGTTTTTCATTATATTGTTTTTTTTCAAAATCTATTGTAGTAGTGCATTACACTTTTTTTATATACGAAGTTTCAAAGTATCTTACAGAATTTTTGTGAACCATAACTCAGCGAAACTAACAATATTTATTTTTAGATCTTTGATTGCGATCAATAGCATGTTTATTATGGATTACGTATAAAAATAAAACATAAAATTTGTAAAAACCGTACCGGTCAAGTACCTATAGCTATTTGAAAACAAAATTGAAGTGATTTGTATTGCTCAAGTTTATAAAATAGCTTTTTAATTTGGTGGAGCTAAAAAGGAAATTTAAAAAAATATTGACAGTATGCATGTCTTTAAGAAATAAAGAAATGTGGATATTATTAAATATAAGAATTCAACTAGATATTTTTCAGTTAGCAAAACTCTCAAATTATTATATCGGTCACCAAGAAACTTGTCACGATCTTTTCGTTTAGAGATTTTTTTTTTTAAAGTTCCATATAAACAAACAGAGCGGCAGCAAAGCGCCGGGTACCTGCTAGCATACATATAAATAAGTTTGTTGCTACATCGTCTGCCAATTGAATCCTCAGGGTTATTTTGCCATTCTAACAATGAATAATTTTTGTTTTCACAAAATAACTCCAAGATTTTAAACAAAATCAGTGTTGTATTTTAGGTTTTACCATTTGGTGACAAAAAAATAGAAACGCTGTGATAAAAACGACAGATTCCATAAAACCATTGAATCTGATTGTCCCGGAAAATATCATGCGATTAAAACTAAATCAGATATCTAAAATAATATTGGCTCGAGCAAAGTATTTTCTTAAATATGTTTTTTTGTAATTTTAATAATTTGAAGAAAAGATATTGTACATTTATTTTTATGTGTTCAGGTTGGCTTTTTTGGTCAATTTTCTTACAAATGCAAATAAAACAAGTTTATCTTATCCTAGTTTCGGATAGCTAAGCCATAGCTCATAATGGTGTTGTCCCTGTCTTCTGTGTTCATAGCTCGTGTTAGTTTTTGTTGTATTCTTAAACTGTCCAGAGTAAATCTTGCGTTAGTGTTTTTTTCCTGGTCAAGTATTTTTGTGTTTTCAAATTTGAATGTGTCTTCTTTCTAGCATATGTTGTGACAGTCCTGTTGATGTGTTCCGTCAATCTGGTTCCAAGTGATCTTTTCGTCTTTTCGTCGTCCCAATGTAAGGCGCCAGTTATAGCGATCAGGAAAACGTATCAGGAAAACAATTCAAATAGATATTTAATTATGTTTTCATATGATTTGAAACACAATTACTATACTAGTCGAAGGGAAAATACTCAAAAGTTTTTTTGTCAAAAAAGTGTTTTTGTCAAAAAAGTTTTCAATTGAACAAATATTTTTTTGAAAAAAAGTATTTATTTATTTTCCTGACGGAATTTCATTAGGAAAATTAATTAATTAATTTTTTGCAAAAAATATTTGTTCAATTGAAAACTTGTTTTGGTAAAAAAAAACTCTGAGTGTTTTCCCTTCGATTAGTATAGTAATTGTATTTCAAATCATATAAAAACATAATTAAATATCCATTTGAATTTTTTTTCCTGAACGTTTTCCTTATCGCTATAACCTAAATTAAGCTGCACGTATATCCCTTCTTCTCGTTGCAACTTATTTCTTAGACGATGTTGCGTTTGGTTTCTGAGCGTACGATGCGTTTTTTTATTTTTTATTATGATCTGTATATACTTCTGCTGTCAGTTAGGATTGGAATATATTTTAAGCTGTAGTATTTTATTGTGTTATTATCTTCTTGTACCTTGGGTTTTTCTCTATTTGTTTGTTCAGTTTGTTGTTTAAGTTTTTTATTTATTAAATTGTGAATTACAAATGCTGTAAAATTGTTAGCGTAGAGAGAGAATGTTTTTTTTATTATTTTTATATTTTTTTCTCGAAACTGTCTGTCGCTCAAGTCTATGACCTTGCTGTGTTGATATTTTGTGATTGAGGTTGTGTAGAAAGGTAGTCTTTCCAGAAGAAGTTGGTTTTGAATACCAGTCAAATATAATTTTCGAATTTGTTTTATGAAGCATAGCATCTAATAAAACAAAATCAACAAAATAAAATAAATAAGTAGGGTAGTCTATTGTTTTGTTCTGTTTCAATCGTGAATTGTATTTTTGTGCTGTAATTGTTGAGTGTTTTCAATATTGTTGCTTTGTCCCGTTCCTTTATGACGGCAAATATATCATCTAAGTTTTCTTTATATTTTGTAGCTTAAGTTCTTCTGTTCAGTTGTTTAAAAGATCATCTAGTATGATGTCTGCTATTGTGGGTTTTATTTGCATTTGTAAGAAAATTGACCAAAAAAGCCTACTTGAACAATCAACTTATAGATAATCAATTTTTTTAATATGGTTTGGGGAACTTTTTAAATTTTGTTTTTAATTGCACGTTATTGATTTGTAACTTTTTTTTCTTCTTAAAACAAAGCTTTGAAAATCATGAAAATTCGCATAAAATAGTTCACATTATTTTTCGCTTAAATCTATTTTACCTAATTTATTAAAACTGAAATTAACAAAAATCTTATACACTCAAAGATATACATTTCAAATTTTAATAAAAAATATATTCATAAAAATAAGTGCGATTCATTCTTGCAATTTTTTTATTTCTCTTGGATCTTGGAACAAAATAAAATAAAAATCAGTGTTCGAGCACGTAATTAAACTCATGCATTCCATTAAAAAAGTTAACTCACTTCTAAATATCCCACAGGACCATTGAACGGATAATCTCCCAAACGACGTTCTTCGTCGAGAAACTTTCCTGCCTTGCCATTTGAAGGCGGGCAAAAAAGGCCATAGTTGAAACTTTCTTTCAGTTCCTGAAATAAATTGCATAAAAAAGAAAGATTAATTATTAAATTTTAATAAATTATCCTTTGAATAAAAAAAAATCTATTAAAAATATAAATACATATCATTCTTAATGCATTAAATCACAAATAATATTTTTGGCTAACTATTTCCAAAATCTCACGATTGGTGATCTCTCTACGATCAAATCAAACAAATCAATTTTCACTTTCTCATATTATTGTCTTGCCCAAACTATTATTGTTATATTAAAGATTTGTTTATTTATGAATAAATATTTCTCCTTTTGCTTATTTAGATTTTTTTCTATAAAATTTATTCGAACATGGATAGCTATTGCAATTGAATCAGTGAGTGTTAGAACAGTGTAGTAAATTGTAAAATATTCAATTTTAAAGTTTACATAAAAAAATGCTCTACCGTACATAATGCAAGCCCCAATGAACAAAATAACAACAAATATTTACTTTCTCGAGTGTAAGAATAATTCAAATCTGGTACTTATAAATACTTTTCTTACACTCATTCGCTGCTCTTTCTATTTTATTCAATGGTCATTAATTGTTTCATGCTCAAACATCAAGTTTATTCTGTTTTTATTTTAAGTTTAAATAATAAGAAAACTGAATATTTGTGACGTTAACAAATTATTTTCAGAACGGCTCTAAATATTCTGTTAAAAAAATAAACATGGAATTTATTTTCAAAGGGGGTAACTTTTGAAAACAAATTCCATATGTCTGCGCGCCGAAATTTGACACTTTGCTGTTGTCCTCTTTCAGTTCGCCGTGTGATCTTCTATCGACTTTTTTTCGTTTCGGTAAGTTGAGGATTATCAGGAAACAATGATATAGAAATCTTCAAACATATTAGGAAAAATATATGATTCACTTGAACAGAGTGCAATGGAAAGCCAATTAAAAGTACAAGTTGCAAATAACGCTCTGGCCTAAAATCCAAAACAAGAGTCCCAGCTTCTAGGAAATATACTGAGCCCTAATTCATTTTCAATATTTAAGGGCATGATTCTTGGATATGTTCTGAGCAAAAAAATTATTCTACAATTTTGGTATCATTTATCGGGGATTTAAGAAAAGGCTTACTTTGGTGTAACTTGACCCATGTTAACGATGATTGCGCTGTTATTACTAATGATAGAAACTTCGTTTAGGACTTTATTTTTAGAAGAAGTACTAGCCTTTAGGAAATGCGTTTAAATAAATTTGATATCTTATCTTATCTCAGTTTCAAGATATCCAGTTTTTAGTCTGTTTTATTTTTTCTGTCCATGCAAATTTTTTGACTTGGGTTCAATTTTCTCCAGAAAATGCTCAATAAACATAACGTTTTTTTATATTTTTTTTATGAACTTAACAATAAAAAAAATAAAAATCAATACTGGCAAAGCCACTGCGTAAGCTTTTCCATCGCTCCTACTCTTCTGGAATCTTTCCTAGAAGATGGAAAACAGCATTTGTCCAGCCTGTCCCTAAGAAAGATGACCCATCCTCCCCCTTCTCCTACCGACCCATAGCACTGACATCCCTTCTTTCTAAGGCCATGGAAACGCTGATTAACTGTCAGCTTAAGGAATATCTCGAAGATCGAAAGCTTCTCCATGACCGTCAGTATGGCTTAAGCAGCAACCGTTCCACTGGTGATCTGATGGCATATCTCACCGAACAGTGGAACAAATCTTTACATCGCTTTGGTGAAAGTGCGATTATTGCTCTTGATATCTCCAAGGCATTTGATAGAGTTTGGCATGAAGCTCTCTTATCGAAAATGCGTGATTTTGGAATTGATGATACTCTTGTTCGTTGGATTAGTAGCTATCTTCTGGACCGTTCAATACAAGTTGTATTGGATGGATTCAAATCTGATTCCCACAAAATAAATGCTGGTGTGCTCCAGGGCTCCGTTCTGTCTCCGACTCTTTTCCTTATTTTTATAAATGATCTTCTGTCTGTTACTTCTAATCCACTTAATTGTTTTGCTGACGACTCTACCCTATGCTTTTCATATTCGTTCGATAATTCACGTCCTACGCCTTCGGACGTACAATTGCAACGGTACCGTATGTCAAGCTCATTAAACTCCGATTTATACAGCATTGTCAAATGGGCTAATAGGAATCGTGTGGAGTTTTATGCTTCGAAAACTCAATACTGTCTTCTGTCGTTAAAGCTAAACATACTCCCAAGCCCAATGCCATTGTCCATGAATGGCACTTACATCGAAGAAACCGAAAAGCTCTCAGTACTCGGTATGTGGGTCAACGACGACCTCCGTTGGAACGACCATATATTTGAGATCGCTAAGAATGCTGCTAAGTGCTTAGGTTTTCTGTATCGGTGTAAGAAGTACTTTTCCCCATCTGATCTGGCTACAATTTATAAAGCGTTTATACGCCCTAAACTTGAGTATAACTCCCATCTCTGGGCAGGTACTTCGCAAACATCGCTTCACCTGCTTGATAGAATACGAAATCGAGCGTTAAGATTGATAGGAAATAGAACTGCCGCTGAAACAAATTCCCCTCTCGAACACCGACGCAATGTTTCATGTCTTTCCTTATTTTATCGTTTCTTTCATAAAAAATATTCACTCGAAGTAGCCAGCTGCATTCCTCCCCTTAAAAGTTTCTCCCGTAATACTCGTCTTGCAAGGAATGCTCATCAGTTCACCCTTGAGCCCAATTTCTGACGTACCGTGAAATATAGGGATTCTTTTTTAGCCGAACAACATGAATTTGGAATAGTTTACCCGGCGGAATTTTCCCTTGCCATTTTGATCTGCAAACATTCAAAACCAATGTTAATCGACACCTCCTATCTCTCCCCTCCTTATCTTCCTAATGCCCGCGCAGTGTGTTCTATATTAAAAGGGAAACAAATAGTCCCTTGTGCGCGCGTTAATTATAAAAAAGCAATGCAGAAAAACGAACAGATTTTATGATACTCGGAAAAGCCCGCAACAAGTAAAAATAGGAAAAAAGGGTTTTATTGCTTTAAGCTGTAAAGGTAATGAATGAAAACGATTTTGTTTGGGTTTAAGTAATTTGTATGTTATGTGTTGACTTAAACAGTTATGTTAAATCCTCCTTGTTTTTCAATGCATGCTAAAACACTACTGTGGGCAAATTTGGAGGGAGATCGAAGATTAAAAAAATTATTAAGAGATGCAGAAGTTTCGCATGATCCTGAGGAAGACAATGTTTGTGGATTTTTCGAAGAAACACAGCACTGCTGCGTTTAGTTTGCCATATTATTTCTTCATGCTGTAACTAAAGTTCTTTTGGAAAAACAAAAAACAAAGCTGTGAATCGTTATTCACATTTTTTTGATGAAGCATTTTCAAAAAAAAAAGTTATTTGGCGGACCCGTTACTTTCTTTTGTTGATCAATCTAACCGAGGGAACTTTCACAAATTAATCAAAATTTACACCATTTAATTATCTAGAATATTTTGGAAGTAATAGGTTTTGCCTTCTTTCTTAGCTTCAAGTTCTGATTTTGTAGACCCTGTTTGATTGTTAACGTCACGTTTAATGACCAGTAAAGGCAGTGACAAAGACTTTAAAAACTGCACACAGGCGGATTTTCCCAAAAACATGGTCAAAGCTATAAAAAAAAGTCCAATTTGTTGTTTTTTTTCTATGCCAAGTTGCTTACAAATAGCAAGAGCATATAAATGAATTAATCCCGCTATTTAATTTGCAACCGTTTAGTCAGATGATGTGTAAACTTTAGTTTAACACGTGCAGTACCAGGTCTGGTTTGTGTTAAGATGTGTGTGTGTTAATTTTTTTTTTAATTTTCTGTGTGAATTTATTAAAAAAAAATATGGATTTTTTTTCTAGTGGTAAGTTTAATAGTTAGAATACAAAACTTTGCAATTATTTAATGTTCTATGTAGATTTGAAAAGTGTCAAAAAAAGCCCTCTTGAGACTAAAAAAAATTGTAATTGTTTTTTGATAAAAAAAAGTTTTGTTTTCTGGTGGAATCCTGTTATAGAACATAGCTTGAAATTTACCTTAATACCCCCTTAATAAGTAATAACCATAAAATATTTCAATATTTTGCGATGTTGAAAGATATCTTAGGGTAAATCTTTAGAAAACACTTGCCTCAATAAATATCTTCCGTTGATTTTTTTTTTCTGCTACAGCCTCACGATCAAGTTTTATTTTTTGTCGAGAAATCAGCTTACTTAATTCATTCGGAGCTGTTCATCTCAAGATTCAAAAGAAAAAATTAATTTTCTATCAGAAAAAATTAAAAGCTTAACGCATATTGAAACGTCAGAGGAAACTAAGAAAATTTTAACAAAGTTTGCATCTGAATATAAAGTTCGATGGTTAGCCTCCTCAAGAAACTTCTTGAAATTTCGTTTCCTAGCCGAGCCCACGGGGTTGTTGGATGGCCACAAGCTGACTGGCGAAAGACTGAAAATTTACGTTCTGAGTTTGAACCTGAAGAGTTATGCTATGCTGCTTAAATGAAATTTCGGGAACAGGGAAAACTAGATTCTTCAATTGTGCTAAAAATATAGACTTTTCTACTCCAACACGCGCAGAAAAGTATCAAAAGGCTTATGAAAGACTGAATACAGATATTGTTCCATATACCGCAGATGAAGCTTTGTCACTTCTTGTTGAGGCCAAATTAACAAAGTTTCAGTATAATGTTATAAGAGATGCGGCCAAGAAACACAACACCAATATATATCCTAGCTATGAATCTATTAAAGAAGCGAAAAAAAGTGTTATCCATTAAATTTGAACATAACCGAGTCAGTTGCAGAATCGCCTTTGCAAACATACTTGATCATACTACTCAGAGTTTGTTTAAAGCTATCGAAGAGGTTGTCGATAGCTTACATTATAATTAAATGCGTAACCTTCACCTTATATCCAAATGGGGTTGCGATAGAAGCTCGTGAATGAGCGAATATAAGCAACGATTTCAGACCCAAACGTTTCAGATGCTAATATTTTTTTAACCTCTTTTGTACCTATTCAGTAAATATCAGGAGACGGTAGCTCAAACAATAAAATAATTTTGTGGCAAAATCCTCGTCCATCCTCTCCAAGATTTTGCAGACCTATTCGAAGTCAATATGTCCATGAAACAACTGATATAACGGTAAGAGAAGTTGAATATGTTGAGAGCCAAATATCTGCTTTGAATGAGACCGTTATAAATCTCTTAGATAGAAGAAGTGTTTCGGTCAAGCATACAATGCTACTGACCATGATAGATGGAAAGGTCTACAATGTTACACCGAAAATTCGTCGACACAAAGGTGTTATTTGTGCGGGCTAACTTCGAAAAAATTTAGCAAAATGAATATAGCTTCGGCTTATCATCACTACATGTTTGGATTCGGTTTTTCGAATGTTTAGTCCACGTTTCTTATAAATTGGTCATCGGTCAATGGCAAGCGCGTGGTGAAGAAAATAAAAAAAAGTAGAAGAAAGAGGATTCAAGAAGAATTCCGAATTGAAATGGGCTTGTTAGTCGACAAAACGAAACCAGGTTATGGAAGCACAAATGATGGAAACACTGCTCGCAGATTTTTTGATGACTCTGCCACTTCGTCGCAAATAACGAACATAGACCAAGATTTGATTAATCGCTTGTTATTAACAATATCAAGTGGTTTCCCCATAAAAGTAAGTGAATTTAAGGAGTACTGCATTGATACCGCAAACAAGTTTGTGCACCTTTATTCGTGGTACAATATGCCTACAACAGTGCACAAAATTTTAGTACATAGTCCAGAAATTCTATTTTTCTAATTGGGCAGCTAGGAGAAGAAGCCCAAGAAGCCCGAAATAAGGATATAAAGCGTTTTCGAGAAAGTTTCTCAAGAAAATTTTCAAGGCAACAAAATATGGAAGATGTTTTCCATAATCTTTTGGTTTCTTCCATACATAAGTAGTATGAGAAAACCTAGCAAACAGAAAATAAAATCGTATCCCTCTGAAGTGTTGCAGTTCCTAAAGGAAGCCGAAAACGAGGAAAGAGAGTTGGAATAATTTACAACAGAAGGAGTTTAATTATTTACGGACTATTTTGTTGTTACATTTTTAAATTAAATTATTAAATAATTTTTTTATAAACTTATTTAAATACTATTTTGAATAAATTTCGTTTTTTTTTTATTTCTCTTATTTTTATACCAACTTAAATTTTATGTTTTTATAACTTTTTTTATTAATAAAATTCAACAAAATTTTGGCTAAATCTACAAAAAAATGTTTTTTTCAAATATGGTTATCTAGATCTGATGAATAAACGCAATAATTTAATATAAAACACCATACAATAATTTTGGTCATGTTTTTGTTGATAATGATTTCTCTTTCTCTTATTCACCCCACTTCCCCACTATGAAAATTATTCTCTTAGAATTGAAAGCGATCAGAAGAGGATTGTTCGATTTACTAATGCAAAACTAAGGTTTTGCACTTTTTTTATTCTTACACTCATCGATTCAATTACAATTAGAACCTTGAAGAAATAATCGATTACCCGCAAACTAGCCAACAATCTAGGCCTGTAATGTAAACAAGGACTTTGGAATCACAAACTTGTCTCACAAAAAAATACAGAAAAGTCAACTTTTTAGACGAACACAAAAACCTGTTTTGTATGGTACTTCGATTTTAGAGAATAGTCGCTTTACAAATTATTTTAAAAAACTTCTTAAATGACTGCCTTTTTCCATATTAAAATTTTTCCGTAAGTTTGATTTCATACAAATTCTATAAAAATCCTTGTACCTATTTCCTTAAACCCTTGGATATATCATCAGCCTACACAAGTAAATACACATTGAAACTTCTTTTATTAAAAGTTGGGAGAGCAGAGCAGATTAATTTAAGTGTCATTGTGTTCCATTTTTGTGTACTTCTCCGAAGAAATATTTTTTTTTTTTAACTCAGGCCAGGACTTTTAAGAGCGCTTCAGTACGTTTTGGTCTGCAGTGTGCACATCATTGGCATTGTCTTATACACTTGACCCATAAAGATTTTTTTTTTTTAATTATGAGGCACATACGTTTTTGTCAACCTTTAGTATTCGTTTTCTATGACACGTAATCTTGTAATTTGTTTATGTCTATACGGAAGGTGGTGGGTGTAAGAGAAATGTGTAATAATGCTAACATAATTCATAGCTATTTGTCATATAACAGATCTCAGACTTCAGACTTAATATATGTATATCATAACCGAAAGAACAAGAAACAACGTATCACCTACAATAGATAAGTCAACTTACGAATATAACAATTCATTGAATCAGTTGTTTATTGACTTTTAAAATGCGTTAGCAAAGCAAGTAATTGATCAATTTCGTACGAAAATTCCGAAAACAATACAGCAATACGGTTATCTTCGGCACTCCTATGTATTTAGACGACTTATCGCGAAAATAAGGATGGTGCTAAAATATAGGTACAACACTCAAACATTTGAGATGTGCTGACGAAACTGTCTGTCTGAAAAAACGGTCCTGTTTAAACATATCTCCCCTCTTAAGCGCAAAGATCCTATTTCAAAAATTTAAATTTTCAGTAGAAGCCTTTTTGCAAAAGTACATCCCACACTTGATTAATATTGCATAATCTATTTTCAGTGAGATGTGAATACGTTTACGTATTCAACAGTTTTTTTTTGTTTTTAGATACGAGTTTTATTCTTAACGATTTTTCACTATTTCGGAACAAGATACGATTTTCTTACTTAATTATAATATCAGGTAGCTCACAAACTTTCCAAAATCACAAAATCCCAAAAATTACGAAAATTGAATTACGACCTTTTCGCTTAGGAGGGCAGATGTATACATATAAGATATATAATCTTAATACATTGTGTGAAGAAAATGGTCTTTCAATTAACCTCAAAAATTCGAAAACAATGATAAATCCTATACAGGAAGAAAAACTATATAGTATGTTTAGAACTAATAAAGTCCTGCGTTAAACAAAATTAAAGAAATAAAGTGACCTATAACAAAAACTAATAGATTAATTAGGAAAATTGTTTGTTATAACAAAAATAAACAAATAAAATAATTTCTAGTTGATTTATGTACCTATGTATATTATGCATGTAATTTTAATAATAATTTAAAAAAAAATATTGAAATTGTTAGAGTTAAATATATACCTATGGCTTAAATTAAAATGACACACAAAAATAGAATCAATTTTTGAAAACTAAACAGCAAACTACGGGCAAATGAATTCAGAAAAAATTATGAGAACTTAGCCTGTCTTTATGTAAAATATTATTATTATAAAAGCTTCTAATCCATGTTGATAATATCATGGAAACAATAAGTTTGTAAATAACACTAATTGATGATTTAAATTTCAAAATATTTTACATAAATGTATACCTGACGTTAGAAGGGGTGCACAAATATTTTTTCCCGTAGGATTAAAACTCAAAACTGTGTTCAAGATTTTCTTTATTTACACCCACATATTTATTTTATGTTTTTGTTGACTTTTTGTCTTTGGATTTATAAGAAATACAAACAAAAATATTTTCCATAAATATTTGTTTTCGAACAAAAAAATAAAATAAAAATATATTAATGAAACTGTTTCATTAAACTTTTAAAGCGAGAGAGTTGCACTGTAGTTGAAACTCATCGACAACCGATGAGACGATCCACGAGAGTATCATTTACTTTCTTGAGATAAATAAATTGCAGCAAAATGTCCCACAAGCGATTTCTAAATTCCTAAGAAGAAATAAGAAAATCACTCTTTCTTCTCATTACAAGCCAAAGGAAAAAAAGCTTTGCGTACGAGGAAAAAAGAAGGACAAGCACAGTATATAGAACGGCTCAGAACTCATTGCCAGCACATAGTCATTGACCTTATCGGTTATTGCACGTATTCTTTGTTGTTTCCACAGCACACTGGTTACCATCTTTGTAGTCTTTTCTTTTGCCCAAGATTCCTGAGAGATAGATCTTTTCCTACTGGAACGACTTCTTCGCCTCCTTCTAATATCCTCTCGGCACCATTTCTGAGCATTAACTGACCATAACTATCTGTGCTGCTTCAAGAAATAAAAATAATCCCCACTTGAAACAGGCATTCCTTTGGGTTGGCCATTGTTTGTAGTCTTATTTTTTGTATGCCATTCGTTGGCTAACAATCCAAAGATGGTTACAATATACATATGTACATACTTTTGCTCTGGTTTGGATAGTAAAACTGGTTGAGGTAGTTGCAAGAATTGCAGAACTTGCAAAATGAAGAAAACAATCATTGCAAAGAAATATATTTCTTCTCCCATCTATGATAGACAGGTGTAAAAAAAAGCACTTAAGAAGCTAAAATTGATTTGACACATTTTAATTGTAATTGAATTTAGAATAGTTTTTTTGTTGTGTTCAAAAATAGTTAACTGTTATTCTTTGTATGGCAAATTTAAATAGTGTTTTCTGTATTCTTTTTGATTTTGTCCAATGATCATCCAATCATTCCACATCCATTGCATTTGTAGAAACAATCACAGAAATTCTAAGGCGACCACAACAAATTGGTCGTTTAAAGTTGATCTGAGCTCTCAGAATAATTTATAGAACTCCTTTTTTCTGTTATCCGCGATCAAGCAAGCGAAACAGAAATCATAGCAATTAAATGTTTGTAATTCCAAATTCTAGGATTGACAGCGGGGGCACGACTACAGCGACCGACCCACTTTAAAAATTGTTCCTCTTCTGGTAAGCTACTTTGGAACCAACAACGTCTATTAGAACCAACTTCCAAATAAAAAAAAATCAACCGCAGTGATTTGTTTGTCTCCAATTATAAAATATTAATAAAGGATGGATCGACACAAAATAAAAAAAAATCATCAAGGAGTAAGAATTATTGCTAACCAAGGTCTCAATTAGAAATATATTAGGCAAAAAAATGCCCAGAAATGTGGAAGTGTCAATGGAATGAATGTAGATTTAATATACCCACTGAAAGTTACTGCATTGTTTGCTGTTTACGCTGGAGGAGTCATTAGACCATATTTTTAGAGACTTCGCTGTCCAAGTGGTTACTGTGAACATTGAGCTCAATAGAGACATGGTAGTTGCCTTATTTGAAGTCTGGGTTTATCTGATGTGAAAAATTTAAATTAATTAAATAAACGAATCCACAAAAGTAGAACCAACGTTTTTCATTCCTAAAAAAATTACAACAAAACAACATCGGGCGATTACTTTTGCTCCACATTGTTTAATCCCACTTAAAAAAGTACAATTACTCCATACTGTACCTGTATAAAAAAACTAATCCTTTCGAAACACTAAAGAGTAAAAAAACCATACTCAGAGTATCTTAAATTATTTTTATAAACCCAGCCAATGGATTTGTAGTTTTGCAGATTTATGTATACATTATGTATACCTAATATGTATAAATAAATCTACAAAACTCAACGTTCGGTACTTTCAATTTCTATGCACCAAAATATTTAACGCAGCAAAGTAAAAGATTTTGATTTAAAATACTGACATGAAGTAAACAACTTGTATTAAATAATGAAACAGTAGGTACAATATAACCCATCTCACTAACTAATAAATCATTTCATAGGAAAGGACATTGCACTCTCAACTCCTGCGTATAAATAGAAAAGCGCATAAATTAACAGCAACCCGCGCTTATGCGAAATAGTGGGAGAGGTAAAGAAATCCTAACTCCAAACAACGACTTTTCATAGAATGAAGAGAAGAATGGTGACAAATTTTACTCCTTCATGTCACAAAGGGATGCGTTTGTATATCTGTCTCCTCTGGGGTTCTTTTTCTGCTTCGGTCGATACTTTCCAGAATATTCCCCTTAGCCATGTTCTCTTAAAAAAATATTTTTTGTTTTTATTTTACAGCATAACTGCATGAAAATTAAATAATGTTTTACACGTACAAGTACATAGATTTATATAAACGAAAGGGATTAAATACGAGTTTTTATTTCGAGTCATTCGCTGATACCACGTCCTATAAGGCACGAAGAAATCGATCATAAAACTTAATTTTTACTTGCGATTATAGGTACTATAATAGAAGTTATGCATTCGTGCAGATTAAAAATTTTGAGATAACAATCAAGCATGAAATTACGATGATAGAGAAACATATTTGAGTTACTGGCAAAATTCTGTCCGTCTGTCTGTCTGTCTGTCTGTACGGATGTATTTTGGACTGCAGCCTAAATGGTTGGGCCAATCGTTTTCAAATTTTGAACTTAAAGTTCTTTTGACATTCTACAGAGGACTTTTTAAAAAAAAAATTTTTAGCTCAAAAATTAACGGTACCTGTGATATAACCGTTATGTAAAAGCTTATTTTTCTCGAAAGGCTCCAAGAATTTTTATAAAAAAAATCAGTGTACTACTGTAGGTATGAATTATATTTTGGTGAAAAAAAATATGGTGGGCTAAAAACGGTACCTCCCATAGGACCGTTTTTTTTTCTTCGACTTTTTCGAAAACTGGTGATCCGATTACAATCAAAATTGATATTCAAGAAGATGTAGGCAGCCTGAGTAATTTTGCATTAATTTTTTTTCGAAAACTTCTTTTTTGTATTTTTAATAATTTAATTTTTTTTTTTTTGGAAAATCAATATTATGAAAAGGGGTAAGTGAATTTTTTTTTAAGTTTTTTTTGCTATTTTTGTGCTTAAATTTGTATTCTTAAATTATTTTTTTAATTTTTTAAAAAAAGTTGTTAAAAAAAACCCGTTTTATTTAAAAACGGCTCTAACGATTTTGAAAAAATATCACACTTTTTCACATTTTTTAAAGAAATAAAATGGCGTTTAAAAGTTTTCGCTGAAAATTATTTTACGTACTTTTTTCAAACAATCAAAAGTCAGAAAAATCGAATATAATCTTTGAAGTTCCCTTAATATTTTTCAAATTTTATTCCAAGCTGTGACCGCACATAAGAGCAAGTACGTGCGATCCAGTCGTGCAATTTATTTTTAAGTATATTGTTGTGTTCCTTTTTGAAGCACATTATTGTGAGTTATGATAAACCGCGCCAGAGGGTTTTATTCGATATCGAAAAAATCGAAAAAACTATTCGAATATCAATTCAACATGAAGTCAATAAAAATGGCCTGAAAGATTAATCTACTGCATTATCAAGGTTTGACTCGAAACTATAATAAACCGTAAAATTTTCTGCGAAACGCATGACTTATGATCCTCCTGTCTTAATTTGATCTTTTGACATTCTACAGAGGACTTTTTTAAAAAAAAATGTTTAGCTCAAAAATTAACGGTACCTGTGATATAACCGTTATGTAAAAGCTTATTTTTCTCGAAAACGGCTCCAAGAATTTTTACAAAAAAAAATCTGTGTACTACTCTAGGTATGAATTATATTTTGGTGAAAAAAAAATATGGTGGGCTAAAAACGGTACCTCCCATAGGACCGTTTTTTTTTCTTCGACTTTTTCGAAAACTGGTGATCCGATTACAATCAAAATTGATATTAAAGAAGATGTAGGCAGCCTGAGTAATTTTGCATTAATTTTTTTTCGAAAACTTCTTTTTTGTATTTTTAATAATTTAATTTTTTTTTTGGAAAATCAATATTATGAAAAGGGGTAAGTGAATTTTTTTTAAATTTTTTTTTGCTATTTTTGTGCTTAAATTTGTATTCTTGAATTATTTTTTTAATTTTTTAAAAAAAGTTGTTAAAAAAACCCGTTTTATTTAAAAACGGCTCTAACGATTTTGAAAAAAAATCACACTTTTTCACATTTTTTAAAGAAATAAAATGGCGTTTAAAAGTTTTCGCTGAAAATTATTTTACGTACTTTTTTCAAACAATCAAAAGTCAGAAAAATCGAATATAATCTTTGAAGTTCCCTTAATATTTTTCAAATTTTATTCCAAGCTGTGACCGCACATAAGAGCAAGTACGTGCGATCCAGTCGTGCAATTTATTTTTAAGTATATTGTTGTGTTCCTTTTTGAAGCACATTATTGTGAGTTATGATAAACCGCGCCAGAGGGTTTTATTCGATATCGAAAAAATCGAAAAAACTATTCGAATATCAATTCAACATGAAGTCAATAAAAATGGCCTGAAAGATTAATCTACTGCATTATCAAGGTTTGACTCGAAACTATAATAAACCGTAAAATTTTCTGCGAAACGCATGACTTATGATCCTCCTGTCTTAATTTGATCTTTTGACATTCTACAGAGGACTTTTTTAAAAAAAAATTTTTAGCTCAAAAATTAACGGTACCTGTGATATAACCGTTATGTAAAAGCTTATTTTTCTCGAAAACGGCTCCAAGAATTTTTACAAAAAAAAATCTGTGTACTACTCTAGGTATGAATTATATTTTGGTGAAAAAAAAATATGGTGGGCTAAAAACGGTACCTCCCATAGGACCGTTTTTTTTTCTTCGACTTTTTCGAAAACTGGTGATCCGATTACAATCAAAATTGATATTCAAGAAGATGTAGGCAGCCTGAGTAATTTTGCATTAATTTTTTTTCGAAAACTTCTTTTTTGTATTTTTAATAATTTAATTTTTTTTTTTTTGGAAAATCAATATTATGAAAAGGGGTAAGTGAATTTTTTTTTAATTTTTTTTTGCTATTTTTGTGCTTAAATTTGTATTCTTGAATTATTTTTTTAATTTTTTAAAAAAAGTTGTTAAAAAAACCCGTTTTATTTAAAAACGGCTCTAACGATTTTGAAAAAAAATCACACTTTTTCACATTTTTTAAAGAAATAAAATGGCGTTTAAAAGTTTTCGCTGAAAATTATTTTACGTACTTTTTTCAAACAATCAAAAGTCAGAAAAATCGAATATAATCTTTGAAGTTCCCTTAATATTTTTCAAATTTTATTCCAAGCTGTGACCGCACATAAGAGCAAGTACGTGCGATCCAGTCGTGCAATTTATTTTTAAGTATATTGTTGTGTTCCTTTTTGAAGCACATTATTGTGAGTTATGATAAACCGCGCCAGAGGGTTTTATTCGATATCGAAAAAATCGAAAAAACTATTCGAATATCAATTCAACATGAAGTCAATAAAAATGGCCTGAAAGATTAATCTACTGCATTATCAAGGTTTGACTCGAAACTATAATAAACCGTAAAATTTTCTGCGAAACGCATGACTTATGATCCTCCTGTCTTAATTTGATCTTTTGAAGGTTAACCGCTATTTACTCAAAGTTTTTCAAAATTATTTTGCCGCATCTAATTTCTGTATTTAGCCATCCTTGAACATTTTTAACATTTTTGCACAAATTAAGCTTGATTTTGTCAATTTTTATATGAACTAGACTATGACACCTTAATAAAAAAAATTGACAGCTTAAAGCTTTACATATGTATGTGCTTGACATATGGGTACGTACCAAAATTGTTACGAATTGCAACTTTATAATATATATGTACATATTTAGCATCGTTTCGAATACATATGTATTTCCAATGCATTTTGATAACTTGAAAAAAAATTACCCCGGTAGAGAAGTTTTCCATCGTGAATTTCCCACGAAACAAATTATGTCAACCTATAAATGTTTTAATCGGTTTTTGCGTCTTAAAAGAAGATACATACATTTTTTCAAGAGTACTTACATTTTTTGAGCCTAAGCTATGTCCAACATAGATAAGTTTTGAAATGACAAATGAACAAAGGCGTCGAACAATGTTAGCACCTGCACTACAACAGATAAGTTAGTTAAAATTTCTCCTTGTGAGTAATTTAGTTTTTATTTGCATTGAATACTATACAAAATTTAATTTGTAGTTTTGCGACGATCAAATGCAAATTACATTTGTGGATACTTCATTCTGGTGCCTGCCACGACTCTTGAGAGAATAGCTTCTAGTTCCTTGGTTGTAATATCTTCCTGGTCCTTAAGCAAAGATGGAGTGTTCACGTTCATGTTGTTCAGTTCGTTGTCGTTTGGAGATGTCAGCTTTCGTTTTTTTGGAACAGGAAGACAGTCAAAAACGTTTGAAATCATTGATCTTCTAAATCGAATAAATTATACTCCCTGATGGGCCACCACCTGTTGAACTTTTTGACTTTATGTTTCCTGACATTTTCTTGCATATACCTACGAGTATATCCGTGGTTTTCAAATGTTTACTCTTTTCCACTCAAAACTAAATTTTTTTGCTGTCTCGATGGAATTCAGTTCATATTTTCGATTTTTTCTAAATGATTTGACATCTTTCTCATTTCTTTTTGAGTACTCCGTAGCAATATCTGGATATTTGTTAATAAAGCTCACAAGAACTTCTAGCTCTTTCTTGTTTATTGCTTACAAAAATTATACATATGTATATTTATTTTTATTTATGTTTAATAAACAAATTCATATATTTCTTCTTGCAGCAACATTTTCCCCACGACTTACTTACGGAAATGTTTGCATTCAAATTAAGAAAAAGTTCACGAAAGAAATATTTTTTCCATTTTCGAAGATGATACGCGATAGCAAAGTTCCCAAAATGGGAAAAAAAACTTCAGGAAATTTTTTTTGGCGATAGTGCTGACAATTTTCAACATTACAACAATAGCAAATTAAAAAAAAAAAACAACAAGGATCACTATAATGTATACTTATGTAGAACAAAAAAGGCTAAAATCGCAAAACTTGTTGAAGTTCTGCATGATTGGTATGTTGTATGGATATACGGTAGTGTAAATCCAAATTTGGAACTTCGAAAAACTCATACTCGCTGCGCAGCACGCGAAAAAGTGCAACATTTTGCGAATTTTTTCATTGTTTGCTCTAAGTTATAAACTATGCTTTTTTCAAAAAACAAAATTAAACCTATCCTAAAAAAAAAAACCTATCCTAAAAAAAAAAACCTATCCGCAGCTCTATAAACCCTATACCAAGCTATGGCTTTTTAGGTTAAACAACCATTTATATGGTTTTTATCACTTATTTTCACACAGTTGGGTATTATATCTTGATTTGGACACCTTTTTAGGAATACGATAGATAGAGCTAAGTAGTCGCGCTCGTTTAGCGTGTAAATTTTCAAACCGTCGTATTTGTTTGTGGATCCGTATAGGCTTACAATATGAGATTTTAGGTTTTTATTTTCGCGGACGATATTCATATTAGATAAAGTTTGATATTTTCGGAACTTACCCCGTTATAAGAAATATTTTCTAATTTCTTTCTACCCGACGTTTCGAAGAAGTTTCATATTTCGTTGTCACGGGATGAGACTGACGTTTGATTGATGTTGTCTAAGTTATTGTTTTTTAGCTCTCGCTCTCAAACAGTACCGGTGCGTAGATGTTGTGCACTTGGATTGTTTGTGGGTGGTGGTGGTGTACTTGTTCTAGGTTGATGCACTTGGATTGTTTGTGGGTGGTGGTGGTGTACTTGTTCTAGGTTGCTGTTGCGTTGAGTCGATGTATTTTTGGACACATGCAAAGCTCACGAAATCGGATATACATAGGTTTTTTTTTACTTTGGTTTTGCTTATGAGAGGATCCCACGTTCGCGATAATTTAAAGCTAGAATCTCTATTGAAATTAGTATGCTTCTAAATTTCAATTGCTTCTTTGAAGATTCTTGGTACATAACATTTTTCATTTGCGATTGATCTAGCTTGATCAAAACGTATTAAGTAATCTTTGTTGTAGACGTTCACATATTGTCGATTTTGTGACAACGTTGTTTTGGATAGCTTTGATATGTTCGTTTAAGCGCGTTTTAATACATCTTTTCGTTTCACCAATATATATATGTTAAAGTATATTTTATAGACCATACAATTTGCTACAATATTGATTATTTAAACATGTTTTTATGTACATTCTTTACCAGAATGGCGGTTAGAAATAAATTGCCAAAAATAGCAGATTTTTACCTCATTTCTTCTGTGTTATACTCGAATTATTCGACGCAGTAATTTTTTATATGGATCAGATACCTCAATGCCTATCTGACAGTCTAAGAACCACTTACCTAGGATTTCTAAACAACGAGATATACGCGTGTGAAGGCTTGAGTGAAATAGTTATTTTTTTTTGACACGCGACCTTTCAATCCGCCCCTGGAGACGTATTTATTTCTTCGGGAAATTGTTGGTATAAGAATCAGGTATTTGGACTTAATACCTATCTGGCAGAGTAAAATTCACTCACCTAGGACATCTTCATAACAAGATATGGACATATGAAGGCTTGTGTGAAAATACGTATTTTCTGACACGTGACCTTTCAATCCGCCCCTGAGAGCGCAGTTATTTTTTCAAGAGATTTGTGGTACATGGATTGAGTAGCTGGATTATATACCTATCAGGTAGGAATTCTACATGAGATATACGCATGTAAAAACTTGAGTGAAACAATGTATTTTCTTAAACGCGGCCCTTCAATCCGCCCCTGGAGATGCAGTTATTTTTAAAAGAAATTTCTGTTACATTGATCTAAAAGCTGAATACTGTATCTATCTGACAATGCAAAACATACTAAGCTAAAAATTCTTCATTATGAGATAAAACCATGTGAAGGCATGAGTGAAAAAATGTAGTTTCGACACACGACCCTTCAATCCGCTCCTGAAGGCGCAGTTATTTATTAAGACATTGATCTAGTAGCTGGAGTCAGTATCTATCTGAAAATGCAAAACATAATCAGCTAGGACCTTTACATAACGACATATAAGCATACAAAAAAATTGAGTAAAAAAATAAATATTTTTCACGCAAGTCTTCAGATGCCTATATCTTGTTACGTAAGGGTCCTAGCGTAGTATGTTTTGCACTGCTAGATAGATATAAAGTCAAGCTGTTTGATCCATTCAACAAAAATCTCCCAAATATATAACTGCTTCTTCCGGGGAGGATTGAAGGTTCGCGTGTCACAAAATAATTTTTTTTACTAATGTCTTCACACGCGTATATCTCGTTATTAGAGGTCCTAGGTAAGTGGTTCTTACACTGTCAAATAGGTTTTGAGTCCAGCTACCTGATCCATAGATCAAAAATCTTCCGAAAAAATAACTGCGTTTCATAATTCGGTTGGGTCATATAGAGCAGATGGACATCAATGCTCCGGCCAGGAAAATCTTTGATTCCACCACAGAAGGACGGCGCGGCGCAGTAGAGAAGACCGAGTTGGCTGGAGGAGCTTGTTGGTTGAGGCCCAGGTCCACCCCGGACTATAGCGCCACCGAAGGTAAGGTAAGAGAGAAGAGATAAGATAGGGTTTTAAAGTTTTTGGAAGTATTTGTTTTGATACTATTTTCTATTTGGTAAAGTTCCCTTAAATGGTATAGAATTTAGCAAATGCGTCATCATTCGTCAATATAGTAGTCTTGTAAAACAATTGTTCTTAACCAATCGAGAAAAACTAATAATACGTAGATATATTTTGCTTACCCTTAAAATACCAAATTTATTGCGTTTTTAGAAATTTTAATAAAAAACTTGTTCATTAACAAAAGTAAACATATAACACCACCAGACCAGACTGGATGAATTGTTCTTCCGTTTTCAATGAAAACCGAAATAAAAGGATGAAAAGACAACAATTTGCAAACACTAAACTGAATATTAAAATGTAGACACAGATATAAGCATATCTACATTCTACAGCGGAGCAGACAGTCAATGCAAATTTAAAAAAATATCAAATATCCCGTCTTTAGAGACTGTTATTAAGAAAGAAGCACACACACCCACCAAGTAGCAGAAGCCCTCTAAGCACAAACACACAATACGCATACAGCAAAACCATATTAAAAACATGCCCTGTGACAGGACATTTACCAGGTTGCGTTATTAGACTTGATTTCAGCATCAGATGCTCCCAGCTCCACGTCCATACTTATTTGCAGATAACGAACGATGACGAATTTACAAGGGTAGGCAAACAAAGTGCCGTTACCAAGGACATTCTGTTATTATTTCTTGGAAATATTTTTTTCCTCACATTTCTCTACCCAAGGAGGCTGATGGTTCCAAATTGTAATGCATTGGTGGTGTAGCAGACAGGAGGTTAATAAACGAAGGTGGAATTAAAAAGTGTAAAGGATAGCTTTTGGCTATAGCATTTCTTAACTCATCTCTCTGTTGAAAGTTTGTCACTCTCGATTCTTTGTTTTCCTCGTTGGTGGTGGTTTGGCGTAGTGTATGTATGTATTTACATATGTATGTATGTGTGTTATTTTATGCGAAACAGAATGCAACAAAACAAAAGTTTTGTTTTCTTGTTTCGTTTGGTCATTGTGTATAGGTACACTGCCTATAGTACTATCATGAAGCATCATTTTTACTTGCGATTATAGGGACTATAAGGCAAGTTTAGAATTCGTAAATATCAAAAATAATTGAGATAACAGTCAAACATGACATTACGATCATAGAGAAGTCTAAAAAGTGATCGAGAAAAAATGTCTGTCTGTCTGTCTGTATGTATAACGAGCTGCAGCCTAAACGGCTAAACCGATTATCCTCAAGTTTGGTGTGTATGATTATTTTGGCATTCCCCAGAGGGGAAATTAAAATTTTATCTTTAGGCCTAAAAATAACGGTACCTCCCATATGAACGTTTAGGAAAAGCTTATTTTTCTCGAAAACGGCTCCAACGATTTTTATGAATTTTTTTTTGAATTTTTTTGTTAGCTAGATCTTCCTAAATGTAAAATTTGAAAGAAATCCAAAGAGCGGTTACCGAGAAAGTTCAAAATTAAAAAAACCGTTATATGAAAGGTACCGTTAATAGACTTTTCCCGTAAATTTGGTTCTAACCAAATGATAGCCAAATCCAATAAAAACAATTATCAAAAATGTTCATCAAAATCGTTGGAGCCGTTTTCGAGAAAAATAAGCTTGGTATGATTACCAACAAATTTCGTATATTTGATACTGTCATATTACTGCCTCCCAATAAAGTGCAAATAATTAAATTAGCCGCCTGCGCCTTACATAATATGGTTGGGGAACGCGAAGGCTCGCTTAAGGAAATATATGTTGAGTGTGAAGCTATGGAATACGTACTTCAAGAAGAAACACATGAAAATATTGGAAAAGCAAGACAATCAAATTATGCACGTAACATACGAAATCAATATGTTCAATACTTTAATACCTCTATTGGGGCAGTTCGTTGACAATAGAAGTATGCCTTTTAAATTTGTTTACATGATTTTTAAATACATTATTGATAAGTAATTACGGTAAGTGCCCCGTGGCTTAGTGGTTAGTGTGGGAAGCGAAGAACCTGAGTTCGAGTCCCGCTCATAGCCACCTTTTTTTCCGGGGTACTGCCTCTTGCGAAGAACTGACAAAATCTCCAAGAGTAAATTTTTTTCTCGAAAAAGTGCATATCATGTAGCCGTTCGGAATCGGGCGGTAAATTGTAGGTCCCTTTCATTCTTCCAGATTAACAACACACACACAGGAATGGTTGACAGTATAAGTCACTAGGCCTTGGCTCCTTAAAGAGCTGTCTCGTCACAAATTTTTTTTTGATTACGGTAATACTGTGTATGTACATATAAATTCATACACATTATGTACATTAACAAACATGCATAAAATTAAAATTCAATAAAACTTACCTTGACAATTCATTTCAGTTGCTATTTATATCCATGGCTTATCAATAGTAAGTTTATTGGCATGTTCCTTATCTTTATAATTATAGATAGGGCTTCTTGCCTCAATTAAAAAAATAGTAAACATAGAAGCAAATAAAACTGTAAAGTGCAACGAAAATAAAAATAACGGAATCAAAATTTTATTGCGAAAAACAACAGGTGAGCTAATGGCAATGAAACACGGTTTTCTGGTTTGCTTTGGTTTTTACGTTTCCTTTCGTTTGGTGTATGTTGTGCCATAAGAAAGTAGCCAATTATCGTCAACGACGCTGGTTCGAAAAAGTTATGTTACATTCGGTGTGTTTTGCTCCTATACAATGGCATGTATTTTCGACAACCTTCGCCTGTTTTGTTGGTTTTTTTGGGGTGATAAGTCTCATAAGAAACAATTTTCTCTTGTTTCACGAAACAAAAAACACGGTTTGCTTTATCCGGTGTGTTTTCAGCCTTAGCTCTACAACCAAAAAAAGAACTACACGCATACCTTGATTTCTTTCAGATACATAGGTATACTTCCGATTGCCTTGTCTGTATAAGGTTGAATATTCCAAGCATACCTCGTTGCAGAATCACAAAGTAACCAAAACTTCCGTACTTCGCAGGGTTTGATGGAATGTACTTTTGGAAAAGGCATCTTCCTTTGAATATTATCAGTTGTTTTTTTTCACACTATCAGAAATTCGGCCATAGTAAGCTTAAAGCAAGCTTCAGTCTATGATCCGAGGCTCATCATTTAGTGCATGTGTTAATGGTTAGTAAACAAATCACATAACAGAACCAACAGACGCACAAAATATAAAAACACACATATTAGATAAAACATAACAAACATATATTAAACATTTATACGAGTGGAGCAGTGGTACATAAAATTGATTTAAATTTTATTTTATTAATATTGAAATCAAATAAACTGGCATTAGTATTGGCAAGCTTACTCATTTTTGTGAGTAACATGCATTACTTGTAGATTGCGCAAGTGATGAGAATCACCGCAGTTATTCAGTCCAATATCCCAAAGCGATTCCGGGGCGTCAATAAAGCCATTGATAAGTTGGTGAATAAATACCAAGTCATTGCTAACCCATCTTTGAGATAAGGGTTGGATTTGCAAGAGTTGTATGTTCATAAGGCGAGAGGTTGTAAGGATCAGCCCATGGTAGCCCCTTTAAAGCAAAACGGATGAATTTGCGTTGAATGCGAGTACTATGAATTTCATAGTAACGAGTCCAGACTTGTGAGGCGTATTCAAGATTAGGGCGCACATTACAATTATACAGAGAGAGTGACATAACGATCGTTAAATTTTTTAGCCCACCGTTTAATGAACCCAAGCATGGAAGTGGCCTTTTTCACTATGGAATTAATGTGTTTCGTAAGCTCAAGATTGGCACTAAAGTAAACACCTATGTAGGCCCTTAAAAGTAAAGACTCCACACAGAATGCGTTCAGAAATTAAATAGTCAAAAGAACCTGTTGTTTTTGTTTTTTGGAAAATGTTATAGTTTGACAATTAATAGCATTAAGAGTCAAACTATTTTTGCAACACCAAGTACCGAACCTGTCAATATCGGTTTGCAGAAGAATATTATCATTTGCAGATTTAATTGTTTTGATGATCTTCATTACGCAGCAAATATAAGAATCTCACTGTGATGAATACACGATGTTACATCAGAGTGAGCATTAAAAGGTTTAGAAAGGGAATTTCGAAATTTCACCTGCTACGAGCGGTTCTTTAGGTGGGCTGCATTCCAAGTAATAAGAAAAGGTGGAAACCCATATCCTTTAAGTTTGAACAAAATAATGCTATAGCTAAGTTTTTTTCCAGAGCGTTTGAACATTTGTGCAAGAGAGTAACAAAGATTGAAGTTGTTGATCTTTTTTGCACAAAACCATGTTGTTGTTTACATATTATGTTCTTTGAAATGGGAAAGACAGGTTTTCACAAATGACTTGTTCAAAAGGCTTAGGAATACAGGACAGTATGGAAATTGGTCTATAGTTAAGAATGTCAGTCTTTTCTCCCTTTTTAAAGACAGGAATGATAAAGGATTTCTTCCATAAGGAAGGAAATTTACCAGATCGAAGAGAGAGCCTGAACAAATATTCGGAGGGTTTGGCTAAAACATTACTACATTTTTTTAATATTACTATGGTGCAAACCATCTCGTCCAGAAGAATAATCATCTTTTAAAGATGAGAGTAAGTGCAGGATTATTTCCGGTTTCACGGAGATGTTATTACATTGAACTTGGGAACAACTTAAATATTTAAAATATTCTTTATCAACACTTACCAAAGACTCACTAAAAGACTTTTGAAAAATGTTAGCAAACGAATTGCATATATCAGTTGAGTTCTAATAGGCAGTTAGCACACATGAAGTTTGCTGGGTAGCCATCTCTCTTGGTATTAACAAAATTCCAAAAGCTCTTGGGTCGTGTTTCAGAGAGCATCCCATATCATTTAAGTGATTTGTATACAAAATATTAGAGAGGGCTATAAATTCCTCAAACAATAAAATGTAGAGGTTGTAATGAGATGGTAACAATGTTTTAATAGAAGTCTTCCAAGCCTTATTTCTCTGGTTACGCAATGATTTAAGTTCTTGCGTGTACCAAGGATGGCAAAAATTCAAGTTTTTGGATGTTTTAGTTTTGATCCTACTTTTTATGCAATTTCCTAAAATCGTATAGATTAGTAGAGTCTGAAATACTATCGTCAATATTAGTAGAGTCTGATATACTATCAATACCAGCGCTACCTAAGCTTGCTGAGAGCTAGTAGTAGTAGTAGTAGAATGTGATTTTGTTTGATAATTTACAAAAGTTAACATATATTTACAAATTCACAAGTATAGCATTGGCTTTTGCCGTCAGCCAGAAAAAAAGAGTATTATTCAAACATTATGTATAATAAAGATCAAAGTAAAATTTAAATTGAAAAGATTAGACTCCTTTAAGATGATCACAACAAAAAATAAAAATACAAATTTTGTTTTTCTTATTAACAAGCTTCATTTAAAATTTGATGTCTGTAGTTAAGGGCTGTTTTAACGTAGCTTGATAACATTATCCAATCTTGACCATTCAAGACATTTGCAGCTTCATCAACAGTTAAATAGTTTTTCCCCAGGTGCTGTCTCCGTATTGCCTGCAGGGTCGGACATGTTCCTATAAAATGGAGAACATTTTCTGTCGCACGAAGATTGCATAAACTGCATTCCGTACTTCCATCAGGTCCGTATGGTATGTAGTTCAGTCGTAGTAATTCTCCTCTGGTTTTGAAAATTAAAGAGATTGTTTTTATTGCGTATCGGTCGTTGAAGTAATTGTTAGGTCCAAGGTCGTATCTCAGGAGCTTATACATGTTTCGGGTACAACTCCGTTGGGCTGACTCCTTAAATTTAACAAAGAAAGAATCTGTAATCCTTTCCACCAATTCTGGAAAGATGTCTTTCCAATCACCAGTATTTCTTTCTAACAACTGGATGTCGTGCTGAACTCCAAGCCGTGACCATTCTTCGAAGAACTGTGATTTTCGTGATAGCAGATATTTTGCGATAATATTTGGCAGACCGTGATTTGGAAGAGCCATAACCTTTGCAATGTAGAACAAATGCTACTTGAGCGAAAAGACGTAGAGCGGAGACACCCCGGTCACCAAATGTAGCATATATGCAGGTGTGTTTTCGAGGAGCCAAAAGATCTTTTTTCAAAAAATACCTCAGTAATTTTTCTACTTCCTTATATTGAAGTAACCCCCATACTTGACCAGCATAGCACATCACTGACCTCCTAACTGCTTCGAAAAGTTTATATTTAGCACTCGGGGTTATCTGTTTTTTCCCAAGGACCCCCTCCAGTTGCAGTTGATGGCTTTGTTTGCTTCTATAAGCTTTTCCTGCAGATGCTTTTTGAACGACATCTGAGGCGTAATGATGACTCCAAGATATTTATATTCCCTCACCAACTCAAGCTCTACATTTTCCCACATCCATTTCTCCTCCCTTGCATATCGCCTTGTGCCATTTCGATATATATAATATCATTACTTTGGATTTGTTAGTGATAACTGTAAAATTTATTAATCATTATTTGCATCATATTTGGAGTCTCCGCAAAAATGACAATGTCGTCCGCATACATCAAAGTTTTTATTACTGTATCAGCAAAACTAACACCTCCAGGCAAAAACGATGTAAGGTCATCCAAGAAAAGCGAAAACATGTTATCGACTGTTGAATATTCTTTCCTGAAGCCGGCTTGAAACTCGCTTAGAAGATTATTTTGTTGTATCCAGTTTAACAGTCTGTTTTGAAAATTTTCATAACAGAGTTCATAAAGGATATGCCTCTATAATTGTTAGGGTCGTTTACATCACCTTTTTTAAACAGTGGGACGATAATATTCCTCCTAAAGCTTTCTGGAATTTCACCAGAATTGAAAATATTATCATAACTTTCAGTAAGCTTAATCAAAAAAGTTTCTGTAGCGTATTTGTATAATTCGTACGGAACACGGTCATCCCCTGGAGCCTTGTTAAGATTGCATCTGTGTAGGACTCTCATTACTTCTTGAACTGAGAATGCACGGTCGAGATCTTCATTTTCTACTAAAGGACTAGCATATAATGTTTGACTTGGTCTTGGTGGTGCACTTAGAAGCTGTTAGAAATGGTGAGCAAGTATACTCGTACTTATTATTGTTTTCCTTGCAAAAGGTATACCGTTGAGTGTACGTTCCAGCTTCCAAAAGGATCGACTGTCTCTTACTTCCGACAATCTTTGCATGAGGTATCGGGAGTATTGCTTTTGTTTTTCTTTGCAAAGATATTTGAAAGCTTTATTCGCCTCTTGATACATCCTTTTTGCGAAATTCGATTTTCTTGCCCTGAGAAGTCTCAAGAAACCAAACGACTTTTTTCTTGTTCTCTCACAATCTGCATCGAACCATGGATCTTTCCAGCTTTGCAAACGGATTGTTTGAAATGATTGTGCGGCCTGAGATACGCATGTTACTAATGTCTCAATAGCATGGACCGATTCAATTTGCTCATTACTTACAGAATCAAGAAATTGGTTAAGATTTATTTGATAGAGTTCCAAAAAAGAATTCTTCCATTGAAGTTTTGGTAACAGCTTCATGTTTTCGTTGGTGTAACCCGGTTCTTCATCAAATCGACATTTAACATTCAGTGGTAAATGGTCAGAATAAACCATCTACTTTTAAATCATCTACATACTCGAACCATTTTCCACGTATGAGACAATAATCTATTGTGGAACAAGATGTTCCTCTTATAAATGTAAAATGACCTTCTCGATCACTTTCAGTTCTCCCGTTCAACATGGTCAGACCAACCGATTGACACATTTCTATAAATCTTCTCCCATTTTCATCTATTTTCTCGTCCAGAGCAGATCTCATTATACTAATTGACGCTGGTGTGTAAAGTCTGGTTCCATCTGTAACATCGGAGAACTTCCTACCCTAGCGTTGCAGTCTCCGATCAGCATAATATTTTCTTTGCCTAGTTCCATTAGGAAATCGTACAATCCAGCTAGGTCATCCATCCATTTATTACAGTTAATATAAACCGGAACGATGTAAAATTGCTCATGTGTTATGGTCATTTCAATGACAATCCTGTTCATCTCCGTGACAAATCGGCATATAGTACATTCCTTAAATGATTTTTTGATTGCTTCACTTGCTCTTCCGTATACATGAGTTCTCGTGGCTGGGGTCCATTTCAATATAAATTCAGGGAAATAGTTTTCATATTGTGTTGTGTCACCATAGATGAAAGTTTCAAATAGTAGAAAAATGTCGCTTTCTCTTATTTTATCGAAAAAATTCTTAAAAACTAGTTTCCTACCTGATATATTATATGAAATAATTTTACAAGGAATACTATTATTTTTATTTCATTTACTTACTTACTTAGGTGGCGCTACAGTTCGGGACGAACCTGGGCCTCAACCAACATGCCTCTCCAGCCAACTCGGTCTTTGGCTAGCTGCCTCCAGTTTTGCCCTCCAAGTTGGTTGAGGTCGTCCTCCACTTGAGCGCGCCACCTAAGGCGAGGTCTTCCTTGACTGCGTCTACCCTCTGGGATGGAATCGAAGATCCTGCGAGCCGGAGCATTGTTGTCCATTCGCTCTACATGACCTAGCCATCTTAAACGTGATATGCGTATTTTTTTGACCAGGTCAATGTCGCTGTACAGCTCGTATAGTTCTTGGTTGAACCTTCTCCTCCAAAGCCCGTTAACGCAGATAGGGCCAAAAATCTTCCGAAGAATCTTACGCTCGAAACGACTAAGGATATCTTCATCCGCTTTAGATAGAGTCCATGCCTCGGCGCCATAGAGCAGGACTGGGATGATTAGGGTCTGATACAGAGTCTCCTTTGTCTTTCGAGAGAGGGCTTTGCTACTCAATTGCCTTCCTAGCCCATAGAAACAGCGATTGGCAAGAGTAATTCTTCGCTTTATTTCTGACGAGATGTTGTTGTCAGATGTTATAACGGATCCGAGGTACACAAAGTTCCTAACTACCTCAAAGTTGTACCTGTCTATTGTGATGTTTTGTCCAATCCGCCGGTGTTGTGTGTCCCTTTTTGTAGACAGCAGGTACTTCGTTTTGGCCTCATTGACTGCTAGTCCCATCTTAGCCGCTTCAGCTTCAATGCTAGCAAACGTTCCACTGACAGCTCGCCGAGTTCTGCCAATGATGTCTATGTCGTCAGCGTATGCTAGCAATTGCACAGACTTGAAAAAAATTGTCCCACTACAATTGACTTGCGAGTTTCTTATAATTTTTTCAAGTATTAAGTTGAAGAAATCGCACGATAGCGCATCACCTCGGAATCCTTTTTTGACGCCAAAAGCTTCTGTGAGGTCAGAACCAACCTTGACGGAGCAGCGAGAGTTCTCCATCGTCATCCTGCACAGTCGGACGAGTTTTGTGGGAATGTCAAAACCTGACATGGCTCTGTATAGCTCCTCTCTATAAATGCTATCGTACGCGGCCTTAAAATCGATAAAGAGGTGGTATGTATCGATTTGGAATTCTTGGGTGGTTTCCAGGATCTGCCGTAGAGTGAACATTTGATCGATTGTGACTTTCCTGGTCTGGGTCTCCTTTCTTGTGGATCGGGCAAACGATGCTGAGGTTCCATTCATCAGGCATACTTTCTTCTGACCAAACTTTAGAGATGAGTTGGTGTATGCACTCCACCAGGTCATCTCCGGCCGCTTTAAAAAGTTCGGCGGGTAGTCCGTCGGGTCCAGCAGCTTTGTTGTTTTTGAGTTTAGATATTGCTATCCTTACTTCATTTTGGTCAGGTGGACGGAAGTTTTGTCTGTCATCATCCATGTTGAATGGTTCATTCTGCCTGACAGCGGGATTTTGGCCTTCATCGCCGTTTAACAGTCTGCAGAAATGGTCCTTCCATGTACTCAGCACCGACTGTGACTTTTCTACGAGGTTTCCATTCCTATCTCTACAGGCTTCTGTGCGGGATTTTTTTCCTTGGCATGTTCTTTTTACCTGTTGGTAAAACTTCCGCACGTTGTTCCTGGAGTAGCATCTCTCAATATCTTCGATCGCGCGCTTCTCATGCTCTCTCTTTTTCTTTTGGAGAAGCCGGTATTCTTCCCGTCTTTTCTGCTCGTAAAGCTCGCGAGCAGCTCTCGTCTTTCTTTGCAGCGTCGCTTTATTTCATTTAAAAGACTATTATTGTGAACGTGGCATACGGCGTTTATGTTAAAAACGTTTTGGCAGCACTTTTTCTATTGCTGTTTGAGAAGCTCTGGTATGATTTTCGTTTGTTGACATCTCATCTAACAGCTGCTCCAGAAACGTCATTCCTCCGTCTTCGTCACATGTCAAAACATTGTTTTGGTTATAATAAAATATTTTACCCTCAATTTGTAGTGTTTCTCCTCGAATAAATGTTTTTATATTTCTATTTTAAGATGTTATTTTTGTTTTAATTTCGAATAGTTTTCCGGTACCTCTCAGTTTTTTTGCTGATCTTAGAATACGTCCCACATCTTCTCTGTTTTGTAATTCCACAATTACGTTTTCAATTTTAGCATTTCTTGAGCGAATAAGACGTGTCTCTGAAATTACTCCTTGGTTTTGTGTTTTGAGAATATCCATACGCAGTGCTTTCGCTTTTTCCACCGGCTGAACACCCATTTGAGCCGGAAAATGTAAAATTATATTTTTTTAATTACCCTCTTTGACAGTACTCTACTTGTCGCTCAAGAGAGAGGCATCTGGTCTCCATTTTGTCAAGCTGAGCTTGAAGCAAAAGATTATCTTGTTTCAGAGATTTTATTTCTGTTCCAAGCATGTCCATATCAGATTTGGTGGGTAGATCTTTCAATTTCTCATCCAGAAGCGAAGCCATCGTGTCTTTCACCAGGTTTAAAAGATCCGGGATTTGCATATTGCCAACAGATATATTAGTTTTATCCCTGTCAGTGGTTATTTTCTGCGGGGGGAAATATTCCGGTGAGGTTTTAGCTAAGCATCTCTTACTAGAGCAAGGCTGTGCTGTATTGTTGTCCTGTTCGGTAACCTTTGGTTGTGTACGGTTAAGAGGCATTTTTTTGCATATGATATATGTGTCTGATAGCCGACAGTGAGAATTATGCAAATTTTTTAAACCGTTTTTCAGCTCAAACTTCCTTTTCTTAAGATCTGATTTTTAAAAGACTCACCCAAAAGTGTTAACAGCGGTTATTAAAAGTGCTTTTGAGCTTCTATTTCGTTTAAAAACTACAAAATGTAATACTTTTTCAGGAGCCTTTAATAATACAACTTACTTTACTCACACCTTTCTCCTGCCTGAACTATATTCAAGAACTACAGTACTAATTGCGTCAGATGAAAAAACTAGATCGATTGGCCCTCCTTTTTTGAGAATCCCATAAACTTTCAGAGCTTTCGTTATTTGATCGAAAAACACCAACCATTAAAAGAAGTTTATAATGTTTTCCCTCGAGGCTCTTCCGGTACTATTTTCAGGGTTTTTTTTTTAAAATAAGTTCCTAGATCATTTTTCGAACTCATCATCTCGGCAGGAACAAATGCATTTTCACCCTCATTAGAACTGCTATCCGATAAATCGGCTTCCTCAATTATATATAATAATATTAAATTATCTTCGAACTCTTTCACTATCACTCATTTTCAATAAAAAAATAACTTTAAGAAAAGCTATGAAACATTAAATCCCCCTTATGTTAATCTGCTGCGCTCGAGTAAATCCCGAAATTACTTCTAGGGCTCCCCTACTAAAAAGGTTAAATCGTTTAACCGTCATATTTGATTTGACTCATTATTAAGCCGTACAAAACGTATGTGGAATTCCTTATTCGACTCTGTTTTTCCTTCCATTTCCTAATCGAAGACAAGTGTACATCGATACTTCCTTCTTAATTCCGCATTTACTTCCTTAACGCTCGCACATATTATGTTAGAAACACAAAAAGGAATAAATATAAAGAAATTGGACACCGTGTGGTGAAGCTCGACATTTACAATTTTTCGAAGATCACCGAAAAAATGGATGGACAAGTATTAATAACAAATATTCTCAGAAAAAGGATAGAAATCTTCGAATGTCTAGATCAGTGGCCAACAGCGCCAATTATACATTTTAATCCAATTTAAATAAAAAACACTCACAGGAATGGTTGAGAGTATAAGTATAATAGAGCCTAGTTTAAGCTTGAGCGGAAAATAAAATTATTTCGTAATAGCAATGTTATTTTTTCTTGGACGTGCTGTAACAAACGTTAGAGATTTTTCAATATTAAACATTATTCCCCCAGGAATTCATGAATAAAACACCGTTAAAGAGAAAACTTAAATTGCATCCATGAGTTTGTATGTAAGTATCGACTTCGTCACCATCTCTTGCTTGTCAAAGATGAACAATACTTAAATAGCAACGAAGCTGGTTGTTACTTAATATGCTATCGAATGCAATACACTGTGGTCCATTGCGATGGACGTTGTCCACCTCTAGCGATCCCTATTACACAATAGGCAAGGTGGGGCGAAAGGTGTTCCGTGAATTGCGTGTTAACCACCATCATCATCGTCAGCAGCAACTTACAACTCACAAAATAAGTGCTATTTTCAGTTTCTTATAGTCCTGCTGTTATCATATGGGCATCATGAACAATGTGGTACATTGATCTTTCGCGTATCATAATCAAAACGATGATGCCAAGAACAACGAAGATGAGGAGGATGAAATATAGAATGGCTGTATAAAGAACATTTTTTCATTCGAGAGTCCGCATCGTTGGATTTCATATATGGTAGAAGAAATGAAACATTTTAGGTCGCGACGATATATGGCTATTCTGTAACTTTGTTTAAAGGTTTGTTTAAAAGTTTGTGCATTTGTTCAATACGTGACTTAGGAAAAATGTGCGCTTAAGGAAACTTGGTCTTTCCAATTAAGCTTACTTGCGGAAAATTGTTTGACTGCTGCGAAATGCATATATCAGTATAGAATACAAATAAAAACTGACATATTTATAATATTAGCATAAACATACATACATAAGAATATTATCGTTAAAATGTTACGGTTTTGAATATAATTAAAATGATCTTTCTTTGTGTCTTGTACTCTCAGCCTAAATGTAATAACGGATCGCATTCAAACTTGGTTCTTCATTTAGCATTCCGCCATTCCCTAGGGGAAAGCTTTTTCAATATTATTTAAGGCCTGCTATAAGGCGGACACCTACTTTATTGCCTTTAATAAAACGACTTTGGTTAGTTTTTGTAAAGTATTTTTATCCCTTAGTAACATGACGTTATCTGGAATGCCAAAAATCTCGAAAAAAGCTAATTTTTAAAATGGGCAAAAATCTCAAAAGACGATATTTCGAAAAGAAAATTAATCAAGATTTTTGTTTAACTTTTTAAAGAGTTTAAATTTAAATAAAAGTAATTCTTACCCCATGGGGGTTTCAGGGGGAAGCGGCACAGATTATAAGCAGAGGTAATCCAAAATAATCCTTAGGTGGTGACCTCAACCAACTTGAAGTGCGAAACAGGAGGCAACTTGCTAAAGACCGAGCTGGCTATAGAGGCGGCATTGCGAAATAAGGCCCCAGACAAAAAGGCCCCAAAAACAAAAATGAAATAAGGCCCCAAAAATGGGATACTTTTTCACAATGAAATAACACCATATTTTTCTTTATGAAATTACGCCCCAAAAAATGAAAAAAGACCCCAAAAACGAAATGAAAGAAGACCCAATTTTTTTGAAAAAATAAAAAAATAAAAAAATAAAAAACGTAACACACTTAGGCTAAACTAGGCAAAACTAGGATGAACATGGCCATGAAATAAGGTAAATGGTAATAAGGTCGATTCAATCTTATTTCCATAAAAAAGCGAAATAAAGGCGGTTTTATTTCAAGTCGACTCTATTTCCAACAAAAATGGTAATAATGTGGATCAGAATTTCGGTTCGTTTTTACCGAATCAGTGGGCAAAGAAATTTCTTGAGATTTTATCTCCCAATCAGTATGAGCTAGGTAAACCCCCCTGCTTGTGCTCACTATAGGATTTGGAGTATGTGCGAGATTGGGTTTATGCCCCCCATACCTTCATCATACTAACATTTATCAAAGTGGGACATATCTTCAAATTTCTTGTTTGTTTGTTTGTGGCTTATACTGGCCTAAGTGGCTTTTATTGCCAAATTTTGTATTCGACATAATATTTTTGTGGGGTCTTATTTCATTCATTTCTTTGGTTTTTTCATAATGAAATATAACCCCAATTCTAAAAATGAAATTAGGTCCCCAAAAAGTGAAATTACATCCCAAAATAAAGAATTTTTTTGTTGTTATATTCTTAATATACTTTTGGGGCCTTATTTAATTTTTGGTTTTGGGGCCATTTTGTCTGGGGCCTTATTTCGCAGCGCCTGTAATGTTGGTTGAAGCGGCCTAGGTTCGTCTCGAACTGTAGTGCTTCCTAAGTAAGTAAGTAATTTATTATAATTACCACGATATCTAGAAACCAATAATACAGAAAGCAAAAAATTCGAAAGTAAAAATCCCGAAAACCAAAATCTAGAATTATTGAAAAACCACCTGCTTGGGCTCACTATTGGATTCGGAGAAGGAACGAGAAAGGGTATATGCAAAATTAAACTCTTTAAAAAGTTTAAACAAAAATCTCGAATTAACTTTTTTCGAGATATTGTTTCCATCCATGTCCATTCGAGATTTTTGTATATTCTAGATTAAAAATTTCTTTTTTTTCGAGATTTTTTTCATTCGAGATTTTTGTCATTCGAGGTAACGTGATGATACCATTTTTGAGAAAATTCTTATTCTAACCATTGTCTCAAAAATTAATATGTATATTATATACTAGATGATTGCATTCGATATTTTTTTCTAGATTTTTGTATTTCGAGATTATGTTTTCTAAATTTTGTTTTCGAGTTTTTTTTAAGTCTATATTTTTGTTTTCGAGATTTTAAATTTCGAAATTTATGCTTTCTGATTTATTGCTTTCTAGATATTGTGGTAAACACAAATGCTATTCGGTTTAATGTAACTACCTTCGGCCAAATTATTTTCAATATGCAAAAATATTACTTTATTATAATTGAATGTTACATTTTACTATTTAAATATATTCAATTAAAATCTGTCGGTATTACTTTCAAACCCAAAAAACATTATTTTGTGGCTTGGTTTTCTTTTGCCAGTTTGTTTGAGTGCGTCTAACAATGAAGTCTATTTTGAATAACTCAACGTATTAATCAAATAAAAAAAAAATTGAAAGAAATAAACCAAAATTTAAAAAGTAAGCCCAACTAAAATATGTGTTTCATTAATATCCAATGAGGATATTTTTCGACAAGTAATTATACTAATCTAGAAGTTCAGTTCTAAGTGTTTTATTTTTTTGTTTATGTGATTTATTTTTTAGTAATGGAAGGAAGCGAAGAAATAGAAAATTGATTGGTTTTCTAAAAGATTTGGAAGGTGATCGAGATTTATCCTGTGGCCCAAAAGCCGGAAGATCCTCTCGGAGCAAGGCCTGTGAGCTATAAGAAGTAGTCTCCTTATATACAAATATGTAAGTAAGTTAACTTCTTAACAGTAAATATTTGTGCTTTAACTTCCATTATTTTTTAACTTTTGAATTTCTAAATTTTTAATAGGTTAATGGGTCACGAATGTAAAATATGTTTTATCTTGGTAAGATATTTGGCTTTCAGAAACCAACATCTAAACACTTTCACTATGGATGATGGTTGAAATGTAATGCGTCTTGTAAAATATTATGTATATTATTTCTATACACAAAACAAATTTGTTTTAAAATGTAATGTAATGTATTACATAACTACATTTTAATACTTAAAAATAATACAAACTTCATTAAAATTTAATACTCGATTTATATTGAAATCAAATATAAATTAGTATTAAAATAACAAAGATCGTATTATAATCTAATATTCCTTGGGTTTAAAAAACAAATAAAAAAATATAGAATCTGAGGTTTAAATATTAGATTTTAATACGTACTTTATTTATTTCTAGTAAAAAAATATTAAATTCGTAAGCACAATTTTAAAATAAAGGGTTTGTTTTTAATACTCTTGGCATAGAAGCAAATCTTAATAAATGTTGAAATTTAATATTATGGGGATATTTTATAATTTTTTATTATTTTTAGTCCTTGGCCATCAGTACCTACATACATACATATGTACATCGTAAGTACAAATCTTTTTTTTTTTTTGTTATTTTTTGATATTCGCAACAGCAAACCTTTCCCTAATACGATTTTTTTGTATATTTTGGCCCAACATTTTTCACATATAGGGCCCATACACGTTTCGTTATCGTCATCATATAAATTTTGTTCATATCAGATATCAGAATGCTCAGTCAATTTATTCTGAGAGCATACCGCGTTCTCAGAGCAGAGAACACGCTCTGATTCTCTGAACGAAAAAAGAAATACAATTTTAAAGATCTGAACGCTCTGGGCTCTACGTTAAGATACGAAAATTGTGCTTATATACTTTTTTGTTGCTTTTTTATGCTCTACAATAAGTTCATATGCATTTTTCACTCTCCTGTTAGTATGAAGCATGATAAGTCCGTTCTAAACAACATACTTTTCCTTCATGCTTTTAGTGGTTGCGATACCACATCGTCATTTTTCAACATTGGAAAATGAAAGTTCATAAACACTCTCAAGAAGCATCCGGAGCTATGGACACAGTAAAAAATCGATTCGGAGATTCTGACTTCCATAGGACAAACGATTCCTCATCGCCCTATATGGCAGAAACACCCAGGAAAACTGTTTGGCTTACGATTCAACTGCTTCGCTAAATCAGTGAATAAAAATCAGTTGGATCACCTCTCACAACTCCCACCGACGAAAAGCTCAGAACGACCAAATATACTCCGCACATATCATCAAGTGCAACCGTGGCTCGGGATTAATCAGGATCCTCAGAAATGCGGTTGGCGACGAGCAAGTCATGGACTTGAACCAGTTGTTAACACAGCTGAACCCGCGCCCCCTAAGCTTTTGAAGCTCATATTGTGCAAGTGCAAGAGAAAATGCGAAGCTTCTTGTGGGCGTAGAAAAGAGGGAATTGCCTGTTCGATTATTTGCCTCAATTGTAGTGGGCAAACACACAACAACGTCGCCTGTTTTGACATCCTGTTGCATGAGGATGATGAGGATAAATTGAACATCGAAAAGTCACGTCAAGTCGTTGTAGTATCAGAACAACTCGATGATTTTATCCATGATGACTTTGAACCGGGACCATCGAAACGGAGAAAAATATAAATATTATGCTGCTATTTTGAGCCATATGGACTATAAATGACCAGAGCTAGGATTTGTATGCTCTTAAAAACTAAAATATGCGCTTAAAACATGCGCTGAAAATTGGGAAATATGCATTTAAAGGCTGATATTTTAATTTATTTTAAAGAAATAAAAGAAGTAAATATGAAGTTTTCACAATAAATTCAGTCTTTTATTTTTTTTTATTTTTTAGAGGAAAAACATTAACAAATTAATGTATACATTATACAAAAATTAAAAATAACTTCAATACAATAACTTCCATTTAAAAAATAAAAAAAAATATAAAAATATGCATAAGAAATATGCATTTATAATGAAAATATGCAAAAATATGTAAAAATGCATTTATAGTAAAATGTGCGAAAATATGCACTAACAATTGAATGCCGAAAATCCATGATTCTTAAAGACAATTTGTTTCCATGCTTCTAAAGCAGGTACTACGCTTCGAAAGTGTTGGGACACCTGAATGAAATGCTATTAAAAGGGGTGGTTGTTTCGCAACGAGTAATATAAAAGGATCTTTTATACCGAGCCCCCTAAAATAGCGAGCTACAAAATTATTGGATCGGTTGTAAAGCGCAACGCACAGGTAGTGCGCTTCGAAAGTGTCGGGACTAGTAATACAAAAAGTTATTTTATAACTATCCCCGAACATAGCGAGGTAAAGAATTATTGGCTTACTTGCTGACTTTGTGGAGTGCTACGAGACGTATTTTGGTCCAAAATGAAAAATTTGAAAAACGTATTGTAGGTATTAAAACCTTCTACAAATTTTATTTGGAACACTTTTTCGATATCTATCAGCAGAAAAAAGAAAACTGAAAAAAACAAATCTCAATCTCTCAATTTTTCACTTTCGCGCTCGATATCTCAACAACGATCAACATAAGGTGAAAAATGCATATAACTTTATTGTAGAGCATAAAAAAAGCAACACAAAAGTATATTAGCACAATTTTCGTATCTTAACGTAGAGCCGAGTTATTGGGAAAAAACAAATTTAGCTCTTTTTCCAAGATGGCGGCGAAAGCTCATAGAAAATCTTGGTCGAAAATTTCAAGTTAAGCTTTTTTGAGCCCCCTCTACACATATCGAAAAATCAGCTTTTTCCGTTCACTTGCATTTATATGCCTTTTTTCCGACATAATGACTGGACTATAATGACACACACTACACAGACGGTTTGTGCAAACATGGGGCAACAACAAAATATATGTACAAGTACATGTTTGCCAAAAATGTTTGTGTCATGGGAGCAACAACAAAATATACATGTTTGCGCAAACATGTCTGTATCGTGCATGGGTCCTGTTATGCAAATCACTTTAGGAATACCTATGTTCTATGTGCATATTATGTAGGTAGCCACGTACATATGTATATATCCTATCCATATCAATGTGTGACTGCTACAGTAACAATCATCATCAGCATCAGTCTTAGAAATTAGGTGACAAATCTCCAAAAGTAAGTCCATGAGGTATGAAAAAAAATTTAACATGCTCTATCCAAATAATTACTACTTGCGATTATAGGGACTTTAAGGCAAGTTATGCATTCGTAAAAAAAAATTCTAACAACCAAACATGACATTGCGATGATTGAGAAGTCGAAAAAAGTGGTACGGACAATTCTGTCTGTCTGTCTGTATCGGCACCTAGAGCCTTAGCCGATTTTTATTTTTTAAATATTGATTTGCTTCAAACTTGGTACACAGTATTAATAATAAGAATAATATAATAATCATAATCATCATTATCATTTAACGAAAAACTTGTTTTTCTCAAAAACGGAAAAGTTTTATAACGGTACCCCCATATGACCGGTTTTTTAATTATTTGACGGATTTTGATGAAATTTTAAAAACAGGTAGTGTTCTATGATTCAAATAATACTTAAAAATTAAAATATTCAAACAAATTTCAATTATTCAACATTTTTTCCAAAAAAACGTTGTGAATAATGGTTTTTTGATTTCATATAAATTTCTTTGTTGGATGTTTTTCCCCAAATTTTGTTTTATATTTCTCGGTTGAGCCCTAGCCAATAGTCAAATAAAAGCAAACTTTGTTGTGCACCTAATACAAACCTACGTATTTTAAAGCATTTCAAGATCATAACAGCACACAGAATAATTAATAAAGACGCATATGATAAACACCTAAATACACAAAAACAACTCACAAATAAAAAAATATTCGATTGCTTAATGCAAACATTTCAATCAAGAAAACAAAAATGTACACCTGCCTTTAAACAACCACAATGTTTAGGTTTTATATTGTCTATACTCTATACCCACCGGTTCACAGTGGTTGGTATCTTAATTTTAGTACCTACCTTCTTTCCAACCTTATAGATACATAATATTCTAAATAAATTTCATGAATACCTACCCACACCATACGTTTATCGACCCAGTAAACAAATTTAAGCTATTTTAATTAATTTGTTTTCAAAAAGTAAGTTATTGTTAAATGTAGGTACCTATACCTAGCCTTGTTTCCCTACTGCTGATTCCTACGAATCAGGATTAGCACATAGAAGCAAGTACGTGCGACCCAGTCGTGCCTTTTATTTTTTCTGCCAGAGCACATGGAGATACTTTTGGTGCATGTGGCACAAACATCTGGAATTTTTCTTGAGCAAAAATATGTCAATACAAGAACAACTAAGAAACCGTAGCAGTTTGGCCAATAGATAGTCGGGTACGATGGTGGGGTTAAGGAGCTAGTTAACGGTACCGACCAGGCCAAGCCAAGAGGATGGTGAGCAATCCTTTTATTACAATTCATGAAAGATAGGTTATGTATTGGAATTGAATGCTAGAGTGAACGTAGAGAAATGGACGACTTAAAAGGTAAACAGATAGATATAAGAGATACATTGCAGTCAGGAAATAGATCCATAATGTTGTTAGCGGTTGTTAACATTTTTTGGGAAATTATATCTTTGCATCAAAGTGGGCTGGGAAATGTTGAATGCTACTTATTCTAGCCAGGTAAATAAATAAAGCAATCAACTATTTTAGCAGGAAACGAAGCATAAGTTCTGGACAAAATAAAGCTGGGCGGTACCTATGTAGCTCGGGAGCGTAACGGAAGCCCGTATTTCAAAATCAGGTTTTTTTTTTTAAATCCCGAAAAAGAATGTTTATAATCCCGTTTTGAAAATACTGTTTTATGAAAATGCCGTTCTCCATAATCCCGCTTAAATAAAAAAGCGGGCTTTGCAGCCGCTTTAAAAAAAAAAATTCTCGAAAACGGTTTCAACGATTTTGATGAAATTTTTTTAGAATTTGTTTGTTGGTATCGGCTATCATTTGATCAGAACCAAATTTTCGGGAAAAGTCTATGAACGGTACCTTTCATATAAAGGTTTTTTTTTTATTTTTTGGCTTTCTCGGTTTCTGATTTCTGTCAAATTTTATATTTGAGAAGATCTAGGTACCCAAATTAATTCAGCATATCAAAATGTTTAATAACTTTTTTTTCTAATTAAAATGATTTATTTTAATTTTTTTTTTAAATCAATATTTTTAAAACTAAAAAATAGTATTTTAAACTTTATATATTAAGAAACTCCAAAAATCTGCATATCGAAATTTCCAAAAAGACTTTTAACACAAAATAAAAAACAGGATTTTATCAAAATCCGTCCTACAATTTTCGAAATCCTTTTTCATAAATTCGTTATTATACAAGACGTGTGATGGCGTACTCTATTTTTACTAAAAACCTTTAAGTGTTGTGGTTTTGAAACTTTTTTTGAGTTCAGATAGTGTTATTTTGTGTAGTTTTGTTAGTTGTTAAATTTTATTCGACGATGTGACCGCACATATGAGCAAGTACGTGCGATCCAGTTCTACCATTTATTTGTTATATTTTATGGTCTTTGTTTCTTTATTGTTTTCGTAAAAAATAAATTCTTGATCAAATATCTGTTTGCTTTTTATCTCTTTTCTTACGACTTGACGCCCATGAACATTATGTCCTTTAGACATTATGTCACCCACCATCCCGAGCATTGTTCCCCAAGATATATTCAATCCCACTTTTTAAATCAACACAAGGTGTTTTATTTTAAAACTCGCGCGATTTTTAAAACAAAACACCTTGTGTTGATTCGAAAAGCGGGGTTATAAAAACGGGATTTAAAAAAACCGTATTTTAAAAAAGCGGGATTTTAAAAAAAGCGGGATTTCAGAAAACGGTTTAAATAAATTGCACGACTGGATTACACGTACTTGCTCAAATCTCAAATGTGCGTTCACATTGTAGAATAATTTGGTGGATCGATAAACTCATGTTGGAATTTCATTTCATTTCATGGAATTTATTTAGGATATTATGTACCTACCTATAATAAGGTTGGAAGGAAGGTAGGTACTAAAGTTAAGATACCTATTCTAACCACTGTGAAGCGAGTGGGTATAGACAATATTAAAACTTAACACAGTGGTTGTTTGTATGCAGGTGTACAATTTTGTTTTCTTGATTGAAATTTTTGCATTCAGTAGGTAATCGAGTATTTTTTTTATTTGTTAGTTGTTTTTGCGTGTTTATGTGTTTATCATAGACTAGGCGTCCTTATTATTTATTATGTATGTATGCTGTATGCTCTTATGATCATGAAATGCTTTAAAATAAATAAAAAAGTTTTTTTTTGAGTAGGTATGTCAATTTAAAGAAATCTAAAGTTTATACAGGGAGAAAAGTTTTAGAAAAATCTAAAGATTGTTTTCAAATATTCAAAAAAAAAATATTTTTTTTAAAAAAATTATTAAAAATAAATTTTTAATAAGCAATATTATTTAAATCATGAAACACTACATATTTTGAAAATTTAATCAAAATCCGTCAATTAGTTAACGAGAAAGTCTGATTTTAAAAAACCGGTCATATGGGAGGTACCGTTATAAAACTTTTTCTGAAAAATCCATTGAAACTAAAAGATAGATTTTGCATAGAAAACACCATTCAGAAAGTTTTATCAAAATTATAGGAGTCGTTTTCGAGAAAAATAAGTTTTTCATTAATAGTTATATGGCAGGTACCGTTAGTCTTGGAGCTAGAATTCCAATCCGAAAAACAGTCGGGTAGAGTTACAACTCTTTCAACTTTTTGAATCCTTATATCTCGAAAACGGTGAGTCTTAGGAAAACATTTCTTATAGATAATTATCTGATCTACAATTTTTTCGCAGCATAATTTATGATAAAACTTACCGTTTTTTCTCAAAATCGCGAAAACCCCGTTTTTGTGACCTTTGACCCCACCTAATTTTTTTGCAGGTTTCGGATCGATGAGGACTTTTTAGATTCTATTTATGATGGTGTTGATGGTGTTATGAAATTAGCTATCTGCTGTGAAACCACCCCAGCGACACAAACGGGAGATTAAAATAGCTTTAGTTACTCCTTATACCGTCAGGTATCTGCCTGCAAAAGTCTTGCCAAAATCGGGGCATAAATAAGAATTTCCAAAAAAAAGGACCTCAGCACCTCCCCTAGAATATCAGCAACCTACCAGTGAAAGTCCTGTCAAAATCGGTGCAGCCGTTTTCGAGATAAGCTCAGACAGGCAAAAATAAAAAAAAAAAGTGTTTTTGTGTATTTTATATAATTCCATAAACATCTTGTAAAAAGCTTGATATTGAAAACAGACATTTCATTTTTATTTATTTGTATAGATAAAACGGTTTAGGTACATACATTTTAGTGAGTGTATATTATAAAATGTATATTAAAAAATGTATTTATGTATGTGTGTTTATATTTATAGATAATGAAGAAGACTTATTGATGCTTCTGAAAGTGATATAAAAGAACATTTTACTACAACCTACAATCCCGATGAAATTTTTGTAATTTAAATTCTTTATTTAATTTTTGTAAATAAAACTTAATAATTTATTGAATGTTTACGTATCTATTACAATTTGTATTTAGTACTTTGAGGCTTATTAGTTCCACTTCAAAGGTGGACTCAAAAACCTAAGCAAATGTTCCATATATTCATCCAAAATACGAGTTTTTTTTAAGTTTTAACGCCCTATGAACTGCACTACAATCAATGTTCATGCGTAAACAAAGAAAAAAGAGGGTAAAATAGAATTTATTAATCCAGTACTGTGCCAGTTTATTGTATGGTAATAAGACTCCCAATATTTAAAAAAAATAGTCAAGGAAAGGTAAATCCATCACAATCTTAATTCACCTTAAACTACAGCCAAGTAAGAACCTAAAAAAAATTTTTAGAAAAAAGTAGTTTTTTATTTTAAAATTTCTCAGAAAGTACAATACATTTAAGCATGCGTTTTTTTGATTTTGGATAAAAACTTTTAAGAGAATTGAATTTTGGAAACAAAATTACGTAAAATTATGAAAAAAAAATTTAAATTTAAAATTTTTTTTTTTTTTTAAATTTTGAGTTTGAAAATTAATTTTTCAAAAACTATTTGCTTAATCAGCTTTATTTAAAAACAAAATAAAACAAGAGGTTTCTAAATTTACAAAAATGTATATCACAGCATCGTGAATGTAATTATTATTTTTTAGTATTTTTTTTGTTTAAAACTGTATTTCTGGCAAGTACAGAAATTCCTTACGTCAACTGACTTATACTTTGTTCAATTTATATTTTCAGTATAGGGAAGATAGGATATTTGCCTTTCACTCTTACTGTTATTTAAAGCTGTCGAATGGTTGCCATACTGGGCATTATACATTGGTATAATTCTCACATATATGTAGGTATGGTTACCAACTTTTTGTTCAAATTTTATGAAAACAGAAACTTGTAGGCCATAAACTAAATCAAAAAAAAAATCAAATTAAATTAAATCCATCTTTTTCTTTTTTTTTGAAAGCCATTTTATTTCCTTAAAAAAATGAAGGAGCAGGATTTTTTTCAAAATCGTAGGAACGGTTTTTTACCAATATTCGAAAATATTTTGAAGTAAAATCACTTAGGCTACCTACATCTTCCTGAATAACAATTTTGATTGTAATCGGATAGCCAGTTTCCGAGGTACCGTTTTTAGCCAACCAACTTATATTTTTTGTTCACCAAAATATAAACCACACCTCCAAAAGTACACTGATTTTTTTTCATACAAATCCTTGGAGCCGTTTTCGAGATAAATAAGCTTTAACTTAACGTTTAAATGACAGGTACCGTTAATATTTGAGAAAAAAAATAATAAGCTCTCATTCGCTCTAAGAAAGCTTCAATTCTGGAACTTTCATAACAATAACCAAAGAAAAAGGTATTATAATTTCCATTGATGGCGAATGGTAACTATGCATTAATTTTTTTTTTTGAAATAAACACAATAAGCGAGAGGCAAATTGATATTAATTAGTCTCCTCGCAGCCGGGGAGCAGACAAGTTTTGATGGAATGTACGTGGGTTAAATGAAGTATGGCGATTTGATTGAAAAACTCATTTTTTACATGTTTGACAGGCTGCTGTGGCCCAAGTTACCGCTCGCGTCGCAGCTGATCAGCACCATGCTTCCTTGCAAGGTCAAATTAACTAATTTACCAAAAATAAGCTTTGGCGCTATTGGTCACCAAAATCTGTTGCGAGTTCCCGGACTATAAAGTATCAAGTCTTTTATGTCATCGTGTAGCCAACTTAGGCACAATTTAATGTTTTCCATCTCTTTGGCTTTAGCCCAGGATAAACAATTTTTTGAGACATTTTTAGTTATAATTTTAAAAAGGGTATTTTTTTTTAATTAACGCGCGCACAAGTGCTATTTGTTTCCCTTTTAATGTAGAACACACTGCGCGGGCATTAGGAAGATAGGGAGAGGAGAGATATGAGGTGTCGATTAACATTGGTTTTGAATGTTTGCAGATCAAGATGGCAAGGGAAAATCTCGCCGGGTAAACTATTCTAGATACGTGTTGTTCGGCTAAAAAAAAGAATCCCTATATTTCAAGGTACGTCCGAAATTGGGCTCAAGGTTGAACTGATGAGCATTCCTTGCGAGACGAGTATTACGGGAGAAACTTTTAAGGGGAGGAATGCAGCGGGCTACTTCAAACATTTTTAATAAAAGAAACGATAAAATAAGGAAAGACATGAAACATTCCATCGGTGTTCGAGAGGGGCAATTGTTTCAGCGGCACTTCTATTTCTTATCAATTTTAACGCTCGATTTTTTGTATCTTAAAGTTTGATTCAAGACAAAAAATGAGCCATTGAAAAGTTGAAAAACCAAGAAAAATTTCGTGAAAGTTTTTGATTGAAAAACCGTTAATAACTCAGAAATTTTTTAAGTTACAAAATTTGGACTATTCAAGGACTAAAATATGTTCTTATGTTCAAAATTTGAAGTGCGTACTTTTTTTTGAAAAAAAAAAAAACTAAATATATCGAAAAATCGTTTTTTGCAGATATCTTATAAAAATTGAGGTTATGTTGAAAGCTGAAGAAAATTTTTAGGTTTTTTTTTAATCATCGACACATTTTCTAGAGATAATTTTTCGATCAGAAGTTAAACTTCGCCGGAAATGAGAAAAAGACATTATACACCACCACCAACCCGCCCTTCAAATCGACTTGCATTTATTTTCCCATTTTTCTAATTTTCACGGGCAATTCCGACTATTGCCATCCTGTAACTAATTTGTCTATTATTTTGCTCAAAAAATTGTCCACAATAAATAAAAAACAGGAAATACAAAACGCAACCTCCTAGTGTGAAGACGCGATATGAATACGAAATCACACGAGATATGAGAACAACGTCCGGCCAACAAATAGAAAACAAAGGAACACGGTAAATAGACAACTTTGCGATTGATTGGTATGTCAAACATTCATTTGAGTCCAAACAAGTCTTAGCAACAAATAGCTGCAACCGTTGCGTTGGGTAGGCAGTTATGTACATAAAGCAATAAATTTTTTTTTTTTAAGTTTGATATAAGATTAAATTGATTCGCTACAAAAGATAGAATAGAAATCTTAGCAACTTTAATTCTACTTAATTCCAAAACGAAATCCAATTTCAGTTGTCGTTCTTTTTGTCGGCTACTAAATATTATGTTGGTTACCGTATTAATGTTCATCTTCACCGTCGTCATTTTTGGGGAGAATCTCGTATTACTATTGATTGTAGGTCGATTCAAAATTTTTAGTTTATTTTAGTTTTACTTTTAACATATACATATAACAAAAATAGACAAATTAATTATTAATTATAATAAGTGCTCGTAGGTTTTCGATATATGTCCAGCACTTTTAGACCTATAACAAGTGATTCCAATTGTTGCATACATCACAAACACGCAGTTTTCCATTCCATTGTAACGGGTGATTTTTTTGAGGTTAGGATTTTCATGCATTAGTATTTGACAGATCACGCGGGATTTCAGACATGGTGTCAAAGAGAAAGATGCTCAGTATGCTTTGACATTTCATCATGAATAGACTTACTAACGAGAAACGCTTGCAAATCATTGAATTTTATTACCAAAATCAGTGTTCGGTTCATTCACCGTAACGTTGCGTCCAACAGCATCTTTGAAAAAATACGGTCCAATGATTCCACCAGCGTACAAACCACACCAAACAGTGCATTTTTCGGGATGCATGGGCAGTTCTTGAACGGCTTCTGGTTGCTCTTCACTCCAAATGCGGCAATTTTGTTTATTTACGTAGCCATTCAACCAGAAATGAGCCTCATCGCTGAACAAAATTTGTCGATAAAAAAGCGGATTTTCTGCCAACTTTTCTAGGGCACTGATTTTGGTAATAAAATTCAATGATTTGCAAGCGTTGCTCGTTAGTTAGTCTATTCATGATGAAATGTCAAAGCATACTGAGCATCTTTCTCTTTGACACCATGTCTGAAATCCCGCGTGATCTGTCAAATACTAATGCATGAAAATCCTAACCTCAAAAAAATCACCTGTTACATAGGTGGTGACTTGTGAATTGTTAACCTTTCAGCCATGAACTACATGAAAGAATGTACGACAATAAAAGAAATCGCAAAAAATAAAAGGTTATAGTGAAAACTTAATTGATCATCTTATCAAAAAACACACAGAAAAAATTAGTAGTCAACATTATTTCTACAAAAGCCAAATAATAATGATCAAAACATTCCGAAATGCATACAAGGTACTCCTTTTAACGCTTTGAATAATTAATTTGTCTATTTTTGTTATATGTGTTAAAAGTAAATATTGTGAAATCAGTTAAGGAGACGACTCAAAATTATTTTAGTTTTTTATCGGATTTCTCGTCTTTTTTCAAAACTATAATTTAATTTCTTAAAAGAAATTCGACCAAGAAGAGATTTTCTGTTTGAACCTTTATAAATTATATTGTAATGGTCTATGGGACAACAAAATGATAAATATGAACATTTTTAAATGCCCAGTATTCTTAAAAATAGCAGAAATGTAAATATAAAAAATTACTTATTTGTAACAAAAAACTATAATCTAAAAAATAATATTTAGTTTTTGTTTGTTCGAAGTTTATATCACTATCATCATCATCATTGACACAAAAAATATGATCCGGTCCAGGCCTCGTTCAAGAAATTCTTCTATACATCCAGATTGCTGACCGACGCGCGACGTCTAGGCTTCGGGTATCCTGTCTACGCCATTTTTTCAACGTTAGCAAGGTTTGCCATAAAAAGAACTACAAAATACTTTCTAAGCTGGTTCCTCTTCTCTCATGCGAGCTGGGTGCTCAGCCCACAGGAGTCTACCGAGCTTTAATTTTTCTACGATATCAGCTTAGAGGTAGATTTCTTACATTCATTGTGTTAGAATCGTGATTGTTTCTCCTCCGGAATAGAATTCAGTCACACACGTGCAACATAAGTACACCAGGGTGTTTTTTTCATATATAAAATAAGAGCAGTTCGCTTATAACACTCAAGGCGAGAGGACACCGAAAAATTCCCTGATTTTGCTACCCTTAAAATAAAAATCGACAGTATATTGCCACCACCGTTGTAGCTGCACAGTGATCTGTGACTAAAAATGGGTGAAACGTTAACAAGACAAAAATTAATTTTAGTGAACATTTGATCAGACAAGTTCGGTGCACTGAGGGAAAATATTATGTAGCGAGTAAATATAATTTTATATAGTCTATTCACTGCATTTTGTACGAAAATGTAACGATAGCTACGTTGACTGGTTGAAGACAACGTGTACTGATTACATATTATTTAATTTTATTATTGAAATGCATAGATTTAAATAAAAATATGTATTCAATACAGAGTCGTGTTTACTAAGTACGTACTAGACTCTAATGAGTACACGTAACGTTTAATGAGTACAGATATTCTTTTATATTTGTATATTTATCCTTCTTAGTGATTTTCGAAAAATTTGTCATAATAAATATTGATTGAACACATAGAATATGTACTGAGTTCACGTCGTGTTTACAAACCTTTATAAAAAGCCTTAATGGAATACCCATTCAATAAATAAAATATGTACTGAGTACACGTCTCCCCAATGCATAGCGGGATACATATAATTTTAAATGATACGTGTATTCTATGTGATGAATACACGTTTCATTTTTTTTACATATGTAATGAACATATAAAATATTGCCTCACTACAAGTCCGTATTAACTTCTTAACATACATTTTTTTATAATAGCCAGTCAAACAGAAAAGCCTATCATCCGATTTTCGAACGACATACATTCCATAGATTATGTATCCATTACATAAAATATGTACTGAGTACACGTCTGCCCAACGAAATAGCGGGATACACATAATCTCCATAACTGTCACGACGTTAACAAATCGCAAAACAGCTTCCTGTGGTAGAAAAAAAGTCAGCAGATAGAGCTAGCTAGCTTTTTTCTAACGGACACAAATTCACAACATCAACTATGTGCGAATGACTTGATCCTAGGCAAAAAGATAGGTACGCAGTGCACACGTAATGCCGCTAGCTTTTCTTACAGGCATACATAAGTTCAACTTTTTACGATTGACAGTTTTTTTTATTGTGCACACATGATGAGTGATAAGATGTGTCGATCCTAAGCTCGTAGAGGACGGATGTCGAGGTGCGCGCACGAATGGTTAAACAAAAGCCAAACAAATAATTGTTGAGCGTTGTTATCGCGAGTGCTTTAAAAAAAAAAAAAAAAAAAATTATTAATACACACTCGTTAGAGAAATTGAAAAAAAACCCCTCGCGTGTGCTGTAAAAAAAAATAATAATATTCACTCGCGTCGTAGGATGAATGATAAAGATGCCCACTCGCGCTGAGAAAGAAAAAAAATAAATAAAACGCATTCGCATAACAAATTATCCTCTAATCTGTCCCAAGACCTTTGTGCTTAACTGCCTCTTTCTTATCTACTGTAGGCATCGTATGACCATACAATGCTTGCGGTAAATAGATAAGGGCATCTGAATTTGTCTTATTGTGCTGAATGTTTAAATTGATTTTTTGTAAACAGGCTGTCTTATGGGCATAACACCTAAGACAGTTTGATTATTACAGAAGTTAATTTGGATTTTCACTGCGCAGTTCGACTTAATCAGTGTTGTGTTTTGTAGTGATTTTTGTGTCGTGTATTCAAATGTTCGTGGTTTAAGAAAGAATTTCTTTCACGTGTACGTCTACACTGTTCAACACAGGCCAGCTGTTTTGGCATTAAGTGAAACTCAGGTTGGAGTAAATACTGATTTATCAGAATTTGCTCTACATGGGTATAGCTTGGTGCCATTACTCTTTTCTCATCATGGTCTCGTGGTCTATGTTAGGAATGATATTGCTTGCCAGAGCCTTCCCCAATATGGGCAATGTTCCAACACGGACTTTAACTTCTTATGGCTCAAATTCACTGTCCGCAAGCATGTCATTCATTATTGTTTTATTTACAGGAGTCCAAATCTTGACAGTAATTCGACTTGTAACGAGTTTGATGCACTGTCTGATTCCATCTCGAAAATTGTTTCCCTTTGTCCTCGCACTGAAATCGTTATTGCGGGCGATTTCAATGTACACAATTCCAACTGGCTCCACTATTCTGGTCAGACAACACCCGAAGGAAGGTATGTCGAGCTCTTTGCCGGATTACATCACCTTACCCGACTGATCGATGTGCCAACGCGTATACCGGATGTTGCTGGGCAAGCCGCCCATACTCTTGACTTGTTTCTTACTTCTCACCCTGATAAATATACCATTAGTGTAACTTCTCCATTTGGCACTTCAGACCATTTCATTTCACCTAATTTCTCATCCCCCACCCATCCAGTTAAAGAAAAACTTCCCACCAGGACCGTTTGGCAATACGAGAAAGCCAACTGGGACGGCCTGAATTTCTTTTTCCGAAACTTTAACTGGTCACTATGCTTCCTCGATAGTGACATTGATGCCAGTGCTCAAATGATCATAAATGTGATTCTTCTAGGGATGCGTGCTTTTATTCCTAATAGAGTAAAAAGCATTAAACCTAAAGAAAAGTCTTGGTTTAATTCTGAGTGTAAAGAAGCTATCAGGCTCAAAGAAGTAAGTTTCCGATCTTACAAAGCCAACCCTACAGAGGAAAATCGGAAAAAGCACAAACAAGCAAGGAACTCATGCAACTCCGTTATAGAAAGAACCAAATTTTTGCATGACCAAAAATTACGGCAAAAAATTCTGCAGTGTCCCAAAGGCAGTAAAAATTTTTGGTCATTTGTAAAAAATATAAAAAACTCCTCGACATCTTCGGTTCCAACGCTCATCGACAATAACAAACCAATTGTTTACTCTTCAGAGAAGGCAAACTTGCTCGCCGCCCATTTCGCTGCCAGCTCCACGCTGCCTCAAAGCAACGTTGCCCCTCCTGTACTTGAGAATGTAAATTTTTCCATGGGACACATTTTTTTCCGCACTCGTACAGTAGCAAGAGTTCTCAAAGATCTCGATATACACAAATCCGCTGGCCCGGATGGTATACCCCCGATTCTTCTGAAGAGGTGTTCTTCCACACTGGCAAAGCCACTGCGTAAGCTTTTCCATCGCTCCTATTCTTCTGGAATCTTTCCTAGAAGATGGAAAACAGCATTTGTCCAGCCTGTCCCTAAGAAAGGTGACCCATCCTCCCCCTCCTCCTACCGACCCATAGCACTGACATCCCTTCTTTCTAAGGTCATGGAAACACTGATTAACCGTCAGCTTAAGGAATATCTCGAAGATCGTAAGCTTCTCCATGACCGTCAGTATGGCTTCCGCAGCAACCGTTCCACTGGTGATCTGATGGCATATCTCACCGAACAGTGGAACAAATCTTTACATCGCTTTGGTGAAAGTAAGATTATTGCTCTTGATATCTCCAAGGCATTTGATAGAGTTTGGCATGAAGCTCTCTTATCGAAAATGCGTGCTTTTGGGATCGATAATACTCTTGTTCGTTGGATTAGAAGCTATCTCCTGGACCGTTCAATACAAGTTGTATTGGACGGATTCAAGTCTGATTCCCATAAAATAAATGCTGGTGTGCCCCAGGGCTCTGTTCTGTCTCCGACTCTTTTCCTCATTTTTATAAATGATCTTCTGTCTGTTACTTCTAATCCACTTAACTGTTTTGCTGACGACTCAACCCTCAGCTTTTCATATTCGTTCGATAATTCACGTCCTTCGCCTTCGGACGTACAATTGCAACGGTGCCGTATGTCAAGCTCATTAAACTCCGATTTATACAGCATTGTCAAATGGGGTAATAGAAATCGTGTGGAGTTTAATGAACGCAATGCTGTCTTCTTGTCGTTAAAGCTAAACATACACCCAATGCCATTGTCCATGAATGGCACTTACATCGAAGAAACCGAAAAGCTCTCAGTACTCGGTATGTGTGTCAACGACGATCTCCGTTGGAACGACCATATATTTGAGATCGCTAAGAATGCTGCAAAGTGCTTAGGTTTTCTGTATCGGTGTAAGAAGTATTTTTTCCCCATCTGATCTGGCTACAATTTATAAAGCGTTTATACGCCCTAAACTCGAGTATAACTCCCACCTCTGGGCAGGTGCTTCGCAAACATCGCTTCACCTGCTTGATAGAATACAAAATCGAGCGTTAAGATTGATAGGAAATAGAACTGCCGCTGAAACAATTGCCCCACTCGTACACCGACGCAATGTTTCATGTCTTTCCTTATTTTATCGTTTCTTTTACAATAAATGTTCACTCGAAGTAGCCAGTTGCATTCCTCCCCTTAAAAGTTTCTCCCGTAATACTCGTCTCGCAAGGAATGCACATCAGTTCACCCTTGAGCCCAATTTCGGACGTACCGTGAAATATAGGGATTCTTTTTTTAGCCGAACGACACGAATTTGGAATAGTTTACCCGGCGGGATTTTCCCTTGCCATTTTGATCTGCAAACATTCAAAACCAATGTTAATCGGCACCTCCTATCTCTCCCCTCCCTTTCTTCGTAATGCCCGCGCAGTGTGTTCTACATTAAAAGGGAAACACATAATCCCTTGTGCGCGCGTTAATTATAAAAAAAAAAAAAAAAAAAAAGATAACCATTGTTTTAATTGTGACCGTTCACTGAACCCAAGACGATAACACATAATATCTGCAGAGTTTGTGGAGTACCATTATAAGAACATGGATCAACCTCAAGAGGTATGTATTTACGATTCCTACTGCCATCATATAATATATAATATAAAGTGCTAGTGATAAATTTGAAGAAAAGTTATTATAAGTATATTCTTTACATGCAATGTATACCCTTTAAGCAACATATGTTTTATTGCTATCGACTCGTAAGTTTTTGGCCCATACATTTTTGGGCATTCTCCTTTACATCCTTTAAATTCCTAAATTTTAGAAATAATTAAAATGAGTATAATAAAATAATTGAAAACCGTTATCTTATCAATTACTGGCTGAACACAGTGAAGCTGAATTTTTTATTGATTATGTATATTCACAAAATGGTGAAGCTGAAGTATGAAGCGCAAAAATGAAACAATTGAAGCTAAGTGATGAATTACGGAATGTCAATTTTGCTTCCAGGAATATAAAACATATATATATAGGTTATGATCCCACTACAACAACCTACCCAAAGAGGAGTATTCTCGCTAGAATAACACACAACACAACACCCAAAACTAGATGAGGTCATCTTTAAACAAAGATAACGGCACCAACCAGATAAGCACATTTACATCCGACACCAAGGAAAGTCACAAGACGATAAGAGTATTTGCATATGGACCCAAGAGGAACCATAAAACATAATCAGTAGATTAACCAAACATCACAAAAACTACCAATATATCACGTACGCCACTTCCAGAAGATAACAAGAAGTCATGTACACACACAGTTTAAATACCACTGGATAAACTAACAGAGGAACATTCTTATAATTTCGCTACAGTCACGCACATCGTACTAAAATTTGGTTCAGTCGCGACAAATACCTCTAAGCCTTTCTTATTATTAAAGAAATTGTCTAATGTATTAGTAACTAAGTTATACGTTTCAAATAAAGTATTTTAATCAAGCTTACTCATCGCTGTTCTCATATTACTTGACGAGTTAAGACACATTGGAATACTAGGATATCCTTCCTAAGGACATCCACTCTAATTGATCCTGAACTAGCTAACCGAACTATCAAGAGCTAACACGGTTACCAACCTTCTTAGTCAACCTGCTAAATCAGGATTAAAATTTATATATATCTTAAATGCTATCGAAATATTACTCCACACTTGCGCCTTCTTTTCAATATTTTTATAGTTGGGGTTGGTTAAATTCCATAAAATATCTCTTTTTGAACCAGTTGTATAAATAATTCCGTGTTTCCCTCACACATTTTTTTTTCGTTTGATTAAGCTAGTTCAAGTTTCTTGAGATTTCGGAGTGATCAAGGAATTTTCTCTAACCAGTTGTATAAATAATTCCGTGTTTCCCTCGCACATTTTTTTTTCGTTTGATTAAGCTAGTTCAAGTTTCTTGAGATTTCGGAGTGATCAAGGAATTTTCTCTAACCAGTTGTATAAATAATTCCGTGTTTCCCTCACACATTTTGTTTTCGTTTGATTAAGCTAGTTCAAGTTTCTTGAGATTTCGGAGTGATCAAGGAGCTTTCTCAGTCATATTCAATAGATCTGAGAAAAAAGAGATTTCGTTCAGAAACTTTGAACTAGCCTATTTTGTTGTCAAAGATGAAGCTGAAGCGTAAAGCGCAAGTTTAAGTTGAGTGAACTTGCGTTTCAGCTAAATTTCAAACTTTAGTTTCAGCTTCTCATTGTGTTTACCTTATAGAGTTAGCGTCTATTTAACTTTGTCAGCACTTCATACTTCAGCTTCGCCATTGTGTTCAGCCAGTTAATGTGAATATACACAATCAATAAAAAATTAATAAACAAATCGTGTCAAAGTTTAGATCGCCTCATAAATTATTTTTTAGTCTTTTTTTAAATATGTATATGGTGTTGCTCTAAATTTTATAAAAGTAAGTATTGTTTACATTTTCAGAACCATAACATCATTAATATGCATACATACATATAAAGTAAGTATATACATAGATAGATTGAAGAATATTAAAGACATCCGTTTATAACCACAATTATATACTCAATACAAGAAAGAACAAGATATATAATGGATTTGTATAGGTAATATGTAATGAATACATAAATTATTTACCCATTATATAAATTCTTTCTCACAAATATGTAATTAATACATAAATTATTTTATTTACCCATTACATATTCTTTGTATTCATTACATAAATTATGTAAACATAACAAAGATAATCCACAAATATTCATGCGATGGATATAGGGAATTATGTATTGATAGAACATTGATAGAACTCAAGAGATTATGTATTCAGTAAAGATTTTAACATGTACTCAGTCAATAATTTATTTGTGCAGAAATCTATGCGATGAGTACATACATTTATTGACTGAAGACATAACTTTTTCCCTCAGTTTGGTTCGACCCGACCACCAAGTTTCAAAAACTTTTGAAAACCAACATGGTTTCCTCTGTGGTTTTTCTTGCGTCTACAAATTGATCCATGTAAGCCTCACTATTGGGACACCCCAATCCAGCAACAGTAAAAAGCTCAGGCAACGCAACGCCCTACCGGACGGATTTTATGGGCTGGGTCCTTTAGTTTAACAAGTGATTTTTTATTTTGAAATTGCCGAAAATACGCATTGGTTAAAGTTTCTTTTTTCATATGCTTATTATACTCACATTATAAATGTATGAACGTTTGTATGTTTGTATGTTTGGATGTTTAGATGCTTGGGTGTTTGTTCCCCAATAACGCCTCAGCGGCTTAAGGGATTTGGATGAAATTTGGTAGGTAGATGGTTAATTGTTATGTATGAAAAATTAAATAAAAGTATTGGTATAGACGGAAGAATTCCAGGTTTCAGTTTACTACTTTTATTCCGAATGAAATGCACCGTTTCTATGCGGGAGAAATGTGATTAATGTTTCTTAGTCGAGTTTTGATTTATATATTACAAATAACTCAACCTGAAATCCAATGACACGGTAGCGGGTGGTTTAGTCTCATTAGACGCGAAATTGAATGCTCTACAACTTTTATTCAGACCGTTCTTGAAAATATTGATAAGTTTAGAACATAGAAGCGAAAAACCACAAAAATACGCTTTTTGGGGGTAAATTTACCCCCCTCCCTTAGCACACCTCCGCCGAAGGGAAACCAAGGACATTCGTATTGGGTCACAAACAAAATTCTTTTTTTCTAAATTATTTCCGAGTTGAATGTTTAACGCTACTAGCCTATAAATGGTTAAAAAAAAGTTATTTTTTAAAATATTAATGCAAGATGGCACTTAATTGAAATACAATAGCTTTATTATACATATATCAAATTAAAGGTATCAAAATAAGTATGTCATCACTAATTTTTCCAAGATATCAGCGTGTAAAAGCCAAAATAAATAATTGTTTTCAAACAAAGTCTGAGCTAATTATATGAATATTTAATTAATTTATATAAGCAACTTTATTACAGACAGATATTTTTGTGATCTTTCATTTGGTACCAATATGTTTTTCCAACTATATGTCGGAAGTTGTGAGCTGTAATTGGAAAAAAAACACAATTTTTTATTTTGATTTTTGCTACTCAAACTTCAACCTTAAATATCTCGAAATCCCCTCTACTTGTTTTGAAAATATTTGTTATATATATTCAGCTAAATAATAGCTTTCATTTGCTACCTATCTCCTTAGTGTACGCACTGGGCCCAAAATGGGTCATTGTGTTTGTAAAATGATTATGAATGCATACTTTCATTTTTTATAAAAACATTATTTTATAATTGATTCACCTTTTCCTTTCATATGTTTTTTTTTTAATTTTTTGTAAGATTTTGTAAAAAGTATTGCATTTAAATCTTGCTATGTCTGATAAATCCAATGCTAAACATACTCAACATTTTATTAAAAAAAAACCTGACTTTGATTTAGAAAATATCATACATGTATAAAATATAATAAAAAATCATAATTAATAATTATAAAAGACAAAAGTAGAAAAATATAACAAAATAAAAGCCATCACCAACCTTAAACCAAAAAGCCACCTGAAATCCGTTTGAATATTAACAAAGTTCCATACAAATATCGTAGTCGGCCATCGAAGATGTTCAATATCCAATCCAAACAGCATCATATTCAGGTTGAATGTTCGACATATATGTAGATTATTTTTATCAAATTTGCATTTCAACGATAAAAGCGATTAAAGGTAGTTTTTGAACATAACAATAGCCAGAGCCAGAAATAAAGAAGACATAAAAAGAGAAAAAACAAAGAAACAAAAAAGAAATAGAAATAGAAATTAATATTTTTTAAACCAAAGAAAATTAACAAAATGTTTGTTTTCAAAGAATAAACAAAATAACTTCTAACATTCTACTTACGATTACATTTTAAAAAACAAAAAGGATATGTACAAAAATATGAGTATTTTTATGATGCATGCACGAATAGATAAAATAATAAATAGAACTAGATTTTGAACTTTCTGTTTTGCACCAATTAATGATTCATACGAAGTCTGGTCTGGGAAGAAAAACTTCATAATGTAGATACACAAGCATTTAAATTGGCACTTTGTTGATTTTAATCTGGAGATGAATATGGGGCTTTGCTAGTGCATTGATTGTGTTGTGCGTGCTTAATGAGTGATTAGTACATTTTAAGGATGCGGTTAAATATATTATGTGAAACTATTCGAAAGTGTGTTAAGAGCCGCGGGAGGAAGGGTGGAACAATATTTTTTTTAACTCAAAATAAAAAAAGAGGTATCTCACTTAAGCATAGACAGAAAAGAAAATGTAGGTAGCTGCCAATGTAGTATGTAGACCGTTTTAGAGCGAAGATTATGGTTATGAGAAGTGAGGGTGGTTAGTGGTTGCATGGGTTGGTGCTTCAGTCAAACAATGGTAGATGGGTCAATTGGTTAGACGAATCGGTTATCGATTGATTTTTTGTGAGCACTCGGTGTGCACCCTGCTCTAGTATTAAGTTGATTTCTTGTTTCTTGTGGTTTGGGGTTTAAGTAGAAGTGAAAGCACTTGAGCTCGTGTGTTCATTTGAATTAAAATTTATAAGAATGTGGTTTCTTGTCGGCGGTTGCCTTTGTAAATGGATTAGTATGCCTTAATCTTTTTTTTTGTGTTGTCGGTTTGTAGGCCAATTGTAGTTGAAAGTGTTCCGAAAACGTTTGTTATTAAATGAATTTCTGATACATCAGTTACCTTAGATATAGATGACTGAAATGAAGTCCTAGGGCCTGTAGCACGAAACAACAATTTAACATCAAAGCGACGTTTGTTAAAAATGTAGATTTAACAAGTAAAGTTAATGTCTGTGTCACGAAACACTTTGGTTAAATTTGTTAAAATTGAAATTTTTTTTTGGCAAAATTGTCGAAAATAATCATTGATTAGAGTTTCTTTTTTCACGTGCTTATCCTACCTACATTATAGATGTGAATGTTTTTATAATTCGATGTTTAGATGTTTGGATGTTTGTTCCTCAATCACGCCTCAACGGCTTAAAGGATTTGGATGAAATTTGCTAGGTAGATGGATAATTTTTATATTTATGGAAAATTGTATCCAGGAAAAATGCAGGGTTCCTATGAGAGAGGAAATATGTAATACTGCATTGCTGGAGGTTTGTTTGATATGCTTCCATGTCTTAATGACTGCACGAATTAGTGAAGTATTGGTTAAAGACGGAAGAGTTACAGGTTTCACTTTACTACACAGGCTTCTTTTATTCCGAAAGAAATGCACCGTTTCTATGCGGGAGAAATCTGAGTAATTTTCTTTGGCAAGTTTTAATTCAAATAATACAAACAACTCAATCTGAAGTCCATGCAGTCGCGGGTAGACGCTAGTATTATATATACGTTAAAAGTAATCATATTCTATTTATAAATAAGTTCATATAATTCCATATGTTAATATTATTATAAATTATTATTACACATATAAGTACATAACATATTAGTATTTACATGTATTTATAATAGGAATTTATATTAAAGGTCTATATGGTCAGACCTCATTCAGCCAAATAATACCGTTTAACAATTTTGAATTCATATGTTATATTTCAGTCACAATTTAACAATTATTTTTGTACTCATATGTTAAATTGTTGTTTCGAGTTACAGAAAGGGGGAAATTTACAAATATCCCATATGTTAAAATGAGTTTTAACGATTGTAATTTTGAATGTTAACTATGTTGCTTTGTGGTACAGAAGCTCTATTTAAAAGTTAAAAAATCACTTCTTTAACAATACTTGTTGTTTCGTGGTAGAGGCCCCTGGCCTATATTAACCTATAGCAATTACCTTTGCTGACAAAAGACAAACAGATAATTAAATGCTCAACATATATGAAAAAAGTTGTTTTATTATTTAAAAAATGGCATTTAATTATCATTACGATTAAAAATTAAAAAAAATAGTTTCTATTAATTTTTTTTGTTTTTAATTGAGATAATATGTACTAAATTTGAGTATTGAGTATTTAGTACTTCTATTAATTCTTAATCGAACACAAACAACATGATATTATATGTTTAGGTATTTGCGAACATTGAAATTTATCAAACCTACTTTTTTATAATTCATGGTCTTATTCTGGATAGTATGATAACTTTAGCGCCGTGAAATGATAACGTATTCTTATAGTCACTGAGGGTAAATTTTCCTAAAAATTAATATGAAATATTAAAAACTATTATTTAATAACAAGGGCAGCACTTACAGTAAAAACTTGTACTTTTTTTAAATAGAAATATTGCGCAAAAAAACTTTGTTCCTCTTTCCTTCTAACAGACTTCTTTTTTGACAAACTAAAATTATTGAGCAAGCGAATTGAAATAAATTGCACGACTGGATCGCATATACTTGCTCTTATGTGCGCTCACAGCGTCGAATATAATTTAAAAAATATAAAGTGAACTTTAAAGTTTTTATTCGATTTGTGTGACTTTTGATTGTTTTGAAAAAAGTACGTAAAATAGTTTTCAGCGAAATAATTTAAAATCCATTATATTTGTTTAAGCAAAGTGGAAAATTGTGAATTTTAAATTTTTTTTAATCGTAGGAACGGTTTTTTAATTAAAAAGGTATTTTTTAACAATTTTTTTTTAAATTAAAAAAAAATATTCCAAGAATTTTATTTTTTTAATTACCTATACATATTTTTTTTTTAAATCAATATTGATATTTAAGAAACAAATCTATTTTAAATTATTATAAATACAAAAATAAAGTATTCGAAAACATTTTGAAGTGAAAAAACTTTAAATCGGAACAAGTTCTCGAAAAGGTCGAAGAAAAAAAAACCGTCGTATGGGCGGTATGGTCTTAGCCCATCATCTAGCTTTTTTAAAGCATAACTCACACCTACCTAGAAAACTGATTTTGTTATAAAAATTCTTGTAGCCGTTTCGGAGAAAAATAAACTTTTGCTTAACGGTTATATAGCAAGTACCGCAAATTTTTGAGCTAAACAAAAACTTAAAAAAGTCCTCTGTTGAAAGTCAAAATTACCTTATGTTCCAAATTTGAAGATGGCCCGTTCAGGCTATAGTTCAATACATCCCTACAGACAGACGGACACAATTTTTAGGCTTCTCTATGATCATAATGACATGCTTGGTTATCTCCAATTTTTTTTTATATTCACTTATCCTAAACTTGCCTTATGTAGAACCTGTAATTACAAGTAAAATAAATTGCACGACTGGATCGCACGTACTAGCTCATATGTGCGGTCACATCGTCGAATAAGATTTAAAAAGTAAGTAACATTAACGTGAAAAATAACACTATCTGAACTTACAAAAGTGTCAACACCACAACACTTAACGGTTTTTAGTAAAAATGCAGTACGCCATCACACACGTCTTCCATAAGAACAAATTTATGAAAAAAGTTTTTCGAAAATTGTAGGACGAGTTTCCTGTTTTTTATTTTTAGTTTAATTTTTTTTTTAATTTTGGTATGCAGTTTTTAAGAGTTTAATATACCTGTGTGATTATAAGGTTTTAAATAATTTATTTGATTATTTTTAAAAATATTGATTTACAAAAAAAATCAAAAATTATTGTAAGTAGAAAAAAAAATTATTCAAAATGTTGATATGCAGAATTAATTTAGCTACCTAGATCCTCAAATACAAAATTTGACAAAAATCAAAAGAGCCGTTAGCAAGAAAGCCAAAAATAAAAAACGCCATATGAAAGGCACCGTTAATATTTAATATTAAAATTCTCAAAAAATGTCATCAAAATCGTTGGAGCCGTTTTCTAACAAAAAGCTTTTGCTTAACGGTTATATGGCAGGTACCGTTATTTTTAGGTCTAAAAATAAAATTTCAATTTCCCTCTAAGGAATGCCAAAAGATACACACAGCAAATTTGAATACAATCGCTTAACCCGTTTAAGCTGTAGCTCGTCATACACCCAGACAGACGGACGGACAGACATTTTTTCTCGATCCCTTTTTTAGGCTTCTCTATGATCATAATGTCATGTTTTATTGTTACAGATTTTTTTTTACGAATGCATAACTTGCCTTATAGTCTTTATAATCGTAAGTAAGAAATATATTTCGCTTGGTTAAAATTTTAGGACAATATTTAGGAAAATTATATGAAAATCGATACCCTAGGCCATATTTTTAGGTGCGGTTGTCACAAATTTTCAAGATTTGTGGTGTTTTATACGTAATTCATTATAATCATGCTATTGATCGCAATTAAAAATCTAAAAGTAAATATTGTTATTTTCGTAGGAAAAAAAAGTTTCGCTGAGTTATGGTTAAAAAAAATTCTGTAGGATAACTTTGAAACTTCATATTTAAAAACAAATGTACCGCACTACCGTCGGCTCACTTGTCTAAACGTGGGTTGATAGACCCCCTTTCACAGTAAAAAAAAATGCTTGTATTTAGTGGCTCTACAGAATCCGTTATTATTTTGCGGCGCCAAAGTTATCGTACACTTGCCGAGTAAAATTTCACAATGTCCAATTTTTTTAGTCAACTCAGCGAAACTTTTTGTTTCCTACGAAACAAACAATATTTATTTTTTAAATTTTTGATTGCGATTACGTGATTACGTATAAAAATAAAACACCTTCAAATTTGATAATTTGTGACAACCGTACCTAAAAAGTGGCCAGGGAAGCGATTTTCATTGTTTTCCTAAATAAAGCTTTTTCGGAAGCAAAATACTATTATTATATTGATAACACTTCAAAGGCCAATTTATTGTCAGCGGTAATGGTTGATAGATTTTTCATATTGGAAAAGTTTTAATGAATATGACTTCTTTATGGGAAACAGAATATTACCAGAAACCTTTAAAGTGCCTTGCTACTGAGAAACAATCAATGCTCGTTACATTATTACATGTTATGCACTGAAGATGTTATTAGTTTGATTTATTTACAAAGAACGCGATGGCGGCATAGCACACAATTGAATATCTTAAAAAAGCATAGTGTACTATATAAAGCGTTTTAATATCTACATATATAATCTAGATATGTATATGTTTATGTTTTTTATTGCATTTTTTTTTGTTTCCAAAAAAAGTATTAATAAATTAGAAAAAGCGCTAAGTATAAACTGATCTAGCAGCTTTGCTCTTTTTCTCGTCGCTTATTAAAATTATGGAATTATACGTCTCGGATGGATTTATTTTAAAAAGCGTTGCATATCTTTTTATATATTTTATACTTACATGAAATAGGAAATTATGATAACTTTTTTTATCATATATGTTGCAAGAAACTACAGTAAATTGATATTTTTATTCGCAAGTTATGCATTCGTAAAAAAATTAAAAAATTATAACAATCAAACATGACATTACGATCATAGAGAAGCCTAAGAAAGTGATCAACAAATAATGTTTGTATATCGGTCTGTCTGTCTGTCTGTCTGTCAGTCTGCCATATAACCGTTAAGGAAAAACTTATTTTCCTCGAAAACGGCCCAACGATTTGATGAACACTTTTAAAATTTTTTTGTTGGTACTAGCTATCATTTAATCAGAACCAAATTTACGGGTAAAAGTCTATCAACGGTACCTTTTATGTAACGGTTTTTTTTAATTTTTGCCTTTCTCGGTAACAGCTCTTTGGATTTCTGTCAAATTTTGTATTTGAGAAGATCTACATAGCCAAATTAATTCTGCATATCAAAATTTTGAATTACTTTTTTTTCTAATTAAAATTAATTTTTGAATTTATTTTTTTGGACTAATCAAAAAAAATAATTTTAAATTTTATAATCACATGTATTTGTATATTAATAAACTCTAAAAAACTGCATACATAGCAAAATAAAAAAAAAAAAAAAATCGGAAAATAAAATATCGGATTTTATCAAAATCCCCCGTTGACTTACGGGTTACGGGACACCCTGTATAAAGGGAACCTTCTTATCAAAATAGGCCAGAGAATAAGGTAAGTGCTATTAAATGAAGAAGATGATGTCAAGTAATTCATTGCAAAAGAATAAAATTCTTGTCAAAATGTGCGTGAAAGTAAGAATGCTTTGCTTTTTTCATAGTCATAGTCAACAGGAATAACTAAAGCCAGTTATTTGCTTTAAACCTATGCACACATACTAAAAAAAATTTCCGGATATTATGTTCCTTTAGTAATTTATATGTGTTCGCTGTTAGGGATCCTCAAAGGATTTTTAATTTTTGTAAGTTCAACTTTTCGACATAAATCCCTTTTATATTTACATAATATGTACATTAAATAAAACGTCTATTATCTTTACAGCCAAATAGACTGGAACTTGTTAGAGGTGAAGTCATGAAAGAAATTAGGAAGTGGAGTTAATACCTTAACATTGTCATTTCTAAGAAAAAACTCCAACTTTAGGGTTAACATTTTTTTACATATGGCCAACGGGAAAGTGACCTTTGTTTATGCGTACACTTAAATTGTCAATTATAAATTTCAAGAACTTTAGAGACCTACAACAACTGGTTGCTTACGAAAACTTATCATCGACAGTAATGTTCAATTTTGAAGTAAAGTATTGAGCGAGATACTTTCAAAAGCTAAAACAATAGTCCAGCATTTAAATTCGACAGTGTACAAAACATTTTCGACTTTAAGGTCAAATGTTATTATATTTATATTATATTTATTTTTCGCAAGAGTTTTTTATTATAACTTTTAATTTGTCTAAATGCATTATAATATTAGTAACGTTTTTTCAGTGCTATTTTCAGTCAGTTCGGCAGACCTTTTGCGTGTGATTAAAACTTCACAGCTTTTCTACTGTGAAATCAGTCGCAGAGGTTCAGTATAATTGAGAATGTTTGGTCGTCAATCATTATTTTTTTTTCGAAGCTTTTATCATATCCGGATATCTTTTACTTCCATTTGGTGGAAGTTTTTAATTACCCATGTTAATATTTAAGTTCAAAGTTAATGGTTCACTATACTAACAAAACACGCACCTTTAATTGCCCACAAAATAACAAAAAACATGTTAATGTAAAAGGATAAGTCTTCATGGCTTAAAGGGCATGCAAAACCTTTTTGAAGGGCTTTTGGCAAATGCACGACCTAAAAACAACAAACACGCTGGCAAAAGTCGTGACGGAGAATTAAATCAAATCCGAGAAGCATATTACTACGGCAGCCAGGTACATATAACATATGTATTTATTAAAATTGCCCAAAATATAAGTCTGACCTTAAAAATTGAAAGTTTGAATTAATGCCATTAGAAGGCTGTTTAAAAAGGTTGATGATCGTAGCAAAATAAAAATAAATAAAAAAGTCACGTTTTTTCGACGAGGTTGACGACCGCTTCCAAGGACACAATTTACCACCTCCCGCCGATGCACGAGAAGCAGCTTATCAGCCATACGTTCCGTGCCCACAACAATGCAAACGTATTAGTAGTTCGTTAAGAAATGTACAGGGACCGCTACACAAATGTCGCTGAAGGGGGTATTTTTTCTTGTTTCTTTTTTTTTTATGGTGTTAAGTAACTAATAACAATATACTGTTCATATTTTGTATTTGTTTTGAGGCATACCGCATACCTGCATACATTGTGGTCATTCTTTTATGAAAATTCAATAGTTTTCCAATTGTATCGCAATTTAACTCTACAAATTATCTTGTCGGTTTTAATTGCTCAACGATTTTTTTTTCTATTCCTTTCGTAATTTGCGTTGACGCAAGTTGAATTTTTTGGGATGATTGATTTTGGAACATTGAGAAGAATTTAAAAACCCATAAATATTCGATTAGTAATTATTTTTCTAAGGAAAGAGCCGGTTTTATGAATTTTTCGTAAATAATATTTTTCTGAAAACAATCTACTACATTGTATGACGTGGTCAAGTGGTATGGTGTGTGTGTATAAGTAAACACATTTTGTGAATGCCTTACACATAATGTGAAAGTAATTTAATAACTGTTCGAAACACAAAGCCTACTAATCGACTTTATGAAGAGGCTTACTTATTAATACCATTGTTTATACACTGCCTAGAAAATGTTTATACAATGTTAATAAATTTTTTTTTTTTAAATAAATTTATTGGCGCGACAGCTCTAAGGAACCAAGGCCTAGTGACTTATACTCTCAACCATTCCTGTGTGTGTGTTGTTAATCAGCAAGAATGGAAGGGACCTACTGTTTACCGCCGAGTCCGAACGGCTAGATGAGATGCACTTTTTCGAGACAAATTTTACTCTTGAAGGTTTTGTCAGTTCCTCGCAAGAGGCAGTACCCCAGAAAAAATGGTAGATATGAGCTGGATTTGAACCCAGGCTCTTTCGCTTAGCAGTCCGACACACTGACCAATAAGCCACGGGGCACTACATACAATGTTAATACAAACAAAATAAATTGCAGGACTGGATCGCACGTACTTGCTCATATGTGCGGTCACATCGTCGAATAAATTTAAAAAAATGCGGCGACTGGGTCGCATGAACTTGTTCTTATGTTAGATAATTGCTTAGTGGCTGCATATTTATGTATGTATATAAAGGGTGTTTTTTGAGGTGAAACTTCTTTACGCGCATGAGGGTAAATTTCTTACGGATGAAACGGAAGTAGTGATACGGAAATGTGCAACGTTTTTGTCTAATAGGTAGAGAGCGATTGAAACCGATTGAGAGAGAGAGAGAGAGAGAATGGGCGAACGTAGCATGAAGCACATAGCCATGTAGCGAGAGTAGAGAGCAAGCGAATGAGTAAACGCAGATCTGTTTTATTTATTTGCATTATTTTTATTTATGACATAACACATTTGAAAAAAACACATATAATTAAATTTTACGAAACGATCACTGAGTTAAACCGGTTGTTCAGGTGGTGTTTTGTACAGTAAGAGCTTTTAAATTTGACTGACATGTAACATCGATATGTTGGCTTGGCAGGTAACTTTGCGTATTGTGGATTATGTTTGGTCTTCTATTATGTGAAATGAGTGATCATTAAAGATAAGAGTGGGTGGGATTTTTTAGGGCAGAGCAGAAGTTAATTATTATGAATAGGAAATGGGATATTTTTTTGTGGATCGTGGAAAGTATTTGGTTATGATTGAGTGGGTGGGTATTTGTTTTTAACAATGGGAAGGATATTTTGTATTTATCATCGTCGAAGGAAATATGTATTTGATGAGTCCCAAATAAAAAGCAAACGGTTCATTTCAAGAGTTTATTTAAGACTGACTTATAAAAAGGTATAAAGTTAAGTATCAAGACAATAATGATATTTTAAAGAGAACGCATTAGTATAAATCATGATTTTTGTATGTTTTTATAAGTATGAGTGTTGATAAAAGAAGGATGAAAATAGAAAAAGGTACATTCACAATAATCTTTAATTTTGATTTTCTCGAAAATGGCTCCAACGATTTTGATAAAACTTTGAGGGTGCTATTTTTTACAACAATACATCTTTCATTTAGAATGAATTTTTCGAAATTTGTTCTATAAAGGTACCCCCTATAGGGCCATTATTTTTCTTCGACTTTCTCGAGAACTGCTTAACCTATTACAATCAAATTTGATATTCAGGAAGATGTAGATTGCCAAACCAATTCAGCCTAAAAATATTTTCGAAAAACTTTTGAAGTGAAACTTCTTTACGTGCATGAGGGTACATTTCTTACGGATGAAACGGAAGAACCGACACGGAAATGTGTAACGTTTTTGTCTAAGAAGAGCGATTGAGACCGATGGAGAGATAGAACGGGCAAACGTAGCATGAAGCACATAGCCATGGAGCGAGAGTAGGGAGCAATCGAGTGAGTAAACGCAAATCTGTTTTATTAATTTACATTGTCATGAGTTTGCATACGGTATTAGAGTGATATGTCCTATACAAAGCAGTTATTCAGAGTAAGTAATATAATTGTTATCTTTTTGTTCATATACAATTTCTTATGTTAATTAGTTTGAAGGGTAGGAAATTTTAATATTTACAAAAAATACGTGGCATTTTTATTTATAATTCGTCATTTGAGATTTCAATAAATAATTTTTCATAAAACATAAAATATTAATGTTTCATAAATTCTCTTTACGAAGTTTTAATTTCAAAAATAGAATTTCTATACCTAATAATAATTATTTCACAATTATTTTGTATAAATTTAAATTAAGGTTCGGTATTTTCACTATTTACAAAAAGTCACGAGGAATTTTAATTAATATTCATCATCTGAGATTTTACTATATTGTTTCAAAAAAAAAATAAATTGCCAAAGAAGTTTCACTTCTGACATGTGTCAGACTTTTTTTTTAAACGAGTGGTTTTCAAGAAGAAATAAAACGCATATAGTTTACTGTTATGGCCAAGAATTTAGGTTGATTATAAAGATAAGGGTTTGCATTGTTTTAAAAATGATTTCGGGGAAGTGGCCGCCGCCGGTTTAAATAAATTCCAGCCGAGGCCCAATTTTGTGAAAATAGGGATCGGTGGCCATCTCGTTTTAGGCCCATTCACCGAACGCGAGACGCGCTTGATGGTCGTTCGTCTTCAATTCGATTTTTTTTTTGAAAAAATTTTCGAAAAAATATTTTAATTTTTTTTCTAGTATATCATTCTTAGGAAATCTGTAGTTTTCATCTGGGAAAATTATGTAAAAAAATTCAATCAACCGATTTTCAAAATATTTCGAAAATCAATTTTTTTTTAGAAAATTTAAAAAAATCGAAAAACAAAGATTTTGAAAATTTTGAAATGCAATATTAATTGAATTGTAAATGACTTCCTTTGTGCAAAATTTTATTGAAATCAGGATAATAGTTTACGATAAAACCCCATTTGAAAAAACTGGTTATATGAGAGGTACCGTTATAGAAAAAAAATTCAAAAAATTCGTTCTAACTGAAATATGTATTGTTGTAAAAAAATAGCCCCTGAAAGTTTTATGAAAATCGTTAGAGCCGTTTTCGAGAAAATCTAACTTTTTGTTAAAAATTGTATGGCACGTACCTGCCGTTATTTTTCGACCAGAGAGTGGGCGTTGTGCCACCAACTAAAAAGATATATTTGATAAATTGTGAATTAGAATCAAATCTCAATGTGAATGGAAGAAATCAATATTGTCGGTTTTTTGCACCAGATTAAAAAAAAATTTATTAAAGTTGCAATTGAGTAAAGATTTAAACAATTTCCAATTATGAACAACAAAAAGCAACTGAACAGGTTGGTGGGATGCATGGAAGACGCGAGATTAACTGCTGGACTTTGCGACCAAACTAAATATTTTGGAACCTACTGCTCGCGAATAGGAAAAATATTATAAATAAAAAGTAAATATTATCCGTCCATTTTCATAATTACCTTTAATTATCTTTTTTTTTTTTTTTTTTTTTTTAATTAGAGCACGCACAAGGGATTATTTGTTTCCCTTTTAATGTAGAGCACACTGCGCGGGTAGATAGGGAGGGGAAGGATAGGAGGTGTGGGTTAACATTGGTTAAATGCTTGCAGATCAATATGGCAAGCGAAAATCTCGCCGGGTAAACTATTCCAGTCGTGTTGCTCGGCTAAAAAAAAGAATCCCTATATTTCACGGTACGTCTGAAATTAGGCTTAAGGGAGAATTAATGAGCATTCCTTGCGAGAAGAGTGTTACGGTTGCAACTTTTCAGGGGAGGAACGCAGCTGGATACTTCGAGTTCACATTTTTTATAAAAGAACCGATAAAATAAGGAAAGACATTAAACATCGCGTCGGTGTTCGAGAGGGGCAATTGTTTCAGTGGCAGTTCTATTTCCTTTAATCTTAACGCTCTTTTTATCATTCTATCGAGCAGGTATAGCGATGTTTGTGAAGCACTTGCCCAGAGGAGTGAGTTATATTCCAGTTTTGGCCGTATAAACGCTTTGTAAATTGTAGCCAGATCAGAAGGGGAAAAAAACTTCTTGCATCGATACAGAAAACCTAAGCACTTAGCAGTATTTTTGGCGATCTCAAATATATGGTCGTTCCAACGGAGGTCGTCGTGCCATTCATGGACAATGGCATTGGGGGTATGTTTAGCTTTAACGACAAAAGACAGCATTGGGTTTTCGAAGCACTAAACTCCACACGATTTCTATTACCCCATTTGACAATGCTATATAAATCGGAGTTTAATGAGTTTATCATACGGTACCGTTGCGATTGTACGTCCGAAGGCGAAGGGCGTACAATTCTTTAAAAAGCGACGAGTTGAAAAGTACTTTATTGAAAGCTTTTCTGAAAGCGATTTACTTTCTTTAAAACGCTTTCACAAGCAACACTTTCACGGTGTGATTAGTTGGTGAAAGCGTTACATTAGTTTAATCTAAAAGTTTTAGCCAGTGGCATCGCAAGTTATTTTTTTCCACACTTGCATGCTGCATTTTCGTTTGTGTTTGGTCTATCTTTAAAGACACTGTTGATTTCCAGTCAAGTAAATCTGGGGATTTGCATGCACACTTGTAGGAAGGGTTTGAGATGTTAAAGTGACATTACGCTCACCTTGATTCTCATTGCGCTGCAATTTTTCACAGAAGGAGGTATGACGAAAACCAAGCACACTAGAAAATGTTTAATTTTTATTTACCAGAAACAACTATAGCTGAACTAGTGCAAGTTAAAAAAAAACAGATAAATAAAAAAAAACCTAATACAAAATAAATTTAATTAAAATATGTACATAAATTCGATGAAAATAAGAGGTGAAGTCAATGCAAAAATTGATAAATCTTATAAATCGAATTGAGTACTTGTTGGGTCAAAATTGAGCAAATATTCTATATTTGAATGTTTGCTTATCCATTAGATAACTTGTCAACATTTCTCTCGAATCTGCTTCCTTGTAAACAGAAAAGAAGTTTAATAAAATTCTTTTGAGCAAACAGATTTATGACTCCTAGAGGAATTTCGTAAGAATTTATTTCGTTAAAAATGAAGTACCTGCAATATATTTTACCATCATCATTCTAAAACATACATGCATTGGAGTATAAGATGAATTTATGTGGCTTTTATTTCTTTTTAGCTGAAAAAAGGTATATATTATACATACTTCCTTAATTAATCTTCTGAGAGAACTTACGAAGTACTTACCAAATCATCACTCTTTAAACATAACATGTACACTTGACATTTTGATTGGAAAATATATTCTAATTTGTCGTTTAAATGGACCCATATATGTTTTTATCATTTGAATAGCAATGAGTAATTGTAATAATTTTCTATTCAAATAAGAACCTTAATTGACAAATGCCATGCATGTTTGAATTGAACAATGGATATAATCAAATTAATCATTTTTTTTTATCGCTTAGTTCCGGACTTCCGGTTTATTAATATAATCCATTTTACGGAAAAAACATATATTTGCCATAATTTTATTGAAGTATAATTTTAAGCCTCTATAAATTGTTCACTTTTATCTTACAAATAACTTTAGAATATCTCATCATGACCAACTGAATCCTACATTCTCTTTAAAAGCCTGCTTAAAATGAATAACACATCAAGGTTAAATTTCATATTAGACTAGCAATTATTTCTGATTTCCAAGCTCTAATTTTCTTATTTAAGTTGATCCAACATTAGACTCCTGAGTATCTTTTTTGAAAAACTTTCGTTTCCATCATCAAAAAGAAGTCATATTTTAATCGCACCCCTTTTTAACTTTCGTAACTAAAAGCGACAGTTCTATGTGCACACAGTTGGCCTTTGGAATTCTCTGCCAATCAACCTGAGGAGACCAAACAGCTATAACTCCCTTCATAATCTCTTAAAGATTCATTTCAGAAGCCAAAATCATGAATAGTTAGTTAGTTTTTAAATCTTACTTTTATTGCCAATTTTTTTTTGCCATATTCCCTAGCATTTATAGCATTTTTGAATCATATTCTCGCCTTGTATAAGTATCGAGAAATACTTTTATGTTTCCATTAATAATAAATATTTGTCTAAAATTTGTATTCGTTGAGAAAATAATGTCTCTTTTTTCACTCAAGTGAGTTTTTTTTCAAGGTATCTACACTCGACGACGTAAGCCCTAAACCGAATCTCGTGAGTCATCTTCTTACAGCCCATGGAGAAACATTTTTGTCCAATTGTTTCGACATATATTGCTATCACTTTTGAATGGACTCTTTTAATAATGTTTAAAATTTTCTGACTTGTTCTCGGTTTTGTTTTCTTTGTTTTAATAACCAATCTAATGGTTTAATGCCGTACGTCGTACGAAAGCACGATACTTTAAATAAAGGAAGTCCAATATCAACGACAATTCATATCTACGACATATCTACGTAGGAACATTATGTAATTAATTTTTAACAACTTGCTTTTGTTTCTTCGTTAGATGATAGAACTCTAGAAATATTGACGCAAAATTTTAGTCAGCACTCGATTATGGTAAAATACCGACTCTAGATAAGAATATTTTCTTCCAAACTCATCCTAATTTAATATTAAAAATTCCACTGCCAAAAAATAATAAAAATGAGAAATATGGCTAAAATACATACACGCTGTGTGGCCGATTTCGTCCTGCTACGAATATAGAGCTTAAGCGCGCTCTATTCATTACCGATGAATAATGTGTTAATATTGGATACGTTCAATCTCTCGACTAAATCAAGAACATTGAGTTTGAGTTTTTATTTTCAATACATTTTGTTGGTCATTGCTACAGTTTGTATGTAGTTTAAATTTCTATGCATTTAAATATTCTTGAAAACAACTATATATTAATAAGTGTTATTTATATTGTGTTTAAGTTAATAAAACTTTATATCATTAAGTTCCGAATCAAATGTTTATATTCAAACATGGCCGCTAATAAATAACTTAATTAATGCTAAAATGAGCAAAAAAAATAAGCAGTTGAAAAGTTAAAAAATCGAATTTTTTTACGTGAAAATACCTAAACTCGTAAATCGTTAATATCTCAAAAACTTTTTAAGTTATGTACAAATTTCCGAAAAATCAGGATTATTTAAGGACTAAAATATGTACATATGCTCAAAATTTTAAGTGTTAATTTTTTTTTTTGACAAAAACTAAAAAAAATCAAAAATCGTTTTTTTAATTATCTACAATTTTTATGGAGACTATTTTTCGATCAGAAGTTAAACTTCGCGGGAAATCATAAAAAAAACATTTTCAACCCCTAAACCGAATCCTTCTATTCAAATCGACTTGCATTTATTTGTCTAATCCCTTTCACCGGCTATTGCCAACCTGTAACAAATTTTTGCATTTTTTGCTGAAAATGGTCGTATTTGCACTGGACTATAAGGCCGTCAAAAGAACAGGAAAATCTACATCTTCGCCGACAACTATTACGGAATCGAATGTAGACGAAACGGGGATTGCAGTATGTATTTATTATTGGCCTATCCCATAGAGTAACTATACTTTAAAGAGGGAAATCTAGTGCCTTCTTTTGACAATGCCTACAAGCTGGTCAAATAAGTATTGGTGTAGAACTATCAAAAAATTGACGCCGATTGAGAGTGTAGTAGTGCTGAACTGTCAAATAATTGACGCCGATTGAGAGTGTAGTAGTGCTGAACTGTCAAATAATTGACGCCAATTGAGAGTGTAGTAGTCAAATTATTGACCTTTTTTTCAGTTACCTTTTGTTTTTCACCACAAAATTGGGCGTGTTGGAAGATACTTGATTATAAAAAGCGCCAATCCGAAGGGTTAGTGGACTTAAAATGTATATTAATGCAATCAGATAAGACATTGGACTAAACCTGCATCAATTAAAACTTACTTTTCCGTTTTTTTTTCTAAAACGGAAATTAATTTTTTTTAAAAGGGTCACTGATGACGTAAAAATACGAAAGTCGCTATCTTCTTTTCTTGTATCATGAGGAGACACTAGCAAGTTACTCGAATGCAAGTTGTTATACTTTATTATTTTTTCCCTGCCTTTTACAGATTATGTGCTTGAAAACTCTATATAAACTCTATATAAACGTTTAAAACTGGTTAAACAATATTCAAGAGTTTCAACCATTTTACCTGATACCTAAACTGATGATAGTGTATTGATTGTTTTAAGAATGAATTTAAACAAGCATTCGGTCAGAATATATATTTGCAAGATTGTATTATACAAAGTAGCGATAAAGGTGTACTTTTTAAAGATAAATTATATTTCTTTTCAACCTTTTATACTCGCATACATTATAGTAAAAGCCTAGTCAAACAGAGCGCGTTCTGACGCATAATATACATAATATACAGTATAACATATCCCAAGTCGTATAGAGCGCGTTTTCAATCCCGCGACAAGTTCCACAAGGCGTCATTTTTTTTTTTGATTATTTACTAATAATTTTTTATTGACGTCACGTCGCGTTAATTCTTCGTTAAACAGAACGCGTTTTTAACGTGATGTAGAGATTATTTTACGCAGTGTTCAGATTATTTTGACGGCGTTCTAAAGAAAGATTTTTTTTTTAATATTTTGTGCCTGTTGAATTAAGTTATTCTTAATTTGTTGTTGAAATTTATAAATTACTCTTTTTTTTACTTATTTTGTGTCATTTAATATTGTATTCTTTAAATAAAAAAAAAACCTATAATTGGCATTTAGTAAGAAAGTGAAAATCAAGATTCAAATATTAACGCGCTGGGGATAGCTCTCTTTATGACGTTCTCTACCGCCGTGTTTAGAATGCCGTTGTAAAATAATATCAACACAGCGTAAAATAATCTCAACAAATTATTAATCTTACAAACTTAAAAAGAAAAACAATGCATTATATTGGTTTATATTACAAAATTGTACACATTATATTTTTTCGTACGAATAGACCTTGAATACATGATTCCTTTTTTCGGTTGTTTCTTCAAAAGAGGAATCATGTACACAAGAAGGTCTAAGAAAAGCACCTTAAGCCTTAAGGAATACATTTCGAACACATCCCGCTCAATATGGTGGAGGTGGGTTTTTAAAACGTCAACAACAACATAACAGAAATGAAGTTATAGGTAAAAAGATAGAAAATTTTATTAAAATATGTACATAATTATGTACATCAATATGAACATTCAGCAAATTGTTTAGTTTTTTTAAGGGGAGGAATGCAGCTGGCTACCTCGAGTGAACATTTTTTATAAAAGAAACGATAAAATAAGGAAAGACATGAAACATTGCGTCGGTGTTCGAGAGGAGCAATTGTTTCAGCGGCAGTTCTATTTCCTATCAATCTTAACGCTCTATTTTGTATTCTATCAAGCAAGTGAAGCGATGTTTGTGAAGCACCTTCCCAGAGGTGGGAGTTATACTCGAGTTTAGGGCGTATAAACGCTTTATAAATTGTAGCCAGATCAGATGGAGAAAAATACTTCTTACAACGATACAGAAAACCTAAGCACTTAGCAGCATTCTTAGCGATTTCAAATATATGGTCGTTCCAACAGAGGTCGTCGTCGACACACATACCGAGTACTGAGAGCTTTTCGGTTTCTTCGATGTAAGTGCCATTCATGGACAATGGCATTGGGGGTATGTTTAGCTTTAACGACAGAAGACAGCATTGAGTTTTCGAAGCATTATACTCCACACGATTCCTATTACCCCATTTGACAATGCTGTATAAATCGGAGTTTAATGAGCTTGACATACGGCACCGTTGCAATTGTACGTCCGAAGGCGAAGGACGTGAATTATCGAACGAATATGAAAAGATGAAGGTAGAGTCGTCAGCAAAACAGTTAAGTGGATTAGTAATAACAGACAGAAGATCATTTGTAAAAATGAGGAAAAGAGTCGGAGACAGAACAGAGCCCTGGGGCACACCAGCATTTATTTTATGGGAATCAGACTTGAATCCGTCCAATACAACTTGTATTGAAAGGTCCAGAAGATAGCTTCTAATCCAACGAACAAGAGTATTATCGATCCCAAAAGCACGCATTTTCGATAAGAGAGCTTCATGCCAAACTCTATCAAATGCCTTGGAGATATCAAGAGCAATAATCTTACTTTCACCAAAGCGATGTAAAGATTTGTTCCACTGTTCGGTGAGATATGCCATCAGATCACCAGTGGAACGGTTGCTGCGGAAGCCATACTGACGGTCATGGAGAAGCTTACGATCTTCGAGATATTCCTTAAGCTGAAGGTTAATCAGTGTTTCCATGACCTTAGAAAGAAGGGATGTCAGTGCTATGGGTCGGTAGGAGGAGGGGGAGGATGGTTCACCATTCTTAGTGACAGGCTGGACAAATGCTGTTTTCCATCTTCTAGGAAAGATTCCCGAAAAGTAGGAACGATGGAAAAGCTTACGCAGTAGCTTTGCCAGTGTGGAAGAACACTTCTTCAGAAGAATCGGGGGTATACCATCCGGGCCAGCGGATTTGTGTATATCGAGATCTTTGAGAACTCTTGCTACTGTACGAGTGCGGAACAAAATCTGTCCCATGGAAAAAATTACATTCTCAAGTACAGGAGGGGCAACGTTGCTATGCGGCAGCGTGGAGCTGGCAGCGAAATGGGCGGCGAGCAAGTTTGCCTTCTCTGAAGACTAAACAATTGGTTTGTTACTGTCGATGAGCGTTGGAACCGAAGATGTTGAGGAGTTTTTAATATTTTTTTACAAATGACCAAAAAGTTTTACTGTCTTTGGGACACTGCAGAATTTTTTTGCCGTAATTTTTGGTCATGCAAGAATTTGGTTCTTTCAATAACGGAGTTGCATGAGTTCCTTGCTTGTTTGTGCTTTTTCCGATTTTCCTCTGTAGGGTTGGCTTTGTAAGATCGGAAACTTACTTCTTTGAGCCTGATAGCTTCTTTACACTCAGAATTAAACCAAGACTTTTCTTTACGTTTGATGCTTTTTACTCTGTTAGGAATAAAAGCACGCATCCCTAGAAGAATCACATTTGTGATCATTTCAGCACTGGCATCAATGTCACTATCGAGGAAGCATAGTGACCAGTTAAAGTTTCGGAAAAAAATATTCAGGCCGTCCCAGTTGGCTTTCTCGTATTGCCAAACGGTCCTGGTGGGAAGTTTTTCTTTAACTGGATGGGTGGAGGATGAGAAATTAGCTGAAATGACACAATGGTCATGAATATTGTGTAGTGATAGTGATAATTAGTGCTTATTATCATTAATAAAACGAATAAGCAGTTTAATTTTGTAAAAAGGACACAATAATTCACGGAGTTCCTTCACTTCATTTGTGAGAATTTCACAAAATACCACCATCGGAAGACGACGACGATGCGACGTGCCTGATGAGAAATGTATCTTGTATCAAGTATTCTCCGTCGTTGGTCGTGTTTTGTGAAATTCTACACTACACAATATTCACTAAACAATTTGCTTCAATGTTCATATTGATGTACATATGTACATATTTTAATAAAATTTTCTATCGAAAAAAAAATTTTACCTATAACTTCATTTCTGTTATGTTGTTGTTGTCGTTTTAAAAACCCACCTCCACCATATCGAGCGTGTGTTCGAAATACCTAACCTATAACTTTAACTTGTTTTCTGTTGTTGTTGTTGACGTTTTAGAAACTCACCTCATGGTTTTTTTTTTCTTTTTTTTTACGCGGACAATGAATGATATACAAAAGAGAACACGAAACACAATGAATAATATACCAAAGCAACAACGAAAATTGAGGGTGTTGAGGCGTTGAACGTACGAAAGATTTTCCTCTATATAATATATTTACTCTATGGCATATCCGCATCTTCCTTGGCTTTCTTGTTTGCATCGTTGCCGAGAAATTTATCTTGTAACACATTATCTCGTCAAAAAGTATGTATGTCTACTGAAGCTTTTTTCCTTGGTCTTTGAAATCGTTCCGATTATTTAGTACTACGGCTTACAACATGCTCCGGATATCCATCAAAACGACAATGGAATTGGATGTATACATACATAGTTCGATCGAACGAATGTGACGTAATTATTGCAAATGGAAGAGAAACAATTCACCGCGTTGCCAAACGACTCGGTGCAATAAATATCCTCCGTCGATGAATACATTGTGTCTCCAAAATGAATATCTCCAATATAGTATTGCTTAAATGTCATTGAAAAGGGATTACGGAAATGGAGCAAGTTCGTACGTAAGGAACTTTTCAAGTTCCTTATAAGATTCATTTAAAAAGTTAAAAAAAAAGTGGGACAGTGTCTTCTTCTATCCAGATTCTCGATTTTATAAAACTATGTGCTTTAATTCATTCCGTTTGAATTTTACGGTATAGAAATCGCTAGCGATGATTTTTCAAATTCCAGAACTACCAACTTCATGACTCATGAGACATAATGTGATAATTTATCTTTTCGCAATCGCTGGATCGCTTGTTCAAAACTAGCTGGGACAGGACAACAAAAGATTTTCGATAAAAATGAACATAAAGCGATAAAGCACCACTAAAGGAGTCTGATGATCGGGTTGGCCCCCGTGAAATAGCTATAACTCCAGCCTATGAACTTGGTGGTAGCACACACAAGTTGTTGTTCTTCATTCAAAACCTTCTATACTGTAAAACAGAATTGACAGCAACCTAGTTCATAGTGTGAAAAACAATTAAAACCATTAATTTATCTTTTAATCTCCGATAATTCCGGCGCTTATTGACAGGATTTTCTTTACTTGTGGAAATGTAGCATGTTTGCATAACTAAACCATCAGGAGAAATTGTCAAAAAAACTGTTTTTTTAATGATAACGATCTAAAAATAGGTTTAATTCAGTCTTTAATAATGCTTAGATACAAAAATTGTATAATCGATTTTTAGAGCAAAAAGAAAAATTACGTGTTTTTTGGGTGATAATTCTGCATTTTTTTAATTTTTTTAAAAAATTATAACTTTTTTCGCGGGAATTGCGAATTGGCATACAAACATGAATGAATAGTCAAAATGTAGGAAATATAATGCTCTACATACATAAATAAATCAATGGATACTTTTGCCGTAGGACGTGAGAAAAAAAAGTTATTGATGAAAAGCTAAGTACAGTCGAAAATTTTGCAGTTTTCCCCCACCCTTTATGCACAAAGTTCTCGAGGCCCAAAACTAGAGAAAATGTTAATTAACCATCCCTGAATAACGTCTCAAAGTTTTATTAAGTTCCGATTGTTTTCCATCTAAAACTACCTATTATTGAATTTTAATTTTGTTATAGATTTTCTTAATAAACCCTCATTCCCGTGTAAGGGTCACAAAATAAAAAAAGTGGAGTTTGAAATATGTAGGTAATCAAATTTCCAACAAGATTGATTATGAAAGTTCGTAAGCTTAATCCTTCGGTTACGAAGTTATCGTGCTATAAAAGTAAGAGAAACTAAAAATTGAAAAAAAAAAATAAATTGGCTGCTTCATATCTCCGTTGCTATGGTTGTATAAAAAAGCTTTATTATAGGATATTTTATTTGCTATACTCTGTTCAATTTATATTTTCAGTACAGGCCTAATGGAAGAGAGCTTTCAGACACACTGGTACCTGCAAGTGTTTGCATCGCACTCAACTTAAGAAATTGCCACTTAAATATAAAAAAGAACCTTGAAATACATTGAAATTGTTGTTGTAATAATTCATTTAACCCACGTACATTTCACCAAGACCTGTCTGCTCCCCGACTGCGAGGAGAAGGAGACTGATTATCAATTTGCCTCTCGCTTATTGTGTTTATTTAAAAAAAAAAAGCACTACTGCAGTGTTACCATTCGGCTTTAAGGGAAATTAGAATACCTTTTTCTTTGGTTTTTGTTATGAAAGTTCCAGAAATGAAGCTTTCTTAGAGCGAATGAGAGCATATTTTAAGTTTAAAGAAGAAGGTCGCTATGTTTTTTTTGCTTACATCTTTTCGTTTTTTTATTACGCTTATAGTCAAAACGGTTAAAATAAAGATACGTAATGCAATATTTTTTTACTTGCGATTATAGGTACTTTAATGCAAGTTATGCATTCGTACACAAAAATAAATTGAATTAAATAATCAAACATTTACTTACTGAAAAATTATGTTTGTCTGTATGTACGAATGTATTTTAGACTACAGCCTGAACGGCTTGGTCGAGCGTCTTCAAATTTATAACATACGATTATTTTGACATTCTACAGAGGCCTTATTTTATTTTTTGTTTTAGCTCAAACATTAAAGGTACCATTCATATAACCTTTAAGTTAAAGCTTATTTTTCTCTAAAACGGCTCCAAGGATTTGTTTGAAAAAAAATCTGTGTACTTTTGGAGGTATGGTTTATATTTTAGGGGAAAAAAATTGTTATTCAGGAAGATGTAGGTAGCCTTAATAATTTTACTTCAAAATAATTTCGAATATTGTTGTTAAAAAACCGTTTTATTTAAAAACCGTTCCTACGATTTTGAAAAAAATCCTGCTCCTTCAATTTGTTGGTGTGGAAAAAGATAGATTTAATTAAATTTTTTTTTAATTTAGTTTATTAATTTAGTTTACGGTCTACATGTTTCTGTTTTCATAAAATTTAAACAAACAGCTGTTAACCTACCTACATTTGTGTGAGAATTATACCAATTTATAATGCCCAGTATGGCAACCATTTGCGAGCTTTAAAATGGAGATAGCTTATTGAAATCCATAACAGTAAGAGGGAAAGGCAAATATCCTATCTGCCCTGTACTGAAAATATAAATTGAACAGAGTACAAGTTGGCAAATTAAGTAATTTTGCATTAAAATACAGCAGTGGAGTTATATGCCAATGAGTGAAAAAAGCGGCGATTTTCAGTCTTTTTTACTTATTTGTGAAGCGGGCGGAGGGGCGTGATTGTGGAATTTGTTGTGTTTGTATTTACCTGGTATGCCAAACATCATATAAAAAACTAACAACTAACTATCCGACCTTTTGTAAGGTAACCTCCTATTTTCAGACTTCGTTTATTGGACTATTTTTGTTTTTTCTTTCATTTTGTGTTGCAAAAATTGTAATTGGGTTGAATTTTTACTAGGTTCGGTGGTTTCCGAAAACTTTCTGGTGTGGAGTGAGGATTGGTAGATAGGTTCGGAAATTTTACATTTTCTCAAAAAAACAAATAATCATAGAATCATCCATCTAGTTTTCAGTGTTCGATACAAAATCTGTTAGTGGTCGATCAATTTCTCATCGTTTCTATGCATAAATCCGATTGCAGTATTCACTGAATCCATTCTTTTACATTTTTGGCAGAGTACAACGAAGGATTAAATTATTTTAATATAAAAAAGATCAGTGTTGAAAATATTTTACCTGACCGCTTTTGAAATTCCCTGACCAAATTTTTGTTCACGGACTTTCCAGTCGAGGGCAACTAGCTTTAAAAAAATAATATGAACTTTTCCTACTATTAAAGTTAAATGAGTTAATTTTGGATAAAATAGGTAGAAATTAAACCGTCTAAAAAATCAAGGGGTCGACAACCATATTAAAATAATTGTTTAGTTTGATATTTAAAAATATTCAGAGCTGTTATTTAATGATTAAAACTTTTCCGCATTCGATATAATACAACATTTTAATATTTTTATCTTACACAGGTGTTAGTGAAATTGATGTTAGATGATATGCACTTTTGGTTAAAGTTAATTTTCATGAACTGGATAAAGCCTTTTGTCATATCATAGGTTTTTTAAGGTATTCATACAAATTATTATTATAAAAGACAAAATTTTTGGGTAAATATACCCCACTCACCTTAGGTAAAGAAGCTAAAACTTGCTGTTTCACATCCCAAACAAGTCGATCGGCCGGAAATTGCAAACATTTGTATACATTAAGCTCAGGCACATGAATCCGCACCAGAAGCCAACCATCACGTGGTTCCGGTGGTGGATCATCATCAAACGCGGGTATGTTGTTATCCATCATAGATGGAATGGTTTTTCCAGATACAAAAACAAGGTTTGCTAAAATACACACTTACAAGTTCTTTTTTTTATTTAAACAATATTAAATAAATTCGAGGATTTTTTGTTTCGTCGTTTTAAGATACATTAATTGTTTTCACTTATAGTTTTTTTTTATTGATATTATTTATTTATGGACATTTTTTGACATCAGGGCCAACATATAACACTGTTGTTACGCACATTTCAAGCTCACGAATTGATTTTGTAGCATTGTTGGGAAACATATTTAGGTCGTTGTTTATTTTTCTGAAAAAAATAAGAAAACATGTATCTATTATATATGAATTTATATTTAATCATATTGTGATTGTTAAAAGAATTAATTCAACATTTCTTTAAAAATGGTTAGTAAGGTCAAACAATGATGTGGTTTTTATAAAGGGTATCTAAATGAGAACAATTTATGTTGTAAAATTGATGAAAGAAAATTCCTGCAGCATTTCTCTGCTTGCCGTAGAAGGACAAGTCGCATTTATTTATTAATTTACGTTCTTTATTTACATCAATAAGAGATTGTTAAATCTATATTATGATGGATAAAACTTGATTTCGTCTTTCGGCTTATTTGGTCACCTGTAGTGGCAATGAAAACAAAGTTTAAATCGATTCAACACGGATTGCTGTCATCTTCAGGGGATCTTTATTAAACGTTATAAACATAAAAATTAGAGAAACATGTATTTATGTATGTATTTATTTATTTCGTCCTTCGGCTTTTTTAGTCATTCCATCATAATATAAATCAACATAACTTGGTCAAATCACTTATCACAGATTGTTAAATCTACAATTAGACTACCGAAAGCTTACATCGAGATAGATATATAATAAATAAATAATAATTATTAACATACATTTATTAAACATAATTAACAGTAGGTATAATAAATAATAGTTTATAAATATAAAAAACAAAACAATATTTAGAATAAAAAATGCAGTAACAATTTACATATTTCTTAAAGAAGATCTACTTAAATGAAAATAAATTACAACATGAGTTAAAATCAAATTAGTTTCTTTGACACAGCGAATTATATGTTAATTTTTTGCATAGTTAGCTCTTGATGAACTTCGAGAAACAAAAAACTCTAAGCTGTCGCGATGGAGCATATAAGTTAATTAAAGATAAAAGAAAAGGGTTTTTGATATTATGATAAGTTAAAATATCACTTATGAACATAACTGAATACATTTTGCGTCTTTTTTCAAGTAATTGAATTCCTAAAAGATGGCCCCTAGTAATATATGATGGAGTTTCGATGTTCCCACCTAATTTGCGTATTGAAAATCTTGTAATTTTTTTTTGGATCATATCAATTGTGTTTGAATGAATGTTGTAGCATGGGTTCCAAATAAAAAAGCAATATTCTAATATTGATTTGACATAAGAGGTTTAAAGCGTTTTAAGAGCAAAAGGCTCCCTGATCTTTGCAATTACGTTTAATAAAGCCTAGCATGGAATTTGATTTGGCTACACTAAATTCTATATGCTTAACAAAGTTAAGCTTAGAATCTAAAATTATACCAAGATCTTTTTTTCCAACCATTTCAACAGATTTAAATGAAAACCAAATAATTTTAATTTTTTAATCAAAATGGTGACTAACTCTGTCGAATGCCCTCGCAAAATCGGTATAAATTACGTCGATTTGAAGCCTTTCTCGAGTTTATTTAAAATAAAATTGGTAAAGATAGAGAGGTTGGTGGTTGTTGACCTTCCGGCTACGAAACCATGTTGAAATGGTGAAATCTCTTTTTTTACTAGAAAAGTCATCTTATCGTTTATCGATTTCTCGAAGAGTTTAATTGGATATTTGCTGTTTAGACCCATTTTTATGAATTGGAGTTAAAAATGATTTTTTCACACTGAAAGGAATTTGCCATTTACAAGAGAGCTCTTAAAAATGTAAAAGAGAGGCTCAGAAAGAGCAGCTGCACGACTCCACACGATATAATTTCTCTCAGGATCTTCAACATGAGATGAAATATCCAATGGAGTCGCGTTGTTTCGGAGTCTGTTGGGATGTTAGACATCTCTCTCTGCGGTTCTATTTTGACATCGATGTCTTGATAACAATTTGACGTTTGTTTTTTTTTTTTCTTCTTTTGGGGCCCGATGACGTTTCATCTCATTATTTTTTGTCTCTCATGCGGGTAGTTGCTCTTTTTGTGCGCTTTAAAAATTTAGTTTGCAATGAAAAAGCCTGAATACAGTATTTTTATTAGTTTATGTGTATTAACAAGAGTAAACGAGACAACATCTACATTTTTTTAATGGAATAAATGTTTGAAAATGATAAAATTAACATATATAAGAAGAAGAATTTCTATCTATTGACTTTTGTCAGAGATACAAACACATTAGCTTCTCTTGCTTTAATGAAATATCAAGACATGAACTGCCCAGCGAAGAAAAAAGAAAATAGTCTGATATTAATGTCAGAGATCTGGTTAGCAATACAGATATCATGTGGAGTTAGGTGTAAACGTCTTAAGTTATTGCACTTCCTACTCATTACTCAATTTAAGTTTAAGCACATCATTCCCAACTCTCATATTATTTATCTCCATCAGATGCTGACTACACAAATTATACATAAGTATTTGTCCGATTATATTCTAGTAACATTGCAGATATGAGCAGACCAGGCTTCAATGTTCCACGCCTTTGAGTACCAAACGTGTATCGCAGCTGTATGCTTTTTTCTTAGGTTGCCGTTGTATTAAGGCTGGATTTTGCAACACATTTACACTACCACACAACTGTTCATCTACATGACAACTCTTATTCAGAAAAGTTGCTTATTGCGAAATTGAAGTGTACGTGTAGACTAGTAGTAGTAATATTGGGATTTGAGTCGCGTCAAGATCAACATTATCTCAATTGAGAAAAAAAATCAAAAACCAAATTTTTTCACGCTTGGGTTTAGTTTGAGTCGGGACACATTCCATTGTTGCAAACACTTTCTCTGCTTATATGAGTGTGAGCTGCGCCGTGGCCAGCGGTACTTAAATCCCTGTAAAAAACTATAGCAACCAACACGTAAACGCATCGCTTTGTTTTCATTTTAGGTATTTTTGTTTATTATATTTTTTTTATTTGTAATAACTTATTACTAGACAAAACATTTTAAAAAAAAGCTTTACTTAACTAACTTACTGGCCCAATTCGGGCGCTCTAAATTATTCTCTATCTTAATTAATTGCCTTTCGGCCTAAGAATACCTTAAATTAAAATTAAAAATAACGGGTTTTATTTTTCCCCAGCAAAAAATTAAAACTAACTAACTTAATAGGTATAGGTAAATATATAATATAAAATCATGTATTATATATATATTATAAAATCAACTAAAAATAACTAAATATTCTTAAACCTAGAACAGCCACAGCAGCAATTTTTATAATATATATATAATATAATATATATTTTTTTACTTTTTTTTATATATATTTTTTTTGACGCCACTGCAACTGCCCACGCCTACCTAGCTTAAGTCTACCTTACAACTATCCGACCATAGGCAACAATGTCGACTGCAAGTATCAGCGTGTAAGCCAACAAAACTGGTGCACCTGATCAAAATATTCCCTGCGGTCCCGATCGGACACAGCCTTACTGAAACGAAGACGCTCTGCTTCTTTCACAGTTTTCGGCCGACATGGTAGATCAACGGGATAGCCGATGTATCCTGTATCAGCCCTCGACTGTCTAAATAAAGAAAAGCCTCGGGCGAAATGAAACCGCTTGAACGTGTACTTTCAAAATATTTATCTTGGGGGAAGTAAGCCAGAAGATTTGGCCATTAGTCGAGGTCATCGCTCTTGCAATGTGTCCGTGAATGAGCTTAATTAAAAAGTTATCTATCTATCTATCTATCTTGGCCCCATTTTATAGGACCTCGTTGGGATAGTATTGTTTGTACTCCGACTCTGGTGTTCTGTGTAATCCAAGAAAGGTACGAAGACATTGTATCTCAAACACCCGCATCTTTTTCATTAGAGATGGTGCAACGTTGAACCTCAAAGGGCATCAGTAGGCAATCATCGGCCTAATGAGGGCCATGTAACAAATCACTTTTAGCCTGCTATTAAGGCGGCTGCTATGAAACAACCGTCTTGTCAGGGCAAAAGCTCCCATAGCCCTGGCCAGAGCAGCTTCTTCATGTCAATTGAAATATACCTATATACTGATCCAACCAGATACCAAGGTATTTTACCACATCTTTACTCGCCAGTGGACTTCCAGCGATCACTATCTTGCGCCAGTTCTTTCTCGTATCCCTAGAAGCCCTAGACAAAGGGGTTCTAAACAGGATAGTTTCACATTTCTGGAAGTTAATTTTCAGCTTCCAATCACTACAGTATTTTTGAATTTTATCGAAATCACGTTGCAAGAGAATTCTGATGACTTCAACTGTTGGACTTGTTCTGTACGCAACTAAACCATCGGCATACGCAATTGCATGAGGTAGACTCCCAATGAGATAACTGGTGTAAATACTAAAGAGAATCAGTGAGTTTACTCCAGACCGTTTTTAATATCAAATATTGTGGTAGAAACCACATTGCCACTCTTGACAAGAAACTTTCTACCATTAAGCATGTCGTAAGGCATATATAACAGTGGTTTACTTATGCCCCATCTGGTTAGCTTCAGATAAAGACCCTCTAACCATGCGGTGTCGAAAGCCTTCTCCAAATCGAGCAGACAGGCACCCGTGCATTGTGTCTTAGCATTGTTACATTGGACAGCAGATACTAGCTTAGACGCGGCATGAATTGTGTCATATCCCGCCTTAAAGCCGAACTGGGTGTCTGGAATTATATTTTTGTCCTCGGGCCACTTGGACAGAGCTCTATTAAGGACTTTTTGGAATACTTTGGTGATACTCGGAAGAAGACTTATCGACCGAAGATTTGCCGGATTGGAAACATTTTTTTGAAAAAACTGGTCAAACGATTTTGAAATGAAAAATTCATAAAATAGAAACAGCAAAAGAAATAAGATGGCTTACAACACTTTTTCCAAAAAACGTTATGAATAGTGTTTTTTTGATTTCATTTGTTTAATATTTTCCCCAAAATTTTATTTCATATTGCTCGGCTAAGCCCTAGCCATTAGTCAAATAAAAGAAGTTAACAACCTACATACATACCTACGTATTTTAAAGCATTTCGTCATCATAAAAGCACACAGAATAAATAAGGAAGCCCATGATAAACACGCAAAAACAACTAATAAATAAAAAACTATTCGATCACTACTGAATGCAAAAATTTCAATCAAGAAACCAAAAGTTTACACCTGCCTATAAATAAACAAAACCACTGTGTTAACTTTTAATATTGTCTATACTTACTCGCTTCACAGTAGTTGGAATGTCTATCTTAATTTTAGTACCTACCTTCCTTCCAACGTTATTATAAGTACCTAATGTTCCTTAATAAATTCCATTAACACATAACCATTATTGTTATTCTAAAGAAAATGCAACTACAACAACATGATTACATGATTTAATTAGAATTGGATATTTATATATTGTGATGAAGAATTCATCAGTTCTAGCTAATAATATCTTAGAGTACTCAAGTATATTTATTATGGGTACTTCAATTATTTCATGTTGAATAATATTTTTAATGTCTTCTTAGTCTAGGCTTTCTGATAAATATTCATTATTTTTTGCTGCATTAGTTGTTTTGGTCAATAATAATAATTGTTCGTACACTAGTTCTATTATTAAATGTTCTCTAAGGCTCTGACCTTCAAATTGTTGCAAAATTTGTTCAAATCTAAAATTTATAGTTTTTTATTTATTATTGTTTTCTACGAGATTATTTATATTCGTTTCTATGTTAACTTACTAAATCATCATGGTCTGGATTACCAAACACATATTTCAAAGCTGTTCCTAAAAAGTTAATAGATCTAGTATGCCTAGTATGTTCTTGTAATTGGTCTGCTAGATTCTTGATTTTACTTAACCAAATTTTTTCTTCTTGTGTAGGTTGATATGTACTAGTTATGATATTAACGTAAGGTTGAAATATTGAAGTCAGGTTGGTTGCGTGTAACAAATAAGTTTGTTCTTTAAATAGATACACGTCATCTGTTTGTATAAGTATAAACTTCTTGTTGAGTAACTCAGTTATATGAGTGTTTCCTTGCCCTTCTTGATTCTGTACAATTCCTAGTGATGTTAGGAATATTAATATTCTCGTCGTCTGAAAAGTGATAATTTTGTATGTTATCCTTGTGAATTTTTATTCCTTCTTTAAAGACTATAGTGTCTCCTTTATCTTCTTCTACTATTCTTGTTATGTATCTGGCGTTAGATTTCTTTCTAAGACCTGTGATTCTTACCATTATCTTATCTCCTTTTTTATACTCTCTGTGTCGAGTTCCTTTATTTAAACGTTGGATCACTTTTTTGGATGCTGAGTTTAGTTTATTTATTATAATTTTACTATTGCTATATTTATTTTGGTTAAAGAAAATGTCTCTAGGTTTCAAACCTGTAACTGAGTGTATAGAATTATTTAACTCACGCACTGTTCTAAATATTTCTTCGATGAGTCTTGTTTTATTCTGAATTGTGAATATTCTAGACAGTTCAGTTATTGTACCGTTTACACGTTCGACTTTACCGTTCGCTGTCGATCTGTATACTGGAGTTTCTACTTTAGTTATGTTGTATTTCAAACACATTTGGTTCACCGTTTCTGTTTTGAAGCCCTTCTCGTTTTCTGTCATGAGTCGTTCACATTTTGGGAAATAATTAGATAAGACCTCTTCCATAACGTCGTACAGTCTGTTTCGAGTTACGATTTCCCGAAGGATTATATATTTAGAATACTTATCTACTGTTACAAGGAAAGTATACTTGTCGTTGAAGTATATGTCAATATGAAGTGTTCCTACAAGTGTTGGTATTTCTAAATTATTGAGAGGTTCTCTGATAGGATTTCTTTCATATTTATCAAATAGACATGCTATGCATTTTTTTGTTAAAACTCTTTGCTTGTTTACTTAGATCGGGCCAATAATATTTCTCCGAGATTTCTTGTATACTGTTACGTAATCCTCGATGTGCTCTTTCATGAGTGTTATTTACAAGTTTTAATTGTTCTTCCAAATTTGTCACGTCTTGAAGTTTTCTTGGTGTGAATAGTGGAAATTCCTTTTTTATGTTTTCACCATATTTGTATATGTTTTCAAATTTTGTATGTAAAGCTATAATCTTCTGGGGTTGTATAACTTCTTTCATCTGCCTTAGTAAAGAGTCTTTGTCCTTAAACTTTATTATGAGTCTTATTTTGTTACTGAAATAGATTTGTGTTTCGGTATTATTTGTTATATCTTCAATAAGTTCGAATTGTGCAGCGTATGTATTAAAAGGCTGATTCACAGTTTTTATTATTTCATTTGAAGAACTTTCAGCCGAATGTGCTGTTTCTATGGTAGAAATATAAATGCGTTGACGTGATAATGCATCAGCTACAAGATTTAGTTTTCCTGGTTTATAAACTAATTTTGCTCCAAAGTATTTCTATGATTGCCTTCCAACGTTTGAGCTTTGTGTTAGGATTCTTTTCTGATACAGAATATATATATAAGGCTCTGGTGATCGGTATATATGGTTAAGTCTGTTATACCATATATGTAGTTTCTGAGTTTTTGTAAGACCATATGATCGCTAATAGCTCTTTCTCGTTTGTGCTATAGTTCTCTTCTGTCTTACTGTGTTTTTGACAAGAAGTGTATTGCTTATTCCGACTTAAGTACGGCTCCAATAGCTATGTTGGATGCATCAGTAGTGGCTTTACTTAAATTTTGAAAAGTCATGTTGACATCCGGAATGGGTCATCTTTCTGTTACAGTGTGAGCGTTAAGTTTTTGAAATCGACTACCAGGCGCCCTTTCGGTTTTCCTTTTTCGTCCAAACCTTTCTTAGGTACTGTCCATATGGGACTGTTATAAGGGCTATGGCTTTTTTCTATTATATCGTCATGTAAGAGTGTCTGTATTTCTTTGTTAACGAATTCGTTATCTGCTATGGGATATGGATATTGTTTAACATAAACCGGATTATCATTGTTTCCTAATGCTTGCTTCTATAGTATCTGTAAAAGGTAACGGTCCTATGCTGTTATTAGTCTTTATCAGTCTATCTGTATCTGCATTATAAATATTATTTTCCCTAATTATGTAATTAATTTTCTGAATAGATTCGACACTGCTTATGGTGGTTAGAGTCATATTCCTGAAATTTATTTCCGCGTTTAAAAATTTAAGTCCTTCATATCCCAATATCATATCAAAAGACTGAATATCCTCTAATTCAAAAAATGTTATACTTTTCTTTAGTATTTTAACTACTTTCTTAGTATCTACCATGGAATAACCATGCATTGTTTTTATTTTTATAGGTTTAATTTAAATTTTTTCGCTAGAATTGCATTTTCGACTAATGTAATTATGGGTTGCTCCGGTATCAATAAGAATTTTATAAATTTTCTTAGAAATAGTACTTGTTAAATTTAAGCAGGGCAACCCGTCTACTAGTTTAAATGATCTATTCTTATGTTATTATTTACCATACATTCGGCTTCATCTGATTCTGCATATGTACTGCTGACATTGTCTCTTCGTTGTTGTCGGGAATCATTTATTCTCTGTTGCTTGAAGTTCTGCTGATAAGATGTTTGCGGTCTGTTGTGTGTGTTGAAACATCCGCTGTGTTCACGTTTCACTGGTGGATTATATACACCGGGTTTCTACTGATTTCAATTTTGTAGCTATGCATGTACAATTTGTCTCGAGTTTACCTCCATCAGCTGTGGTCCGTCATTTGTCTTGAATGGGTTTAGGCGTGGTCCTTGATTGCGTTGCTGCATATTATCGTACTGCTTCTGGGGTTGATAATTCGTTGCTTGGCTCGAATAATTGGGTCTTCTCTCGTTTCTGCGTTCGTGTGGCATATTTTTGTGGTGCCTATCTTGAGTAAGATGTAAATGCCTGTGCACATTATCATGTTCTATTCTGCGAGCAATTGCGAATGCGTGTTCTAGATCATTTTTTGTAGCTGAATATAATGATCCTCTTGTAAATTTGTCACTCATACCATCAATGAATATACGAACTGCGTCGTCGTTCGCATTTTTAATTAGTCTGTTGATTTTATTCGGCGGATCACCTGACAAAGTGATTTTTGATATTATAAAATTGAGATTTTTATTTATCTCGTCGTGGTATTCAAACAGTGTGCTTCTTTTTTGCGTGATCGCTTTCATCATGTCTTGTAGCACGTATAGAGGTTCTTGATTAGAGTACGTATAGCTAATCTAATCTGTTACGTATCGCCTCAAAATTAAAAATTGTGTTATAATACGTTAACACATTCTCGGCTGCACCCTGTACTTTACTTTTCACTATAGTCAATGCTGCTGCGTACTTACTGTGTTTTAAAGTTTTTAATGCTGTCCATTAATCTGGAAGCTTCTTCGCGCCACGACCGATAATTTGATTGATCGCCGTTGAAAATACTTACTTACTTAGGTGGCGCTACAGTTCGGGACGAACCTGGGCCTCAACCAACATGCCTCTCCAGCCAACTCGGTCTTTGGCTAGCTGCCTCCAGTTTTGCACTCCAAGTTGGTTGAGGTCGTCCTCCACTTGAGCGCGCCACCTAAGGCGAGGTCTTCCTTGACTGCGTCTACCCTCTGGGATGGAATCGAAGATCCTGCGAGCCGGAGCATTGTTGTCCATTCGCTCTACATGACCTAGCCACCTTAAACGTGATATGCGTATTTTTTTGACCAGGTCAATGTCGCTGTACAGCTCGTATAGTTCTTGGTTGAACCTTCTCCTCCAAAGCCCGTTAACGCAGATAGGGCCAAAAATCTTCCGAAGAATCTTACGCTCGAAACGACTAAGGATATCTTCATCCGCTTTAGATAGAGTCCATGCCTCGGCGCCATAGAGCAGGACTGGGATGATTAGGGTCTTATAAAGAGTCTCCTTTGTCTTTCGAGAGAGGGCTTTGCTACTCAATTGCCTTCCTAGCCCATAGAAACAGCGATTGGCAAGAGTAATTCTTCGCTTTATTTCTGACGAGATGTTGTTGTCAGATGTTATAGCGGATCCGAGGTACACAAAGTCCCTAACTACCTCAAAGTTGTACCTGTCTATTGTGATGTTTTGTCCAATCCGCCGGTGTTGTGTGTCCCTTTTTGTGGACAGCAGGTACTTCGTTTTGGCCTCATTGACTGCTAGTCCCATCTTAGCCGCTTCAGCTTCAATGCTAGCAAACGTTCCAGTGACAGCTCGCCGAGTTCTGCCAATGATGTCTATGTCGTCAGCGTATGCTAGCAATTGCACAGACTTGAAAAAAAATTGTCCCACTACAATTGACTTGCGAGTTTCTTATAATTTTTTCAAGTATTAAGTTGAAGAAATCGCACGATAGCGCATCACCTTGTCGGAATCCTTTTTTGACGTCAAAAGCTTCTGTGAGGTCGGAACTAACCTTGACGGAGCAGCGAGAGTTCTCCATCGTCATCCTGCACAGTCGGACGAGTTTTGTGGGAATGCCAAAACCTGACATGGCTCTGTATAGCTCGTCTCTATAAATGCTATCGTACGCCGCCTTAAAATCGATAAAGAGGTGGTGGGTATCGATTTGGAATTCTTGGGTGGTTTCCAGGATCTGCCGTAGCGTGAACATTTGATCGATTGTGGACTTTCCTGGTCTGAAACCACACTGATAGGGGCCAATCAGGTTGCTGACGAAAGGTTTCAGGCGTTCACATAGTACGGCAGAGAGGATCTTGTAGGCGATATTCAGGAGACTTATTCCTCTATAGTTGGCGCAGTTTAGAGGGTCTCCTTTCTTGTATATCAGGCAAACGATGCTGAGGTTCCATTCATCAGGCATACTTTCTTCTGACCAAACTTTAGAGATGAGTTGGTGTATGCACTCCACCAGGTCATCTCCGGCCGCTTTAAAAAGTTCGGCGGGTAATCCGTCGGGTCCAGCAGCTTTGTTGTTTTTTAGTTTAGATATTGCTATCCTTACTTCATTTTGGTCAGGTGGACGGAAGTTTTGTCTGTCATCATCCATGTTGAATGGTTCATTCTGCCTGACAGCGGGATTTTGGCCTTCATCGCCGTTTAACAGTCTGCAGAAATGGTCCTTCCATGTACTCAGCACCGACTGTGACTCTACTACGAGGTTTCCATTCCTATCTCTACAGGCTTCTGTGCGGGATTTTTTTCCTTGGCATGTTCTTTTTACCTGTTGGTAAAACTTCCGCACGTTGTTCCTGGAGTAGCATCTCTCAATATCTTCGATCGCGCGCTTCTCATGCTCTCTTTTTTTCTTTTGGAGAAGCCGGTGTTCTTCCCGTCTTTTCTGCTCGTAAAGCTCGCGAGCAGCTCTCGTCTTTCTTTGCAGCGTCGCTTTATATGCCTCTTGTTTGGCTGCATGGGCCTGCCTGCATTCGGCATCAAACCAGAGGTTTCGTGGTGGTGGTCTGGTGAAACCTAGCACATCAGTTGCGGCATCTCTGATGGCTTGTTGGCAGTGTTGCCACTGATCTTCGGCACTTGATGCTGGTGGTACTGGATTTCTAGAGAGGTTACGGGATATTCGATCGGCATAGGTTCTGGCGGTTTCTTGCGATTGCAGCTTTCCGACGTCATACTTCCTCACAGTATTACTCCGTTGTTGTGGAGTTCGGGTTATTCGCATTCTTACCTTTGCTGCAACAAGGTAGTGATCCGAGTCGATGTTAGCTGCTCGGAAGGTGCGAACATCCAAGATACTGGAGGCGTGTCTTGCATCGATCGCAACGTGATCAATCTGATTGACGGTTCTTTGATCTGGGTGTCGCCAAGTCCCTTTGTGTATATCGAGATGAGGAAACCGTGTGCTTGCAATGGTGACGTTATGTGCCGCTGCGAAGTCAATTAGCCTAAGTCCGTTTTCAGACGTTGTGTCGTCAATTGTAATTCGTATCTCGCCGAGTGCAGTCGCTTTTTCAATTAACTCCGTCTTTTCTTTTATTTGTGCCCTTATTTCCGTGCTTTTTCCCCATAAACCAATCCAAGCAAATCTTTACAAAAAATTAAAAAATATAATAATAATTGTGTGCTTTATTGATCTTATAAATTGAACCAATCATACAAACTAAATATGTCTCAACAGTGCGCGAGTTTTAATTGTGTCAACAACGACAATATCGTTGAGTGGGTCACATGCAATGGATTATGCGGAAAACATTTCCATGCTACATGTGTCGGATTAAATAAAAGGTCTGTTCTTTACCTTAAAGAATTTTCCCGTAATTTTGTATTTTATTGCGATGAGTGCAAAAATATATCTCTATCCCACATAATGCTCGCGATTAAATGCTTAAGCGACTCGTTCGCAAGCTCTGCGGAAAAAAATAAACTTTACCACAAACAATGCCTGACCCAATTCGAAAAATTTGATGAGTTCATCAAATCGTTTGATGAATTTAACCAAAACAATGCACAATCCGCGACCTACCTAAAAAGAGATATAAAGAAAATAAATGAACAATTATCTGCCCTCCAACTCCCCATTACAAACAACATTAACATTGAAATGGTGGCTAATATAAAAAAAACAATTTCTAGTGAAATTAAATCAACAATTTCCCCCTTAATAGCGTCATTTGACACGCTACGGACTGTGATTGATATTCAGTCACAAGCTCCAGCCCCAAAGACTGTATCTCCTCCGGTTAATTATGAACCCATACTTTTTAATCTAATGTGTCAGATTGAAGAACTTAAAGACAACATCAAAGATACTCGTTATGTAGTGAATGGTTTCGCCGAGGAATTAAAACTAGCAACAAGGAATGTTCTTGAAGCTCCCTCTAATCCCCAATATAATACATCAATATTGGAGGAAATATTGGACACTATTGAGGTAGCTCCAATTCTGCCCATTCCCATACCTCTACACTCCCAACCAAATAACAAAATTGCCTCGCCAACTCAGGAACCTACGCTTAATCGTTTCGGTACTTTGTGGAAACTCTCGGAATGGAACAACAGACTGAAGAAACTCGATGACGCTAGTGGCTCAACTTTTCAATCCAGCAGTTTCACTCTTGAAAGAGTTCCTTCCAATGAGGACTCAAAGTGGATCCACGACTTTTTTAGAAATAAGTTTGATATAAACGTAACTAAAATTGAAAAAATTAAACCCAACACTTTCTTAATATCTTTCCCTTCCAAATATGAATGGCTGTTCCTCAACCTATCAGGTGGTGTTTTCAAATTGGCCAATATGTTGATATCCAAACATCCCAAGTCATTAAAACCCAAACCTATATTCCAAGCGAATAAACACCACCCTCGCTCAGATCCTAACTGGTCGTTCAAAACGCACATAATGCCAGATTTTACACCTCCTTTTATAATTCCAAACCAACCCCGTCACTATTCACAAACCGTTTCCGATGCAAGACCCCAACCTAAGACTCAACATAGACCCCAACCAAATCACCAACATATACCCCAAACTAAGACCCAACCTAAACCTCAACCTAAACCCCAAAATATACCGCAACCTAAACCTAGACTGTCTTTACTTAAATCCAAAGTGAAAGACCAGCAAACCCCATTAACACCGAAACACGCTCACCAACGAGTGTCTTTCAACATCAATCCTGACTATCCTTCATCACCTTTAAATTCCTCGAATCCTACTGAATCTCCTCAGTTTCCAAGCTTCGACCTCACCACCGGGGCAAAATACCCTAACTTTGTAAGCTCCCATATTTTAAACCCAAACTCTTCTCTGCTTCCAACAGATTCACGTCCACCCCCCTGCTTTGATCCTCTCATTCCACCTAATGTAAAACTAACTCAACAGACCCTTGTTGATTCCACTGAGTCCCGTTATGCCCTTTCCAAACTAAGAGATAGCAAACTGTTAGACAACATTCGCCTGTACCTAGCCTATCTCCACGATAAACCTGACGATTTGTGCATAGACGGTAAAACGAAAAGTTATGTGTCAGCGTCAATTAAAAAGGAAGGTCTGCCTACTGATGTGGTACCATTAAGGCAGATATACGACAAATATCACGAGCTTCTGAACATATCCTCAAAACGAATCTCCAAAGATCTCTCCGCCTTTTCTTCGTTTCTTCATTCTAAAAGAATTTCCTACCTTCAAAGAGTACGTTCCGACTCTGATAAATTTTATCGCTCCTAACACTTTCTCTCCCCAACTACTCTACAATCACCACCCTCTTTCCCTTTATTACCAAAATGTAAGAGGTCTTCGCTCTAAAACACACTCTGTGTATTCACTGTCACAAGCCCTACCCTATGACGTTTTTGCGCTTACTGAAACAAATCTTTCTAAAGACATTAAAAGTCAAGAGCTGTTTCCTTCGTTCTTTAATGTTTTTCGCGACGACGAAGAGTCTCTTCCTAAATCCCCGTGCAGAGGCGTCCTTATTGCTGTCCATAACAAGTTCGATTCGACCCTGGTTTCTTCTTCCTCCTCAAACATGCTCGACTACATATCCATTAAACTATCACTCCCAAATCAGTCCTTATACCTTGTGTGTTTCTACATTCTTCCTGGCCAACCCGTTGAATCTTACAAGCTTGCTGTTGATGCCATTGATGAAGTGCTAGCTATTTCTGAAGCACAAGACGAAGTTCTAATCTTTGGAGACTTCAATCTTCCCCAACTTCAGTGGAACATTTCTGATGATGTACCATCCTTCGCTGCCAATCCCGTTTCATCCAAGGAATCTGTTTTTGTTGACGGTCTTTCTGATTCCGCCCTTTACCAAGTGAGTGGAATTCTGAATTACATGGGCCGGCAACTCGATCTTATCTTCACCTCTGACCCGATTAACTCATCTGTTTCAGAAAGCACCATCCCATTATCTGTAGTTGATCGATTTCACCCCCCTCTCCTTCTCTCTTTTTTCATTTCCTCTCCATCTACTCTCCCTAATATTTCTAACTGTTCATTCAACTATCATAAGGCTAATTTCAAAAAAATAAATGACTACCTCATCCATACCTCATTCGATTTTACAAATCTATCACTTAATGAAGCAACTAATCTTTTTTATGAAAAAGTGCAGTTTTGCATAAATCTTTATGTTCCCTTTTCGCGTAACAGGTATTTTTCAACTTCTCCCCCGTGGTACAGTCATAAACTACGCGAGCTACGAAACAGGAGAAATAAGCTTTGGGTTAAATATCTTCGCTCTCGTTCAATTCTCGATTACTCTGACTACTTGGGAGTATTTTATAAATTTTGGAATCTATATGAAACGCTCTACAATGACTTTGCTTCCAACACCCAAGCAAATTTAATAACGGATCCCAAATCGTTTTATAAGTTTATTAACTTTAAAAAGAAAAATGATGGTTTCCCTCCCTCTCTTCTCTATAACAACCAATCATCCAATGATCCATCTACCATCGCCAATTTCTTCGCCAGTTACTTCAAACAGTCTTTTGCACCAAAAACCTTAGATCCTGACAAATCTTATTTTTCCTACCTTCCTCATTTTAATACCGGCCCCTTAAATACGAATTTGGATACTTCATTAGTTCTAAATGGCATCCTTGAACTTAAAGACGAGTATACTCCTGGTCCCGATGGTATACCTGCAATTTTACTTAAAAAATGTTGCTCGAGTTTGGTCCTTCCTATTACTAACTTGTTCCAACTATCCCTTTCCACCGGATCTTTCCCCGATTTATGGAAAATATCCACTATCACACCAATTCATAAAAAAGGTCCCAAAAACGAAGTTTGTAATTATCGGCCCATCGCCAAACTTTCTCATATCCCCAAACTCTTCGAAAGCATTCTGTATGACTCACTTTCTTTCCAATGCAAATCTCTAATATCCTCAACTCAACATGGTTTTTGTAAGGGAAGATCTACCACAACTAATCTTGTTGAGTTCGTTACATTTTCACTCTCTGCCATGGAAAAGGGCTACGAAGTAGACGTCATCACTACAGATTTCAGCAAGGCTTTCGACAAAATCTCTCACAGTTTAATTCTTTTTAAGCTTTCCTTTCTTGGATTCAGTCCTAACCTTCTTAAATGGATATCCTCGTATCTTGACAACCGCCAATACAGAGTCCGTTTTCGTTCTGTTCTTTCAGTTCCATTTGTGGCCACCTCTGGGGTACCCCAAGGTAGCCATCTTGGACCTCTTTTATTTATCCTTGCCATTAATGATGTTGAAAAGATAATCCAATCATCTTCTATCTCCCTTTATGCTGATGATGCTAAAATTTTCAAAGTAATCTCCTCTGGTCATGATTCTCTCCTGCTTCAAAATGACCTCAATTCATTTGTCAATTGGTGCAGTAAGAATTTTCTCGAACTCAACATTGCCAAATGTGAGCTAATTACGTTCTCTCGAAAAAGTAAAAGGCCTTCCCTTAGATCTTATTATCTTCAAACCCTTTCCATTAACCGCGTACAGGTTATCCGCGATTTAGGCGTCCTCTGTGATTGCGAATTAAATTTTCGCTCCCATATCGATAATGCTATATCAAGAGCTAACTCCGCCCTTGGTTTTATCAAAAGGTGGTCCAAAGAGTTTCGGAACCCATTTGTAACCAAATCCCTCTATATTTCCTATGTTCGTCCTCTCCTTGAGTATGCATCGCAAGTATGGGCCCCCTATCACAAGGTTCATATCTCCAGAATTGAGAGCGTTCAACGCCGTTTTCTACTCTTTGCTCTCCGAAGTCTTTATGACCCTAATAACTTCTCATCTCTGCCACCCTACCTTGACCGACTCAAAATTATAAATCTACACCCCCTTGAAGTCCGTAGGAATGTGTTTGACATCATTTTCATTCATCGAATTCTTACAGGTGCCACTGACTGTTCCTCACTTTTTGATCTCATCTTGTTTAACACTAACCCACGCAACTTAAGATCATCACGTCTTTTTTACCTTCCTCCCCATCGTACTTCCTATGGTCTCAATGAACCTTTAACCCGCATGTTGAGTAAAATCAATTCAATCTCTCCTCTTTTCGATTTCAACATTCCAAGTCCTTGTCTGAAAGCCCAGCTCTTACATCATCTTTCCTCCTTATAAGTTAATTTAGTTTAATTAGTTTTTAAGTTTAGTTGTTTAAGTTAAGCTTGTATTAAGCTAATAAATGGGGCGTTAGCCCCACCAAAATTTAAAAAATTTAAAATTTAAAAATAGGCTATGTTTTCCGACAGTCCTACCAAAGATTTCCTCTTTACCTATTTTGGCATTAAAATCGCCTAGTACGATCTTAACGTCGTATTTAGGGCATTGCTCATAGGTTTTGTCGAGGAGCTCATAGAAGTCATCCTTGGTGGCGTCATCTTTGTCCTCTGTGGGGGCATGAGCGCATATTAGGCTAATGTTGGCGAATTTAGCCTTGATACGGATTGTCACAAGTCGCTCACTTACGTGTCGAAAGCCCAAGACTTCTTGCCTAAGTCTACCGCTTATGACGAATCCGCACCCAAATAAACGCTGTGGTCTTCTTGCGCAATCACCGTAGTACACGTCACAGTTTTTCATCCTCCTTTTGCCCGGCCCATTCCATCGCACTTCCTGGATGGCAGTAATTCCTGCTCTGTAGCAGTCTAGGGCCTCCGCTAGTTGTTTGGATGCACGTGGTCTGTTAAGAGTTCTAACATTCCACGTGCAGATCCGAAGGTCGTTGTCCTTGATTCGTTTTTCCGGGTCCTCAACAGTAAATCCGTCCTTTTCCGAGGCTATTGGTCGCTTCGCAACTTTTTCTTTTTTCCGTGGCAGGGTTGTTAACCCCACGCACAACCCCCAACCTGGAGGGCCAGGTCCTTTGTTGGATTCCTTGGACAAAAGGAACCGGAGAATCCGGAGTCAGTAACCCACTTCGGGGATATGAGCGCTGCCGTTGGCCCATTAAGGGTTCATCCGCCACCATCTCTATTTCAATGCCCTGACTTGCATTGAATTGTCCTAATGACCTTATCTCCAAATACGTCGAAGTAGCTCATTAGGGCGTCTGCTTCGTTGACTGTTGACGCCACCGTTGGTCCAATTGGTTGGGCTCATCCGCCGTACGTCCTCTTTCTGAGGGGCTCGTGCAAGACTTCTGCGAATCGATCAGAACAGTCATTAAAGCAGAGCATTATAGTGTTGCTATTTTTTCTGTGTTCAACACTCGCGCTTATAAGTTTAGCAGGAATGTCCGGATGGACAGACCAGTACCCGGTGGTTACCGCGGGGAGGTAAAATAAGCACAATTGATGTGTACGATATAGTTGCAGCGACTGTGCATCACCAGTTTGATGCCTTTCAGTGCCTACCCTATTCATACAGCACCCAACCACCTAGCCAAGCCGTTGAAAATAGTACCCAGTAAACCCAGTAAAACCAAGGTTCTCAGATCGCCTCATTTTGCTATGAAGGCATATGCATTCTTATTACATAGATGTCATCCAGAGGCTCCAAAATCTCAAAATTATTCCCGTGATTCGAGTCCCAGTGTATTCGCTAACGCAATTATGCTATTTTGACCCTAGCTATTTCTTGTCGTTGCGTTTTATGTATCAATTCATTTAATAATGCGAGATTAACTTGTTAATAGGGGATCAATGCCCGGGGGTGTCAAAAAAGCTAGACTCAAGCGAAAGAAGTATTGAATTCTTGGCAATGGACTAGCTTGTAGTAAGACCCTTGAGGCTGAAGAGTTAAATGCCCCCTTTGACATTGGAATTTTTTAAAATAAACAAATTGACGACTTCACGAAACATTAACTTCTGCAAAGTCCTTGGCAGCCAAAAGACGGCCATAAGTTTCCATTTTCCTATCACTTGCTCAAAGGTAATGTGGTCAAATGGTATTTTGGCCATATATATCTAAAAAAAATATCCTTGGCTTGTGTTTGTGTAAATCAAAAGCGTCACAAAAAGGATGAAGAAAACAGGAAACGCCTTCTTCCCATAATAGAAACTATCATCTTCTTTCGACAGCAAAATTTAGTATTTAGTCGTCATAGAGATGGTAAGCTATACAAAACAAATCTGACGTGAACGTGAAATGTGAACGAAGGAAATTTTAACAAATTTCTTCGGTTTAAAGTTACTGCTTGAGATAAAAAATTAAAGCAACATTTGCAGTCAGCCTTTTCTAATGCTACATGTATAAGCCAGACAACAAGGAAAAGGTTTTTGACCAAATTTCTGGTAACATTCGGGTTCTTACATTTCCCAACAGATATTACAATACGTGCAAGAAGGTAATATTATATATTTGACGATGAGGAAAACTGGATTGAAACCAGAAAAAAATTAACTGCCGAAAAGATGTTGGATATAAATTCTCTATTATCTCTAACTCGCAAGGCCATCGGCCAAATTATGTTGTCCCAGGTAAGGAAGAAGCTCAAACTTCCTCTTGTATGGTGAGTGAGAATATTGACCTATCACCTATGGATGTGCTGTTATGCCTTTAAAAGTTCGAGATGCTGTCACGGTAATTCAGAAAGAAGCGAACAATACAGTCGCAAACTAAACAACGTTCCAAAGTACCTGGCAATCATGATAGAGGTAATTGTCTTCTTCAAATCACGGAATACTGTCCTCATGAGCACCTTGGGATTTGGATTCACCTCTCTTTATGAGACTAGGTGGATAGACCGACGTGAAGGTGTACACGAATTTTCTTGGGGTGACCCAAGTACAGCTAGCAAGGCTTTTTCACTTGAAACAAATTTATGTAGTAATAGACAGTTTAATCTGCCAGTATTGTGTTTAAGTGATGTGTTGTCTTTAACACAGCCCCTGGGCAAATTGCTACAAACAACATCCCTTGATCTTAATAGCAGTGCAATTCTATGTTAACAATATCTGACAACATGAAGCAAATTTTGTGATCAATTGAATGTTGAGTTGAAAGTTCCTCCTATCCCAAGTTATGGGGGTCTTTTTCTTCGTATTTAAGATCAACAATGGGTGAAAACCGCCTTCACGATCTGGCAGTCATGCACATATACACAAACAAATCTTGATCTATGTTGAAAGAGTAATATTAGATTTTCAAAAACTGGGGAGCCTGCACGTAATTTGATTCAATCGAGTTTATTCGATACAATCGAGGACAATCGATTGCACCAAATTATGCGCTGCCAGTGATAAAACAAATATGAAATGCAAACAACAGAACAAATGTCGCTTGATAAAAAAACAGACGGAACACCGTCCACCAACACTCTAGACTTGTTTCTTACATCCGATCCTGATTAATGCACAATTCGTGTATTATCGCCTCTAGGCACATCTGGCCATTGTGTCATCTCTGCAAATTTCTCATGCTAACTCAATTCAGTTAAAAAGCCAACTGGGGCGGTCTTAATAACTTTTTCAGGACCTTTAATTGTTCACTATGCTAACTCGATAATGACATTGATTCCAGCGCAGACATGGTCACAAATTTAATTCTTTTAGGAATGAGAAATTTTATCCCAAATAGGTGGAAGATGTTGTTATAAAGCCAGCACCACTGAGGAAAACTGGAAAAAATTTCAGCAAGGTAGAAAGGCCTGCAATGTTCATATTCGTAAAACCAAATTTTTACATGACCAAAAAATACTGCAATGTCCCAAAGGCAGTAAAAATGTTTGGTCATTTGTAAAACAGTAAAGAATTCTTCGTCATCATCGGTTCCTACGCTCGTCTTCAACGATACTCCTGCTGTCATTTCTCAAGAAAAAGCAGATCTGCTTGCTGCCCAATTCGCGGCAATCTCAACACTAGCAGTAGGTGTCAGAACTCCTCCTGTACTCGAGATCGTAAATGATTTAATGGGACTAGTTTTTTTTCACACTCGGTCAGTCGCAAGAGTATTGAAAGATCTCAATATAAATAAATCCGCTAGCCCGGATTGTATCACCGCTATTGTTCTTAAGAAGTGTTCTTCAACCCTGGCAAAACCTTTGCGTAAGCTTTTCCATCCCGTGCCCCGTGGCTTAGTGGTTAGTGTGTCGGACTGCTAAGCGAATGAACCAGTTCATAGCCACCATTTTTTTTCTGGGGTACTGCCTCTTGCGAGGAACTGACAAAACCTCCAAGAGTAAAATTTGTCTCGATAAAGTGCATCTCATGTAGCCGTTCGGACTCGGCGGTAAACTGTAGGTCCTTCCATTCTTGCAGATTAACAACACAGACACAGGAATGGTTGAGAGTATAAGTCACTAGGCCTTGGCTCCTTAAGGAGCTGTCGCGCCAATAAATTTATTTAATTAATTTATTTATAAGCTTTTCCATCGGACCTATTCCTCAGGTCTCTTTACGAGTGCATGGAACACAGAATTTGTCCAGCCTATCTTTAAAAAAGGCAAATCTTCAGCACCCTCAAACTACCGACCAATTGCACTAACATCCCTTCATGGAAACGCTGATTAATTTTCAGCTTAAGAAATATTTCGAACAACGCAAGCTTCTTAATGGGCGGCAGTATGGCTTTCGTAGCAACAGGTCCACTCGTGATCTGATGGTTTATCCCACCGAAAAGTGGAACCAATCTCTCCATCGTTTTGGTGAACGCAAAATTATTACCCATGATATTTCTAAGGCAATCTAAGGCATTTTATCGAAAATGCGTGCGTTTGGACCCGATAAATTTCTTCTTCGTTGGGTTAGTAATTACCTTTCGAACCGCTCAATTCAAGTTGTATTGGACGGTTTCTGATATTCACAAAATAAATGCTGGTGTGCCCCAGGGCTCGGGTTTGTCTCCGACTCTTTTCCTTATATTTATCAATGACTTATTATCTGATACAACTAATCAAATCAATTGTTTTGCTGACGACAGTATTCTCAGCCTTTCATATTCGTTTCCAGATTCACATCAATGTTCATCGGATGTGAAACTGCAACGGCAGCGTATGATAAGTTCATTAAATTCTGATCTTGACAGACTGGGGAATAAGAAATCGCGTAGAATTTAATGCTTCTAAAACTCAATGTTGTCTTTTGTCGTTAAAGCAAAACATACCTCCAATGCCACTTTCCATGAGCGGCACTTGCATTGAAGAAACCGAACACCTGTCAGGTTTCGGTATGTGCATTACAGACCACCTTCTGTCGAATGACCACATATTTGACATTGCAAAGAATGCAGAGGTGTTTAGGTTTCCTTCGAAGTTGCAAGAAGTTCTTCACCCCGTCTGATCTGGCTACAGTATATAAAGCATATCGACCGAAACTCGAGTATAATTCCCTAATTTGGGCAGGTGCTCCTATAACCCACTTGAGTTTTCTAGATAGAATTAAAAAAAGAGTTTTTGAAAATGATAGGCGACAGAAACATTTAAATCTCTTGAGCTTCGCCGTAATGCCCAACAGTTTACCCTTGAGCCTAACTTCGGACGTACTGTTAATTATAGAGATTCTTTCTTTAGTCGCACCACACGAATGTGAAATGCTTTGCCAGGCTCTGTTTTTCCCTCCCATTTTGATATGCAGAACTTTAAAACTAATGTGCATCGGTATCTCCTCTTTTATCCCTCCCCATTTCCCTAATGTGTTTAAAAATTTTAAGGGTACACACAAACCCCTTTCGCGCGTGTTATTTATAAAAAAAATACAAGCAAAGAAAATATTGCCGATTTAGAAGAAAAATGCTTCAATGCAAATTTCAAAACAGAGCAAATGAATTTTAATTCCAATTGATTTCATAAGAAACATTTGAATCGTTTTTTTTACTCAAACAAATATCCATTTGACATTTAACTTTCTAGTTAATAATGGCATTTCAAAGTGCAGGTCACAATAAAACTCTTTTCAAGTTATGTGCAACCAAAAAATATTTGTTTCGAGTTCAACGACGATCAATAATCCTCGATTAAATCAACTTACGTGCTGGCACTCCTGGTCCCACCAAAAAATTTTAATTAAGTATTTAAGAACCGTGTATGTGTATATCATGTACAAATGTACTTATATACCTTTTTACATTTATTTTTTTAAAACGCACTTGTCCTGTTATATTATATTTATATTATCATACCTTTTAAATTTTTTTAAGACAGACATACGAAGAATTGTTAAAAAAGGTGTGCGTATGTATTCAATGGGTGATTTTTTAAGGGTAGGCAAAATTACACGAAAATTGACGTCACCCCCCTGATCGAAATCCTGGATCCGCGGCTGGCAGTGGCAGAAGTCAAAGGCTATAGAAGCGATATATGTACATATATACATACCTACAGTTGAATTCAGTTCAACATATATTCTTGCGTACGTTCACGAACGTAACTTTTGGGTATGTTACCTTGCTTGAGAGAAACACAGTCAGCTGTTCACGTGTTGAGAAAAATATCCAGCAAAGTTTAGGATACATTTGGATTTTCTCTCTGTTTCAATATGTTCTTCAATCAGCTGGAAAAGAGCTTTTTTTAACCATACTAATTACAACAAAAGCAAAGTAACCTATCCGAAAGTTACGTTCATGAACGTACGCATTCAATGAATAAAAACAAATGATTTTCCGAAGATTCATCTGCTGCATCTTCCAGAGGCTTAAATTTTCCTGTTCAGGAATTTTTATTTAAGTCTCAATTTATAATTAATAACTTATAATTTAACTTACGTTTAGTTTTATAATTCGGTGGAAATTGTTTTGCTTTATTAATTCTTGAGTTTAAGTTTTTATTAAATTTACCTGCTTCTAGGTGTACATCTATACAAGAAATGTGAGTTTAAATATTTTAAGGCAAAGTAATACAATTCAAAATAAAGTAAAAAATGGCGCGAATACAAAAGGGTAGGTGAGACAGATATACATTAGTTTTTAATAGGTCGTCTCGCTTTAGTTTTCGATTCAATTATTTAAAGTGAGGCCAAGTTCGCTTACACCTACATATAATGAATACAAAATAGTAAAGTAAGAAATTGTGATACATACATAAATGCAGAAGGTGTGTCTGTCGGTTTTCAAGACCCATAAGGCCTGCAAACTTATGTGACAATTTCAAACACTTTTTATTGAAATCTAATACCACGCATACACACCTAGATATTCTATACATTCTAGCTTATTCTTTTTTTTAAATTGACAGTAACTTGACAAAGAAACTAATATTCGTGACGTTATACTGCGCAAATCATATTGCTTTGACCTTAAATAACTATGCAGCAAAGGAAATGTAATTATCAGAAAACAAACAGTCTTAATAACATTCTTCTATTTGAAGAATTTTTGATAGGAATACATATTTAAGTTTTATCAATATTTAAATAAAATTAAGGAAACAAAATAAACAAAACTTCTATAGAATTTGTTATGTAGCTCATATTTTTTTTAGAGCCCAATGTAAGGGTTCTGGTTGGTGTTATTATATTTGAGAGTATTTGAGGCAGCTTCAAGAAATCTGGTCTCATATTTACATTGTTGATCCATTTTTTTATGTTTTGATCAGGAAAATAAATTGTGTAGAATAGCGTCAGCCTGTCGCCATTCGCCATACAAACTTCCATGTCGCAAACATCGCAGACAAATCCAAGAAGTTTCTAATTTTCTTTAACGTTCTTATTCCTATCAGAAATGTATACACAGTTCATAGGTGGGTACATATACATATAAATATTATCAAATAAGAAACCCAAGTAACGAAAGCAAAAAGTAATTGAATTATAATAAACATTGACAACTTTTCCCAAAAAAATGAAACACAATTTCGGTTGATAAAGTTATTGTCCTCATTGCTTTTTGTCTTCCTCAAATGTCGTTAAGATGTTTTCAAAACTTCGCAAATGGTTGTTTTTTGTTTGACCTATTTGCATGGCTCACCAAAAACAAAATTAACGCATTCGAAAGAGTTTCAAGAATTGAATACAACGAACTATGTCAAGTGGAAAATAAAACAATTGCTCTGGCAAATGACAGTAAACAGCACCGGAATATCTAATAACCACCCCTTACAGCAAAAGCTTTTCTGCGCTAAATTATTGCTCCGGGTTGGATGAGAGTTCGGAGCTGCACATCATCCTAGGTAAGGGCAGATGCAATCGCAAAATGTCAGCCGCTCACAACCAAAAACAACAGACAGGCAAATTATTTACTCTTAATTTTTCGAAAGCAAATTGTTACTCCGACCGGAAAACGGATATCCGGATCCGGATGTGTGAGATAGGAAGAAAACGAGAATTTTTGTCTCCCAGAATCATCAGGGATGATTAAAAATAAAAATAAATTTTATTAAGTTCTATCTACTGCTTATTCTAATGATTGGCAGTAAGAGGGTACGTAACCATCACATTCGATTTGATAGTAGCCCGATGGCGTAGTTTTTTAAAGCTTTTTATAGCTAAGCGTTGGCTGGGTCCCTCTTTTTTGTCATTAAATACCCAAGCTATTTTTAAATTGTTTTTATACTGATGCACGGATGACACGGTTTTAGAAAGGGGTGTTATACTCCAAAAAGGGGACTCGTTGTTATATGTATATGGCCTTGATTTGACAATAGCAACCACATAATTTTTAGCCTGGTGTCATAGATTAGAGAGCGAAGGAAAATCATTGTAACAAAATGGCTAGGGAACACGCAAATTGGTGACTACTGACTAGTCTTATATTTGTTTTCGGAGATGAAGGTCGATTTAATTCATATACACATACAATAGTGGTATTGGTAGGTAATAGGTTTAAATGTTTGGTGGGGATGGGGACATTTCGTTTAGATATTTTCTCTGTATATCATTAAGATATTGAAAGAATAAAGAACATACTATAATAATAAGAAATATAATTAAGTTAGTGGCGAAACACTGTCTACCGGTTCATCTCTGTAGATGAAGTAATGTAGGCATATTAAAAGAACAGCAGTTTCATTGGCTTTATACAAAGAAATTTAATTTTAAGTTTTTTGATTTAAGATATTTTCTTGTAGAAAATACAAAGTTACCGACCTTCCAAAAATTTAAAATGTTGAATTAATTGACGACATTAGTCGTCATAATAGTAGACGATTTTTTATAATTTTTTTTTTTTTATTATTTTTTTTATTTTATTTTACTTCGGTATTCGAAAGAGTATCAGTGCGGTAACCATATTTCGGTCAATTACACATATTATCATAAAGCCGCTATTTTGATTTTAATGGTTATTTCTATTTTCACACGTTATCCTCGTATTTTATGTCTTAACTTGTAGCAAATGAAATATCCCACAAAATATGGGAACAACTTCTTATGTTTATTGCTTTTGCTTAAAAGTTATATAACATTTTGTTAAAAAAGCTGTCATTGAAATGTGTAAAATAGAAAAGGCGATGATTAATAAATAAAAGAAACAAAAAAGGACAGAAATGACTCCCCTGAAGAACACCATTAACGATTATGCAATACAACGAATAATTTTCATGAAATGAATATTTTCCGAGAGCAGGAAATTCGGATGGTAGGATTTTGTTTTTTTTTTGACCTTAGAGAATTATTTCTTTTTTTTTTACCGACGATTGTTATGATCTCGGCTGGAACCACAACTCTACCAGTTTTCGGTTTAAGATTGGTGCATATCTGCGAACAAATAACTTCAGTTGTTGTTGCATTGTTTGAACCAGGAGTAGTTGCTAGCAGAAATTCAAGGATTGTAGAAAAAGCAAAGGACTCAAGTGCACCTCAACTTTCTTTAGGAACTCTTAAGTGACTCCTGCGGAGCACCTTAACTTCGTTTTAATTGCTCGTAAACGTCCATGATCTTCCTCATGATATCCAGAGTCCCGCGTATACTTATAATATCTTAGGGTTGTCTATGGAATGCTTTTTAAAAATCATCTAACTCAATATATGCCAATTCTTGGGGAATCCCGATATTTTTCTTTTTTTGATTCTTATAAGTACTTTGGATTGTATTTGTGGTTGATTTACCAAAAGCAAACATGGCATTACATTTGGAAGGACTCCCGTACACAATTTGGAGTGATTCAAGAATCGTTTGACAGAGCTCAAATGAGGCACGCCTTAGAATATGGAAGGAGCAGGATATTTTGGGTTATGTGACAGTTTTTTGGCGTTATGACATTTCTTGATTTGGGATTGATGCTCTTGGGCGACAAGATTTTGTCATAATACCCAATATCAATGTCAGTTTGCCCAAATTTCAGTAAATTTTATTTATTTATTTATTCATTTGTCAATCAGAAATAACAATATGATAATAATAAATAAAGATATGTTTTAACAAATATACAAATATTATATAATTTATAAGTGATTTACTAAAACCGATAATACATTAATAAATTAAATGTTCATGAAATTTAACTCGAGTATTTCTTGGGGAATATGAAAGTAATTTTTTCCAATAGAGAAAGTAAGAACATCGCGGATAAACATAATTGAAAAATATTTTCTTCAGAGTGAGTCGATTTTTCTACAGAGCTTATCATCAGCATAAAGAAGGCATTAAGAATGAATGAAAATATCTGACATATCAATAATGAACAAGATAAATAGCATCCAATGGTGCTACCCTGTGGAACTCCAGATGGCACTGGAAACGGTTCCGAAAAATGTCCAATTTTAACAATCCGAAACCGATCCGTTAAGTAGGATTTGATCCATTGAAGCAAACTAGATTGAATACCTAAGTAAGATAGTTTTTGAAGAAAAATCTTTGATTAACCCTATCAAAATCCGTGAAGATAATGTCAGTTCAATCGTTTTTCTCAAAACTTGATACTATGTTCTGAACCAAAATGGATAGATTCGTCGCTGTTGACCCTCCAGACATAAATCCAAATTGAAAGATACATGGATTATATGTATGTTCTCTAACATCAAAGAAAATTTGTTCGCAATTAATTTTTTCGAATGACTTGGGGATATTTGAGTTCGCCAATAAAAAAAAAAGCAATAAACAAAATTCACAATGGTTCAGTTAGGGAAGCTGCAGTATTTTTTAGTAATGATGGCATAAGGTCATCAGGTGCCGCGGACTTGGAAGGTTCATTTGCAGTTTGAACAGCACTTTTAGAACATATTATTATTGTTTTAGCCAATTATATTGGCAAGAGATTATTTAATATTCAATGAAATATTACAATGAAAAGAATCCTTTTTTTCATATTCGATTTAAAGATACAAGAACAAGAGTGCAACAAACGACCTATCGGATTGAAGGTCGACGAAAACTTAAATTATGAAAATGTACAACAAATTCTTAAGGAAAATTTTGGGCTTTATGACATTTTTAATTTGAGCGTTATGTTTTTAGGCGATAAGACCTGACGCCTTCCGAAGCAACAAACACCCTAATTCATGCCGCACGCACCGCAGCACCCCAGTAGAGATTAGATTTGTACCGCAATCAAAGTACTGAAGACCAACAAAGCGCTAGAACTTGACAGCAATTCCACACAGAGCTTTTACAAGCAGCGCCAACGACATCCAGCGAACTCAAAATATTGATTTTTGAAAAAAAGTAAGAAAATTATTAAAAATACAAGAAAATTGTTTTCGAAAATATTTTAAAATAAAATTACTTAGGCTACCAACATCTTCCTGAATATCAATTTTGATTGAAATCGGATGAACAGTTTTCGAGAAAGTGGAAGAAAAAAACCTACAATATTACACTGAATTTTTTTCATAAAAATTCTTGGAGCATTTTCCGAGAAAAATAAGCTTTTACTTAACGGTTATATGACAGTTACCGTTGATATTTGAGCTAAAAAATAAATAAATAAGTCCTCTGCAGAATGTCTAAATAACATTATGTTCCAAATTTGAAGACGATTCGCCAAACCGTTTAGGTTGTAGTTCAATGTACATCCGTACAGACGGACAGACAGAATTTTGTGTTTCTCTATCATCGTAATGTCATGTCTGATTGTTAGAATTTTGTTTTTACGAATGCATAATGATTTATAGTCCCTATAAATCGCAAGTATAAAAGTATAATGAAAAAGGTAGTTACTCTTTGATAATGTTAAGATCATATGGCCATCGTAACTAACAACCTACAGGCCTACGAATTTGGTTCGTAATCCATGTTTAAATCTAGGAGAATGCATGTTTTAATAAGTTCACTATACAGAAAAGCCACCACACTAATTAAATCTTACTTCGGGAACAACAATTATGGAAATTGACGAGACATCAAAAAATCACTTGAAGCATAAGCACAGTTTGAACAATTTAAATATCTGCCATCGGTGCGGTGCTGCTTCTGAACTAGATATGCATGCAGAATGATGTCACGAATCGATCTACATAGCTAAAGGATGTTTGTATTGTTTTGAAGGCGATTCGGAACATTATTATTATTATTTTGAACAAATTCATGGTCGTTAATACGAATACAACGCAGAACGTAGAGATAAGAAACAACAACGTATTTATAATTGCTGCAAAATCAAAAGCAAATACAGACTGTTTAGTCATTTTTACAAATTGAGCTAATGATATCTGGCAACAAAAACCAAGTAGAAGATAAGCTTTTCCTATTCGAAAACATAACGTATTTATATTTGATTGTTTATTTAAGCGGAATTGAAAAGCAAATGCTTATACTGAGTTAATATAAGTTTATTTAAAAAAAAATATATTAAATCGCATGACGAATAATGTTCATTTTTATTTAAGCTGATGTCACACTTTGGCATCAGCTCAGGGATGAACGTTGATAATTTAAAAGCAACAAAACCTGCTTATTTTAATAAAAAGACAATACAATTATGTAAGTAATACGTTTATAAAAAGAACTACCACCCCGACCCGGTAATAAAAATAGCCTAAGTTAAAAATTTAATTACATTTATTGGCGCGACAGCTCCTTAAGGAGCGAAGCCATAGTGAATAGAATGGCAGCCTTAGTTACTTCTTACAAAAATAGCTTTAGTTACTGCTTACAAAATTAGCTCTCTGCTTCTGAAACGACGCATGTCTGGACTATTACATATAAGGTAATATAAAAACTCACATTTCTAATATATTGATATAATACAAATAATTGCATCTCAAGTCCACGCTGAGAGACTAACCTACATTTTTCCCCATTATTTCACGTAACCTATTTCTACTGTTACATGTGAGATCGAAAAATTGGTATTCTCGAACACGACTCACTGTCGAACGTCAAATGACACTCGAAAGTGAAAAAGACTAATTTTCTAATTGTTTTGATTTATGAATAATGAAGTGTTTGAAACAAAATTTAAATATTTTTTGCTGGTAGGTATTTGTCATAAACGACGATCTGGTGTTTGTTTTAAATTTGTGCCCATTACTTGCAGCAAATATTAATTTTTTTTTGC